>CM068303.1:57938715-59203702 GCA_034768395.1 Linum lewisii
CTACTAGATTTTATAGCGCGCGATGCCGCTTCGTGTGTAGTTAAGATGTGATACGAGTATGTTCACCCGCCGAGAAATAGAGGGAGTGATGAAAGTTGGTTTACTTTCTGTGATGGTTGGCTTGCATGAACTTACGTAGATCAAATATGCTCACATGTTGAAGAGAAAAGATTAAAAAGTATATTTGGAATTGCTTTTAAGCATTCGATATATTTAGAAATAAACCATCAGTTAAAGGTTGTAAAAGTAGAAACAGGGTAATAATGCAGGTCAACTAATGTGCATTCTGTAACATAATCCAAAATGGGTCAAATACCTTAGTAGTCCCGAAACTTTGGGCCAGGTTACAGATCAGTCCCGAAACTTCAATTTGTTGCAGACTCGTCCTGTTAGTACGGACTTCGTTACGATGTGGTCCTATTCACGCCAACAAGGATTTTTTCCTGCGATTTTGCCACGTCAACCGGTCCACGTCACTTAAAACATAATTAAATAATAGAATTAACCCATTTCAAATGAACCCTGAACCAACCGGTCAATTTAATTTTGACCCGAAAATCTTGAACCCCCAATCCTTTCCTTCCTAACCTAATCTGAAACTGAATAAGAGGCTTTCCAACTACCTCCTTCATCTTCATGCTTTCTTCTTCGGCCTCCCCTTGCAGCGCAACCATGGAGCTGCCACACCATGGAAACTTGATGAACTCCATGGAATTGCACTGCAAGGTTCATGTCGATTGCAAGATGATTTTGATTCGATTGAATTGGATTTGAATTCATTTGTCAGCTGATTCTTCTATTTCGATTGAAGGGCTGGCTGGTTCATCAACCGGACATCCTAGTGTCCACTCCAGCTGCACTTCTGAACTGCATTGAACCAAAGAAGCAACGAAAGCTGAGCTTCGTCCGTGGAGTGAAATATGTGGTATTCTTTCTTTCCCCAATTCCTATTTGCTGAAGTATTCAATTCGATTGTGATGTAATGGTCTCTCCCCGAGGACGCGTTGGAGGATGAAGGAGAAGCTATAGGTGATTTGGCATTGGCTGGTGATGAAGAAGACTTGGAAAGTATTGCTGAGGATGAGGTGGTGGAAGAGGGAAATGAAGCTGGTTTGATCAAGAAAAGGGTTTACGAGCCTAGTAAGCAGTATATATTCGTGGCAGCTCCATGATTGTGCTGCTAGGGGAGGTCGAAGAAGAAAGTCTCTCATTCAGTTTCAGATTAGGTTAGAAAGGAAAGGATTAGGGGTTCAAGATTTTCGAGTCAAAATTAAATTGACCGGTTAGTTCAGGGTTCATTTGAAATGGGTTAATTCTATTATTTAATTGTGTTTTAAGTGACGTGGACCGGATGACGTGGCAAAATTGCAGGAAAAAATCCCTGTTGGCGTGAATAGGACCACATCGTAACGAAGTCCGTATTAACAGGACAAGTCTGCAACAAATTGAAGTTTCGGGACTGGTCTGTAACCTAGCCCAAAGTTTCGGGACTACTAAGGTATTTGACCCAATCCAAAATACAAGATTCAAGTTTATACTTAATACATCTAGCATCTTCCCAGCTATGTAATAGAGTTTCTAATATTTCCACCTTAGCCCTAATGAACGAAGAGCTAAAGTGTGGCAAACACCAAGAGCAATGTCTTCTACCTGTACAAAAAGAATTGAAGCTCAATGGACTTTCAGAGACATAAACAACACAAAGTAAAACGAAGCTGATAATCATTCACTACATGACATTACCTCACTCCATTCAGACCTTCTATACTCAACCCATGACTGTAATCTTATTGATTCCCATTGCCTAAATTTGGATCTCAAAATTGATATCCACTCAATATGGGAAGTCTAAAATGATAAGGTTCAGGAATCGACCACTCGTAATCACAACCTCTGTTTAGCACAACAATTCTCAGAGAGATCAAACATTCAAGAGGGTGAAGATATACCTTAGCATGTATCGAGTTTCAAGTAGTGAGTGGACAAATTGAATGCTAACATAGTAATGACCATATATTGAACAAATTCCTCTGTTAAGAACAACATACCAAAACAACATATCGTTTCCTTCACATAAACTAATCTCACATCTCAAAAACAAATTAACAAATTAAGTTGCAGTTAATATTAATCATGACTCTCATTTTAAGCTAAAAATCATGATCATTCCCCACCTTGTCAATTAGATATACTGTGTCATCGATTATAGCTTGATATCTTTTGATACTTTCCGAAGCAACCTATTAAAACTGGGGGAAAAGCCAAGGACATGTGGAAGATTACTAACTATCATAGTAAGTAATTAAAGAATAAACTTTATTGTAAACCCAAAAAACTTGATAAGTTCCTCATAATATAGTTTCTATCAACAGCATGTACCTGATTACTATAGACACAGAACAGAAGCTACTGTAAGATTGGAAATTGCTCTCGTAGCTTGGTCATCATCTGGGTGCCATTGTTGCTTGAAACATTAAGAACAAACTTTTTCAAGTTGTCCGATTCCAGTCGAGGCCTTCCTTCGAGTGGGATGGCTTCCTATGTTGAGACACCCAAGCTCAGGTTGAGGTGTAGCCTCTTGGAAGTATGTAATGAATTCCGAATTCTCATACACTGTGCTCCGGTAGCTTTGGTAACTCACCTTTGATATCTCCACCATCAGGCTATGCCATTTTAGTTCTCGGGGCAGAAGTGGAGGACCGAGAGTTGCAAGCAGCACTGCAGTTGTGTATATCTCTAGCCGTGTTTGGCAGCCCAAATTTCGCCTGCACCATTACCCCCTTGCTCTGTTGATCTTAGAGTGCCCTGCAAATGAAACAAGGAGTTTACCAATGATGACAAATGAAGATGCATAATAAGTACAATGAAATGAGGGATTGATTTATCTTTGACTAATACACAAAGATATAACTTACCATTACTGAGCCTGGAGGCTGAGGTTGAATGGCGAGATATGCTGCCGCCGTTCCGAAACCAATTCTAGAAGCAGTTCTGGATTGTTAAAATCATTCACAAGAGGAAGGAGGTAATAAATCAGAGATCAAGCTTTGACTTTGAAGCAATCCATCGCTAGAATTAGGTTCGACATGTACGAAGTCCAAATGCAAGCTTAAGTTTGCTATTGTGTTGCATTGAATCATCGGCGCTTAACGACAAGCCGAAAAATAGAAGAGAAAGTATGAATCAATGAATTTTAATTGATAGTAACATCACATTTGGAATTTTATAACATATTAAAAAAGAAATAAGGAATGAAAATAAAAAGGGAGAAAGTTAAACATGCAACTTAATAATAACTAATAAGGAAAAGATTGAGTTACCAACACGTTTAAAATTTAACACCATAACTGAAAAAGAAAGTAAGAAATAATAATAAGCACAAGGAAGGTTTGAACCAAGGACCTCACCTTACCGCTGCACCAGAGTTGATTTTGTTATAGATGGCCCCCTGTAATTATAATACAGCTCCGTCCTTGTGGCGGCTGTGACTCTAAGGAACAAAATAGAAGCTGCATGTGAGGATAGCAAACCACTTAAGGCTGACTCCAACCGTGAGGCTAAATGTTAAGGTCTTATTTCGAAATATAGCCTCTTAATCTTCTCGAAAACTGCAATTGCTCCAACCATGGCAAGAGCTAAAATAAATCAGACTTATAATTTTCTGTTGTCCATTTTAATAAATCTAACTGATGACGTTAGATTTACCGCGTTTATCTCGCCACATTTGAACGACATTCCCCTTATTTGACTTCGAATTGTGATGAACTTGAATGACTTTTATGAAAAATATGTTTTATCTCCCGTTGGCCCTCTTTTGGGCAATTTGATGTTGTTTCGAGTTGTTTTTGTTGAGATTTCAGGTTACCACGTTGTGGATAACTTTTCTACGAGCTCGGCACTTCAAACGGGGATCAATTTGGAGTTCAAACGGAGCGGGAATCATCAAAAGAGCTGAAGGTCATTTCCAGGGGCAAAAGTGCGCCTAAATCCATGAAAAGTGCGCCGGCGCACTTTTCTGGTGCTGCCAGGCGCACTTTATTTTTGGCGTCCTGTAAATTTTCCATCGGCCACAAAAAGTGCGCCATTTTCATGGAAAAGTGCGCCGGCGCACTTTTTAAGTGCCGTCGGGCGCACTTTTTCCCAGGACGGATTTCGGAGAGTAAAACAGGGTTTTCGAGGGAGAGACGGAGAGACTTCATTCTTCATTCTGATTTCGACGAACCAGACACTCTCGGAGGAGGATTTTGAAGCTTTGAAGTGACGATTAAGCGAGGAAAAGCGAGGATTAACTCAGGAGTTCTGAAGATTCATCAGGATTAGGTTTTCTCGGAGTAAGATGTCTTCTTCTCCGGTTTTCTTCTCCATTGTTTCTGTTATTTCTTCTGTAGTGATGTCGAGCTAAACTCTTTAGTTTGTTCAGATTAGATGAAGTTCTAGCAAAGCTTTGTATGGATGATGTCGGGTTTCTAACCCGTTAATGTTAATTGAGGTTTATTCAGGCATGTGATGAGTTTTCTCTTAAACCCTAATTTGAAGCTCTAAGAATCCGTTGATTGACCATATCGTAGGGTTTTGCTTCATCTTTGATTTGCGGTTCTGACCATGGACGTGGATCATTCTAGAGTTTAAGAGGTCGTTAGGGTTGCCGGTGTCTTGACCATAGGGCCGGTGAAACTAATCTCTTTGCATATCTTTGTGGCATTTCACTGTTCTTCGTGCATTCTTGACGATTTGCGAGTTATCTTGACCATAGGAACTTGTAGGTTTGATAGGATAGTTTCTCTGCGTCCTGACCATGGAGTAGAGATTACCCAAGGAAGTGTCGAGTCGTCAAGTCTGATAAACTGAAATTGCATTGCATCATCCGTCTTAATCGAGCTAGAGCGGATTCGAGTCTGGACAAACGCCTTAGTCTATATTCAAATCTCCAATCTGCTTCACTTGTTTGCTTGTTCAATTTGCATTCTTAGTTTACTTAGTTCATTTTTTTTAAACCATTTCAAACCCAACACGAAAACCCGAATTGCTTATTCCACAACTGTTGAGTAATAGAAAGAGAAAGACCCTAGGGAAAAACGATCTCTTTGGAGAAATCCATTGAGTTAAAACTAGTGTGCATTAATTTGCGCATCAAGTTTTTGGCGCCGTTGCCGGGGACTTTTCTTTTTCTAGGAAAGGCATTGTGCGTTTAAGCTTTTCATTCACTCTTTTATCATCTCTTTTCTCCCCATCTTTTTCATGATTTACTTGGGTAGTGCTCTTGTGTTTTGAGATGCAGGACTACAGGTTCGATAACAACCAAGGATGGTACAATAATGGAATGCCACTTAATGATTACAACCAAGAGTGGAGTACATCATGGCAACCATGTATGCCAAACTGGAATGAGGAACCACCACCCTTGCCTTCTTGGCCAGAGCCACAAGCTACACACTACTACCGAGATTACGAAGAGGAATATCTACATTCGCACCAGTACCAACAACAGGAGTCTTATACAGATTTTATGCTGAATAAGATCCTCTCGACTCTACGAGCTCCTAATGTTGTGAACGTCGAGATTGAGCAACAGTATCAACTGATGGAAGAAGATTCTCGAGAGCTGGTCGAAGAAGAAAATGATAACCTAGCCCATGACTGTTGTGAGCTAGAGGTACCTGATGAAGAATCTTTGACAATGGTGGTAGATGAAGATGTGGAGCTTATCCATCTCTTGATTGAAGCTGAAGATGAGCATCTGGATATTGAGGAGTTATCCTCATTTGTGCTTCCGTCGAGCCAGCCTGTAGTTCCAGATAGAGATGAGCACATGGATATCGAGGAGTCACCTACATTGGTAATTCAGACAACTGAAACTGAGGAGGGCAATGATTCTGAGGTGTATGAGCTCAACTTCCAGAGCAACTTGGATGACATTGGTGTGGAGTAGACTGCAATCATCGATTATAACACACCATACTATCTCTTTCCTCCTCCAGTAGGAAAGTTTGAGAAGAAAAGGTCATCCGAGCAGAACAAGGATCTACTTGAGCACCATCGACTGCATCTTGCTCCTTCTGACGTGCTATTTGGAACTAAACCGCCAGCCTTGAAGAAGCTGTTTGACTTCAAGGAACTTTTGAGTTGGGGTGCATAACCAGGTATCGTCTAGCTCAAGGACGTTAAAGGAGAGCGCTTCATGGGAGGCAACCCATGTCTGGAGTCTGTTTTGAGTTTTTGAATTAGTTGTTTAATTTTGAGTTTGTGTCGAACTGTTGTAGTTCTTGAGTCAGTGGTCTATTCTGTACTTTGAATACTCTAATCGTGTTGTGAGGTTCTCTCCAGTTTCAGGCTATCCTCAGCTCCTGCCATGACTGTCCGTCGGTACTTCACTCTTGCCTCCACTGGCATCCTCATGATCTACTTCTCGGTACCCCTTTACACTTTTCTTCACTGTTGTGCAGTCCATTGAGGACAATATCCAAATTTAAGTGTGGGGTGGGGTGTTTGTTTGCATGTTTTGCCAAGTAATGGGCGGTGATTGTGCCTTGTTTTGTCACTCTTTCACAACTTCCCATTCTCGGTAGCAAGTAATTTTCCACATTGCTTAATAACTTCTTGGATTGCCTACTGTCTTCCATATGGTGAGATTGATGTGGTGCTTTGGCTTTAACCAAATGTGTGTGTGAGAACCTGAATTATGACCATCTCCCATTCTTCTTGCTCTTAGTAGTCTAGGAGCTTGCCCTTATCGTGTTAGTGAACAGTTGACTTGTTAATGTGTAAGACTTGGTCTGTCTGATGCTCGAATTCTCTAGTTCAATGCCTGGATCGAGTCTAGATAAGGGATCTTTTAATTTCGTGCTTTAAGTTGTTTTTGATTTTCCCAATCAAAGAAAATCTGAAAAATGAATGGTTTGGTATTGAAGTTGTGGGTCGATTCACGAGCTGGCATACGTGCCTGCCCATTGCTGTAGTCCCAAAGGGAAGTCTCAATGTGGCATTCTTCTTCTAACCTACTCCCGATCGTGGCTGGGGTCTAGGATAACGCGGAATTCCAAAGGTTTCCGGCTGCTCCGTACCCGGTAGTATCCACACTGTACCGCCCATTCGAAAAAAAAAAGGAAAAAAAAGAAAGAAAAAAAAGATGAAGAGAAAAATGAAATGCTCTTTAATTTTGTTCTAGTCGTGTTTCCTTATCTAGCAAGTGTCCGGTTGCGTTCTAGAGTAAGTGTTGCGGAAGTAAGCGTTGTCTTGCCTTTACCAAGTCAGGTTGTTCACTAGCTCGTTAAAGTCTTGTTCCTCTTTCGCTCTGGCAAAAGTTTGGTTCTTAATTGTGTGGTTAGTTGGGTAATCATCTTGTTTGGTAGAAGCACCGTATACATCTTTCTAGGAACCAAGAGGTTTTCGGTTTGCTCATTCAAGTTGGTGCATTGTTGTGGTAAAGTTCTTGTTTGAGGACAAACAAACGTTTAAGTGTGGGGTGATTTGATGACGTTAGATTTACCGCGTTTATCTCGCCACATTTGAACGACATTCCCCTTATTTGACTTCGAATTGTGATGAACTTGAATGACTTTCATGAAAAATATGTTTTATCTCCCGTTGGCCCTCTTTTGGGCAATTTGATGTTGTTTCGAGTTGTTTTTGTTGAGATTTCAGGTTACCACGTTGTGGATAACTTTTCTACGAGCTCGGCACTTCAAACGGGGATCAATTTGGAGTTCAAACGGAGCGGGAATCATCAAAAGAGCTGAAGGTCATTTCCAGGGGCAAAAGTGCGCCTAAATCCATGAAAAGTGCGCCGGCGCACTTTTCTGGTGCTGCCAGGCGCACTTTATTTTTGGCGTCCTGTAAATTTTCCATCGGCCACAAAAAGTGCGCCATTTTCATGGAAAAGTGCGCCGGCGCACTTTTTAAGTGCCGTCGGGCGCACTTTTTCCCAGGACGGATTTCGGAGAGTAAAACAGGGTTTTCGAGGGAGAGACGGAGAGACTTCATTCTTCATTCTGATTTCGACGAACCAGACACTCTCGGAGGAGGATTTTGAAGCTTTGAAGTGACGATTAACGCGAGGAAAAGCGAGGATTAACTCAGGAGTTCTGAAGATTCATCAGGATTAGGTTTTCTCGGAGTAAGATGTCTTCTTCTCCGGTTTTCTTCTCCATTGTTTCTGTTATTTCTTCTGTAGTGATGTCGAGCTAAACTCTTTAGTTTGTTCAGATTAGATGAAGTTCTAGCAAAGCTTTGTATGGATGATGTCGGGTTTCTAACCCGTTAATGTTAATTGAGGTTTATTCAGGCATGTGATGAGTTTTCTCTTAAACCCTAATTTGAAGCTCTAAGAATCCGTTGATTGACCATATCGTAGGGTTTTGCTTCATCTTTGATTTGCGGTTCTGACCATGGACGTGGATCATTCTAGAGTTTAGGAGGTCGTTAGGGTTGCCGGTGTCTTGACCATAGGGCCGGTGAAACTAATCTCTTTGCATATCTTTGTGGCATTTCACTGTTCTTCGTGCATTCTTGACGATTTGCGAGTTATCTTGACCATAGGAACTTGTAGGTTTGATAGGATAGTTTCTCTGCGTCCTGACCATGGAGTAGAGATTACCCAAGGAAGTGTCGAGTCGTCAAGTCTGATAAACTGAAATTGCATTGCATCATCCGTCTTAATCGAGCTAGAGCGGATTCGAGTCTGGACAAACGCCTTAGTCTATATTCAAATCTCCAATCTGCTTCACTTGTTTGCTTGTTCAATTTGCATTCTTAGTTTACTTAGTTCATTTTTTTTAAACCATTTCAAACCCAACACGAAAACCCGAATTGCTTATTCCACAACTGTTGAGTAATAGAAAGAGAAAGACCCTAGGGAAAAACGATCTCTTTGGAGAAATCCATTGAGTTAAAACTAGTGTGCATTAATTTGCGCATCACTAACTTATGAAGAATCAAATTAAAGTTTTTTACTTTAATTTTTTTATGATTGTTTATGATAATTCGAGATGAACATTTCGATAAAATTTGATTAATTTCCGAGGTACTTTTTTTTAACTTCGTAAAATTATTTTTGTGTAATTTAGTCGTTATAATTAAATATATTTATTCGAATCTCGTTGAAATGTTATCCGACGAAATAATTTTTTTAGAAAATGAACAAAAACTTATCAAAGTATCTTCTTTAAAGTTAAAAATAATATTTTTTAATAAATAAACAACAAAAACTCATCTAAATACATTCTCTCTCCTGCACTTATTGTATTGACCTCACTCTTAAAACCTCAAACACATTTTTTTATTTTGCTTTTTAGTCCACTCATCCTTTTTCCACCAATTAATGTGGTGGTCCTCTCCTCACTAAAACCCTTCTTCAAAGAGGCAATAAATGCCCCCTAAAACCCATTTTTAGTTCCCCTCCTATTTTAGCTCCCCATATTTAAGTCTTGGTTGAAAGGGATTTATTAGTTTTAGGGACCTAAAATGAGTTTGCCCTCCTCCCTAAAACCATGGTTGAAGTCAGCCTAATGAACAGTTGGGGTCTTTGTCCTTTCAATTGTTTTAATAATAATTGGGGGGAGGGAACTGTGTCAGAGAAGAAGGGTGGAGATATTTCAGAAGGTGTTGTTTGGTTGGAAGGAAAATGAAAGGGAAAGTAAAGGAAAATAAAAGGATAATAAAATAATTGGGTGTAGGGTAGGCGTGTTGTTTGGTTGGAAGGAAAATGAAGGGGAAAGTGAAGGATAATAAAATAATTGGGTCTCGGGTAGGCGAAAATAAAAAGCGCAATATATCTAATAACAGAGTTGTTATGAAAAGCAGCTGCACATGAATCGGTGGGAATAGGGATAAGAACAACAGTAGCAGAAACAGTATTAAATTAATAAACAATAGAAATCCCTTAATGAACAGTTGGAGGCGTTTACGCTTTCAATGGTTTTAATTTCCTGAGAAATTATCCAGTTTGCATTATCAGAAACTGTTGCAGAAGATCCGCTTGGGCTGGGCCTGTATTTGGGAAGACAGTAAAAAGCCCATAAGGGAATTCTTCACAGTTTATCCAATTGGATTGGGCCTGACATAAGTCCCTGAATTGTTTGGATTTGCATTTTGGGCTCAGAATCCACAAATGATAACATTACGAGCCCGCCATAAAGCTTTTCTTCGTGGTTTAATAGTTCATGGTGTACTAGATTAGGGAGAGTACGGTGGTTCAATTCTCAACATTCACCTCGAGAGGGTATTAGAATGTGATCATTGAACTGATCCCCGAATCTAGAATATTCAACACTCAATGTGGTGATCAGGTACTAGATAAACAAACAAAAAAGGGCTATTCTTTGTGGACCGACAAATTGAATCTATTATTATTTTTTTTTTTGTAAAAAAATTTTGAGTGCAACACACCTAACCTTCATTCACAATAAAAAAAAAATTCATAAACACCATGTGCATCATACCGTGGATAATAGGACAACAATACGGCACCAGGTAGATATGAATAAAAAAGTAAAAGCACTCTTTCTTATCGATATTTTTTGCTGTCAGGAATGTTTGTGCTCCTTGGTGGGTTATGAGTCAGGTTCGAAGCGCCGGTTGTTCACCCCCAGAGAAGGTGGTGACACATTTATGTAATTTACTGAACTCTTTTTCCCAAATCAGACTGACACTGGCTCTGCGTCAGACTTCACGGCAGCCCACTATGTGGTTCGTCATGTGCTTCGTCGCCTTCCAAGTCAAGGAGTGGTACACCTTCGGCTTGGGCGGGCATTTTATTTTTCTTCCTGTAGGATTATCTCCTTTTCTCCGACGAAAGTTATCTATAGAAAAAAAAATCACTCTTTCATATCCTATTGATTAGAATTTTGTACACAACTAGAGTAAGATAAAATAAGTATACACCTAATTTAAGAAGCTTCATTGAATGGTAACTATCCTAATCTTTGATCACTGAAATTCATGAGTTGAATCAAGTAATAAAATTGAACAAAAAAATTAGAGAAAATATCCAATTTTAATTAAGGAAAAGAGCAATTCTTGTGAATGAAGGAAAACCTAAATAAGGTGGAAATTCTTTTGTTGGTCTCCTAAGTAAAGTTATTATGAAAGAAAGGAGAGTAGTTTGCTGTAGATTGAAGCCACAACTTTAGTTCACTTAACTTATATTTTCCCATCTCTTCATCACCTAACTAATACTTTGATTGAATTCAGTGGTGAAATCAAAACGGGTTTATTCTAGACTGATCGTCTGGACTAATAGATGGAGGTGATCATATCGTCGAGATGGGCTCCAAATCACCTTGTGTAAAAGAGAATGAAGGTAGTAGTTATTTCTCAAGCGATTATCAAGGGTAATGTGGGCATTGTAAGTGTGTGATTAAACGTATGGAGAGAATGTTCCGTGTCAAAAGTGTATGTCCTTCTGTAGTGGAGTCAATGTGGTAATTGTTCTGATCTGATTAGTTGTGTGCCTCAGATAATCTGGGTCATTCGCCGAAGTTGCTTAAATGATGTCACGTCGTCATAATTCTCTCAGGAAAAACTTAGGCGGTTAGGGTTTCTGGGTTGACCCTCATGTTGCGCTGTTGCTAGCGCTTAATGTGAAACAAGTCAAGCGACTCGTCCCCAAGCATTTCGACCCGATCACCTAACTCGCTAACCTCGGGGTTCTATTAGTTGATATTTCATAACTGTTTGGACCCATATGTTTAGGCTAAGTGCTTTGATGAGCCTGTCCATTGCCCCAGTGAACCTATCAGGTTTAATGCACTGAGTCAGATTGTATATAATTTAAAATACATTGAATCGCATATAAAACATACAACTTTCAAACACGAATAAAATTACATATGATCAAAGCACCTAGAACTCGAAAGACTCCCCTAGTGTTGGTTGGAAAGCTTTATGCTAGTTTCCTCATATGTTGCTTAGAGAGTGGGGTTATTATAATTTTGATTTTTAATATTTTCTTCTTTGAAGCTTACTTGTGTACTTGTAAATTAAGCTATGATGTGGTTATTATACATTATAATATAAAAAAAAAACCATGACATCATACCCATGAATAGCAAAAGTCATTGGAACAATTTGAATACATATTTCTTTTGGAATGAATATAGATTCGTGACGAGAATATTATGATCGAGTATTTTCTCCTGCAAATATGAGTCGAGATAGATTAACTCATTGAGACAAGTTTCAAATTATAATAATGAAAACTATCTTGGTCTTTGTAGGAATAATTAGTAAGGAAATACATTTTTAGATCACTAAAAAGGACATGAATCAGTGGTTATTAAAGTTGAATTCCATAGGGAAAAAAAATATGTTTATCTTTTGTAAAAAAAATCAATTATTAGTATTACAAACCTCGAGAAATTTCAGCATGGAACAAATTTAAGAGCGAGACGGGTCGAAATATGATAAATAAAATAAAATTGTACAAGTTTCATTACTTCCATAAAAAGGTAATGTGAAATAATCTACAGACACTCTTCGAATTGGTTAACCAATTGATTAAAGGCTGGAAAAAGGTATTTGCACATCAGGTACAACTCCTACCAGAAGAAAAAATCAAAGATTTACTTTTTAGTGAGCTGGAAAATTTGATCCGACAGAGCTCAGTCGTAACTTAACTCAGTCTAACCAATAATTTAATCAACTAAAAGTCAACATTTCAAAACTATCTAAAATCTTAATATCTCAAAAACCTACAAACGAAGTGGATTGTGCTCTAATGGACCAAATAATATGATAAATTAGTGACTATTAAACCATCAGCCTAATGAAATCATGACTCGTCACCCGTTCAACCTAATTCCTAACTTGCCTAACCTGCTCGTTTGACAATAACCTAAATATTCAAGTTACCGAACTCGTTCATTGATTGGTCTATTGAACAGTTCCACAGTCAAGCCAACCAAAAACATTACCAACAAATGACTGTTAATTACAATAGTGAATAAAGCGTCCTAACACGTGATTTTTTGTCCATCAAGTATAACTAGACCACATCATAATGAAAGAAGACGCTCAAAAGATAACCCAAAACTCCAATAAGAAATCAATCCAAAACATCATTTCATATAGAAAGTGATCCTAATCCCCCCCAAATTTATTTTGAAGGAAATGATCAAATATTATTAATGCCTCGTCAAACAAACATCCAACAAAGTGTCACGTAACCAGTCCAGAGACTCTGACCCTATTACAGTCCCAGAAGAAAACAACGCCTGTCTTCCCAGTGCATGATCCTAATCCCCCAAATTAGATGGTTAGGTGAAGAGGGTATTTCCATATCGCCAACACAATTGAATGTGTCCACCCGCAGCAGTTATGTTTGCTAATACGTATTATTGAGGGGTGGTTTTGTTGTTAATTAACATAATTAATTACAAGAAGTAAAAGGATCAACACTTAATAAATATATTAAACTCTTAGGAAAGAGGAGACTTGTTCGCTAACCATGTCATTGTTGTACTAGTTGTTAGGTAGGTCAATTTGATTGTCTAAGCAAACTAGGGTTAAGTAGAAGAAAAAAAACATGTAATTGACCATCTAAGCAAACTTGTTAGATTCGTTTTTAAAAGACGAGTTTTCCTATATGAACAACACACAAATACGACTAGGGCTCTTGATGAACTAAGTCGCGCTCAGGAGTGGCTCGGTGTTTGACTCCAAAAAAGCTCGATTTTAAATGAGCCAGGGCATAGGCTCGCGAGCTAGAGCTCATTATAGACTCAATAATAAAACATGTGGTTGGTGATCATATGCAATAAATCATATGCTACTTATGATTTTACTAATGAAACACACAAATGATATATTGTTGAGGATTTTTTACTTTATGATAACTTATTTATTAGCTTGGTTGGTTGATATTTTTTTATCGTACAAACTTCAAATTGGACTCATCATCAAGTTGTTATAATGACCGATTTTGGACCTGAAAAATTCGAGTTTGGCTCGCCAAACTCAAATAGACTCGAGCTCTCCACAAGCTTAAAAAGTATAGCTCGAAATCGTCTAAATAGTAACGAGCCAAATTTGAGCACAATAAAGTTCAACTCGATTCGGTTCGTGAACAGCTCGGTTTTGCCAATTTGGTAGAAAATAGAATGAATTGAGAGAGGAACAGTTGGGGAAATTTATGGTGGAAGTTGTGTCCAGCTTACAGCCAGGAAGGTAAGGTAGTCTAAGTAACCATCCTAATTGCCCTTTTGGCCTTTTCCCCCCTTCACTTGCCCTAACCCTTTCCCTTATTTTTTTGTACATTACAAAATTTGTCAACCTGGACCTGCCTCCTTTGTCTCTTACTCTTTCCATATTTCCCCATAATTACTATAGTATATACTATGATTACGACGAGAGAGTTCACGAATATTCAGAATTAAAAGACTGTGTCAAAGTTCTATCGGGCTAAAGGGTCGAAATTGGATTGTGTTGGATGTCTTGTCGATAGCGGGAATAGTGGTGATTAGCCGTCCGCTCGACAGGTCTAGGCATGGATACCAACTTCATTAGCCTAACGAGTGTAATGAACATTTAGTGCTGACGAGACGAGAGTTTAGAGACATTCAATGCTAAGTTAATTGGTAGGTAAAAAAGGAACCCTTTAGTTAGTGGATGCTGGTTTTATAAACTTTAGCCAAATTAGGTTTTATTATTTAGACACAATACGCACAACAATATTGGGTCCTATTATATCCACAATGATTGGGTTTTCATTTCCACTGTTTATATGTTACATTAAAATAGAAACCAATTGGCTGTATCTTAATTGTATAATTAATTAATTAGAGAAAATAGCATTTTGCCCCCTCTACTTTTCCAACTTAACATATAGCCCCCTATATTATAAAATTGCTCTTTTTACCCTTCCTACTTCGAACACTTTTCCCTTTCAAAAAAAAAAAACTTCGAACACTTTGCCGTTTGGGCCCCTTCCGTTTCAACTTTCATCTTCGTAATGTTAATTTATGTGCATTTCGAACACCATATTAGCTCCAATAGCTTTGTAGCTGGGAATATAATATTTATAAGTAAATAGGATAAAATCGACAAACAAAATATGTAATTAATTCTAAAAACCTTCGTATTTCACCATACTCTTCACGATACGTACCTTCCCAATTTACCTCCCTGACCAAATTTTCATCTCCTACCTTTGATATCTCTCTCAGGTACTGATATGTCCATATTTAACGTTACGAAGACGAAAGTTAATATGGAAAGACCCAAACGATAAAATAGGAGGAGATAAAAGGAGCAATTTATAGTATTGGGGGGCAAAATGCTATTTTCCACCTACAGAAAGTAAAGCCAACAAAGACAGTTGTGCTGTCCCATTCTCTCGCTGTTGATGCATCTCTTTATAATGCATCAACATCCACCGTTCATCTCATTTCTTTATTATTATTATTATTTCCATTTTCTTGAATTTTCCACAAAATTAATGTACATGTGTGTGAGTGCACCACCACACCACCACACCGACAATCTCACAGATTCCCATAACAATAATTATAATTAAACTAGTAAAAACTCAAGAGAAAAATATTAATAATAAAAATAAATTAATGAATTTTGTATCGTAATATAAAGGTATTTAATTCACAACAACAAAGAACATGACAACCCGTGAAGGAGAGGTGATGAAATTTCTGAGTATCGTTTTTTTTTTTACCACAAATTAAAAAATTGATTTAAAACAAAACAAATTGACATATGTAATTACAGTATTTTTTTTTTCATTATGATAAACAGAGAAAAAAAAATTACAACACTCTTTTCTCATATATGGGGAATACAGATGTGCCCAAATTGCCCCCTTCTTTATTTTCCAGTTTCTTCTTCCTACACAAAAGTCTACCTGCAAATTCAACAACCCAGAAAATATCAGTTTCAGTAATTCAGTTCAAGCTCTATCAGTTTCAGTTCAAATGCAGTGAAGCTTACCAGTTTCTCTATTTGATCCATGGCGCCCAGTTGATTTTTTGGAATTTTTAAAATGTAGAAAAAAAATGGGGAAAGAAAGAAGTATGTTCATTGGCAAGAAGCGGTAAAATAAGATCCAACGACTCTACAAGCTACCTCCATTAATTTCCCTGCACAAATCGAAACCCATGAATGTTAGTCAACTTTCCATCACAATCAAGAAACAAAAATCACAAGTCAGATTTGATTATTGCTTAAGCAAAATACTAAATATTCCAATTGTAATGAAGAATCCGAAGAAGAAAACTGTAAGGGAAAGGGGACAAAATGGTGGGTCACAGTTCACAGCTTGGAATTCTCTGTATACTCTCTGTTTTTATTCCTTTCAGTCTTGACCCGAGTACCCGACCCGGTTCATTGAGTGCTGCAGCTATGATCATCATTCATCATTCATCAACTACCTAACTGATGCTTAAGCTTAATCAAACCCTCCACCGACGGTTTCAGTACGCTAAACAATGGCTGTCGCTTTCTCTTAACGTCACACAGCTAAAAAAGGCATCTAATTCTCTGCGTGACAGCCATGTCTTCTGGTGACATGGTAATCGGAAAGACCCACCGACGCCGTTCGTTCTACTAACTCTTTTCACACAATGTATGATGAATCGAATGAATCAAGCACCGAGAATTGAATTGGTAAAAAAACAGAGTATGAATCAGCTAATAGGAGAAAAATTACCTCTCCTGGCCTTGGAGACGACTTTAACGGGACTAGCAGGCTTCCTCAACGGCTCTTCCGTTGACTCTGTCTCCGGGAACAGTATCCCGTCGATCCCCTGTACAGAGATCCTACCGTCGGTGTAGATATCCGGGTCGAAAAGGTAAGCGGACACGTCACCCGCTCCGAATTTGACCGACCCGTCAGCCTCCTGGGCAGTGACCTTGTGTGGCAACCGGAGAGTATCGTATTTGACTTTCCCGAATCTTCTTACAGCATTGTACATGCTCTCTTCCGTTTGGTACTCTGGAATGATGTGGTAGTAGATAATCTGCTCCGGAGCTCCAGGTTCGCTCAGCTGATCGGTGGTAAGCTTGGCCATGGCTTCATCGTTGGGTGCCAATACAGTGAGGACGTATCCTTCCGATACTAATCTCCCCATTTCGGTGGCTAAGGAGGTCAGATTGACTAAGATATCCGCCATCTCGTTGTACCCACCGTAATGCAAGAGCGTGTGGATGAAATCCTTCACCTGGGTGTGCCCGTCGAAGTGGTGGCGAGGGCCGCCGGGGCCGGGAGCCGGCGCCGGCGCTAGAGAAGGACCGGGAGCTAATGCGTCGTAGATCGGGAGAACAGGGGGAGCACCGGCAGGGACTGACGGTGCAGGCTTTTTCAACCGGTTGGTTCTCGGATCTACGACGGGAGCTCCCTCGGGGAGGACGGCGGAGATAGATCTGAGACTTCTCCGGCGGTTGAAATCCTCCTGCACAGACTGAGGGATGAGGAGATTGTTGATGCCGTGGATGACGCCATCGGGTCGGGTGAGGTCGTCGGGTTTGACGATTTCAGATGACCCGACGAGCTTCTTACCGGAGGTAGTGGTGAGGTGGAGGTGGTGGGAGGAGAGGGCTAGGTGCTTAGCCGGGTAGACGGCGGAGCTGGAAGGCCAGTCAGGGGATCCGACCCGGGAAGGGAGAATGTGGTGGAGGAGCAGAGTCTGCAGCGATTTCAGATTCCGCGGCTCGAGGAGGAAGCGCTTGAACTCAGGGTCAAGGCGGCGCTGGAGAGCTTCGTTGCGAGGGGCGAAGATGGTGAGATTGTGGGTTCCGACGGCGGATTCAAGTTCCGGGAGGAGAAGAGCCTTCTCGACTAGCTCGGAGAGCTCTGTGTAGTGGGAGTCGAGGAGGGCGACGAGGACGGAGTTGGAGTTGATCTGGGTTGTGGGCTTGGAGGGCAATGCGGCGGCGGAAGTGGAGACTGTGAGCAGGAAGAGGAAGAAGAAGAAGGAGACACCATAGATGGGTGGATCCATGGTGGCTCTGTGTGGGAGGGAGAGTTTCAGAGGAATGAGGATGAATTGAGTCTGAGATTTGAGAAGAAGAAGAAGAAGAAGAAGGGGACACGCGGAATGTAGTGAGGAAGAAGGGAAAGGGAGAGTGGAAGAAAGGAAGAGAGAAGAAGAAGAAGAAGAAGAAGAAGAGAGAGTTTAGGTTTAGGAACACAGGCTGGAAGTGGGGTTCACACGGACAGAGAGACATCTCCTACTCCTTTTCTTTTTTTTTTCTGTTATTCTTTTTTTTTTTTTGGTTTTTTTTTTTTTTGGTTGAAAGGTGGTGCAAAGCACCTTAGTTATTCAAGGGAATCGTTCTGGGGGTGGAAGCCCCGATACAATCAGAAAAGAGAGCGAACCGGATGTCCGGGTTACAATTTGCCAAAATGTGGCAGCCGTAGGCCAAATAATGGCCATGGTGAGCGAGAAGATCCGCCACGCGGTTACCCTCCCGAAAAGTGTGTGTGACAGCAACCGTCCAATCACGATTGCACAGGTTGCGGATCCGCTGCAGAGTCTGACAGTGGCGACCCGAGGAGTTGGGATCTCCTTGAATGGCGTTGATAGCAGCAGTGGAGTCAATCTGGATGTTCACCTTTCTACATCCTGAGTTTCATGCCACCTCAAGACCAAGAGCAGCTGCACGAAGTTCGGCTCGCATAATTGAGCATCGACCAAAGTTAGCCGAAAAAGCAGCAATCTTTTTGCCGTGCGAGTCCCGAACGATGCCCCCCTGCTGCCAGGCTCTGAGGTTGTAAAACAGAACCGTCCGTGTTAACTGTTACACAGTCATCCGGGGCCGGGATCCAGCTGATGAGAGTTTCCCTCCTTCGTTCGTCTATTTCCGAGAGAAGGAAAGAGCTAGCTTTCATTGTCTCTCGAACCCCGGCGATCCACGAATGGACTCGTAGGCGGAGCTGATCGCTAGTCACTTTCTTTCCCTCGAAAATATCCTCATTCCGAGTTTTCCAAATAAGCCAGAGAGCAATACCAAACTGAAGCCCGAAGTCAACGTCACCAATGTACTTGGGAAGCCACTCTTGTATCGTACCTGTGAAGAAAGAAGCATCTTTGGAGAACGGGACGAAGTCCGCCCAGAACTCCTTAGCTGAGCGGCAGTCACGGAGGACATGGAGGCTGTCTTCAGTTGAATTTGGGCAGAGCCTACAGCACGTGTCAGTTGTCATATGGCGTTTGCTCCGTTCTGAGTTGGTTAGGAGCCTGTTGTGTGAGCAACGAGCCAGAGGAAATGCTTGATTTCGATTAGGTCATTGCCACTTCCAAACGCACTTCCACAGGCTCGCATCTGAGTCATTGTTTGAAGCGGTGACGATTTCATAAGCTGAGGCGATGGAGAAGCGCCCTCTCGGGTCAGGACCCCAAATCAGACCATCTTCTTCATCGCAATCAAAAGGAGCATCCATGCCTGCAATCTGCGCCAAACAGTTGGGTGGGAGGCGGTCTCCCAGGAACTCCCAGTTCCACACGCCAGGTTCCGTAGTGACCTCTGCAACTGACATTTCCAGCTCCCTATCATCCAAGGGTCGGGTGGCCCAGTCATCAGCTGGGTGCCACTATCCAGCCACCGATGCTGCCAGAAGAGGGTAGACTTGCCATTTCGGATGCTATGCTGGCAGGCTCCAGCCATTTCCGACCAGTTCCTTCTAATACCCCGCCAAAGTGAGGAACCGTCGGTCCTCCTCCTGAGGACGAGTCCCTGGTCAGTGTTCTTCAAGTATTTGGAAGTCAGAACTTGGACCCAGAGCTTGTCCGGTGCCTGGAGGAGGAGCCATCCCAGCTTCATCATATACGCGTCATTGAGCTCCCTAGCCTTCTTGAGTCCTAAGCCACCCTGAGATTTCAGCCTGCAAATGACATCCCAGGAGAGTAAGTGAGTTTTGTTTTTATCATCTGTGTCGCCCCACACAAAGTTACAAATTTTAGCATCAATAGCGTTAGTGGTCGAGACAGGAAGGAGCGCAGTTTGCATAGCAAAGGAAGGGATGGAATTAAGGACCGATCCCGCAAGCGTGACCCTCCCCGCAAGCGAGAGGTTCTTAAGCTTCCATCCCTCCAACTTTTTCTCCATGCGCTCGACAAGGTAGTTATAGGTTCCTTTATTGATCCTACCGTGTAGGACTGGAACCCCCAGATACCTGCCAAGATCGCTAGTTTCCAGAAAGTCAAGCTCACGACAAATGTTGCGGCGTGACTGTGTGGAGACATTTTTAGAGAAAAAGATTCTAGACTTGTCCTTACTAACAAGCTGGCCAGAAGCCTTGCAGAAAGCATCGAGGCAGGCGTTAATGGACAAACATTGGCTAGTTTCAGCAATACCAAAAAGAACCAGGTCATCAGCAAAGAAAAGGTGGGATAAACCCGGCCCTTCTTTGGCAAGACGAATCTGTTTCCAGGACCCCGCCTGAATAGCGCCCCTAATAAGAATTGCGAGACGCTCAATACAAAGCGTAAAGAGAAAGGATGAGAGGGGACATCCCTGACGAAGGCCGCGACCGGGAGAGAAGGAAGGCGTAAGTCCCCCGTTCCAAAGAACCTGCGTTGAGACAGTGCTTATGCAGGCCATGACTGTAACATCCCCGCTCAACCAAACGGTTTGGAACTCAAGATCGGTAGACTAGGGTACTGGAATCAGTGCTCTTAAGCTCCCCTTGAGTTTTGGGTCATTCGGGTTTAAGTTGGGTCGAAGTTGCAAAGAGGGGAACGGTGATGCACCAAAAAGTGCCGATTTTGGGCCCTGAAGTGCGCAGGCGCACTTTTAGAAGTGCCAGGCGCACTTTTCAATTAATTCAGCAAACTTTCGGCGGAATATTCAAAATGTGCGCCTTTTAGGGGTCAATGTGCGCCGGCGCACTTTTTGACATACCAGGCGCACTTTTCGTGCATAAAAGGACGGATTTGCACGGAAATTCATAACTTCTTTCCCCTTTCTCTCTCCCCGAAAAGCCATTGATGAACCTAGTGCGAGCAATCTTCGAAGGGTGATTCCGGGAGCTGTAGAGGTCGGAATTGAGTTCCGTTTGTTGCTATGGATTCGTAGCGACGAGGAGAAGAGATCGCTAACCTCCATTTTGGGTTTCTGGGTGTAGGTCGTGAGCAGTAAGGAAGGGTAGAGCTACGAGTTTGGTGGTTGGGAATCGAGTTTCTGGGGAACTAGAAGACGATTAGAGCCTCGTCTTCTATTTCAGGTGAGGGCTTAGCGTTGTGTAAGTAGTTTGGACAGTGTGAGGAGTTTCAATTGGACTTAGAACAAAATCTAGGTTATGCATGAAAATGATGAGCGTAAAAGGGGATAAATTGTTCTGTGAATGTACTTGATTGCTATTGATGATTGCCGTGGTTGATTGTTGTTGTTGATTGCTATGGTTTGGGGTTGGGTGTGAACTGAAGTGAATTAAGTAATGAATTGACATAGAAATGAGAATTAGGATGGTTGGGAAATGAGTGCGGGTGCTATGATATTATGAATCGCTGGTTGTGGATGCAGGAGAGTTGCCCTGCCAATGTGGGGTCGCTCTGAATAAGAGGAACAGGTGGGTGACCCCTAGACTCATGACATGGTTTCCCCTGTACTTGCAGGTGGGGGAGGCCGGTGAGCTAGCCGGTTATCCTATTGATTGTGATGTGTGTGCTGTGAACATGACAGGGGCATGGAGGACGAGATGTGTTGTGAACTATGGACTATGAATGAGATGTGGCTGATTTGTGTTGTATGTTGTAGTAGATGTGATGTATGAGTTGAGAATGTGATGTTGAGAATTGTATGTTGGAAATAGAACCGGAAGGAGCCCACACTACCCCACCCGAGGTACTGGTTGTTGAGTCTGATCCATTGGGGTGGATCCCCTTGACATGGGTGTCAAGGGAGTGATGAGATTGATGATGATGATGATGGTTAATGAGAACGCGTTCCCCATGCGGTAGGGGAGCGCGAGGACTTCCCATGCGGTAGGGAAGTGCGTCGGCCGGCCGGTGGTGGTGTGGATAACTCCTTGGCGCCTAATAACTCACCTAGATAATATGAATGTGAATGTGTGTGTGCTTGTGGTTGTGGTAGTGGCTTGGTTGATGGATGTGATGTGATGATGCTGTGTGTGCCGTGGATTGATGTATTAATTCTGTGTGATTCTATTGTTATGAATTGTGCTTGAGAACAAGAACTGACCAACGTGATCACCTAGACTGCTTTTAGGGAATTAAAATATGGAAAGGGGGTTGGGTTTGGTTCCATTGTTGGATGTCTTGTGCGGAGTTGGGACCGCTCCATAGAGTAGGACAACGTGTAGGTAGGCCCAGTGGGTTCACTCAATTTCAATAGGAAATTGATCCCTTTTCCCCTTTCAGGATCTCGTGGCTAGTAGAGGTAGCTGAGGAGTTTGAGTTCGAGGTTGATTTCGTGAAGTTCTGGACGGAAGCCATGAGGTGAAGACTGGGATTACGCGGAGTTGACTTTTCTGCAAAGTAACCATTGGGTCGGGTTGTTCAAACCTGAGGACCGAGTCGGGATAGATAGCTGGTTCCATCAGTTTAACTTGGGGCTTTGCAGAGGCCTTATCAGTCGTTTTAGAGGGGGTGGGCCGTTTGGGAGTCTTCTTCGCAGTTTCAGAAGAGGGCCCTTTGTTCTTTGCTTTTGCTGAAGGTGGTGTAGTAAGTTCCGGCCCATCCACCATTTGAACGACTTGGGCCTTATCTGATCCATTCGCAAGTCTTCTTTCCTTAATTAATCCACCCGTTGCAGAGGAGCTGTCTCCATTAGTTCCCTTGGAATTAGTCTTAGGATCTGCCTTCCCTTTCAGACTGGAATTCTTTCCCAATGTGGCTTTTCCTGATACGCCGGCTGATTTTGGCTGATCCGCAGAACCTTCTGAATTCCTTCTTGGAGACTTTCCTTTTTCGGAGTTAGTCTCCGATCTGGGTCGCCCCCCTTTCCGAGTAACCGTCAGCCAGGGGCCGTAACCGTCAGCCGTCGTCGGGTCAGCAAGGCCTTCGCCATCTTTGAAATTACTTGTTTGGCCTTTGTTCCCGTCGACAACAATCGCCTGGGAAGGGATATTGTGGATGGGTATTGTTCCAACCGGTGACCAACTTTACCACACATGAAGCAGAGTTCCGGCAAGTTCTCATATTCGATCCGCTGCCAAGCTCCATCGAGTTCGATGCCCGTGGCGAGCGGTTCGCTGAGATCAAGCTCCACGACAATGCGTGCGAATTTGCCCCGAACGGCTGACTGGGTGTTGTAGTCCATCCTGATCGTTCTCCCGATCAGGTTCCCAAGTGACGTAAGGATTTGATTGTGATAGAGCTGGATAGGGAGGTGAGGGAAGTGAACCCAAACCACCATCTTGGACGGGAGTTTGGTAGAAACTCGGAAGGCCGGATCCCACTGTTGAACGACGAGATAGTGTTCAAAGATCATCCACGGCCCCCCTTAAGGGCTTTGAAGTAGTCCTTCTCCTCTCCAAATCTCACAATATAGCAGTCCATATCAACGTCAATAACTTGCATGTGGCCTTGTGGCTTCCACATGGATCCGAGTCGGTTACACATGAACGAGTAGCCAATGTTCTTCCCAATTAGGCGAACGATGACTGAGTTGGTCCAAGGGCGGCAGAGTTTCTCCTTGAAACCAGAGGAAAGTTGAAGGGCTCTGACGCCTTCGGAGATAGTCGCAACGATATCATTCTCTCCAACACAGATCCAGGGTTGAGAAGGGGGGGTGTCCCGTTGATTGAGTGCCAGTCAGGGCTCCAGAGTACGATTTCGGCAGGAGGGTGGCAGGGCCCTCAGGGAAGGTTGCCACAGAGGAGGAGGGGAGCGCATCACCCTCCGGTGGTCGGGATTGATGTCCCGGAGAGGGCTCCATCCGAGGAGGAGCTACCGGAGAGGTCGGGGACGAGAGCATTCTGAGATTTTTTTACACTATTTTAACATATAATCATATTGGTTTATTTTTCTTTCACGCAAAAAGTGCTAGCGATTTACCACCAACAACAGGCAACAACAGAAATGAATCCTTCCTCTCGCATATATGCCCAGATTTCTAATTACTAATTAGGGCGGTGGATTAGCTTAATCATCCTCTTTACATTTCTGCATTACACTCGTATAAACTATTTAAAATATTATTTGGAGCTTAGCTCGATTGACACTAAATTAATTAAAATTTGACTCGGACTCGGTTATTTAGATAGCTCATGAGTTGGTACGTTATGAGTTGGTATGGGTGTTATTGATATTAATAGCACCCAATAGCTAGCTATTCGGTGCTATATTGAATATCAATAGCACCCTTTAGATATCCACCTAAATAGGTGAATATCTAATACTCACCCCCAATATCATTCTGTGTACCAATTTTACCCATTGCAATTCAACCCAATTACATGTCACTGGATCCACACAAATAATTATATTTCACCCAATTTTTATATAAAAGTCATATCTTTTACATATGAACTCGGAATTGGAAAATTTTTGTATAAATATCTTAGTTTTATGAAAATTAATCCAACAAGACCGTTCTCGATATATTTTCGATGATGGTGTTTACTGTTTACATATGACTTTGACGAAAAATAAGGTCAAATGTGTAATTGCATAAGAAAAATCATTTTCATTTCATATTCAATACCAAACAAGAATCTCACCTTGAATATCCTTAGATAGCACCAACTATTGCGTAATCCTCATAATATACACAACGTATTAGAAAATACTTAGAATATCACGGCATGCTACGAGAAAACTTGTTGCACGATAGGTTGAGCTAATTGAGTATTTTGTAAAACGTTGTGTATATTCTGGGGATTACGTAATAGTTGGTGCTATCTTAGGGTATTACACCACTCATGAACAACTATGTATCTAATTTGTCCTGGTTTATCACACGTGGTTCATTTGGTCTCGAGTTGAGTGAGTTAAAAATGGTTGAGTTTTATCAATTTGATTTACGGGTCAAATTGGGTTGGTTGGACCGGGTGGTTAGTTGTTGGATCAGTTCCACTCTCGGTAGGTGTACGTGAAAATGGCTCCAAGTACGGCGGCTTACAGCTCGGCTTAGAAATATGTTGGGGGCTTTGTTTGTGGCTTACAGCTGCAGCTGCGCCCACAGCCTTGATGTTGACCACCTAACTTTCTTTTCCATTTTCGTCATATTTTCTCGTGTTATTCATTTTCTTTTTCTTTTATTAATTATATAAATTAGTTTAGCTGTAATAATCATTGTTACTTGCGCTGCCAGAACTTGAACACTAAAAAGCAAAATTAAATTAATGATGGTTGCTCTTCATTTCTACCCTCTCTGTATTATTTTACTTTTGACTTTTTACTGCTTTATTTTTTTTTTTTTTTTTATCAAAACTCCAATAATTTGTCAATTATACGCCAAAAAAAAAAAAAACAGGGAAAATGAAAAGGGATTTTGAAGGCAAGTTGTCGGTCCGTGTATAGTGAGTTTACTATTGTGCCCTCCATGGTTCACGTTCCACCTGCGCAGTGTGCTTTGGTTGGAAGCCAAGCCATATGTACCCTTTTGTTTGAATGAATCTTCCTCGTTAGTTTGATTTGGTGTTCTTCTGCTAACACATGCTTCTGCTCATGGTGATGCCAGCCTTACTATTTATAGTATCTCGAAAGTCATGTGTCGATCTTTGATTAATGATTTATACGAATTAATTTTTCGTTAATGAACGGCATCTCAAAACTTTAACAAGTTGTATAACAGTGTCGCGGTTAGGGAGGAGATTAGGCTCGTGACTAGGCTCAATTGAACCCAAATAAGTAAAATATATGGTTCTTTGATCAATTGGTCCATGTATTTTATATATTCGGCCCTGTGCCTACTTGAATATTGTCTCTCCCCTATTGTCCTGTACGTTGGACCTTGTTAGGTTATCGGGAGAAAATTTACTACAAGACACTTTTAATATTGTTGATACCTTTGTGACCACGAGTATCATTAACTATGACCCGCCTATTAAGATCGCTCCACTATCAATATAGTCCAATTGTATTAGTATAATATTGTCTGTTTGGACAACCTCTAAGCGAATTTGGTCTTGGGTTCCTTTCTAAAACGCCCCATGCTAGTTTAGTTGGTAGACTCTTTTTAACATAGATAAATCTTCACTTATTTATCGATGAGGTTCTTAGTTTGTTACCTCAATACCACCACCGAACAAACTGTACAAACTTAGACTCAAATTCATGTATAATTGTCACACCGGGCTAGTTTGATGATGAATTACCCTTGCCAAAGTCCAAGCAAACACCAAGAAACGGCATGGGATCCCTGAAGCCAAATAACTAATATATATATATATATGGTCAACGCTCTGGTACCCACAGGGTACCGATACCCTATCACTAAAATTTCATTACAGTTATGTTTCAATTTTAAAGTTTGAGAGTTTTAGTTTAGTGTTCAGGGTTTAGGATATAGTGTTTGAGGTTTTGAGTTTATTTTGGGGGTTTATGATATTTTAATTTGAACTTTTGGTCAAAAGTTAGAGTTTTACATACGATTTAGGATTTGAGCTTATAAAGTAGTATTTGAGGGTCAGAATTCAGTGTTTAGGGAGTAAGCATTATTCACTAGTGCTCATGATTTATTACAATGGATTTAGGACTCATTATTTAAATTTTAACCATTTAAAAATGTGAATTTAGAGTGCTAGGGTACTGATACCCTGTGGATACCGCTTTTCATATATATATATATATTCTTAATTATTTTACTACAATTATATATTCAGCTCATTCTAATAGAAGTGGTAACTGGTAGTAGTGTCTCATCATAAATACACACAACAATAAACACTGCATCATCACTGGCTCACTGCAATCGAATTCAACTACCGGTTCACGCTCAGGTGGTCCGACCAGTACGGCCAATGTATGTTGTTCTGACCAGCAAGACTAATTAAACGTTGATTTTGTTTTCTTTTTTTCTTTATTCCCTTAACAGCCTGTCTTCTTTTTAGTTAATTAGCCTCAACAGCTTCGTGTCAAACAGTCGTGTTAGCGCGAAAATTGACAAATTATTTTACTAATTTTGTCAAGTACTACTACAATACATGAAAAATAGCATTTCAGGCCCCCCTACTTTACCAATTTAACAAATAGCCACATATACTATAAATCGCTCATTTTACCCCTCTTACTTTGCCCACTTTGCCGTTTTGGTTCTTCCATTTCAACTTTCGTCTTCTTAACATTAAATCTTGACACATCCACACCAAAAAACAGAGATATCGGAGGTAGGAGATGAATAGTTGGTTAGGGAGGTAAATTGGGGAGGTATCACGAAGAGTATGGTAAAATACGAAGGGTTTTAAAACACACATTTTACTCGTTGATTTCATCCTATCTAATTATATATATTTATATTACCAATTAAAACACGCTTAGTAAGCTAATGCATGGCTATTGGAGCTAATGTGGTGTCATGAATGCACATCAATTAACATCACGAAGACTAAAGTAATTGGAATGGAAGGACCCAAACGGCAAAGTGGACAAAGTAGAAGGGGGTAAAAATGAGCGATTTATAGTACAGTACAGGGGGCTGTTTGTTAAGTTGGCAAAGTAGAGGGGGGAAAATACTATCTTCCCTACAAAATAAAATGTACTATAAATTAAAATATAGAGCATAATTTCTTAATATATAATGATTTTAACAATTTGATTCGCTTAGGGCTAGCTAGGTTAAAGGATTCAGAAAAAGTAGGTTAAAGGTATTTTGAATTCTATAAATATAAAATAATAATAATAATAATAAACATGAATTAAAAAAAATAAAAAAAATAAACATGAATTAGGGAGCATGAACATGGAATGGGTTGGAGAGCAATTGTCGCTACCAAACTATTTATTAATTTTATTTTAGTTATTTGCTATTTTGCTTTTACTTTACTATTTGTTCTTATTTCCAAATTTGACAGGAGGTTTCCAATTTTGTATTAATTTCGTATAAAATCTTATGCTTAAGATTAGTTCAAAAGTCAAATTTATTTATTTCGAGTTCTATATTCCTTAGGTATTCTATCTCGCGGTAACCACATACTCACAAAATAAACATGACATCTTACCTACAATTCCAGATTGTACCACTACCATCAGCCTCACTGGTTAAAAAGAGATGTCAGAATGACTCACCATCAGCATTACAGTTTGCTTCAGAGAGAAATGCTTGGTGGCGGCGGTTGGTGGTGGATAAATGCGGTGTGGGATTGTCTGAGTGGAGGCCAAACTGGACTCTGCAGAATGCGGGGTGGTCGGTTTGGAGGGATATTGTCAAAACGAACTCTATTTTCTGGAACTACGCTTCGATTGATCCGATGGGAGGGAGAGTGTCCTTTTGGTATGATTCTTGGTTTGGGGGTGAGTGTTTGGCGTCTAGGTTTCCTAGAATTGTGGCTGCGGCACAATCTAGGGATGCTTTGCTTCTTGATTCTGTTTTCATGACTAACAGGTTGACTTGGCAAGTGCCTTTGACCACCACGCTGCGTGGAGGGGCGGAGGTCGAGAGGTGTAGGATGATGAGTTTTCTTGAGGGTTTGGAGACTAGATGGCTCTCTCAGGGTCCTCCGGCGCCTGTTTGGGAGTTGAATACTTCAGGTGTTTTCTCAGTGAGGTCGTTTTACAAGGTGCTTCAACAAGAAGGGGCTTCGATCCAAGAGGACTTCCCAGCTGACACAATTTGGAGGGCGGAGGTTCCGACAAAGATTTCAGGTTTTGTCTGGCAGGTTTTTCATAAGAGCATTTCGACATATGAGAATCTTCAAAAGCGTGGTTTTATTGGGCCAAATGTTTGTGTGTTGTGCAGAGCTGACCTTGAGTCAGTGTCGCACTTGTTTTTGTCTTGCCCTTTCTCTATACAGGTTTGGACCACTTTTAGTTCCAAGCTTGCCATTTGGGGCCCGAATCATGAGGATATTCGGGAGTTTATTAGACAGTGGCAGGCTAGGAACTTTCGATGTGGTTTCGAGAGATTTGGAGAGCGTTTGCTTCATGTTGTGGTTTGGTACATTTGGAAAGAGAGGAATGATCGTATTTTTAGGGATAAGGAGGGCTCTAGTGTTTCGATTGTTTGGAGGGTGGCCAAAGTGATAGGTAGATGGTTGTTAGTAGCTGGGATTATCTCCGAGGACAAGTTGCACATGTGGCTATCTTTTTGGAGAGGGGTTTTCGACCCAGGTTGAGTGTATATAAGCCTTTCCTAGACGGTTTGGAGTTGTTTCTTTGGCTTGTGGGTTTTAATTTCGAGATGTAGGGCTGTCTTTTCCCCTATTCTACTGGGTGGCTTTTGGGTTGTTCTCCAGGCTGTTAGGAGTATTTTATACTCTAGATTTTGTTTTGTTTGCCGTTGGAGAGGTTTTTTTTAGACAGGTTTTGGTTCGGGTCTTTGTATATGGTATCTTTTTATACATATATATATATATATATCATCATTCATAAAAAAAAACATTACAGTTACCACAAACATCCGGCACCGGCACCCTTCGCTCTCTAAGTCGTTTACGTGTCGGAACAATTCCTCTCCCCAATCTCCACGCGAAGTTTTTCACCTTGGGGTACCGTAATTGATATTTTTTTTTTGTGGGTTTATTTTGTTGCAAAATTAAACTACGTGCTGATTTGGCAAGACATGATGGATGCCTCGCAACCAATTGCTATTTTGATTAATAATGTTTGGTTGGCTTAAGTTTCTTAATCTTATAGTTAACATGGTTACATCACCCCATCCTTTAATTAATCATATATTATTAACACTCTAATCTCAATTCGGTTCAATTGATAGCTTAAAAGCCAATGGCAATTCGTCACCGGTGAAACGTGGCAATTGTTTGCTTTATTGCAAAGCAAAAATACTTCACATAATAAATTACTTTTATATACTACTTTCTTTAATTTATTATTGCTTTTGAATATAAATAATTATTCCAAGTATACAAAAATGATTTGAGTTTTTTAGATCTAACAGATGATTCGTCGGTACTTTCAAATAGGATTATTATTTTTCCTTCAACGCTTCAAATAGGATATTATGTATTAAGTTTAATTTAGGAACCGAGTATGTAAATATAAAATCTTAGTTACTTTTTATACGTAATACATAATGTCTCGTGTACAGTTTCTATAACTTACTTTGACAAAATGCAATATACCTGTGATTTCTAATTTATCACTTCTCCGTATTAAAGTATGTTTTATATATATTATCTACTGAATTTTTAAACTTATACATAATATAAGTTTGATCATTAATTAACTAATCCTTTTCAGAGGTTCGTGTAATGTGTGATTTGGAGATAACTAGGTAGATTGATTGATGATTTCACCGTCTTGATCTGTGCTCGGTTGAGAAAACTTATTTGACCGAGAAACTTATTGAGCGAAATACCTCGCAAGATGTCCAAGATAAGAGGTAAATTATAACCTCGACTAACAACGGCCCGCCTGCGACTAAATCACCTCTATGTGTGTAGTGAGATGAATTACTAGTGTCCATTGGATTCTTTGAAGGCAACGGAGACATGTAATTAGTACTAAGTAACACATGATTAAATTTAAATATCCAATTTATTTAGTTAAAATTCCTGATTTCCAAATCTGGATGGATTCTTCTTCTCATTCTACTGACTGTCTTCACCCAAACCATAGAATTATCATATCATGGACCCAAATCAATTTTTTTTTTCTCACCAATTTCATATATTTTTGTGAAATTTATTTAAAAAGAAAAGAAAAAAAAGAGCATGATTGCATTTAAGTATTGACCAAAGTTAGGTACTGTGGCCTTCTCCCTGCCTTCCTTTGCAAGTGGGTTTCCTGACCGACACTACTGTTTCAATTTTAGCACATTTTATGAAATGTCTATTTTTTTTTTTCATAATAAACTATAGGCTAGTTTGATCGCATGAGATTGAAAATTAGGGAAAATATAATAATATGAAATTGAAAATTAGGGAAAATATAATAATATGAGAATGATGGAATATGCATCAATTAACGTTACAAAGACGAAAATTGGATCGGAAGAACTCAAACGGTAAAGTGGTTAAAGTATGAGAGGTGAAAAGAATAATTTATAATACAGGGACTATCTGTTAAGTTGGCAAAGTAAAAGAGGTGAAAATGCTATTTCCCATGTTATGTATTTGGGCTAATGAATTAGTTTCTATGGGGATTAAACAATAATTGATAAAGTTAAATACATTAGGAAAAATATGAAAATAGGAGAATGATGGAAAAGTGTTTGTTAAAAGTTGAAGGATGTTAAATTATCTTGTTTGATATATATATTAGGTAAAGTAAATAATAAGGAAAGACAGTGAGACCCATTATTCTATTTGGAGAAAATCCGAATTTCTGATAAAAGTATAAATTGTCACAATACACATTCTGGAGACAATCAAAAGCTCTGGTTATTTGAAGGGTTAATACACCTTTTTGCCCCTATACTATGCAAAGTTAACAAATATATTTTACTATTTTCTAACCGATTTAACACCCTCTACTTTGAAAAGTTTAACAAATATGCCCCTCCGTTTATCTTTCCATCTATTTTCCGTCTAATGAGTTGATTATACATGCTAAATCATATTATTTGTGCACAACATCGCTATAATTAGGATGTCAACAAGGTGAAAATATTTAAATTAAAAATTAAAGATAAAGAAAAAGCACATTATAATCACTATTATGTACGGAGGTGTTTGCAGTATTCCTTTATATTTTTCTTTCTAATTTAAATAATTTTCGATTGGGAACATTCCAAACAGCGATAAGGTGTACAAATAATATGATGTGGCACGTACAATAAACACATTGGATGAAAAATAGATGAAAAATTCAACAGAGGGGCATATTTGTTAAAATTTTCAAAGTAGAGGGTGTTAAATCGGTTAGAAAATAGTAAATGGGTATGTTTGTTAACTTTGCATAGTAGAGGGGGTAAAAAGGTGTATTAACACTTATTTGAAATACAAAAACTCAACTCTTTTAGACACTAAATAAACAAGGATATCTCAGAATACAAAATTTTCAAAAAATACACCTGAATTTCCCTATACCAAACGACCCCTTATAAGCTACAACCTAGCTATCCACACGTATATATTCCAAATTTCAAATACAATGCTCTTATAACAAAATACGTGACCATACATATCTAAACCATACCCCACAAAAATATTTTGGTACGATAAATCCCATCACCAATTATTCAATGGGACATGAAGCATATAATCCCACATTAGAAGCTTAGAAATACAAATAATATGCATTATAGATCTCATATTATTAGCATTATTAACCAAATCAAACATGTATTGACCATATGCTAAATACATATTTCATGTAAAATCAAAACTATATAATAGTGGATTAATTAGTGGGTATCATGGAAAATTTTGTCTTGCTCATTGAATAATTATCAAAGCTATTCAATGTTGTTGTATGTTCATGAATTTTGGTACAATTTTTGAAGCATTGCCAACTAAGTGTGTCGGTAGAGGTGTGTCCTTTTGAAGGATGTGTGGTGGTGGGTTGTGCTTAAAATTATATTTGAATGTTGTTCCGCTTATTATCTATTTTGGTCACTGACGTATTGAGTTTGTGACATAGCGGTAATCAACTTTCCGTGTGGTCAGTAATTGTGACAATTTATGAGTTGGTTCCCTATTACTTTGGTACTGCAAACAAGTTTCAACGTTGTGTGGTCATAAACTTAATAGATTTGTAGTGAGTTGGTCATCACACTACAAAAAAAATAACCTTTAGCTACTGCAAAATTACAACGGCATGAAATGCAGTAGCAAATAGTTAGTATTTGCTACGGCAATCACTATTTCATGTAGTAATTTGCAGTAGCAAATACTAGTTGCCACACCACTATTTGCAACGGGATGCTGGTGTAGCAAATAGTGGTGTGGCAAATAGTATTTGCTACTGCAAATTACTACATGAAATAGTGATTGCCGTAGTAAATACTAACTATTTGCTACTGCATTTTCATGCTGTTGTAACTTTGCAGTAGCTAAAGGTCAATTTTTTTGTAGTGTCAAGTCACCATCCAATACTTCCGTTAGGTGCTGATATCAGTAGTCCAATTCATTTTTTTGTCCATGTCACCTATTTCCACATCACCTAGTTAACCAACTTAAATTAACCTAACTCGTTTTAAAAGGGGAGGAGTTGTGAAATCAAAAGGGGAAAATGGGTTTGGGTTTGGGTTTTGGTTTGGTTAAAATGAGTTATGTTAACTTGGGTTGAATGTGGGGTTGATTGGGCGATGTGACGTGGATAAAAAAAATAAAGTTGGTTTCCTGATATCATCTTAACGAAAATACCGGAGGGAGGTTTGACGGAATGACGAACTTGTTACAAAATCAATAGGTTAATGACCACTGTATTACAACTCCAATACGATTAGTGACCATAATAGATAATAAGCCAATGTTGTTCCACCAGTCTTATAGCCTTTTTCAAATTTTTTTCTTTGGCCCTAAGGTTTTTCCTTTCTTTAAAGTATTTGTTTGCAAGTTTATTGGCTTTTGTTGTTATTGATTTAATGGAAAAGTTTAGTGATGTAAGCTCAAATAATTGAGGACATGAATAGTTGTGACTAATGAAGAGAGATCAGCTGAGTCCACGAGTCTTAAGGGCCCAGACAAATACAGGCCCACGCTGACTTATAAAACGAAGAGAGATCAGCTGAGTCCACGAGTTCAAGCCACGCAAAATCTGGGCCCAATTGAGCCCAATAATGGAGCTCGACAATAATGGGCCTGCCCATAACACAATAAGAAGACAAACTGTGAGATTGGGTCTTATACGTATGTAAAAGCCCATCCAAAACAGCTTTCCAAATGAAATTGGTAGCGAGTTTACCGATATCCATTCCAAGTTGGCGTGGGAATCGGTTAATTCGGTCATTAACTGATTAAAATTGGTTAATTATTAGTTAACCGATGATTGGCCAAAATAAAATTTGTAAAAAATCGACCAAAATTTGGTTAACTGATTTTGATCGATTTAATCTTCTTTTGACCTTAACATTCCGTATAAATTGAATAATATCATAAATTATACATTATGTAAATAAACTCTTTCACTAGAACTCATTATTCCATTATTGTTTCGGTCAAGGTCGGTTAACCACATTTTAACCGTTAATCGCCCCCTTGACTGACCGAATAATCAGTTAACTAATGATTAATAAATTTCGTTTGATACTTTCAAAAAAAAAAATTTCGTTTGATTAATTGATTTTAACTATTAACCTTAACCGAATTCTCACTCCTATGTATGAGTCTTGTACTCGTTTAGTCTCTCAGAACGGATACGAATAATATCCGTTATTAAAGCCCAATATAATGGATCAAGAAGCCCATAGGAATTCTCAGTATATATGCAGATCGCCACATGTTCAATGTAATTGGAAGCCACGTATGAAGAGAGCAGAGTGAGCAATAAATGAAATAATGAAATGTAATTAAAATATTAGTATTATTTAATTTAAAAAATTGGCAACAGGATCGCTGAGCTGACGGAGCTGTCAGTAGAAGTAATTCCCAGATCCGTCGTTGCTATATAACGACGACGACGATTGCCGCCGACGATGAATAAATGTGTGATGCCTTCACCAAATTAAGCTCTGTTTTCCAAAGGCTGACTCCCACCGACATGGGGAACCAACCTGCATTCATCTCTTCCAAAATTTGCAAGACTCAGCTTTGGTTAGTGGTTCTCTCCTCGTTCCTCATCTGTCTCCTCTTGTTCTTCTGCTTTGATTATTCTGCTTTACTCGATGGTTTCGCTGATCGAGCCACCGCCATTCGAAACTCGATCGCTGCTCTACCTTCTCCTGTTAACCTATCTGATTTTGAGCCGAAGACATTCGTAGATTCTTGTTTGGGGAAATACGTTTACATTCAGGACCTTCCCGGTAGATTCAACCAAGATTTGCTGGAAAATTGCGAATCAATCACCAGAGGGACTGAACGAAACATCTGTCCTTACTCGCTTAATCATGGGTTTGGTCAGTCTATTATAGATTCAACTGGGATTTTGTCCAACACTAGTAGTACTTGGTACTTGACGAATCAGTTCATGTTGGAGGTCATTTTCCACAGCAGGATGAAGAACTACAGGTGCTTAACCAACGATTCTTCACTTGCTTCTGCTGTTTTTGTCCCCTACTACGCTGGTCTTGATATCAGTAGGTTCCTATGGGGGTTTGATACTTCTGTGAGAGACCAATCCGGCTTTGATCTCTTGAAATTGCTTAGTCAGAAACCTGAGTGGAGCAAAATGTATGGTAGAGATCATTTCATGGTGGGTGGAAGGATTTCTTGGGATTTCAGAAGGCAAACGGACAATGAATCAGACTGGGAACCAAGTTTAGGTTCATGCCGGAATCGAAAAACATGTCGATGTTGTCGATTGAGTCAAGTTCATGGAAAAATGACTATGCAATCCCTTACCCTACTTGTTTCCACCCTCTGAACCAAAGGGATGTCTTGGAGTGGCAGGACAAGGTAAGAAAGAAGAAAAGGCACTACTTGTTCTCTTTTGCTGGAGCTCCCAGGCCTGAAATCGATAATTCGATTCGTGGGAGGATTATGGAGGAATGCCAAGCCTCTAAACAGTTGTGCAAGTTTCTGGAATGTACTTATGCAGAAAAAGGAGCCATTACCTGTGACAATCCTGTGAATGTGATGAAGGTGTTCCAGGATTCAGTTTTTTGCTTGCAGCCAGCAGGGGATTCATACACTAGGCGATCAACGTTTGATGCAATCTTAGCAGGGTGCATCCCGGTTTTCTTTCACCCGGGAACAGCTTATGCACAGTATAAGTGGCATTTGCCCAAGAATTATAGCAGTTACTCAGTGCTCATTCCTGTAAAGGACGTTAATGACTGGAAAGCTGGTGTGAATCTGACATTGCTCAATATACCCGAGGACCGGGTGGCAGCCATGAGAGAGGAGGTGATAAGGTTGATACCTAGTGTGATATATGCAGATTCCAGTAGTACTTGGTCAGACAACGAGTTTGAAGATGCGTTTGATTTAGCAGTGAAGGGAATCCTGGAAAGGATAGAGAGAGTTAGGAAGGACATTAGTGAAGGAAAGGATCCTGCCATTGGTTTTGCAGAAGAGGACGATTATAAGTACACATTCCAAATATATGTGAATGAAACGTTGAATGTGAATCCCTCAGTTTCTTAGTTTGGCTACTAAAGGTATCTACATATATAGTAATTGTTGCTTTCATTAGAAATAGTTAGCTGATGCATTTAATGGAAGTTTATAGATTTACAGCAGCAAGAATATAAGCATAGTATATGCAGGGTTGTATTATTCAATTGCAACATGATAATTTATTATGTCAAATTCTCTAGTTTACTTATAAATTGCAGTCTATCCATTCCTTGATGTCGCTTGTATCCTTCAGATTAGTACATGAGAAATGAGAATCACAAAGGAACTTGAAAACTGGAATTGACTTGTTCATCAGAGTTGTATCAGTTGTTTGTTTTGCTTTCGTTGATTTCATTGTTGACAGCGTACATATTCTTCAGTTCTTTCTTGTTGATTTAATTAGACTTGCACTTTGACGATTCGATTGGATACGAGCTAGATAGGTTACATGCATAGTAAGCTTGACTAAGTTCGGGTTGAGGTTGGTTCCCAGCAACAGGGCATCTGATTTCTGTAGTCTGCAAGTCTGCAATTATCCTTTACTCATCCTGCACTGCAAGTCTGCAATTATTAAAAGATGAGAACTTGTGCTCTCTTCTAAGTAAATGGAACAATATCAAAGTGTTTGATCCTCTACCGCATTGTCCAGGTACGTACGTCGATCTATTGCGTTGATTCACATTGTATTCAGATTGATTCCTTCTTAATATGGTTCTGTATTCACAATTAGTCGTCTGGATTCACTTGCTTTAGCGTACTTTGGTGCTGATTGTTCCCCACTCTGAAAGCGCATGAAGCTAAATGCAGCAACAGCAGCAAGGAGGTTCATTCGTCTGCTAGATAAGCATATACCGGTTGCTACTAAAGAGCGATTTATAGTGCAGGGAACTACCTGTTAAATTGACGAGGGCTCAATGTCAATAGGAACAAATCATGGACAGAAAAACAGATCAACAAACCAAAGAAAACCAACAAATTGAACAAAAATGAAAAAATCTTCAATAACAAACCAAACAATGACTAATAAATTGATTGTGGGCTTAAAGCCCAAAATAATGGATCAAAAAGCCCATAGAAATTCTGAGTGGATAATACAGATCGCCAAATATTCAATGATTGAAAGCCACGTAAGAAGAGAGAGAAAGAGTGCAACAATGAAAAACGTAATTAAAATATTATTATTATTTAATTTAAAAAATCGCCAACCGGATCGCCGAGCTGGCGGAGCTGTCGATGTAATATCCAGATCCGTCGCTATATAACGCCGATCGACAGCTAACGGAGGTCTGCGTGACTTGCAAGCAGTGAAACAGAGAGCAGAAGCGAAGATCACAGAGCACAGAAGCAATCTAATTCCACTATGGGTTTGAAGGTACGACTCAATTATCTAATCTAGTCAACTCTATTTCAACACTTTGAGGATTTCTCCTTCTGCATCAGATCTTATGTTAGCGTTCAATCAATTCACCATCTTGCTTGTCAATTTTGAAGAAAGATGCCTGATTTGTTCAACACTACAGAGATCTGGGTTCAATTGTTTGAATAGGGTTCCTTATGATTCATAGTATATGGTGTTTGCAGGAGGAATTTGAGGAGCATGCTCAGAAGGCAATGACCTTGCCAGAGAGCACTTCAAATGAGAACAAGCTCATTCTCTACGGACTGTTCAAGCAAGCTACTGTTGGCCCAGTCAACACCCGTGAGTAGTACTAACTAACTTCCTTCACTGGATCTCTGAATTCGCTTACGAAAGCTCAAGCTCGATCTGATATTCGTTTTGTTTCGCTTTCGCAGCACGTCCTGGGATGTTTAACATGAAGGATAAAGCAAAGTGGGATGCTTGGAAGGCTGTTGAAGGTTTGTGTGACTGACTTGTTATGGAGGTTCAGATTTTGCTGGTTCAGACATGGGTTTTCTTTCTTTCTTTCCTTTGTTGATATGATATCTTTGGTTTATGGCACAGCTAAGTCTAAGGATGAAGCAATGAATGACTACATCACCAAGATCAAGCAACTCCTGGAAGAAGCTGCAGCTGCCAATTGATGTCCCAATCTGCAGCAGTCTGATGATTAATTTGCTCTTATTTTATCAATAATCTATCTTCCTATTTATGGCTTCAGTTTGTGTACCATAAGTTCGTGGAAATGTTCGTTGGTACTTGAAGTTCGATCCTACCCATTTGAGTTGTACTACAAGCTACAGATTTAACTATTTATTGCTCAACTCTTCGCTTTTCTGGGTTTCCTTTCTCTGCAGTTTGAAGGTTGATGTTCCTTATTTCTGAAATCTTATGAAATCAGATGAACCTATTATGGTGTCCCAGGGGGCTAAGAAGACTTTAGATTGACTTTGATTGATTACATATCGTACACAGTTTGCATCATAATACCTCTCTCGCAAACCAGTTTCTCCCCCTCAAATATGATTTCGAAACAAATCCGCTGTTCCAAACATCACCAAATTTACATGAATATGTACTCCTTCCAGAGAGTAATTCGTTTCCCTTTGCTCCTAACAATATAGCATCTTCACCTCATTCGTTTCCCTTTGCTCCTAACAGTATAGCATCTTCACCTCAGCATGATATATTTGCGGAAGCAAAGTTCACTTCAACCTGAAACAATCACGTTTGCTTTCGTTAAAAAAGATCGTAACGGAGAGATCTGTTTGAACAATGTGTGAGTTGCAGACTTACCTGCAAATATGAAATGCTAAGGATAGATGCATGATACATAACTTAAGTGGATGCTGAAGCTGCAGTAACCGAAGGCGATGAGTTGTTTCCGTTCTGGTTACCACTACCGTTGTGATCAGGTGAGTGAGTAGCAGATGAAGGAGATCGAGAACCGGCATCATGTCTAGTGTTGTCTCGGGTGTCGAGATGCTCCATCATACGAGAAACGCTTGCAATTCCAGCATTCACTTCTCTCCTCACTTCAGTACCAATATCTGACAGCGAACTGCTTCGAGAGAATAACCTCTCCTTCCACCCTCTCGTGCTTCTCGACAGCGAATCTCTGTACCTCATTGACGCTGAACTAAGTCTGGACTTCAAAGTTTCCGTAATCGACTGCAAGTCGGAAGGCCCTGCTGTGTCTGGATCTGGGTGTGAAGATTGTCTGGAGGTAGTCCTACACGAAAACAACGGAAAGATTTAATCGTGGACACCCTGCATTGTTGCATCAACTCTGCGCAATGAAGGGTCAATTTTACCGTTCATTTGAGGATCGTATAGGCCTAACAGATGCAGATGAACTTTGATCAGATGTCAGAGGGGTGACCGGGGTTGCTACATTGATGGAAGCTGGCTCATTTTCACGGTGTCCAACATGTGACATAGAGGTTGGAGAATGTCCGGAAGACGTTCCATTAGGATGAGGGGACAATACCACTAATTGTGGATGGCGCTGCGAAGAAGCTGACCGACTACTTCTATGCGATTCCCTCCGACCAATGTGAGTTCTTCCCATAGCAGCAGAAGCGGCAGCTAGGTGCTGGATTATACGTTGTTCGATGTCAGCATCGGTCATACCAACAGGCAACTGCAATCACAGCAGCAAAAAATGTAGTAGTATTAGTCCCCACGAAACTCGAAATGGGAGATAATGATGATGCAAAAAGACCCAACATGTTGCAACTGAAAGTCTCCCAGAGTCGGATGACGAAAAATGGTGGTGGTATTTCGAGAAGCAGCAGCAGCCCTGATTTTCCTCTCTCGTTCGACTCCTGCAAATAGTTCTTGGCTGCCAAGACATATGATATCCAAGAAGAAAGAATCAAAGAGGCTATCTTTCAAGAAAAATGATGGCATATACGAATCGGACCAACCTCAAGGGGTCCTTCAAACTAACTGGCTGCAAACACATAGGACAATCTGAGCTTCTCTGGCACCTAATACATTAGCAACCCTAATGTCAGCATTTGAAGCCTATCTGCTTTGTTTCTTTCGGCAGAAAGTTATACCATAATCATAATCACAGTACATGTTCTAATAAAACATATGCTAACTTGGAAATAGAGAATTAAGCTTCTCATTCAAGAAATGTTGCAGGTACACAAAATGGACAAAATGATTACCACCAGCTTAAAACAGACAAAAAGGTTAAAGATGGACATGGATGTGAATTGCAATCATAGCAAACGTAACTGGGAAAAAACACAGGAGTTTTTTTCATCATTGAAAATCTGCAACAGCAGCAGAGAGAACATCGATTCCCACAGGCAATCGATTTCGAGTTAAGTAACGCCAATGCTCACGCAAGGAGGCAATTAGAAGTTCAAATCTCCAAACCCTCACACAGTTCTAATATATCATTGAACTAAAGTGCGAATATTGTCAAAGAATGTTATAGAAAACTAATGATGAACCTCTCCCAATCAGAGTCTTAGAGTCTTGGATCAAGACGTCCTGAATCCGGTAAGCCCCAATATAATCATTTCACTTGTATAGTGCTTGATGGAACTATGCAAACTTCAATTTTCATTCATGGGTTTTTATTTGAAGAAAGATACGTTAAGGAATGTTGTATAAACCAATTACGAACATCAAGTTATTGAAATGCTTCAACTATGAACATCGAGTTATTGACATGGAACTGTTCTTCAAAGATACGTACCATTCGAGGATGCACTGGAGGTGATACTCGTGCCTGCAATCAGTGAACTGCAAGAGAAATACACAGAAAGAACTTTCAGACATGAACACTCAAAGATTAACCATACATAATACTATAACATCTCTATCTCACAAATGCAAACAAAATGCAGTACCGTAGAAGGATCGCTTGAAGAGAACTCCTCAAGGCAAATGCTACAAGCATCCTCACAGCCATCCTGGATTCCCCCTTCCACAAAAGCTGCAGCTGATGCCATCATCTGAGCCGCTGCAGCTTTCTTCCCCTCCGGAACCTTCAATCATCCAAAATAGTCAACCAAAATTGTGCACATCATGAGATTAAAAACTAAAAAGGAACAAGCTTTTCATAAAGACAAATGAACCATCATTACTAAAATGTTTCATATTAAGCATTGAACATAAGGTTTAGGGGTACAAACATCTGAAACAGCATTTAAACGAAAACCCAGATGAAAAACAATCAACATAACTCCATTTAAACGAAACGACTGCATCTTTGGGCAGAATAGAGAGACTGGGTCAGGATCAATTACCTCCATGGAAACGAGAGGAAATCCTCCGACGGGTGAAGGAAGGAGAAATCAAGAAGTGGCCATGGGAATTGGGTTTAAGAATGGAGGCAAAAGCTTTATGATGCAAAACTGAAATCCCTCAAATTCGGGGAAATCATCTTAAGAAGGAAAAAAAATGGATGATTGTAAGAGGAAGAAGAAGAAGAAGCAGCAGCTGGTAACAAACGGAAGAGCGACAAAGAGATAACAGAGTCAAGTGAGACATATGGGCTACCTTTTAATTAATTAAATAATAATTTCTAGTAAATTGTCTTTATTTTTTTTCATATTTTGTAATAGTTTTCTTTTGGGAAAATAGCATTTTTTCCCCGCTACTTTTGTCAACTTAACAGATAATCATGTACTGTAAATTGCTCTTTTTACTTCTCTTATTTCGACCTCTTTGTCGTTTCGGTCCTTCCGTTCTAACTTTCATCTTCGTGACGTTAATTGACGCGCATCCAGCACACCACGTTAGCTCCAATAGCCATGTATTATCTTACTAAGCGTGATTGAATTGATCGATGAAACAATGTATGGTCTTAAAACCCTTCGTATTTCACCATTCTCTTTGTGATATCGCCTCAATTCACCTCCCTAACCAACTATCCGTCTCCTACCTTCAATATATCTCTTTTTCGGTGTGTGGATGTGTCCTTATTTGATGTTAAGAAGACGAGATTTGAAACGAAATGATAAAACGACGAAGTAGGAGGGAGAGCGATTTATAGTATAAGAGGACTTTTTGTTAAGTTAGAAAAACAGAGGGGGCCAAAGTGCTATTTTCCTTCTTCTTCTTTTTTTCCTTCTTTTGTTTTTTTTTCTTTGTTATTTATTTCCACTTTGTTCACCCAAAAATAAAATTAGTTTTCTCCTCTTCTGATTAATAATAATGATTATTAATTAATATGGTTTTTTAGTTTATCAAATATTGTCCCACTTGTAATTTTGTAAACCATGTTTTGGAAGCTAGGAATATGAAAAAAGTGATACTTGACTTGTGAAAGTTTCCTATTTATAATATCAAAACTAAACAACACTTTATTTTTTCTATTTTGGGTATCGATGTTAAGCTTGTAAAGAAGTTTATCGACACATATGTTAAGATTCATAACGTTGTTTGGTGTAGTGATATTGTAATAATTGGTGCTAAGTTACTTTAATGGAAAATTGGCCAATTTACCTTCAACTTTATGGGTTATAATACACTTGCTCTGAACATAATCGAATGAACTTTATCCTAGCTAATTCACCAACCACCAATCAGTTGAAGATGCACTAGAAATAGCAAGGTCTTCCTTGTCTTTAGCTTAGTCTCGAATATGAAATCGAATTTATATTAGATGAATGAAAGGTTTGGAAGTTTGGCTTATTTGCTAAGAAAATATGACACCCGTCAATTGTCCAAAACTAGTTGGACAATGGAATCGGCGGACGTCAATCGACAAATGGTGAGGAGGAGAGAGAGAATTCATCGGGGGATGAGAAATGAGGAAAATAAATAATGACACTATAATTGAGAGGATAGAATAGGGGCAAAAAAGGTCTGCAAAGAGTGATATCAATATCACTCCACAGATATTCTAGGGGGGAGTATAATATCTAAAGAGTGATATTGATATCACTTTTGGCACCAGATATCATGATATTCAGGACAGAAAAAACGATGGTATTCTGAATATCATGATATCTGCATTTATCAATATCAATATCACTAAAACCAAACGACCCCATAAAGATTTCTTGATATTAATGTCGAATACTATGCAGCTTTTTTTTATGTAATGTCACGACAATGCTGATGTTTCTCAACATCGATCTCACGACCAATATTGATGATTCTCAGCACTTGTGCTAATATTGAGATTGACGAAGATGAAATTGTCATAATAGAAAAAAAAAAAAAAAAAGAGGAATAAATCTCCCCGCCGGCACACTGATGCATACATATATATATATATAATTGATTATTAATTTTATTTTATTTGTGAGAAATGGACAAAATTGCTAACAGTAGTTTATCATGTCACGTTCCAATAATAGAGACATATAATAATATATATATATATATACATTATAGACTCAAAATTCTATAAATCGTATTCCAAACTCTAACATTTGACGATAAGTCCAAATTAAAAGATTATAAACCCAAAAAATAAACTTGAAACTCCTAACACTATATCCTAACCCCTCAATACTATATCAAATTCCTCAAACTCCAAAGTTAAAACACCAATATGGCAGTATTTTAGTGTGATAGGGTACCGAAGTGTTACCCATATATATATATTATACATTAATTAAAGAAAAAAAGAGGGAAAATGACAGAAAATTAGTCAACAATATGTTTTTTTGCTTTATTTTTCATTTTTGGGTTCCAATAATATAAAAAAAAATTATAAAGTGAACATAGAAATAGTCATTCTATTGTACCAAATTATTTTTATATAATTTAGGGTTGATCAAAGTGGACCAATGAGTCATTGAGAGACGGAAGTTTGAAAGCATTTTTAACTAGTCATACAAACCGCTAAAATACTTTTTTATTTTCTTAGATTCAACTAAACAATGAGTTATTTATGAAATAACTTGCATATTTAAATTCTTCCGATTTACTCATTAAAAAAATCTTCATATTTCAAATCTCTTGCTATCTTGAAATACTCGTTTTAATATACAAAACTTACAGTGTTACAAAAAATTGTTGGTACTAAATCCAGTTAGAGGCATGATAACTGGAACTAAGTTCGTAAAGATTGCTATTCTAAGATAATATCAGAAGGCGGTTCACCACATGTATTTCTTATTCAAGTATTCTTAACTCTTTTATTTTAGAATTGTTGGCTTTTAGAGATGCATGCGCCAAGTACTTGTTTCTGGTTAGGTTAGCCTTTAGTGGATATGAAAGGAAACGCAACTAGAAAGAAGTTTTTCATAAGGGATGGTGGTGTAATCATTGCGAACAATGAACATCAAACACTATCTAGAAGTTTCGCCAGATTTAATGTTACGAAGACGAAAATTAAAACCGAAGGACTCAAACGACAAAGTAGTCAAAGTAGGATGAGATAAAAAAAAGTGATTTATAGTATAAAAGACTATCTAATAAGTTAGCAAGAAAGTAAAAGGGGTGAAAGTGTTATTTTCCCTAAAAAGAACATTTGAGACATTTGAGAATATCTTCACGGATCAATCAATTTTAAACCGCCTTGCATTATTTCATCACTTTCCGCAACAATCAGGTTTACATTAAAATGCTACAATTTCTTCTGCATCTATGTCGTCCTTCCTCAAAATTCAAGGGTACATTTACCAATCTAACACAACCACACAGGACCACCTAAGAGAGCACAGCCATCACGTCTGAAGCCCTAATGGTAATGTAGTTGGAACCATCACTGCCCTTGAAGTCATTCCCTGCATACTTGGAGTACAACACTGTGTTTCCCGGGGCCACCGTCAGTGGTTTCACCGAACCATCTTCCTTGTCAACACTCCCTGGTCCAACTGCTATCACCTGCATACATCCATGAATTCATCCATACCAAGTCAGGAGGCGATCGTGTACACAATAGAATACACGGGCAATCGAGGAAGATTAAGCATTGTAGCTACGAACCGTGCCGGTGGAAGGCTTCTCCTTCGTTGCATCTGTAAGGAGCAAACCTCCAGCGGTCATCTCTTCAGCCTCAGTAACCTGCAAAACAAGTGTACAATATCTCGGTAACAAGCACCAAACACGGAATATGTCAATATGATATAAGGTTGCCAGCATTGTCAAACAACCTTGATAAGCACTCTATCATTGAGAGGGGTAAGGTCCTTGATGTGCTCGGTCTCGAGAATGCCAACAATGTCATCTTCCTTCAGCAAAAGGTGGTTTTCGCCGTTGAACTCGATCTCAGTTCCAGCATACTTGGAATACACAACCTGGGCGCCGGTCTAATAACAGGCCGAAGAACCTAATTAGATAGTGAACTTTCAAAAGGGAAACATCAATCACAGAACGCGCAAGTGGCAAACATTTAGCAAAATTATTACCTTTACGCTGATGTCAATTGTTTTGCCAGCGATCGTCTTCCCTTCACCAACGGCAACCACTTCACCTCCTTGAGGTTTTGATTGAGCTGACGTCGGGATTAGAATGCCACCGGCTGATGTCTCCTCCTTGTTATTTATCTTCACCAGAACTCTGTCGCCCAGGGGTTTAATCGAAGTGTACTGAAAAACGATAAAACTAAACATCACTAAACATTCAAGACACAAAGGGCGCAAACTCGATTCCCTAATCAAAGATTTCAATCGCTTTCACATGGAATCTAATTAGCATGAATCAACGCGATATTCAGAAAAATCGATTCACTTCAACCTAACACATTCAAAAGTTAAAGACAGGACTACCAAAAGCCAACAGCTGAAATGGTTGATTCAGTGAATCAAGAAGGGTTAAGAATCGCTACCTTTGGGGCGACGACGGTGGCTGCTTGGACGACCAATCTGCGCCGGGAAGAGCTACCGGATTTCAATGTCCCGAAGGATGCCAAGTTAACGGTCGAGGGTTTAATCCCTTCGAAAGAGACCAAGTTCCTGGCCGAGACGGAGATTGAAGATGCTGTGAGCTGAGTGGACGCCATTACTGTTGAGAAGTTCACCGGGAAACGCAGAGATTCAAAGATTGGAGCTCGGATTGGAATTTGGGAGGTAGGTGGGAGGATTGGAGAGATGTCGAGAAGATAGAAACCCTAGCTAGCTTGCTTTCAGGGGGTTTAATTTTCTTTTTTTTGGCCGATAAGAGAGACTTCTAGAACACTTGGGCGGATTTCTCAAATGCGCGTGAATCTCACGTAAATTACGCCGGCCGTCTCCGCCCTCCGGCGGTCCGGTTTTCTCTAACGGCCAGCCGGCGGTGGATAGGTGAATTGTTAAGGGTGAGAATCGGTTAAACTCGGTCATTAATCGATTAAAATTAGTTAACTTATAAAATTGGTAAAAAATTGACCAATTTAACTAATTGAACCTATTTTGACCTTAGAATTTATTGCAAATTGAATAATATCATGAATTATACACCATGTAAATAAGCACTTACATTCGAACACATTATTCCATTATTATTTCGATCAGTGGTCAACCACATATGGAAAACCAACCAATCAATTAACCAATAATTAACCAATTTCAGCTCATTAATCAATTTTAACCATTAACCTTAACCCAATTTCCATCCTAATGAAAATTGGTTCTGACTTCTGATCCAATCCTATTTAGACCAGGACGCTTTTTCTTTATTTTGGTTGGGCTCTCGCCTCTGGATGCTGTGGAAATAGTTTGGGCTGGGCCTTTATAGTTGTTTTACGCACATTAGATGGGCCGTCCATGTTGGGCATTCAGCCCACTTTAAAGCATTCAGCCCAAGTGAAGTATCGTTTCTCATTCATAAACGTGGGTCCCGCTTTTCACGAAAAAAAACAAATTAACCACAGCTGGAAATTGCCACGTGTCGACTACCCTCAGGTGTCTGTGTAATCTCAAATCTGAATCTGTTCGTAAAATGAATTAAGGGGTTGTTGGTAAGGGGCCTAGATATTAATAGCACCCAATACCATGTTTCACGATAACGAGATTTGACTCATTTCATTTCTGGCTCGCGAATGTCGCAGTTTAGTATCTTTCCTTAGGTGTTTGGTCGATTTCGTCCCAATCGTTAGGTGGTTCATCGTATTTGAACTTCGATATGGCCAAAAAACTTACATTTGTGTCCGGCATCGCAAAGGTATGACGATCTGTAACAAGATCATTAAGTGTTTACTAGAACCATTGAAAAAGTGTGACAAGGCCATCACGACAATTAGTTAGTGTTGATTAACAAACGACATGAATGTAACTAACATGTTCCATAGCAAGGGTCCTTATGAACATCGAATATGTGCTTAACAGCAACCGACAGACAATAGATTGAATGGAGCATTTTTTAGGTACATAGGCCACTTCTTGAATTGTTGGTTGGGCCTTTTACGATTCCGGTGATATTAGGATGGATGACATGATTGACACGGGTCATGACAAGCATCCAGCACGGCCCTGACTCGACTGAAATCATTCATTTGGTTAAGGACCAGTGTGTTTTGACCTGAAAGTGGCAAAATGATACAGTTGAAGTTCCATACGGTAAGTATTCCATTTTGTGCGGTAATTCTTGGTGAAAGGGGGTGTGGCTTCACTAAACAGATGCGACCGGTTAGAGATTGGAAAGGGGTAGGCACCAAACTGTATATCTACTTATGTTTCTGCCCGACTGTTGGGAATCAACAATGGCCTTTCCGGTTCTTAAGTTATTCGACTGGACTAGGAAATTGCGATCATTTCATCGACGTCATTTTGTACTTACGACTCACGCCAACCTCTGTCAGCAGTGTGCATGTTTTGCAAAACACACTAACGTCATCATATCAAACAATTTCACAACATCTAGACTGGGTCGTCGATGGCTAATGCAAAAGCAACACAGATATCTGAAACGCGATAGTGGAACAATCGAGGACAAGATGGATCTGCATGCAATGGTATCTCGTAAACAAGCAGTGAACTGTGCAATCGGGCTGAGCTTGGAAATGTATATATCATGTAATGTTGATCATTACGAACCACATAGGATAACGCATGCAACAATGACCTGTTGTGCGTCCTTCGTAATGTGGTGCACCTGAGCCACCCCTCACTAGTCCGACTAGGTAACAGCACTATGAACATGATGAAAAAGAACTAATTGTCTATAGTCCGTATGCACAAGCAATGAGAATCTTACACGTAAATCCCTAAAACATGACATACGCAACTAATGAACAAGTATTGAAAAGTAAACACAATAAAACATGTCTCAACCTCCTTTCTTTACACAGAGCCTCAAATTTCTACGCATCAAATGGATTAGCAAAGAACAGACCTCCAGCCTTTTATCAAATCAACAATCGCCAGTCACAATACAACATTCAGGCTACTTATGTCTTATGTAATGAAGAGTCCAGAACAGAAAAAAATTAGAAATAAGCAAACAGGTGAGTAAGGAGCAATGCACATGTAATCAGCCAACAAAGATGGCAACATTTGAACTATGGAGTGACTAGATTAAACCAAACTAAAAACGTATTCAGCTAACTTCAGCCTTAAAAAGCTATACACAATTATTCAACGATCAGTTTACGGTTTTATTTTCATATCAATGATTTCTTTATCTAACGCTGATAGCCGAAGCAGCTATCAGATTACTCTCAAACCACCATTTCTATCAGGGTAGGCTAATTCTTATACGAAAAAATGCCCTTTCCGATAAGTAACAATATCTCCTCACGAAATTAACCAATCTCAATACCCTACCGATCATTAACTAACGCGCGACGATCACACCAACATCTCTATCCAATAGCACTGAAATCCCAACATCCACTCGAAAAACAGACGACGCGAAATCCCGAATCGAAATCAGCCGAATTTCCAACCAAACCACCGCATCGGTCAAGAAATTTCACAAAGAGTGATTAGGGTTCCGTCCACATGTATGCGGGAGCCCGGCGGAATCTGGATCGGAGAAAGAGGGCAAACGAGGAGCGAGCGAGTCGTACAAAGCTTCGTTCTGTCGGCAGCCACCGAGGTGAAGAGAGAGAAATGAGTACCCCTCTGATGCGGCGTACGTCGAGCCCGTCTATTGGTGGCGATCTAGGCGACAGAGTGTCTTGATTGAGTACGTGTCGGGAGATGCGTGCAAGTCAACAAACAGAAGATGCCCTGGGACAGATAAAGGTCGTGCGGGGGAAGGAGAAAGCCACTACTTAATGGCATGAAATAATTAAGAGAAGTAGCAGGGGTCTATTTTTCAGAAAACGCATTTAGCCTCTATTCATTCAGAATCCCTACTATAATGGTGATATTAAACCACACCCTTGTGGTCCTATTAATAGCTAGCTAATTAGGACAAGAAAAACAATAATTAATATCGGACAGACCTACAATTAAACAATTAATAGATTTAGTATGGCTAGATTTTGTTTTTATTGTAGCTCGTGCCTTTATTCTGTTTTCAGGTGATTTTAGTCTCAGTTCCCCTCCTCACTCTTTTCAGTGCTTGTTTCATCTAAATTTTCAAAATCCAGTATAAAAAAATTACAGTTTTCCCATTCAAAATATGAACACATTGAAAATGGCCAAGATAACATATAATTTTACATAAAGATCATTGAGTATATACGGTTTGTACACTCGTACTTGTTTGTTTCTGATATTAATCACCAATCAATAATTAAAATAACCACTTATTATGATGAAGGGTCAACTATGTAATCAAATATGGCTTTAGAGAAGAATAATAGGATTTCTAGAGATCGAGAGCCATTTTTTAGGCACACGTTATGAAGGCATCTTTCTTTGTCAATCGGTGGCTTGGAGCTTTGAATCATCATCTCTCAGGCTGATTTCAGGGAATGGATGACATGGTGAAGCGGGTATACAACAATCCAGCCATCCGGGTTGATCTTGTTGGATGATCTGCTTGCTCCTGACCACTTTTGGGTTTGGACCGAGTTTGATTGGGTGAGCTTAGTATAGTTGGGGCGATAGATGTCTTTTGTTGGTTCCGGTCGTTGTATAGTTACCGTTTTTTGGGGGCAATATAGCTCTTTGGCTCAAAGGGAGGGTAGTTAGGTGTTTTTGTTTAGGGAACAGGAGTCCCCTGTGAGAGCCACCTTTTGGGGGGGGGGGGGTTTTGGCAACCATAAGGTTTTCTATGTTGTTGGTCTGCCTCCGATCTTTATTTATTGGGTCGACTAATCAACTATGATTGGTCGCTCACCTTGTTCTTTAACTATGAGGTCATGAATTCGATCATTGTTCATAAGAACGAGTACATCTTGTGGCTAGCCGTTAACGGCTTTTCGATCTGTTCCCTAAACAGTGAGTAGAGAGTTTACCATGTGCTTTTTTTTTTGGTGGAACCCAGGTGCTACTGCACCTTAACTTTCATTCATAATCAAACGAGTTTCAGAAACACCAAGCTGGTCGTGAAGCAACCAAAAAGAAAGAACAGGATTGGAAAGCTCGATACAGTGGAAACCAATGGGACAAGAATGACCTCTATTAGCGAGATGGTACTCTCACGATAAACATGTCAGATGCGAACCTCCCAATCGCGGCGGAGAAGTTCCCGAGCGTGCCTGATAGTAGTGGCATGAAGATGATCCGTACGGTCATCAGACTGGAGGAGAAGAACCGCACACTGCGAATCAATCTGGAGCTGGACTTTGCGATAGCCCCTGTCCTAAGCTAGCTGCAAACCTGACACGGCACCCCTCAACTCAGCCCTGGTAATCGAGCATTGTAACATGATAGGAACAAATCACATTGCCAATATTTCCAGCCACAAAGATAGGAACAAATCCACACGCTAAAGCTTTCCTCCTCGTCAAAAGGAAGAACACCAAACGATGAACTCAGAGAATTAAAGAAGATCAAAGATCGAAAAGGGTATGAAAATCCCAACCGTTTTTTCACCAGATGGGTAATTTCAGTGATTTCGTCACTTACCAGATGGGTAAAACGCCCTTCTTCCTTTCTGCCTTTTTCCCAGAACATCAATGGCGTAATTGATCATACCCAATTTCTGCTATTCATTCATTTCCAGGCTTTCCTTCTTCTTATTACATTGAAACCAGAAAGAAAAAAAAAAACTAAAATGGTGGGCTTCTACATAAGCAATGTATTCAGCTCCAGAGAAGGAAGAATGGCGGAACAAACAGATTACAGATTAACACAAACTTAAAAACGACGAAGCAGATTAATAACAAACATGAACCAGATTGGATTTTCACTGATTCAATTGATTTTTTAGGGTTTTTCATTTTTTCTGATTTTTCTTTTACGTTTCTTTGGCCTTGGAGGAAGCTTCTCTCAGATTCGACGTCGTCGGAGGAGGAACGCCGATCTTCCTTCCGCCGGTTATGGAACCTTCCTTCTGCGACGGACTCCTCCAGAACCCGGTCCCGTAGAAAGTCTCCCACATCTCCTTCTCAAGCTTAACCATCTCCTCTCCGCCTCCGCCGCGGATCTTTCTCACGGCGGCGGCGACGCTATCCACCTCCTCCGCCACATCCTCGTCGTCCAAGTGGAGGTGCATCCCCATCATCATCTTCATATCGAACGACTGCGCGTCGCCGTGAATCGGGTGAATCTGGAGCTCGGTGTCGTCGCACCCACACTGGCACCGCCGCGACCTCGGCAGCAGAAGCCCCTTCTTCATCAGATGCTCCCTCCGCTTCCGCCGCAGTGCCTTCCGGCAGAGCCCCACGGGGACCTTGTAGATCGTGAGAAACAAGAGGTTCGCAAGGCCGCAGGGGCAGCAGCAAGCGATCGCCGCGCACTCTGCCGTCGTACCTCCGGCCAGCTCCCCGAACCTGCTGCTGCAGCAGGACGCCTCCGATGCGGAGTAGCTCCGCCGGTGCCGCGGCGGGAGTAGCGTCTGCCGCCGTCCTAGGTTTGGGGAAGAAGGACGGATCAGTACAAGGGACTGCTCTTTCGATTTGAGGACGCTGTGGGCGTCGCCGTTGCTGTCGATATCGAAAATCATGGTTTTGTATTTTCTTGTTTCTTCTTCTTTCGTTGGACGGAAGAAGAAGAAGCGGCTGACGGCGGAGAGACGGAGGATTGGGGCCAGCGATCTGAGCTTTGAAATGGAGAATGGAAGAACTAATTTAAGGAGGAGGCGAGTTTTGAGGAGCTTGTGTGGGTATTTGATATCTATTTTCTTCTGAGGGAAAATAGCATTTTGCCCCTCTACTTTGCCAACTTAACAAACAGATCCCTGTACTATAAATCGCTCGTTTTACCCCTCCTACTTTGTTCACTTTGTCGTTTTGGTCCTTCCATTCCAACTTTAGTCTCCATGACGTTAATTGATGCGCATTCAGGACACCACATTAGCTCCAATAAGCATGCATTAGCTTACTAAGCGTAATGTAAGTATATATAATTAGATAGGATGAAATAGACGAGTAAAATGTGTGGTTTTAAAACCCTTCAGATTTCACTATATACTCTTCATGATATCTCCCAAATTTACCTCCCTAACCAACTATTAATCTCCTACCTCCGATATCTCTGTTTACTGGTGTGTGGATGTGTCCAGATTTAATGTTAAGAAGACAAAAGTTGAAATAGAAGGACCAAAACAGCAAAGTTGACAAAGTAAGAGAGGTAAAATGAGCAATTTATAGTATAAGGGATATTTGTTAAGTTGGCAAAGTAGAGGGGGGCAAAAGGATATTTTCCCTTCTTCTGACTCACCTGGCCTGGGGGTTTATTAATAGCGCTACTTGACAAAACCAGAAAACAGAGGACCCAAATACAGGGGTTTATTATTATTTTTCTTTTTTTTTCCTCACGAAAAATAGTAAAATTGCTAATTTCGCAAGAAATTAAAATTTGGTAGTAGGTTGAGTTGAGCTTATCTTAGGGAAAAATTAAGAAAGGATATGAATCTAATTTGGTCTACTAGTTTTGATTAGATTGTGTTATTACTTATATCACTACGGCCACGTTTTCCTGCTTAATGGGTAAATTCGTCGCAATTATACATTCCGGCGGAATTTGATTCAAGTAGGATTCCAATTAGTAATTCCTTGTTTTCCTGCGAAATAGTTAACATGGAATTGAAAATTAGCCTCATTTGAAATTACTAAAATATCCCTACAATTTATCCCATCATATTAACCTTCTTCCCTGCTACACTGCTGTCTCACTACTGACGTCACCCCGCCAACGCCGCCCACAGCATTCACGACTGCACCTGCACCTCTTCATCGCCGATCGGAGGAGGGGAAGATGGATGGTGGGGATTCGACGGTGGAATTGACAGTGTAAGGCTCTGTTTTTGGGTGCTCTGTTTTGGGATTTGGGTGCGTCGCCGCTATCAGACAACGACGAGCCGTTGCTCGGTCGGCGTTCAGACAACGATGAGCCGTCGTTCTGCTCGGAAAGTTAACTCGGAGTGGAGGTAGATGGAGGAATCGGAGAGGTTGTCGAGCGACGGCGGGAGTTGTCCATCGCCGGGGATGGATTGGCTCGGGATTCCGCCCCGAGGCAGCTGTCCATCGCCGGGGCTCCGATGATAATAATGATTCTTGCCACTGCTGCTTGTCGAACAGAAGGCCAGAAAACGATGGAGGAGAGTTGTTCGAAGAGAGAGAGACGATAGGACGAAACATGGGCAAATTGGACAAGTAACACACGATTCCGCCGGAATCAATGATTCCACTCATTTTTGAAAGGAATCATGATTCCGGAATATAGGCCCAAAATGGAATTTAATTCCGCCGCAATTCGGCTGCTTAATTAAACAGGAAAACACGGAATTCAACGATTCCGCCGCAATCGGCTGATTCCAGCCGCAAAATCGGCGAGGAAAACGTGGCCTACAATGTGGATTAAAATGTTCTAAAGCGTAAGCGATTCAAAACTCGATTAAAACCATCCAGGAGGTCTAGACATTAGTTACGATTAAGATGTTAGGATTGATTCACTATCAGTAACTCAAACACTAGCATGATATTGTCCTAAGTCTGCATGAATTTAGTCTTGGGTTCCTTCCCAAATGGCATCATACTGGTATAGTTGTTGGACTCTTTTATGATGGAGAAATTTTTCCTAGTTTGCAGACGTGGTGCTTAGGTTGCTATCTCAACACAAGACAGCCAACTCAGCTAGGATTGTAAACCTTGTATGCTTTGTGAAATAGGGACAAACAAGATCCGATCCTACTAGAGTCACTAATTCATTATCAATATGTGGTACAAATGTCCTAATTTTTAGGCATCGTAGATAGGAGGTCGATACCATCAGGTAAAAGGTAATGGACACTATTGCACCTATTCATACGCCACATTATGCCTAAGGACTCGCCCTGCTACTTTTCTGTCTTCTATTCTCTCTACACATCTTACCACCCACTCACATTCATTCCATGTTCTCACCGTTCTTTTCCAATATGTCTTGTGAAGTACCGTCGAGTACACCCAAAATGCACAAAAGACTCTAAGACAAGTCTAGAAAAACAAAACCAACTCACAATTAGGCGAGCCTGAACTACTTATTATTCTCCCAAATTCACGAGATGGATTACAAGAGTGATGTACAATTACATGTTTCATACCTTTTTAGTGGGGAAACCCCGCGATATTAGTATGGTTGGTAGGTTTAATGCATAATAATGATGATGAATTAGTGTGTTTGATTTTGGTGAGATTATGAATTAGTTTTGTGTGGTTGTGAATAAGGGCACTTCCCCCGGTGGTGGGATCATAGCCGAAAGAGACATGCAACAAATTAATAAGGTTTATGGAATTAATTAGTGAGTCCTAATTTGTGATTATCTTTTATGCAAGTCCTAATTGTGATTAATTAGGGATAACAGGTCGGGGAAACCCCTATTGAAAGAAAACAAACAGGCCTCCCTACTATTAATTACACCAAACAAACATATAACAAACAAGTTCTTTCGTTACAAATGTGACAAACGGCGTTACTAAATTGTTGACACGTCATTGACCCATTGGTTGTTAGAGTTTACGCATCAGCCGATTGGAATGTCAGCAACCCTAATGGCTCCGTTTTTTTTTTGTCACCAACAACATGATTTGGACTAAGTTCGTAAGACGAACAACAATGGACCACAAACATATCCATTATCCAAATTGTGGGGAAAAAGGGACCCGGCCCGAGTGGATGGAACTTGCAAGGCGGCATTTGATTGTATGATAAATATCATAATATGATGGTCAAGCGTGGGGAACGAAATTATGATGGTCAAATAATTTTATTACTAGTTACAAGAACTCATTTTTGTAAAAAAAAAAATAGTTATTTTGTCTCGTAACTAATTTTTTGGTTTTATGTACATCTTTATATCAGGTTGGTTGATGTGTTATTCGTTAAAAGATGCGATCAACACATGAACCAACCTAATATTTATTGCTTTCAAAATTATGGCAAGTAAATTTCATAATAATAATAATAAAAAAAAGAAATAGTAGCTGGGAGATGTGACTTGATTGGCGCCGGTGAGATGCTCGTGGAGCTACAGTATAGTTTTGAGCTTACATGCCACGTGTCGCGTACCTGTGCAATGTTTTTTTTTTTTTTATAGTGTACCTTTTTTTCACTTTTGTTCGTGTTTCATTTAAATTTTGTAACTTTAGCAGTTTATTTATGAGATATTTCACGAATTTGAGTGGACAAAGGGAGTGTTTGGAACACGGAATAGAGAATTATGGGCAAACTCCATTCTCGTTTTGGGATAATTCCAATCAAGCATAGTTTGTTTATAATATAAGGAATCATATTGGATAAATTATCATGTTTGAATGATGTATATGCAATTAGATCTAAGTTTGTATAAGAATTATTTAGGTGTAGAATCTAATTAATTTAAAAAAAAATTAGATTAATTAAGAGTTGATAAATATTGTTAGAGGATAATGTTAATTAGTGGTTTCAACTCTAACTAATTAAACTAGGTTTTACAAGTCTAATCCAATATGAATTGGGACTAGCGGGGGCTGGCAGCCCAGTAGGGTTAGGAAAATTATTAACTGTAAGCTTGCAACTGTTAATCCCGAGTCATGAAAAAAATATTCATTTTGTTACTGTGACGTACTTCAGTCAAGCATTGTAACAGACCCTGATAAGAAAGGTTCAGATTACAGGTAGCGTGGACTGAGTGGAGAGGAGCTACAAGTGGAGCTCTTGCGATTGAGATAAAGACTTTGACAAGCATTGGCCGCCGAACTAATAATAATGCATCAAGATGTGAATCATGATAAAATTATTACTGGTCAATATGCATGTCAAGTTGTTCTAATTTGAGTAAGTATTTTTCGTATTTTCGCTACCATCTAATTATATCTAGTTAAATTGCTAAATAGTCACATTTTACCTTTTCCCCTCCTAATAGTATGAATGAAAGCTTTTAATTTAGTGCTGAAAGTTCAGCATCAAAAAGAGGTGTTGAATTTTTCTTGACTGTTAAATTGTGGATTCACCTACTAATCGAAGACCAAAAACGTTTATCACCAACGTGAGAGTGGCGGCGCTACCTAGGGTTTTTGCTAGGTTATCTTTCTTACTTTCTTTCTTTGGGAAGTTTTCCATTGGGTGTGGCGACGTGATTTGACAGACTGGTTGACATCTCTTGCCGAATGGAGTCACAGATGGAAAACCTACGACTGGATAATGAGGAGGAAGGCCTTGAGTTTGAGGAGCTTACTGATGTGGAGGAAGGCGAAGATTATACCCTATGCGCGGTTGGTACGTTTGTGTCAAACAAGGCGTTTAACTTCGAAATCATGAAACAAAGAATGGCGGAGATCTGGAGCCCGGGAAGAGGAGTTGAGATTGAAGACTTAGGAGGTAAACTGATCTTGTTTCGATTTTTTCATGAAATCGACCTTCGATGGGCAGTTGACGGCGGGCCTTGGACTCATGATGGTAGGCTGCTGGTGATGCATGAACTGGGGAAGGAGGTGAACCCGACATCGGTGCCACTGTATAGGGCAACCTTCTGGGTTCAAGTTCATGATCTACCGCCCAGACTTTTCTCACCCACGGTGGGGAGGGGGTTAGGAGAGTACCTGGGGGGGCTGGTGAAATATGATGAAAAGAACAAGTTCTCTCTCACGAGGCCGTTCATGCGGCTCCGTGTTACCATTGATATTCGGCAGCCATTGAAGCGAGAAAAGAAGTTGAGGGTTGCGGGGGGAGAGTGGGCGACGGCTAGATTCCAGTATGAACGTCTTCCAACGTTCTGTTTTATCTGTGGACATATTGGTCACATTGATAGGCAATGTGAGATAAGGTACCGTGTGCCGGAGCAGGATATTGTCCGACTCTGGGATGTGACGTTGAGAGCCCCACCATTTAAGGAAGGAGTGAAGGAAGATAAAAGAATGATGAGAGGGAAAGAAGTTCAAGGTGGAGGTGCGGAGGGAAGCTCGAGTGAGGGGAATTCACGTGAACGAGCCCAGCTACCACGAAAGCCGGCGGTTGTGGGTCGTGCTAGGAATGTTCAGGAGTTGTTGGTGAATTTCGGAGCAAATGTGCATGATAGTCAAAAGAAGATAGCGTATGGATCCCAAACCGTTCAGGAGGAGCAGGTGGGGTTAGAGTTTGTGGAGGACAGAAAAAAGACGAAGGGAGACGGTGAGAAATCCGAACCCTAGAGAGAGCATGGAGCTTGATGGGCAGTGGGAGAGCCCAACCAAGAAGAGAGATGCTGAGGAGCACAGCCAAAAAAACTCGACTCTGGCAGGCCTCGGTGCGAGGTCCTGCCCGTCACAATGATTCTCCTCAGTTGGAACTGCCGGGGACTTGGCCAATCCGGGCGGTTCAGGTGGTATGTGATCTCGTAAGGGATCATAGGCCGGACGTCGTGTTCTTAATGGAAACATTAGTGGACGCGCATGCAATGGAGGGTGTGAGACGAAAGTTGAAGTTTGAAGGATGCTTTACGGTTGATGTTCTGGGTCGAAGCGGAGGCTTGTGCATGTTATGGAGAGAGAAGGAGCAGGTCCGAATTTTAAACTTCGGACGGAATTTCATAAATGCGGAGATTAAAGATGAAACGGGAAGAGAATTTCGAGGCACGGGATTTTATGGGTACCCAGAACGACAACGACGACGAGATTCATGGGACCTACTTCGATGTCTTTCTATGGGGATTACCTCCCCGTGGTGTGTGTTTGGAGACTTTAACGATTTACTTGAAGCAAGTGAGAAGCGTGGTTTACGGGATCACCCACAGTGGTTATTTTCAGGGTTCCGCAATGCAGTATCAGACAGCAACCTGGTTGATATTCCATTGGTGGGGTACCCATTTACTTGGGTAAGATCTAGAGGGAAGCCGACGTGTGTTGAAGAAAAGCTGGACCGGGTGTTGATGAATGCGGAATGGGGGAATGAGTTTATGAATGCCGAACTGAGGAATTTAACAGCCCCATGGTCGGATCATTCACCACTCCTTCTGAATACCGACAAGCGTGATGGTGAAGTTCGGGGACGGAGGCGGTTCCGCTTTGAAAATAAATGGCTTGAAGAGGAGACGTTACCTGGTGTGGTGGAGTACTGTTGGGAGAGAGAGAGAACGATGACATTTTTGGAGAAGTTGCGGACATGTGCTTCGGAGCTGGAGCGGTGGGGGAAATCAGTTGAAGTAAATTTCCGCCCAGCAATTAAGGAAAAAAAGAAGCAGATGGGTGACCTAAGGGAGCAAAGTGGAGAGGAGGCGGCGGTGAGATACGAAGTGTGTCAAGAGGAGCTGTTGGATTTGCTTCAAATGGAAGAGAGTCATTGGAGCCAAAGAGGGAAACAATTCTGGCTCGCTAAAGGTGACCTCAATACGAAATTTTTTCACGGTATTGCCAATAGCCGACGTAAGCGGAACCGGATCGTGAGATTGAGAAACGCACGTGGAGATTGGGTGGAGGAGCAGGCCGAGTTGTTGGAGGTTGCAAGAGAGTACTTTGAGAATATTTTCTGCTCTGAGGCGGGTAATGTTCAGAAGGTGGTTGATTTGATTGAGAGACGTGTAAGCCATGAGGACAACGAGGAGCTGGTGAAAACCTTTACGAAGGAGGAGTTTCGTAAGGCGCTTTTTTCAATGCACCCAGATAAATCCCCGGGGCCGGATGGTTTTAACCCGGGGTTTTATCAGAAATTTTGGAACACCCTCGGAGATGAGCTTTTTGCGTCGGCTACGGTTTGGTTGAGAGAAGGAGGGATGCCGGCGGAGATTAATGAAACAACCATAGTTCTCATCCCAAAGGTGGCGGCCCCGGAATTTATGGTGGAGTTTCGCCCAATTTCACTTTGTAATGTTCTGTACAGAATCATTGCGAAGGTCTTGGCGAACCGCCTCAGAGGTTTGATGCCGCATCTTATTGGCGAGGAACAGTCGGCCTTTGTGCGTGGAAGATCGATCATTGACAATGTTATGATTGCGTTTGAAACACTGCATGCAATGAAGACTAAGCAGAAGTCGAAGATAGAAAATGTAGCTGTTAAGATCGATATATCTAAGGCGTATGATCGGATAGAGTGGGGGTATCTAGAAGGAATGCTTCGGAAATTGGGGTTTGGAGGACAGTGGACGGAGTGGATGATGAGGTGTGTGCGAAGTGTAGAGTATAAAATTCTGGTCAACGGGGAGCTCAGCGGCCGTGTTACACCAACCCGGGGGCTACGGCAAGGATGCCCTCTCTCTCCTTTCTTGTTTATCTTATGTGCTGAGGGTCTCTCAGCATTGATTCACAAGGAAATGCGAGAGGGTACTCTTGCTGGACTTCGGGTGTGTCGGGGAGCTCCAGAGATTACACATCTACTTTTTGCGGATGACAGTTTTTTCTTTATGCAGGCTGGGATCCCGGAGGCGAGGGCGTTACGGAGAGTGTTTGACGATTATGCAGATGCCTCGGGACAACTCATTAACTTTGGGAAGTCGGGGATTTTTTTCACAAAAGACACAGCCGACGTGCTAAAGAAGGGAGTCTCGGCGGTCCTAGGTATCTCGACTCCCATCAACTCGGGTCGGTACCTAGGCCTCCCCTCCTTGATTGGCCGGAATAAATACCAGGTTTTTGCTTACCTGAAAGAGAGACTGTGGAAGAAAGTGCAGACTTGGAGGAACTGTTTCATTTTGCCAGGCGGAAGAGAGGTACTTATTAAAGCTGTCGCCCAAGCTATACCTCTGTACTGCATGAATGTGTTCCGTCTTACGAATAAAGTTATTGAGGAGTTGGAAAGAATGATGAACAGTTATTGGTGGGGAACGAAGCAGGAGGAGAGAGGTGGGGTGGCGTGGATGAGATGGGGACGCCTGTGTAGCCGGAAGGAGTTTGGAGGGATGGGCTTTCGGGACCTGCAAGGCTTCAATCTTGCTATGTTGGGAAAGCAGGGGTGGAGGCTTCTTACCCACCCTAACACTCTTGTCGCTCGGGTATATAAAGCTAAATACTACCCAAATGGGGATTTTTTGTCAGCCAGGGTTCGAAAGAATAACCCTAGCCAAATCTGGCAGAGTGTGTGTGCTTCTCAGGAGTTAGTAAGACGGGGGTACAGGTGGAGAATTGGAGATGGTAGCTCGGTGGGTGTGTGGAGTGAGGCGTGGCTACGAGACGATGGAAATCGGTTCGTAGTCTCAGTGCCTAGTATGTAACTTTGTGAATTGACGGTGTCCGATCTGACTATCCCAAACCTCCGGGTTTGGGATAATCAAAAGCTTAACTATGTTTTCTGTGACAGGGATGCCCGTATCATTCGAAGGATGAGTCCACCGGTTACTGGCGAGATGGACGAACGCATTTGGCATTTCGGTCCTCGAGGCGAGTATACAGTGAAGTCGGCGTACCGCCTCTTCATGGAGCAACTCGACTGGAGGGAACAGGAGAGGGTCCCGGGTAACTGGACAAGGCTGTGGCAATTGGATGTGCCACCCAGGATCAAGAGTCTGCTGTGGAGGAGTTGTAGGGGAGTGCTTCCTACACGCCATGCGCTTTGGAGACGTGGAATCCCAATTGGGGACACTTGTGGCCTTTGTGGTCAGGTCGGCGAGACCCCGATTCATGTGTTTAGAGATTGCATGGTGGCAAGGGAGTGCTGGGCGGACCTACAAGATGGAGAGCAGATCCGAAGACCGACAATAGGTGTGAACTTCACTGATTGGTTCCTCCGCTTTGTGAAAGTAATGGGGGCGAACTGGCGGGGAAGGCTGGCTTGATTATGTGGCAGATTTGGCAAGAGAGAAATGCAAGAGTCTGGAAACAAACATCCAGACCCCCTTTCATCGTTGTCAAACAAGGATTGGAGGACTTGGAAGCCTGGAAGAAAGCGCGGCAGCCGAGAAGGATGGAAGGTCAGGAACAAGAGAGACGGTGCCCGCATTGGCATCCCCCGCCGGAGGGTTTTGTGAAGTGTAACACGGACGTAGCACTGTTCGAACGGCAGAATTGTTATGGTATTGGAGCAGTGGTACGAGATTCAGCAGGTGCGGTTGGGAAGTTCTTGATGAAGACGCTTCAAGGATGCTACTCAGCAAAAGAAGGGGAAGCGATGGCACTTAGGGAGGCAATGGTTTGGATGCAGCAAGAGGGACAGCGGGACGTGGTGTTCGAGACCGACTCCCAAGCTCTGTTTCATAGTATCGACCAAAGGCAAGATGACGTGTCGGAATTTGGTTTGATTGTTAGGAGCTGTCTTTCTTTCTTGTTTACCTTTCCGCGATGGAAAGTTTGCTTTGTTCGGCGGGAGAGGAATAGAGTGGCACACGAACTTGCTCGTCACTCTATTTCCCAGGGTTCGACTACTGTCGGTGTTTACCCCCCACCTTGGTTGTCTGATGATGTTAACGCGTTTTGCGTGAACCTTGACCATGTTTAATGAATGCCGATGACGGCTCCTTTAAAAAAAAACGTTTATCACCATAAATTTTACATTGTGAAGATCAATTTTTATATCCAATCGTGATAATAACTAGTAATAATAAGTAATATTATAGGAGCATGATAATTTGATTGGTAGTAAATTAATTAGAGACATAAAGTCATAAACCATATAGGTATGTTGCTTTGCTTGGTACTACTACCGGAAAATAAGAGTGCTGAAGCCGCCTACGTGTAGATTCATTTAAACGTAGGATCACCACGTTTGAATGAATCTACACGTAAGGGCTTCAGCACCATAAATTGTTCCTACTACTACCATGACACGTCAGTTTTCATATAAATCAACAAGTGATAGATTTGGTTGTTAATGATACTTCTTTCTCCATTCCCACATCATCAAACGTGACAACTCAATATAGTTTTTATATTAATATTTTATTATGTTGCAAATTACCAAGTTTGATTATGTTGAAAAGATTGGAAAGCTCAAACAATCATGCACATCAACATCATGCTACATATCATTGATGAGACTTATGTCAAAAGTAAGCCTTCAACTTGCTTTTTTTCACACAAAATTATAAGAATAATTGGAGTCGAATCGCTGCTCAATTAGTATTTCGGTTTAGTAAATACAAGATGAATGTTAACGAGATTTAGTCATCTTAAATATCTTAATGGTCGCATGGTATGTTTGGTTTTGACAACTAGGACAATGGTGAAATACGGAGCTGCCACATCACCAACTTTAATTCCTTATTTTATTCTTCTCCTAACACCTAACTTAATCTTAATTCCTTTTTTTTTATTCTTCTCCTTCCCTAATCTATTCTTCTCTTTCAGTCCCAACTTAATTTGGATGATGAGTAACTCACGTTATGAACCCAACCAACTGTTACACATGCATGTCTCAAACCCAATTATACAATACTACTCATATTCTCATAATATATAAATATATATATATATATATATATATATATATATATATATATATATTCACAAGTTAAATAAGATTGAACTATTCAATAATATATAATTCAACTAAGATGGCACAATGATAATAAAAACAAATAAAAAAATAAATACTCAATAAACAATCATCGTCAACTTTTTTAGACGTGTTAGTGGTGCACACTTGCCGGATTTTGGATGTTGTAACTAAACCGTGGATTACTAAATTCATATATTACTAAACTTTCAAGTTCATATTTGATTGGTCGATGGTCTTAATCATGCATAAGTTGGGTCATGTTGCGTATATATGTACGCAATGTTTTGAAATATCTGAAAGAACCGTATTTAATTTTTAAACCATTGGAGTATGGTAATTTCAGGAAAGGTTGTTAATTAGGATCCACTAAATCACGAGTTAATATGATTATATGAGTTATATATGTTGTGGGTTCATTGGTTCACTGATCAGTTGGGTGGCAATCATTGTGTAGTTAAAATGTAGTCATAGTTTAGATTGGATTTAGACATTTTCAAACTAAATGGACTAGGTTTGAGTTAAGTTTATTCAGGGGTGGGTTAGTCAAGTTACATGTCAGTCAGACTTTTAGTTTAATACACATATTTTAATGACAACTTTGACGTAAGTTTAGTGGAATGATGATTAAGAGCAAGCCATGATATCTAACAGAGGAAGAAGAAAGAGTTCTAAACAATAGTGAGATTTTTTTATACGGGATGACATCAAAAATTGACGAACAGGCGAATGATTGTTCGAAACAAGGATAGAGTTTTGTGTAACCTCGGTTTCTCATCCAAACCTGATTTTTTTGTACCCGCGGCCGTTCTATCCTTAGGTACGGAAGACATATGTAAATTTGGATTTAAAATTATAAATATCTATTTCAAATGAGACCGTTACACATGCACGTCCGAAACCCACAAATATAAACAATTATTTTTTATAAATATTGTATGATGAATTTTTAATAAAAAATTAACCGACCAACCGGTTGGGTATAAAACTAGTGTTCTCATAAGAAAACTCCGGAGGACTCACATACTTCACTATCTCATAGAGCCTAAAAATTTCATTCCTAAACATCAATTCAATTCAATTTGACAAACGAACGGAACGCTAAGATTGGCTGCCATTTATTCCTCCCTACTCTCTATATATTACTCATCTGCCATTCGAAATGAAGCGGCCAACAGTGGCGGAAAGGAGCATGATTCCTAACAATTTAATAGAGAAAAGAGTACCTATAAAGACAATTGGTGATTACTTTTGGCATTTGGGGCATGGTCAGTATTATTAGAGACTAATGAAATTGTTTGGTAGATTGAACTGAAGCCTATAAGAAGAATTAGAGTGTCATTCTTCCTTCACTCTACATCAATCTAATTCTCCATCTATTCCTGTTTGTGGTCCTCATATCTGCTTCAAGACGATTGTAACATCCCGGTTCTGAGTTCCCGGTCCGAATTCAAATTTCTCGGCTAAGCCTCGTGGGTTGAAACTTGAAGGATTTTAATTCGAGTTTAAATAATTAATTTTGAGTATAATTTGTTCTGTTGGCGGAATAAATCTCATTTCCGTTGGTGGAAAAAACATAGGAGTATGTGGGAGAGAGGAGACGAGACACATAATACAAGATGGCTGACAGCTATGGTTTTGGACTCAAGAATCAAGTGAGAGGGAGAGAGGTGAAAGGTGAAATTGTGAGTAATAATACAATGACTAGAAATTTAAGAATAATAATAATAATTAATTGTATTTGAATTTTTTTTCTTATTATGATCAAACAAACGGGTGAAACAACACCGCCCATAAGGCGGCAGTTACAAAAGCTAGTTCATAAGAATGGTGTGTTTAACTGTTTATATTGAGGAGCTATGTGTAACATTATTACGACTAATTACATAGCCTTTTTTTTCAAGCGTAGAAGGGCTTTTACTTCAGCAAATAGGACATTCACCGAGGAGAATTGTAGAAGAGAAAAGGAATGATTTTTATCCATAATTGATCTTCAATCTCTATTTCTGTTTCTTATACTATGTTATCCACCATCTTATGTATGACTCGTTTGGACTTTTCGAGCCTCGTTTGGTTGTGAATGAAAGACAGGCGTTGAGGTGCCAATTGTTTAAAAAAAGAAGGATAATAGACTACCGAGTTAATTTTGCATTAGCATATAAAAAACTACAAAAATTACCGTATGAAGAGTCTATATAAGTGGGGATTGAGCCAGTGCATTTAAACTCGGTCATCAACCCTTTCCTGCAATCCATTCTTTTCCGTACCTATTCCACAATCCAGTAAAACACATGCATTCCTCGTGATAAAAAAAAAAAAAAAAACTCGATAGTATAGATTTGACTGCCATCCACGGGCTTATTATCTATTGTGGTCACTAACGTATTTAGTTTGTAACATAGTGGTCATCAATGTTTCAGTGTGGTCATTAGCCTATTGGTTTTGTATCGAGTTGGTCATTCCTTCAAGTCTCCATCCATTTTTTTCCCGTTAAATGCTGATATCAACAATCCAACTAAGCAACTATGACGGGAACTTGGAGTTGGATCAAAATACCATTGGTGTGAGCTGAATCTATCACAAAGTTTGTTGTTTTTCATCCAAACAAAGGGTGAAAAAAGGATTTATATTGACCAAACAGAAAGAGGAAGAAGAAGGACCACTCTCCTAGTTTCATAGTACAGAATCTGAATTGAAGCAGTTGTCTCTGTCTTCATCACCAAACATTCCATGTGGGAACCTTCCTGCCACATTCAGCTTCAATCACACTCTTCTTCTCAACCATTTTGGTCCTTCAAGGCCCAATGTGGTTTCTTGGCCCATGGAAATATATTGGTTCAGGTGATTTGAAACCTGGACTACGTTGTGATGAAACCAAGAAGATGGCCATATACTGTACGTGGGCTAGTTGAGTTGAGAGATAGATATGATTTTTAAGAAAGTTATTGTAAGAAATTCGAAATTAATCGTGTTCAAACTGCAATAGTTCTAAGATGGGTGACCATTCAGGAAGTCTTCATCATACATCCCAAAAATAAATCCGGGAGTGATTAAATCCAACATGGACAATATTTTATTGGAAAAAGGTTGTGATTTTGCAATAGGTCTGGTGGTGAGTTCGTGTTTAGTGTTCTAATTTTAAAATACTTATGAATTCAGCCATTTATAACGATTTTAAAAATCATTTAATTACCATGTTATGTTATGGTTATTCTTGGTAAAATTTGTGTTGATTGAGTATTTATTTACATGGTATAGATAAACTCGTGAATCGTTACTTATTGGTATGGATAAGATTTGAATATTTAAGTACTAATCCTAAGTTGTAATTAAACTTGAATGGTAATATCAATTTTTGTAAGCCATTGAGGTATTAATATTTTATTTATGGTGAAGTACTAATTAATTATCATTTTTTTGGATGAATTGTACTAACTCTTTAGTCACCAAACTATGCAAATGAAAGGGAATGATCACTGATGATTTTAATTCTTAACGATTGAACAACAAAAAATAAAACCAGCAGAAAATTTACAAATCTACAGCAGATTCGCAGCAAATGGGCTATCTACAAACGCAACAACAACAACAACAACAACCAAATTCAAACCCTCAATCTCGACAAATCTCCAGGGCCGCCATGGAAATCCTCAGAGGGTTTGTTCAAAAACCACGACATGTTCCGCGAATCGAACCCTCTTCATCTTCTTCTGCTTATGCTCCCTTCTTCTTCCTCCTCTGTCCCCTGTCACAATTTCCACACACTGTTGATTCATCTAATCCAATCCGTGTTACAATTAAAGAAAAACATGAGGATATGAACATATAATCACAAACCCAGTTCGAATTCGAACTTGTCCATGAAATCAGAGAGAAGCCTGTTGCTGAGATGGGTAGCAATCAGAGCAACGCTCCCTGAAACTGCAACTGCTGCCACCAGACCTACTCCCATCGAATTCTCCATCTTCTTCAATCTTCTTCTTAGATGTGCTGCTGTTATTGGAAGAACTGATGAAATGTCCGGACACAAAACATTGGAGAAATTGAAAGATGTCCGGTTGGAAGAAGGAAACTTCCAGACAGACAGACCAATTAAGTTCTGCCTGGGGAAGCTAATGAGGAAGGGGATTAGTTCTAATTGTCTAGATTAACAATTGATTAAGGTTTTAATACTGCAATCAACCAAGAAAGAATTCGTCTTTTTTTGGGGGGTAGTTGGTAGTATATTAATTATTGAAAGAATAGTCTTGATTCAACTGCTTTTGACTAATTAATTTTGATTTTTTTTCTTTATTTATGTACTGAATACAAAATTCATGAGGATGAGATTTATGACCCATTTCCTCTTTTCTTTTCCTTTTTAGATTTTGTCATTTATGGATTTTTTTTCTTCCTAATTTCCTTCCAGGTTCAAATTGCAAATTTGGTTTTTTTTTTTTTTTTTTTTGGCTTTGTTTTCTGTTTATGCCACCTTAGCATTTGAGCTGTCCAAATTGCAGAAGCAATCTGCATAATATAAGATTCAGATTGCGTGTTCAGCAATGAAGAAAGATTAAAGCTTTTGCTTTACGGCTCACAGGAGACTTGACGTCGGAGTAAAGTTAACCATTAAAAAAAATCAGTTCTTCACGAAACAGGGGATTCACGATTCAGCTCGGAATTTGATTCGGATTGGAGATTGGAAGAACGGATTTAAGGAATCTGGAAAGAGATAGACGAATTCTGATTTCTTTATTGTATTACAACATCTCACGAAATTACAGAGAAGGATACAAATTTCAAAATCAAACACTAAACAAGAACAGAGGAAGGGAAAAAACAGAGACCAGCTGAAAAAACGTTTCGATCTCGTATAAAATCTGGGATTCACCCAGAAAGACTTTCCCCAATTTGTATCTTCTTCTTGCTTCTTGCTGGTTGCTGTTAGGAAGTGAGGAAGAAGACGGGATGGAGGAGGAGATGGAGAAGCATGAAGCAGCTGCAAGAGATGGACATGAACATTACTCCGTATACTAATCGCAGACCCATTTTCTCCAATCAGAAGACCCACAGCAGCTGGAATTCGATCTGGATCTGATCTGTGAAGCTCCAATATAGCGGGAGGAGGAAGAGTAGATTCGGCTGCAAGATTTAAAGAGGAAGTCGGTGGCGTGTCTGGTGGAGAATTCGAATGGGCAAATTTGAAAAATTAATAAATGTGGTTGAAAAATAATAAAGGAAAAATAATAATAAAAAATGAATAAAGAAAAGGAAAGTGGATAAGGACGGCGTTTAAAACTCTCCGTAATCGCGAAGATTTGAATCTTTTGCTTTTCAAAAAAAAAAGCTCTCATGAGTTAGGACACGTGTCATGCCTTCATTTGTTATCAGAATGTTTTAACGGTAGTAAAATATCAATTAAGGGGTCATAGCTCAGTGGTAGAGCATTTGACTGCAGATCAATAGGTCACCGGTTCGAACCCGGTTGGGCACTTTTCATTTAATAATTTTAAGGTTTTGTTTTTTTAAATGTGAGAAAATAGCACTTTGGCCACCTCTACTTTGCCAACTTAACAAATAGTATGCTATACTATAAATTGCTTGTTTTACCTCCTCTTATTTTGACCACTTTACTATTTAGGTCCTTCCGTTCCAACTTTCGTCTTTATAATGTTAATTGGTGCACATCCAGTACACCACGTTAGCTCCAATAGCCATGTATTAGCTTACTAAGCGTTTTAATTGGGAATGTACGTATATATATGGCTAGACAAGATGAAATCGACGAATAAAACATGGTTTTAAAATTCTTTGTATTTCAACCATACTCTTTATGATACCTCCCCAAATTACCTTTCTAACCAACTCTTCTTTTCCTACCTCTGATATCTCTCTTTGCCGATGTGTGTGGATGTGTCCAAATTTAATGTTAAGAAGAGCAAAGTTAAAACGGAATGACCAAAACGACAAAGTAGTCGAAATAAGAGGATGTAAAATGAACGATTTATAGTATAGGGAACTATTTGTTAAATTGGTAAAGTAGAGGCGACCAAAGTGCTATTTTCCCTTTAAATTTTTATATGTTCTCTTCTTCTTCTAGATGACTCATGAAACGCGTTAGGTGGATTGTGGCTGATGGAGCCAAACGACACCGTTTCAGGCCAAAACGCATCAGTCTTGTCACTCTCGTCCTCTCATTTTCCTTTTTCCACAGAAAAATTAATGGATCAAGTCGTCAAGCATCTTTGAACTTCCCTCTGGCCCCAAAAATTTCCATGGACGAAAGTACGAAACATCATGTTTGATTAATGAAATCATTCGAGAAAACCCAGAATCACAATTCACAAGTAAAAAATTCTCTATAATTACTCACCTATATACATAAAAATTGAACCAAAGAAACCCCAAAAATCGCAGTCAACTTCCACAATCATTCAGCACAGAGCTAGCTCGTCGGCCGGAGTACTCTCCCGGCGGCGATCCGCTTAAGCTCATCTCTGGCCACCACGTCATCAGCGAAACGCACCCTTTTCATCCTGGGTTTCGGATTATTACCAATTGGAGCAGGAGCAGTGCTGGGGAGGAGGTGGAAATGGAGCTGAGACATGAAATCTTGTAGGAGACGGTCGTGGATTTGACGAGCTATTAAAGCAACACTTCCGCCGGAAACCGCCACCGCCGCTACGTAACCAACTCCCTTCATCCACCACAAACAGCTCATCTTCCTCTTTTCTTGGGACTAGGAAATGAAACGTGGGATTAGAAAGCAAGAAGAGAAGAAAGGATTTATATAGCAGTTAGTGATAATGACAATGGAGCAGCCAGGTGTCGACGAATTGGACGGTTTGTTTGTCCTCCATTCGTATGATTGATTGTAAGACGAGTAAGTTGGAAACATATGTGAGATGGGTCGCAATCAAGCTCAGTTAAGGGAAGTTGATTTTTTCTTCCTTCATATCAGTACCAGATACAGAAACTACTGTGAATTTCTGGGTTTTTTTGATGATCTGTATCGAATTTGGTAAAGTGTTACACCGAAAGTTAGGAAACTGTTGGGAGTGCCAATCGATCGATGTTACAAGTGGCACGTTACTCTGCTGACAGATAATCCATCTTTAACACATGGGTTCCACACTAAGACGATGAAGCAACTCAATCATGAACAAAGTTTACGACTTTATGCATAGATCATCAGCCTGTACATATCAGTACAGTGATGGATGGAATGACCCAATTACAGAAAAGCATAATCTTGGAAGAGTAGCAGAAGTTGGAAGCTCTTGATTAGTTTCTTCTTCATGGGTTTGTTATTTCAGTGTAGCAAACAGAAAGCTTCTTTCTTTGTTTTCTAAAAGAGCCAGGTGGATTGATCTGGAGAAGTTGCTGATTCTCCCAACCATGTCTGGTGCACATGGAGAAAAGTTGGGGTCGGATTCCCAGCCTAACAATCAATCAGTGATGAAAACCGTTATTTGTACATGGATGCTTCACATGGTTTACCACAATTTTTGAAGTTATAAGTCATCATTACCTTCAGGGAAAGTATACATGTGGTCACGCAACCTCGGCGTTCTTCTCCTGCAAGGTTTGATTATTCATTAGCTTGAGATAATGACTGAAATGGGGTTTGCTTGAGATAAGGGTTTTACCAGATTGTTCCCATTTGTAGAACTTTGTTAGCCATTTATCTGAACCAATTGGGGAAGACAGAACCTGATCCACCCAGAACCTGAACTCTTTTCCCTGCTTGTCACCGTAGCAGTTCTTGATTCTGTTACGAACATCGCAAAGAGAGAATTCAGCACCCGATGGATGGACGAAAATGCCTGGAGGATTCTGCAGAAACAGAAGTAGCAGAAAGGATCAAAGATTGAAACTGAGTTGGTTGAGTTAATAAAAATGCATCCTTTACTGAAAACATGAAAAAGATAGTAAGCATCCTTTACTGAATACATGAAAAAGATAGTAAGCATACTGAATCAGTTGTGAAACTTGAAAGATATGCATCTGAGTTCTCGATTTCTGCACGCCTCCATTTCTCAAAGGTCAGGAAAAAATTGACCAGTTCATGATTGGGATGGGTGTTTTGATCATCAGATTCTGTAGATTTGGTGACATCTCTTGGAGAAGTGTTTGGACCGAGGCTAAAATGACCAATGGTTTGTATAATACCAGCTGCACACCTCTCTGTAGCATGGATTACTTTAGGATTGCTTTTAGCATTTTCATTGTACCATTGCAAAAGTTCTTCTTGAGCATTGCTAACCTGCATGAATGCAAAGAAGCCCGCTTAACCATAAGATTCGGATAGTTTGTTTTGATACCCGTTTTCCTGAGCAGAAACCAAGAACCCACCATAACGCCATGCACATCAGGAATGGTGAACAGCTCTGCATCATTTCCAGAGTCACCGCATACAAGAGTGTTCTTGGGTAGTTTCCCTTCAGTCTTGAACTTCTGATGCAAGTAAGCTAGAGCTTGGCCTTTTCCAGCTCCTTGAGGAAGAATATCTAAGTCCATTCCTCCACTGTAAATTATCTTGACATCCAACTGGCCATTAAACAAGCCCAACAAACGATTCAAATGTTAACTTCCTAAACCACAGATAAGGGCGGTACAAAAGTACAAATGATATTCATATATTTCAGGTCAATCAAGCAGGAGAGAACCAACATTTTTGGCTTTCATCCAAAAAGAGAACCAACATGAAGAACATACAAGTCTCTGGCATGTGGCAAAACCCACTGAATTGAAAGTACTATCATTACAAAGTCAGAATTTTGATCTTACCCCGCGTTTCTTGAATATCTCGGAGAGAGCCTTAATCACATCCTGAGCCTTGGCTTTCTCCACATAGAAGCTAACCTTGTGGGGGCGCTGCTCCGTTTCTGACTACATAGGGCCAAGATTCCAAATTACTTCGATAGCCTGATAAGTCAAACAAACAACTATTTGCAATTTGGTTAAAAATTGTACATTTCTGAAATATTTTGATGGAACAGTACCAACAAATAAACAGAATCAACATAAGTTTAGGTTTTAAAGAATCAGAATGTCATAAATCCCACACCACACCTGAAGCTTAAGCTCAGAAAACTTGGTTGCCTCCTCAGTAACCACACTCCTATCCCATTTCTGATTCAGAACTTCAACCCAACCATCGTCAGGCATCATAGAGTTTCCATAAGTGATCTCAGTTCCCACAGACATTATGGTTATATCAGGAGTCAGCATGGGTTTCTCCTTCCTCAGTTCTTTATACAAGTTGGTGACCTCCCAGTAGAGAAAACCAGCAGGGAATCAAATCTGTAGTGCGCTTCCCACAAAGCATTGAACCTAAGGAGAGACATGTTCTCCTTATCATGATGATCAACCTACAAACAACACAAAGAAAATTTCATATCAAACCAAGGGAGGATACAAATTACAAACACATTAAAGACACAGTGATGAAAAAGGTTACCATGGTATGATCAAGATCCGAGACGATCATGAGACGAGCAGGTTCCTTGAAGCGGTCCATTGTCAATATTGTATCACCTTCAGCCTGAAAATAATCCGTACCCATCACACAATTAACAAACTCTAGCCTTAATCTGGTCACCAACAAGACTACTGTTCACTGTGAGAAGAATAGGGTTATTTATAACTATACTAGGACATGCCCTTCAACTTCAAGCCCTTTTGCCATACGGGGCCATTTGAAGAACACCCCACGATGAGAAATCGAACAATTAAAGCTAAACGAGGTTGAACTTGGTATACTGGGCATCGAAATTTTCCCTTTCTCTACAATGTCAGTAGCTAATCGAAAAAATGGGAGTTTCCCGGCGGACAAACGAGGATTCTGATGGAGGAGTAGTAACTGCATCATCTAATCTACTGATTCAACGGATTAACAGACTAAAATACAGATGAAACAGAAACAGATGGATAAAACAAGTGGATCGATCATTCAAGCCTCAACTTCTGATACAGTTTAAAAGGGGGAAAACGGAGAAAAACAGAGTCGGGATTCATGTGATGAATTGAATTGCAGAGAGAAGAGGAAAAAGCCCAAATACCTGATTTGTTGCAGGAGGTAGAAGAATTAGACGAAGAGATGAAATTTGGGAGAATCCAAAATCGATTGATTTGTGGAGATAAAGAAATGGAAGAGAGATTATTCCTTCTTTTTCTTTTCAAATTAGGGATTATTATTCCCAGTAATGCAGTTACTGAACCACCAGTCACAAAATAAAATAAAATAAAAGCAAAATAAGACACGTGTACGACAAAGTGGGGACCACCTTATTTTGGCGCGAGAGTGGGTGAGTGGCTGACGTGGTGGAAGGTGGGACCCATTTTTGACAGGCCGGGCCATTAACTTATTGGGCCGAAGCAGATCCTTGCGGCCCAAAATCACTTCTTGGCTAATTTGCAGAAAAATGTACTAATTTGGTAAATCAAACTTTTCTCATTTGAAATGCTTAGTTATAACAGATTACAAGACTAGAGTTTTTCTCTCCACCCTCAACTTATTCAGAATTACAGCACTAGATTCACAGAAGATACATGTCAATCCATTAGATCATATTACACATTTCGTTTCGTATTATCGATAGCACATGAACTCGAGCTTTCCGATCAGCAACATTCTTGCTAATCATCAGGCTTCATAATGCTGTCACATGTGCACCTGCAGATAAAAAAAAGGGTCAGATCTTCTCATTTGCAGGTCTCTCTTTACCCTTTGGCCAGAACTTGGTACTGGTACTATAGGTTGGAAAAATCTGCTACTTTTAGAGGGTGTCAATGTGTCATCTTCACTTCCTTGGAACACAAGTTTTCACAGTGTAGCTCTTTGAGCATCCAGTAAAAAAAAAAAGCTCAACAGAGCTAGATGTTCATCTTTCATGTTCCTGCTGATTCAGGAAGCTGTCAACCGGACTGCAATTTCATCCTCCTGAGCGCGAAGTAAGCCAACAGGCGGTATCCAAACACCATGGCAACTAGAGCACATACTTCAACTAAACCACTGTCGATTCGTGCTCCACCGATGACCGGCATTCTGTGCTCATACTGCACCTTCAGGAGCAGCTTGTAGGTGTGGTAGTTGAATGACATGTACCGGATCCATGACACAAAAACCGGGATTCTCTGCAGATTGATATAAACAACTCGAGTTACTGGGATGTCAATGGTTTTGTAAAGGCGGCTTCTTCAACACAAGAATCATCAATCTTATTTACCTTGACAAAGAACCCTCCAGCCAGCATGAAGGTCATCACAGTAACAGAAGCCAAAGTTGTGGCCTTTTTCAAGTCCATGAAACTAGCACCAATAGCGAGTCCGAGTCCCTGCAGGATGCAGCAAAACCAGCAATGTTAATTGAGAGTTATGAAGTCATGATCCTGAGCTGTCAAACAAAGCGTTGTTAGTTAACCTGAGCTGCAACAATGCAGAGGAAAACTGTGACCATGGTGAGGAAGAAAGGAGCTGGACCCATCTTCAATCCTGCCATGAAATACACCACAAGAAGGAACAGCACTGGCAGAATGAGATCAAGTGGGAGGTCACTCGTGGTTCTTGCCATGAAATATGCACTCAGTCTGTACATATCAGCTGCTCTCTCCTTGCTCAGCACCGCTCGCTCTTGAGGGAATGTGAAGATTGCGGTGAAGACCGGGAAGAACCCCCAGAAGACTGCTATGAAGAACAGCAACCCTGCCTGCAAATTTACCAGGCCAAAAAAGTTTGAGCTTTACCATTACCCCAATTTGTTTCTGACTACATTGATCAGAAGCCATTTTTACCTGATCCTGAAGGCCTTTGGGAGAGCTGGTATCAGACTGCCACCATAGCAAACCTAAGATGGTTGCTGTTGAGACAACTTGTGTGATCCTTAACCAGCTGAAGTAGTCATGGCGGCGCTCTTTGATCCCTCTGCAGAACAAGATTGTGTATTGTTCCCACCAAGTTGCTCCCCACTGTCTTTTAGGACATGAAACTTTCATCTTCACTTCCTCATCTAGAGGTATGGGAGCCAGAAGTTTCTTCTTCTCCCTCTTCGCAACTCGAGTCTCGTACGACTCCACCAGATACTGATACCAGATCTTGTCAGAATTAAGCAGAAAAATCAGAACAAAGAGTCTGCAGAAGGTAGTATTTGTATTTGTACCTCATGAACAATAGCAGGAGTTGGTTTCTCATTCCTTGTTTCAGTCTCAGCAGTCCCTATTTGAACTTTGTCCTCGAGTTCTGAAGGCACCGAGACATCGGTGATGTTGCCATTGGCAAGGTCCAGGAGGAACTCAGCAGGGTTCATTGCAAGAAGAGGGTTACATCCAATTGATGAGAAATATGCCATGACTTCTGATGCTTTCCCAAAATACAGCAAGCTTCCTTTCCCCAGAAGGATCAGCTTGTCAAACTTGTGGAACAGCCTGCTCGATGGCTGATGAATTGTTGTCACCACAGTCTTCCCAGCCTGTTCACAGGATCATCAAATTTCAGAACAATGGTACAGAAGAAAAAAACCAAGACTTGATCAAACAACACACCTCTGCAATTTCTTGTAGCAGCTGAACAATCCTTAAAGCTGTAGTGGAGTCCAACCCAGAAGTCGGTTCGTCGAGAAACAGAAGAGAAGGGTTGATGATGATCTCAGTACCAATGCAAACCCTTTTCCTCTCCCCACCAGAAACCCCTCTAACAAATGAGCCACCAATGATTGTATCCTGACATCTGTAAGTCAAATCAAAAGTCAACCACAATTCCAATTGTTCATCAGGCTTTTTTTCTTCCCAGAAGCTTAGCAATAATACACACCTCTCCAAGCCAAGCTCTTGGATGACATCAATGGCACGCTTTTCCTTAGCTTCTCTAGTAAGTGAACTTGGCAGTCTGAGTAAAGCAGCATAAGTCAGTGTTTCCCTCACTGTCAAGTGAGCAAACAGAACATCATCCTGAGACACAAACCCTATCCTGACAAAACATGAAAAAACAGAACTCATCAGAAACCCTGAATCGTTTCGTTTTTATCGAGCGATTGTAAACGAAAGTTCCGCTAACCTGCTTTTCAGGAACTTGGAGTAAGGCTGATCATTGTAACTGATTGAGCCACCAACATTATGAGTCTGATTCAGCCTGCCACCTAGCAGATTCAGAAGTGTAGTTTTCCCACTTCCTGAAGGACCCATAAGAGCCAGAACTTCTCCAGGATTAACACAGCCGTGATTCCATTCAGAATGTTCTTCTCCTGTGTTGAAGTCATTCCTTTCATCACCACCTTGTAACTCACATCACTGAACTGCATTCAGAAATTCATTTCCAACAATGTCAACAAAACAAATCTCCATTTCTACAGTCCAGTAAGTTACAGCATAGAAATTTCAACAACAGCCAAGTGAAGAACATGCCAAAAAATAAAAACTGTCCATACCCTTCTTTCCATGAATGCAGCTGAACTCAAAGGACTCAACAATGTTCTAAAAAAACTCTCTTTCTATAAATAAGCTGCAGAAACAACATCTGCTTCACATGGAAAGAAGGGTTTTGTCCTGCCTTGTACATTACAGTGCGAAACAACAGCGACGATTCGTCAGAGACAGATCGAGCAATAGATAAACTTGTTTGTACTAGACAAGACATGATGAACCTGAAGGAAATGCCATGGAATTTGGGTTTCTTAATTGGGGCAGAGAGAAAGAGAGTCTAGTCACAAAGATTCTCTCTTTTTAATCCCCATTTTTGCCTGTCCAAATACAACTAAGGGTCAATCACCAATTCTGCATTCTTGCACTCATTACAAAAAGGCACAACTTTCACCACAAATCTACAACACCAATCTACAAGCAACAACACCAGAAAACTGCAGGCTCTACAGATGTGAAGAACAAAGAACAGCTAGCTATCTGCAGATTGAAAAGTTCATACCTTGAGATAGATTGGCAAAGTGGGTTCTGTCTGGAACTTGGGCTTCACGATTCCGGCTTCGATGTCTTCAGCTGCACCAACCATGGAGATATGCCTTGTTTTGGTTAGGGGAAACATTCAACTTTGTTAAAGCTTCACACATCAAACACAAGATCATGTTCTTGTGACATGAACATCTGTACTTTTCATGTCACCAAAATGCCAGTACTGTATCTCATTCTGTCAAGTGAGGGAGATCAGATCCAACATTATATATAGATTTGATTTGAGAGTGTGTGTGTAGAGAGTCAGAAGAGTCAATGATGTTGGGACCCAACAGAATTTAACGGCTTATAATGATTGGCCAAAAGGACAATTATGCATTTGTTTAATTTCTTCAGTTATGTCCCACTTTGATTGACTTTTGTCTTGGCCAAACTGTTTCACATTCACAAAGATGCTTCTTTTAAGGGTTTTTTTTTACCGTGGCGCCACGTGCAAAGTTGGGTTTCGGGCGGAATTTACAATTTCATCAGTATTCCTTGTTTTCCCGTCTAATGTTGGTATAGAATTGGAAGGGAAGAATTAGCAATTCTCTTCCATTTAAAAGGGATTTCCAATTCCCAATTTGAGTTGGATTTGGGCGAAGGGAGGAATTCAATTTCGGAGATAATGATATTGGATGGACAATTAGAGACAAAAAAAACAAAGGAATTCAAAAATGTGACGGAATTTGCTCAATTCCGTCTCCCAAATTAATTCACACAAGAAAACGACCCCTGCATAAATCATAAGCACACATCATCGTCATATGCAATTTTACTCGTTTCATCTTCTAGCCGAAATCAAAGTCTTATCTGAATATGTTATCTTAAAGTGATGATCTTAAGAAACATCTCAAGACGCTAAGTTTGAATCTCTCTCGTGGTTCGTTGGAATTGAAAAGGACTAGCTCCAACTAGTTAGGATGGATGATGTAGAAAGGAGGAACCAAGTGGGATTAATGGCTAGCTGGTGTCTCCAAGTTGCTAGGAATGGATATGATGAATTATGCAACTTGCTATTTTGATTAATTAGCAACCTAACTAATTAGTACATTAGCCAGTCTACATCGCATTAAATTGCAACTTCCAAAAATTTGCAATAATTTTATCATTCTTTTCCATTTAAAAAAAAGCAAGAACTATAACTTGACGATATCATTGTCTACACAAACCCCCGATTCCAACGTTACTAGCAAATGTAACGTATGATATCGATGAGAAGTAGCGCCAAACTTAACAAATGATTGAATTTTTTCTAAACATAGGTGAAACCGACGTGTGTAATTTGATTTGCATTTTCTCTGTGTAAATTGTATATTAAATCAGTAAAATAAAATCATATAAAGAAAAATTTACCACAGTCTCGCCTCAAATTAAATTTAAGACAAATTAATCCTTAATTCCAAACATCAACAATCTAGTCAATTGGAAGTGACGACTTCTCAATCTCTCATTCATAACAATTTTCTTTGGTAGGTGAACTTTATTTGCTTTTACTTTATAAACCCTCTACTTACCCAAAAAAACCCGACTAATTTACTTGAGTCAAGACGATAAACCGCAAAAATTCAGCTTAAAATATTTTGATTGCTATAATGGTCTACATTTTTCAGAGTGTTTTTTCCCAGTAAACTGGATCGGTGCGAGAAATGGTCCAGTCCGGTCTTTACAATACTGATATGCACCCTCACAAATTTGGGTGACCAAGTCGGAAACAAAAAAAAAAGATTTGGTTAATGTACTTGTGAGTGCATTAAAACCCTAAAATAAATGAAGCTAGACCCGTGAATTTCATAGTGTGACTAAATGAAAAAAGTAAAATATATTGGGAATGGGTAGTCATTAATATTGAGTTGGAGGATCGAATTTATAACTTGCACAGACAATATATTAAACTTTAGGGATCAGATAATAATAATTTATTTTTTATTTTTTATTTTCGAAATATTATATTTTTTTTAAAGGCTTGGGAGTGTTAAATGCAAACTCACGATTACAGGGCCAAACCCACCACTCAGTCGGTCAATCAAACCTACACCATCCATATTTTTTCTCTAAAAGAGGACCACAATATAATTTTCCACGTAATAATGTTTAATACGTCAATTTTCAGTGGGTCGGGAATTGGAATCCAATTGTCAGACGCAATTCCATCAACCAAACGGTCCTTTAGTAAACCCTAAATATGAGAATTGAAATCCAAGGGCAAATTGCTATAGTCTAAGTCATTTGTTGTCGTTGTATTTTCTTGCAGAAGTTTATGAAGAATAGATTTTTTACTATTGTTATTACGAAGATATGAGGTTAATTATTAGGCGCTCACAATAATTTGACTATTGAGTTCACTTGAAAATCGTTAATGATTGAAATTGTTTTTCAACTTTCTAGTTGAGACTTTAGTAGTCCAATACTTTTTTTTTATTAAATCACAGTTTAAATCATAAAAAAAAAATTAAAGTAATTTACATGAATTTTGTGCTTGGGAAGAAAAATAAAGAAAAAATTATAGGAATTATCATGTAATTGCTATTAAAAATATATAATGACACTAAAATTAAATGTGTGATATTGTTTGAAATTTCATAAAATTTACAAATATGAACTAAACTTTGAGTTGTAATTTTTTAGGGATAGTTTGATCGATAGAATTGGTTCTGCAAATTAGGTTTCAATTTTCGGCCTATTGCAATTATTTGGGCCAATTTTCAGTATGCCGAGAATTGAGATCCAATTCCATCAACCAAATCGTTCCCTTATATTACCTTAATTAACGAAAGATTAAATTAAATTTGGGAACGACTCCAAAAATCTTGGAACATAAAAAAACAAAGCTTACGGATATCGTCGTCGCTAAACGGCTTGGAATCGGCAATCTCCTCCGGCGGCATGTTGAAGCCGGTAAAGGAAAACGACAAGCCCAAGCTGGCGCTGGAGGCTCGGCTCAGAGCCGCGCCGCTGTTGATCATCTCATCCAGCTCGAACTTCATCTGCGCGCTCCTCGACTTCCTTATATGAGTGTTGCTCCTCCCGCCGCTCCTCCCCGGCGACGGCGCCGTCATCCTCCTGCTCGACTTCCTCGAAGTCCCACTCCCTCCACCGCCAGCAGCGATGTCCGACGACATTGCCGCCGATCCGGGATCCAGCGGCGGCGGCGGCGGGGGCGACTTGAATGCCTCCGCCACCGCCTCCACCAGCTGCTCCGACTTCGTCCTCATCAGTCCCGAGAAGCTAGTCGCCGCCTTCTCCATGTTCGTCACTAAGAGTAGCGAACTTTGTTTTTTTTTGTGTGTGTGTTGTTAATAGGGAAATTGGGAAATTAAGTTGCAAACTTTCTCGAGTTAGTTTTGTTCCTCAACGATATTGCTAACGACTTTTATAAGGGGAGTGGTGGGACCCACTATTTTTTGTGAGTTTCCCAAACTACCCTTTAGCTTTTCATCAACTACCACATGCCATCTACTTATTGATTTGGTGGTGCAATTCTGCTTTTTTGACACTTGTCTAGGCTGGGTTGGGTCGAGTTTAGATTACGGTTCAATCGAGTCATATGTTAGTCGAATTTTATTGCTTAATTATAGTACCTCTTGGGTTGATAATCTAGTCGATTGATCGAGTTACATGTTTATTTTAGCTATGAATTGCCGAGCAGGGTCAACCAATTATAAGTTTCGGTCTGTTTTCAGGACAAACCTTCCAAATTATGGATGCCTCTAGCTAATAAGTAAAATGGTTCATATGTTAGATTCGTACAAGTAAAAGATCGTCAGAATAGATTGTAGATCTCCATTTCTTTAACAACATCTTATTTTCGTAATAGAACTTCTAAAATTTCATCGGATGGTCGTGTTGTTTATTTTTAGGCAATCCAGGTTATAGGTTAAGTTGGATTGGGACGAGATGAGTTGATTATTAGGGTTTTATATAATTCTTACGGAGAGAGAAATATACTTAGCATAACTTTTATAATATTCACATAATTAATGAGGAGTAGAGTTTATCATGTTATAGGTTAATTAGGTTAGATCAGTCGGGTTGTATATTCATTTATTTCACGGTTTAGTCAGATCACTAGTCATTGAGTTTTAGTTTATTTTAATTACTGGTCAGGATGGGTCAAATAGATTAATTTGTAGAGAAAAAGCAGTGCGAATAGCGAAAATGATATTACGTAATTAAAACCAAAATCACAATTAATTACGAGTTTGCTAAGGAAAATTAAAGTAAATAGTAATTAGTATGTTTTACGTATAATGCATGTAATTAATCGCGAGACTAAAACGTCAGTCGTGGTTCAGTGATGTACAATATTGGAGCGGGGCCGTCCGATCCAGGACGTACACGTGTCGGACAGCCGGAACCGTACCGCATTATATTTATTCAGTTGTATATATCGCTTTACGTATGGATATGTTGGGGGAAATCCGGTGGGACCTACATGCGTACAGTAGCCGCGGAGGGTACTTAAGTTGTAATTATGCGCATATTAATGGTGTACGTAAATTACATCAATCACGTTCACAAAATATCATTACGTATTGTCCGTACACGTGTCCGGCCACAACTCCCCACAGTACTACCATTCCATATCCCTTCTTGCGTATATGAATATTCCTTTTTTCCATATTATACTTAATTAATTAATTAATTAGATTTAGAATTGCAAAATAAGTTCAAATCTTCCTTTTTGTAACTTGATGGTATCTGAGGTAGGGCGATGTGCAAAGTTCAAGAAATACATCGTCCACGAAAACTGGAGAGGCTACCCGTTCAATAGGCGTACCACTGGAAGAAGAGTGTTTTGCAAACCCATGAGCCAACTTCATTCCGCTCTCTCCTCACAAAACAAATCTCAAAACCTCGGATTGATTCAGGATCGTCACACACCCTTGTATCAATTTATCAACCTCCACACTATGGATTGCACGCACCACCAGTTCAGCATCAACTTCAAATGCCTCGTTCTGGCCACCAATTGTTTAGTTTCGAGTTTATAGTGTAGGATTTTAGTGTTACACCATTTGGAAGATATCAGTCTCGGAAAAATTAATAAATAGTATAAAGAAAAGGTTGGAAAAGGATAGTCAAAGTTATTATTTGCGCTCATGACTTCTAGGGACTCATTGCAACACTAACCGCGACCACTTTACCAAATCTGTCCGTAGTCAAATTGGGCATATTTACCTAGCTTAAAAAGCTTGACTGAACTACACTAGATCAATAAGATCTTTTTGGGACGAAGATATTGATTCAGTTGTTGGCGATGCAACGATACTAAACATAACATCTCTTTATTATTCAATTTCTTACGTTGTGTTCTTTCTTTTCATTCCAACGATAATTCTTATTGTAACCATAAACAATAATACGTTGATCAGAATATCGGGTAGCCATCAAATTCAAATTTGTGTGGATGTAGATACATGTAGGAAGTGGCCAAAAGAACTTTTGAAATTGAACGAGGACTTTAATCACTTTGATTGAGGCGTCGACAGAGGAAACAGCCAGGACTTATCTTTTTGCAAATATGAGTAATTTGAGTTATATATGTATATAGGCTGGAGTAGATGATAATGAAAACGAAAGACACAACTGGCCATGAAATGATGCTTTAGTTTATATATATATATACGTACGTGAGGTTTGGGTTGGCTGCTAGGGTTACCTGGTTATAAGGGCATGCATGTACACTTGCAACTTTCTCTCGATCCATCTGTAAAAAAGCTTTAGCTAGCTGTTTCTTTTTTTTGGAGTTTTATGATTCCTCTCTTTTAGCCCACTACATTTCTTCATCACTGATCTGTTCTCAATGTTTTATTTATGACATCATGTTGCCAGAATGATGATTTGGCTAGGGTTTGGTTTATGGGTCCAAGAAGTGTATGGAAATGTTACACTGATAAGATAGGAACACCTTATCCAAGTATTACTGATCTCTTTATCGTTGTAAGGATGTTGTTTCTCGGTGTCTATCTTCCAGGGGCGGATCCATGATAGATCAAGACACTGAGCCATTTCATATGTATGGGCTCAATCTACAAAATCATTGGGTCAATCTACTTACACATACGAAAATATACATAGTTTCGTAGCTCTAGACCCGGGGGCCACGGTCTGGGGAACCCCACCCCCAGATCCGCCCCTGTTATCCTCAGTTTTTTTGTTTTCAGGTTGACTTTGAAGGTGACGTGGAATTAGTGTGTAAGGAAGTCCGCTACAATGAGAACTCCAGGGCCTGTGGTGGGATTATCGTCCAAGAAGTAATTGGACTTTTGGCGGCCAGTCCAACTTTCAAGCTGCTTTCGGTCCGACGCTCAGCAAACAAAGCCGCTCATTCTGTGGCACGCTTGACTCTTAGATATCTCTCAGTGGTGGTGTTGCCGGTAGTCCTCACTTCCTGTGTAGATTGTAGTTAATTTACTATTTTCTGCCTTGATTCTCCTTTCAGAGCTACCTATGTAAAAAAAAAAAATACTTATGATACTACCTATTGATGATATATGATTATTTAATTTTTCCATAAAAAATGATTATTTAATTTTCTTTTAAAGCGGATTTGGGTGTGATTTATTATTACTTACATTTTCATGTATGGTAATGAAAAATTCAAGGTAAAAACTTACAATGTGATAAGTGATTTTTTTTTAAATTTTTAATATGCAATATATCATCACTTTTAATATGCAAATTTTTTATACTTTCCAGTTTATTTATTGAATTTTGTTTTGTCTTATTCGAGTAACAAATAATTGAATTTAGGTATAATTCTGAGTCATCCACCAAAAATAAATATACTCAGTCAAATACATATTAATGATGATATGTACCACCTTAAACGATACCAACTTAAAGTAGCAAGTAGCTAGCTATTTTCAGTCAACAATTAAATCATTTTAATTGGCACCTAATTAAGAAATTTAGGAATGGTTGGGCGGATCGACTGGATCGCTTAAGGGCACGTACCCAAGCGCGTCAAACCATCTTCAGTAAAAGAAAGAATTGCAACCTGACGCCCAACAACAGTCCACTGGGCCAAAGGAGCCTATGAGAAACCCTAAGCGCGCGGCCAGTGTTTCTCTTCCTTGCTGTTTCAGAACGACGTGACATAATTTGAGCGGTTCTACTAAAGATGCACGATACAGAAAACTGAAAGAAAGATTTGGTGCGTGACGGGCTCTTCCTAAATTGTCAGAAGACGACAAGATCAAAGTGTCGTCGTTTTATGATCTGCTGGTGCCTGGCTGTGAGCCCAATTAACTTGCTCATCTTATCTCTAACTAAGTGGACAATTAAAATAATTAATAAAAATCATTATCAAATATCTCATAATTAGTGCTGCCATTATTTATTTCCAATAATTGAACAAGTTGTCTATACTTATTCCACCTGTCCATTCTTCTGTTCTAGAAAAAACCCATATGCACAAAACAAGAAGCATATCTGAAGAACTGAGATCCTGCTTTAAGAGGGACCCAATTACGTTAATTAATTATTTGCACTAATATTAGCAGATTAAAAATTATACTACCAGGGATAAATATTATTAATTTTGTCATATCATAATATAATATGATCAAGAAAGGACATTTTTAGAGTTTTAATCATAGTTAACATTCTCAAACTTAGCTATATGAAAATTAGCTTAGGTTTTGTTGGCTTATGAGATGAGATTTTCTTCCATATTTATAAAGTGTACTAGTTTTTTTTTTTTTTCTAACGTGGAATAATCTAAAAAAAAAATTTCTTGTATTTCGGTCTCTTAGTAAGAATTATCCATTTACCGGTTGTGATTGTTAATCGGGTTTTGATATCACTTTTGGGTGCTACTGAGTCTTCTCTCACCCCAAAACTTATCGCACATGAAGTGTGACTTTTTTTTTCATACTTATACAGTGTCACTACAAGAAAAGCATGCTATAGAGACACATAGCTTGAGACACTTAACATAACAGTCTCTAAAAATTATATAATATACATATACATTATCTGCCTCTATAATGAATACAATTTGCCTCTAAAAATCATCTAATGCAACATATATTATATCTGTCTCTGTAGTTAATTTATTTGTCTCTAATTAATCACTCCTAATAATATATAGTATACAAAAAATTATTATTTTTAGCTTTAGAGACATTTACTTTTGGATGTGCTTTATAGCTATTGGAAAAATTAAACATTTAGCTTTAGAGACAAATAATTTTATACGTGGTATAGTTGCTATTCTTGACTCTTGTAGTTATTGCTCAAGTTTAAAATTTAATTGGAAACAAAGTATTTTAATATTCTCGCGGCGTTAAAAATTTGAATCTCTTTTCTTGAGATTAAGGAAAAGTTAGGTTGGACATCTAAATATTTGAGGTTCGAAATATAAAGTTGAGCAGGGAAAATGTAAAATACTTAAGGCCCATAATACAACTAATATCAATAGTATACCAACCCATATTAGCAATTAAGCTTCCCTAAGACCATGACCCATATGGTCTCTCTATAAAAAAAACCTAGATGGATATATAGAGCCGCCACCATCACTCATCCATCACCGCCGGATCAGACCTCTGCATCGTCACAACCGGCGCCCGCCAGAACTCCCGAGGAACGTCGGCATCTTCAAGTCAATCATCCCTTCGTTGGCCAAGCACTCCCCCGACGCCATTCTATTGATCGTCTCCAATCCCGTCGATGTTTTGACCTACGTTGCGTGGAAGCTCTTCAGGTTCCTGATCGTCGACCATCTCGACGTCAACGCCCAGGACGTCCAGGTAAAAACGAAATACATCTGCTTAATTGATCAATTTTATGCACTGTTGTTTCCCCTGTAATTAAATACCGATTGGAGTTACTGTCTATAAACCCTAATTCTACACCACCAAATGTAATCCCCATTCTTTGTGACCTAATTGATTTAGATAGGCGTACATAGTGGGGGGCACTGTGAAAGCTTGGTGGCGATGTGGTCGAGCATAAGCGTGAGAGGAGTGCCAATAATGAGCTTCTTGGAGCAGCAACAGATAGCTTGCGAGAAGGAGACTCTAGAGGGAAACCATAAAGAGGTGGTGCAAAGTGCTTATGAAGTTATAAAGTTGAAGGATCATACGTAGTGGGCAATGTGACTATTGTGCATATGACCGATGAGGAAGCACAACGGCTTAGGGACTTTGCGATAATGAATCAATCAGAAACAGTGTGCTTCCCACTATCAGTGCTCATCATTGCTAAAGAGTTTGAGATCAGAACAACTTACGATGAAGATTAGTTTAGAATAGAATGTATTTCATTTCTTACTTTTTTTGTATTAATGTATTTATAATACTTAAAAGTATAAAATATATTTTATTCGAGCATATGATTTGCGTGTGAAGTACTATTTACACTATTATACTGAGTTTCCAATTCAAATAACAAAAAATTATTAAACCTAATTAGACATGCTTTAAAAATTTTGTAAATCAAAATATTCTGCATATATTATTAGATACAAAAGAATTTGTTTCAATTTCCTACTATTAAGGACAAATATTTATGCCTCTATAACCTTTAATGAAAACATATTTATTTGTCTCTGGTAATAGACATTAGAGACAAATACTTTTGTCACCCAAAATAGTTTAGAAGACAAAAAAAAATCATTTAAAAGAGTAATTAGCAACAAAATAATTAGTCTTTGCTTGGCTATTTAGATGCAAATTTTTATATTTGTCTCTAAAAGGATCTAGCGACTGGAGCATTTGAGACACATATAATATTTGTCTCTAAAACATTATAGAGACAATTAAATACTATTTAGAGGCCGTTAACCTTAGTCTCTATATCCATGTTTTCTTGTAGTGTGTATTCAACCGCTTCCATTTTTCGATGTGGGACAAACGTCTGATATTTATAAACATTGATTAAAAGCAAAAGATAATAACATAACAAATATATTTGTCTATTAGGATTTGTCATATTGTGATACTACAAGCTCGAAGTATCACAATATAACAAATCTAACTCCATGTTTTAATAGTTTCATATTCACCTCATAATTTTGAAATTCTGGACTATCTTTGGTCCTTATTTATAAGTAAATTTTTTGTTCGTAATCATATAGGATTAATAAGAATAACTATATAGTTCTCGTAGGAGTTAAGGAGGCAGCTAGATTAATAGAAAGCGTTACGTGAACACCAAAGCCGATAGATTTACCAAGTTCTGCCTTAGCAGACATTATAAGGTATGACGAGTCACATAATAAACCGCTGTAAGAATAAATGAAAACTATATCGATCCAAATGAGTTTTGATTTCACTAGCTATTTTGGAAGATAATTGAAATTACTTTTTTTTAGGAATTTTGAAGAAATAATCATAAGGAGAAATTAATGAGGAGAGGAGGGGACGAAGTAGAAGGGCGGTGCCGGCCTTGTGAGGCCAGGTCACGTGACATGGACGTGACTGTAAGATTGACTCTGACACTCTATCTGATTTTCTCTTGGATTCATTCGACACAAACAATCATCAATTCAAAACCCTATTTTCTCTTTTTTTTTCATTGTTTTCCTCATTAAATCACTATCAAACCCTTCGAAATTAATCATATGATGATCAAGTATATTTAAACTTAATTAAGGGTTCTAATTAGCATTTGAAATTGTTTGTGCTAAGAGAAATCATCAAAATCTCGTAGCACACAATTATATTGTGAATGATCATGTAAAAAGATTAAATCTTAATTCAAACTCTCTCATATAAACTATTATTATATCATTCCAATAATATTATCGTTGTATATTGAACAGTTGCATGATAAGAAAGCTTATCTTGGCGTTAAAGTGTAAATATTAAGAATTTTTTTCATAAAATTAATGGGTGTTCCTCCCAATATGATTAAGGTCGCAACCATTGGCGGAGTTAGGGGAGGCCACCCTAGGCTCGAGCCCAGGGTCCTCTAGACCAAAATAGCTAAAATATAGGTATCTTTGGTGCAAAAAGTATGTTCGGCCCATTGTATTCTATGTATCGGGCCCAGAGTCAACTTGAGTCCTGGCTCCGCTACTGGCAACGACGAAATTATTTTAAATAATATTAATATTAATATAGGTTGATTCTATGAATAAACTGTAGTTGTTGTGAGTTAAACTGTTACCGTTAGTTGGCCGTTAAAAAAAACAGTTGTTCAAAATAGCTGGAATAACCGTCTAAGACACGTGTAGGGTTAATATGCTTTGGCGGGAATTGGTGGTTATTTACTAAACTGCGGCACGGTTATTGACACGTGGAGCATCCTACAGCTATATTTGAAAAGGTTTAGGTTGACACGTCAATTCTTTTGAATCTACTTTGCAGTTGGCTGTTTCCACGTGGATAAACACAATCTGTTTCTCCATTTTCAGACGGGACACCTGGCACAGTCGGCAAATAGAAACGACATATTAAATTTAAAAAACGGTGAAAAAGGTACTTTTGTTTTTTTTTTTGTTGCTTTCAAAAAGATAATAAAAAGTAAATCAAGCTGGAAACGTTTAATTAGCACCACGTGTCCGTTTACCTTTGTGTATGAATTAATCAAATTTAAATTTAACGATATTTCTTGTACCTATTAACTCGATTTATTTTCAAAGTACAATAGTCAACTTAACAATCAAATTCTATTAGACTAGGTAATTATAATCTTCATTATAATATTCCTGTTGGAGTTGGATTTGGGAGGAAGAAGAAATTTAATTTCAAAGATATTGCATGGACAACTAGGAATGCAGTTGAATTCTTTAATTCCTTCTTCCAAATCCAGACCGGAAACGAGAGTTTTAGCAATATTTAATATACAAAATATGTGTTGAATGATGATAGTTAATTTAGCGGGTTGCTATTTGCAGTCTGTGTTTTACTATACACATTCCGTATTTTCACATAAATAGACAATTATGCCCTTGCAATCCGTATTTACTAACGCAATCTGTTTTTACTAACACAGTTTATTTTTTACTAATGCAGTTCATTTTTTACTAAGAAGTATATAATTTGTAATCATTATTATTAATTTATTTAAATATTTATAATTTTTCAACATTATTCGTTAGTAAACGGACTACGTTAGTAAAAAAACGGACTGCGTAAGTAAAAATGGACGACGTTAGTAAAAATCAGACTACGTTAGTAAAAACGGACTGCGTTAGTAAATACGGAATGCAAGGGCATAATTGTCCATTTATGTGGGAGTTTTCACTTAAATAAATAAAAAAAATAAACTATATACCTAAATAAATGTCATTCCATACTATTTATTTTTGTGGGTAAAACGCATAGGGGCCAGGCGAGATCGCCGTACCATAGGATTTTGCCAACCACCCGATTTAAATCTACCCAACCACCGATTAAATGTAGTGTTTCTGGGCCCTAAGCGTTCTCGCCCAGGCCACGTGCGTTCTCACCTAGACCACGGGCGTTCTCGCCTCAGCCCCCTGGGAGAAATGCAGCTGATTGGGCGTTCTCGCCTGCCCCCTATAAATACCCCCATTTTCACCTCAAACCACTCCCACACCACTCTTTCACTTCTCCTAAGGCCAAGGTAAGTCTTTTTCCTCTTTTTTTTAGTACATTATTTAGTTTATAATTTAGGTTAGTGAATTAGTTTAGTGTTTTTAGGTTAGAGAATTAGTTTAGAGTTTTTAGGTTAGAGAATTAGTTTAGGGTTTTTAGGGTGTTGGCCAAAAATGTGCTAGATTTGTCGCAAAATGCGCTAGATTTGTTCCAAAGTGCGCTAGATTTAGACTCAAAAAATACGCTAGATTTGGCCCAAAGTGCGCTAGATTTGGCCCAAAGTACGCTAGATTTGTCCCAAAATGCGCTAGATTTGTCCCAAAGTGCACTAGATTTGTACCAAAATGTGCTAGATTTGTCCCAAGGTGCCCTAGATTTGGCCAAAAAATGCGTTAGATTTGTCCCAAATTGCGCTAGATTTGGCCCAAAAAATGCGCTAAATTTGTCCCAAGTTATGCGCTAGATTTGGCCCAAAAAAATGCGCTAGATTTGTCTCAACGTATGCTAGATTTGGCCCAAAATTTGCTAGATTCGGCCCAAAATACGCTAGTTTTTCTCACAGTGCGATAGATTTGTCCCAAACCGCGCTAGATTTGTCCCAAAATGCACTAGATTTGTCACAAAATGCGCTAGATTTGTCCCAAAATGCGCTAGATTTGTCCCAAGGTGCGCTAGATTTGGCCCAAAAAATGCGCTAGATTGCCCAAAATTGTGGTAGATTTGGCCCAAAAATGCGCTAGATTTAGCCCAAAATACGCTAGATTTGGCCCAAAGTGCGTTAGATTTGGCACAAAAAATGCGCTAGATTTGGCCCAAAGTGCGCTAGATTTGTCCCAAAATGCGCTAGATTTGCCCAAAAAATGCCATAGATTTTGCCCAAAAATGCGTTAGATTTGGCCCAAAAAGTGCGCTAGATTTGGCCAAAAGTGGCTAGATTTGGCCCAAAAAAAGCGCTAGATTTGGCTCAAATGTGCTAGATTTGTCCCAAAGTGCGCTAGATTTGTCCCAAAATGCGCTAGACTTGTCCCAACGTGCCCTAGATTTGGCCAAAAAAATGCGTTAGATTTGTCCCAAATTGCGCTAGATTTGGCCCAATAAATGCGCTAGATTTGGCCCTAAGTGCGATAGATTTATCCCAAGTTATGCGCTAGATTTGACACAAAATGCGCTAGATTTGTCTCAACGTACGCTAGATTTGGCCCAAAATTTGCTAGATTCGGCCCAAAATACGCTAGTTTGTCTCAAAGTGCGATAGATTTGTCTCAAAGTCCCAAAATGCACTAGATTTGTCCCAAAATGCGCTAGATTTGTCCCAAGGTGCGCTAGATTTAGCCCAAAATAATGCAAGCTAGATTTGCCCAAAATGCGCTAGATTTGGCCCAAAATGCGCTAGATTTGGCAATGCGCTAGATTTGCCAAAAATGCGCTAGATTTGGCCAAAAAGTGCGCTAGATTTGGCCCAAATGCGCTAGATTTGCCCAAAATGCGCTAGATTTGGCTAAAAATGCGCTAGATTTGCCAAAGTGCGCTAGATTTGGCAAAAAATGCGCTAGATTTGCCAAAATGCTAGATTGTCCCAAAGATGCGCTAGATTTGTCCCAAAATGCGCTAGATTTGCCCAAAAATGCCCTAAAATTTGGCAAAAAATGCGCTAGATTTGCCCAAAATGCGCTAATTTTGTCCCAAAATGCCTAGATTGCCAAAAATGCGCTAGATTTGGCCCAAATGCGCTAGATTTGTCCCAAAATGCGCTAGATTTGTCCCAAAGTGCGCTAGATTTGTCCAAAATGCTAGATTCGTCCAAAAAGCAGTTTGTCCAAGTGCATAGATTTGTCCAAAGCGGCTAGATTGTCCCAAAATGCCTAGATTTGTCCCAAAAATGCGCTAGATTTGTCCCAAATGAGTAATTTGCCCAAAATGCGCTAGATTGTCCAAAATGCGTAGATTTGGCCCAAAATGCGCTAGATTTGGCCAAAAATGCGCTAGATTTGCCCAAAGTGCGTTAGATTTGGCCCAAAAATGCGCTAGATTTGGCCCAAAAGTGCGCTAGATTTGTCCAAAATGCGCTAGATTTGCCTCAAAGTGCGCTAATTTGCAAAAGTGCTAGATTTGTCCAAAGTGCGCTAGATTTCCCAAAAATGCGCTAGATTTGTCCCAAGTGCGCTAGATTTGGCCCAAAAATGCGTTAGATTTGTCCCAAATGCGCTAGATTTGGCCCAAAAAATGCGCTAGATTTGGCACCTAAATGCGCTAGATTTGCCCAAGTAATGCGCTAGATTTGCCAAAATGCCTAGATTTGTCCAAAATGCGCTAGATTTGGCCCAAAATGCGCTAGATTTGCCCAAAATGCGCTAGTTTGTCCAAGTGCGTAGATTTGTCCAAAGCAGCTAGATTGTCCAAAATGCACTAATTGTCCCAAAATGCGCTAGATTTGCCACCTAATGTGCCAAAAATGCTAGATTTGTCCCAAAATGCGTAGATTTGGCCAAAAATGCGCTAGATTTGGCCCAAAAATGCGCTAGATTTGGCCCAAAAGTGCGTAGATTTGGCCCAAAAAGTGCGCTAGATTTGGCCCAAAGTGCGCTAGATTTGTCCCAAAAGCGTAGATTTGCCTAAGTTGTGCCAAAGTGCGCTAGATTTGGCAAAAATGTGCTAGATTTGTCCAAAATGCGCTAGATTTGTCCCAAAGATGCGCTAGATTTGTCCCAAAGTGCGCTAGATTTGGCCCATAATGCGCTAGATTTGGCTCAAAAATGCGCTAGATTTAGCCCAAAGTGTGCTAGATTTGTCTCATAATGCGCTAGATTTGGCCCAAAAATGCACTAGATTTGGCCCAAAGTGCGCTAGATTTGGCCCAAAAAATGCGCTAGATTTGAGCCACAGTGCGCTAGATTTGTGCCACAGTGCGCTAGATTTGGCCCAAAATGAGCTAGATTTGTCCCAAAATGCGCTAGATTTGTCCCAAAATGAGCTAGATTTGTCTCAAAGTGCGCTAGATTTGGCTCAAAATGCGCTAGATTTGGCCCAAAAACTGCGCTAATTTGGCCCAAAAACTGCACTAGATTCGGCCTAAAGTGCGCTAGATTTGTCCCAAAGTGCGCTAGATTTGACCCAAAATGGCTAGATTTGGCCCAAAAATGCGCTATATTTGGCCCAAAGTGCGCTAGATTTGGTCCAGAAATGCGCTAGATTTGACCCAAAGTGTGTTAGATTTGGCCCAAAAACTGCGCTAGATTCGGCCCAAAGTGCGCTAGATTCGGCCCAAAGTGCACTAGATTTGTCCCAAAATGCGCTAGATTTGGCTAAAAAATGCGCTAGATTTAGCCCAAACTGCGCTAGATTTGTCCCATAATGCGCTAGATTTGGCCCAGAAAATGCGCTAGATTTGGGCCAAAGTGCGCTAGATTTGTCCCAAAATGAGTAGATTTGCCCCAAAATGCACTAGATTTGGCTCAAAAATACGCTAGATTTGTCCCAAAGTGCGCTTGATTTGTCCCAAAGTGCGCTAGATTTGTCCCAAGGTGCGCTAGAATTGGCCCAAAAAATGCGCTAGATTTGATTAGTTTGATTGTTTGTACTTTGTTGTTTTTAGTGGACATTTTGTTATCTGATGTACTATTTGTTATCGATGTACTAGTTTTATTTGATGTACGATTACGTTATGATGTTCACTGCTCTTATTTGTACTATTATGTCATTTCGCTGTTAATGTTTTGCAATGAAATTCAATCATTTGGACATATTGTTGGATAGAAAACAACTTGGCCATATTTTATTATTACAAGCTTCATATGAAAAATTACATAAACAATAGTAGCAACAAACAACAACACCATGTCGTCTCTCAAGGTTCAGGATTTCTCAGAATGAAATTCACAAGCTCTTGTTGTTCTTTGATTTTCTGGTTGAGGTTCCGAATGATGTGGTCCTTCTCCCTAATGACATTTTCCTTCCCTCTTAGCTCGAACAAGTTCTTTGTCCTTGGCGCGAATGATATTGTCCTTCTCCTTTCTGATCTTGTCCACATCCTCCTGAACCTCCAATGTTTCGAAATAACCACACCCATTGTTCTACAAAAAAATGGCAACGAAATTTGAGGGTTAGGAAAAATCTACGAGAGGGCACAAAGAAAGAAAATCATGGTAGTCTTTATACCTCCCTCTTAAGAGGGCAACCGAAATAGGGTGCGAGATCTTTCAGTCTAATGGATCTTGTCACCCTCAAATCACACCAGCAATTCACCTCAGTAAGGTCATAATGGAAAAGGTCTTCCTCCGGCTTCTTCATCTTGTACATTATGCGATCAACTTTTGAAACTACACAACAATAACAATAGAAATTAGTGCACAACGTAAAATAGATGAGGCAAACAAGGCTTGTTTGTTACCTTTATCGCGAGAACGGCTTCTTTCTCCATGTGTGAACGCCATATTCCGACCGCCTTTGATGGATGTTGACAATTAGAAAGCAAATGCTTAGAAAGAGACGGATGGTGTGTGTTTGGTTAATGGTGAGGGGGTGGTCTTATAGTTGAACAAGTTGCTGCCGGATTGTTGGGGTTCAGGCGATATCGCCCATGCCTCAGGCGATCTCCCCCAAAGCACAAGCGAGAACGCCTATCCCCCAACAATCCGGCAGGAACTTGTTATGTAACTACATTGGTATAGGCAGGAACGCCTATCGCCATGTATTTCCCATCATACGTTTGGCTCTGCTCTTCCATCTGAAGTGGAATGACCCCCGAGAAATCGGAGAAGTGAGACGGCTCCTCTTCCATCAAGGCGTATAACTGGGCAACTTCGAAAATTGGGTTGACGCAAACTAAGTCGTAGATGACTTGTACACCGTTGTCGTCCGATATCGGCCTAGAAACGTAATGCGACAGATTTCCCTCAGAACTGTATATCGGCATTCTCCAGACAAATTACTGGATTATCTGATCCGATCGAAGCCCCATTTTCCGCCGGAACACGGTGACCGCACTATCATAGGTCGCTCGCTTGGTCATCTTCAGACGGACATTATTTCCCCCTTCGTATGATAAGCCGGTCCAATCCTGGACGATACGACCCCCTAGAAAACTTGGATGCGAATTCTCGTGACAAAGTGTGGTTGGCCATCTTTAGAAGTTGAATAAATTAGGTTTGGTGACCCTAAACCCGAAATTAACAAGGAATTTAAAGGCCCGTTAGTTGCCTTGGTCCAGGCGATATCTCCCAATCCCCATGCGAGATCGCCCCAACCACGGGCATTTTGGACCCGTGACTCTGAAACTGGTCAGGAATCTGATCAGAGAATCGTTTCAGAGTCACGAGTGGTTTTTACAGAGATGGGCGATCTCGCCTGGCCCCTAGTCGTTTTACCCACAAAAATAAATAGTATGGAATGACATTTATTTAGGTATATACTTTATTTTTTTTATTTATTTAAGTGAAAACTCCATTTATGTGAAAATATATAGTGCATACAGTGAAATACAGACCACAAATAGCAATACTCTTAATTTATCATCGTAACTCGTTTAAATCAACTAGGGCACAACCCGAAATATTCGAGACAATTTGAAAGGACCAATACAGCACGAATTAGTTATAATCTACACGACACTGGAAGCCAGCAGGTACCTGCCTGTACTCCAATCAACACTTATCAAAACCAGCACACAAAACCAAAACCCTAAATCAACACCAAATCGCAATTGAATTGTCAATTTCCCCATCTCCATGTTGGTCTAATTCCCCAAGTGATTCTACTCCACAACTTTTCCAATACGCAGACAACACACACAATATGCCAGAGAGGTTTAGACTACTACTACTGCTACTACTACTAATTACACCATTATCTGTCGCCATTAGCAGCCCTACAATGCCGACCTCACCTCTGATAACGATTCATCAACTTCAATTTCAAAAGGTGGGTTTTGTCCATTTCCAAATCTCCTCTCCCCTAACTCAATTTGGTTACGTTCTAATCGTTAAACATAAGGTGGAAATGTGTAACGATCATAACATACCTCGTTCAACAATGAAGCCATGTCCGGTTCGATGTTCGAGTCTGCGTGTTGTGATCAGTACGCGTCCGCAGCATGAGTTCTGTCTCTGTTTCTACAGATTAGTACGAAAGATAATGACTTGACTTGCTACAGAGCTTTAGCCATGGCCTACTTCGGGTACAGCCTACTTGTACATACTGTGCCCTCACAGTACACCCCACATGATAGAGCGTAAAGTTGAGACAAACTAAAAGAAGGAAGAAGAAGAAATCTATTACCCTCCCAGCAATGGCATCTTAAAATGCAAGGATTTGTAGCTTTCACCTCTGTCCCTACGAGCTGCTTCGCTACATAACAAATAACAGAAACAGACTTATGGCGTCGCACTCGCACATTCAGATGCAGCCATTTCGACATCAATCAAAGAAAAGTGAGGCCAATACATGGCTGATGTAGTCCCAGCATATGCATGACGACTGAGTTAACCAGAACATCTCAAAGATAGAGATGGATCACCATTTGTAACAGAGTGTAAAGAGCTATGCAGCGTGCGAAACGTACTAACGTGTTAGGTTGAAAGTAGTTCCCTACAGGTGGTATGAAAAGGATAATGACGATTCATACGTGAAGGAAGTTTTAACCTGGAAGCAACACCCCACCGGTGTTTCGACTGGGCTGGAAACACGGATCAGGAGAGCTCTGGTCCAAGAACATGAACTCCATAGGGTTAGCTACACAAGAAAATGACATTTAACGGTGCATTCCATTCATTACCGAGACAGAAGAGAGCGAGAACAGGAACAAAAAAAACAAGAAAGAAAGAGATGTTCATTGTGAATGATCCTTTCTAGCTTTAAGAGATTGTGAACATTTTGGTACAATAAATTGGGGGTCAAAAAGAATAGAAAGAAGAAGAAGAAAAAAAGATGGAACTTGACGCAGTTAATTGGAAACTAGATACAAAAAGGAAGAGACTAAGATGTACTCAATCTTTGCCCCTCAATGAAACCTGCCTGATCTTTACAAAAGTTGTGTATAACTCAGTTTCTGTTAACTAACGGCTGAAAATAATGCTACTGACTAAGTTGGTGGTTTAGCATATACCGGAACCAGGAAAGAATGCTTGGATCATTTTCCTGCTGGTCTGAAGGTAGTAGTGTCTTGCATCATAGCCACAAATTCGCTGTAGTCGATTCGCCCATCCTACAAGAAACCAACATATGATCATTCATATTTATTACACTAAACACTTGATTCTTAATGCAAGTCAAAATTGCAGATGACAGCTTACATTATCCTGGTCAACTTCATTAATTATGTCTGCGATGTTAAAGGTCCCTAAGCCAAACTGCTCACAAGCCTGTTGGAGCTCATCTGCAGTGATGTAGCCACTCCCGTCTTTGTCGAAGTACGAGAATGCTGTAAAAAGATGGTCCTCCTTCTGTATTTTGTTTAAGTGGATCATTGCAGCTATGAACTCGCCATAGTCGATGGTACCGCTGTTATCAATGTCTGCCTGAAATGTTTTATTGTATTGCACAGTTAATCAGACAAAATGTTATGAAATATGACCGAGAACACGTTAAATATTCACAATTAGCAACTCTAAACTAATTCTGTCTATTTCCTCTGCTCTTAGTCTACCCGACAACTTCAAAGCATAAACTTACTGCTTGCATCAACCCGACAATTTCACTCTCCTTCAGATTAGCACCCGCTTTGTCCAGACCATTCTTCAATTCCTCAAGTGTGATATTTCCGCTATTATCTACATCCATCATCTTGAACATTTCTCTCAAGCCTGCAATTTCCTCTTCAGACATGCTTTCAGCGATTACCTGAATTACAGTAGGAAGCCTTTTGGTAAGCAATCAGGTATTTAGTGTTTTAAGAGAGATAATGGATCAGTAGGGTAAATACAGACATTGCAGCTACTTAACATAACTTTTTTGTCTAACTGCTCAAAACAATGGTATATGTTTTGTACAAGTTGAGAACTCGAGTACTGTACTTACTCGTATTGCAATTTTCTTCAGCTTGTTCATTGCTGAGAATTGTTTCAAGCGACTGATAACAGCAGAATCGAGAGGTTTATCAGGAGCAAGTCCATCAACTTGAACCCAAGGGTGGCCTACATGAGAGTCGAAAGATAAAACAGATATACTTCAATGGTATTGTTTAAACAAGACGAGAAAACGGTTAGCGAACATCTGCAGTCAAAATCCAATGTAAATGAATGTATGTAAAGTTTAACATGATGGTATACCTTCTTAGACTCTTAGGGCAAATGCAAATCATAACAATAACGCAAAACCACTTGACTATTCTTCTTTCTCTCTTAGTTTAGATATATTTACATGGTTCCATTTCCCAAATTTTTGCAAGATTATTGTGCATAATGAATGATGAAAGAAAACACAACACAGATTTCAACCTTAACTGGAACGACACAACATTTCAGCGAAGGAAACAACAAGAGGACTATGATTCCTCATCATCAACTGATATGGCAAAGGTAGAACCATGCAGCTTTAACTGAAAGCAACAAAGATCATATGCATGCTCACAGAGAACTTCATGGGCCGACAGACGCTTTTTGGGGTCTTTCGCGAGCATTTTTCGAACTAAGTCTTTAGCACTATCTGATATTTTCGGCCATGGTTCTGAAACGAAATCTATATCACCTTTCAAAACCTGTTCAAATATTCCTTGCTCCGTTTCTGATCAAGGCAAGAAGTATGATGCAGCAAAGTTAGAAGCAATCAAACACAATGCCTAGACAATTAGCTGATGTTCACATATGAAAGAAGTCTCACCATCCCAGAATGGAGGGACGCCACTTAACAAGATATAAATGATGACACCAGCACTCCAAACATCACACTGTTGACCATAATGCTTTTTCAAGACCTCAGGTGCCACATAGTAGGGGCTCCCAACAACGTCCATGAAAGTTTCACCTAGTACAACAACAATATCATAAGTCACTGAGGAATTTGATGTGATTCTGATGGACCTCTTGACATGAAATAACTTTATGGCTTTTATGTTCCTGATACAATCTATATTGGCAAGGGGAGTCAAGGTTATCAACAGAAATGACAAGTACACAGCAATCTGAGGGGAAAGCAACGTAACTCCTGCAGCAAAGCAACATCTCATATACGACCATTGCCAAAACTAACCATGACGCATGATACAGGGAGTACCAATTCATCAATCAAACAACATCAATAATGTAAAAGTAACAGCCAAAAGTGTACCAGGCTTAAAGAACACGGAGAGACCAAAGTCGATAGTCTTAAGCGTAGCATCCTCTTTCTGACTAACAAACAGGAAATTCTCAGGCTTAAGATCCCGGTGCATAACACCCAAAGAATGGCAAGCTTCCACCACACCAACTATCAACCTTGCAAGCTCAGCTGCCTTCCTCTCACTGTAGTGACCCCTCTGAATGATTCTATCAAACAGCTCTCCACCTCCACAGAGCTCCATAACAACGTGAACTGCAACAGCATCCTCATAAGCATCGATAATCTTTATCACATTCGGATGTCCTTCCAAGTGGTGCATAATCCGAATCTCCCTCCTAACATCATCCACATCCTCCTGAGTCGTCAACTTCCTCTTCGCAATCGACTTACAAGCAAACTCTTTCCCTGATGCTTTCTCAATGCAAAGGAAAGTGGTACCAAATTGACCTTGCCCAAGTTTCCTCCCCAAGCTGTAAATCTCCTTCATATTCTCAGTTTTCCTCCCCAACACTGACCCTGCTAGCAGCCCTGCACTGGAAAGCCTCTTTATATGTCCCGGCTTCTTCGGGGTGGGATCCTCCCCTGGCTTACCAGTAATCGGAACATCTCTCATCTCAGGCTTTATCGATCTCTCATGCTCCATTGGTCCTGTCGAAGGTGGAGTTTTGGAACCATCACCTTTATTCAAATCTCCATCTTTCCCTCCGTCTTGGTTTGTACCAGTGAGATCCGGTCGCCTTGGTCGCCACACGGCGGCGCTAACGGATTGTATGAAACCATTAGAGCCTCCATTGGCATTAGCTGGTCCGTTGCATGTGTTCCCCATCAAACAAACAAAAAAAACAGAAACCACCCCTTACCTTTCAGACCCTTACCAGCATCCGAAATATACCACCGTCCAAATGAAATCGATGCCGAAAGTTGATCTTCTTTGATCCCATTCACGACGAGAACGTAACGAAGCTCAGGAAATTTTGGCTCTAAAACAATCAATTGAATCGTTTGGAAACCCTAGTTCCCGAATCGACACAATATTCTTCTACTTCTCGATGAAAGATCACAATAAGTTCTACCTAGCTATGCGTTCCGATTCCGAAGAAGCGATTCAGTTTTTTCTTCTTCTTCCACGGATTGCTATTCGGGATCAAGCTCCCACGGACATATAACGAATCAAATCTGAGGAAGAGACGAAGGTAATCTGGGAACTGAGACTAGGGATACGCATGGTTTTCTGGAAAAAATGAAGATAAAAAAGCTCAGAATACGAAAGAAAAATGGAGGAAAAAAATTGCGATGATCAGAGTTCTTAGAATCAAACCACATTCTCCATGGAAGCATCAGCAGGAGGAGGTCGCGGAAGAATGAGAGATTTAATCGCTGGAATCATGGGTAGAAGAAAATTAGGCGAAAATGAAATGAATTTTTCTGCATCGGAAATTTTTTCTAGGTTGAAATTGAACTTTGCTGCTGGGAACAAGCTGAGCAAGGGATTTAAATTTTAAATGGACCGACCGACCCGACCCGACCCAAGTGCGCGCCTTATTCCCGCCAAAGTTTGTTCATACAAGCCCCGGCTCAAAACTCAAAAGTTAAAACTTGGGAAAATAGCACTTTACCCCTTCTACTTTACCAACTTAACAAATAGTCCCCTATACTATAAATCGCTCATTTTACCCCCTCATACTTTGACCAATTTGCATTTTGGGTCCTTCCAGTCCAACTATCATCTTCTTAACATTAAATTTGGACACGTCCGCACATCGACGAAAAGAAATATTAGAGGTAGGAGACTAAGAGTTGGCCAGGGACGTAAATTTGGGAAGTATCGCGAAGAGTATGGTGAAATACAAAGGGTTTCAAAATCACACGTTTTATTCATCATTTTCATCTTATGTAATTATATATACTTATATTATCAATTTTAAAATGCTTAGTAAGCTAATGCATGGCTATTGGAGCTAACGTGGTGTACTGAATGCGCACAAATTCACGTTATGAAGATGATAGTTGAAATGTAAGGACCCAAAATGCAAGTGGCCAAAGTAGGGGGCGATTTGTTAAGTTGGCAAAGTAGAGGGAGCCAAAGTGCTATTTTTCCTTAAAACTTAAAACATATTTACTAATTCAGATTATCAATTTATTTATTTTAATTTGATAAGTTAATATAGAGTTGATGGATCTTTCAATGGTTTAGGCCAACCGTAGGACAAAGAGCTCAAACAATGGTATGGATGATCGGAAAGTAAATTTCACAAAGATTATGTCAGTTTTGATAGAATTAAAATTAGAATTCAAAAGGGTTAATTATAGCCCATTAAATTTAAATTTATATACCGATAAATTCTCGATTTTAGTTCATACGGTATTCTAACCATAGCTCTCTCATTTTGACATTATAATGAAACACGGTAATCTCATTATATTAAAGTAATTACTTTTGACGTTCTTCATACGAGGTTGGGAAATACTTATATTATGGTTGGTATATATTATAATCTAACTGAAAGAAACGTATTTTGATCCATTTGATGTGTTATATTAACTAATGGGTCTAGATATATCCAGGCCCACCATACCACACCTAAGTCCGGACTTCCCACAACTCATGGGTCGGAAGAGAAAGGAGTTGGACAAATCGTAGGTTGTATGAACAATGGGGTCAGCCACTCGCTCACGGTGAAGTATAGGGGTACCAGCTTTGGCGGTGTTGTGAATGCAATTACATTTAATGTAAGAGATGAAAGTTTAGAAACATAAATTTAGTTGATAGATATTAACGTAACCTTATAAATGACTCATGAAATGCTTCTAAATCAAACGGCTCATTTATACATATGTATCCTCATTGAGCTCGAACTGTCACCATGACTTCAGCATTCATATTCATGTAAATTCTCGGATATTTAACCCTGCAATTCCTAATTGAATAATATTCCTTTATTAAAAGGTACCCATACTACAAAATCGGTGTATAATTGACTAGTTTTTTGTGAATTTTGATAAATGCAGTTATAAGCTAACATGGAAAGAGGACCAAGCAAGAATTCAACGCAGTATAGATTGACATTAATTTATCACACAATACAAATTTAGTGCCCTAGTAAATCTGGTTTGCCATAAGGCAAATGGTCTCATAATAAGGTGAAAAAAACTATGACTGTATGTTCCTTGCTATTAATAATAACTAGTGCTCAAAAATATTTCACCTTTCTTTAAAATTGAATATTAAGGCGTGGCGAGAGCGTTAGTAGTACTTAAGCTATTTGGCTCTATAATTGCTACAGAAGCAAAAAGATACCGTTTTAAAGGTTAGCATACAGTGTGCCTCCATAACCAGGTTATGTTTAAGAAATAATGTGAACGGATAAGTAATAGTGGTAATGTTTATTTGTTATAAGGATATATGAAGATAATTGTAAATATTATTTTTCCATATTTATGTTTATCTCGTAGATATAGTTTTCCATGTATACTCAAACTTTGTATCTATATTTCCCTATATATTGAATACCACCAGGCCAGGGTTGGCAGGTGAGTCACTTATTCTATATGGTATCAGAGCAACCCTACAGTCCAATTTGACTGTCTTTTCTCTCTGTACCGCCGCCCCAATACCCTGCCTAACACCATTGTCATCTCTCTCTTTTCAATTCCTGCCCCTCTCAAATAGTCTGTCCCTTTAATCCCTACCCTTTCCCATCAAATCTGTCTGTCAAACTCACAGCAAATAATTATTTAATCTGGAAGCTCCAGTTCGAGCCTCTCCTTGCAAGCCATGATTTATATGGTCATATTGATGGTTCTTTGCTAGCGCCTCCCGCTCTCCTGGATGATGGTACGGCGAATCCGCTGCTCGCGTCATGGCGCCATCGGGACAAGTTCGTCCTTGGCTGGATTATAAACTCTGTCTCCGAAGCTGCTCTGCACGTCCTTGTTGGAGCTGATACTGCTCGTGCTGCCTGGTTAGCTCTTGCCTCTGCATATGGTTCTAGTAGTCTGTCGCAGATAAGGTCTCTAAAAACCCAGCTTCATAGTTTAAATCAGAATACCGACTTGATTTCTGTGTATTTGGAGCGTTCGAAATCGATTTATGATCGTCTTTTATCACTTGGTGCATCTGTTTCTGAAGATGATTTTGTTGAGTTTGTTTTAAAAGGATTAAACAGTGCTTTTAAACCTTTTGTTCGGAGCTGGCGTAATCGGCAGACGACTGCTGGATACTTGGAGATGCATGGTCTATTGCTTGCTGAAGAGACTGATATTCAGTCTGAGGAGTCTATTGGGCCCCATGCCCATTTTAATAGAGCTGGACAGCAGCTGCGCGGGAGGGCTCCACGACAGGGACGACCGCGCGCCTACCAGCAGCAGGGCCGTGTTTACAGCTCGGGCCCACCATCTGCTCCCATGGGCCGCCAGCAAGGTTTTTCTCCTCTGCGCGCAGCCGGTCTTCAATGCTGGGCCACATTATTCCACAGTCCGCGGTTATCAGGGTCAGTCTGTGCCAAATTCTCGACCTCTAATCTGTTTCAACTGTCAGGGACACGGCCATCACTACCGTAGTTGTCCTTCACCGCGGCAACCAGGTTCGCAACTTCCACCCTCTGCTCATTATGCATCGTCTCCTTATCCTGCTAATCAGAGTTCGTGGACCCTCGATTCTGGCGCGAATCATCATCTGACGAATGATCTTGCGAATTTAGCTATTCATTCAGAGTATCAAGGCACCGATCAGGTTCAGCTCAGTGATGGTAATCGAGTTCCTATCTCTCACTGTGGTCACTCTAATATGCTATTATCATGCTTCCCCTGTTGCTCTAAATCAGATACTCTATGTTCGTCTGTCTTATACAAAATACTAAGATTAGTCCTGTAGTTTGAAACTTTTAATTAAATTTAGATAGACACATGTTAGATATGATTTGCTATCGATAGTACACATCTTCTCTTCGTGTAGACAAACTCACAGATAGTAGTAGGAATATAATTGACTCACTCGTAAAAACATGCTCTCGAAGAGTTAAACCCTCAATACATTTACGTGTCTTTCACACTTACGTTATTCGGCTCATCACACTGTTTCATCACTTGACTAGCTTTCTTTTTTTTTTTTACCAATAAGACGAGTATTGAGACGAACGAAAATTAAAAATTATGAGAAAATATTTGTAATTACGATGGAACCCTCCGTCATCTACTTGAACTGAACCGGGTCAGTACTTGAACTATTCCCCGCCAAAACACAATACACAAATCAAACGACCTATTCAAAAATCAAAGCTGACCTTTTCATCTCACAATTAATGCCCATATCAGTATTTATAGCCCTTTTAATTTAAACCCCCCAATAAGGCAATAATTACCAAAATACATCTCCGTTCCTCAACCGTGAAAGATACGAAATGGACGTTTCCGCCGGTAAGCAGCAGTTCGGCGATCAGGGTCGTCCGAAGCCGATCGGTAACAGCCACGTATATGCCGACGGCGGCCGGCGACGACCTGGTCCGGTAATCGTGTACGAGAAATCGCCGGACGTCATCCACGTGGAACCGAAGGAGTTCAGGGGGCTTGTACAACGCCTCACCGGAAAGCAAGACCAGGCGTAGCTGCTGCTGCTCCGACGACCGATGTTTGATTTTGTTATGAAGAGATAATAATAATGTAAAAGAATTGAGGTATTTTGAAATACCTCTTTTTTTTATGTTTTTCTTTCTACTTTGTCTTCTTCTTCTTCCTTGATACCGGAATCGAACTCGGGACCTAATGGATGGAAGGCAAGGTATTTATCCATCAGGTCTCGAGTGATGCCAGTGATGCAATGCGACTTGATGAATATATTACTGGTTGTAGGCTTGTGAATAGGTTAGGAAAATATATCCGGAGTCCCGAGTACGAATGTAAGAGTGAGAAAAATGTTCTATTGATCGAGTTGAGATAATTTTGGGGAAGGTTATCAATGGAGCGAAAGATAGTTCGGTTCGACCAATGAAATGGTTGGCAAAAAATCACAACTATTCGGACTGCAAACTATCCAAAAAGACATAATGAAGTAAAACATAGGTCAAATACTTTTGCGGTCACCTAAGTTTGCATGTTGTGTCAACTTGGTCATTTAATTTTGAACTCAGTCGAACTGGTAACTTATGTTTTAACTTTGTTACATCGTGGTCACTTGGTTCGATTTTGTGATGATTTTCGTTCGAAATGACACTTAAAAATGTCATGTCATCCATTATATTTGTTTTTTAGTCAAATCAAACCGCAAAACCAACCACCTAAACTAAGCAAGTCGATTCACTTTTCTCCTTACCCGAATAAAATGTGATAGATAAAACTCTTTCGATTATTGGGCATGTTGTATGGTTTGATTTCAAATATAAAATGAATATAATGGATGACATGTCATCTCTATGTTGCACTTTGAATGAAAATCATCACAAAATCGAACTAAGTGACCACGTTGTAACAAAGTTAAAACATAAGTTACCAGTTCAACTGAGCTCAAAGTTAAGTGATCGAGTTAGGTGTTTGCATTTGACCCGTAAAACATATATGGCACGATCATTTCAACTTCAAGTTTTAACATCATGGTAACTAAAAAATTAAAAGTAACATTTTAACACTGTTGACTAACGGTCAGCTGTCAAATCAAACTGACTGACCGTTTAACATCTCAAGATTAACGCCGTCATCGTCTGGAGGGAAATCGAAATTATGAAATCTCGTTCAAATCAGAAGCATTTCGTCACAGTGGTTTTTTGCAAATTCGATTACCGTGATCTGCATCCAACTTCTCTCTTTGCATCTTCGTCTCCACTAGTTACTCTCTATCTCAGGAGATCCCACTACTTCGCCGCCGACAGCCGGTCGCTTTCTCGGCGGTGGCTGTGTCCTTAGTTGGATCTCTCAGCGTCCAATTAACACTAACCCTAGTTTCGGTTGCTGTTTGAACTGAGCAGAGCAATTGCGAGGTTGAGTTTGCTGGAGGTTTAAAATTGGTCAGTGCATCCTTTCTGCTTTTAGTGAGCTGCATCTTTTCTGCTTGATTTGATGATTTTTATGAAATTTACCTTGATTGTATACCTGTTCTTCTACAGTTTGGATGGTATTGGTAAGTGATGCATAGTGAGCAGTCCTTGAACTTATTAGGATGTGAGCTGGTTGGCGGAAGAGTGGTAATTTAAGTGTTTCGGAGTTCTTCTATGGCAAAAGTTGCGCAGCCTGGTTCATTACCTCCCAATTCTCAGCAAATTGGGGCGGCAGCGTTAAATGCTGGTCCAATGGCGAAAAGGAAGACGCCTTCTGAGTTGAGGGTAAGTTTCCAGCTATGGATTGATCGTACTATCGTCCAAAGTTTTTGGTTTGTAAGTTGAATATAAGGTACCAATACCAGATTTGGTACTTCAGTATGAAAAGTTCTTGTCTTTTAGGATGTTTGATTAGTTTAAGAAGGTTTTACGGTTCTGCATTCGTTTTGGGACTGCAGGGAGAGCAGTTGAGGAGGCCAAGTCTTGCTGAGCTCCTTGGGAAATCTCAGGCGTCAATGCTTGACGCAGCAAAGTGAGTTTCTGACTTAAATTTTGCGTTAGTGGCTTATTTGCTCCGAAAAGTGATTCATTCGTAATTGCTTTATCATGTCTCAGTAATGCTGGCGAGGTAGAGAATGGTCTTAAGAAACCTGATGTGTCCAGAAACCCAAAATACGCTGACACTCACCTGAATGAACTATATCCCGTGAAGAAATCGAGATTCGGGACGCTACCTGTGAAAGGGAACGCCAAGGTGAGTCTAGTAATTCCAGTTTGCATAGAGGTTCGTTTTTAAAGACTGTAATATGCAATTTCACGTTTACTTCGGAAGCAGGAGAACAAACAGCCCGAGCAACTAAAAAATCTGAAGAGCCTTTCTACTCTTACCAATTTGGCAGCAAAGAGACGAGGAGTTTTGCAGTATGCCTCATATCTCACCTCATGTTTAGGAAATTATGATGCATATCCTGAATTGCTGTATCCTACGCTCTTCTTTCAGTTCAGAGGAACCTGTAGCTTCTGAGGATCTCACAAAAGATGGCATCACAAAAGCTCAACAAACAATTGGAAAATGCAGTCAGAATATATTTCGAAGTGTTACTGAGATTTCGTCGTATGGGAAACAGTCCCCAGGCCTTGCAACTGTTGATATGGTATACTTTGCTTCACTCCTCCTTTCCATAGTCATGAAAAATGAGTATTTTTCTTATGAACTGTATTTTTCTTCTTTAGGATAAAGCATTGAAAGGATTGACTTCCCTTGAACCTGCAACCAATTTCAGTGTAAATACTGATTCATCTGGAAAGTCTGGCCAATACCCTGATAACTTCTGCTCAGAGTGTTGTGTACCTGGCAAGAAACCTCCTCTTGATTTTACTTTGAAAACAAAAATGCGCCTGTTGTGTTCTTGCTCAGTGAGTGGGTAAGTACTGATGTTCCTGCAATGCAAATGTTTGATTCAACTTTGTTATTCATGGAATTGAATGGATATCAGAAAGGACACTGATTTCCTCACTGGTTAAACATGTTCAGGCTTCATAGGTCAATGACGTCTAGCACCTACAACAGCAGTCCGCAGTTCATGTTTCAACAGGGTTACGTTGAAGATAATAACGGCTTATTGCAAACACTGACATCCCAAATTTGTAGTTCTAAATCATTGCACTCTTGGATTTATCCACAGTCTACATTACCACCTGCTGTCATTTCAGTGTTGACTTCATCAGCTGCAGAGAGAGGTTAGTAAAACCAAAGAAAATTTTCAGATGTAATATCTTTTATTAGCTGTGATCTTCTTGTACTGATATTTTTTTTTTTTTGAATTGATAGATTTTCTTAGAAGAAGACAATTTGATTGGGAGGAATCATTCCGGAGTCTCTATTACATGTTTCGTAGAAATATTTGTAGTCTCTTTTATGGTGAGTTCATCTAAGGTCGTGTTCATCTTGAGCTTGAATATGTACAAGTTGCAAAGAAATACTATCAATCTGTTATTTTCTCAAGGTGTATGCAATGACTGGGTACTAAACTCATTCCTCTTTTGGAAATTTGCGTAGTGTGTACTTCACACTTCGTGGTGATGTTTACCAGTTGTGATAGCTCGGGGGATGCCAAGGCCTTGTGCAATGCGTACATTTCACAATCGACCAGAAGTCTCAGGTCCTTGTTAAGTGAACATGTAAGATACAAACTATGGATATCAGTTGTCAACCCTCTCAAGTTCAGAGCCTTCAGGGTTCTAAGATAACCGAGATTTGCCATAAGAGGACCTTCAGGGTTCAGAACCTTCATACCGATGATTGTTTATTTTGTGTTTCTACTGTCATAGTACTTATGCTCTGCTTTTAGATGTGCACTGTTCCACAATCTGATGCTTTGAGTGGATAGAATTACAGAGAAAACGAATGTATGCTCTAACATCTACTAGGTTTCTTTGGTTTTGACTTAGGATGTGTGCTTCTCTATGCCACATTGCCATTCTAAAGTGGAGCAAGTTGCAACTGAACATTTAGTTGAGCTTTCAGAGATCCGTCGGCAGAACTTGGGCCAGGTTTGTAATCACTTTTCCTGTGTGATACCCAGTAATTCGCAACAGGATAAAGAGAACTGGTAATATAACACACCTTGAACTGTTTATTTGAAGAATGAGCTTGCAGAATTCTGTTCTTTGCTAAACTTTCCCAGTCCATGATTATATTCTGCGAACACAAAGCATGAAACGGTTATTAAGTCGTATAAATTTCGCTTCCGGTGATACCAAGTTGATTCACTTCACCCTCATTTAACTCCTATGCAGACTCGTAAGTCTAGTGCCCTGAATGACGTTGATAACACCCCACAGTCTTTACTGGCATTCAACAAAAATAAAGATGTGCAGGGACTGTATGATTTCCTATTAAATTACAGGTAACTAACAAAGTTGGCAGCAGATACATAGTTATGTTGTTCATATGTTCTACTTGTCAGGTACAGTATCTTACTCCATTTCCTGCTTCACAGATCTTTCTCGACTATCTTATCCGGCATGGATGTTCCGATGTTGTACTCACCTATCCCATTCCCTAATGCTGCTCTCTCTGCTCCCGAGGTTTGTATTCCAAGCAAACTATGGTAATTACTCCTCCTTACAGCTGATAACGTATCATATTTACAGGTAAGATGCGTTGATATGAAAAAAGCTCGCCATGGTGCTGCAGTTTCTCCGAAAGACGACTCATCCATCGGTCTCAGCTCAATCATTGAAGTTAAGGGAACATACCTACCACCATGGATCATAAGCCGCATTTGTGCTCTCATAAGCAACGAAGAGACAAGCTTCGAGGCAAGGTATGGTAGATGACATACTCTGTTCATTTCGTCTAATACCACTTGCTAAATCTGCCATATGCAGCTCCAATTCTGATTCCTTAATGGCAACTGTCACAGCTTTGCCACGGAACCCAAATCAGTCGGCTTGAATGTTGCACTCGACAAAGCTCACGACTTCAAGTCCGATTCAGACATGGTTGAAGCAGTTGTTACTCCTTGCTTGAGCTCAGGGTTCCTAAAGGGATTGAAGTACAAGGATGATTCTTATTTGGCTCCCTCTCACCATTGTGAAAGCTTTTATTTTACAGCTTTTGATTCACTTATTTATTATTGAACTGAGCTTTTGCTTCCCTTTCTGTCACTTGATATTTGCAGCAACTCGCTGTTGTAAACATTGCAGAAAATCTGATCCAGAGAAACAGAACAAATCGTGTAATTTTTTACTGTGGTTTTTTTCATGTTTGAGATTTGATCAATAAGATTGAGAAATACACTGTGGATTTGAAGCTTCTCCGAAAACTCGTACAAAGAATATGCAATATACACAAGAAAAGATAAAGATCGTAGCCTCAATCTGAAAGAGAAACACAAGAATTTCCCAGCAAACTACACACTTGCATGCTGTCCAAAGCTCTTCCCTTCAAGCCAAAAGAAACCCTACCCACCGAATACGATACAAAACCAGAAACACTGCACAAACCACCACATGAGGCAATCCGAATCTGATGCAGAAACAATAGTTCCGGAAACCATAAAACTGTCATCATATTAGGGCTACGATTGATCGAATTATCTTCACAAATTTTGGCACTCAGGGAAATTTGTGTAGTTTCAAAGGTGGGTTCTTGACAGAAATCTCCGCTGCTGTCTTGCTCGTGCGTTTTTGTCGAGAAGCATTAGCAACCCATCACTGTCAGCTCCAGCCCCAAACATGTACCTGCTTTCACCAAATTCAATAGCTTTGCATTCAGATAAATAGTTCAGACCGAAATCCGATAGACATTGGAAATGAAGGATGTGATCAACGTACCGGGTTTGACGAGCCTTCTTCCTCCAGAAAACAAAGGATGTGACCCACTGAAAATCAAATTACAGGAGGTTTTAATGCCAATTGTATCAATATAAGCAAGTAAAGTTCTAACAAGTCTCATTTGGGTAAGGACAGTTCAGATCATGCAGGAACTTCAGTCATCGAACAAATCAACATGAGAAGAAATCAATCCAAGAAAATAATTCAGAATTGGAAATGTCGTTAACAAGTCTCATTTTGTTAACATTCCCTTCTGTGATATGATAACAGTACGGCAAAAGACTGATGCACGGTAGTATCATTGTTGACAACTTGCTATCCTATGAACAATCGACAAGCGCGACTACGGAGTTTAGAGTTCTAAAACAGTGCAACAGTTAATAGACTAACACAAAGAAAACGAAAAAAGGAGAAAACAGTATACAATACCTTGAAAACTGAAATGAACTTGAAACTTCCAACTATCGAAGGCTTCTTCATCGGAATTCTACGTTCAGGTGTCATGTCCTTGCAAAGCTGTTGAGCAATTTCTTTAAGTAGTACCAGTTGCGCTTTGTCGGTACGCATTGAAATAATTGCCTGCCTCATTGATTCCCTGTCAGCCTCGAGAGCATGAAGTCTTGTATACAGTTTCTTGATATCAGGATCACTAAGGTCAGGCTGATCAAACATTTCTGTTCTAGTGGAAGAAAAATAATCATCACCAGAGCTTTTATGATCCGTTGAACCATTGTGGACAGCATCAATGGTATAAACACGGTCATCCATATCATCTTCCAATTCCGACGTATTGTCTGCCTTTCCAGTATACTTGAGTTCTCCTGGGTGTGTAACATAATCTGCCTTCTTAAAGCTATTAGGGTACTTGTAGGAAGGTGATTCTGGAGCTATATCTCTAGATGCTCCTTTCAATGAACCCGAGCTCCCAATAGATCTATGTCCAGTCTTCCTTGGAGACTGACCAACTACAACCTTCTCCAGAACATGCTTCCCACTAGAGGCATCGACATCCAATCGACTGCTGCGGGGCGATTTCTCCATCTGTTCGATTCTATACTCGAGATTCTTCAAATGATCCCTCCCACGAGGTGTTTCTCCATGACGAGGAACTACTACACCATAACAAGGCGTTTCACCAAACGCATATTTCTCAACATCCACAACTTCATCAGCCCCAACAGAAGCAGCTTGGTTCTCATTTGGATGACATTTCAGCTGTGGGTAATCATACTCCGGGAAATCAAACTGTGAACCCAAGTTATCCGAAAAGTGGCTCCCGTTTTGGTTAAATCCGTCCTCCGCTTCAGCCTCCGTAAGCCCGTAACTCATCATCCTATGCTTGTACGCTTGCACTTCACAGCTAAGAGACTGAATCACCTGCTCTCTCTTATACAGCACATCGTCCAAAGCCACGAGCTCCTCCTGATCATGAGCCATCTTCTCCTCGGCAAACCGCTTAAACTGTCTAGCCTCCATTTGAACCTCGGCCTTCTCCCTCTGAAGCCTCAATATCATGGACATTGCCTCGTTCGCAGCTGACGAGGCAGCATTCCTCTCCTCTTCCAATTCGGCATACAAATCCTGTATCGCCTGCTGTTGACTAGCCACAGTCTCTCGCAGGGCAGCAAGTTCATTCTCGATCAGCACCCGCGGATTCGAGCCAATATCAAGCCCCGGTATAACAAACGGCTTCCCCTCAGCTTCATCATACTTCCTCTTCACAGTACGAATCCAGGAAGGCGAGCCCGTTGAACAATTACTACACTCGCAACTGCAGCATCTCCCCACGTCCCTAGAAGGTAGAGCAAATGGTGCAGAATCCATAGCTGAAATCCCAACTACTATAATAAACCAATTGAACTAATCTTAATCTCACAACGATGATCAAGAACAGTAATACCAAGAATACTAATCAATGACATTAACAAAACCAAGCCCAACTCCTGATCAACAAACTGTTTCCTTCCCCCCCCCCCCCCCCCCCCTAAATCCCTATAATCAGCTCATTACCCCTATACCAATAAACAGAACTAACATCAATTCTGAAGAGCTAATTCATTCTGATTACCTCACTTTCGGCAGACCCAGAGCTGAAATTACGCCCAGGAAACGACTAATCCCCGCGAAAGGCCGAATCTTTCTTCTTCGATGTTTTCCGGCGTAACACCGTCTCTGACCAAGTCTCGCCGGCGGTGGAAGGATGAAAATGGGAAATAGGTATTGGGGAAAGAAGAGGAAAGGATTCTTTTCAGAAACCCTAGATTATGTGTTCTTGAAAGAGTGCTGGATTTTGGGGATTGTTCGCCGGCTGCGTCTTTGTTGATCTGCGTGAATTTAGAGAGAAGGGAGAGAGTAACGACACAGCCGAAAAAACTAATTAACAGCGAAGAAGATGAGGTCAGACGAAGCGGAGTTCTTGGGAAGTTAAAAGGATGATGATTATTACCTTTTTTTTTTCTTTTTTTCTTTTTTTCTTATCTGATTAATCAAAAGTTTGATTAGTACTTAATCACGATTTTGTTACTAATTATTTGTTTAGCTATGGAAAATTTAAAATTAGAGGTAAGTTTGCTGGCATGATTTTTTTATTTTGTGAAAGAAATTTGTTAGGATGGTTTATTACTTGTTAGTGCAAATTGGCTTGCGGGTCTTATCTGGCAGTGATAAATTTGGAATAGAAAGTGGTTTTAGATTGCGTGGCAAATAACGCTTGATTTGATTTGTAAGATAAATCAACTGATAAATAATATTAATGTTCTAGTTTAGTAGAAGGTTGATTAGGTTTTGTTTTACAAAAGGATTGATTCAGAATGATTTAACACACAAGATTGGATTGACATAATTTTAAAAATATTAAGTTAACTTGTAAATAATATAATACTTGAAATCCAAATCAGCTTATCCAAACACACCACAAGAGATTTGATTTACGTATTATCGAAATAATAGACCATGAAAAGGACGGTGATCGAGTTCCAACAAATAGTCTCAGTTGAATTTGTCCCTTGCATGCCTACCAACTCTTAGATTAAAAAATATTGTATCTCAATAACTCAAGTTATCGAGATAGATTCATACTATTATAGCATTCTTTAACAAGTATCCCAAACAAAGATCAAATCGATTTGGAACATATATAGATAAAAATGCATCTTTATATAATATATATTTAGCACATTTTATTTCATGTTCATTTGTATTTCCTAGCAAAAGAAAATTAGGCGGCGGCGGGTACAAGTTAAAGCAGCTAATCCCGCCAAACTAATCGAGATTACTATGCTAATTCATATACTTATTAGTATTACTTAAAAAAAAAAAAAAAACAGAACACAAAACATGAAAAGATAGAGTAAAGCATAAAAAAAAAAAGATCCAAATAATGAAACAAGGAACAGTAAGTGTTCAAAATTCAAATTATACGAACGAATCTTATCCCACTAACCGCTATATTATGCATTATTGTCTCTACTGGTAACAACAATTTGATGCTGGAATCTGCATGTGTCTGAAAAACTGAATATCTATTATTATTATTATGCAAATATAATCAAGCCCCCTTTTATTCACTCTCTCCTTAACTCTAGCTATACAACCAATAGAAAATTACTTATTTATTTAATTTTCTTTAAAATTTCTATTTTCCTTAACATTCTCTTTCCCACGTTTTCAACTCATGTGAAAAAATAAACTTCTTATTTAAACTTCTTTTATTCATTAATCACTTACTCTTAATTCTTATCACGTATTAGTTACTTTAGTAGTATTATTTATATTTTAGGTTTACTATTAGTTTCTTTATTTTGATCTGGATGATCAATTAACAACCATGACAAGATTGTTCCATTACAATATGATAAACTATATTTTCCGGCAACTATTACCTTAAATATGTATCTAATCATTAATTAATTGATTACTTTTAATACTATCCTCTACAATAAGGACTAATCAAACTTTTTTTTTCGAGTATATGTAAAAAGAATCTTCAACTAAGACTTCAACAATAATATTAAGAGTTTTCAAATTCATATATGACAAATGGTTTAATGTGTTAGATCATGAATCATTTATCAATGCAATTTTGATAAAATTATAGTTTAATCACGATTCGCCAAAAAATTATAGAAATTTGAGAAGTTGCACCAAAATTAGACTTACGGGTTTGATTGTCTGCTACGATTATGAAATCTGTCCATATATATTATTAAGCAAATATAACAAACACCCATTTCCTGTTAAAATAATAAGTAATAAAAAATAATTACCTTTTATTCTCTTTCTATAGCTTCCCATGTTTTATGGGATGCTACACGTTTATAATTGTCAAAAAAAATACTACCCACGTTTATATGTATTGAGTTTAGTTTAGAATTTCATTAAAATTTCAATTAACTTATAATAACTATTTATTGATTTTAATTTTAATTAAGTATTTCCTTCATCTAGACTCTAATCCAATTAAAAGGTATGTTTTTAATAAATAAAATGAAATCAATCAACTATATTTTTATTGAGTCATCTTTTATTGAGTCATATATTTTTCCCTATTGCACCGACAATTAATTGAAATGAGTTAGTCACTAGGAAAAAGAAATTGAACTAGAATCATTATAAAAATATAAATGAAGTTTTAATTAACAAATGTGAAAAAATTATAACATTCATGTAACTTTAGTAGATTTGACCTCTTCTCATAACTTTAGCGGATCAATCAATCAACTATTTTTATTTTATTTATTCTTTTAAAATTTAAATTTTCTATTGATTAGTAATTTTTTTGACGATTAGAGACTTCAATAATAGACTTTATAATAATTTTTAGGGATTTAAAATAATTAAGAAATTTATCCTAATTTCTTTCAATTTTAAAATAATACTCAACACAGTTCATTAGAAAAAAAACAAATCTCACTCTATAATTATGCACAATTGCCTGACATCTACTCTAATGTATTTCGACTTGAGCTTTCAGTTATCCTTAAGTCCTAGACCCGGTGAATGGGTTGTAATCCATTTATTCAACATCCAATCCTCGACTACTACTCCAATTTACTCGACTCTCACCCCAACCTTCTTAGATTGCAATTCTACTCTCATTCAAGTAGAATTGGTCTTCCAATATAATTTCTCATTAGTGGTGGTTTTCAAACTTCACTTTTGCATCTTAAATTTTATTTTACTTTATCAAACATAATGAGGTGACCGCACACTATACAAACCCAAGTACATATACCCTTATTTTAACCTCAATTTCACTTTCCTTTTTAAAGAAAATTTATTTACCGCAATAGTTAGTGGTTTGAGTGCTAATAAAGTCATGAGTATGAAATTAATCTATTTATTTTAACTCTAATATTTGAAATGAGGATCAAAATGATATGAACTCCTTATAATGTCTTCCCATATGCAATATAAGCTATTTTTTTGGTGTAAAATTCAAACTATTCAATGAGATGTTGCAAATCTTAGCTAGAAGAATACATTTTTTTACTATATAATAATATTCCTACTACGAATAAACTTAAAGTCTACAAAATAGGTTATTCTACAAATTCATCAAAAACCTATTCTACAAAAAGGTTGCTCTCCAACTTTAAGTCTTTATGGACTTCATCAAACCTAACTACGTGTGGAGCTCTCAAACGGGCAGACGGGCTCATCGAGTTGGAGGTTTATTGGGTCATTTATTCATTATATCATGGGTAAATTGTATCACAATTTGCTTAGTTTGAAGATTTTTAAGATATTAAAATTGGGCTAGCTCTGAAATGTTGGTTTTAAGTCAATTTATTTATTTTGGTTAAACTGAATCAGAGTGTACAACTATACTCACTCATCTCCTACATGAATGCACAATAATCTCTACTATATATAAAGCAAATTATGGCCAACCCTTTTGTCACATCAGCTTTCCTACCCCTCCCTTAATTTGAGGAATCTAGCCAACCAAAGAATTTTTTTTACAAATAAAAATGCATAAAACTACCTCACTTTTCTTCATTAATATATTATTTTCTTTATAATACCATTTCAAAATAAATTAATTCCTTAAAAATAGTTAGTGCAATAGAAATTCTATTATTATATTTAATAATATTTTAAATTCAATATATTAATTAATAAATAAATGTCAAATTCATATTATTAAATATTGTCATAATTCTTCATTATCTGTTGGACATCTTGGCAAATCGGCGATCATTTGATTGAGCTAGACGAGAAGATTAAAAAACTTTAAAGTAGTCACTTAATTTATGCAAAGACCCTCCTGAACTGTCTCTAAACTCTTAAAATTCGGCGGTTATATGAAACACTTGAATGGTTCTCTTAATGGATTTTAACAATTCGAACAATTTATTTTATGAATAGTTGGTTACCTTTGCAATTGGTTTAATTTGAATGTCTAGGTATACATGAGTGTTACTTGAAGTTAACACAATAATTTTCTATATTATGTGAATTTAACGAAGTAAGTGATATTGAATCAAAGTGGTATAGATTATGAATATGAGAGACCGTTTTATAATAAAAATATTTTTTGCTCAAACCCGCCAACGGGCGGGCAAAAAAGCTAGTTATTATTATTCCATCACAGTGTACACCTAGCTGTAATGACGAAATTAGGGTCAATTTAGAATGCTGTGGTTGATCTTTAAATTTGAAAATTCGTTCAGCGTCTTCGATCTTACCAGTTTCGCTATTGCGTAGGTAGAGGTGAACCATGAAAGCTAGTTTCAAGATTTGGGTTGAGGAATTTGGGGTCTTGAAACGGTGCAAAAAAGATGTAATGATATGTATTAAGTGTAATGTGAGTGTAGTATGTTGTATATATTACATGTGTATGGATCATATACATGTATATAATATACGTATATTATTGCAAAAAAATTTACCTTTAGCTACTGCAAAATTACAACAGCATGAAAATGCAAGTAGCAAATAGTTGCGATAGGGATACTGAGTGTAGCAAATAGTATTTGCTACTGCAAATTACTACATGAAATAGTGATTGCCGTAACAAATATCAACTATTTGCTACTGCATTTTCATGGCGTTGTAATTTTGTAGTAGCTAAAAACAAACTTTTTTGTAGTGTATAGGTTCTTGAACACTCAACAACTCATATGTCTTGTGTCTTTGAATTCGACCTGCTATAATCAATCTAGTGTCTGTGAACAGATATTTTACTAGGCGCATTCCACTTGTTTTGTGATAAAAGACTCCTATACTCATAATAATAATTTGTGCAGTCCATAATATATTTTTTTTCCATAGGCAGCTCCTTGCGGAGATACGGAGACAGCAAACACAAACAAGGGAAATATAACATCAAGTCCTAACCCGGGAAGTCATGTCTACCTCCATGACCCCCCGAGAGGTTAGCCAGGGCCATACGAGCCACGTAATGGGCGGCCCTGTTACCTGAACGGAGAACCGTCATAAAACGCCATGTAGGAGAAGGAATCCGCATGTGAATGAATTTGTCAAAGAAAGCTCCTGCTGGAATGGAAGCGTCTTGATTAGAAGCTCTTGGAAAGCAACAACTCAACATCCTCTTCTCTGTCCTCCTACAAAACACCAGACAAAGAACACCAACAGTACATGTGTATCAAAAAGCAAGAAGCTTAATCATAACAGGATCGAGTATACCTGTGTACCCCATAGTTTCGTCCTACCATCTGTAACAATTCAATCCATTTTAATAAAAAGGTAAGCCCACAAAATTAAACATCCAACCATTGAAAAGGAACAACGGTAGACAAAGGAGCATTTGCTCAACACCATGATATTAGGCCTCTAGAACTCCGAGTAAACCATCTACAACCCAGGTTATAGACACAAGAAAAAATAATTAAATAAAAGAAGAAATAAATTAAAGGAAATAAAAGAAAGGAAAAGAAAAAAAAGAATAATTAAAAAAAAAGGAAATAGAAAGAAATAAATAAACCGCCGCAGCAACCATCACCGTCGCCTTCGCCGGAGAACCCCCCGCCACCCCGCCGGAGAACCGTCGCCACAGCCGGAGAATCGTCTCCATCTGCACAGTAACCAAGAAGAAAAATGACAAGGGAGAAAGAATAGGAAAAAAGATCAAACCGTGTGGATGTCGACTGTGGCGGCGGCGTGTCCGATGGCCAGGAGAAGAAAGCGGAAACGTCAAGGTGCTACTGCGTCTTCCGCCATTTGATTCCCGACAAGGTACTCGTAGCAACTTCTCGTAAAACTTCGTGGAAGATGAATCATTTAACGCCAGCCTACGGTGAATGTTGTAATGCTCAACGGCGAGGAAGAGGAAGAGCGGCGACATGGAAGTGATGGGCATGGGGACGGCCTCCGTCAGCCACCAAGCGAAAACCCAAGCCAACACAGCCAGCATGTTACGACTGGTCGTCGCCGCTGCCTTCGGAACAGAACAGAGTGGGATTCCGGCAAAGGCTGTTCGTCGACGGATTGGATTGCAGGGTGTTCGTCGGCGGGTTGAAATCGAGAGGTAGATACTAGGATTAATTTACCCTTGTGCAGTCCATATCTTACTAATGTGATTCATTTTTTCGTGCAATCCATAATCATGGGTATAATTTTAATCTGTTTTAATTCAAGAGAATGCATTTCACAAATTATTAACTCGGTCCATATTTTTAATAACGCAATTTGTAATTTACTAATGCAATTCATATAAATATAAGGTGAACACTCCGGTGCACCCACTAAAGTGGGTGCACCGGGTACACCCACTAACGTTTTGATAGATAAACATGTTTTTGATATTTTTTTTCGAGTATAAGAATCTACATGTTGTTAAAGGATATATAGGACGATTTGAACAAAAAACTAATTTGGTAGAGATGATAATCCATCATACTGAGAAAAAATGCAGCTGTAGAAAGAAACCTGAAGAACATTAGGTATAATCTTATACTATGATGACTAAAAATTGTAATTAAGCTCATTTTAGACTTATTAAGACTAAATCTATTAATATATACGATTAGTTCAATGAAAATATCACTCTAGATAGCACAAACGTTAGTGGGTGTACCCAGTGCACCCACTTTTAGTGGGTGCACCGGAGTGTTTTCCATAAATATAAATATTATTTCAAGAGAGTATCTTAATCAGCCAAAAAAAATTAAATAGGGTGGACAAAAATTTCCACATGTAATATGTTGGATATTATTTAATCTTAAAGCAACTTTCTGCCCCTTCATAACTCATCATTTGTCCAATTCCTTCATTTCTATGGCCCATCGAGTTAGGTGGGAATAGGAAAAAAAAAAAGAAGAGATATTTCGTTATGATTAAGCAAAAAAATATAATACTGATATGATAATTAAGAACTTTAAAGCTTACATTATGGTCCTGAAAATGATGATTAACCGATTTGTACACTGCAAAAGTTGGGGGGTCTGCATCTTTACAACTTAGAGATCAATGATTGATTAGTGAACTGTTTTCATTTTGGATTATTTATCATAACAAAAGTTTAATGGTATTATTTAATCATAACGAAAATTACGAGCTGAAAATAAACAACTTTGTTTTCTTGTGATTTTCTTTTTCTTGCTGTTTTCACTAAGAAAATTTAGACACATCCACACATCAACGATCACTTTGCTGTTTTCACTAAGAAAATTTAGACACATCCACACATCAACGATCACTTTGCCTTTTCGGTCTTTCTGTTCTAACTTTCATCTTCTTAAGATTAAATCTAGACACATCCGCACACCGATAAAAAGAGATATTGGAGGTAGGAGACGAAGAGGTGGTCTGGGACGCAAACTGAGGGAGACATCGCGATGAATATGGAGAAATATGAAGAGTTTTAATTTAAACCGCATATTTTCTCCTTCAATTTTATCTTATGTGATTATATATATTTATATTCCCAATTAAAAATACTTAGTAAGATAGCTAGCTTGATGTGTTGAATGAGGTGTTAACTTTTTTGGTACTTAACGTTTCGGCGGATTTCATTTTGGTACACATCGTTCCAAAAATTTCATTTCAGTAATTAACGTTTCAGAAAATTTCAAAACGGTATTTCCGTCCAATTCCATCCAAATTTTCTGTTAAGTGCTGACGTGGCAGCTGAATCACACATCCCAGTCAGCTAAAATATTAATAAAATAATAATTTTATTATTTTAATATTAAAAATAAAATTTTATTAAAATAATTAATTTTTTAATTAATTTTTTTAGAAAAAAAAATTCCCAAATTTTTTCTCTCCTCTCACCTCGAAAAATACATATCTAAACGTTTTCAGGGTTTCAGTACTCAACGTTTCACCACTTTTTCATTTTGGTAGTTTTTGTTTGTAGATCTAAACTTGTTGGTACTTTTTGTTTGTAGATCTAAGTTTTTTGGTATGTTTTTCACCTCCGACCCTTCTTCTCTATTCCTCCATTCTTTCTTATACTTCCTTCTCCTTCCGTCTCTCCTCTCTCCCATGCTTCCTCCTACTTCCTCCCTTACCTCTCCTCTCTCCCTTCTCCCCTCTGTTTTCTCTTACCTCCTCCTCCCTCTTCTTCATTTCCTCTACTTCCACCTCTGCTTTCCTCCGTCTTTCCTCTATCCTCCCTTCTCTCCTCCTCCTAAAAAAAACAGATCTGAGTTTCTGAGGAAAGGAGGAAGAGAGTAGAGAGGACATGCAGAGGACGACAGAGGAAAACTGAGGGAAGGAGGAAGAGATCAGCAGAGCGGAGGGAGGATGTAGGAGGAAGCAGAGGAGAGACGAATGGAGAAAGTAGTAGGAAGTAGGAGGAAGCATAGGGAAGAAGGATGAGAGAAGAGGCGGATGGAGGAGGAAGTATAGGAAAGAAGGGAGGAACAGAGAAGGAGGGCCGGAGGTGGAAAACATACTAAAAACTTAGATCTACAAACAAAAACTACCAAAATGAAAAAGTGGCGAAACGTTGAGTACTGAAACCCTGAAACGTTTGGATATGTATTTTCTAGGTGAGAGGAGAGAGAAGAGGAGGAGAGAAAAATAATTGGGAAAAAACATTTTTTAAATTTTTTAATTAAAAAATTAATTATTTTAATAAAAACTTAAATTTTAATATTAAAATAATAAAATTATTATTTTATTAATATTTAAGCTGACTGGGATGTGTGACTCAGCTTCCACATCATCACTTAACAGAAAATTTGGACGGAATTGGACGGAAATACCATTTTGAGATTTTTTGAAACGTTAATGACTGACATGAAATTTTTGGAACGATGTGTACCAAAATGAGATTTCGTCCAAACGTTAAGTACCAATAAAGTTAACACCTCTGTGTTGAATACACATAAATTAATTGTTAAAAATAGTAATTTATAGTATGACCTATCTGTTAAGTTGTTAAAGTAGAGGGATCAAAGTGCTATTTTTCTTATATTATCATTCCAAAAGCCAATCACAGCCGCCTTGGACAAATATACGAATTTAATCGGACAACTTAAACTGTCACTTAGCATTTCGTTTTCCAATTGGTCCAAAAGTTGCTTCAACATTAAGCTAACATAGTAACATAACATGTCTTTGCCGGTTTGGGAATCGCGACTCCCAATGACGACTTTCTTACAACCTACAACGTTGTATTTGTCATAGTGTAATGCCGGCTGCCGCCTTATCGTGGCACCCACCATCACACACGTTTGTTTGTTCGTTCGTTCTTTGGCCTAATACCCTCAGATGTCACGAACTATTGCGATATTACTCGCGTATATACAACGTACAGGCTATCTGGAGGACGTCACCAACTATTGGATTCCGAGTTCCGGATAACACGCCGTTAGTTTTCGATGATTTTCTTGACAGGTGACTAGACGGAGTTAGCTGACTGTATAAAATAGTCTAGTTGGCATCCTATGTGGCAATATTTTATATTTTATTAAAAAATATAAAACAGAAAAATAAAAATTATGAAAATATCTAATCTTATCCCCAACCCCCTCTCTCCCCTCGTCGGAACCACCACCCCCGTCGATATTTGTGTCTCCGGGAAAAATCGCAACAATAGGTTGAATGGGTTACCTCTGAAAGCGAAATCACAGGCTATTAGATCGCATGTAGTGCCCTTTGGAGCTGTTGGTGTTCATGGTAAAAAGCCCCTTCAAGGGAATGAAGGCAGCAGAAACAGAAGAGGGCATCTTCGTCGAGCTTCAGTTAGGGCTCAGCTAGTGGTGGGTTAAAGCTCTCCTCCTTTTTCCCATTTTTCTTCTATGCTTATATCTAGAACTGCAATTTGGAGAGCGAAAATTGATTCCGAGATAGATTCGTTTCTGGGTTATCTGTATTAAGTTTAGGGTTCGTCTGTTTTGTACTTTGATAAGAAGTGATGAACAATGAAGTTGATTAGTTTCTTTTCTCTACTCTGATTGAAATCCGTGTAGAAAACCCCCATGATTAAACATCCGATCAAGGAGGAAGCGACGGTTGCGATGATTAGGTCTTTTCTGGTTCGGTCAAGGCAAGCGGTGTAACCCGGGTTGACCGGGTCGAATTTGCAGGAGGAGTCGGGTTGGATGACCCGGAGGGAAGGGGAGGAGAAATTGGAGAGAGGGATGGCCGGGTCGGAGCAGAGAGGGAGGCAATCGTAGATGGAGCAAGTTCCGCCGCTGTCGGTGAGGATGGAGGCGTTGACAGCGAGGATGTAGGCCATGGTGAGGAATGTGGCGGTTCCGGCTCGGAGAGGTGGTGTTGCGGGCGTCGAGTTTGAATCGTTTTGGAGGCGGCGGCGACGATTGAGGAGGCGGCGACGGCGGAGTTGAGTCCTGTGAGGAAGGAAGGTTTGGCGGCAGGCGGCTGCGGCGGCGGAGATTCAGGGTAATTAATATAAGGAAGGAAGGTGTGAAATGTCCTTTATTTTGTGAGGAAGGAAGGTGTGAAATGTCCTTTATTTTTATTTTTATTATTGGGTAATTAATATAATGACGTGGCGTGCCACATGTGCGAAAACTACACTACAAAAATAAGCTCTTTTGCGACGAGAATTTAGTGACGGACAACATCTCGTCGCAGAAAGTTAATATTTTGCGACCAATATTAGACCTCCGTCGCAAAAAAACTTATTAGTTCCAAATTCCTTAATAATTTTTAATTTGCGACTATTTGAATCTCTTTTGCTACCAATTATTCGGTTGCGGAATCATAAACTTTAATGCGACGGAAGTATTGGTCGCTGAAAAATATTACGTTTTTGCAACCACGATTTCCGTCGCGGACTGGGTTACTGTGGTGTGGACTAAATACATTCTTTTCCGCGCGAGTTCTTTTTATTTTGGCGCCTTATTTTCACTGCCCAAAATTAAAGCAAAAATCACAAATTAAAATTATAACATTTTAATCATAAAATAATGAATGTAATTGTCGACTACTACTACACCCAACACATATCCAGAAAATTCCAAAAATCGGAGTACCATCGTATCGAAGCTTTGAAAAACCACCAACTGTGGCTCATCTCAGAGTCGCCGGTGTTGTTGCTCCGGTGGTAATAATAGTTTCTAGGTCGTCTTAGGGTTCTGTTGTTGCTCTGATGTTCTTCTTTCGTTAGGGTTCACTAATCCGCTTTTCACATCTATTGACAGAAAACTAGGTCGTCGACGGAGTTGAAGCTTCGATTGGAGTCGTCGGTCCTTCTCTAGCTGTAAGTTCTTCTGGTTTTTTGATTCCTCATTCCTTCTTCGATGTTTGGGTTACTTCTGCACTTTGTTCCGTAGCATTCATTCCCACGTTACGAACTAAGGGTTTCGGTACTGTTGAAGAAAAGGGAAATTGTATATTGCTGGGATCTGAGTCAGTCAGCTTCCTCTGATTGTGTAACGAATTAGGGATATGCTAGGTTCTATTTTTTACCCAGGCTATATTTGGTTCCCGTTTGTTTGTCTAGGTGTTGTCTGGACTGTTGTGGGCTGTTTCTTTTGACTCTGTAGCTGTGAGTTTGACAGTGTTAACATTTTCTCTTGCTGCTATTGTTTGTTTTTGTATAGCCACAAACTGAACTTTTCCATTGGGTTAGGCCACTGGTCCCTGTGTACATATATAATGAGTGGAGTTGAAGAGCTCTGTGTACATATAGAATATTGAAATTTCCATTTGATTAGGAATTTAAGTTCACTTAGGCTTAGGATACGGATTGGGGAAGATGATAATTCTAATCATTATGAGATTAGTAAGCTTGGGATGAGAAAACTCATTGTCCTTTGATTAGTTAAATTTGTCGTTTTGTTTAAGATTAGTAAGCTTGGTATTTTACTTTTAAACTTTGGGCTGATGCTTCTCCTTTGATGAGTTTGAAGTTGTGATTGTAATAGGATGTTCTAGACCTGGGTTCTTGAAGGTTTACACTTTACAATGAAGCTAATTAATGAGCAATAATGATCATGGAAATCTCAAATGCATATCATTGGTAATGAAAGTAGGTTATACGCTTAGCTGAGATTAACAAGAAAGCAAAACCACTAGTAGAATTAATGATGAAAGAACAAGAAGCAATAATAGAAACAGAGAGTAAAGAAGTCCCATGTCCACAAAGGAACTCCCTCTTTTCCAACCCTTGCATTATGCTTCTTTGGGACAGGCCACTAGCCACTGATCCCTCTTTTCTTTTTCAACCAGTCTACCAGTAAGTAAGGGAAATTAATGATAGTTGTGCCCCAAATACGATTTTAAAGGAACAAGTCTTCCTTTACTGTTTGCTTCAAGTATTTCTTGTTTTTGATTCAGCTCCCAATTTAACAAGTCTTTCTTTACTGTTTCCTTCAACTAGTCTTCCTTTACATAATCCAGAAACCCTCACTTGTCCTTCTTATGAGAAGCATTAGTAAAACCACCAGGCCTAACAAGTATGATCACCATCATGTTTAAAACCATCTAGAGTTGTGTTATGTGCCTTAGTTGATGTCTTCTGGTTCTGGTTCTATTTTGGCTCTGTTTTAGTTTTGTTTGGTGTTTCTACATCTGCTGTGTTTGGTTGTTTCGTTTGGAGGTCTGGTTTTTTTGGGTGTTCTGCTGTTTGGACGTCTGGTGTGGCTGTTCTAGGTCTGTTTCTGTTTTCGCTTAAGCCTGATTTTTGGTCAGTTTAGTTGGATGGGGTAATATACCACTGATTTGTATAAACAAATGTTTAGCAGTAGAAAGTGCAGAATGTTTGTACAAATGTTTATGCTCATATATCCCCCTTGATTTAATACTAAAACATGCTATCCCTTTTCTTATACTTTGTCAACAGTCAAAGGTAATATCGCATAGAGGGATAGTTGAAGCAAAGAGACTTCACTAGAAGATATCATCGTAGACGCATACGGTATGTAAGTTAATTAATATGACGGGGTATTTTGATGAGAAGCTTTATTAACTATAAACTAAGTTTCCTTCATAGTAGGGCTCGAAATGAACCTGTAACCTGTTTGGGTTTGATCGAAATTATGGATTAGTACGGGTTATTACCCGTACTATCCGAACTACTCTTTCTACCTATCCCAAAATCCAAACCAAAAACCTAACCTATGGGAACCAGTCTAGTCAGCCCAAACACCCTAAGTCATAACTCCGATTTGACTAACTCAGTAACTCCCTAATCCCAACTAAATGCAGCAACGTGTTGCCAAATTGCTGCTGTTCAATAGTCCATTCCCTTCTTCAAAACTCAATCCTACTAGTGGGAGTTGCATAGGCTGTAAAACTCCAGAGTAATTGTTTAATGGCCCCACCTCACGTGGATGATGGGGATGATGATGAAGAAGATACTTTATTTGACTTATTAGATGAGCATCAAAATTTCATTAATAGTGAGATGAGAGATGATGACAACCTTAGCAGTAAGGGATTTGATGAATACGTGGAGATGTTAGGACATGCTCAAAAGGAGTTATATCCTAATTGCACGAAGTATTCAAAGTTGTCATTCATTGTGAAATTACTTCACTTAAAAGTGTACAACAAGTGGAGTAATAAATCATTCGACATGCTTTTGAAACTACTAAAAGACATTTTGCCTGAAGATAATCTTGTCCCCAAATCATACTATGAGGCAAAAAACATGTTAAGGGGCCTTGGGTTGGGATACACCCCAATTCATGCATGTCGATATGATTGCGTGTTATATTGGAGGGAGAATGAGCTCTTGGAAGCTTGCCCAATATGCAAAACCTCTCGGTGGAAAACTGATGATGGTAAAGGGAAGAAAATTCCTTGGAAAATTTTGCGATATTTTCCATTAACACCAAGACTTCGAAGATTGTTTATGTCAAGTAAGACAGCAACTGAAATGCGATGGCATAAGGAGAAGCGTAATGAAATGATAATTGGTTAAGGCATCCCGCAGATGCGAAGGAGTGGAAAGATTTTGACAAGGAGTTCTCTTGGTTTGCTCAAGATCCACGTAATGTTAGACTTGGACTTGCAAGTGATGGGTTTAACCCTTTTGGTAATATGAGCACCTCGTATAGTATGTGGCCAGTGATATTAACGCCATATAACTTACCTCCTTGGATGTGCATGAAAGAACATTTTTTATTCATGACTTTGCTCATTCCAGGACCATGTGCACCAGGAAAAGATATTGACATTTATATGCAGCCTTTGATCAATGAGCTACAAGATTTATGGACCAATGGAATTGAGACATATGATGTTCATACAAAACGTATGTTCAAACTCCATGCAGCAGTGATGTGGACTATTAATGATTTTCCGGCTTATGGAAATCTATCAGGATATAATCACTATTTTGTGCAAATTAGAGATGATTTACCCGCCTGCATTTTTTGATGTAATGGTGCATTTAGCTGTGCACTTACCAAATGAAGCAATACTTGGTGGTCCTGTACAATATCGATGGATGTATCCGATAGAAAGGTACACTTTGTAATATTACAATTGAAGACATACTTTGATGACAAAACCATTAATTCTCCAATTGTTTTGCAACAGATTTTTGAACACTCTAAAAGGATTTGTTCGCAATAGAGCTCACCCAGAAGGATCTATTGCTGAATCTTATTTGGTGGATGAATGTTTGACCTTTTGTTCGATGTACCTAGATGGAATTGAAACTCAATTCAATGCACCTGAGAGGAACTTTGATGCAGAAATTCAGGATGAATTATCTGTATTCTCAAGTAAGGCTCGACTTCTTGGTGCTTCAGAGTATGTTCAACCTACCTTAAATGACTTGAACAAGATGCATTGGTATATCCTTAGCAATTGTGAGGAGGTTCAACCATACATGGAGTGAGTCAAAATTTTGTAGTTTGAATTTATTACTATCTTAAGTTCACATAATATTATCTCATCAAATTTGCCTTTTATAGGGATCATTTAAGTTCAATTCCCGCTCTTGATCCTGAAAGAAAACAAGAAATTCATACGTCTCAATTTTCAAAGTGGTTTCAAAATAGGGTAAGTTGGGAGTCAAATAATTTTTAACATGAAAAATGACTACTTAATTAACTAGTGAATAACTTGTGCATTTGTAGATGACAAGTGAATTGACTCTCGTCCAACAGAACGGGTACAATCATTACCAGGGCCGGCCTGTTTCCGGCACAGGGCCCCAAAATTTCGGGGGCCTCAGAATTTCGGGTGAAAAGTATCAGATAAATAATTATTAATATATAAGTAATTCTGAAACTGAAATATAATCACTATTGAGTATGTGGTGTAATGGCTAGAAAGTTGGAAAGAAGTTTTACTATGTTCAATTCATGTAGATGTTGCTTTTATTAGTTGTTTCTCTCTTTTATCTATTGGGCATATGGGGTCCTTCTTTTTTATTTAAAAATTCATATCATTTATCTAGATGATGTTTTATTAGTTATTTTTTCTAATTCATCTCTTCAGTATGGAGGCTTCTTTTTTATTAAATAATTCATCTCATTCATCCGCCAATTCATGCGCCCTTTATTTTTGTTAAATAAGTATGGACTCTCATTGTTTTAATACTTTTTAGAATTATTGTTATGATTTTTATAATAATATATTTTAAATCATTTGGATATCAATTTCTAATCGAGTAGAACTTAAATTTCAAAACTTAATATATGAGCTTTACAGAAATATCTCCAGCTATAATTTCAGAGAAAATGTATTTGAGAATAAATAAATAAATTATTTATGTTTATAGAGCATTATCTTTTGAATAATATAAAATTAAATACTCATATATCTATTAACCAAAAATGTTATATTTATTTCAAATATATAATATTTATTCAAATGTAAAATGTGAATTTATATTTTGATATACTTAAAAAATATTTCGTCAAAATATGTTATAACGGGGCCACGTCTTGATTATATCACAGGGCCTCCGAAGTTCATGGGACGGCCCTGATCATTACACTCATTATCATGTGGACCATCTCCATGTGTTAGCAAGTATAATGGATGTATCATCAATGGTGTTAGGTTCCATACAAAGGATCATGGAACTCGTCGAAAAAGTCAGAATAGTGGTGTGGTTGTGGAAGGAAATCATTTGGATGAAAACATTGATTTTTATGTAAGAGATAAACATGTTTATCTATTCAAGTGTGATTGGTATGACGTGGATAGAAGAAAACATCGGATTGTGAAAGATTCTGCAATTACTAGTATTAGAGTTGATCGTCTTTGGTATTTGAGTGATCCATTTGTGCTTGCTAGTCAAGCAAAACAAGTGTCTTACATCAATGATCCCAAATTTGGATCAAATTGGCGGGTTGTGTATCACTTCAATCATCGCCATATCTTCACGGGAGATGAGGAGAACCAAAGTACTCTTGATGTTGCCGATGATATGGATATGGACAACTCAGACGGATGGATATGGACGGAAATCGTTCGAAAACTAACGACGTGTTATCCGGAACTCGAAATCCAATAGTTTGTGACGCCCTCCAGATAGCCTATACGTTGTATATACGCGAGTAATATCGCAATAGTTCGTGACATCTGAGGGTATTAGGCCTTGTTCTTTTATGTCCCACTTTGGCTTACGTGGAAATCAAAAGGTCAATGTGAAGGACCAAGTCAACGATTTCATAATGTAATGTGAGAGTGAAAATGTCAAATTTTCGGTCTACGAGTACAACGCACGTAATGATTAAGTAGTCTGATTATCGTTGTCTTGTGACAATGTCAAATTTGTTATTTATAATATCTCGAGATGGATATTGATGAATGGTTGTATTTCGTTCTCCGATTGACCACTTTAACATGGATGGAACTTCATCGTCGCAGTGTCGAATGACCGTAATTCCACTTCTCAACCCTAGCTTGGCCAAAAACTATATTTAGAAATAAATAAAAATCTATATCACCAAAATAAATTGTAGGAAAAATCAACACCATGCACAAATCCTATATTAAAGTTTATAAAAAAAAAAAAGCCCTATAAAATTAAATTTATTGGGCTTAGGTTCTCAGCCTAACAAGCTGGACCTGGATCAGCTTAATTATCCATATAAAAAACAAGGTTAATGGGCCGATATGGATCTAATTGTCAAGTAAAATGCCCAAATTCAACTTCAACGGTTTCACCCTTGACCGAGTCGAGAGAATCAGTCGTTCCGAAAACATCATCATATAGTGAATATGTATCGGATATCGAACCAATGAATCTAATAGTACGTGACTTCATCACTTAAATCGTTATAATTCATTACTATAATATTAAATTTATACCAAAACTCGATCACGAGTGATTCACAACCAAACCATTTGTACAAATACAACTTAAAAAAAACAATATGATTTATTTATAATCATGAAAATTAAGACACATGATTGTATTTATAACCATATAATAAACACAATAACAAGTTACACAAAATACCACGATATATAACTCCACATAAATCGTATTATTCCTCATATTGCTTGATCCTCATAATTCTCCAACATAAATCTTTTCACAAGAGCAACGAAATCTCCAGATTCTTCCGAATAAGGATCGTTCGTGAAGAAACCATGTTGCTTTCCTTTGATCTCCACGTACTCAATTTTCTTGCCCATCTCTTTCAGTCTCGTGGCGTAGTTGTGAGCTCTGTCTTTTAACAGCTCACAACCGCCGACGATGACTAGCATTGGATCCATAGCCTTCTCTTTCAGGTTTGGGCTTTCAGGCCCAAATGGGTTCGCCGCCGGGTGGTCTCTGGTTTCCCCCGCCGGCAAACTCAACCTCCAAAACCTGTCGTGCATGGAGAAAATCGTCTTTGTCGTTTGAGGATGAAGATATTTACAACATAATGAGTTTGGTTTTGACATGTAATCAATTCACTGTAGTGGATAAATGTTATTGGTGAGTTATATGTGCATCATCTATTATTTATGTGTTACTTTGTGTAATAATAGGTTAATAACACATGAAATTTTGTATGTTATTCACACGTTATTCATATATTATTTGTGGTTATAAATAGCACATGAATAATAATACATTAGTAACGACTAACACATATAACACATCATCCTCTCTTTATTTAGTTTGTGTTGAAATTTTATGTTAATAAACTCATCACTTCGAAAAACAAAATCAAACTTATTTCAGAATAACATTGATTAATATATTGAAAAATTATTTTCAAAGGATTATTTCCAAAATATAATTATTAAGAATAATTCTTATGAAGAAATAATGAAATATGGACACACTATACTTGATTTGATGACTATGATGATCTGTCTAACTGTCAAAGTGTCTAAATATAATCACTTTTATAATTTATAAAAACAAAATGTGTTTTCAGAATCTTTCGACATTATAGTTTCGATATTATTATGATTCAGCCAAGATTTAGCTTATAACTTATGATAGTTTGAATAATGGAAACACACATCATTAGATTCACTAATTTAATTAACGTACAGTTTAATGCTAAAAGACAATCCTGTTAGAATATTTATTTTTTTTCCAAAAAGAATAAATATTATTAATTTAAGTTGTACCTGTCAAGAACCTCTAAGTTGAGCAATTTCTCACTAGGCCCTTCCTCCGATTCAGTCCTCTCCACACCGCCGAAAAAAGGTGCCAACAAAACATAACCCCGTACTCTAAGTGGTCCCACACCACGTGAACCAGCCCCTAGTCGAGATGCCAAATGGTGCGCAATGGTCCCACCAGACGAGTCTCCCAACACGTAAACCCGGTCAAAGTCAACCCCCTGACCAGTCAACCATTCTTCCATTCCCTTCAGAGCTTGTGCTTGCAGCCACTTCACAGCCGTGACACCATCATCCATAGCTGATGGTAGCCTATGCTCTGGCCCCAAACGGTAGTCTGGGGCGATGACTACCGCCTGGAGCCCAGCTGCCAGACGCTGGCACGGGTTATGGCAAGTGGGCCAATCGCGGGACCCCACCACGAACCCTCCACCATGGAAGAAGAAAAGGACCGGAAACTTACCCGTGGTGGAGGGTTTGTAGATGCGGAGGTGAAGATTGTGAGCTTCGTCGAATAGGCAATCCTTGTAGATGACGGATTGGTCATTGACGACCGGCATGTTGAAGTCGATTCGCTTGAGGCGGAAAACGGTGCCATCGCTAAAGAGTTGGACGACTCCTCCACAATCTTCAACTATTTTGGATGATGAATCCATGGTGATTGTGTAAACACAAGAAAGAAGGACAAAGTTCTTCTTCTTTATATGGAAAGTTCTTCTTCTTTATATGAAAACTGAATCTTGGATTTTTTTTTTTTTTGCCAGAGATAACTCCCGCATTTCTTCCTTTTTATTACACGTCAACAAATTTAAATTAATTAACTAAAGACGTCACTATAGAATTAAATTAAAATATGAGGGCACAAATTTGAAATTTGATGGTCTTATTATCTCTCTCGTGGGTGGTATACTTTTGTTGAAATTTTACTAACCTGAAGATAATTCTTTGAGTCTAGGAAATAGCTGGGAATTTCAAAATATGTCCGCTCCTGTTTCTTCGGAGGGAAACCCTAGCAACGGCGCGACCTCGGCCTCGTCCGAGCTCCCCCGGCCGCCGGACCCTAGCGGTGCTGCTGCTTCAGGCCAGCTTCCCCTGTTTGTTCCTTCCTCCCCATGCGGTACTGACACAGACTCGTTACCACGGAAGCGTGCCCGTGAGCTGCCTTCTCCCCTGAGCTACACGTCGGACCTCGACGGACCAGTTCCTGCACCGTCTAAGACATGTCCGCAGCAAGGACCTGTTGAGAAGTTGTCATATAAGAGCGTTGCAGGCTCTCCGCAATGGTTGGTGGCGGAGAACGTCGACGACCTCCCAATTCCGATGCAGGCAGTGTCGGATAACCAGGAGGGGAATCCGCGTTGCCCTAAGATTATGTTCTCGGAGGCAGAGGTTAAGGCCCTCTATAAGCCCTGGTCTAGAGCCTTGGTGGTCAAGGTGATGGAGAAATCCTTCTCCTACCTCGCAATGAAGAGACGGTTAGAATTCTTGTGGGCTCGTTCCGGCTCGATCCAAGTGTCGGACATGGCGAACAACTTTTTCCTTGTCCGGTTTTCAAGTAAAGATGACTATGCAAAAGCAGCTTTCGAGGGACCGTGGAAGATATATGATTATTACATCGCCGTCTCTCAGTGGTCCCCTTCTTTCAATGAAGATGAACCAATCAAGTCAATTCTCACGTGGGTTAGATTGCCTAAGCTGCCGATTCAGTATTTTAACTCATTGGCGGTGCAACGAATCGGTAATTCTATTGGGAGGACGATCAGATTGGACCTGGCTACGTCGGAGGGTTCACAGTGTCGTTATGCCCTGTGTGCGTGGAGGTTGACCTGACGAAGCCCCTCCTCGGGAAATATATGATAGAAGACAAGGTGCTTAAGGTTGAATATGAAAGTCTTGAAAATGTGTGCTTTGACTGCGGTTATTATGGTCACAAGAAAGGAGCTTGTCCTCCATTGCCGAATGATAATGATGTTGTTACCGTGGTGCCGTCGGCTACGGAGTCGCCTCCGGCCAAGGAGGAGCAGGTCACAGGAGAGTGGATGACCGTTCAACGCCGAAGCCGGAAGAGGCCGATCAAGGGCGCTAATCAACCCAATCGGAAAGTTGAATCTGGTTCTAGATTCTCGGCGCTTCAACAGGTTGAACCTGATGCTGTCAGTTCTCCGGGAATGGACGGGATTGAGGTGCATGTCCCAGTTTCGCCTGTGGAGACAGGGGAGGAGGCCCAGTTAGATAGACTCAAGAAGGTCCTCGACGAGGCACTTGTTAGGGCCAACAAGTCAAGACCCGAACCAGAGAAGGCGGTGAGAACGGTTTCACGGGACCCGCTGCGTGATGTCTCCAATACAGTCCCCTCGGCCCCGATGAAGACTATGAGTAAGGCTTCTGAGAGTAGCTCGTTCAAGGTGTCTGACGTTATGATTTCTGATGAGGGCCTTATCCCGGTGAAGGTGGTGTACCAGAATCCAGCTTTTCAGACTCAAGCCCCATCACCCAAACCCTCAAAGGCTAAAGCCAAAGTCACCCAGAGGAATGCAGGGCCGAAAGCAAAGGAACCTGACAAAGTCCCGAACTTGCTGGCTAACAAGAAACGCTCCTTCAAGAAGAATGTTCCGACACCAAGTCCAAAATTGACAGAATCGGACCAAGATGTGAGAATTGGAAATCAGGCCGTTGACACGCGGAAGCCTCTTGACCGTTCCTGATCAGGGGGCGATCCAGGTCGTATCTTTTCAATTCTTTTTATGTTTATTTTCTCTTGGAATTGTAGAGGAGCGGGTCATGATGAATTCATCCCGACTCTTAATTATTATATTGGTATTTATAAACCTACTATTGTTGTTATCTTGGAGCCCAGGATCAGCGGCATGGTAGCAGCTAAAGTAATGGATAAAATCGGGTTTGATAGCCGATTGGTGTAAGAGGCTAGAGGATTTGCAGGAGGGATTTGGATTTTATGGAATAAGGCTGGAGTTTCTATTGTTGAGCAAGGACGTTCTGAACAAGCAATCCACTTTGTGATTAATGATCGAAGTGATAAGCCGTGCTTGGTGTCGGCCATTTATGCTAGCCCGAATGGGACGTCTCGTACCCTTCTCTGGGATGAGTTGTGTGACTGGAAAGCAAGGAACTCTTTACCCTGGTGTTTAATTGGAGATTTCAATTCTATGCTTTCTGCAGAAGACAAGAGTGGCGGCGCACCTTTCGTTCCAAGTCGTGCGGCATCCTTTCGGCAATGTGTTAACAATTGCGGCTTCGTGGAACTCGGTTTTGTTGGCCCTCGTTTTACCTGGTTCCGGGGTAGACTGGGAGAACGTATTGATTGGGCTCTGGCGACCCCGGATTGGAAATGTGTTTACCCGGATTCGGTCGTCCGACATATTCCCCGACTTCGGTCAGATCACAGGCCAATTCTTTTGTGCTTCTTCGGTCTTGAGAAACCTAAAAGGGAGGATAGGCCGTTTCGCTTCTTAGTCCCGTGGATGGCGCATGCAGACTTCCCCGACATCCTCTCAGACTCGTGGGATAAATGGGGTGATGCTCCAGCTAATCTTAATCGGCTGTCGGCTAAGTTGAGGAAATGGAATAAAGTCAGGTTTGGGAATATTTTCAGAAGGAAGACGGCTCTTACCCAACGCCTGGAAGAGCTTGAGACGAGACGTATGCTCGCTCCGTCTGCCTTCCTAATTCAACAGGAGGCTTCAGTTCGGGCAGCCCTGGAAAAGACTCTTTGGGAAGAGGCGTTACTCTGGAAACAAAAGGCTTGCAGAGATTGGATCCGTGATGGTGATAAAAATACTCATTTCTTTCATGTGGCTACGTTGAAGAGAAGAAGCTTTAATAAAATTTCTTGTCTGAGGAGAGCTGATGGTTCATGGGAGGAGGATGCGGCGGTCCTGAAGAGAATGGCACGAGACTACTTCATTGAAGTGTACAGGGACGAGTCGCTGCCCCGTGCTCAAATCCCGGCTACCTTTAATAGGCTTACCGTTGATCAGTCGGCTGCTGTGGCTAGGGTGCCGCGTATCGATGAGCTTTATTCTGTTGTCAAGAGTATGGGAGGTTTTAAAGCTCCCGGCAAGGATGGTTATCACCCGGTGTTCTTCCAACGTCAATGGGGGAAGGTTGGACATTCTGTTTCTCAGCTCATTCAATCCTGTTTTATTAATCCAGCCAGTGTGGAGCGTATCAATGATACGCTTATTGTGTTGATTCCGAAGCGCCCTCATCCTGAGAGTATGCAGCACTTCCGACCGATCAGCCTATGTAATGTTAGCTATAAGATGCTGACAAAGTGCTTAGCAATGAGGTTACGTCCTCTTATGCAGACCCTCATTTCTTCCAATCAAGCCAGCTTTGTGCCGGGTCGCCAGATCTCCGAAAATATCATTATTTTGCAGGAGGTTATTCACTCGATGGAACGGCTCGGTGGTAGAGCGAAGCGGATGACGCTTAAAATTGATCTCACTAAGGCCTATGACCGTATCAGCTGGTCTTTTCTTGAAGAGACTTTAGTAGCAACGGGTTGGCTAGTGGGACAGTGCAGCTGATCATGTCCTGTGTTCGGTCGGCGCGGATGGAGATCCTTTGGAATGGGGGGTTGACCGAGCAGTTTAATCCTCAACGAGGTATCCGACAAGGTTGTCCACTTTCTCCCTTTCTCTTCACGTTATGTATGGAGCGCCTCAACCATGTAATTCACGAAGCGGTGGCCTCTGGCGAATGGCGACCTATTTCGCTCAGCGATGGGGGACCTCCTCTGTCCCATCTTTTCTATGCGGACGATTTAATTTTGTTCGCTGAATCGTCTGAGGATCAGGCCAGAGTGATCAGAAAATGCCTTGATAGATTCTGCTCGGCTTCGGGACAACATGTTAGCAGAGACAAATCAGCAATCTTTTGCTCTAAGAACACGAATCGGCATGTCAGTTCTCTTATCTCACTCCTGTTGGGGATTCCGCTTACGCAGAATTTGGGTCGGTATTTGGGAGTTCCGATTCTACACGATCGGGTTACTACGCAGACTTATCAAGATATTCTGGATCGTATCGACACCAAACTTGCAGGCTGGAAAGTTAAGTCCTTATCCTTGGCAGGTAGGGTTACTATGGCTCATTCTGTCATGGCGGCTATTCCCGCTTATGCGATGCAAACAGCTGTTCTTCCCTCGAAGACATGCGAGGAAATCGATAAACGAATTTGGAATTTTGTTTGGGGCACAACTGAGGAGGAAAGGAAGATTTGTTTGGTGGCGTGGGATAAAGTCTGTTTACCGAAAGAAAATGGGGGCCTTGGTTTGAGACTCTCGCGCCAACTTAATAGAGCCTTCCTCACGAAATTGGCTTTTATCTTCTTCAAGGAAAAAGATAAGCTCTAGGTTAAGGTACTGCAACATAAGTACTTCAGTGAGAACGAGGAGGGGTTGGTGAAGCGTAACCTGAAGTCTTTCTCCCCGCTCTGGAAAGGGATGTCGAATGAACGGGAGACGATGATGGCTGGAGCAAAATCGGCTATCAGAGATGGTACAGAGACGCTATTCTGGCGGAATAACTGGGTTGATTCCAACTTTTGTCTTATTGATTATGCTAATACGGACGAGCTCGACTTTGATCCAGACTGTACGATGGCGTCACTGGTTGATGCGGCGGGGAACTGGGACTTCCAGAAGTTGGAGAGGCTCCTCGCCCTTTAAGCAGTTGATGTTGTTGCTGGTATGTCCCCTCCGAGAGCAGATAGAGGTGCCGATGATTGGTTTGGGGGCTTGAGAAGTCAGGCTTATTTTCTATCAAGTCTGCATATAATCTTATTTGTCAAACCGATTCGCTTCCGGGGTCGAATTTGTGGAAAAGGGTGTGGAATTGGAAAGGGCCCAATCGGATTAAGCATTTTATCTGGCTTGCTGCAAAGGATAAGCTCCTGACGAATGAGGGGCGCTGTCGAAGAGGCCTAAGCGACGATTTGAACTGCAGGTGGTGCGATACAGCGGCGGAGTCTATTGTGCATGTTCTCCGGGACTGCAGTTATGCTCGAGGTACATGGCGGGCTGTTGGAGGCTTCGATACAGATGGGCCGGAGTGGCAACTTGACGCGGTTGATTGGTTCCAGCGATTCCTTGACGGAGAGCTGGCTTTGCGATTTGGAATTGTTTGCTGGTATTTGTGGAGATCGAGGAACGAGAGGCTGTTTGCAGGCAGTACTGAGGATGTCAGGGTCATTGCGGCCAAGTGTCGCTGCTGGGAATCGAAGGTTGGAGATGCCCTGCAGTTTGAATCTAGTTTCCTGGAGGCGGCTAAGCAAAAGCGACAAATTCATGTTTCGTGGCAGGCGGGTGAGCTGGGTTGGATTACTGTCAACTCAGATGGGTCGGTCCGGGGTGATCGTGGAAGAGCAGCGACGGGTGGATTATTGCGAGACAGGGAAGGGAATTGCCTGCGGGCATATGCTGTCAATCTCGGCGTATGCTCGATCACGAGAGCGGAGATTAGAGGTGCTCTTGAAGGTATTCGTCGTCCGTGGATGGAAGGATTTAGAAAAGTGGAAGTGCAGATGGATTCAAAGGCAGCTATGGCCATTTTACTGGACAGCAGACCGTCCATTGACCACCATCACGCCCTTGAAGTTTTTGAGTTTAGAGATTGGATGAACAAAGATTGGGAGTTGCGACTAAAACATATCTATCGCGAAGCCAACCAGGCGGCGGACTATCTGGCTAATTTTGGGCATTCCTTGCCTCGGGGATGCCATTCTGTTCCTACTTCAGATTGTAATCTTGCTTACCATATTCGCTACGACTGTATGGGGATTTCTGAACCCAGAATGGTTAATTAATTGATGCGGCGATCTTCGCCTTTCCAAAAAAAAAAGAAATTTTACTAACCTATGGTACAATTAATCAATAATTAATCCAATGATGTGTATTAATTACTTATTAATAACCAATGTCACATCATCATCCAATAAATTGATATAGTCTAAAACTAATTGGGTTTTAATAATTTAACCAATGTCACATCATCATCCAATAAATTGATATAGTCTAAAACTAATTGGGTTTTAATAATTTTGCAAAGGAAATTATTAAATAATACAAATTAATTTAGTGTGAAGGAGAGAGCCAAAATAGGTTGAAAGTATTTAACTTGTCTTAACTCTCAAGGAGGAAGGTGAGTAGGTGACCTTGGAGTTGAGGACTTATATGGTTGAATCGAGATTTGTTATGGGTGACCTGGATATATAAATATCGTACCAAAAGTGGTAGTATGTAGAATATAAAGGCGATAGTTGGTTCTTAAATTTCGAAGCGAATCATGAAAGTCGCTAGGGATATGTTACCTATATTGATGATGATACCCTTATGAGGGATGGTAAAAACATAGAGAATTTTAAATTGAAGATCTCTGAACATACGTTATGTTGAGTGATATCCTCTTATTAAGAGGGAGAATTTTGTATGTCTTTGACATAGCATGATAGTGTCGCTTGTTTTGAAAGACATGCTGATGACTCATGAAATGATTTCATAGCGAAGTCTTGTAATGGATATATGGTGTTTGTCGTGGGAGCAGAGGTGGATTGCAGTATGCAAATGACACTTGTTTTTCGTGTGTTTATACACATTAACTTATTAGTGAGAAACATTGTATTCCACAGTGTTTTAGAACAAGAAATTATCCTAAAATTCATTAGAATTATAAATATATGTAAGCTGGAATAGCTCAGTTGGTTAGAGCGTGTGGCTGTTAACCACAAGGTTGGAGGTTCAAACCCTCCTTCTAGCGATATGTTTTTTAAAAATAAAATTTAAACTAATATTAAGTTAATAAATAAACTTGAAAATTTAAAACATTGCACTCGGCACACTTATTTAAACGTACATTTTTTTTCTTTAAATTTTAGAAGATAAATAACAACTTTGTTAGGTTCGAGTTGAATGAAAATTAACTCGTTTAAAGAACTCATCACATTACTTTTGTACAAAAAATTAAATATTAAAATAGTACCTGATTTAGAAATATTAAATTGAAAAACACAAAGAAACAACAAAATATAGCCAAACCTATATAAAAAATCCAAAAATAGCCAAAATGTTAATGGAAAAGACCATTTCCAGTAAAGATAACGAAAAATCATTACAAATCCAAAAATATCCTGAATCAAGCAACCATTAGGGAGCTGATGGGATCTGTTCCAGCCTTGTTACCTGGCACAATAGATGGAGGCCTTCTTGTCGACTAAATGGACTCGAAGTTACCTCGTATAAGAAGAGTAGGGGCAGTAGTCAGCTCTAGGTGATGTATAAGAAGGGCATTTGGGTAATATGTGGGTATAGTGTACGTATCGAGAGAATGTCCCCTACCAAAAGTTTGTCCTCATTTGCAGTGAGACCGCACGTGTATTTATAGTTTCGGGCGAAACCGTTAGTGTTCTCACCACATTGGCTGGGTGTACAAAGGCATTGCTTGCCGTTGATGGAGTGTCTTCCATCTAGATGTCAACACGTACCCTCTCGCCTAGGTTCTGTTCTCCCAGACCCCGTGCACCTAGGGTTAGCGATAGGCTGAGACTGCTGAGCTCCCGTCTTGTTCCTGATCACATTATATAGTACACTACAAGGATCTAACCCGGAGTATGTGAAAATCAGACAAGACATTAATTGACTCAACGAGCTAAGGAGTATGTGTTCTATCTTTGATATCATTATTCCCAAGTTCAGTGCAATGAGTTGTCCTGTAACATAGATAGCTTGATTTGCAGTGACCAAGGGAAGTTACAGGATCATACAATAAGGATCAAACCCGGTCTTTTTCAGTATGTATGCATGTCAATGGCGTACTGCGGTATCTGTGAGAGCAGCTGCAGCCTACAGTGAGTTTGATATCGATGGTACAACATGGCTGTCGAGTCTCTTGTGGCGTACACGAGATCCGGCTGAGTTGAGCAAAAAGGAATATTGCTGTTTCAGAAACAAACATGGGGAGGAATGAGTTTTCCTGGGTTCATGATGTTGTTGGGATCTAGCGCATCTTTGATCTTCTTCATCGTCCTCAAGTTCTCAATTCCCAGTTCCTTCTCCAGATACTGATACCATATATACAGAGTACATGAAGTGTGATGAGTACTTGAGATGTGAAAGATATGGTGCTTTAGAATTCGGCTAAGTATAGTACTAGTACCTTCATTTTCCCCGTCCCTACTCCGTGTTCACCAGTGCATGTTCCTGCTCATTCATTCCGATGAAATTGTTGATCGTAGTTCTGAGTACTTGCGAAAGGAATTCTAGTATGAACTTACGTACCTTCCATTGACAATGCAGAATGGACCATGATATTGTTCAATCTCTCTGCCTCCTTTCTTTGCTCTTCTACATTAGGGTCGAAAAGAATCACGGTGTGGAAGTTTCCGTCACCAGCATGGGCAATCACCGTGCTGTTGTGTTTAATCGAAGCAAGCAGCAGCATTAAGGTCAAGTGAGCTTCCATCTGAACTATCATGAAATGAACTACGGTTAACATTTATACCAGATGAGTTCAGATGCATCCAACTGCTCTTTGGATTTCGAGATCAATTCCCCAAGCTTTGATAAGGGAACGCATACATCCTGCATCAACACACAGAGTGTGATGTCAGTTGCACATAGAGCATACAGAGAAAGAAGAGAGCAATTAGCTCACCGTAATCATTGCTTCAAATTTGGGTGCCATAGCAAAGCAAGCCCATAGAGCTTCCTTCCTAATCTGCATCAGGGAAGTTAAATCAACGAACAAAAACAAATAAATAAACGGGTAAGAACTAGAAAGTTATCATTTACCAGCATTGTCTTGTCCGAAAGAGAGGACGCTAGAAATTACGAACAGACTGGAAAGATGGGCCTTAATAAAGATTTGAATATTTAACTCTCACTGAAGCTTACCTTCCACAGTTCTTTTTTGGCCTCGGGGTCTTTTGCGAAGACAAAATCAGAACCATTGTAATCAGAAACGATCTTCTGAACAATCAACGTTTGCTCATGTGCATAAGCCTCTAGCATGCAAAATTGGAAGAATAATTAGTGAATAGGATAATGTCTAACATAAGGAACATCCAGCAAGTGAGGTTCCGTCTGTAAATAGTACTCAACTGCACATTATCATGTTAAATTCATTCATCTCTCTGATTAAAACTTATGTTCAATAGTCGCACAACTGAGAAAATGGGACACTTGGAGGACTGATTTGGAAAAAGTGCGAAGGTCATGGTGAGCTTGTGTGCAACTTGTTAAAATGTTTAGAACCATAAGGAGCATCAGTTATAACAGGGCTTAAGAGTTCAGTCGGGCTTTAAACAGAAGAAATAACATGGAAACCCTTACTTACCCGTGCCTGTGAATTCAAACATCAAAGTAGGGAGCTCAGGTAAAGTTTTTCCATTAGCAATATTGACAGCTTTCACCTGTACCTCATCCAATAGCTCCACCCTGGATACCTAGTAGAGTGAACCAAAATAAGAAAAATCATAATAATATTGGACGCTGTAATGAAGTGTCTGTGTGCAATTACTTGAATGCCAGTTTGCATCGTAGCAATTGCGACATCTGCTGCATCCTTAACTGTAGGAAAGTTGCACATAGCTACCTGCATTATAACTAGAATCATTCGCAACGATAATTAATGTCGCACTATTTTATTCATATACATTACAAGGATTTTCAATGATATTGTTAGAAACAAATCAAGTTAAATAGAAGTAAATATTATCAGATACATGACATGATTCTAGAGGGGTAGTGATCAAAGTCATAAAACATCCTTGGGTGCATAAACCACTAGAAGCCAATGTGATTGGATACATGAGATGAATTTAATGCGAGACTTGAAACATCCTTACTACAGAATCCAAATTATCAAGGTCACAACATGATACGTGAGTCAAATGGAGCATAGATTGTCATACAAGAAAAAAAAATGCTTATATTGCAACTTAATCTTGTAATAGAACAGATGGATTGCTTATGGTTGTTTAGCCGCTATTAATCTTACTTGTTATTCAGATAAAAGCCAAGTTTTGATAGCAAAAGTACCACATGTTTCTATTATTCTGATACACAAGAGTATGGACTATCTATGTTCAACGGACTAAGTAAATAAATGAATCACTTTAATGATAGCATTGAAAAACTGAATGAAAAAAAAAGACAGAGCAAACACTACATTACCACTGAATGCTGCGGAATTTTCTGAAGTCGAAGAGTGACTTCTGTTACTATGCCCAGGGTTCCTTCACTTCCAATTACCAGGCGAGTCAAGTCATACCTGAGTCATAAAACTAATAAACAGAGGGAAAGAGAGGATAAACAAAAACAACCAGGCTCCGCATAGCATGATATCGACGCTAGACGAGTATAGCTTACGCAAATAATAAGATACATAAAGGGGAAAAAACAGAACTGCACTGAACATTGTGAATCATGACAGCAAAGAAACTTGTGCTTATAAAATTGTAACTAAGAGTATAATAATTTATAGTCTAAAAAAAGAAGCAAAGAAGTTCTAGCCAGTGCACTTACAACTGCCGGGGATTTCTAAATTGTTTCTAAAGCTCTCCGCTTCACTAATTCTACGAATGCATTCTTCTAACCTTTACTTCCTTTGGAAAAAATGGATGGAAAGAAAAGATAACAATGAACAGAATAAGAATGGTAAAAGAGCAGACCCTGCAGCACTTTTGCGGGCACGTGAAGCTGTCTTCACCACTTCTCCATTTGCAAGAACTACCTGAACCATGTGATTATTAGAGAAACCATCATTTAACAGGCGAAACATTAATAAGGATAGGACCTAGGGAGCTAACCTTGAGACTGATGACATTATCTCTCATAGTCCCATACCTAAATGCTAAAAGAAATCATTAAATCCAACAACATAAAACATCATTAAATTCTTCAACGGCTGAGGTTATAGCTTATCTTAAAAAGAATAACCAAGTTTCCCTTTCGCTAGAAAATCGAAACTGAAGAAATAAATTTTACCATCAGAAATTAGAGAAAATGAGGAAATGAGAAATATTACCGAGCTGCCAGAGAACCAGAGCAACGTGTGGCACACATTCCTCCAATGGTTGCACCGGGACCTGATTATTAACGCATTTTTAGATGGTTCTGTTTATTAAAAGTCGATCAAAAATAAAAATTAGGCATTACACGACCAACTGAAAGTCATGTTTCCTTTAGTGAACCAAAGTGGCAACTTCACAACAGAACACACCAACTAATTGCGCAGAGATGAGAAAAGTAAAGTGGAATTACCTGGATCAAGTGGAAAAAAACAGACCATAAGGCTCTAGGTACTCATTAAGCTCCATCCAGCCAATCCCAGGCTCAACAACGCAATCCATATCCTCAACGTGTAAGGCTTTAACTTTCTGAAACTCAAAACAAGATTGTGATGAAGTTGACACAAACTTGCATAATAAGATACATGCGAATATCTATTTGGGATAACGTTCTTCATTTGTGGTTGATGCATGATTAGGTTGAAACCGAGAGACAGGATATCGATGCATCCAATAAACCATTATTCCAAGTAATCAAACCCACACGCTGGGAAAGTTCATTTTTTAAGATATGTATTGATAATAAAAGCTCTCATAAGCATAGAGAAGCAAGTATTTTTCCCAAAATTTTTAGTAACCTCACAAAGACACCTGTGAGCTGATCTAGGCGATTGAAATCATGGATGTTACTCCTTATTCTATCTTGTTAACACTACTAGACATATCAGATTCTGTACACTACTGAAGGTATATGCTCGACAAGTTCTGAAGATTCACAATCATAATAGGATAAACTTTTGACATGTTAGATACTAAATGCCATTAAAGATAGCTGCTTCATTTGTTCTAGTGGTTCTAAACCAATGATGCAACATACCTTCATAAATGACAAATCAACACAAACGCCACCATGAGGTGACAGAGTATGGCCCTCTATTGATGTAGCGCCACCATATGGCACAATTGGTATCTGGTACATGAACAATAGTTAAGGTCAGCAGGGTTGAGAAAAGCATTCATTGTGTTCTACAACGTAAACTAAGGAGGTAGATGGAGGAAACACAGCATATGTGGGTCTTTCATGGATTCCAATGTGGCATTTAACCTTGAGATACAATGAAAGTAAGAACAATAATGCTACAAAATGTTAAATAGAATCGATTTCCAGACGGCCCAAACAGAGGAAGCAGAGACAGAACCTTTCAATTGATGTGTATATATCTCAACTATCTAACCTTATGCTTGTTACAAGCTTTGACAATTTCAGACACTTCCTCCGCAGACCTACAAAACCAGATTACCATTCTCAGTGACAAAACTAAGCAGTGCTAGACAGCATATTATCAAACAACAAAAGGATAAAACAAGGAAAAACAATATGCAAGGGATTGGTTTCACGTCTGTTGGTTTACATATCCAATATCATAGTATTACAAGACAGCCCTAGTCAGCTTAATAAGAAATTAGGCAAAAGGTACGTTAGCAATGTAGCTGTGTAGATCTTGCAAAGTAATTCCTAAATCAATATGACAGTGTAAGTAAGAGCAATTACTCGAAACGATAAACTCTAATGTCTAAGCACTACGCTTATGGTGTAGATTTTGAAAAATCGGGATATGGAATACAAAACTCAAACGGGTAGTAATAACAAAACTTGCCTTGGAAAAACAACAACGTCAGGGATGTTTACGGCCTTGTGAAAGCTATTTTGTGGCTTCCCATGGAAGTACCTTTCATCAAAGTCCAAGGTAATATTATCCTGTCAAAAAACTGGCACTATCAACCCTACGATCCAGCTGCAATGTATATACATTCATGAAACTGACAATAGTCAAGAAATACCTGACAGATAGCTCGTAACTCGTTAAGGAGCTGTTGAGGAACTTGCTTGTGCGAACCTTTAACCACGAATTCCGTGCTATCCTTGCCTCCGATGCTGCAACATAATCCAGAAACCGCGAATCAAAATCGAGGAACAAAACAAAAACAATTGGAAACGAAAAAACGTAAATCAATAGCCACCAACCGAGGACTGTCATCAAGATTGGAGGAGTGATGATCGCAGAGGGAAGGCTGAGGCTGAGCAGCAATAGATGCAGCAGAGACCAGAGCTACGCTCATAGGAAGCAGAGATGTCGACCACAGAAAGGAATACGGCGTCCTGCCGTCGCCGGAGCGAGATGAATGGCCGGAAGCGGCTGGGGGATTGAGCTGATGTCGGAAGAGACGGGAGGGAGCAGAGGAAGAAGAGGAGTTGCGGAGTGTGGAGAAGGCGTATCGTGAAGTGGCGCGGAAGCGAGAGAGCCACTGGGAGAGAACCATGTTTGGTTGAGAGAAAGAAATGGGATAAAGCCTAAAGGTCAGAGATGGAGCTCTCTGTGCGGATGAATTACTGATAACAACTGCCCACGCTTCGAGCTGTTCGTACGTAACGCTCGAAATTCAAGAACGGCACGTGTATTAAAAAATCAAAATTACCGGTTGGTCCGTTTGATTTGATCGAAGCCGGTCAACAAGTCAACCTCAAGTCTTGACTGTAAATTGTGATGGGCCCTGAGTTCCGGTAAACACGGGTTTGGGCCCGACTCACAAAGTACCTCAAAGTGTCGCCACAAGGCCCAGATGGATTAAGGATTTGTAAGGGGTATTACCGACATTTACTTTGCTTAAGACTAAGGGGTATTACCGACATTGGCTCACTAAATCACCAACGGGTGGGAAATAATTTCATACGAAACTGAACCTGAAATTTTTTTGTTTCTAGTTAGATCATAGATGTCACTTCTTACTCGAGCCGAATTGAGAGGCGCCATCGAGGGTTTGAATCGTACTTGGGACGGAGGATACAAGAGAGTGGTGCTTCAATTGGATTCCAAGGCATCCATTTCCCTTCTGAAAAACTAGACACTCACACCAACACGAAATGGAGGTTCTGCAGTTCAGGAAATTGTGCGACAGAGACTAAACAATCCAGACCGAGCACACTTATATGGAAGGGAATCACGCAACTGATTTCCTTGTCAGCATTGGTTATGATTACGGATGTTCACCTTTGTTTATTTCTTGCGTTATGACTGTATGGACTTTACCGAACCTTGGTTGATTTTGATTAATGATTAAGCGCTGAGCGTCCCTTTCCCAAAAAAAAATAGATAGGTGCCACTTCTTTGGGGTTCACTAGGTAATTATACTATTCCCAAACCTTTACCACCATCCCTAAAAGTGTAATAGCTCACTAGCCTAGCACCAGGCACCAAAAATGTGTCGGGGCTCAAGTGATTCACCAAAACAACGAGATATAACAATAAACAAAATCAATCTAGGAAAATCACATTCTTGATAAATAGTTAACAATGCAACAAAATTAACATAGACATGATTAAGCATATCAAATTAAAACCAGCACCCAAAGAATGTAAATAGCAGTACATAATATATCCTACAAATCTACCCAGAAGATGCATAATCATACCATTGAGCTAAACATCCTTTTATTTTTATGCCCTTTCAGTCCTGATTGATTGCAGATGCTACTTCCACTTTCTCAATAAATCTATCATTTACTGGAATTATTGGAGCAGAGTATACCAGGTCGTGCCCAAATCAGCTCCATTTTCAAGAATCTCAGACCAGGAATCATCTAATATCAACTGCAGCAAGGTATCAGTACCCGATCGCATACTTGGCCTGCATATCCCAGTACTCTTTCGTTTGTTTAACTATCAACACCCGTTCAGCCGCCATCCTTTCTTTCCAGTACTCTCTGCACCTGTAACATGATTCATAACTCATAAGGGTTGGCAACATTGGCCACAGTTATACAGTAGAGAAGTTAATTACTCCGTCTCTTACCTTCTTTTCAGTAGCAAGTCCAATTCCGTCATCGGCACTGCATTTTGATACACACCAACCTGCAATAAACACAGTTTCTTCAACGATGTTCTTTTGACATGACTGTAAAAGCTCAGGCTAATAATCAGAGAGGTCCTACAGTAGGATTGGGTACGAGGAAAGACTAAGTGCCTCTTGATCGATAAGAACATAAAGACTAACTGCCTGTTAGAGAAGGCCACACCAGACTTGATAACAAAAGATGAAACGTAATCGACAAGGTTGACGGGGTGTCAACAAGTTTCAATTACTTCTGGGAAACAAAGAACAGTCTATAGCATGGTCCCACTTCCTAAGCAAGTACATAAATCAAGTAGATATTGGTTTCCAGTGCAAGAGCAATACTTGTTGAACAGCAACAACAGTAAAGAAGCAGTGCTAGGCAACACCATTAAAAAGAAAAGGGCCAATCTTCCTGATTTTGACATATTATGGAAAGGGCAGTCACCTAAAACATCAGTTGTCAATTTATGAAATAAAAGGTTATCCATTTGACATGTGGTGACAAGGACTCCAGGAAAAAAACGCCAAAGCATAGAAGATGAAAAAGAAAAGGGCCAATCTTGCTAGGAGAAACGTATGTAATTATGCTAGGAAAACACTATACACCATAGAAGCAATCATAGATGTGTTAATCATGACTTGAAATGTTGGCACACCATGTACAAACAAAGATAGATGCCACTTCTCAGTATTTTATAATCACAATTATCATATTGCTTATATTCCGAAACCAACCTCTCTGCAGATTGCGCACTTTGAATCCGGAGTTGCTTGTTTAAGACCGAGGAATATTGGTACAAAAGCAGCCGAGCAAGCACATGACTTGCAGAAAAGGTGACCGCAACTCAAAGCATATGGAGTAAACACCATTTCCTGCACACACAGTGAGCAACAGAAGGCAGCAAATCAGACGGTATAACATACAAGCATAGTCACTTTGTTAACTCAGAATACAAACACAAAAATCTCTCACCAAGCATATGGCACATGTCAAACTGTATTCGATCGCGACAGAATTCGGTAAGGTAAGCTTCATAACAGGTTCAGATGCATCAAGATCACAAGAGAAATGCCCACAGAACTCGCTGAATCGTCCTCCATTCAAGCCATTGAAGTTCAACAGCAATGCTCCTAGCTCAATCAACCAAGGAGATTGTAGAAGTTCTATGTGCTCTGCACGCATCTTGGATTTGAATATATTCCCATTAACAGAGCTATGCACCTGAAAACATATCGACAAAGACAAAACATCACAATCTTCCCTCACAAAATGCCCAACAAGTTCCAAAAAAGTTTCTAAAACTAAGGAGAAGCCAGCACCTTATCATATTTCTTCAAGATCTTCCGTATTGCAATAGCATTCATGGTAACATACTCCATCAACATCCGGCCTTCTTCAGCCATAGCTAACTTATCATCTCGAAAACACTGACGAAACCGCAACACATACCCTTGCATTCCTTTGGCCATATGAAGATGGAGGAGACGCCTAGCTCTAGAGCTGAAGCATCCAGCTATATCAGATGCTTCTTTCATCAATTCAGAAAAGAACATCTGATCGCAACTAGAAAACAAAACAAAAACAGTAGCAAACAAATTTGAACCGACAAACCCTCAATAATAAAAAAATTCCAGAATCGCGAAGAAGCATCAAACCTGGACAGGACTGACAATTGCAGAATAGAAAACAAAACAAAAACAGTAACAAACAAATTTGAACCGACAAACCCTCAATAATAAAAAAATTCCAGAATCGCGAAGAAGCATCAAACCTGGACAGGACTGACAATTGCAGAATCGTCCGCAACTGGAGCTGTCTTCTTGATCCTCCTCGCCTTGCTGATCCTGCGAGCCGTGAGAAATCCGGCATCTCTTGAGCACCTTCTTCAGCCTCTTGTATTCGACGTGCGAGCATTTGTCCAGGAATTTCTCCTGGTCTCCGCGAAGGTACTCTCGGAACGTCTCCCCGAATTTCATTTTCTGGAAAACCTAGGCGGAAGATATCGATTAGAGCATTAACAGAAGCAAAAAAAAGAAAGTTGAGTGTCGGCTAAGGAAGACAATCTCTACAGAAACTTGAAATCGCCAAAACGAAATTCGCTTTCGTTTGTTAATAGTTATTACCAGAAATTCGTAATTTGCAGTGTCAGGATTATTGAACAAAAGTTCATCAGATTGCTTCGAAAAAGAACCAATGGGGGGAAGAAGCCCCGCGCTATTTTCGAGAGCTTTTCTATGGTGAAGGCTGAAGGGACTGGTTTATTTAAGAAGCATCAGGTTTTTTTTTTCTATATTCATTTTTCTCGTGTTTTTTTTTTTTTTTTTTACTTTCTCTAAAGACTCTCTTTTCGGCTTTTCGGTGTTTGGGCTGGGCCATTGGTCCTTTTGTGTTCCCCACTTTAGAGCTCCACTTTCACCATTACTGATGCTAGTGTTCTCAATGGTTGATGTCCGTCAAATTTTCTGATAAACTGTGCTCTACTCTTTACGAGAAAACTATGGTCTGGTTTCGAGATGTGGGGTGAAAGCGTATAATGAATGGGTAACAAAGAAGTACTGGGGGATTTATGTGGCATGTATGGTCCTGAATAACCTCCCAAGGGTCATGAAGGTAGACATGACTTCTTGAGTTGAAACTTGATTTTCCTTTCTACGTGTGTTTGTTTGCTATCTTTTGTCTCCTCCGGAGCTATCTATGTTAAAAAAAAAAAGTACTGGGGGCTAACCCTTTAGTGAGGGTATAAGTTCACAACTTTTAGCGTGCAACGTGATTGTGTGTTGTATCAGGCGTGTGGTCCAAGTTTTTATATATTAGTCATACAACGCGCTTAATCGAATAACGATTTTTCAAGAAAAAACTTATAAATTATTAATGGTTCAGATCATAACAATAAGAAGTTACATAATCTTAACACCAATTAAAAAGTGTTTTTATCTTAAGAGAGGTGACACAAGAACACGAAATCGTCTAGTAAGTTCATGAATCATATTCCAAGCAATCTTGTAAAGAGGTTTTTATCAAAGAAATACCACAACTCAGCTTCCCGAATTGTGTGACATCTAATATTTTATTAATAAATTACGTTGGCGGCTTGTTGATTGTTTGTCTTAAATATAATGTTATCTTATCGTATCTCATATACACCATCCACTTAAAGGGTCCCACAAATTTTTTAGGATTTGAGTCCAATTCCTATGTTCAAACTGAGGATTTGAGTCCTTAGTTTAGCTTTTTTAGCCAAGTTCATATTTTATGTTTGTGATGTTAATTTTTTTTCCTCTTCATAGTTGGTAGGTGGAACGCATGATGTAAAGTTTGGTGGCTACATTACTCCCACTACGATTTTCTTGGTTGCTTTTACCTATTATACTTTCTATACTTTCATTTATTTAACATCGTCACAAAGACGAAAGGTGGAACGGAAAGACCCAAAAAGCAAAATGATTAAAGTAGGATGGGATAAAAAGAGTGATTTACAGTGTAGGGGTTTATTTGTTAAGTTGACAAAGTAGAGGGAGACAAAGTGATATTTCCCTTAAATTAAATGACAAGTTGACAAGGTAGAATGATTTATGGTGTTGGGATTTTGTTTTGCTCCGGTGACGGCGAGTGCGTGGATGGTGGTGGTGAAGGATGTTGGTTGAAGAAGGGGAGTGATGGTAGTTGATAGTTTGTTTTCATTTTTTGACCACCGACAGTTTATTTTTTTATTAATATCCACGTCATCACCAAGCCATGTCATTAGTGTCCACATCAGCACAAGAACCCAGTCATAACCCTTCATCATCCTACGTAGTAAGTTTTTGGACGGAACATCACGACGTGTTACGAGAAAACTTGTTGCATGATAGGTTGCACTAATTGAGTATTTTGTAATACGATGTGTATATTTTGGGAATTTCGCATTAGGCCTAAGGAATAACCAAGTAACAAATAATGCCAAACCTTTTGATTCGAGCAACCTTGCCAAAGAAATGAAAACACTAAATGGGCCGTGTCTCACACCAAATATAAACGGAAAGCCCAGCCCATGTTAGAGGTCGTTAATCGTTATCTTCTACTTCTTCACAGCACGCCAAAAACAAACCAGCAATTATCTCCTCCTTTTTCACCTCCGGCCAATTGATCTCCTCCCTTTTCACCTCCGGCCAGCAGCTCCTCTGTTGGCGTCAAATTCCAACAAATGATTTGCAACATTTCTTCTTCGATTCATCTCAAACCATCTCCAGTTATCCAATTCAATCCACGCCAAGCTTCTTCATCTTTCACCATCAAATTCCCTCATCATCACACCTCACTTCGTCTCCCTTCCCACCATTGCAGAAACCTCGCCAAATACTGTACACGGTCGACTCATTCCGCCACTGATGTATCGTCTTCTACGGACGAAGTCTTCGACGCGGAGTTGGACCGCCTTCTGTCCCTGTTGCCCGAACAGATGAGAGCGAGAGTTCTCGAGCATCCCGAGCTGAGCGGCTTAGTCGAGGTGGTTTTGGACCTAGGTCGCCCACCGCTCGCTAGGTTTCCGTCGGGGGACTTCGTTTTGTCCGATTCCGCCATCACGCTTCAGGACCTCCAGTTTGCTGCTTCGCAGGTTGGTGATTTTGCCGTCGACAATCGAGCAGGCATCAGCAGGACGTTGCATCGGATTAGTGCGATAAGAAATCGTAAAGGTGAAATAATAGGGTTAACTTGTCGTGTCGGTCGAGCGATTCATGGAAGTGCTAGCTTGCTTAGGGATTTGGTTCAGGATGGGGCTTCTATACTGCTGATTGGGCCTCCTGGAGTGGGGAAAACTACAATCATCAGGTTATCTCAGTCATTATTGAATTAGTTCATATGTTCTGGAGCTTGGGCATTAGTTGACTTTGCTTCATTGGTTCTGGGCTCCTTGAGCTTCTAAATTCTGCAGGGAAATAGCTAGGATGCTTGCAAATGATTATCAAAAGCGAGTTATGATTGTTGATACTTCAAATGAGATAGGTGGGGATGGTGATATACCTCATTCAGGAATAGGCAATGCTCGAAGGATGCAGGTTGGGAATTCCGAAATGCAACATAAGGTACAAGTTTGGTTGGGCGACAAGCATAGTTAAAATCTTAATTTGCTGGGAAACTGCCATTGAACAATCGTGTTTGCATTTGAATGTTCATGTTTATATAACCTATTCAGGTGCTAATAGAAGCTGTCGAGAATCACATGCCCCAAGTTATTGTCATTGATGAGATTGGAACAAAACTAGAAGCAATGGCTGCAAGTACAATTGCACAGAGAGGAATTCAACTCGTGGCAACTGCTCATGGTGTTACAATAGAGAATTTGATTATGAATCCTTCTCTTGACATGCTTATTGGTGGAATACAGGTGAACCTTCTTATTTGATGTATGTGTATGATCTTTTTATGAATTTACTTGGACGATAAGTTACGTGTGAAGGTTCAAGCACATACCTTCATACTCCACATAGTAAGGTCAGTAGTCAGTTATATATATAACAGTGAAGTCAAATAGCCTATGCATCCATTTTGAGTTTATCACATGCCTCCATCATAAGTGTGCTCATAGTATGAACCTCTGTACATGGACATTGGGACTATGCTTATTTTTTGGTAGAATTTCGTCATACTTTGATTATGCTATTGTAAATGAATAATGAGTGAGTCGTGTGTTTTCCATTTTTCCATCCAGTAGTCCTTGTGTATGCATCTTTTAAAGCTCGGTAATGACTTCATTGGACTGCTCTAGGGAACAGAATTTGTTGTTTGATTGTTTAGATTACTGTGGAACATTTTCCAGAGTGTTACACTAGGGGATGATGAAGCAAGTCGACGAGGTGTCCAAAAGACAGTGCTAGAGAGGAAAGGACCTTCCACATTTGGTTGCGGTGTTGAGATAATAACTAAAAATGAGCTGCGAGTTCATCGCTATCTGGAATCAACAGTGGATGCAGTCCTAGCAGGTATTCTTGTATGGTTATTTGGAAGTTGGAAAATGGTAGTCAGGACACTTAGCCAAATGTCATTAGCTTAAACACATTTTCAATTTTCAAAGACTGATTACTTTAATCCATTTTTCCTCCATTGCGGTGCTACTCTTATTGTGAAAGGTCGATCCCCTGTTGTCGATGTTCGCAAGATGAGATTGCAAGGTGCTACAGAGGTTGAACCTTATGCAGATACATCCGTTAGAAAGGAACAAGATACCTCTCTTGGAGGTCAAGGATTGATGGATGAACGTCCCAGTGTCAGTGAATTCACGATTGAGTCTCCTTTAAGCACTTCAGATCTCTCATTAGAAGTTCAACCATTTCACCTCTATGTCTATGGGGTAAGACTTCGTGTTTATTCATTTTATCAACTGATTATGTCGCTTTGTTAATATTTTACAGTGACTAATGATACGAGAAGATTAATGAAATGTCAGTAGCCTATCAGTAGTTAAACATTTTAGAAACTTTCTGTATATGCTATAACTAATGTTGCCTAGGGTAAACTTCTGTGTTGAATTCAATATCGTTATCTCATGCCGAGGAATTGCGACCGTCATATTAGATTTGTCACTTAGAAGTTGATTGAAATCTTCAAGTAAATATTCATCCTGTTTCATGACTGGCTTCTTTAATAAGATGCATGCTTACAAAGTCGCAAGATTTACAGAATAAGCAGTTATTCTAGATCCTGGAGGCAAGCGTTATCCAAGTGATTAATCAGTTGGAGGTTCCAGTTCAATTAACTTACAACATTAGTGAGGCAGATGGACTTCTTGCCTTACAATCAAAGATCAAGAAGAATCTCAAAATTCAAGCAGCAGCGGAATCGCACAACATACCCATATACGTGACAAAGGTATAGATCATTTTGGCTCTTTTGGGGGTCAGTAACCATGCACCTATGATATTTACCATTTGATATTCACTTACTTGTGCGTACTGTAGACAAGTTCTTTGGTGCAAGTAACAAAGGCCATCAAGGCATTGATCAATGATCGTGATGCTGATGGGTCAAAGGATTTCATATCAGACAATGATGGCAAATCTTCGGAGAAGATGGATGCTCTCGAGGTATTCAGTCGATTATCCTGCATTTTTACTTTCTAGAGAAACTTGCATGTTAAGAACAAAGAACAATTAGGGATTTCAGTATTTCACTTCAGTATCCTGCTAAGAAAAGAACATTTGTTTTCTAGATGTTATTAATTTGCACAAATAGCAGAGACTTGAACCTTGCGTCTGAAAATCATTGATGCTCCCTTTTTGAATCCTTTCAGTTGGTTTGATCTGTTTGCAACTTTTCCAGATTCTGCATTCAGTTGATGATAGCCTTTACAGCATTTGGTGCAATAAATTATTCTGTGATTTTCTGCAGGAGACGAGGATAGCAATCGAGGAAGTAGTAATACCAAAGGGAGAACCTGTGGAGCTACTGCCAAGACAATCCCACATCATCCCTCTCCAGATGAACTTCATTCAAGGATACAAACTACAGTCCGAGATAATCGGCACAGGGCCAGAGGCACACCTCAGAATCTTACCATATACGACTCAGAATGACAACGCGAAATCCAATCACGGGTTCACCGATGCAGACAATGGTAACGCTGATGACGACTATGATGACTACTTGCCGGCTGCCAATGGAGAAACCAATGGTTCAATCTACACAGTGGACAAGCTCCCCTTCTTGCCCGATTCTTCCTGACTCTTTCAAGTTTCAGGTGTGATCCTTGTATCTAACCCAATGTAGTAGATTCTGATAAAGGAACTTGCTTGTCCCCTTGTACCTTGATATTCAATGTTGGGATCAGTTTCATCTGTTATAACTAAACATTTCAAGCACAAAAATTGACTGAATAATCCATAACCATTCGAGTGAAATTCAGTGATGTTACGGATAAAATGCAGCACATGCACTTATAGTGTTATCAAAATGCACGTGATGGCATATCGTGCATTTTGGTAACACTATAAGAGCATGGGCCGTATTTTATCCCAATGTTACCTTTTCTCAAAAGTCCAACTCATACTGGGCCGAAAGCGTCTCAAGCCTTAACCTGAAACATGCATCCTCTCCATGGGCCTAACGCCGTCGGTAGCTCAGCCCACCGCCGCGAGCACTAATCGGAATCATTCAGGCGATCACGAATTCACGATTGATCGGAACCTTTGTTTATTTACAAGCCCAATCATCGATCGCCAACCTTTACAAAACTCTAAACAATTCCATCGCTAAATCTCACTTTACAAACACACAGAATTCAAACAAAATACAGCAATGAACGCTGCGGCGCCTAACGGAAATACTTGGGAGCGGTCAAACTGCGCAGCTTAGGAGTTGCGCGGACTGTCTCGGCGGGAAGAAGACTTTTACTCACTGCCGGCGCTTCGATCTCAGGAGAATGGAAGATCTGCCGCCTCGCCGCCGTCTGGAACTTCTTAATTTCCTTGGGAAGAGCAGAGGGAGAGGAGACGTATCGCTTCCTCGTCGAGGTAGACTTATCCATCGGAGGCAGAGGAGAATTGCTTGGATCCGGAATCCGACACTCCTTCGTCTTCGGAGTAGAGAAACTCGAATCGGAATCAACAGCAACAGAATCCGCAGGTGATGAAATCAGTCCTTCGTCCTCCTCCTCGATGACGGCAAGCTTAGTGGATGAGACGGAGATCTTCTTCGTATCTTTCATGATCGGGGAGATGAGAATCGGAAATTGGAATATTCTGGAATGTGGAGAGAGAATTAGGGCAGGGGTGTGGAAAGGAAGCAGATGAGGGGAAAATTAGCTGATCTAACTTTCATTTCTCAGCCAATGTGTGTGTGTATATGTACACGTGGACGGCGGTGCCACCTCCCGATCACCGGAGCTAGCTGAACGGAAGGAGTCCGGCTCAATATATTAATTATTATTATTCTTGCTAATTGAACTAATAAATGATTCGATTTGCGGGGTTAAAGTGAGTTGAGTGAAATTATCCGTTGTATTTTATTTCGCGATCTTAATTCTGATCTTGTGAATAGTTTTTTGCAAGACGTGTTATAGAGAGTAGTAAGCATTTGTATGAGCAGGTAAGCATATAGTAAGCAATATATGGGAGACAAAATTGCTAAAGGGTGTTCGTAGGATCGTAAATGTACTATCGAAGGCATGTAGGTAGGTATGTTGGGGTTTACCTACAATTTGTAGCTCCTTAGAATGCAAATGTGATTGTCACGTATTATCAGCTGATTGATGAGCTGAATTTAAGACGATCTCAACAACTAATGGGTAGCAATTTAGATCTCTTGTAACTTCAAGACTCCTAAGTTTTTTTTACACTGATGCTTTTCGGACTGCTAAGTAGTTGCTCTTGACTTGATCGATTGATTATGCGAAACCATGGGATAAACCCATTTGAAAACTGATTAAATTTATAAGTTTCATAAAGATAAATGGTACCCAAAATTATTCATTTCCCATCATTATTATGTGTTGGTAAAACAAAATCCCATAAAACTAAGGCCCTATGATCAACAATTCCAAACACAAATACAAGCATAGACCCCAGATTGGTTGGCAACGCATTGGCCTCCCGTCGAGTTGTGTTTAACATAACACTTCTTCCCACAATCCGTCAGCGTACACCCCTTTGGATACAATGTTTCTATACATCTCTTTTGTGCGCTTGTTTCTTGAATTTGCGTCGCAGCTACTCAAACGAATTAAAAAATATAGTAAAATTAAGTACTCATGAACAAGTATAAGCAAATATCTACGACTACAAGAATGAATTGAAATCTGCAAAATTAAAATTAAACGAACCTGAGAAAATCAAGAACACCATGAAAATTTGGAGAAAGGAGAATCTGGCCATGTTGTTGATATTCTTGTTTATATTTTTACTCTTGTGTGGAATATGATGAGGAGGATTATGTGTTTGTAGTTTATTTATATGGTTGGAGAGGCATGAAAAATATAGCAATGCTCATAATTTTGATAATTAATAGGATATTATATTCTATTAATGAGAGATTTACCTTACAAAAAGATATAATGAGAGATTTAGTAACATAAAAATTTGATTGTGTTTACCAATTTAGTTATTCATTCATAAAAATAAATTAACATTTTTTTTAGAATTCTTCCATGCATGTACCTTAGCTTACTAGTATCTATGAAGATTAATGTGGTGGCCAAATGTTTGATTGATACCAAAATTAAAAATGGATCAATTGAAAATTAATCAAGGACAACGTGGCTGAGCGATGGGAGATTGAAGTGCAACGTCGACGTCAGGAGCGGAGCCAGGGGCTCCAAGTGGGTTCCCCGGACCCCACTTGACAAAATATTTTTCGAAAAAATGTATGCAAAAGTGTAACATAAATGCTTATAATTGAATATTGGACCCCACTTGGACTTGATCGAAACTTGTACATTTCGATCGTTTTGCAGATTTTTTATAATGGACCCCACTTAGCAGAAGTTCTAGCTACGCCACTGGTCGACGCTGCTATATTCAGGGACGAGGGACGGCGTGGGATGGGAGCAGTGATTAGGAATGGTCAAGGACAACTACAACTCTACCGTACCCAAGTGGTAGAAGGCTGTCCGGAAGCTATGAAGAGTGAGGCTTTGGCCCTTTTTGGAGGTAGTGGGTTGGGTGAAGATACTCGGTGTTGATGATGTGATCTTTGAGGTGGATTCCCTGAGTGTGGCTCGTGTTGTTCAATTGGGAGAGGATGATCACTCGGAGCTTGGGAGCTTGATTGATGATATTACATAGGGCTCCTTCCCACCTGACATGTTGCTTTTGTTCGGAGTCTGTTGCTCATGTACTCGCTAGGAAATTGAGAAACCTTGTATCACCGACTATTGATGATGCTCCCCCGTTTTGGATTATTGATGCTTTGAACAGTATTTGTTTCACTTGTGAGCATTAATAATTTTTGATGAGATTTGAAGTAAGAAAGAAAATTTAATCAAAACAGAATAATCGTTGAAGTTTGATACATCAAGAGAATGAATGGTCCAAACGCACTTTGATGTCGTGAGTCCATAACAAGTGTTGTTAGTTTGACCCTTGAATTTATGGATATTAGAGCTCCGTCAGTTAACGACATTAACTAGTTAACAAGGTAATTTCGTCTGTTAACGGCGTTAACAGACGGAGTTAACGCCGTTGACAGAGTTTTATAACTAGTTAACGACAATGACAGTGGTTGAGGGCATGAAGCAGGGGATCAGGGGTGTATTTGAGTTACTATGGCCTTGGTCCAACCTTTAAAGGTTGGACCCGGATTTGCTACCATCATTCATACATGGTTACATTCAATGCAAATATGAGGATAACCAATAACATGTTCCTATTTTTTTGCGCATTTGTTTCTCAAATTCTCAATACCAAAACTTATCGGTGGAAGACCAGTCTACTGATAAGGTAATTACACCTCCACGAAATAGGTCATAGTTTCGAATTCGCACCCAATTATTAAAAAAAAAAAAAAAAAACAAAGCTTATTGGTTACACTGATCATACACAGTTGACTACTGCCTACGTATAAGCTTTGCTTTAGTGTGGAATGCTCGATAGAATCATAAACCCTAAAATTTCATCTCTTCAAGTTCAATGGAAGTCCTCAAACACAAAAAAAAAAACACTCTCAAAATCTTCGTAAATATAATCGAAATAACTGTAACCAAAATTATTCATTTTCCAACATTATAACATGTTGGTACAAAAAAAAAAATCCCATAAAACTAAGTCCCTAGGCTACGATCAACAGTCCCAAACACAGATACAAGCATAGACTCCAGCTTGGTTGGCAATGCATTGGCCTCCTCTCGATTGGTGTTTAACATAACACTGCTTTCCGCAATCCGTGAGCGTACACCCTGATGGATACAATGTTTCCACACATCTCTTTTGCGCACTTGTTTCTTGAATTTGCGTCGCAGCTACTCAAATAAATCCAAGAAAAAAGAAGCAAAATTAAGTATGCATGAAGAAGTATATATTAATACTAGATAAGCAAAAAGATTAAATTAAACGAACCTGAGAAAATCAAGAAGACCATGAAAACTTGGACGAAGGAGAATTTGGCCATGTTTGATATTCTTTGTGTTATGAGCTCTCTGGTTTTGAATATGATCAAGAGACTGTGTTTGTAGTTTATTTATAGGGTTGGAGAGCCATGGAAAATATGGCAATTTTCATAATTTAATAATAATAACCGGATATTTTGCTAATAATTATAGGAAATTTCAGTAATATTCCATAATGAAAATTGATAAAATATTGAATTTTTTTCATCAAAATAAATAAATAATATAAAATAATAATGAGAGATTTTGTAACGTATAAATTTGATTGTTTTAACCAATTTAGCAATCAACTCCTCTTTAATGATATCGCAATTTCCTTTGTTAATTGATAGACGACTTAATTTATAACTAATACTTTCCAAGATGAGAATTCAAAATTCCTTTTTTTTTTTTTTGACTTAGATAGCTCCGTGAGGAGAATCAAGGTAGTAAGCAGTAAATTAAGGGTTAATTGATTTAGGGTTTAAGGGAGACGATCTGTTATTTAATATATTTTCCCGAATTGTAATACATCCTCCTTTTCAAGAACGATTAAACAAATACGCTATTTTGTTAGGTTTTCGTATAACCTTGTTATTTTTTTGCTGACGTGTTATTGATGGTCGAATTTTACATGCCATTTAAACGACATCACTTATGAAAAAATTGATTGGACGGCCGGAATAGCTATCGTCGACTTACTCCACTTAAAGGTGATGTCGACTTACTCCGTATAAAAACGATGTTATTTTGATGACATGTAAAATTTGACTACCAATAGGCTGAGTCAGTATAACATATCAACAAAAAAGTAACAGTGTTAGACGAAAACCTACCAGAAGAGCTATCGTGTTTGTTAACCGTTCTTAGTTTGGGGTTTATACTTCGAGCAAATAATTATAGAAGGACTCGATTTTTATTTTTTCATAGTATAGGGACTCCCCGGCCTCTCATCACATTCAAACATTTTTCCCATTCAAATATAATTCAAACAGTTTTATGACTAGTTACAAGAACTAGTTTTTATAAAAAAAATATATATATAAAAACTAATTATTTTGTATCATGACTAATTACAAGATATTGTTTTTATCAAAACTAGTTCTTGTAACTAGTTATAAAATTATTTGACTCAAACTCGTTCCCGAGACTCCCGACCTATATATTATTGCCACGAAAAAACGAGTATAGTAAATTTTATTTTTATTGATACATGCTTTTGAAATATAGTAAGTAAAGTGTATATGTACGTATTACCGTATACGTACGTAGTAGTATACTTTTAAGGAAACATCATACACAATTGATAGTACATAATATGAGATAAATTCAGCCGAATAAGAGTTTTATAGTTTTGGGGTCAGGATTACGTAACTATGTACCGTGAGTAGCAGAAGTTTGAAATATGTACAAATTAGGACAAATATTAGGGGCAGTCAGCGCATAGCAGGCCAGTGTGCTATGTGCAGGCAGCTACCCCTAATATTTGCCCAAATTTGGACATATTTCGAACTTCTGCCACTCACGGTACATAGTTACGTAATCTTGACCCCAACCACAGCTGGATGGTCATGGATGGGGAGTGGTGTGACATACGCTCTCATTCTCGTAGTAGGCCAAGTAGCAATCCAAAATTTCCATCTCACCTCCTACGGTTATCGGGCAGACTTTATCGACCAGGCGAAACTGAGCATTATAGAGGCAGTTCTTGCAGTCCTCGAGAGATACATGGCGGTCCATGTAACTGTTACATGTGACGGTGGCGGCGTAACCTAAGGTATGGCCGTCAGGATTAACGATACAGTTAACATCCGCCTTTCCGGGCTCATGGTAGAGATCAATAGCGTATTGTAAGGCATCCAGCCCTGCCTGCCTCAATTTTTGGTCATTTTTGTCTCTAATTGTGTTGCCACACCCTTGACGGAGAATGCGCTCGTACTTATCCTCCTGGGATTCAACGACGTCGATGCTGCTGAAGATCGTGATCATCGTCGTCGACAGTAGTAGTGCGACAGAAAGGATGATTGAAGAAGAAGTTGACATAGATATTTTTCGTGGGGTTTTGGTTTGGGTTTGGGTTTGGTATGAACTTACGGGCTAGATGTGTCCAATTTATAGATGTTTCAGTTGGAGGGACTGATTTGCAAATACAAGGAATAATAAGGAGTTTGATACGTGTTATACTGTTAAATTGTAAATAAACAAAAATTTACTCGTCATATCTTCACACCATTATCATCATTTGACAACAATAAAAGGTCGATAAATAAAACAATGACAATTGGTAAAATCAAAACAAAGGTACGTACAAATAATAAATCACATAAGTAGTAAATTCAACACATATTTTACATGTGTAGCTCTCATATCTACAAAAACATTAAAGCATATATACTTTTTTTGAGTTGACACATCAGCAAAATTCGAATTTGCAGGCCTCCCCATTAATCTAGGATTTTGCCTTTTTCTATTTTTTCTCTCTCCACGGGAAAGCTAAAGGAGCTTCATTGACAAAAAAAAAAAAAAAACTCATCTTCATCTTCCCCATTTGCATCTCCCTGCTTCAAACAATCCTTCCTCCATTCTTTTTTTCAACAGACAAAATCCTTCCTCCATTCCATTAAAGCATTTCTGAGTTCATCACAACCATAATCAACCGCTCAACATCAACTCCTCAAGGTCTGATTTCATCACTGCAGTCCCCGAAATCGTAGCCTTCTCCTTCGTCTTATCCCCACACCCAGGCTGCTGAACGATTCCCAGCTTCTGAAACGCCCCCACCCGAACGAGCCACCTTCTTCTGTTTCCGAAATCCGTCGGGTCGCATCTCCTGCCACAGCTCCGCTCCATTTCCACTGGGATCAAATTTGACAGCGTTCCTCCCAGTGGTCTCATCGAGGTTAGTCTGTGCTATTAGGTTTGGAGTTCAATAGACTTTCAATTTACTACTGATTGAATCCTCTTGATTTCTCTTAGATGCTATTGTTTAGATATAAACTGTAAAGCTTTTCTTCGCCATTACCAAATCAACACGAGAGATTGAACAAAAGAAATGGGGCTAAAGGAAGGAAGAGCGCGATCTAATTCTTCTCCGAAACTCAGCGAACCATGGATTTAGACATGCAATCCTTGGCGGCGACGATCGGGGTATCAGTCCCCGTCCTCCGCTTCCTCCTCTGCTTCGCGGCGACGATTCCGGTGAGTCTATTCCACCGCGTCGTCGTTCTCGGTGCTATCCCCAAGCACATCTATGCAGCAGCCTCCGGTGCTATTCTCTCCTATTTGTCAATTGGATTCTCCTCCAATCTCCACTTCTTGGTCCCAATGTTGCTCGGCTACGCTGCAATGGTCATCTCTCGCGCTCACTGTCGAATCATCACTTTCGTTGTGGGTTTCGGGTATCTAATTGGCTGGTGAGTTTTAATCTGGATTGATTCAACATGATAATGATTGATTAAAAGGATGATTGCTTGATTGGTAGTTGTGGTCAGTAATGTTTAGGAGTTATGTGCTCTGAAGGAGTTTGGTGGGTTCAAATAAATGGCATTTGGTTAACTAAGGAGCATGAAAAATATTGCAGTCTCAAATGGCTCGAACTTGTGAGTTGTCTTCAAACTGAAATGTCACAGATATCATAAGACTATGTTATCGAGTGGACGTATGGATATTGCTTGGGTTCTGTTATAATACTGTTTTTGTCATTATCATCTTAATTGCAGGTGTTTGATGGAGTGTATACATTGTAGGGACTGAGTTTCGGTGCATTTCTAACCCAGTCAGCTAGTAGGTTCCTCTACTTCTCAATGGATTCAAAGTTACTATAATGAAGCACCCATAGACGAATACGGTTCGTTGTCTAAGTAGAGTATATCTATCAAAATCATTACTGGACGTCTTCAGAACAATAAGTGCCAACTTTCTAATGATCTGATGCTTTTGATGGGTTAATCAAGCAGCCAAAATGGGGTCATCTTAAGGAGCTTCATGCGATAATCAAGTCATGCTCGCAGACTCTGCTTACTGGAGTTCAATAGTTGTTCCCCTTTGGTCCACAACAGGATGTAAGTAAAACTAAGAGCAGTAAAACTAAGTAAAATCATTTCTTACCAAATGGTGTTGTGTTCAGTCCTATCTCACTTTCCTTGCCATTCCTTTCTGTTAGGCTTACGTCTTTAGAGGAACTTCAGGGGAGTGTACAGCCTTTCTGGTAAATAATAACAGGGCACAAATTGCTAGAGTCGTATTCCAGAACAATACATACGCACTGCCCCGGAGATCAATAAGCATCTTACCATACTGCAAGAGTGTTGCTTTCAACACAGGAAAGGTGATACATGTACAGACTTTAGTATTCAATGAGACGGCTATGATAGTCTTAAGTCATACATATGTGTAATATGTTTCATCTTCATCACTTGCCTACTGCATATACAACATTTAACTGATTAGAAACCCTACTAATAATTAGTTTCACTCTCTTCTGAATCCCACGTTTGAACAGCTAACAACACAGAGGAATACACGATCAATGATACTGCGACCCAAATCACTTACACTTCAGAAATGGATTGGCAAGCTGCAATGTTTATGTCTCATACATACCTAGAAATCCTGGCACATACTCACTTACACTTCATATTTTGTATCTTACTATCCTATTTCTATAACAAATTGGTTTGCTAGGAGAGAGGCTACAGATTTACAGAGATGATGGGCAAACAGAGTTCAGTGGAATGGTTTTGGTAGCTCTGTTCATCGTTCACTTACATGGTACAAGGTACAAAAGTAGAATTACTAGCTATCTTGCAATAGTTGATAATTCAGATCTGATGAAAAGATTGACACGATATACATATATGCAATCTCTTCAACTTTGGAAGAAGACTTTATTAATCTCTTCAATTTTTTGTTCATCATGGTTGACATTCTTGCTTGGAATCTGCTGTCTCTCCTAGATTTCAATTTCTAATAGCCTACATCCTGATGAAGGTTAATTAATCAAAACTGAGAATCAGTACATATTTCAGTAATTAGTCTAAACATTGCCTATTTCGTATTCACACAAAGATGCAGTTATTGTTCAGATATGTAACACTGAATCATACTCATTTATTTCGCAGGAAAGCTCAATAGATCTATCAAGTGCAAGAACTTCTTCTCAATCTCTTCACATCTGTGTTATAGCCCCTGGATCGTTCCCCAACACCAACAATACAGCACCAGTTCCTTAAATGACCCCAACCTCCAAGAATTCAACTACAATTGCACCTGAAGTTGACTATGATGCTGATGGAGAAAATAACTTGGTTGATGTTGAGGTGGGTGAAGTGGATGAATTGGATGATGATCGTATCATTGCAGCAGCCAAACGACACTTGAAGAGGAAAAGAAAATTGGTCATTCCATTGACTACCTCATCTGATTCCGACGAAGCCTAATACTATTGTGCTTATTATGTTATAGATTTTTCAGTCCTGTGAAGTTATTTTCTGTGAAGTTATTTTTTGTGCCTAATACTGTGAAGTTGGATGCATTATAATCTCAAAGGATAATATGAAGTGTTCACAAGAATGTTCCCAGTTGTACACACAATACACAACTGCTAGAAAACATAGTATCAAAGGGTGTGACTGAAGGAAATAAATGAACGATAATGGAAAACAAGAGAAAGTTGAAACATTACGAGGGAATGAAATAGTAGCAATCACAGTTCATCATCAAGCTTCTTCCAAGCTCTGATCAACCCATACTCATGCACCAAAAGTTCAAGTTTTTAATCTCTACTTTCATTCTCATTTATATTCTTTCATTTTTTGTCATACTCAAATATTAACAGAACAAAATCATGACTCACACCCGGCCAACAGGCTGGAAAGTATCTAGTATTAATTTATGTTTTAATTGAAGTCGGAACTCTAGGGTACTTATTTCTCACAAATCACTCGAGTTCAAACCCCGTAGAATCTTGACAACAAAATAATAAAATATGATGTGATTAAACAGTGAACTAGCATTTTTATTAGCCCGTTGACCAATTTTATCGATATAATACTTGAAGTGGTATCGATTCGATACAATACTTGAACTTGATAAAATTAGCTAAATAACATGGCACCCGATTTTCACAAAAATAATATCATATAATATTTCTTGTACTCAACACTCCACTCTAAGTTCAATTTTGTTAGCTATTTTGAATATTAATAAACTAAAGAAATTGTTATTTTAGCTGACTAAATTGTGTGATTCAGTTGTCACGTTAGCAGTTAAAGGAAAATTTGGTCGGAATTGAAAGGAAGTACCTATTTGAGAATGTCTGAAATATTTGGTATTTGAATGAAATTTTTGAACGAATTGCGTTAATAATAATAAACTGTACAAGCGAGATTGCAAAAATAAAAAAGCTTCACAGAACACATCCAACATCAATCTCATTTATTCAATGGCACAAACACAACGTGGTGATGACAAATACAACACTATGAGGTCGTTTGGTTGATGAAATTAGATCCAAAAATTGGGTTCCAATTCTCGGCCCACTGGAAATTAGCTCAAATAATTGCACTACAATTCTCAGTGGGCCGAGAATTGAAATCCAATTCTCAAACCCAATTTCATAAATTAAATCACTCATATCCTATATGTTGGGATTCATATTCATTTTTTGGTAGATAAGGCAATTACTTAATTTCCTAAATTAAACATACACTAACTTTAGGAAAAAAATTAATTATTTTCTTACCAAAAACATAAAATATAACATTTTCCCTATATTTTGTTATAAGATACACACACACCAACCTCCTATATATTGAGATTTTCAGTCAAAAAAACATAATTGAGATTTAATTATTTACTAAAAAATGACAAAATAATAATTACATTTCCATATATTGATACATGACCAAATTCATCCCTCCCTCCTCAAATCCTATATATATCTCCAAATATTAAGCATACATGACCCAAAATAAATTAAATATTATTCTAAATTATTTAAAAAATCCATACATCTCAAAATGGCAGCCAAAACTTTGCCTTCATCCTCGTGCTTTCCATGGCTTGGCGTTCGTCGTTCAACTCTCACAGGTTAGTATATTCGTCGTAACATTTTCAAAATTTACGGACCGTTCGTTTTTTCGAAACGCATGTATTTGATGAAATATGGTGTTTTTAGAATGGTGTTTTTGAACCCCAATTAATTAACTTGGCTAGGCGAAATATATTAATTAATTAAGTTCTTTACTTTCACTCTTTTCATGTAGGCTGGTGGAGAAGGATCGCTTACACAGTTACATTGACCAATCAGCTACTAGAACAATAATTAAACTCGTGTTCATAACAACGAATTAACATAAGTTTTTTTTTTTTACGGTTGTTTGAAGAATGTTCGGCGGCGTGTAACTACCAGTGTTCAGCGACGTCGCATAAGAAACCCTGTCTGTTCTTCTGCAACAAGTGCTGCCAGAAATGTCTCTGTGTTCCTTCTGGAACGTACGGGAACAAAGAAGAGTGTCATTGCTACAACAACTGGAAAACCAAGGAAGGCGGCCCTAAATGTCCTTAGATTAGATTTACATTATTCTTAATCCTAATTTTAATGTCTCTTCATCTTCTATGGGGGTTGGCCCTCTAAATATTTTTCCTTATTGAGGTTGTATAATGATGACAAATAAAATTGTACATCATTCCGAATTCATAATAACAAAGATCGATAAATTAAAGGTTGGAGTTTGGTGTCCTTTCTCACCTCGATCGAATCTGCGTGTTTATAATATAATGATTATATTTTGTGTCGATATAAGTATTATAACATTTAAATTTTTTATTTTTATTTTGTCGAAGACAACTCCCGCGGAGAAAAGGAGTCAATCATACAAAAGAAGATATTAAGTACCCACCCAAGCCGAAAGGTTAACCACTCCTTGGCTTGGGAGGTAACTAAGCGCTTGGCGAGCCACATAGTGGGCTGCCATATTAGATTGACGAGGCACAGACCGCAATCTCAGCTGGGGAAGACCGTCCACAAAATGCAGGATGTCCTGCAACAATGCCACCACCATCTCGTAAAAAAACTTGACGTTGAGCAACAGCAAGCGTGACTTGAGTAGGATCTCCCTCAATGTCAACATTTAATTTCATTCACCAACTCAGCAAATTTGATGACTCACACGCTGAATCGAACAACTATCGATTTGTGTTCTCCTTATCATCGAATTTTCCTTCGAACGATTACTAATTAAATATTAAAATTAATATAGTCATCAGACTAGACAGCGTGTAAGTCAAACTTGATGAGTTAGCCAAGGAAATTGGATGCAATGTTTTGAATGCCGTATTCTGCCTCCGGTTGGACTGGTCCGATCGTGAACCAGTCAGCTCTCCGGCACCGATAAATTTTGGTTCAATCCCGGTTCAACCCTGATTTTCCCATTAAACCTTTGAACCTTGACCTTGCCTCCCCCGGTCTGGTTCTGAAAACCTTGATTGGATGTCCAATCCATCCAAAAAACAAGACAAAATTTCTGATGGTGCAACGAGATATAACGTTCGTTAAGTGATATCTAGTGCAAATTACAAATGAACAACTCAATAAACTCGTACTATAAAATTTTATTCATAAAGTGGATCAAAATCAAATACGACAAACGGACATGCGAATGAAAACCCAATTAAGGTTTTTTCATACATCCCTCGATGTCATGAAGAATCTACACTCCACAATTCCAAATACAAACACATGAAGAAACAGTATGGCCTACGTCTTGAACGCATTGGCCTCTCTTGTCTTGATGCTTATCAAAGCACTTTTGTATGCAATCATCCGTTGTGCAGTTCGACGGATACAACGTCTCTATGCATTTCTGGACATCCACAACATCGGCTTCTGTAACTAGTGTCATTCCTGCAATTCGATCCACGATAAAATAAGTACACGATTTACGCTACAATTAAAACATGTATCAAACAAGTTGAACGAACCTGAGAAAATTAGCGCAACGACGAAAACGTGGAGAAGGGAGAATTTGGCCATCCTTGAATGTGTTTTTTTGTTATATGTACCAAAGTTTTGGGTTTATTTTGTGTGCAATTGAGGGCTAGTTTAAAGTGTATATATAGGTGAAATTTTAGATATGGAAATGTTAATTATACATAGTAATATGACCATATAGAATATTTGCTAAACGGCATTGTTCCTTATACGCATTGAAAGTTTACAAAAATGGTGTAAATTTACAAAAATTTCCTCAAATTTATTTATGGAAGATTATTTACACTGATTTTTGGGGAAATAGAAAATTTTGTCCCTATACTTTTTAAACTTAACAGATAGCCCCATACACTATAAAATAGATCTTTTTATCTCTTTCTACTTCGATTACTTTGCATTTTGGGTACTTTCGTTTCAACTTTTATCTTCATGATGTTAATCGGTGTGCATGCAATATACCACGTTAGCTTCAATAGTCATGAATTAGCTTACTAAGCATTTTTAATTGGGAGTATAAATATATATAATTAGATAGGACGAAGTCGGTGAATAAAATGTGTGATTTAATTTAAAACTCTTCGCATTTCATCATATTTTTCGCGATATCTCCCCTGTTTACCTTACCTTACTATTTGTTGGGATGTTAACTAGTTAACTCCGTCAGTTAACGGCGTTAACTAGTTAACAAGTTAATTTCGTTAGTTAACTCCATCAGTTTAACGACATTAACTAGTTAACAAGTTAATTTCTTTAGTTAGTTAGTTAACTAACAGAGTTAGCTAGTTAACGAGTTAATTTCATCAATTAACTAGTTAACTCCGTCAGTTAACAGCGTTAATTAGTTAACTCCGTTAGTTAACAGCAATGGTTGAGGGCTGCGAAGCAGGAATTAAGAGTGTATTTGAGTTACTGTGGTTTTGGTTGGACCGATCCAACCTTTTAAGGTTGGATCCGGATCCGACTCGATACGATACTTGAACTTGATAAAATTAGTTAAATAACATAGCACCCTATTTCCACAAAAAAATAATATCACATAATATTCCTTTACTCAACACTCCACTCTACGTTCAATTTTGTTAGCTATTTTTTATTATAAAAAGTTGATTATCATCAAATTAATGAATCTATTAGCTTTGAATTTGAGAAAGAAAAAAAAAACATCTACTTGTTGGACCCAAAACCGATTGACATCATCATATAGCTATCATCCTAGTCAGCGTGTGAGTCATCAAACTTGATGACAGTGGCGAAGCCAGGATCCTAGTAGACCCTGGGCCCGATACATAAAATACATCAGTCAAATATATTTTTGTACGAAAAAATACATATATTTTAGCTATTTGGGTCCAGGGACTCTGGGCCCGGGCCAGGGGTAGACTCCCCTGGCTTCGCCACTGCTTGATGATTTAGCCAAGGATATAACGTCCGTTAAATGAAACAGTGCAAATTATAAAGATAAGTAGTTTACGTGCAACGAAGTGAAAAACTCAATAAACTCGTACTACCAAATTTTATTCATAAAGTGGATCAAAATCAAATACGATCAATGAAAACCCAATTAAGGTTTTTTCATCTATATCCCTCGATACAATGAACCGCATCACGAACAACCTACGCTCCACAATTCCAAATACAAACACATGAAGTAAGAATATGGTTTACGTCCGGAACGCATTGGCCTCTCTTGTCTTGATGCTTATCAAAGCACTTCTTTATGCAATCATCCGGTGTGCAGTTTGACGGATACAATGTCTCTACGCATTTTTGGACATCCACAATATCAGCTTCTGTAACTAGTGTCATCCCTGTAATTCGATTCACGATAAAATAAGCACACGATTTACGCTACAATTGAAACGTATATCGAACAAGTTGAACGAACCTGAGAAGATTAGGGCGACGACGAAAACGTGGAGAAGGGAGAATTTGGCCATCTTTGAATGTGTGCTTTTGTTATGTGTATACCACGGTTTATAATGTGTGCAATTGGGGGGCTATTCTAAAGTGTATTTATAGGTGAAATTTGAGATATGGAAATGTTAATTATACATAGTAAATATTGGTAAATGATATTGTTCCTTATACGTATTGAAAAATTGCATAAATGGTTTAAATTTACAAATATTTCCTCAAATTTAATTATGGAAGATTATTTGGCTGATTTTTCGGTAATAATAATATTTTGTTTCTATATTAATTCAAAATTTGTGATCAGATGACGTGATTCATTCTCTATTATTACAGAGTCCGGAAGTTTCCTTTATTCCTTTTTGGGAAAATAGCAATTTTTGTCCTCTACTTTTACAACTTAACAAATAGGCTCCTACACTATAAATTGCTCTTTTTATCCCGGTCTACTTCGACCATTTTGTCTTTTGGGTCCTTTCATTTCAAATGATGTTAATTGGTGCGCATTCAGTACACCGCATTAGCTACAATAGTTGTGTATTAGCTTACTGAGCATGTTTTAATTTGGAATATAGGTAAATATAATTAGATAGGACGAAATCGATGAATAAAACGTGTGATTTTAAAACCCTTCGTATTTCATCGTACTTTTCGAGATATCTCACTAATTTACCTCACTAACCAACTCTTCGTCTCCTGTCTCCGATATCTCTCTCTGTCGGTGTGCGGATGTGTCCAGATTTGATGTTAAGAAGACGGTAGTTGGAACGGAAGGACCCAAAATGTAAAGAGGTCAAAGTAAGAAGGGGTAAAAAGAACGATTTATAGTATATGTGGTTATTTGTTAAATTGGTAAAGTATAGGAGCACAAAATGCTATTTTCCCTTTTTTTTTTAATAAGCGTAATCAGTGGGTTTGGTTTCTTTCCATTTCTGGATTTCTGGTTATCTCCTTCCTTAACCCGACAACCCTCACTACACACTAGCGGGCCTAAGTGAGAAGGACGTTTGGGCCGGTCAACCAGCCCCTCAAGCCCATGGTAGGAGGCTTGGTTGGGCCGGATCAGATTTCTTGGGCCACGGGTTGCGCCAAGTGATCAAGGGTCCACTTCGATTTAGTCTAAAACACAACCCATAATCCCCTGATGAAGACTAGGTGGTTTGGTATAGGGGAAATCCAGCTGTGTTTCTTGGAAACTCTGTATTCTGAGATATCCTTGTTTGTTTACTATCTAATGGAGCTGGAGTTTTGTATTTCAGATACCCAGAGTTTTTTATTGTCTCCAGAATGTGTATTCTGACAATTTCTACTTTTATCATAAATTCTGACTTCCCCCAAATAGAATAATGGGACCACTGTCTTCCCCTCCTATTTTCTTTACCAAATATACATACCAAATAATGTAATTTAACATCCTCACTTTTCCACCATTCTCCTTTTTTATCATAAATTCTGACTTCCCCAAATAGAATAATGGGCCTGTATATTTTGTTTGTTGGGATAGAGTAATTTTTTTAGTGGTTACGGGTGTCTTGGCGTGGGATTCAACCCATTGCCTCGGGTGGCCCGGGGTATGGATATTTTAGTTGCTTGCTGAAATATGTTTATGTGTATGTGATGTATTTGGGTGATTCTTATATTTACATATTTATTACCAATCATTAAAACAAAAAAAAAACAAAAAAACTTGTCTTAAAAATATTTTATTTCAGAAGGCATAAAGATAACATTGTATCAACGAACTTTCATTAAAAATCACCCGTACAATAAATTGCAAAGAAAACTGCATTAACTATTATAAATGGATGAAATTTCATTCTCTCGATTAGATGTGATCACAAGTCCAAACACAAGTGCATGCATAATCAGTCATGGCTCTGTTTGCAATGCACTGGCCTCCAATATAATCATGATGCTTATCAAAACACTTTTGTCTACAATCTGCCAACGTGCATCCTGACGGATACAACGTCTCCAAACATCTCTTTCCTTCAGCATCAACTTGGTCAATCAATGCCATACCTGCAACTCAGAAAACACAGAGTCAGAACAACAAAATAAAACACAAAAAAGTTCAAAGCGGTACTCTTATAAGAAAAGATGATATATTCATAAATCAAACGAACCTGAAAAAATCAAAGCAATGGTGAAATATGAAGAAAGGAGATTTTGGCCATCTTAATTGGTAGTGTTCTTTTTCTTTCTTCACCTTCTCTCAGTGATTATATTGTTGTGTGTGTGTGAGATGATGGATTGTTCTGATTCTGAAGTATATATATAGTGGTAGTGAAATTATATGTTTGGAAATTACCATAATGTAATTTAACTACAAATTGAAGTGTGCCCAATATTTTTAGAAAAATAGCAAATATATAAAATGTAATTTGGCAATAAATTTATATTTTTATACTTTTATCAAGTGCATAATTATCCAGTTAGGTAGGCGTACATGGATTTTTTTTGATTATTTATGGAGTTGGAGATAATTTCATGATTTTCTCCCATAAATAGTGATATATTTTTAATTTTAGAGATTTCAGCAAGAAACTATCCATGGGCCGGAAGGACAACAGTGTTCTAAATGGGCTGGGCAATTTAGGTTGGAGCCCATACTTATTTTTAAGCCCAAAGGTTCGATGACGACATAAATACGCAAACATTACGTCACTCAAAGAAAACGACAAACTGCCTCTACCGACACGTACGACAGAGAAAAATCAAAGTCAACGTACACGTCAGCTTTCGTTGGTAACCTCCCCATACCGTCCTCTAATAAATGTTTCTTTATTAAATAAAAATTTCAAAAAGTCGAATAAAATACAATAAATATTATTTAATATATAGATTAATTAATTAATTAATTAAGAAAGAAAGGGAAAGATGCTTGTGCTATGAACTTTCCCCAAACTCGAGTCAACAAGGTAACTGCTCCCACTCTATGATTTTTTTTTTAAGATCTCTAAACTTCATTTTGGACCGTTAGATCATAGATAACAAGCTCTAATCACGATATTTAAATTAACGAAATCTGGTGAATCAGTTTAAACCCTTAGGCTGTATCGTACCGTACACGTGGAGCAGCTATTTGAAGATATTAGATTGAATTTGAGCTGGTGGAAAGCGGGTGACGAGAATCAAAGGTCACAGTCAGTCAAAGCAGAAAAGTCTCACCAAAATTTGTACGTTCAAGTACAGCTTCGAATTCTGCTATCTCTATCTAACCAAAAATGCTAAATGGGTCTATACTTAATAGTGAAGTTTAGTAAAAGAATAATTAATAATTAATAATTATTAGTGAAGAAGTTAATTTGAGGCACTTTCAAACTACTCCCACCCAAGAGCTAACCATCAATTAAAGATTAATATTGTATTTTGGCTTTCTATAGTGCTTCGTTTCAGTAACGATTTAAGATTCATTCAGAATTTTTCCTGAACAATTTGAATTAGTGGAATGTAACAGTTAATGACATTTTGTCACGTTTTTCTTAATCCTCTTGAAATTAGGATATCCTGAAAGGTTTATGCTTGGCAAAAGGCATTGTTCTTATTAGTTAATTTGATAGAAAAATTTGAGAATAGGAGAATGAGTATCATGGTATGTAAACAATGATGTACGTAGTCAAGATTTCGGCTATCCGGAGTTCATGATAAAATAAGAACGTGAAAAAGATATTAAATTAAACTAACAAAATTTCACCTTCACAGTACTTCATGATGAGTTATTGTGTTCCGAAACCATCTACAATACAATTTTTTTTCCCAATTTTATAGCGAAATCTTTCTAATATACACTAGTCATCAAAATCTGAATAATTTTATCTCTAATTGAAAAACCAAGTTGTATAAATTTTGACTTAGTCCAAGTGAAAGTCCAATGTTTTATATATTAAAATTCATGTAAATTATACATATTATTTTTATATTTGTAATCTCAAAATGGGATCCCTTATCTTTTAGGGCCACACAACTTGGCCACTAAATGAAATATTCAACAAATAATTGTACTAATAAGTTCATTTGACGAGTTTCCTTTTCCGGGAACCAAGAAAATAATTGTGACTTAATTACAAACAAGTCACTGGCAACTTTTTATTAGTTTTGACGGAAGAATTAGCTTCTAGAAATGATGACGGCAGGACGTACCTAAGCCTGACATAATACTAACGCCATCCATGCACGTTAGACTTAATCTTTTATTTTTAATATTTAGTCCTCGAACCAAATTCTTTTCTTGTAACAAAAGGATCCCTGATTTTTATATTATAATCCTTTTCAGCCCTCTTTCTCCATTATTTTTTACAATATTATTTTGCCAAAATGTCCTTATCTTTTATCTTTTTATTTTCCCTTGCTTTGGTGTCCTAACAGCCATGCAAATATGCAATAGATTGGGCCCCTAGTTTTTAAATATAAAAGTTATGAATTTTTGGGTGATTAATTATTATAACACTTGATTAGAGGTGGATTTGGTAACTTGTATTTTATGTTTGAATTTCATTAGAGCTAACATGTAGTAAATAAAAATTTATTAGGCTATTTGTTTGTGTGGAATCAAAGTTTTCAATTTAGGTAAACCAGAAGCACTAATAGTAGACGATTATTATTTATTAGGAGGTTTTAGATTTTAAAATGTCTAAGATCCCATGTATTATTAAAGGAGACGACATGAGTCAGATACTGGTAATGAGGATGTATAACGACTACCCACACCCACTCAAAGAAAGGAGGACATGACACTTGTTTTGAAGCCCGACGGGTGGAAGCGCATTTAATACCGATGAAATTAGTATGCAGAAGGATGCAATGTGTAATTTGATGATTATATCACTAACTAATTGTTAGTTCATTTTGTATAAATATGGAGTCTGTAACACCGTTGACGATTCATCATATACATCACAACCACATTTCGTCAACACTTTCCTATTTCTCTTTCTAAGATTGATCAATCGTCTTTTTCACGTCTTGTTTTTGTTTGACTCGAACTCAAATGTGAACTCTCATGGTTTAATATCGGAGAAAGGGCCACTCTTGACTTTTTTTTTGTTTTGCATGATTGGGATTGGATAGATTTGGGAAAAAATGGTAAGTAAAGGGAATCTCACGATATTGAATAAAATAAAAATAAAATGGATAAAAGTGGGGATGTGGATCCCCATCCAACCCTTTCCAAGGGTTGGAAATTCCAACCCTTCATCTTAACCATTAGATTACCTTTGACCCTTTGACCAATCCAATGGTCTAGATTGTTAGGGATATTTTAGACTTTACACATATAATTTAATTATTATATATAAATTAATTAATTAATTTTTCCAGCGACCAGCAGCTCATCTCCGGCGACCGACTGCCGGCGCCGGCGGCTTTTCCGGCGACCGACCGCCGTCGCCGGTGACTTTTCCGGCAATACTCCGGCGAGGTTTTTTTTTTTTTTTGCTTTCAAAAAAACTAGTTACCACCTTTTTTCTGTTAACTAGTTAACAATATTTTTTTAACTGATAACTAGTTAACATGGTTTTTAACTGATAACTAGTTAACATGATTTTTAACTGATAACTAATTAACATCGTTTTTTGTTTGATAACTTGTTAACAGATTTTTTACTAACAGGTTAACCAACCGAGTTAACTAGTTAACAAATTTTTTACTTGATAACAATATTTTTGTTGACTAGTTAACCAACCGAGTTAACTAGTTATCAAGTTGTTAACTAGTTAACTTATCAAATTGTTAACTAGTTAACTAATCGAGTTAACTTGTTAACTAGTTAACATATCAAATTGTTAACTAGTTACCCATTCAAGAAACTAGATAACACCTTTTTTAAATTAGTTTAACTAGTTAACACTTTTTTGCTGTTAACTAGTTAACAATGTTTTTTTAACTAATAACTAGTTAACATGATTTTTAACTGATAACTAGTTAACATCATTTTTTCGATGTTAACTAGTTAACGAATCAGCATAATTAGTTAACTAGTTAACGACTTACCATGATTACCATATTGAGTTAACTAGTTAACATTATGATTTAGATAACCAGTTAACATTTTTTAATATGATAACTAGTTATCAAATTTAGTTAACTAGTTAACAACATCATTAGATAACTAGTTAACGAGATTATTTAGTTGATAATAAGTTAACATGTTAGTTAATTAGTTAACATCATTAGATAACTAGGTATTTAGTTGACAATTAGTTAACATGTTATTTTGACAACTTAATAATATTATATATAATTACATGATTTTTTCAAGCATTCAAAATTTTACATAGTAACCCAAAATTTTAAACGGTAAAATTTCAAACGGTACAAATAAATTACTGAATTTGAAACATTAATAATTACTAAACAAAGCGACGATGGGGATGGAGGGATGGTCGGGGGCAGGGGAGCAGTAGACGCCGGTCAGAGAGAGAGAGAGAGAGAAGACGTGAGAGAGAGAGGGGGCAGGGGAGCAGTAGACGCCGGTCAGAGAGAGAGAGAGACGTGAGGATATTTTCTTGAAATGACCGAATTGCCCCTCCGGTTTTTGGTTGGAAACCGGTCCAACCTTGAAAGGTTGGGTCCGGATCTTTTGCCTAAAAGTGGGATTAGATCGGCTGTCCATCGTGGAATTTTGCTTTATATTTTTTTTTTTTGGGTGGAAATTAAGAGTAAAAATGATATGATGATAATGTTAAATTAAAGATAAAAGAGTATAATATTTATTTTGAAAACCTTTTTCTACCCACTGTGGAATCAGCTATGCAACTTTGAATTTCGAGTTATTTTATGTCAATGTATATAATATTTTATATGCTATATGTTATATATAACATTTTATTTTTACTTATATAATGTTATATGTTATCGTAAATTTGTCTATATTATTAAGTAATTTAGGAATACAATAGTAGATAATATTTGTCTAATAATTCATTGGATTAAAGGTTTGGGTTGGACAGTTTGCGTGTAAGGGCTGGCGTTGGAGATGAAGAGGCGGACTTGTGTGGAGCATAGAATTTTGGCTTTTGACAAAGTGGAAGGAACCCGAATTATTTTGGGATTTTGTAGTTTTGTGGTCAAGATTACTTAATAATGTATTGTAGGTGGCACATTGTTCACGTATGTCCATTTATAGTCAATTGTGATCCACAATTAGCGAGGTGCCAACCAGTCAGTGCCACGCTGACTGTGTTGTTGGTCGTTGTATTGTTTGACGTGTGTTAAATCACATGATAATTTATGTTTTTTTTACCAATTATGCAGATGTAGGTGTGATGTTGGCTGCTGACACCATCCGTCAGGATCTCCACTTGACGGACAAGCGGCACGACCTAGTAGTCAACATCACTCGATACGCATGTATCGTGTCTGCTGTGGTTGGCGGCTTTGCGCTGAACTACATCGGACGGAGGGCCATCATCATCCTTGGGTTGTTCCTCCACACAACCGGAGTCACACTCACATGTATATGGGCACAAACTACAGGGTCGTAATATCAGGGCGGATCCTGATGGGCTTGGGTATTGGGTTTGGGCAGACCGCCGACCCTATCTACGTTGCGGAGATCGCCCCTGCTGCCCACCGAGGACTGCTCATTTCACTTTCCCAGGTAAAGACAGATTCTAAATTTTGAAAGTCAAAATCGGGATAAAAAGCGGCCCATAACCTCATAGTTTTCATTTTCTGCACGATATATCATCATAGTGTAGATTCTGCGCCGCATGCCATTATAGTACGATTTAACCGCACGGGTTTGAATTTATCCGGTTTCCCGGGATTCATCCAATTACTCAACTGAGGTGGCTGCCACATGTTTTAAAATAATCATTTAATTGGACGAAAAAAAATTAAATGATAAACTTAAATTGTTGTCCACAAAAGGTAAGGCTTTACAATTTCCCTTTTTTTGTCGTTTACTTCGTCCCTACCACAACCCCACCCCAAAACTCGACGACAACTTTTGATCGGCAAACCTCACCGGCGGCAAGAAACTGACAAGAAACTCACCAACTTTTGATTTGCTGCTCTTTCACTGAAAACGTCCCCAAATCAAACAACAACTTGTCCCCTCCATAGTTGCTTCCCCAATCAATCTCCCAATTCTCTTTACTCTTTGTCTTGATCGTCTTCTTCTTCGGAGAGGCAACAGAAGCACCCTGGTTTCTTAGGTGGAGAAGGCGACTGATCTCTGGAAGAGTTTGAAACCCTAAAGGAGACCCACGAGTGGCTTCGATTTCGATTTTGAAATCGAATTGGGGATATTGTTCTTCTTCATCTCTGATTTCTCTTTAGAGAAGAGAACATCTTCGATGCACGAATTGGAGGAAGAATCAGAAGGAGAGGAAACATACTCACGCTTTGAATTCTTGTCTAAACCCTTTCCCCCACCATTTAGATTCTCCGACAAACCCTCTGTTTTCAGTCTGATGTCCTCTGACGGGCGTCCAATCTTCTCATCAGGAACGAAGCGACGAAGATGATGATGCAGATCAATCTTTGAATTGAAGAGAGATTTATCCTTGGGAGCACCGCCGGAGGGGTCATAAACGGCGGCGGCGGGTCTGGTTGCGGAGGCGGGGAAAGACTTGAGCTTGCAGAGCAGGTCTCCAAACCGAAAGGGAGGAGAGAGTGCGATTGGGATCAGTGTATGATTTGGAAATGTGTCTTTCAGAGCTATGGAAGCCGATCACCCAAAGAGGTGTCGAAAAGAAGAGCCATCAGTCAGTTTCTCGCCGCCGGTGAGCTTCGCCGACCAAAGGTTGTCGTTTCGAGTTTTGGTGGGGTGGGGCTGTGATTGTAGGACGAAGTAAAAAAAAACTGTAAAGTCTTACCTTTTGTGGAAAATCATTTAAGTTAATCATTTAATTTTTTTTCCAACTTATTAAATGATTATTTTATAAGACGTGGCACCACGTCATATGAGTAACAGGATGAATCCCGGGAAACCGGATAAATTCGAACTCGTGCGTCTAAATCGTACTATAAGGGCACCCGACGCAGAATCTACACTATGATGGTATAACGTGCAGAAAGTGAAGACTATGAGGTCATGGGCCGCTTTTTATCCTCAAAATCGTTTCAACTTATTATCGTCCTAATTAAACTATTTTGAATATGTGCCAGCTGTTATTCACATTTGGACAATTGTTTGGCTACGTGGCACACTATTTGGCACAAGCCCACTTGGACACACACGTCAGCTGGAAAGTTGTGATAGGGATTGGAGTGATTCCTACATATGTGTTCGTCGGATTTCTACATTACTTCTTCGTTGAATCTCCTTGCTGGCTTGTCGTCAAGGGAAAGATAGCCTCAACAAGTGACGTCGTGAGGAATTGCGGCGCCACGGAGGCGGAGCAACGATCGAGGCTGAACCAGTTGAAGTACATAGCCGAGATCCCTGCCATTGTCCAGTCCATCTCAACGACAGTAATGAAGCCGATGTGGAAGGAGGTATCAGCCGGCCCCACCCTCCAATTGCGTGTCACGCTATTATTCGTAGCTCTGCTCTACGCTTTCCCGGCATTATCAAGCGCTGACGTGTGAATGTGGTTGGGGAGGACCTATTTCGTGACATTCGGGAGCAACAAGTACCAAATATGGTATTTAGTTATGGATTTAGTGCTGTAGGGTGCATGTTGTGGAGTGATTTACCTTTTCATTTGGCGAAGAGTTGCGAAGGTTTGTTTTAACTGATATTGTCATCCAGACCCAATGAGTATACATATATATATATATATATGGTGAAGATTTTAGTATCTCGAGTAAAATTGGTGGTACTGAGTAATGTGCCAAAGTCTTCACCATATAACATATAACATAATATAAATTAGATGTTATATATATAACATGTGAAAATGTTATATGATATATGTTTATATAACATATGAAATGTTATATCCTAAACCCTAATCCCTAAGACTGATCAGAACTTCCAATGAGTAAAAACTCCTAAGAGTTGAGGCGAAATCGTCCAGCTTATAGACGTTTTTACTCACTTTCGTAAATAATTTCAAAACGCAATTAAATGAGTACATAATTATTTAATTATTATAATTTTGGTGAAATCACCTTATATTTGTATTTGTATAGATAAGTTTTAGATGAAATATAATAATTTTTTTTAGAGATAATGACACTTTGCCCTCTTTTATTTTTTCAAGTTAACAAATTGTCCCTATACTCCAAAATACTCGATTTAAATACTTTAAATCGAAAAATTAATTAAATGCGCATGCAAGACCCACTTCTTGACTGATTCCCCTGAAAAATAAAATGAAGAGAAGACTAAAGACTTTGAAAAAACCTTTAATTTTTACGTTATAAAATATAAACTAAGTGTACTTAAGATGTCGAGTTTCGTATTTTTTTTTTTTTGAGGCAGCCGTAGCCGTATAAATTATAATTAAACAAGAGGGAAAAAATTAATTTAATTAATCAAGTGGGTTAAAATTAAAATACGAGAATATACGGAATGGTGAGAAAGTGTTTGTTAAAAGTCCAAAAATGCTATATTATCTTGTTTGGTATGAATAATTTATAAAATAAAAAATAGGGAAAGATAATAAGACTCACAATTATATTTGAGGGAAATCATAATCTAAGAAAAGTACAAATTCTCAGAATAAACTTTTTTGGTGACAATAAAAAACTCTGAGTATCCGAAATTCAAAACCTCTATCTATCAGTAAACAAACAAACAAATATATTTCATAATATATAGTTTTCTGAATTTCCCCGTACCAAACAATCAAATATATTCCATTACCTCATCCTCCTAGTCCCTCAACTATGTTTTAAATTCATTTTTTTCATGCGACCAACCATTCAAATTAAACCACGAACAGATAAAATGATTTTTTTACCTTAATTTTATAAATGAATAGAGAATTAAACGAGAATTACATATTAAAAGACAAGTTAAAAGACCTGACTTTCCGACTCGTGATTTCAATTTCACATGCTATCTTATTAATGAAATAATAAACACATATATTTGGTCTATACAAAGTCAACTCTTTTCCCCACTAAGGGATCAAGGTCAATACTTCATGTGACCAAATTTGGGGGTTAGACACATGATCTATGAACCCTAATTTTGGGTTAAATTCTATGTGAAGAAAAAATAGAATGAATGTTGGAACCCTAAGTCCCTAAGTCAAGTGACATTCAAAAGCATTCACTTGGGGCATAATTGGCTATGTGCCTAACATTTTGACCTCTTCAAATTAATAAACTATATATTATACAAAAAGGTAATTCCTTTGAAAATCAAATCAAAATGATATACTATAATATTGAAGGGGATAAGACTATGATTCAATTCAATGACTATATTATCAATTTCTAGTGATTTGTATTTTTGTCATAACATGCTAGTGGCTAATATGTATACATGACGTATTCATCAACTCATATGTCTCATTAATTACCAACTAGCTATAACTGCGATTAACGTTTTCTATTATCTTGGTCATCTCTTTATCTCCTACAAGAACTATCTCAAGGAAAAAAAATTAGCTACACAAACTGGAATTACTGTTTATATGTGTATATTGTTTTGTTCTTAAATGATCAAACTCGCGATGGTTGTTCTGGGTAGCATCTAAAATCATGTTTGAAGCAGAGAAATTTGTTATATTTTTATGTATTTGAAAGTATTTTGCTTGATCGATTTATTGGCATTTCAATGAGATTCATAGTTTAGTATAGTAAGGTCAACGTAAGAAAGTCATACGTCTTCTAGTAATTTTTGTTTTGTCTTGGCATGCAAGTTACTATGTACATGAAAAAAATGTCTTCTCGTATGTTTTAGTCCGAAAGGAACTACAATATGTGGGTAGCTAGTCTGCAACTGGCATGGAATCAAGTCGAGCTCCAAATCGATTCTCAAGCAGCTATTCAACTGTTGGAGGGGGAGGGCGAGCCAATTCACCAACATGCAATCTTTGCAGGAATCAGTCATAACTACCCTTTGAAATATAAAGTGTTTCCATCTACGAGTGCTAGTCTTAAGTATTATCTGAGATACGACTGTATGAGCATCTCTGAACCTCGATCGATTATCACAACAAAACTATAATTACCCTATAATCCACATCCCAAATGAGTTTTGAGTTGTTTGAGCGAGCTACCAAACTCAAGCCATTCCATCATGTCGTCACGGATGACGTCATGCAACGCTAAGCTACGGAATTACAACACGCTACTTCTCAAACGATATGATTGGCTTTTTTTTCTCTTTTTAAATCAATAACACGTGTCATCTTACCCATCCTTCATTTTCGGCTCCGATTTAAAAATATTAATTTTATACACAATAAGATCAAATTAGCAAATATCTCATAGGTAGTTTAATTTGTGACTCATCGCACAAATTAGGATTAAATTAAATAAACAAAGGTTAAGTAGGATTTTTTTTTTTACTAATTAATAAACAAGATTAAACAACAACAGAAGCTAATCCAAACAAGTCCTAATCCAAATTACCCAAAATTTTACAAATCGATTTCCCCCCACCATTTTATCAGTACTCAGTTCTACAGCACAACAAAAGATTTTTTTTTTTCTACTAATTAATTAGAGCTCCGGTTTTTTTTTCCAGAATGTAATTAAGATCTAATTAATTACTTTCCATGATTCGAGAGTTGGGAAGCTTGAGAAACTGTCAAAATCACCACTGCTAACCATCGGCTGCGAATATGAGAGCGGGCCCACTTCTCCGCCATTAAACGCCACCGTTTTATCATCCTCCTCCTCCTGCTGCTGCTGCTGCTGAATCTGATGGTTGAGCAGAAACGTCGACGTGTCAAGCGTCGGCAATCCTCCGGTAACCTGTTCCAGATGGTGGTGGATAACCGCGGCGCTGATCCGGTGAGGCTCAGGCTTCAGGACGGGGACCAGGTTGTCGGTGAATCGTATTCCTCCGGTGACCTGCTGCACCATCTGACGGAAGTTGGCCGGATCCGCCGTGATGAAGGTCGTCTGCGACTTCTTGGAAGACACGCGCGGCTTCCGCTTCGAGACCTTGCCTGTAGCGCCGGGGACGGCGTTGCCGCGGCTGCGGCCGGGTTTAGGTTTCGGAGCTGCGGTGGTGCTGTCTGGATCGGATGAGCAGGAGATCGGAGTTGGAGTATCCGGACTGCTACTTGCTCCGGCGACGGCGGAAGGGAGAGAAGAGGAGGTAATGAAGGAATCGGAGTAGAGGGATTGCTGAAGGGCTTTGGTGAGGGCGTCGGATTCGCGGGAGTAAGATTCGGAGATCCATGAGTCAGGGAACGAGGGGCGGAATGTCCAGGAGTCGAAGAGTGAGAGATTTTCCGATGAGGAAGCCATGGATGTTTGAAATTTTGAAGCAGAGGATTTTTAGATTGATTTTTGATTGGGGGATTTGGAGAGCATAGTTTTGTGAGGATGAAGAGATAAGGAATGACTTGGGGAAGAAGGGAGAGATGTTTACCGGCTACCGGGAAAATGGAAAGAGAGAGAGAGAGAGAGACAAAGGGAAGGTGGGATTGGAGGGGGGTTTAAATAGGGCGGTGGGGGAAGAAAACGCGTTCTAGTGAGAGCGTGGGTGGGGCCAGGGATTTGGACACGCGTCACCTCTCTTTTAAGTTTTTATTTAATTTATTAATGGAATTATTTTTTTCATATCTAATCTAATCTCTCACTTGTTCACTAATCAGTGTTTAGTAGTGTTTACTAACTACACTGCCTTTGTTGGCAATCTAGTTGGCAGCTCCACGTAGGCGGATGGACGGAAATATGGATGTCCGTAGATGGTAGTAACATCTAGGATAATCGGTCAAAGCTCAGTTATGTGAGGGATATTTTTAAAAGTTTGGTGATATCCGGGTTATTTGGCTGAAGTTTGGTGATTATTTAGATAACGAAGTCCAATCCTATACTCGTGTAAGATTTCAAATTGGGCCCAAATCTATTTCAATCCCTGAATGACTAAATTCTGTTGACCACACATTCAATTTGACCAAATAATAATAATTCGGCTTATTATCTACTGTGGTCATTAACGTATTGGGTTTGTAATAGAGTGGTCATCAACGTTTCACGTGGTCATTAATTTATTGGGTTTGTTCAGTCATTGTCATTCCGTCAAATCTCCGTCCATTTTTTCCGTTAAGTGATGATATCAACAATCCAACTCATTTTTTTTTGTCCATGTCACGTACTACCACGTTACACTCAACTCGATCTAACCTAACTCATTCCAACCCAACCCCATGTAGATAAAACTCATTTGTAGAATTATGAAATTAAAGCTGATATTAGTTGAAATAAACAGTAATGTAGGGACTAGTTAAGTAAATTTGTTTAACATATTTCGGGTGAAAATATTTTAACCTAGAAGTGAACCGACAAGTAGAGTAGAGTGAGCTAGATTCTCCACTATCCAATATATCCAACTTAATTTATATTCGATCAGATCAACCACTATTAATTAGACATCAACTAAAGTTAATTCCATATATGGTTACCCCACATTTAGCAAATTAATTATCATCAACAATATAATCAAATCAATACATTAACATGCGTATCTGATGGACTTGGATCAGACAATTTGTTTGGCATAACAAGAACCTTTGACGTGACCGAATCTAGATGGTTAAAACGTCAGATCTACAATGTCTGTCGCCTCCATACCTCGAACCAATATAGGAGGACGCCACTAACCGCTTGACTCAGACTATAAACACGACATACATCCCAACACAAAGTAGTAGGGAAACATTCTCTTGATACGTATCATCGACTCATTCATTGATTCTCATTACCATTAGCACACTCATATCGGCCCTGAACAACTGCCTCCACAGTAATAACATCCGATGGCCTTGGGGATTGTTATGGCCTCATTGCCCGCATCAGAAAGGCTCTTGAGATGGCCCCTTCCATCACCGTCCAATTCACCCCGAGGAAGTCGAACGGGACGGCAGACTGGGTAGCACGGTCCGCTAGGGACCGTACCCTCCCGCCTGACTGGCTTTGTAATCTTACAGTTTTCCCAGCCAATCCTGGTTGAGCTTTGTTCCTCTGTAAAACGTGTCGGAGATTAATAGATCATCATTTCTTTCAAAAAAAAAAAAAGAGTGAAGAAAAACCTTATTGTTTCAACTAGTAGTGTAGCTAAGTAACAAATGTGAATGTGCCGCATGGAAAAGGAATGAGCTTGGTGCGTCTCCCAATATCTGCTCTTTTTCTAATTAATATTAATAACTATTTACCTGAGAGAATCTTTTGTTATATCGGCCAATATTTAATTATAGTACTGTAATTTGTATCGGTTATTAAAGTATCGTATCGAACGTTTCACCCGATATGATTGGTTTTGTATGATGAAATCGTATTTACGTCCGAAGAGCCTCACATCAAACGAACTCAACTTTATAACCGGAGCCAGAGCGACCCACAAAAAAACATAAAAACTCCCAGCAAAAAAGAGGCACCCAAAAAACAGAGAAAAACCGACCCACAACCTCTTTCGGCCATAGCCAAAACCCAAAAGAATTCTAATTAGTCTGGATGAAATTTTACCCTACACACCTACAACCACTCTCCCAGTCTATCTCTACCCAACAAACCCCCTGCCACGCACCAACGCCCAATCGAAATGGATATCCTAGACACAAACATCTTCAGCATTGGCCTCCACATCACGAGAAAACCCTAGAGTCCATCTCGCCCCACAAACAACAAACAAACACATGAATCAACATCCAAAGAAACTCGTATACATGTTAGTATATTGCAAATTGGTTCGATAAAAGTGACGATATATATACATTGTTATTTGGTTGAACTGAAAATAACATTGTCTATTTTTTGCTTTAAATTAAGCCTCACGAATTTGTTTTCGAGTTCTTTTCCAAAACGTTTGAGACAAATCTTTTCAATCTATCTGTGCATATTTGAGTTATTGAATCATTAAACTTAACTAGTTTAATTTTTTAATCATTGATTTGTACTTATATTCATTTGTTTCTTACTGTCTCAACATTTTGACCGTCTGATTTTTTAGTTGACATTTTGACTATTCGTATTATTTATTAACTCTAGCTTATGTTCAGTGTTTACCACTAACATCGATCCCCACAGTGTTATTAATTAATTACAGGTAATTAATTATTTAAAACAACTTGTACAGAGAAACTTGCGTCTCAAGTCAACCCTAGGTGTATGTGCTGTGGTTATATAATCGAGGAGGGGAAAACGAATATTCTAAATTTGTAAACATCTTTTAAATAATAATAATTGCAACAGTTTGGAAGACTTCTGTCTGCGTAATTCGCGGCTCAATTTCGAAATTATATATCATATTTGAATTATCTTTTGCTATTTGTTTTTTTTTATTATTTAATTTTGAATTATCAATATTCCAAATAATCCAATCTTAGGTCATCATTTTTCAAGCTGAAAATAAAATAAAATAAAATATCAACTTCCAGTTAGTTGATGAATTATTGAGGTCAGGCCTAATTGATGATGTCCAATATTCTTGTTTCCAATTTTATGTGTGCTCTCAAGTAGTGATGGTTTACTCAGACTGTATCGGTGACCGAAACGATGAGACTCGTAATATGCCGTTGAATGATTTGTAGTAGTTTGATGATTAGCTCATAGTTGAATGAATCAAATCATCTAACACGATTCAATTTTGAAAACAAAATTTTTTTTTTCTTCGTATAATAGGTTTGTAACTAATTTATGTAACATTACTTGAAAGGGATAAGAGTTCACGAAAGTCTACCGAGCTCTTTTGCAAATGAAATTGTTATAGTGAAGTTGACATAAATTGATGTTTGAGACTCTTAATTAAAGGCTCTCTTAGCTTATAAAAAAATATTGCATCCCAATTAATACACATAAACCTCGTGGGAAAACTACTGTTTCTTAAGGAGTTTTTCCTTTCTGTACATGAGTCCACAAAGACTCATAGTTGTCCCTCCCTACTCAATCTCTCGTGTTTTGTCCATTCCTTTTTTCTAACACTCTAAATCCAGCTTTAAACGGTAATCCTATGTCCAATCTTTGTTAGTCCTCACACTCTAAACCCAGTTATGTCCAAACTTTCATGTAATTCATACCCAGTACGGAGTTGTCTTCATAAACACCTCTTTTGCAACAGTCTCATAGTCAATCAACTTATTTGTTCTAAAGATTATAGAAAACAAGAGTATTTAATCGTTTTGATTTTCAGCACCTTCTTATACACCCCGTTACGTAACACGAGCAACTATCTAGTAATTTGAAACGTCGAGAAAGAGGTAATAATGTATCATTCTCTTACCATAAATGGATGCAAAATAACTTCATTGGTGATGAATTGAAGATTGCATTTAATAAGTGGGTTGTGTAGATAAACGGCAAAATGAGAATTGATGGACAAGAATCAAAGCAAAGTAGTTTGTTTGATCAGTTGGGTTGCTTGTAGGCACTGAATTGCAATGTAGTGAAGTTAGCAGCATCTTGTTGGCCCTCTTTCTTAGCTCAACAATCAACATCTTTATTCATTTCATGCACACACTCTAAATCTTTGGTATTGTGAATCTTTGCGTGTTATTCAGATAGTAATATGGTGTAAAAATCTATTCAGCTTTCACCTGTATTAGGACATACTAAGAACCTTCTGATTAGCCAATCTAGAGGCTTAGTAGATCTGTTGCATAAGTCATTTCATTGTTTTAGAAAGGGATAAAAGGCCGGGAGTCTCCTATACTATGAAAAGATAACAAATGAGCCCCTCTACAATTATTTGCACATAATAGACCCTCATACTTAAAACGTTTTAACATATATTAACAATGTTGTGGTTTTGCTGTCACGTTATGCTGACTCATCTCGTCAGTGACCAGCTTTGACACGTCAACAAAACTGCGTCGAATTCAACTGAAAAAACCTCATTATCCTCTTTCTCTCGAACTTTTTTACCGACCACCATCAATCACCACTCTCTTCTCCTCTCGTAACCTCGATCCATCCCTTATCCCGGTTAAACAAAAGATTGACGATCCAAGTTTGACAACAAAAAAGTAATCGATGAACACATCTCAGAGGACCCATTTAATAATCACATTGTGCCAATGGTGGTGGTGAAATTTGAAAGGAGCAAGTAGTAGTAGGGGGATGAATGAAATGATGAACAAAGTAAGATTCCAAGTCGTAATCACACACAAAGAAGAAAGATTAGTGATTAGTGATTAGCATATCCAAAAGCGCGTTAATAATGTCACATAATATGGGGACACAAATAAACCCCTAAAGTAGAAATGAAAATGGATTGCCCACGAGTGCTCATCTCTCAAATCTAATCTCTATAATAAGGTATTGCCAAACAGCAAATCTATAAAAGATTAAAGCAGAGCAGCCGCCCTCCTCCTTATTGTCCTTTGCATGATAAGATAACAGTAAACACGGTTTGATTTTGATGTGATGTTACTGAAACAAAATCCAGATGTGCTTTTCTTTTATTTTGGGCATAATGATGCTGCTAAACCCACTGATCTAGCTCGATTTTAGTGCTAATGGGTGAATTCGTCGTTATTTATGTGTTAGTCATTATTCGTATGCACTTTATGGTTATTGGTGTGTACATGAGATACGATTAACACACGGCTAAACCTGTATGCCGTTCCATTTCGTTATTTATGCGTTATCGATCGATCGAAAGTTTGATCGATCGATGGTGCACAAAAAGCTAGACGATATAGTTTGGTGGTGAAGTGGGTCTGAGTGTGCAGGGAAAGGCAACGCGGTTTCTGGGATTCTGCTACACATGCTCTCTCTGCAACTAAACTAAACTAAACTAAACTAAACCACTTTGGTCTCATCGTATTCACATTGGTATGAACTGGTAACACACCCAAACTGCCGGTGGTTCTCTACTACCCACGTGAGGTGCTGCTGCTGTGTTCGAATATGCTTTCTCTAATCCACTTTTTGTTTTTGTTTCATGAACGGATGAACCCAGATCAGACGCAGACAATCATGGTTCGGAAAATAAGTATGATATAGAGACAATGTGAGTAACCAACAAATTCACGTTCATTAAATCGTGACAAGACTATACGATTTTTCAGAACCTCGCGTCTTCAGTAAAGAGATCAAGACAATCTACAAAAACTTTCAAGCCTACGATCAGGGATCACGGTATACAGAGTTTTTCAGTTCAGTAGGGTTCGTTATGTCTCGAGAAACGACCATAATTCCAAGTCAACCTACCAGCTCAGTTCAAAAGTTCATATGCATGGTTTGTGGCGCAAGAACAAAGACAAGAAAGGACAAAAATGTTTTATTGCTTTCATTGATCAGGATGTAAAAAAAATGGGTAACAGATGACAAAGGGAATCGTTGAACTCAAAACTTAAAGAGGCATGAATCCCTTTGGCCTGCCGCTAACCCGATTGCTATGCAGGGAGCTACTAAGATACAAGATAATTGTGGTGTGTAACTAGGGCTAATTGAGGTTTCTATCATTCAAACACATATCTTTTCTACACAAGGAGATTGCTTAGAGAAATGCCGCATGCACCATGATCTGACAGTGCAACTTCTTGTCAACTTCTTCAGTCCAGTCTTTTAAAATCTTCAAACACTATCCTGGCCAATCAGAGATGCGTGACAGTTCAGCAATCTGGAAAATTTCATTCTAGCAAACACAAATTGTTATGCAGCAGATCAGTGATGAGCAAATATGTGCTCAAACTAACAGTTGATGTTACAGTTCTTTAATGTCAAGTACAACGGTTAATGTATTAGATAACTCAGTCATTTACTTGCATTCCAGTTTAAAGCTGTGATTCATGAAGCAAGTATCCACACTCACTCACATTAAGCTCATACAAAAATGGATGTCAAGGATAAAAAACACAAAGTAAGATGACAGAATAGAGTGTCAAACCTTGATACATCAACGTCTTAGTCTAGGCTTGCAACGAAATTCAGCTAGTAGTGCAGTATGATCTGAGGACCACTCGGGAGAAGGAAGGGCTGTATCTTTCCTCACTCTTTCCTCGTCCAAGAGTTCCAACAAGGACTCCACCGTCAAATAGTCAGCTGAAAAGTTAAATCCTAACCATGATAAGATCTTTTGAAAGTTGAAACCAATCAACATGCAATGCAATAAATTATAGGATCCACAGATATAAACAGGGACTCCACCTGTGTAAAATATGTAATCATAAGTGCCGATAAAATCTCTAGTGCAATTAGTAAACAACGGCTCATTGGTTGCAGGGTCTAGCTTTCTCCGTTGCTGCTCAAGACCCACTCCCAATCTTGCAAAAGAGGAGTAAGCACTAACCTGCAAGAACAATTATGTCTTACAACAGAAGCTATTGCAGAAAAAAACTCTCAGGAGCATGTATGAAAGTGGAATCAAATCCATCAGTTCTAAATCCTACGTATCTTTTCATTTAAAGAAATTCTGTTCAAAATCCAAATCGTTCCCTAATATGCAATACACACTATAGTGACCATTATCTATAGTCTTCCAATAAAAACATCTAAGGGTTGTTTGACAAATGTGCTTATAGTGGGTATTGCATATTAGGGAACGTTAGGTAAAAGAAGGGAGAAGAAGTTTAGCATAAACATGAGAGAGTATGACGTTACCAGTCGTAAATGATGCGTCAGCTTGCTGTAAGGACGTACGATACCAAAAGGGTCTACAGTTAAATCAGGATGTAACGGATCCACCTTCCCCGTAGCAAGAAGTGCATGAGGAGCACTGCAACAAAATGTAACTGGACTATTAGGAAATTGAACATTTAGAAACAAAATTTCATCATCTGACAAGGGGTAAGATTGCAAGAGAAGAGCAGACGACGTACCTTCCAGGCAGTGAATTGAAATCTCCGCAAACTAGCATAGGAATATCAGCAGCACTTGCAGCTATTTTCTCTAATCCCTTAAGAAGAGTAAGAACCTAATCTTACACAAAAACAATGTTATTTGATCAATATTTCTAGATTAGTAAGTTAAATATTTTCACCAAAAAAAGCTATTGACCAACCTGCCAAAGCTTCACATCCTTTAGATCATTGACATTTACATGGGTATTTGCCTGCAAATGAGAATTAAGGAAGTCAGTGACTCTAACAAAGCAGCAGGGCAAGTCATAAAGATACAATGGAGACAGAAAGACACAAATGTCCTATTTACAGCAGAACAAATACAGCAATGAAACTGGATTTCATTCCGTTAAGGTCCCATTGATACAAGTATAAAGGTCCCATGGCTATGCTTGGGCAGTATATGCAAACTATTTAAAGAAGTGAAGAATCTACATATGAAACTCTCAACCATATATTGTGTTTGTAACAATGAAATAAACCAAGATAGACAAGAAACATGTGGATACTACAATGCTTAAACACATACTTGATCAAATTACAGCACTTACAACACATAGAAGCTGACGCTTCCCGGGATTATCAGCTCCTTGGTTGCTGAACTTTGCCTCCAGAACCACAATTAGTGCAACATTATCCTACGAGCAGAAAATTTTCCATAAGGATTCTATATGGGATATGATGATAGCACATACAAAGACTAATGAACTTGTAAACAAGGTATATAAACTATATCTTTTACGTACAATCGAAATGTTAAGCTGAAGTGGAAGCTAAAACAAAACATAGAATAGAAAGAGTTTATGAATCATACAAAATAGGAAATATATTTAACTATGTATAAATATCTCAAGTGTTTTCAGTTAAAGCGGGATTTTGAAACCTTTTGATATAAATAGCTTTTACACCTAAATTTCCTAATTGAAGTCATGTTTGGGCATAAAAGCGTAAGCTTTGGAGTCAAAGCTATGCTCGTAAATTTCTGGTTCACCTTGACTAATCGGTTCAAAGAAGTTTTCCTCTGAGCACTAGGGACCAAAGCTTCAGTCAAAGACTGAGCAGCCTTATTGAACTCAACCTACAAAAATCACAAGGCCCCTTGAGATATGGTAATTTACGATCAATAGAAGAAAACCATATATGAAACACGTACCTCATATTTTTTTACATGTGAAAATCTATCTCTACGAAAGAAAGTTGCACAGCCATGTATAGTAATAGGATTCCCACTGTAAACCTGGAAGAACAAAGCATGAGTTAGAATAGCGTCAAACAACAATAAAAGAAAAGAAGTATCAAATTAAGGATTAAAATCCTAAACAAACCTCATTCGTCTTCCGCTTGTACATGCCTTGATAACCATGTTTGTCCAACTCCGGTGAGAAGAACTCTAGAAAATGATTGTTTTGAACCTGAAAGCAAAAGACAGTAGCTTTTAGCCTTTGAAATACACATCTTCGTTGAAATTCGAAGGCCAGGTGTCTCTGTAAATAGTAACTTAAGCTCAATAGACATTAAGATCAACAGTTTCCAATTAGTCAAAAGAGACCTTTCTATTTACATTATCGTTTCTTTTTTCCGACTCAAGGCGGAAGTAAACTTTTCTCTCGTCTTTCTGCAATTGCTATAGCTACTGTAACTAAACAAATTAACCAGATGCCACCTAAGCTACTTCATTTTCAATACTGATTTCTAACAATAACACAACTTAAAACAGTAGCCTTCAGTAAGTGCTCCAAACAATCAGATGAGCATCAAATGAAGACAGCCATAGTCAAAGTCTGAGGCCATTAGAAATATGTTACAGTGCAATGAGTAGCAAAAAAATCATACATTTTTACAGAGCAGTACTGCTCATAGAATTTCAAGAGTTAGCCTATAAACAAAAAAATGGTAATTCTGTTTTACTTCAGTTAACCTCAAAAAATTGTAATGGGAAGAAAGTGAGGAAATTTCCCTGCAATCGCATCCCATCATTCTGTCCTTCAAGTAAGGGATTTATTTTCTAAAGGTATATAATTAAACAAGACAAAACAAAGAATCTAATTACATAGACATTTCTATTCTATGTTACCTCCTGGAGACAAACAATGTCCGCTCGATATCCAATTATCTCCCTCAGTAAATTTTGTTGGCGATACGCCCATGAAAGGGCCCATGATGGGCAATAAGCATATGTCGCACTTGTAGCACGGGTGTCAGCCAAAATGTTATATGAGAGTACAGTGAAAGTTCCAGATGATGAAATGCGACCATCAACATTTAAACGGCTAATCCCATCCACTCCAGTTACAGGAACCAACCGACGTGGTGGAGGGGAAGGAGCCGGAATAACATGGGAACTCAACAGAGTGCTGGGTTGTCCCACAGTCTGTTTAGTTTCAGCATTGACCACAACACACTCAAACTTAAGAACGTGTCCTACATCATCAGCTGACGGTGTATATGTTTTCGACCGCCCCACTTCATACCAAGTTTCGCCACCGCTCCTTTGTATCATCGTTGCAGGATACAAAGGTGTTGATGCATTCATCAAGCTGGCATTTGACGTAGAACTAGATGAGTTAGCATTAGACACACCAGATCCAGTGCTATTAAGACGTCCAAACAACTCTTCTTCTTCATTGCCATGCTCATTTGCAGCTCTTGCTGCTTGATGAAGAGCTCGATGATGCTGCCAGGCATCAGAAAAACACTTGGTAGAGCAATGGTAACTTTTCGAGACCGGTAATTTCACCTTCACGCAGCCTATGCACTGCATTGTGGCTTGCTCTGATGGATGTATACTACACATAGGTACTTTCTTATCACTTTCTATCCGGTACCTACAAAGTTAAGGTACGAACCAATCACTCAACAAGTACAACAAGATTCACCATAATTCTACCGTACAGTAATAATCAAGAATTCTACACTTTTAGCAGAAGCAACCTTTCTCTTCACGTAATTAAACAACCATAAGCCAAGAATCGATAAAAATTTAATCATGAACTCAGAGAAGAAAGAAGCATACTAACCACTTGTATCTCAAGAAATGGCCATCGAGAGGTGAGGACTCAGGGATATCTTCGGAGACGAGAATCAGATTGGGTCGCCGCACGAGGACGTAAGGCGCTATCTCACAGCCTACAATGGGGATATCCGACGGGAGGTGCACACGTAGCACGATCAGCATGCTTCACCTTTTTCCTTTCAATCTTCTCTTCCTGCATTCAACTAACTCTATCAGCTATACTCAGCTGATCCGCCATTTTTACTTGCTCTCCAGCTTTCCCGCCGCTCAAATTAAAGCAAAAAGAAAGAAACCGCTAAGATATCAACCAAGAATTCGGGAGCACCAGAAAAGGAAATCAATTCCAGCAACCAAGGTGGGAAAGATTAAGCAGCAACAGAGGAATTGGGAGAGCTTAACGACGAACTGGAGATTATGGATTGACTAGAAATGATCGAGCATTCGGGAAGTTGAAGCGGATGGAGGGAAATTGGAATTTATAAAAAGAGATTTGAGACTGACTTTTAGGGTTTTACTACAGAAGAAGAAGGAAGTAAGCAAGAAGAAAGAGCAAAGATTCAAGAAGAAAGGTTGTTGGTGGGGCCAGCAGAGTAACGGTGTCAGTTACATTAAAGAATGGATAATTACAATGTCAGTCCTCCAATTTTATTTTTTACTTTTGGGGATGATTTGCTTCCCTTAATTTGTCAATCTGGATTACAAATGATCCAATTTAGGGTTTAAACATTAAAGGAAACCCACATTTATTACTAGCCATGTGGGATTAGGTCTTACTAATTTGTACATATTTAAAATTCAAATTCATGTACTTGTCACGTATCGAGTATTTAAAAACCAGTTCTAGATGAGAATCATATTATCTCGTATACTCAAAATTCTATTCTTTTCTCAGATCATCATTCACTTCTCACCATCATCTCATATAAACCTTCACCATTTTTCATGCCACATTCATTTTTCTCAGCCATACACCATCGACCGCTTTCGACAATCAGTCCGCTTACCTTGTCGTCGAAGTCATAGATCAAAGAATCAAGTGTCGACAAACTAATAATATGTTTGTTTAATCCAAATACGTATTATAGGTTACCTGTGCTCCTAACCTTTCAAACATGCAGTCAGATGAACTCATAATCAGACTAACATTCTGACTTGATAAACATATCTCTTATAAACTCAATTGAACCCAGCCTAATTAGCTCGTATACCTACTCTAAACACTATCTAAACTATGATGAAAGTCATAGGTAAGACTTGAAGAATCTCTGCTCTTTTCATGCTACCATGTATTTGAGAATCTTACCATCCCAGTAAGACTTGAAGAATCCCTACTCTTCCTTCTCCTTCGTCCCACCTTCTTCCGCTGCTGGGTTTTCATTCAGTTCCATGGACGTCCGCGTTCCTCCTCCCTAGTCTCAACAATTTCTTTAGTTGCCACCGCCACTGGGTTCCCATCTAATTCCTTGGTCGTTCATGCCGCCACCCCAAAGCATCATCGACAACTTCCTCCTCCCCTTCGATGCATCATGCTTTTCTTGAACTCAGTTGAGAAAGTAGAGGGCAGGATGGGAATCATAGGATTGAGACAGAAGATTTTAGATTTGAATTCGGTTACATATTTACAGCTAAAATTCAACTAAAAACAAGGCCAATTGATTAAAATATCTCACAATTTAACAGTTAAAATAGTTCCTTAATCGAAGAGCTAAAATGCAACTACCAACGCAAGCAACAAAGCAGATTGCAGTTCAAACATTCCAATGAAATGAACTGCAGAATGCTATCTTCCTGTGTTTAGGCTTCTTCGGCATTGGACCCTGCATTTTAAGGAAAAGCAATGCACGAAATGAACGTGATCAGCAGCTATGGAACACGAGGCGAACCAATTCTATGCATCGAATTGAAACAGCACACTACTTACGTACCATGGCAACATATCAATCAACTGTGCACTTTGAAACACTTGAGGTGGGGGAACGATTTAAGTAATTCGTCCCGGTTCCTCCTCTGCAAGAGCATGTCCATCGAACAAACAGGGGTTAGACCCGTGTCCAAGAATACAAGATGGTCCGACAGAAAGAGACTTCTAGAACAAGGGATCAATGAATTATAGCTATAGACATGGTAGAAAAGAATCAAAAGCTGATTTCAGGAACCGACTGAGTTAGCTAACGATATCGACGCAACATTATTCCATAGCAATCATAATGTTCCCTCTTATGAAATTATTTTTGTGGACTGCAAATACTTTTTACTTTTCATGTAATCCTCACATCTGGGAAGATTGTCAAACTGGTGATTTGCTAGCTAGACGAGGTACAGAAAAACAAGGGGTATGAACAGTTTTTTCGATAACAAGTACCTTTATGCCAATGCATCCATTCACGTCAAGAGTTGTAAGTGTATTGGAACAGCACCTTGAAAGAGCTTCCAAGCATTTATCAGTGACACCAATTATTCCAAACAGACTGCAACATGTCACCATTGACGAACAACAAGGGAGAAACATTACCAGCCATCAGTCAACATGGGAAATGGACGAGTCTAAAGCTAAAATCGCTCATAAAAAAAGAGAAGCGCTATTGGTTCTACCCAAGCCGAACATTAAATTTTCTCATCTGAATATACCTGAGAAACTCCAGAGAGGTGCAGCTTTCAGCAACAGCAATGACCCCAACGTCGGTGACACGTATGCACCTGTTTCCGAGAACAGTTTCCAACAGTTAGGTGTCTAGCCTCATTCCAAGAATCAGTAGTATGATATATATATATCATATCTGTTAACCAGTAACCCACCATGTCAAATTGAGGGAGAGAATGTTTTTGCACTTTGCTATACAAGAAAGGCCTTCATCTGACAGATGCTGAGAAACAAACATTTTTCACTTCAGCTGAGATAAGTAAATTGGGAAGCTTGATTGGAAAAATTCTCTTACCTGCGCACCACATAAATCTAGAAATCTCAGATTGGCTAGATTTGATATGCTCTTGAATGCTCTATCCGTGAAGCTGAAAGACAAAAAAGAGAGATGAACTAAAGAGCTAAATTTCTGCACATTGCAACACTATGTGCAGTAGTTGGTGCAATACCTAGAAAGTGCGTAGAGGTTTAAACTCTGCAATATTGAACACTTGAGTAATATCTGCAGCAAGCCATCATCTGTAAGCTTGATGCACCTGGAACAATAAAAATCGCAAAACGAAGAGCAGCAAGGAATTGGGTTACTAAAAATAGGTTACTGCATTTATATTTACTTAATAAACACATCGTATGAACAAATAGATACTCCGTTAAGGAGCAGATAATTTACTTAAGCTTGCAATGCAGAAACCAATTATTAATTCTTTACCCAGAGGCCCAATTATGAAAATGCAGAGACAAACCATTTACCTGGTGAGATTCAATGATAACAATTCTGGATAATTGTCGCCAATTAACTGCATACTTTTGTCTGATATATTCTGCCATTGAGACACCAAATCACATCATGTTCAAAACAAAGGTTAGTGACAGACAGTCCAGCAGCAAGTAAAATTCTTACTGAATGAACAACTTTTCCAACAATTTTGCAACCCTTGATCAGAATACTGCAATTCCATTCAACTAGAGTAGAAAACAAGAAGAAGTCCTTCACACACTGCTTTGAAGAGCAAAAATGGAAGCATCTTACAACAAACTGGTAGGACAACAAGTACTAAGATGATGAAATCAGCTCGTAAGCAAAGTACCTTACAGCCACTCAAGTTCAGATCACATATCCGTTTGCAGTTCTCCACCAAATGCTTGATACCAACATCCGTCACCCTGATGTTCAACCCCACATACCAAACCAACATAAGAATACAACTTAGCTTCCCTTAAGACTTACCCTAAAACTGTTAACAGTTCAAGCTGCTTTTCAACTTTCAATTACCTAACGTTCCAATAAACAGAAAAGATCTTCAGTTCAGGACAACAGCTAGTAATCGCTTCAATTCCCTTATCAGAAATCTTCTGGCAGACATTGAGGTTCAAATCCTCCAAGTTCTGAAGATTGCCATGAAACTGAACCAACCAAACAAGAAAACCAAAAAAAATCAGCATCTTAACACAGCCACGGCATTTCAACAAACAGTTTCAAAGCATCCTAAAATCACCTCGTCTCCAACCATTTCAAGATGCCTGTCTTCAACATCTTGAGCAAATTCCAGATTTATCTGCTTCAAGTGATGATACCTCGGCTGCAACAACAATCGCATCACAACAAGTTCCTTCAACAGTAATCACTAATCATTTCACTCACCAGAGCAAGAGCAGCTACGAGCCGCTCACCAGCTCGGGTAGTTTCCCTAAAATCGAGTACCTGCACCCCATAAAACACCAGAAGTCAAAATCAGAGACGATGTCTGAACGTCGAAGCTCAATTCTGAAAGGATTCAAGTTTTTAGGGTTTTACGAGCCAGAGAGAAGAGTAAGAGACGAGAGCGCGGTGGATCCAAGGGCTGACTAGGAGAAGCGAAACCAAGTCTCTCTGAGAAAGCTTAGCACCGACAATCTTCATCACTCTCGGAACCGTCTCCCTGCTCCACGTCACTTGCTCCTCTTCCATCGCCGCCGCTTCAATCCCCATGTCAGCTGCCGGAGCTAGAAGAATACAAATGCCTCTCCCACTTCGAAAATGCGCCTATTTTACTATTCAGCTATATATAATATATATTTCTCTCTTCTTTTTCTGGATTTTGTTTTTTTCTTAATCCATTAATAAACCAAATTTAAATTTCCCACTTTCTCAGAAACCAAACAGAATTACAGAAGGACGTTAGTGAACTGGTGACGAATGATGATGAATCAAGTTCATCAAATCATAAAAATATGATAAAAGAAGATATATAATGCCTGGACAAACCCCTGTATGCCAACTTCTGTATTTCAATTTTCAACCCAAACCAAGCCTATGAACCTCCGCCATTGTTGAAAAAGGAAAGAAAAATGGAAGACAGGACAGCCATTGGGATCGAAGATCCATTAAAATAGATGAAGCCTTGATTGGAAAAACTGTAGCAGTCAACAGAAAGAGCAGATCAATAATTCTGCAATTGGGGTTTGTTTGTGTGCAGCAGTTACATCAAAGTAGACGTACAAAACAAAAAGATTGTACTATCTGTTGAATCCTAATTAAGGGGAGGCAGCAGAGCAGTGTCAGACAGAGAGATAGCTAGCTGCCCAGTTGAATTGATTCGCGCAGGTTTGAAATTTTGGGGCTTAGCACCAAATCTCTGGATTAGATTAGTTCACAATCAAACGAGCTGAACCCAGATCAAGAACATAAGAAACTAGCCTTAGCTTAGCTTAGCTTATCTCCCACAGGGGATTCAGTAATTAATGAACTAGGCCAGCTGCATACATACTGGATCAAACGACAAAAGATAATGTCAGAAACAAACCCAATAAATGCATGAAGAAGGAGGGATATGGTCCACGCATAAAAAAACAGAGATGAAGTGACGGTTTAGAGGACTGTCAGAAGAGTTGCAGAGTATTTGTGAGGATATGAAATTGAAGGCTCCTCTGATACGAATATCGTGCATACAGCGGTTGATGAACTTCCCATTTGAACTGAACAGGAAGCATGGCGTTAGGAATTGGGAACAAGACCACGAGCTTTCTAACCAGATTATGAAACCAACCACTGTTTGTTCGCATTGAATGAAGGTTAAAAGCTGAAACAGAGAGTTGGTTTTTTTTTTCCAAACAGTGATCCTGAGACATTTTAACTTGTTTGTTTTCATGGTGCATGAGTAATGACAAAAGGTTGTATGCAGATATCAAACACTATACAGTCATGGATCATAATATTCAATTGTGTCTGCATTTTTCATTTATACGGAAAATCTCTTCTTGTAGATTCATAATCAACTAGTGAATTAAGGGATTAATGAAACTAGAATGTGAAATGTGGCTGTAGTTTAGTGGTAAGAATATCACGTTGTGGCCGTGATGACCTGGGCTCAAATCCCAGCAGCCACACATTTAATAATTTTTTTATTTTTAACGACAACGTAATTGCTAACTAGAGATTGCGAGTGAAATCATGTACATATAAATTCGCATATCTATAAAGGACTTGATCGTCAAAGGTTGATGGAATTCGAGACTAATAGTAACCTTTTTTTCACCAACAATCAATTAATTTGGTATTTCATCCTTTTAGCTAATTCATGATAGAAAAGAATTTCATTCTTTTGGCGAATTCATGATAGAAAATAATCCTTCATCTTTTGTGTGCGTAATTTAATTTGGAATTATGATACAACCTGAGACATAAAATTAATAGTGACCTTAGTCTTTGAGCCAATTTCCTTTATTGATAAGAAATCGTGGATTAATACTTGGAAAATCTCAATCCAACCAAAGAGTTCATTTCTTTATCTACAAAATACTTATTTAGAGTTCAAAGAGTAAAATATTGTATTAATTAAACTTGAAATGTGAATTGTGGCTGTAGTTTAGTGGTTAGAATATCACGTTGTGGCCGTGATGACCTGGGCTCGAATCCCAGCAGCCACACAATTCTTACTATTTTATTTTTAACAAAATTAAAATTGCTAGTTAGAAGAAGAACTAGAGGAATAAGTAAAATTTAAGATGGTCGCAACTCATTCTCCATATAGTTTTCTTCAACAATAAATGAATATCCAACCCCATCAGAATCTCAAATGGCATCACTACAAGAAAATGTGGTTGACGATTTCTTTCGTAGAGATCTAAAATAGATTATTTAAGTTCATGTCATATCATCATGTCGTCCATAAATAAAACAAATGATAATTAGTGAAACATAAATACAAGTTCAATATTCTAAAAAAGATAAATAATTTAGTGATCATTGTGTAAGAAATCATAGTTCAATGATATTCTGTGTTATACTCTTATTTCACAGCTCATAAAATAATTTACCATTCTGTATTAAAAACGCCAAAATTAAATAATCACCACCTGTTCAGCAGGGGTTTAACCATAAACCCTAAAAATAAAAAATCAAATCCCCAATTCGCCCAATTTTTTCCCAACACAAGCAAATGATCTCCAGAACCCGCCACCAAACCATCACCCAGCTCAGACACCTTCTACTCCTCTCGCCGGAACCCACCAGCACCGCCGTCGCCGTCCTCCATCGTATCCCATTTCTCAATCAGCAGCAACGATTCATCACAAAAGTAAGGCTCAAATGGGTAAAGAACCGTAGCATCGATCACATAATCGACGTCGAGACCGATCTCAAGGCCGCTTCTCTTCTCAAAGACGCAATCAAACGTTCCCCAACTGGGTTCCTCACCGCTCAGTCATTCTCCGACTGGCAGAAGCTGCTAGGCCTCACCGTTCCAGTCCTTCGCTTCTTGCGCAGGTAATTGTTGCATCTCTGTTTCTGGGTTTTTTCCTATTGGTTTTGAATTCGGTATTCAGAACCCTAAAGTTCGAACCTTGGTCATTCAAATTTGGGAATAGGGTTTGATAGGGGGTATGGGTCGATTGAGTGAGAGTGAAACAAAGTTCATAAATTGATGAAACCTGTAGGTATCCGACCCTTTTCGAAGAATTCCCACATGCCCGGTATGCGAATCTGCCATGCTTTCGCCTCACCGAAACTGCACAGTTGCTGGATTCACAAGAGCAGGAGATACACCAAGCTCACGAGAGTGAGACTGTGGAGAGGCTTTCTAGGGTTCTTATGATGATGAAAACTAGGACAGTCCCAATTCAGTCACTCCACCCACTGAAATGGGACTTAGGCCTTCCGGATCATTTTGAACGGACGTTGGTCCCCAAGTACCCGGATCATTTCCGGGTTCTCAAGGCCACGAACGGGATCGGATGCTTGCAGCTCGTGGAGTGGAAGGATGAATATGCGGTATCTGCACTGCTTAGGAGCCACGAGAGCAAAGAAACGGGGGATGAGTATAGGCCGTTCAAGAGAGGGCAGGCAGCATTGTCCTTCCCGATGAGTTTCCCCCGAGGTTACGGAGGTCAGAAGAAGGTTAGGGCATGGATGGACGAGTTTCAGAAGCTACCATACATCTCCCCGTACGAGGACTCGAGAAGAATTGACCCTGAGAGCGAGCTGATGGAGAAGAGAGTCGTGGGGGTCCTGCACGAGCTCTTGAGCTTGACAATCCACAAGAAAACCAAGCGTAACTACTTAAGGAGTATAAGAGAAGAGCTCATCCTACCTCATAAGTTCACGAGGCTGTTCACGAGGTATCCGGGATATTCTACCTATCATTGAAGTGCAAGACAACCACCATAGCCCTCAGAGAAGGGTACAGAAGGGGGAAGCTAGTGAGTCCACACCCTCTAGCTCGTCTGAGGGAGAAGTTCTATCACGTGATGCGAACCGGGGTTCTTTACCGGGGCAAAGGTGCTAGCATGGTTCCTCCAGAGATGCTGATGATGAGCAATGCAGAGGAAGAGTCCGGGGAGGAAGAGGAGTCCGAGGACGAAGGGTCCGAGTCGTGCTATGAGGAAATGTCTGATGATGAATGAACACAACAGCTTTGCAAGAGGATGAGGTACCGACATGGATTGAGTTGTATTATTCCTGGGATGATGTGGTTCTTCAAGGTGTGTAAACGCAAAGGAAGTGTAATTTGTAGCCAAAATTCTGTACGATACAAGCTTTAACTTGGCTCCTACTAACTTCAAAATGGCGATCGAGTGGCCAAAATGGATGGCTGATAAAATCATCTGACAAACCTACGGAATCTTCGATCAAACATCACATATACGAGATAGAAACTGCAATTTTAATACAACCTACTTGAATCTACTTAACTCGACCTGTTTTGAACGAATATCCGACTTGATTGTACATTGAGACTGTTTTATCTCAAGTCACCAAAAGAAGCAACATGGAAGGATGTTGCCATAGTCAAGACTTCGGATCTTAGTGCGCTATTTTCTTTTCACACTTGTTAGAAAACTCGTCTTCTTGACATAATCCAGGCTCCCATATTTAGGTGTCGGTTGTAGTACCTACCTCTGCCGCGGGCTTTGTGTGCGAGAAAAGGGCTAGTATACATGAAGTAAACGTAGTAAACAGCTACAAAGACGATATAGAACAAGTAATTAGTACCAATTGAATTATAAAACAAGCATTACAAGTATCCATTCCACAGACAAAATTGTAATAAAGCTCACAAACAAGTAGAGAAAAACACAATCATATTTTTCTCAATTGAAATGATGTGGGCTATCATTATAGTTTGATTGACAATAAGAACAAAATCAAATTCAGATTCAGTTGGGTGTGCATATCATACCATGGACTACAGTAAAAAACCCACTAACCCTAATCAAAGACTGTAAAAAAATAGTACACAACAACTCCTTCATTGTTAGTAGAACCCTAAGTGCCCACTTCTACCCAGAAATTTTTCTTCATACTTTTGTTTTAATGGAAGTTTTCGAACCGATCCATCCATATACGTGTTCACAGTTTCAGAATCAATCCCAGGCGCTGGTAACTCCTGAACCCATGCCATAGCCGCCACCAGGGACGCCGTAACCACCGCCTCCGCCGCCACCCCCTCCTCCGCCGTGATAATCTCCTCCACCCCTACTGAAGGATCCTTCCCTTCTGATATCCCTTCCACCAAACCGGCCTCCGCCAGATCGACGATTCTTGCCTCCACCGTAGGAAGCGCGTGAAGCATATCGGACTAGCCAGGCGGGGACTTCTTGGTTTGCTTCCTGCATTAGTTCGACCAGTGACCTTGCCAAGGAACCGTTGTTGTCGTTGAAGAAGGCGGTGGCCAGGCCAGATTTCCCAGCTCGTCCTGTACGGCCGATTCTGTGGACGTAATCGTCGATGTCGTTGGGGAGGTCGAAGTTGACCACGTGAGCCACGTGAGGTATGTCGAGACCACGGGCAGCTACGTCTGTAGCCACTAGAATTGGGGTCCTTCCGCTCTTGAATGATCTCAGTGCAAGTTCTCTTTCCTGCAACAATGTCCACCGAAAAGCTATTAGGCTCCATCTAATGTTCTAGCATTTGTTCCTAAATTTCAGGCTCGTAGAAGTTTAGAGAGCAAATTCTCACAAGCATTTAAAATACGGAAGAGACACTAGCATATACAATCAACCACACAAGATCGAAATATGTTTGTGCCCTTTTTCAGAATTCAGAAGAAACTAACCTGCTGTGATCTATCACCATGAATTGTAGTAGCAGGGAACCCGTTTTGGCACAACCAATACTCCAGAGAATCAGCTCCCTTCTTAGTCTCCACAAACACTAATGTCAAGGATGGCTGCAGAGTTGAGAAAAAAGCCGAAATAAATTTGTTGCTAACAAAACTGAAACATATGAAATGATCCCAGTACAGATAAGGACCTAGAGTAATTCCTTAGCTTGATGCATATGCTGAAGGAGTAAGTACATTAACTATAGGCCAAATCATGTCCATCATGGAACAAGGAGAAATCATTACCTTACTATTAGCTTCACTTTCTTTCTGAGCATGGAGAAGGTCCATGAGATGGCTTCTCTTGTCAGCGTCTTGAACATATTCAACTCTCTGAAGGATCAAATCAGTGCTGGAGCCAACCCTCCCAACAGCCAAGAAAATGTAATTTGAAAGGAAATCTGATGCAAGTCTCTGCAAGTCCAAATCCCAAACTATACTGTAAGGTTACAATACTACCATGTATAAATATCACATAACAGGTCCCTATATCCTACAGAGCTAGTTTTCATTAGACTTTTTTTTTTGATAAAGTTTTCATTAGACTTGACAACTTTAAAATGCAGGTAACATACTCGGACTGAACAGACTGCACAAAAAGCAATTCAACGAACCTGTATTTCTTTTGGAAAAGTAGCACTGAAAAGCATAGTCTGCCTTCTCCCAGATGGGGGCATGTCCACTTGTTCCACTATCTTTCTGATCTGAGGCTCAAACCCCATATCCAGCATCCTATCAGCCTCATCAAGTGCCAAGTATCTAATCATTTGCAATGACACCCTAGCCCTCTCAAGCAAGTCAACCAATCGTCCAGGAGTAGCTACTAGAATATCAACTCCCCTTTCAAGTTCTTTTAACTGTTCAAGCAAAAAAGAAACGGTTATTGAAGTAGAGTATGATCAAAATATCATAGTCAGAAACCATACAAATATTAGTGCATCTGCAGAGATGCTACTAAACTAGCATCTTTCTGGACATCTTGCTTAGAAATGTAAACTTATCAGCTTTATACAGCATAACTTCAATTATTGATCTAAAAGAAAATTCACAATGCCATCATAACAGAGTAGTGAAGGTATATTCATATCATGACAAACCTGCGTCATAATTGGTGCCCCTCCATAAGCAACAACCACTCTGACACCAGTTTGATAAGCAAATTTCTTGGCTTCATCATGTATCTGGAATCATAATAAAAGCCAAAATAAATAATTAGCAACAGTAGAAAAAACGATTAAGAGGAATCAGGGGTTGTAAACTAAAAACACATCACACCTGAGAAGAGAGTTCTCTCGTAGGTGAGAGGATAAGAGCAAGAGGGAACGCAGTTCTCGGAGCACGTGGTCTCTGTACATGCGTATCTCGCATAATTCCATTGATTACCGGAAAGCAAAATGCAGCAGTCTTTCCCGAACCCGTCTGAGCACAGGCCATCAAGTCACGTCCAGCAAGCAAAATAGGGATTGCATGACGCTGAACTGGTGTTGGTCTCACATACTTGCATCTCCTTATGTTCTGATTTACCGCCTCACCCAAGTCAATCTCAGCAAAGGTATTTACAGAAGGAGGCACATTGTCCCCACTAGCATCAACAGGGATATCTTCATATGCATCAAAGTTAATGCCAGAACTATCTTGCCCGCTCGGTGCACACTTAGTATCTTCTTCCTCTCCAAAGGGATTCACCTCACGGTTCCATCCACCCGCTCTATTATTATAACCGCCGCCACCACCTCGACCACCACCATAACCAGATCCTCCTCTCCCGGGATCAGCTCTAGGAGGCGCCGCCCATCGAGAACCGCCTTGCGGCCCACCATAGCCTACACGGTCATTAGCTGGTGACGGCGCCGCAAAGGGCTGAGCTGCAGGAGCTGCAGCTGGTGGTCTATTGCGTTGGTGAGGCGGAACATATGCAGAACGCATAGAGCCTGAACCGGCATTGTCAGATGCCGAGCTAGCCACAGAATCAGCCCATCGAGTTGTCATAATTTGTTTCTGATAACCTAATCGAAAGGGGGGAACTAAAAATGAAGAAAAAAATAAAAAAAATCCAAGCTTCCCAATATCAAAACTCCTCAGTCTTCTCCTATATCAAAACTGCAGTCGTAATCCTTGATAATCAAAACGCCAGCAACCTACATGAAATCCAAATAAGAGAACATAAGCAACAGCGCATTACATCCGCTAACTCCAATTCAATCACAAAACGAAACATGCAAAGTGAATCGCAATCAAGCAGATACAATACAATCAACGAGCAGAGGATAAACAGATAGAACAAGCCCAAAGAAGAATCTGAGAAATAAAACAGTACAGATGAAAGCGCCATTGCACGCAACCACAGCTAAACATAAGACAATCAAATCCAATAGAGAAACAACAAGAATACGAAAACGCGAAGGAAGCGGAATCTAACCCTCCCGCATTCTTCTCAAATCATAAGGAGGAAAACATGAGAAATGGCGAATGGCGATATATATAGGAAAGAGATTAGATACAGAGAGAGAAAAGCAGAAGGAGAAGAAGAAGGCGAGAGAGGAGGAGAACCTGTGCTTGAATGGAAAGGAGAGAATCCAGAGACGCGAAACCCTAGCTGGTTTTGGAGATCGGACAGACGAACACAAGAATCTCGGTTTGTTTGTTTGGTGCGAGGAGAGAAAACGTAAAGAGAGATGAAAAATAAGAATGAGATAATTTATGATATTTATAAATATTTATTTTTTAATTTAGAAATTTAGGTTTGCGTCTCTAGATTTACGTATCCCCTACCTAGTATTTTTCTTGTCCTCTTAAAAAGTCTACCGACTAATTAATTTTCAATTTTTTTTTTTTTTGCTTGCTTTTATCGATTTCAAAATGTTACTCGTGACTAAATTAAAAGTCAATCGCCGTTGTTTTTTTTATGATTTTGTTTCACTCTTTTTTACTTTTACTGTGGGTTAAGTTAGTAATTAATATATTAAAAGAAACAAGCTATATGTTCCAACTCTCGGCTGGTTTTCAATGTGGTACATCGTATCAAGTGTAAAGAGGGGATAATAGTAAGTTTAGGGGCGATTCGGACGATAACAACGAGGAATAAGGGGGATTGAACGGGAATTACGTACCGAGGGAATAATTCCTGTCTGAAAAGTGTCTGTCTCTCTCTACATGGGGTCAGAGTAATATTTATAGCCATGCCCCTTGTTGTCATGTCCGCTGGGGATTTGGTTGTGCTGTTGGGACGATCGTGATCGTCCATGGCAATTGCTGCAATTGCTCCTTCTGAAACCCTGAGGTTGCCAGGGCCTGGAGGTGGGCCTCCTAAGCTCATCGTTGGGCCTTTTATTCAAGGCGACCCATCACTGAGGCGGAGTCAACGGATAGTTGGATCGTTGTCTATCACCGTTGATCTCCAGGTGGGCCTTACGTAGCCCATGATCGCCTAGTTGGGGCCTATCAATTGCCCCCAAGTCCATTCCTTAGTTTTGTTGAGGACTGGACTGATGTAGGACTCACTATGTCTTGACCAGAACCGCCGGCTAGGGCCTATCACTATATGAAATCATAACTGATTATATGACCATATGAACGAATATTAAACCTTATAATCGATTATTGGACTTCGCTCCTAGTTATAGTACCACGTAACATGTTAATGATATTAGAGCATTGTATACTCGAGTATAACATCTTATAACCAATTATAGCATCCTATAATCCATTATAACAACCTATAATCGATTTTTGACACTACTATAAATGATTATCGACACTAATATAATCGAGTTATTCAATTCTCTCCGAATCAATTCTTAGGCACAAACAACATTAGGACAAAAGAAAGAAGAGTTGTATTGATGCTTGTTACTGTATAGTTAAACAACACTGAACAATACAAGTAATACTTCATTGCCAAAATTCTACAAGTTTACATACAATACAAGTGTAAGCACAAAGTATAGCTAAGCCATCTCTTCTCATATTTACACCACCACAAACCTACTTCTTTTAAGTAGCCAAGCCATCTTCAATCTTCATATCCATCCGACCGAAATCAACAGCCAAACCGTGTAATGTGCGTACTACAAGCCGATGTACGAGAAAATAGACGGAACAAGGTCCACGACGGACCATGCAAGGCCAGCATACTGGATGAACCGGATGCCAGTATCAACGTCGAACGAATCCTGGTTAGACAAAAAGAATAGTTTTTGGATGTACCCTCCTGACTGCTGCTGCTGCTTGTCTGGTTTCTTGCCTGCTGCATTTAGTACTGGTATGTAAGTGGTTGATCTTATGGGGATGCTCAATGTGTTTGACACTACTGGGAGAATCCATTTAGCCAGTGCTTTGCTGCAGAACTTCACCAGGAGAATCGTCGGGATTCCAACCGCCACTCTTCCCAGGAAGGCTGGGAATGGGAGCTCTGGTGTGAATATCCTTGGGACGGTTTCGTGGTGGAACTGATGGTAGGTTTGTTGGATTCCCGCAACCTGGTACATTGCGAACACTAGTTCTATCATCACAAGAAAATGGGAATAACAAGAATTTCCAGTGTGACCATGTATAACCGACTGGTAGACCAGAAACTAGGATCTCATATGACACTTCTGATAGTTACACTAGATCATTCTCAGAGTTAGGCTAGGATGTACCCTGCAAATGTATCTATTATGTCACGTTTAGTTTTATCGTATATGAATACGCTTGAAGCAAAATCAAAGTAACAATCGTTCTTGGAGGGTCTTCAACACTCTTTGATGACATTAAAACACAGAATGAATTCTGAACATCAGTTAAAAGAATGCTTACTATTCCAAATGCAACACCATCAAAGGCTGTGTGGAATTCGAAGCTTGGAGTCGGGAACTCGGGAGTTGGGTAAGCGAAAAGCAACAAGAAGCTCAGGGTGGCCCAAAATGTAGTGACTGTAAGGAAAGGTAAATGCAGAAGTAAGATGACATCCCGTTCCTTCAGACAGACTGTAAACAGATATAATGAATCTAAGTTTGCTTACCATTCTGTCCCGAGACTATGAAGCTGTCAATATGATCATGCACGTTCAGCCAAAAGGTGAGGATCAGGATACCAAAGAAAAGACCACCTATGACATCAATCAAGCTGTGCATGCCAAGGTAAATTCTTCCTATCAAGTGAAATTCAGCTTCGGTTAGTACATATAAAGGAAGATAAAACAGACAATAACTTGTGAAGATGATTGTACTCACCCCAACCAGTGAGGCCAACAAGTACGCAAACTATGGCAACTCCAGCCAGGGTTAATGACAGATCCTGATTTTGCATATATGATAGAACATAGCACAAAAGATACCTGCCATAACCACAGTCAAACAGAAAGGAGTAAGCGCCTCATGAAACTGATGTAGTATACCGAAATTGTCTTTCACAAACAAAAGTGAATTGGCCGAATGACTTAAGCCGTACTAAACTACACCTGGTTCATAAGTCGGTTCCTAGTTTATGCATCATTTGTAAGACAACAACCTCAAGGCTTAATGTAGAACAGAAGATTCATTATACCAATCTAAAACTGCATTCAATCACACATAGCATAGACTGCCCTAAACATGAACATATATACATTCATATAGTGAAGAAAGAAGCATACCCAGACAAGCAAACAGTGTTGAGAGTGTGTGAAGAAGGCAATCCATACTCCAAAGCATTGTCTTCCTCATCCTTTGTAGCAGTAACTCTCCTCACTGGAGGACTACTGGGTCTAGGAGCTGACACCACATCCTATTTACAGCAGCAATGGAACTCAATACCAGAACAAACCAAGAACAACACAAAGTTATAAACACAGCAGAAAGAGGAATTTACCTTGATACAGTTCCCTAAATAATCACAGAAAGCCATCAAAAGCGTCATCTGCCTAGCCAATTTCCCATGCCCACTCTACACCAAAACAACCACCAACCATCAAAACGCTAAATCTAATCATCTCAGATTCCAGCTAATTTCTGAAATTAAGAAACATACCCAGAACAAGAAAGGAAGGAAAGCCGTGTAAAAGGGTACTGAGACTACACACGACAAGCCGGAGAACAGAACGTCCAAATACTTATGCTGCCACTTCTGCAGAAGAAAAATTGACCGGAAATTTCAGCAACCCGGAAAGTCAACCGCGAAATTCGTCAACAAACTAGAGAGAAATTATGTAACTGAAACCTGGATCCGGAGAACGGCGGGAGTTCCAGCGGCGACGTGGCGGGAGACCCATGGCTGGAGCAAAGATCGGAGCTTGTGGGTGACGTTGAAGCAGAGGGAGACTGCAATCCAGGAAGCGATCCCACAGAGAGCGGAGGCTTGCCACAATGCTATGCTCTCCATGGAAGAAAAAAAAATCCGAACTTTCTTGGGAATTATCGGCAATTTTTGGTGTGGGGAGATTGAGGGAGACGAGGATTGCAATTTATTTGGGTGGAATTTGGATTCCTTGTTTATTCTGTTTCTTTTAGAAAGAATTGAACTGATTTGTTTTTGTAATTTGCTTTTTCTTTGAATTCGAACCCTAAGCTGTGCTGGGAATCATTTGAGTTTTGGTGGCGGCCGAGAGATGGCTTCTTTTTCTTGGCAACTGGCTACCCTCGACAAAAGTAATAATACCAACGACGATTTCCTCGTCAACGACGACGAAGTCAAAATGTTCTGTTTAATTTTAGTGCATTAAATTAGGTTTAAATACTTTAATAGTCCCAGAACTATAAACCGAGTTACAAAATCATCCTAAAATTTTAATCCAACCCCAGATCCTCAGCTCCAAATATTTCCATCTTTTTTTTATTACTTGTCTCTAGGGCGGTTGACGAACCAAGCCGCTCGATTCGAAAAATACTCGTTCATGACTCGGCTCGATTTTAAATGAATTAAGTTGAGCCAGAGCATGTTCGAATCGATAGACTCACGAGCTGGCTCGAGCTCGAGAGGTAACTCGAATACTAGCTCCTTTATTTGACTCATTATACACTCAATAATGAAACATGTGTTTTGTCATATATACAATAAAAATTTGTAAACTTTAGGATAACTTGTTTTTAGCTTGACTCGTTGATGTTTTTATCGTACAAAACTTTAAATTGGACTCAAATTAGACTCACCATGTGGTTTTAATGACTGAAATTGGACTTGAACTCGAGTTTGCCTCGTCAAGTGTAGTTAACGAGCCAGACTCGAGCTCGTCACAAGCTTAAAAATGCTAGCTCGAGTTCGTCTAAAAAGTAACAAGCCAAACTTGAACGCAGTAAAGTTCGGCTCGCCGACTCGATTGGTGAACCGCCCTACTTTGTCTGTTTTAGTTAAGATTTTGAGGTAAGCAGTAAGGATGCCAAAAACTCTGAAAATCAAATGGGAGAATAACAGTAAATTCTCCTTCTCTTAATTATTGACTCTATATTATGTGTTCATATTAAATTAATATTTTTTTCATGGTTTTTGTTTTGTTTTTTTCAACGTTTCAGAGGAATAAAAAAGAGCTAAAAATGTACAGAGTAATTGTTGTTTAAGGTATTTGATCCATGTTGTTTGTTTGTATGTATCCGTATATTATACGTATACCACAGCTGTGTACGTAAGTTCGGCGTGTATTTATGTGCGCTGGAATTTCTAGAAATACAGCATTCGATTTAGCAACTAACTTTGAACGCTACAGTTGGGTGTGGGCCAACCTCTTACAATTGTGGGCTTCATCCTCGTGGGCTCAGCCCAATTTCTTGTTGTTTTATTCTTGAAGAAAAATACCACTTTACCCCCTCTATTTTTCCCAACTTAACAGATTGCCTCTTACACTATACTTAACAGTTTGTCAAAATCTATTATTTATGAAGCCACATGATTCTCTTGTGTGGTAGGGTTAGGGTACCTAATTGATGATTCCTGTGGGTCCAAATTGAATTAACATGTTGAATGGAAAGTTAAGCCGTTAGGAACGATTGTGCGCTCTGTCAGTCAATGGGGTGGAGAGACGTAGATTTTGAGGGAGATACGACACAAGTGCGGCAGGCTATGGCCCACCAACAGGTGTTTGCTCGTGATGGTGGTGCCGTAGTTACAAACATTGTGCTTCTCATGGATTCCCTTACTCGACTAAGATTGTTGGCAGTTCCGTGTCAATCTAATATGGCAGCCCATTATGTGGCTCGCCAAGCGCTTCGTATGCCTCCCAAGTCAAGGCGTGGTTAACCTTTCGACTTTGGTGGGTACTTAATATCTATTTTTGTATGGCTGACTTCTTTTCTCCTGCGGGAGTTGACTACGACAAAAAAAAGAAGTTAAAAATTTAAAACCATAAAAACGGTCGCAACATAAGTAAGTGCATTTTATATTACATTATTTTTGTATTACGATAAAATCAATGACGGAATTAAGATTCAAGTTGATCCCCAGTTCGATTGACACATAAAATATAATGAGTTGAATATATTCATGTACAAGAAAATAATCATATTTCAGCTATTTAATTTGTCTCCAAGAAACTCCGGGTCCGGACCATGTTAGCAACATTTCAATTTTTTTTTTTAATCTGAGTTGGCATCTGACTCAAATTTGTTTAGTTGACTAGACATGCTCCGTCAAAGCCACATCATCATTCCGGTTAAAAAATGGACGGAGTGGTAGTCAGTGAAACTAAAAGTATAGTTTGATGGTATTTAATGTAAGAAAAATAGTTGAGTGGTGAGTATGAATGGAAATGAAAGTTTAGTGGTATTTGGTGTAATTAAGTCAGCGTAACAAACACATATTTGAGATTATTTCTTGTCATTAGAGCATAGAAAGTTGGTGTCACGATCGATGCTTAATTGACTTGTCACTCGAAACAAGTTTGCTAACTCGTTAACAGGTTATTTAGAGAATAAAATATCTTATAAACCACATTTGATAATACTTTTCAATCTCTTATAGAAAAACAACAACCTCACTTAGCAAATATTAAGAAAGTAATTAGGAAATAATCAATATAGTGACTATATGTGTAGTACATTTGCAAGCATCCTCTCCTTCATGACATGCTTCCTTAGACCTGGGATATGAATGTCTGCAATGTAATGTTCCCAGTCAATTTCTGTGACATCAAACCCAAACTCAACCTTCTCTTCCTCAGACATCATCTTCATCATCTTCTCCGTGTTGCTACAGTCGTATCTATACATACACGAATCAATCGTCATCGATCAGATACAGATACGTATGTTGTCTCTGCATCAAGAAGTTCTAATATTCGAGAATTCACAGTATCCTTACACATAGTTAACTACTTACTGACACCACAAAAAAATTGATTTTTAACTACTGCAAAATTACAACGGCATGAAAATGCAGTAGCAAATAGTTATTATTTGCTACTGCATTTTCATGCTGTTGTAATTTTGCAGTAGCTAAAGATCAATTTTTTTGTAGTGTGAGTGAGTAGTTATTTAGTTACTGATGGGCCTAGATGTTGAGTCCAACACTACAAAAAAGTTTACCTTTAACTACTGCAAAATTACAACACCATGAAAATGCAGTAGCAAATAGTTGATGTTTGCGACGTGGATGCTGAGTGTCTTTATATCATTCATTAACAACGACAACATCCCGACAACAGACTTGCTTAATTATATGAGATTATCATCATTTTAGACTGTAAAGCGGAGACCAATTCGCGACGAATGACACTCACTACAAGTACTATAAATAGAGACCTCATCCACTATGTGTAATCATTAATTATATCACAATAACTCAAATTATACCGTGAGGATTCAACATTAATTTTATATTATTTATAGCAAGTTAATCAATTAATATAAAAAGGGTTAATCATAGGGAAAATAATTAAATTCACTAACTACCTTCCCATAAAGGACATGTAGGGCTTGTACAACGTAGCCATACGTACGGCCACCTGCCGCATTTTTTCGCCGGAGATTCTGCCGGCGGTGAGACCAAATCCGGAGGAGAATTCCTCGATGGAGCTACATACATCAAGTGGTCCCGTGACGCGGAGGGGTCTCCCATCGACGAGGATCGGAGAGGATCGAAAGTGAACGTAGTAAAACATGAAGAGTTCACTTAGAGTCATCGGATTCGAGACCGATGAACCAACATGGTACACGTTCACGGTCGCTTCGAACGAAGGGTTTGATGCGTGACGAGTTGCGGCAGCTAGTATCGCATTTACGACCATGTCAACCGGAACCTAAGAACGTGTCACAACCATATAGTAAAATGAAAATATGTTAATTAACTAATTACTATTAGTAGTTAATTAGTACATGTTAATTTTGACTGAAATGTACTAACCACGTCCACGATAGAATTGGGATCTCCGGGGAAACTTGTCATCCGTCCTTTACAATAGTTTTGGGCGATTGGATCTAACATCCTGTAGGTGCAAATCGTAGGAAATCGTTAGATGCAAAATAAGAAATGTTTCTCATTGTATGAGCAGTCTAATAACTGTCAAAGTAGAGGAGGACAAAAGTATCGTTTTCCTATAATTTTTTAGTTTACTCGTTCTACCGGATAGACACATATCTACAAGAAAAAACACTTTTAGTGACCGTAATTTAGAAACGGCCACTAACTTGATGGTGGCTAAAGGTAATTAGTCACTGTTATTCGTGTTTAAGTGACCGTTTTGAGTGACTGTTTAGGAAAAACGATCACTAAAATATCTTTAGCGACCATCAAGTTAGTGACTGTTTTTACAAAATTTTAGTCACTAAAACTGCCTTTTCTTGTAGTATATATAACGAAGTAATAGATACAACAAACCTGTTGCCTTCAATCCATCCAGGAAACGGATCAGCGTACGTGCTCTCAATAATACTGGGTCGAACTACCACGACCGGCACCTTCGAATCCGACACGTGTTCCCCGATCATCATCTCTCCCATAGCCTTGGTGAACGTATACGTGTCGTGCCACCCAAACTTCTTGGCCCTACAAGCCAATTGAAGAAAAGTACGTACGAATAAGGAAGCTTCATTAATACCATGTATGCCATGCATCTAACCACAGTGACTCAGTTGTCACTGTCAGCATTGAATGTCGGCTATGTTGCTACCGCAACTGCCATTGGTTCAAAAAGTAGTTAGAAACAAAGGAGACAAAAGTAGATGTGTCTCTTACGTACCTTTGAAGCCCTAATGTTTTCAGTTGATCAGATGAGCGGCTGAGATGATTTAAGGCGAATTCAATTTCAGCTGCAACGTCCAGTACTGTATCATTATTAGTTGGTAAGGTGGTGTCGCCATTGTTGAATGCCTTCTCCATCACTCTCCCCTTTCTTCCTCCGTTGGCGTAGACTGATCGATATATTCCAAACGTTTCGTAAATATGTCAAATATAACCGAATTTGTATCTGGTTTCGAGAGATTCATGGGTGGATGTGAATTATTCGTTATAATACTAATAAATTGGTATAAGAATGATGATATTTTATCCCCCTCAGCTTTACCACGTTAGCAAACATGTCTCTGTACTATATGTGAAATTGTCTTTTTGTCCCCCTATTTTGACCAACTTGACAATTAGTAAATCAATACTCTACTTGTCATTAACTTCTGGCAGAGTAGCACCGAGCATGCCATGTTATAATGAGGTACTTTCGGAGGTTCAGGAATTGTTGCGGACTGAGAGTGACGACAAATTGGTTATACGAAGTAGGATGTACAGTATACGGGGTGGATACTGAGTAATTTTTTGGGGCATATATATATATATATATATATATATATATTTTGTAAATAATATTAAAAAAAATCTGATTAATTACACATGTGACTATTATTTAATGACACGAAATGATCATGTGTCAGAAGGTAACAACAAGTGGACGGAATTTTAAACAAAAGTGTCTAAGGGCATGTTTGTTAATTTGATAAAATAGAGGGGGCAAAGTGTTATTATTCTCATTGGTATAAATTTTGGTGGATAAAAATAACAATGGTACACATACTTGTGGAGACTTGCAAAAAGAGCTTGAGGTTGTTGCACTTGTCGGCAAATCTCATAAGGTGGATGGCTCCTTTGGTGTTGGTATTAATTGCAATATCATACCTGTAAAACCTCATAATTACAATATTCGAAAACAACTCCTCTAATTTAACAGCAAGAGTACCTTTCGTCGAAAGTTGTGTTGGCGGCAGAGTTGACCATTAGATCAATTTCTCCGGCGATTTTGGGATCAATCCCAAGTCCGTCACCTTGGGTCAAATCTCCTGCAACCGGTACTAACTTGCTCAACATGAACCCATAATAGGATTCTCCGTATAGCTCTTTCAAAACTCGAAATATTTCCGCTTCAAGTATCTGTACACGTATACAAAACATGTTAAAATCACGAGGGGGGTATATTGGGGACTCACCGAACCACATTCTTATTATATGCGGCCCAATACATTGAACCATTATCTGATTTCATTATCCTAGAACAACAAAGACCCTGAGCGGTGGTCTGGATTGGCCCAACCGAGTTCCGCTACAAGAAAAGATAAAAATCACCTCAGTTTGAAGCCTATGGAGAGCAGCCTCGTCGTCTCTAGCCTTGATCATCACATAGATCTTCCTAGTGTCAGGAATCGACCTCAATATCTTCTCCACCAGTACTGAAACAAATTTTCGAAACCGAAAATCATAAGCACTAGCTAATCAATCAAGCGACGAAAGAAGACATGCATGCATGTGTCAACACATTAGTTAGCTAGTTATCAAGAGTAGTAACGTATATACCTTTACCAAGGAATCCAGTTGCACCGGTAATCAGCCAGGTCTTCCCGCTCAGGAAACTCTCGATCCCGAGACCTTTCTCCATCTTCAAACTAGTACTAGTACTAGCCACGATGTTCATGAGATGATCGGAAGCTAATCCACTAATTTGATGATGAAGAGGTTTGCTACATTTGAGACGGCGGTTCCGACCAAGTAGATAGTGTAGGCTAGTTGCCGGCGGCCATTTGTCGGCCGGTGAAATTTTAGCAAAGGGATTTTGTGTGGGAAATGAAACTGAAGAATACATTGGAGAGAGATTCTGTTGGTTTGAGATACTAATGTACTTCGAGGTTGGTTTATTTATAATAGCATCGAAATATTCCTAGCTAGCTAGTTGCTAGTTTGGGAGAATTAAATTAATGGGCCGTTTGGTTGATGAAATTGGGACCCAATTCCCGGTCTATTGGGAATTGACTAAAATAATTGCACTATAATTTTCATTGGGTCGGGAATTGAAATCCAATTCCCATACCCAATTCCATCAACCAAACCACCCCTAAATGTCTTATTTTGGTATATAATAAATAGAATTTATTAACTTTCTGTTTTTATGTTATAAAAAGTATTTCATAATACATTTTTGGTCCATATAACTTGCTATTTTTCTCGATATACACTCGATCACCTGTTGGGTTATCTCACGTTGGAAGTGGAAGGGGCATGTACACTATATAAATGTGAGGAAAAGTCTGGTTGGGGGTGATCAGAAGGCTCAATAGCACAGTGGTATCAAAGTTTGGTTGATAACCAGTAGATGGGTAATGCTTACCGAGAGACGGAGGGGGTTTCGGTCACAACCAGTAGATGGGTAATGTCTACTGATCATGAGACCGATGTGTGAAAGGGGGTTATTGTTGGATTATTCCACAATCGAAAGTGGAAGGGACATATACACTATACAAATGTGAGGGAAAGCCTCACCCGAATAGTAATATGTTTCGTATTCGATTGTGAATAGAATTATAAGCCCTTTTAGTCGTGTAGTTGCAACTATTAAAAGCAAATGCTAGTTTAAGCAACATTAGTATTGAAATGGAAGAGATGTGGTACTTTGTGTACACTTTTATGGTAAAGATTGAAGGTACCAATACCAACCTCACCAATACAAGGGAGATGACATTGATTGTGTTGGAAGCCGATAGTTAAATGAAGGCAGCTGACACAAGTCAACTTACACGAAAGTAGAAGGTTTTCGTAGTTGTAGTTTTGTAGTCAAAATTACGTAACAATATGAATTGTCGATGACACATTATTCATTTATGTATGAATTTGGATAAATGTGACACACAGCTTGTGGCGTGACTCAATCAGCGTCACGCCTGCTTCTGTATGACCTATGTTATGGCTAGCCTGATGGATTTTGGGGTTGATTTAGGGTTTTCAGAGGATCCACCCAGTGAGGCGTTGGGTGGGTGATCATACAACATCCAAGTTCGGAGCTAAGAATCTATTTTTTTTTCTCTTGTGAAAAAAAATGCTATAATTGATGTAAATGATTGAGAATTAAAGAAAGACGAATAAGTGTTTGTTAGAAGTTGGAAAGTGTTAAATTATTTTGTTTAAGATATCTACAGATAGTGAAAGACAGTGAGTCCAATTTTTTTTATTGGGAAAAGTCAAAAAATTTTAGGAAAAAAAGAAATTCTCATAATACATAAATAAAACTGAGACAATTAAAAAAAATTATTTAAATAAAAAATTATTTAAATAAAAAAATTATTTAAAATAAAAAAATCAAAATTATTCATCAACTTATCACAAACTAAATAATAATATTTCAGAGTACAGAGTTTTCCCAAAAAAAAAATTACAACAAGATTTCATCTATAATAAACTACACCATAAACTAATTTGTCATGGTTAAAAATCATAGAAAAAACGATTTCTTGGTTTTATGAATGGGTATGATATTCATATTATATAACAACAAATAATTACATATGGATCAATGTGATCTACCATCTCCCCACAGTCGAGACAAAATAGCCGCTATGCTCAAACAAAAATCTCGCAACAACTCTCTCAACCCAACTCCAAAGTACACAAAGTTGTGAACTAAAATCCACACCTGTAAAAGCAAAGTTGCACCTCATCTGTCTCTAGCTTTCCGCAATACCACGTGAATCAAGAACTCAATCGAGAACGTGATTAGAGTACCATAACGACATCCACCTGCGAAGGTTATCTTCAGAATCCAATCCAACAACCATGAGCCAACAACCAACCAGTCAACATGGTAATCTTCCGAACAACCTGAAAGCTAGACTCCTCCATATCCCTAAGAACGAAATGGTTGTTGTGTGGTTGTTGTGATAATAAAGAACTCAACATGTGAGATTAGCCGCCGGCCGACCCTTTGTGCTTTGTCTTTTTTGTTTTTGTTTTTTAATGACACTAATTAAATTCCTAATATAACAGTAATTAAATTCCTTTAAAAAACACTAATTAAATAATTTCAACTTACATCTAAGAAACTAATTTTTTGGGGTGAAAAAGTTAGATACTAATTTGTCATAATTCACAAGCATCTTGAAAAGGGAATGGTTGTTGTGTGGTTGTTTTAAGTACTCGACGTGTGAGATTAGCCGCCACTATATATATGGGTAATTTCTTTTATCCAGTTGGCAATGCCACGTAAGATAATGGATAAAAAAATCTAATTTTCACTAACTTATTCTTTAAAATTTAGTGACTTTGGAAATATTTTTGAAATTTAGTGATGACTTGGTGAAAAATACCCACAATAACCAATTATGTCGAAATTCTGATTTCTAGATACTAAATGTCAAACCTACCAATACCAACCATAAGAGAAATAGCATTGATTGTGTTGGACGTCTATAATAAAGAATCTAATTGGAGGCAGCTGGACGGCTAACTTACATAGAAAAGGCAGCAATAATGTAATTTGCCATAGTTCATAACCATACTAAAAAGGGAATGTTTTTTGTGACCCTCCTTCTGACTTGTGAGGTTGTTGTGATAATAAAGAGACGGTGGGTTGATCGTTGTAGATATTGACGTTTTTTTTTTAAGTCTAGCGTTGGTTTGAAGCTACTGGTAGTTCCTAGAGATGTTAATACGGCAGTTAACTCGCTATGCACTACGATGCCTTTCAAGTCAGAATTTGGTATACCTCTATGCGTGGATAATGTATAAAACACATACTAACAAATTCTTTTTATATAAAGAAAATTTCTTATTATTTAGGCTTGTAAGAGTAGAGTCGTGGTCTGTAATAGATTTCCTAATTCTCTAGTTCTCTACTATTATGAGATTTGACTATCATTTATATATAATTTGTCGTAGAATCATAACTCAATTTCTTATAATTTATAAATAAATAAAAAGATAGCGATCAATTTCATAATTAGTTCAATTTGAATTCTGATTTTTAATATTGTCACATCTCAAATGTCCACTTAAATAGGAACATGCTTTTAAGATTGATAGCATGTGGTAGCTATTTTCATATTTGACACGATTCAACCTCTTTTGGGACAAATAATACCCGATCTGTGATGAATATGAAACAATGTTGGATATTTCTTATGGCTCGCTACGCCCTAACTTCTCCCATTGTCAACTCATTGCATATAAGTTTTGTGGTAATATTTATTAAAATATAATATTTCTTACTTTATACTTGTAACTCTTAACATATTTATCGTAAGTTTCACTTTCTCTCTTGACATGATACTTTAATTTTTTTAAAATTATTGTATTTAATTAATTTTTGGGAAAAATCAAGTCTTTATTTTTATGAATTTCAAATCATTTGTTCCGGGGGAGGATCTGCGTCCAAGCTTTTCAGTTTGGAAAGTTCCAAACCAATTAAATGGAAGGGTGTTTTTGAAATTCCAAAAATAATCACTTAACCTAGCAAATACCTACTCCCCGTCAAAGCAGTGCCCCTCTCCTGATTGTCTCCTCCGGTCAGCTCCTCCTCTTCCGATCCGCCCTCTCTCCGGTCACCTCCTCCTCTTCCGATCCGCCCTCTCTCCGGTCACCTCCTCCTCTTCCAATCCATCTTCTCTCCAGCCACCTCCTTCCCGTCTCTTCTCCTCCGATTCATCCTCCCTCCAGTCGCCTCCTCCTCGTCTTCTCTTGTGGCGGCGGAGCAGATCCGTGGCAGATCATATCTGATGGCGAACGGTGGGTCAGTAGGGCAGAGCAGCTGATTCGTCGAATTCAGGGGCTGGGACCATTGTGGGAGGGTCTGCGCTTGCTTCGGCTCCCAGATCCAATTCAACCGCCCCCTACGCCGAGTTCTGGATGGAGATCCATGACTTCGGCCCCTCCTTCGTCCTCGACCTACGCCCTCAGTTTGAAGGACTGGATTGCTCACAACCCTTCCGTGCTCGGTGATAAGTTCTTAGATAAGTGGGGGTTCTGATCTCTCCTTCTCATTCACAATTTGTGTTTCGATTAAATTTCAGATTTATCTTTGAGGCTGTTGTATTTCGATTCAATTTCAGATTGCAACCATGGGACTGCATTACCCTGCTTGTTGTTGTACCTTCCCAGATTTCAGGTTGCTATTCCATCTTAATCTTTTTTGTTAAGCTTCATGATTGTTTGAAGGAGGCACATACTTTGCTACTGCAAATGGAGTTGAAGGGATTTCCTCCTGATGTTGTAAGTTATAGCACCATAAGTCATAACCAATGGCTATTGTCAAAGTGCAGAACTATAAGTAGTGTTGCACCTAATTGACGAAATGCAGTTTAAGGGATTGAAGCCAAACATGTATTGTTGGGGATTGTGCTAGTGGTCACAAGAAGTCTCAACTAGGAGCAACCTCGGAGCAGAAGAGTGACATTACAGATTCATGCTCGCAAATGATACTCCATGATGTTTACGATCCTAACAAAGTGAGCTTCTGTGACTAAGGCTGTATTATTTTTGTCTTTGTGTTGAACTGTTGATGATGTGTTGTTTATGGTGCAGGGAGAAGATATTGTTGTGATGCTCCCATGGGAAGAATGGTGGAAATTTGAACATAATGAAGATGACTCTAATCCTCATATTGTTTTGTTTGTATAGGGTTTGATTTTGTAATCAAAAGTTAACAGTATATTATTCATTTCATAAAAGAAACAATAGCAATGAGTGGTGAATGAAAAGTAATAGTAGCCGTCAATGGTGAACTAATGGAGGTGGTGTATTGTATTGTTGTTGGTTTGACATATTTGGAATGATGTTTTTGTTATCTAGGTAAATTGATTTGGAGTTAACTAGTTAACTCGACTGGTTAACTAGTTAACTCGATTAATTAACTAGTTAACTCGACTAATTAACTAGTTAACTCGATTGGATAACTAGTTAACTCGATTGGTTAACTAGTTAACTCGATTGGTTAACTAGTTAGCTCGATTGGTTAACTAGTTAACTCGATTAGTTATCTAAATCATAATGTTAACTAGTTAACTAATTACAAATAACAATTGATTAATTTTGATAACTAGTTAATATAACTAGTTAACTCGGTTGGTTAACTAGTTATCAACAAAAAATCATGCTAACAAGTTATTAGTAAAAATCAGGTTAACTACAAGTTATCTAGTTAACTCGACAAGTTAATTAATTAGCCCGAGTAGATAACTTGTTAACTTGGTTAGTTAACTAGTTAAATCGATTAGATAACTAGTTAACTTGATTGGGTAACTAGTTAACTCAATCAGATAACTAGTATCGACTTGGTAACTAGTTAACTCAATTGGTTAACGGAAATTTTGGTGGTAACTAGTTAACTCAGTTGGTTAACTAGTTAACTCGGTTGGGTAACTAGTTAACTCGGTTGGTTAACTAGTTATCAATAAAAAAATCATGCTAACAAGGTATTAGTAAAAATCAGGTTAACTAGTTAACTTGTCCTCGCCGGAAAAGTCGTCGGAAAACATGTTAACTAACTAGTTAACTGTAAAAACCCAATTTAACTAGTTAACTAGTTATCAATTAAAAAAAATGCTAACAAGTTAATAATAAAAATCAGGTTAACTAGTTAACTTGTCCTCACCGGAAAAGTCGCAAAAAAAATCGTCGGAAAAATCACCGAAAAAGTCGCCGAAAAAGTTGCCGGCGACCGGCAACGGCTGGCGAAGTCCGGAGTTTGGGTGGTGTCCGGAGCCTCGCCGAAAAAGTCACCGAAAAACATATTAACTATAAAAACCCAAATTAACTAGTTAACTAGTTATGAATAAAAAAATCATGCTAATAAGTTAATAGTAAAAATCAGGTTAACTAGTTAACTTGTCCTCGTCGGAATAGTCACCAAAAAAAGTTACCGGAAAATGTCATCGAAAAAGTAACCGGAAAAGTCACCCAAAAAAAGTGGCCGGCGACCGGCAACCGGCGGCAGACGACCGGCGGCCGACGACCGGAGACCGGCGGTCGGCAGCCGTGGCTGCGGCAGTGAGTTGATTAAAAACAAAGTATTTAAATAAAAAATATATTAAAATATTTAATTAAATATAATAATTAAATTATTTGTGTAAAGTCTTAAATGCCCCTATTAAATCTGGACCATTAGATTGGTCAAATGGTCAAACTAGATCTAATGGTTGAAATTGGGTTTGAAACTTTCCAAACCCAAAAAGGTTTGGATGCTGATCCGGTCCCATTTGTTCCAATGAGTATACCTGTCTTATCAGTTGACCCGTATTAAAAATCTATTTCTAGCAATCAGAAACTTTCATACAACATAACAGTAGTGATATAATACCAACATAACGATATCATAATATATAAAAAGTTAATAACTTCTCGTACGTTGAAATTCGAAATCAAAGTGTAATATATTTCAAAGCTTGTTTTAAGTGAAATGTTTTTCACAACAAATTTTTTTTAATGGCCTTAATTTACAATACCAAATAGAAATACAGAAAGAAAACCAAAGATATCACAAGATTTCCTCTTTATTAATTCTTTCATCAAACCTTTCCTATTGTTTTTCTTGGTTGGTTCTTTCTTCTCTGTTTCAGTATACTCTTATTAGCTGCTGGTTCCTCTTCCTTTCATGACATGCCTTCTTAATCCAGGGATATGAACATTAGTGATGTAGTCTCTCCAATCTATGCTCCCGACATCGAACCCAAATGCCCTCTTCTCTTCCTCCGACATCAGCTCCATTAGCCTCTCCCCGTTGCTGTTATCGAATCTGTGTTCATAATGTTTGGCCACATTAATGCTTGATCATTTTCGATCGCGATGAAAATGCAAAGTGTGATAATACTAGTTGGTTGGTTACCTTCCGCCGTAGAATGTGTATGGCTCATAGATGTTGGCCAGGTACTTGGCTTGTTCCACCGACTTCCGGCATATGAATTCGTGCCTCCGAGACAATTTCCCTTCTGATGAGGTGGTTGCTGTCAACCCATTTCTCTGAACCACTTCTCTCCAGAGATGATCCGAGAAATCATCCATTTTGCTGAACAGTTTCATCAGAGGGACAGTGATTGGCCTGCCGTTCGAGTCCATGTACGGAGAGGAGTTGTAGTGTTCATACAGCAGTGTTGCCAGGTCGTTGAAGATCAGTGGATTTACTACCGAAGAGGCAATTTGGTAGACGTTAATATCAGGCTTCTGCTCCATTCCATGCCTTGCTATCGCTGCTAGTGTCGCATTCACCACCATGTCTGCCGGGACCTTTATTTCAACCCCATGGAACCAAAACACAACATAAATGTTAGTTTATCACTTATCACCATAGGGATGAACCGTGAATGTCGTTTGTTACAAGTGAATGTGTATATATAGCTGTTTTACCACGTCAAGAACACCATTTGGATCCACTAGAAATCCAGAGAGCTGTCCTTTTCCATAGCACAGAACAATCGGGTCCATCATCCTGAACAAAAGTAGCAACAGGATAGCAACAGAGATCGGCAGTTGCTCGCCAAGAGGCAGGAGCCATGTTAAGACCGAGAAAAGCTACGAAAAGTTTGAACCTACAGTCACCAGTTTGGATTCCTAATTACCTGTTTCCTTCCATCCATCCAGGGAATGGATCCTTGTAAGTGCTCTCGATTACACTCGGCCTGAGAATGACGACAGGAATCTCACCTCTCATGCTATTGATTACCATTTCTCCCATAGCTTTTGTGAAGACATAGGTATCTTGCCATCCATGTATCCTTGCCCTGTAAGATAAAAGCTTAGTTATCCTTGTCAAGATGAGAGACGAAAAACAGATCGAAGCTGAAAATCCTGTCACCTTTCCAATCCAAGCTCTTTCATCTTATGGTCCATTTCGTCTAGGTGAAACGCTTCCTTGGATTCCCGCACCAGCCTCACTTCGTCGTCAATGTCCAACGTGAATCTCGACGTAGCTTCACAGGCAAGATTACTGTTCTCCCTAGATATGCAATCCCCTACCCCAAATGCTCTCTCCATGATTCTTCCTTGTCTTTGTCCATTGACATATGCTGTTTAATGGGGAGAAATAAGCAACAAAATATTTTCAAATTGGTCTCCTTTTGTTGGACATCAGATGCAGTTCAGAATATCAGCTTGCTCACCTGTTGATACTTGCAAGAAGAGTTTAAGTTTACGGCACCTCTTAGCGAAAGTCATGAGGTTGGAAGGTCCGCGTGTGTTAATGTCGATTGCCACATCATATCTTCAAGGATTAATCAATCAAGACATAAGCTCCATGCATATGACAAAATCCAAAAAGTTGCTATAGCTAGAAAGGTGAAATCAACATAGCTAATCAACCTTTCATCAAAAGTAGTATTGGCCGCTGAATTCACAATCACATCAACATCATCAGCAATCAAATCTGATAATTCTTGTTCCATACCAAGCCCAGATTCGCAGACATTCCCAACCACTGGGACTAATTTGCTTAACATGATAGTCTGATACGATTTTCCATAGGTTTGCCGGAGAGACTTGAACAATTCTGTACTTAATATCTAAACAACAACCATGATTGAAACGTGTCACGGTATATGCAAATCGCTTCTCAGCTATATGATTAGACAACATTCATTCTCAAAAAATGTAGAAGAAAAACATACCTCACTTTTCAATCTTGCCATTGCAGCTTCCTTGTTTTTCGCTTTGATCAACAGATAGATCTTTCCCACGTCCGGCATTGTCCTTAATATCTTTTCAATCAACACTGCATCCAAGGACATGTAGTACCTCGTCAAAGGAATAGGAAGAATAATTCTCAGTAGACGGAAAGGTAAACGTCTTTGCATAAAAACAACAAACCTTTTGCAAGGAACCCAGTTGCACCAGTAATGAAGAACCTTTTCCCTCTTAGAAACCTCACAATACCAATACCATCATGGGTCTCCACAAGATTAGAACTTGTTGGTCCAGTGTAAGACACTAAATCCTTCACAGCCAACTGAGGCTGTCCATTCCCATTTGGACCCAAAACCAAGCTGCTAGCATCCATCACATCTGCATAGTTTTGCTGTTCCTTCTCATCTGTGGTTGGAGTGACCAATGCGGACGTTCTCCCACCAAAAACTGAAGAAGACCCGCCACCTACACCAGGGTTTATTCCCTTCCCTCCATCTTGACAGAACACAACAGTGGTAGAAGTACAACTTTCCCCCCTCCTCGACCAACGATAACCACAAGCAGATATCTTCACAACTTTATTCGTTCGTACAAAAAGTGAAGGAGGAGGAGGAGAATATAGGGAGAAAGCACCCATTATAGAATTCAGGTAAGACAATTAGGAACCAAAAAGAAAGTTGAACAAAACAAAAAACCCACTTTTGTAGTTAAAGAAATGGTTGGCTTGAAACTTGAGCTAGAAACTATCTAAAAACAAAGATGTAAGAAAAGGGTCTTAAGACCAAAAAAAACTAGTAAACTACCTGAACTCTATAAAGATTGTGAACACATTATAAAAGGGGGTTTGGTTTGTTAGTTTAAAGCCACAAAGCAAAAATAGAAAAGGAAAGAGAAGAAGTAGGTGCGAGTGTTTGTGCATGGAAAATTCTGAACATGGCTACTAAGTGTTTTATACCATGATACAAAAGATACAGAGACAACCTATCACTCTGAATCAAGAGACAAAAATGGAGGGAGAAGCTCTTTAGATCACTTACTGTGATTAACGATTCTTGAATGTCAAAGAAATGCAATTGGGGAGGTCATATTATTTGCTTGTTTTTTTAATTCCCTGCAGATAAGGAAAGAAAACGGGCTTGGAATCAAAGAAGAAAACATTTTAAGGTACCCAAAATGTAGTATTCCCGTGTTTCTTCTTACCTTTTCCCTTCCTGTTTGCAGAAATGTATTAGGTTACATTATAGTAGTGATCTCTCAACAGTCTCCACCTTTTTCTACTTTCTTGCTGCTAATCAACTTCCCAACGACCAGAGGAGCTTCAACATCCAAACTCGCCTTTCCTCTTCATCTATAAGGCCTTTCAAACCCGTTGGTCCATAAATCCTAAGCTACAAAGACAAAAGCTTCTCACAACTCGCAACAGGTACAATCTTCAAGAATCTTTTCTGGGAACAAAGAAAGAAAGAATATTCGTTAATCACCTAATTTGTCAAGGATAACCCTTCTCTCATTAAGCAGATAAACTAGCCCAGTGATTGCACAACAGCAGTATAAATATGGAGGTGCAGAAATGCAACTTGCATGCCTAAGGATAGTGAAATTCAGTAATAAGCACAATTCGCATGTCTCAGCATAAAAACAACAAACATAGTACATGAACCAGAATCATACTTGTTAATTTCAACTGTAAAAACTCACCCTTTGTCTGCTGGCATGTCTCACTCCTGTAATCTGACATAAAGATTCGTAACACCGTTTAGATGTTAATTTTACTGCATTCACCATTAAGGTCACTTTCAAGATCTCAATTTCAATCAACTTGCTAAATTTAAGTCAAAAGTCAAAACAGGATCCATATGTCTCTTAGAGTCTAGGTGGAAACTCATGCATACATCTATGCTCATTGTTACTTTTAAATAGGAAAATCAGACTGCTAAGGACTCAAATTCGACTGATTTTCCTAGTTCATTGTCTACCCCAACGTCATTGTCTACAATTACCTCAATCCGAAGATTGGTAATTGCAGTTGACATCAGAAACTCACCCCCGAGTCGCAATAGAAAGAAAAAAACAGCAACCACTCGCACAAAAACACAGCGAATTTGGAAATGTGTTCATCTGAAAATTATGATAATTTTGGTTTCAACTATAAGTACAAAGGTCATGAAAGTACAATAAATTGGAAAGCATTGATCTTTCTAACCGACACAAGTGTTTCACATGAGCACAAGTCACTTCGGTTTGTCTGTTAATGCTACAAGTGATCTAAGCACACCCGGACTAATCTTGTCAGACAGAGCACCTAGCTCTGAAATTGAAAGGGACTTCTCCTTCACGTAACTTTGCAACTTAATGGCCTCATAGTCAAGTCTTTTCTGATCTGCAACGCAAATTCATAAGAGATTCAGCACAAATGTCCATTGGATCCATCAGAACTAGTACCGTTGGTAATTCAAGTAACTAAACTTCCTAGGTTAAGTCAATTAAAAGTAACGGTTTTGAAGCAAGACCTGTCTCCAAAATGGTATGCGCAGCGTGAAATGGAACCCTAGCAAAAACGTCAGCTCCTCGGAACATCATCCATGTCGGCTCTTCTGAGTCATGGCTGCCACAAGTTGTACAAACCTCCTTCACCAAGGGGCTTGATCCAGACCGCCCAAAATCCTTCATTATAGACTCAAAAGGGGATGAGACACTAGTTTTGGTTGTTCGAGCCCTCTTCCTTAGTGCTGTAAGTGCTTCCCTGTTTCCATTCCTTAGCCTGTCATTTTCAACAGCCTACGAATTGTCGCACATAATCAGAATGCCATTAAAGCAGTTGAATTTCTTTGCAAAAGGATTAGGAAACAACATTAAAGTTACAGTGAATCTGAACCAACCTGATGTCGTGCTAGAAGCAACTGCTCTCCTTCAGTTTCAAGCTCAAGCAATCTTTCTTGGAACAGCTTCATATTCTCATCCATTCTAATATCGAAACAATAGCAAGACAGAGAAAAGGAGAAGTCAGCAAACATGTGTAAGTACAGTTTGACGCATATGCACGCAATAATCTATCTCCCTAATGCATAGTGAATTGTAACTAACTGAGCACTTGTTGCATACTTTCATCTTATCCTACAAGTCAACACAACCTGTAGTAATAATTAGGGTTCCAAGAATAGTTGATTAGCTAGCTAAGACCGATAAGAAATCGTGAAACTGTAATTAGACTTGAACTTAGATTTGTTTAGTTCTTACCTTGAATGCAGAAGAGAAAGACGGTGAGAGGTAGCGGAAGGCTGCGGCGAGGAACGGACGGCGGCGATAGAGATCAGAACTCGATACCGGAAGAAAAATTCTAAAACCAATAGGGACGACGCAAAAGCAAAACTTGAGTACTGATTTGGACTTATGGGCCCAACGCAGTATTACAAACTTAATTAATGGGCTTATTGTTTGGGCCTCTTAATTTCAGCCCTCTACTCTCCACTGAAATCAATTTTAATAAATATTCATTTTGAAGGGTAAATAACACTTTAACCCCTCTAATTTTCCAACTTAACAAATAGCCTCTTATATTATAAATCACTTTTTTTTACCCCTCCTACTTTGTCCACTTTGCATTTTAGGTCCTTCATTAAGACAAGAATTCAGCACAAAAGACATTAACATGTAACAGCTGAAAGTTCACTCTTATTAGTCCCTTGAAAGACATCGAAGGCAATTGCACTCAAATCCGAAACCTTGGAGCAAGACGGACTGTCGAGCACCGTGATCCAAACTTGCATCTATGTAGCAGATTCTTAGCTCTTCATCTACAAAACCATCCAAAACAGCAGGCTAATCAAGACATTTTTTCAGCATACACAATAAACTTCGGTAATGCTCTCTGATATTCGGCCAGTAAATGATATAAAGTGTCCTGAGCTGCACTTCGTAATACTAGCTATGGCTCTGCTCGGAAGTTTTACCTGCCTCGACATCACGTAGGGCCTTCAGTTTCGCATCTGCATTATCAATCCATATAATGTGTGCATTTGGATCTGCATCATGGAATAGACAATCGAGTTATGCTGCATTCACTGCAGTCGAGAGTCAAAACCGATATCTGCATACACCCAGCTTAATCTACTAAGTTGAAGACAAGTTTTACTCTTCATAAGTATCTTTACTCAGATCAGTTAGCATCCAAGCAAAGACTTCAGGTAGACAACATTTATGACCTAGGAGAAAACACAGACATAGCAAATGCAAATGTCCTGATCCTTTCATCTGTAATCATATCATGCATCTATGATCTATCTTATCACATAGCTCCATGAAAAGCATGATGGGAAAATGGCCTTGTGAAACAGCAAAGATTATTCACTTCAAAAATAGCAGCATTACCACAATCATGGTTGTAGAAGGAGGGAAGCAGATAAACAGCATTCCCAACAGCAGCTTCAGCATCAACACAGGCAGAGGCAGATGCTAGAAGATCTTCATACGATCCAAGAGCCAATTCTATGCGGAATGCATTTATGCGAATACGTGCCAGCACACTATGATACCATTCCCTGGATAAAACTAGTATTTCGATAGTCAAAGAGAACACCTCTCTCAAGTTTCAACTCATCCTAAGAACGAGGTTTAAGTAAAACACAAATCTCAACTATTTGGAGGATACATGCCATCATCTCATCTGGAATGGTTGCTGTAGCAAGTGCCCTCCTCAATAAACCATATCCCTCCTCCATCTGTTCAATTCAGAAATAGCGTAACAAGGTTCAAATTTTAATATCATCTGATTAGGGATGTTTTGAGTTTGGCTTACCATCAATGCCATCTCTGTCGAAATAGAAGCAGGCTGAAGAATGTCGAGACTTTCAGCAGATGCAGCTCCTGATATCACCTTACAAGCTAACCTTTTCACCATTTGTGGATACTTTAGACCCTGGGACCTTCAAAATGAAAAGAATCAACACTTTTCACTGTTGTATCAATCAAAATCAAGATTCCAACGTCCCATTACACTAGTATACGAAAACAACTGAAATGAAGGGAATGCTACTGAAGACATGAGGTTCCTGAAGGTAACAAAGCAAGCAAATCATAAGGGGAATCGCTTACCGACAATAAGCATCAAAATCCGACCAATCAGCTTTCTTCTCGACATCATAAAACGCCTAAAAAGTATCAGAAATGAAGAAATTAGAAACTCAAACTGTTTTGTAATTCCATCGAACAGGTGGTGTGCAATCCTTAAAGAGTCCCAAGTCACCTTAGCCTCGTCTTCACACTCCCGACTAAAAACCCAGGCCCTTGGCCTTCTGAACTGAGCTTTCTGAGACAAAAATAACACACAGCATTGACGGACGAGAGCGTGGGGTGGCACAAGGCAGGTTTGGCCGTGTGAATGAGCTCTCCGGCTCCGATCCTCCGAGTGGCGAACACGCCTCGGCCGGCTGACTCAGTGAGAGAAACTCGGATTGGTGGCGGATCAGGCCTTCGAGCAGCCGATTCCCCATAATCAACCGAGGAAGTGGTGGAAAATTTGAAGACTAGAAGTTGCCGCCGTTGAGTGGGATGAACAAGATCTAGAAAGCGCGGGACGATGGTACGGCAGTAACGAACCAATCGCGACATTTTGAAAATGTTCGAGGGAAACGGTCGGCAATTCGCGCGTTTCGGTTATATTGACCGGTTCAATGGGCGGGTACGGTTCAGAATCTTGGGCCGAATGGGCTACAATGAAAAATTGAGTTGAGCCTTATGATAAGGGTTGGAATAGAAATATGCAATTCATCGATTTTCGGGTTGATTGGGATCGTTCATGTGATTGAATTCTTGCCCTAGCCATGACTGATTCTAATATGGTGCGTGTCTGCAGACCACTTTGGGGCGCTGTCATTAATTAGTCATCTTTGGCGTGAGAGATGTTGGTGATTTTATGCTAGCAAGTCTCTCCCCGGCGCAGTTTTGATTCGCCTCGGTTTTTCTGGGTCCTCAACTTGTGACACTTTTAAACTGTAATTACTCTCTTCTCCCTTTGTTAGGGCTGGGAATCGGTCGGTGCGGTCAAAAACCGATCGAAATCGGTTAATCACCTTAAAATTATTTTGACCGACTGACCGACCGATTTTTTAATGTAGGGTTTTTGACCGAATTCGGTCAAAACCGAAAATTGACCGACCATTTTTTTTACATTTAGCCGACCGAAAAGTTAACCGACCTAGTTCTGACCGACTGACCGATTTTGACCGATTGACCAAAAATCGACCGATTTTAACCGACTGACCTGAAATTGAACGATTTTGACCGACTGGCCGAAAATCAAAACTTTTGTCAGTAGACAATATGTCCAACTATTTTTAGTCATATGCATACAACAGCTTGCAAACCAAACACAATCACTTGAATTAAACAACTGCCTCTTCACAGTTGAACATCAATTCATCCTCGTACTTTTGCAAAACAAATCGCTCTTCTGGCTTAATAATGTTGGTAACATTACATTTCTCCCCAGAAAAGGGCTTCCTTCCTGCTCTTCCTGCCTCATTTCCTGCACCAAGGAAGAAAATTCAGTAAGATTGGGTAATCGAGTCCATCCTACACTAATCTTTCAAATGCAGATTAGTACGAAAATGCATCATCGATAGTTACGGTAGTTTAGAAGATCATAGCATTCCACGAGAGAAATCGCTCTAAATCTCGACAAGAAAGCAATGGCTCGAAGAACAGGGAAATAAGAATCAGCAATAGATGACACCAAAACCCCGAACTACATCATCTATCAAAGTTACTTGTTTTCATATATATGGACTAGGTGATTCTTGACACTCTAAAACACAATTCACAAAAATAATCAATCATAAGAGTAAGCACCCAGCTGCAAACCTAGTACAATAAACATGGTTGCAGCAGCATTTTAGGAAACCAAATGAATCTCACTGAACACAATTCTTCCATTCCTATGCTTAAACACCTAATCATGAAGCTAACCAATTCCAAATACCAGAGATCAGACTGTAATCAAAAGGTGCTCATAGATGATGGGAGAAATAACCTACAAACGTGGCATTGCTCAATTCTGCATTAGAAGAACACAATAAAAACAAGTCAATGTCAAATTCAAGTTAATAAACATTCAAATGGCAATCGTGATCGAAGAAATCATCCATTGGAAACATTATATAGCTTCACACAGATTGTTACTCGAATGAGCTAAACCCAAATCCATCATCATAAGCAAAAGGCATCTCATTTTCTCAGTGATCCAAGATGAGCTAAACCCAAATCCATCATCATAAGCAAAAGGCATCTCATTTTCTCAGTGATCCAAGATCTAGGTTTCCATTTATCAAATTCCCAGAAGCAGATCTACAAATCGGACTTGAACTGACCTTGAGGGATGGTGAGAAGAGGCTGAGTGGAGCAATCGCAGACACAAGGAGCGCAAGTGTCGGTGCTATCGTTACTACCGTTGCTATCGTCGTCGGTGCTGACGACGGCGAGCTGGCTGACGACCTGGCTGGTGGGAGAGAGCAGCATCCCAACGAATCGGCGACTATGGTGGTGATTGGTGAACCCTAATTTTTGTTTCGACAGTCGTCCACTGCTCCTGTTGAGGGAGAGAGAAGAGAATGGAATTGGAAAGGAAAGTGGGTAAGTATTAAGTAATTAGTTAGTTCGGTCAACATCGGTTAACATCGATCAAGTGAGGTTAACCGGCCATTAACCGCTGACCGACCAGTTGACAAATGAATGACCGCAAGCCGACCGAATTCTACATCGGTTAACCAATTTCGGTCGGTTAAATCGGTTTCAGTAGTTAACCTTAACCGCTTTCCCAGCTCCTCTATTTTTGTCCTGTTTTGTCGTTCTGTAAAAATTTTCTCGGTGAATTTTGCCACTGTTGGTGGGTTAACCATTTTGATGAAGAAATAGTATTTATAAAAAAAATGTAGAAAAAAGTCAACAGTGACTTGTAAAACCAATCATCACAGTTGCACATGTGTAGCCATCATGGTGGTTCGATACCATACTAAATTGAACAAAACACACAAGGGTTAGTTTGTCTGGTTGTCTCTCTACAGTACAGAACACAAGTATGTTTCATAAACAATCCAATATGCTATTCCTTTAAGCATACTCCAAAAGCGACCTCAAACCCAACATCAGATGTTGAATGCTGAATGCTTACATGAACTCTAAATGGCATGCCCCTCAAAATACACATCAATCCACCAACCCCAACAGATGTCTTATGTAATTACTAATTATGTTACATAATACATCTCCAAAAAAAACTATACTTTATACCGTTATATCGCCCATATTATATATGCTATAAACCACGGACCACATTAGTGGTGTAAGTGGGTCGGCACATGGGTCATGGACCGACCCACTTACACCCCCTATCAGTCATCACCTTTCTAGTGGCTGAGACGGTCTCAAGTCCAGCTGGACTTCATCGTCCCTTCTCTGGACGTCCGTGGGAGCAATGAAACACTCACACGAGAGTCCCGCCACGTCAAACGCCACGTCATCGATTGACCATTCTTCCTCCATCCTAGTCATCGTGGACGACAGCCCTGCCTTGAGGTTGTCTCCGAATCTTGTGATCACGGCGCTCGACCGGCCGCCGTGAGCGATTACTGCCCCGTCTTCGACGGGGCGGTAATCCTCGATCTGGGTGGCCATCATGGTCTCCCAGTAGGTCGGGTAGGTTCCGGGGGACTGGATCCTGGTTAGGTAGGAGTCTTCTAGGTAGACGAGGAGTCCGCTCCTCTGGCTGAAGTAGCCGAATGTCACGTGCTTGATCATCTCCGCCGTGCTGTCGCTCCTGTCGGAGAGCTCTCCTTGGTCGGCGGCTAGCTTCAGGACGAAACAGTCTTCTCCGTTGATGCATTTCTCGCCCATGTACTGTGCTGGGGAGAACACCGCTGCTATTGCTACTGGATCCAACCCCTGCTTCCAAAGTAACACATCAAAACGGTACCAAATCAGGGGATTATTTGTAACACTTCAGTTCATTGTTACGACCACATGATTTCAGGATACGAAAAGCATAATTGTCAATGGGGGATTATAATATAAGTGATGTGTATACTGAACAAAAAGAACTGTATTTTTCCCGACAAAAAATTCATTCAGAAGCTGGGGAGCAAAGATCCGGCATTGCTGGGGGCAGAGTGGTTGGATCTGGTTCAGGCTTCAAACCAACTACCTTGAAAACATTGGGTTAAGATTAGTTACTACCAGCTATACTATATGTAGCCTGTGAATTATTGAGCTTAATAGTCAATAGATGAGGAACCAATTGGATACCAAAATGACAATGTGAAGGTCATGATCATGTGCAGCAATCTTATTATGCAAAATAGTGGTTGAGACTTGAGAATCAAGATCCCACCATTAACTCGATTTCACCCTGCAGATTGAGCTGGTTAAAGGAAGACATTGAATGCAGTGGAACAAAACTTTCTAACACATTTAAGTGTGGTGGTTGCAAACGTAATAATAAGATATACCAACATTTTTACCATATATAATATATGATCAACGTGAAACACAGTGCCGAAATTGGACCACCAAATAGTCGGCAAAATGGGTGAAACCGTGAAAACGACTTTGTAATGTAATCATAAGGTGTAAAGTTTCTACTACTTGCCTGAATGGCTCGACGAAGAGGACGGAGGCCGCCTTTGGCAGTGTGAGCGCCGAGCCACGGCGTGTGGCGCCAAGCTACATTGCCATCGCTCCCGGCCACGACCTTGTGCCCGCCCAGCACCAGCTCGATCAGCCACTTGTTGGGAACCATCTGCCACATTACGAAGCATCCCTTTTCAGCTATGGTCCCAATTGATCCGCCGCCGCCACCGAGCCCAGCCAGGTGGTCGTGGTCTGTCATTCTCATTGTCACTTTCCCCGTCGCGAAGATGTTCTTCACTCTGCCTTCCAGCTTCCGGCAGCCTGTTGCCGCCGTGAAGTGCTGGATTATGTACTGTGCCGATGAAGATACCTGCAATTTCGTTTTTTGTTTAATCTAGTAAACAAGTTGGTATCAAATCCAAATCAGAACAATGACAGTTATGGGATTAAAATATTGTGATATGTACCGATCAAGTGTGACTATATTCCAGTTGAGAAAACTTTAACCGAAAGCAAAAAAAAACATAGGTTTAATAAGAAAAATCTGAATCCAACAAGCCTTTAGCTGTAAGCACACACCCATTTCCCGACTGCCATTCCTTTTTATCCCCCTTTGTTCTCTTTTCTGTCGTAAAGCTTGTTTGAGGCGCCCCACTGACTGCAATCTCTTTCATCCCACATGTACGTTTTCGGGCCAGAATTGGAGTGAAATTGAACCCAATTCTAGAGAGCGTCTAATTCTGTCAGACACATTTTTCGAATGCAAAAGTATGTGGGTCTGTCTAATTCTTCCGGAATTGAGATCTAATTCTAACAAATTTTGATACTCAATTATCTTCCGAACCAGATGAACTTATCAATTCAGATGGAATTGATAATTGTAGCCTGATTTGAATTCCAATGACTTTGATTTTAAAAAACTTTGCCGTAGAGATTCATAACTGTAATTGGACACTGTAATTTTGGAAACAGTATATTAACGACAGGCTCTACATGCCAAATTGAAATCAGAATCCAGTAATTTTATAAGATTTGCAAAAACAAGGTATTTCTTTCCTAATTAAAGGCTAATTAGTGAGTAATTAGTAATTAGATAAATATATATATAGGCCGCAGGTGATAAATAATTTAATTCGAGTGGGACCCAGCCAGCTTTTTAAGGGGCTCGATAATCATTCTTTATTAGTAGTAGTCCTCGGAAAAGCTAACTGAGATTCCCCATGACCGAGCCATTGGGAAATGCTGAATAGCTTTATGGCTCAGCTCAGAGTCTGATCACCTGCTACTGACCGGACTTCTGGATCGCACTAATTCGCCATAGACGAGAAGGAAGAAGAAGGAAAAAAACGCCTCCCGAGAAATTGAAATTGAATGACGAGAAAATTAAATTTACCTGGTTGAAGGAGGAGAGCTTGGGGTGGATTGAGGCCGGGAAGAGAGGGCAGCCATGACGCTGAGGAGAGTCCTGAGGTCCGATAACGACGACGATTTCTTCTGGAATAGAAGCGGCAGAGATTTGAGCCAGTATTTCAACAATTGACGGCCTGATCTCTTCGTCGAGCTGCTGCAATGGCGACCGATGTTGTTGTTGGTGGTGGTGGTGGTGATGGCGGTGGTTCGTCTTTTGCTTCTGCTGTTGGTGTCGTCTTCCTCGCTGGTAACCGGCTCCTCCGATACCGGCGCCAGGCGATTCATCTGGTTTTTTTACTAGTGAAATTAATTCTCCGGTAGTTGAGAAGTGACGGTTGAGGAGAAACTGACTTGACGAAATGTGTGACTGTGAGAGAGAGAGAGAGAGACGTGATGGTGTGTTAAAAATGGGGAGCAGCAGGTGGAAGAAGAAGTGAGAGGAAAAAGAAACTGATATTTAACGGAATTTACTATGTTTACAATTTGGTCATTCTGTTTACACTTTGGTCCTTATAAGTTTATATTGCTTACAATTTTGGTCCTTGATAATTCTATTTACATTTTGGTACTTATAACTTTTATATTTTTTTTATTGACTCCCTAAGTTTTTATTTTGTCTCGGATACCTAAATTTATGTAGTTTGATTCTCTAATTTTATTTAGTTTCAGATGGACAGTTAAAATTTTTCAGAAATAAATATTGGTTCATCAAGTTACATGAGTTATTGATGTTTAGTCGAAATTTTGTGTGCTAGAAACCTCTGCCTCCAAAGATGTCAGCTGCTTCTTTCTATGAATCAACCTCTCCTCCAAATCCCTCATCATTTCGGCATTAGAAGACTTGATAACTTGGCTTGTTTCTATGGTATACGACTACTAGGAACTGTCAATCTGAAAGAAGAAAAAACACTTGTTTATCATACATGGGACAAGTGCAAACTAAGAGACTTGATAAAATTTAGTCAGTCTACTCTAATGGTTAAAACAATTATAGTTTTCAAGGAGACTAAAGAGGAAAAATGTCCCTCTGCCTTTGTCCCAACGGTGCTAACTATGTAACGTATAGATTGTTGTTTGTTCGAACTCTTTTCTCAAGTTCAATTATAACGTATCGATCAATTTTAGAATACATACCAAGACATAAAGGGGACACAAACTTCAACTCTCACGTTTATTGATATTCTTTTGTGAGAAATATATCGACTTGTTTGATTTGTTAATCAAGTTGGGCCGGAGGAGGCTGTTGGGCTTTCGTACATGACACGCTGCATTCCGTGTAACAAATATCTATACTTGAATGTTTAAATTGAATCAACCGAATCTCTTAACTTGTAAGAATAATAGATAGTTGTGAAAGAAATTGAACTTTGTTATATGTTGAAAAGACGATGAGTTTTGATTTGAGATACTAATTTTTTTTTAGACCACATATAATGAGGTTAAAGCAAAGATGGGAACTATATGATCAATACGGGCCATCGAGGGACCAAGAGAAATCGAGACCATACTTGATATGCAATTTCACAACTACCAATTTCATTTCACCTCCATCCATGCAATCTATTTTCAATTTCATATCGTGGGACCACTTAAAACATTTATGTACCTTCATTAATTTACAACTATCTATTAAACATAACATATATATAATAAACTTGAAAAAATTGTAAAAATATGATTTAATTTAATATTAATTAAAAATATATATTCTTACCAAACATACTAAATAATAACTAACAATTTTTTTGAAAAAAATATTATTAAAAACATAAATATAATATTCAAATAATAGAAGCGCATAAAACACAATAAATTTACTAAATAAAAAGGTAAAACTACGTAATAGACTAATATTACATTCCTCATTGTTATTTGTATTAGTATGCTTATTTAATACCTATATTGAATAAATACATTCAATATAGTATATATTTAATATAATTCATTTCCCAAGGGTATAAAAATTTAATGTGTATATATAATAATATTGTTCAATTTCAAATATACATAATATTCCAATATATATTATATTACATAGTTATTATATATAACATATTATACTAATTATATTAATACTCAATACTAGATAATTAAGCATAATTATTATACATAACATATTATATTAATTATGTTAATACTCAATACTAGATAAGTAAGCACTTGTGATTTTTCTGACAACTTCATTTAATTCGGTGCTAGTGGTTCGCTATAGAAAGTAAGCATAGTTATTATATATAACATATTGTATTTAGGATTAATGATTTTAGATTTGTAATTAGTGTTACGCACTTATAACAGTATATATCTTATGTTATATATAACATTTTTATGATTTATATAAGATTTAATTTCTATAAAAAAAATCTTGCTAAATTAAACAACTCCCTGTACCAAATCAAACTCTCTCGAACTTCAGTTTCAAGCCAAATTAAACTGATTTATATATATATATAAAAGATATCAGGAGTATAAGATAATGGATTTGAGTAGTCCTCGGTGGGCCGATGGAGCGGATCCCTACAAGTATTCTTGTATGGGGATCTGTTCGGCGTAGTAGTTAGGATTTTAGTTTGTATTTTCCAATTGTAATAATGAAGCCGATGTGGGTAGAATTTCTATTCCCCATCGTCCCCGTGTTCCTCACGCTGGCGTACGTGGCAGCGCTGCAGTCCGATGGAGCGGATCCCTACAAGTATTCTTGTATGGGGATCTGTTCGTCGTAGTAGTTAGGATTTTAGTTTGTATTTTCCAATTGTAATAATGAAGTTGATGTGAGTAGAATTTCTATTCCCCACAGTCCCCGTGTTCCTCACCCTGGCGTACATGGCAGCGCTGCAGGCCTTTACGCCGCTGTCCGGCGCCGACGTAGCCAATGGCGTAACCAGGATTGGTATACGGGGGGAGCCGAATTTACATAAAAAATTGGTGGCACCGGCAAAAAAATTTCTTCAAATTTGAATAATAGTATAAATTTTTCATTCATCTAATACTAAGTAAAAATACACAATAAATGTTTTGGTTATAAGTTGCTTAATTAGTAAAAAATAATTATATGTGCCACCGGCAATTTTTTTTTTCAAATTTGGATAATTTATGATCAAAATATTTAATTATTACACACTATAAGTGAATTATGAGTAACTATTACGTAAAATTTAAGACAACATTTCACCGAAACAACGTAGTGGGGGAGCCGAACTTCAAATACCCCGGCGCCAAATTCCGAAAATACCAAAAAATACATGTAATATTAGACTCGATACCGGGGGAGGGGGGCGTCGTGGCTCCCCCCAGCTCCCCCTGGTACCGCCATTGGACGTAGCGTTGTGGTTCACGAGGGTTTATATAGAGAAGATAGGGAGCGGATCCCTACAAGTTTTCTTGTACGGGGATCTGTTCGAGGTAGTAGTTAGGATTTTAGTTTGTTTTTTCCCGATAGTTATGGTAGATATTATAGGAAGGGGGTGGGTGTTACGGATTAGCCTGTTCTTCACCCTCTGCGCCACGGGCCGTGTACGACGGTTTTGGGACCTTCGACAAGGTCTGCGCAGTGGGGCAGACTACGGCGTCCGAGTGCTGTTTCACTATGAGGATAGCGTTACAGTTGGGATATAGTATAGGATTAGGAGCATTGCCGTGGGTATGCGGACCCGAGTCGTTTGATTTTCGGGTCCGAGGTCCGATGGTTGGGTTGGTTGTGGCCACCAACCAGATGGTCATATCCACGGTGTTAGCGAATTTAGCTAGATGGTACGTTCACCTGGGCGTCGGTGGGATATTCTTGATATTCACTGACGTTATGGGGATCGCTTTTATTGGTAGTTTATTTTTTTTGTAGAGATAGATACAGGGACGTCTTGGTTGAGATGGTTATTCCTGCTGTTGTAGATTGATTTTTTATAAGTGAAGTGATTAGTATGTATAATTTTAAAATTAAAGTGATGCTTAATGACACTAATGTTTACTATCCATTTCATTAAATTTAATCCCTAATGTTGCTAGGAATTCCACATGTACCAAACATTTGGAGAAGAGCACTTGTATCGTAACGGATGGCGAGTAGATGACTACTTTGTAACTAGGGCAGTTTGTTGCGTACGAAAACAGCATAGAGTACGAGTACACTGACTGCTGAGTATGATGCTAGGCCAAACTCATTATCATTTAATTATTATTATATTGATAAATTTATTAATTTTCAAGTACCAACCGTATAAATCATGTATTTTTTTTTTAAAGCGGCACAAGCGCCTAGTCATTTATTAAAACAGAGCGGGTTTCGGAAATAACCGTACAATCATAACGAATGAAATAACCAAGATTACAATCTGAAATCGAAATCGTGTGACTCCCAAACGGGTAGTCATAACCGATACCAGCAATGAAGTCCGCTGCGTGATTCCCCTCCCTATACGTATGCTTGATTTAGACCGTCCAATCCCTGTCATAAAGCTCTCGGAATTGTAAGACTTCCAAACCATGCTGATGTTTCGTGTCCTGGCCCTTATTCAACAGAGCAATTGCCGCCATGGAGTCCATGAGAAGGACTACTCTCCTGAACCCCGCCTCCCAAGTACAAGTCAGTCCTTCCATTGCGTATAAATCATTAGTATTTGAATTTTGTAAAATTAGTTAAATGTTATGTAGTAGAAATGAGATTTTAAAATTTCACAAGAAATTGAAAATTCAATTTTACATGTCAAAATTAAGCTTCTGTTTATATTTTTTATTGCTACGAAAATTGAAGTTTAATTCACAACACAAATACTCGCATTCAAGTAACCTTTTTTAAGAACTCGTATTTATAATAAAATGAAAAAAATAGTTTTTTTTTTTGTGCCTCTTGTACTTTGCTATAACTTACACATATAAGCAAGCATTTTAATCACTCATGAATTGCTCCTTTTATCCCTCCTACTTCAACTATTTTATCTTTTTGGGTCCTTCTGTCATCAACTTTGTCTTCTTCAATGTTAAATCTGGACACATATGCACGCCACATCAATAACTACTTCGAGTGATTTAGTGAGTAAGCATTAGGGAAGTAGACTGGGGAGGCATCACGGAGAGTACAAGTGAAATACGAAGGATTTTAAATCACACATTTTATCTGTCGGTTTTATCCTATCAAATTATATATATTTATATTTTCAAATAAAAAATGCGTAGTCAACTAAAGTATTACTATTGAAACTGATATAGTGTGTTGAATGAACATCGATTCATGTTCAGAAGACAAAAGTTGGTCAGAACACTAAAAAGACAAAGTGGCTAATAAAATAATTAGGTTAAGCTAGATTTATGACAAGAAGTTATATTAGCCTTTTTTCTACTCATGTGTTGCATAAATGTATAGTGGTGAATTGGTAGGTGCTTGTATTTTTTGCTACTTAAAACCTCGAGTTCGAATCCTGTTTAGGGTTACTTCTTTTGCGTTAATTTTTTCCCTGATCGGCGGCGAAACTGCCAAGTAGCCGTCGCAATCATCTTCTCCAGTTCTCCCGCCCAATCTTCTCTCTAACTGATTTACATCTTTTCTACTGAATCGGTCGCACGTTCTTCTCCGTAAGATTTCTTCTCTTGTCTTTCACTATCCACACACCACCACTGCTCCTCCTGTGTAACGTAACCGTCGCAGAGTTATCCTTTTGATCAAACTCGCATTTAGCGCATCAGTAATAACTCTCTGGCCCTATTTTCAGGTTATCTGCTCGCACCGTGGAAGTGTAGAGATGCAGAACATGCAGCAGAGATCCGCAGACATAACCTACACCAAGCAGCCTTACGTCGAAGATGCGGGTCCACGAAGGATGTAAGTTGACAGCCTCTTGTTCATTGGCCGTTAATGTAGTGACTGATTGCCTGCCTGCAATGAAGGATCATGACTGTATAAACTGGTTTTTGTTTGTTTTTTGTTTTCCTATTTGGTGCTTAAAATTGTGGATGGATTATGATTGATAGTGTCTCTGTGCAGCAAAAGCATGCAATTCTCTATTATGTCACAATCTGAGGTTTTTAAGGCGGCTGAATGTCAAGTGTATCTTGGCCAGTACTATGATACCAGCGCAAATCCCGTCTCAGGTGGCTTGTTGGATTCCAGAATGGTACGATGCTTGTTTTATCATCTCATTTTCCTTCTGTACAGTGTGATGAGAATTCTGTAATGTCGCAGTGACAGCCGAATGGATTATTCTAACAAGTGATGCTTATGTTTTGTAACAGGGTCCTGCAAAGAAAAAAGACATGTGTGAAACCTGTGGCGGTAGCTTCAGCGAATGTCCTGGCCACTTTGGCTACTTGACTCTTTCGCTGCCGGTTTTTAATGTTGGATACTTGAGTTTTATTATGGACGTCTTGAAGTGCATCTGTAAGGTAAGAGTTCTGATCTTCTGATGTTTATGTTGGTTGCTACAAATTCCCATTTATAAAATCTTGAATCTGGTAAATGGTTTCAGATGGTGTTCTCTATTTATTCAGTGATAGACGATGAGAAATTCCCTTTTTCCTTTTACAGTCTTGCTCTCATATACTTCTGGATGAGACGTTACGTGTTAGGAGTTTAAGGCAGATGAGAAGTCCCAGGATAGATCCTTTGAAGAAGACCGCATGTATGAAGGCTGTTGTCAAGAAATGCAGTACCATGGCGAGTGGGAAACCTATAAAGTGCTCCAATTGTGGTTACTTGAATGGTTAGGGTTCTGTCTTTTCCATTGAACTTATGATGAGTGTCTCGCAAATCAAGCCAGTTCCTGAACCGCAATCATTGTTACTTTGACAAATTCTTTATTTTTCTTTCTGTCTAATGCTGAGATGGGAATGTTGATGATCCAAATGTTTCTTCTATAGCTACAGCTGTGCATTATAAGATGGTTATAATCGTTGACAGACACAGTGGCTGATGTCTATTAAGTTTATATTCGTCTGCAGAAAAGGATTTCAGTTTACTACAGTTGAATATCTTTGTGGAATCTCTGTATACGGTTAATTTCATGTGGTCTGTGAACTTTCAGGAATGGTTAAAAAGGAAAAAGGTTATTTGGTACATGATCATTCAAAGTTTGCTAATGGCTTTATTGAGGAGTGTAAATCTGCCATTTCACACACCAAGGACTCGAAGGCAAACATTAATCGGGCCACTTACTATCTTAACCCTGTCAAAGTGTTGGATCTCTTTAGAAGAATTTCAGATGAGGTTTACTTTGATGTCCTTTTTATTTCAAGTACTTGCAATTACTTCTTGTCCTTGATACCATTGTATTCATTGTTTTTCCGATACCAGGATTGTGAATTGCTATATCTTGGTGATAGACCTGAAAGGCTAATCACCAACACTATTACTGTGCCGCCTATAGCTATTCGGCCTTCCGTTATTGTGGATGGGACACAAAGGTACCTATTAACAAATACTTTCATGACAATTTATGTTCATGTTCTTTTATAGTCGTGACTTGTTGCCGATATCTGAGCATTTTATGTTTCTCGTTTGATTTTTAGCAATGAAAATGACGTCACAGTGAGGTTGAAAGAAATTGTAGCAGCCAATGCTAATCTTCTAAACGAGATTCGGGAGGGGAAAGGTCCATCCGACAAACATCTGGTTTGTAATTTTATGGTTTGAGCGTGTATTTCTCAAGCTTCCTGGAATATTTTTATACATGGCTTTTATAATGATATCGAGGACTTTCTGTAGGACAAATGGGATCTGCTTCAAGCTATGGTTTCACTCTATTTAAATAGCGACACTAAAGTTCCGAGTAATGTTGATATGAGCAATGTCAAGCCCTTAAGTGGTCTGACTCAGCGCCTTAAAGGAAAACAGGGGAGGTTTCGTGGCAATCTGTCTGGGAAGCGTGTTGAATATACAGGCCGAACTGTTATATCTCCGGACCCTAATCTAGGAATCACTGAGGTCACTTCAGTAACTTCTGGACTATGGAGATTTTCTTTTTAGTTTCTTTTTTGTTTTATACCACCACTTTTTAACACTCCTTGGTTATTTATTTGTGTAGGTAGCAATTCCAATACACATGGCTCGGATTTTAACTTTTCCTGAGCGTGTTACCCATCGTAATATTGAGAAGTTGAAGCAGTGTGTCAGTAATGGTCCACAAAAATACCCTGGTGCAAGGATGGTTAGATATCCCGATGGTTCACAGAAGTTCGTACCCATGAACTTTCCTGTTACTAAATTTCCCTCTTTTTTTTCGGAATTTAAATCAATCATGCTGTGTTGCAGGACATTGCAAGGAAATTTCCGGAAACGCGTTGCTGAAGAGCTGAAATTTGGTTGTATAGTAGATCGCCATTTGGAGGATGGTGATGTTGTTCTTTTCAATAGACAACCAAGCTTGCATAGGATGTCTATTATGTCCCATAGGGTATTTCAAATCATTTGTTGCAGAGCATTGAATCAAATTATCTTGTCAACATATTCCTTCAATCCTTTTTTTTTGTGTCTGCAGGCCAGAATTATGCCCTGGAGGACATTGAGATTTAATGAATCTGTCTGTAACCCATACAACGCTGATTTTGATGGTGATGAGATGAATATGCATGTCCCACAAACAGAAGAGGCTCGTTGTGGAGGCTCTCACACTGATGGGGGTAAGATCTATGTCCTCAATTTTTTTTCCCCACGAGAACATTTTGTCCAATTTCCTTTTTGTTACATGCTAAATAAGAATCTCTGTTACAGAATTCCAGACTGTTCATCAGTATGGTCTATGCCGGTATCATTAGCCCACCTTTGGACTTTATAGAACTGTGAATGAAATTGACATTCTATTTTTATATGTAGGATCTGCCTACCTAGTGTTTCTAATTTAATCTATCACAAATTAGTTGTTGATTTCTAACTTTAGGGGAAGGGGTATGCCAGCAGTATCTGGTGATTCTGATTTTTCTTTTTTATGAATATGGTGATTCTGATTTACATTAAGCTGATTACACCTTTATTTTAGTTGCGACCTTTTTCTTGTGTCTGCTTGACCATAAAATTCTGGATCTTCTTGTTAGTAAACGGACTACTTTTAATAAGAACCAGAAGATGGAACTTTTGTAGTCACTTTGAGCACTAAATCCTGAGGAAGCTGTTCTGCCTTTTTGTCTGTGTGCTGGGGTTGAGCATGGTACATTGTACATGAAAGCCATGTTTCTGAAGATTCTTTTTGATTGTTGAATATTTTTAATGAGCAAGAGGTTTATGAAGACTATAGGCATTTGAATTTAATGCAGTTAACTATCAAGAACAACTGGCCTAGTAGTTATCTTTCTCTATGTTGCTCCATTTTTGTTTCATGCCCTTTCATGTTCTGGGTGCTGGCATATGAGATATCTCATTGGCATTGCTTATAAAAATTCTGTATTTCTAGGTGCAAAACAATTTGTGCACACCAAAAAATGGAGAGATTTTGGTTGCTTCTACACAAGATTTTTTGACGACTTCATTTCTCGTTACAAGGAAGGATACCTTTTATGACCGTGCAGCATTCTCACTTATGTCTTCCTATATGGGTGACGGAATGGATTCTGTGGATCTTCCCACACCTGCAATTTTGAAGGTTAGACAAGGATAACTTCTTGTTTTTCGCCGTATTTGTTCTGAATATACTGTGTCATTTGCATAATTCTTATGATTGACTAATTATGTATTGTACATTATTTACTATTCACCATGCTGTAGTTATAAGTCTATTTTTATCTAGACGGCTATACCTTTTTCCATGCGTTTGATTTACAAAAATAACAATTTATGTCGCCTATTGTGAGTTGATTTTTAGAAAGGTTATTTCCAGAGTATATATTTTTGTTGATTGTGATGATTGATAGTTCTTATTGACTGACCGACTGTGGTTGAGTTTGCTTTTTTAAAAGGCATTAAAACAAGAATGCTATGTTAAATTTTATTGGTCCTCTTTCTGTTTTGATTGCTTGCATTTGCCTTGACCATAGTTGGTGTGTGCAGCCAATAGAACTGTGGACTGGCAAACAACTGTTCAGTATTCTGCTGCGCCCCAATGCAAATGTGAAAGTATATGTGAATCTTACACTCAAGGAGAAAAGCTACTCCAAGCCTAAAAAGGGGGATAAAAGAGAAAAGGAAACAATGTGTCCTAACGATGGTTTCGTTTATTTTCGCAATAGTGAGTTGATATGTGGACAATTGGGCAAGGCTACTCTTGGTAAGTATTAAAATGATTACTCTTAGTATGCTTAGTTTTCTGATGAATTGGTGTGATTTTTTTGAAAGGGTGTATGTCTGTTGTGTAGGCTCGCAACTTTAATCAATTTAGATCCAGGTCCCTTTTAGAACCTATAAATGATTTTGACACTTTATACTCTTCGTCGTCCAAGGTGCATTGTACTTCAGTCGATTCAGATTCATCTGATATTCCTCTCTGTTGGTTTGAGTACTGAGCTGCAGAAGCTGAAGAGGCTACTGACTATTGGTTTTTCTGTTCATTATTGTTTTCTTATCGGTTAGCAATATATTACTTTCTTTAAAATAAGTCTATATGGCCATATATGTATAAGCTCTTTCCTTTCATGTATTGGCTTCCCTTTATAAAAACCTATATGTATTGTCCCAGATATTAGATCGCACCTGAATGCAGATTTTGCACGTTAAAACTGATGAGTAGATTTTATATATACGATTATAGAACTTTCAGAGGCAATTTCTATGGGAGACAATACAATGTATGTCGTACCACAAAGATTTGAGGATTAACTATCCTTCTGACATGATCCTTGTGATGGGTTTGAAATAGAAAATGTGAGATTTGGTGGATTCAAAATCCAAACTATGGCTCTGTGGTTTCCAGTTTGATTCTATAGGTGTCTATTTTTATTCTTCTGCACACACCAAACTTAATTGGTGTCACATACATTTGGTTCTTTGCTAACTTCACACTGGGGAATTTTCCTCTAGGTAATGGGAACAAGGATGGACTTTATTCTGTTCTTCTCCGCGATTACAGTTCTTTTGGCGCTGCTGTTTGCATGAATCGACTAGCAAAATTAAGGTAACACAAGTTATATTTGTATATGCACAGCTTTTATTTTATTTTATGGTCTGCCCTTAGGTTTGATTTTCCTCATAATCTTGTGTTCTTATCAATGACAAATGATGATATTCAGAAAACAGTAGACAAATTGTATGCCAAATCTACGAATGTACGATAATAACAGAAGAGAGTATCCTGTAACCTGTCTTGCAAACCACAAAACCACAAAAAAAATAATGTTCCCAATCATTTCACCACCTATCGTTTTGTAAAGAATGGGAGCCAATCCAATGCATAAGGTCGTGTCAGTATTAGAGTATACTCCAACATGTCTTTGAGTGTAGAACATAATGATTTTCTCTGGTTTCTATTTTGACTAGAGGCTGGCCATGCACCAGTTATGTTTCATAAGCTGCTGCAATATTTTAGTAAATCATTCTACAGGTTTACTTTTAGTTTCTGTTGGTGCAGAAACATCCTTATTGCTTCTTGAACAGTACTGTGTGTACTCTTTTTGCAAAGCTGTTTGATGTTGTTAATAGATTTTTGTAAAGTTGAGCTAGTTTGGGATTACCCATTGGATGCTGTATACGACCTCTGGGGAATGGTTTATGGCTTTTTAAATATTGCTTCAGTTGCAATCTTGATAGGATAGGCATAACAGACTGAATTGTAAGTTGTAGGTTTCCTATTCTACAGTAGAATAACCGAATACTACTTTTGTATTCTCTAATGTATGGTGCATTGATACTATCTGTCGAATTCTGTAAAATTCCTTACTTTTTTAATCAACAATACAACCATCTTAATTTTTACAAGGAGGAGGGAGCTGCAGTAATAAACTGATGTCAGGAGAACTGCTAACAAAACCTCCCAACTATACATATAAAGTCTAAACCGTACATCTGTCTGTATGCACACTCCTTATCGAACACTATCATGTTGTGTTAAACATGTTCCTTGTTTATGCTGGTCTGCAGTGCACGGTGGATTGGAAATCATGGCTTCTCCATTGGAATTGATGATGTTCAACCAGGAAAAAGATTGAGTGACGAGAAAGGAAGAACAATTTCAAATGGTTATCAACATTGCAACAAAGTAATAGAGCAATACAATGCAGGAAAGCTGGCACTCAAACCTGGATGTGATGCAACCCAAACTTTGGAGGCCGAAATAACTGATCGATTGAATAAGCTTCGAGAAGAAGCTGGGATGTAAGTATCATATATATTTTGAATTGCCACTGTGATATCTTCTATGGTGGTAAACTGTAAAGCAGTATATTTCAAGGCTCAACTTAGCGACTCTTAATAACCTTTCAATGCTATCTACAATACTTGTCTGTAAAAACATTTAATTCCAGTTACTTGCCTACTGTAACAGGTGTGCATGAAAGAATTGCACTGGCGAAACAGTCCATTGATTATGTCACAGTGCGGATCTAAAGGTTCTCCTATCAATATCAGTCAGATGGTTGCTTGTGTTGGTCAACAATCAGTTGGTGGCCGCCGCGCTCCAGATGGATTCATAAATAGAAGTCTTCCCCATTTTCCCAGGATGTCCAAAACCCCCGCTGTGAGTTGAAAGCTTCCCCGTTCCCTTTCCTGCTTTCAGCTGTTTGTGGAAGTACTCGATTGTACAGTTGCAGGGTTGGATCTCTGTGGTATTAGCCGTTATCACATGACTAATTTATTTCTCATTCTGTATGCTGAATGATGGCTAATTTATTGCTCATTCTGTCTACTGAATGGTTCTATTATGCAGCAGGCTTGTTATTCTGTATAATTTTAAATAGTTAATAAGTTGACAATTGGAATGAAGGGCACAGGGTAAAAGTGGAATATATTATTTTCAGTTTCTTGAGTGTTTGAATTATCCATTGGAAATTATCTGTTTTTTGAAACTCTTTGCAAATCATTCTGTAAATAAGACAGAAATACTGAAGACTTAGAAAGGCAATAGTTAGTTCTGTAAAGCATTTTGTAACATTTTTTGTCGTCTTTCTGCAGGCTAAAGGATTTGTGGCTAATTCTTTCTACAGTGGATTGTCTGCAACTGAGTTTTTCTTCCATACGATGGCTGGGAGAGAAGGTCTGGTGGACACTGCGGTATGATGATTAATGATTATTACTCATTGTTATTGTTTCCAATTCGTTTCATGTGTCCTATTCAAGAAGGAAATCAGTAAAATCAAGTTTCAATTTTCTCATTAAGTGCAAGTTTCTTAGAGGTATTAGTGCTACGTATCTAATATGCTTTAAGAAAGACGAGTTGAAATGTGGAAAGAACTTTGAGATAAGAGTTTTTGTTAACGAAAGTTTAGCAGCAGTCAAATCCGAAATGAGCTTGACCTTTATGATTCTACTTCAAGTCTTCAACCCAGATTATGCATCCTGTCATTTCTGATGATGTTTTTCTAATCTGCCTCTATTTTTTTCATTCATTCTTTGGAGCTTTTGCAACTTGTGCTTTTATGATCTGACTTATCTTTGAGCTAGTTTGAGATTCAACGGTTCCTATGCAGCTTTAGGTTGGGTTATTCTCTTAAATTCAGAGGGAAGATGATAATTACTTGTCATTGGAATTAAGTCCTATAGATTTTGATTTCTTATAGATCAATGGGACTTCACGTTCTCAAAATGTGGATGTGAGATGCTTCAGCCTAATATTTGGCTACTTGTTCTTCAGGTAAAAACTGCTGATACGGGATACATGTCTCGAAGGCTGATGAAAGGCCTAGAAGATTTATCTGTTCAATATGATAATACTGTTAGAAGTGCAAATGGGGGTATAGTGCAATTTATCTATGGGATGATGGTTTGGATCCTGCTAAAATGGAAGCAAAAGGTGGATTTCCATTGAATTTTGATCGATTGTTCACGGGAGTAAAGGTTTGTGTTTCTTCCTTAATTTGATTGCATTAAATTATGTGTGATGGTCAAAGTTAACTTTGATAACCTCTTTATAGGCTACTTGTCCAGTTGAAGAAGATGAATACTTATCTCCTTTAGATATGTCGAAGACCATTGAAGACTTGATGCTGCAAGATCAGACTCTTGACAATCCTTGTGCGGAGGCGTTCAGAAAGAGTCTTTGCAATTTCCTTGCCAAGCATGTCGGGGTATTAGAAAACATGCTAAACAAAGTGAATCACCATGACGAAGGAATATCTGATGGTTTGGTAGCCACCGAGTGTGCACAAGGAAATCGTAGTGCTAGCTGCAAAGTTATCTATAAAATATACGGTGTTACCAAACTGCAGTTGAAGGTAAGATGGCTAATATGTTTCCTGGTTTTTAGCTGAACTTGTTTTCTTTCTTTCTTATTTGTGATGTTAGTTGTGCTATGCATTTTAATCAACGGCCATGGCAGTTGATGCATGGCCTTGCCTAGTTGCTTTAAGAGTCCCTTTATCAGTTGGTTTTTGAATCCTTGGTTTATACTCTTCAGTAGCTTATTTGTGTTCAGTAATATTTCAGTTATGATTTCTTAGTCCCATGAGAGTTGTTTTCGTAATTTTATTTATGTGGCCGTAGTCATAAAACAACAGTAGCAAGCTGCAGCTGCTGTATCTATCTATATTTTATCCAGAAGAGCTAGTGTCCTTCATCACCCTAAATGAGCCCATACACCAGACAATGAAATAGTCTGAAAAGGTAGGAACGTTGGGGATCAAAGAATGTCCCAAAAGGTTGTTCTGAAACCTATGCGTTTGACTTGATTCTTGACTTGGTACATTGTCTGGTGTGCTGACTGACCATTGGGGATACTGAACGTATCGCCTCATTACCCTGAAATAGGTACATAGAAGCCTGCAACCTGTTTGAAATGGCATGAGGGTTTCTGTTGTTTTGTCGTATCTGTCTAGATATCTTGAACAGGGGACCGAGTATTTGAGGGTGAGAATCTAGAAATTGTATATGATTAGCCAGATAAGTGTAAGTATGCACTATTATCTGTCTGATACTCGTTCGATATGCAACATTAGACATTCTGTCCCCTTCTGTTTGATGCTTGAAGTTGAAGGTTGGTCCTAAACAACACAAATATCTATGGAATAATGAGCTCTTATTAGCTGATAATCATCTGATTTTCTTTCCTGCTTTTCTTCTAATTTGATTCGTTGCTATTGTCGTGTCCATGTATACTTTTGAACCATCCAATACATGTATAAAAAGTTCCATGATCTCTTTCTGTTGCAGGTTTTCCTAAGAATCTGCACAGACCGTTACCTTTGGAAGAAGGTGGAACCTGGAACTGCAATTGGAGCGATTGGAGCTCAAAGTATTGGAGAACCTGGGACGCAGATGACATTGAAAACTTTTCACTTTGCTGGAGTTGCAAGCATGAGTATCCTTACAAATCTCATGTCGCTAACATTTTGATACTTTTCTTACTCTGGTCGCATCTGTTACAGTTAACTGGTTCTGGTTGGATTGCTTAACTGTCCGTTAGATATTACACAGGGAGTTCCGCGTATTAAAGAAATAATAAATGCAGCCAAAAAGATCAGCACACCTATCATTACTGCTGAGCTTGAGAATAGTACTAATGTAAATGCTGCTCGAATTGTGAGAGGGCGTATACAGAGAACCTTACTCGGCCAGGTTTGTAGTGTCTTCATTGAAAAATGCTTAAAAATCACTTTTTGATTTTACTTTTAACAATATTTAATGGTTGTTGTGCCCATGAAGTTCCATTGTTTTGTACTTTTTATTTGTGGTGGTTACAACTGTTGTATACCATATCTATAATGCTTCAAAATTTGTGTCTCATCCCATTTTCCAGCTTTCTTGTCTGTCAAGTGTAATCTGTTCCTTAGCGCAAAATTCCCCATTAATATGATGACCTTTTTTGCTGCTTCACAGGTTGCAAAGAGTATCCAAATTGTGATGACTTCAAGATCAGCTTCAGTTGTCGTTACACTTGACATGGAAACAATTCAAGAGGCACAACTGGCTTTGGATAGTAACACTGTGCAAGACGCAATAATAAGAATTCCGAGATGTAAATTGAAGCCAGAGGTGATCCGTTGTGCTGTTGTATCATCTACTGCTTGCATAATAACCAACATTCTAATATAAGTTTAATTGAAATGCAGTATTTAAAGGTCCTAGATGGTAGAAAGTTGGAGGTAACCCCGCCCGGAGACAGAGATAAACTTCAGTTTCAACTCCACTCCATGAAAAATTTGCTCCCTAAATTTGTAGTGAAGGTCAGTTTTCTGCTGAAGTAAAACCCACTTTTCCCTTCTTGTCAGTCGGGAATGCCTAGATAATTATCAGGTTGTCTTTATCAATGGCTGTTATAGTTGATTCGAATGGCTCCTTGGGTGAATATCATGTTGTCTTTATCAACAGGGTATCAGTACAGTTGAAAGGGCAATTATTGCTCAGAAAAAGAATGATGGCAGTAACAAGGATGGAGACCCTCCAAGATACAATATGTTGATAGAAGGGTTAGCTTCTTTGACTCGACTCTCGGCTGACCTGTTTCTAAAAGCCTTTACTTTCCCTCCATATTAATCGTTGCGTGATGATGCACGTCTCTCAGCATGGGGCTTTTAGAAGTGATGGGGATAGAAGGGATAGACGGGCGCAACACGACGAGTAATCATGTAATGGAAGTTCTGCAAGTGCTGGGAATTGAAGCTGCAAGAAGGTGCATTATCGAGCAGATACAAGACACAATGGAAAGCCACGGGATGAGCATTGACATGCGGCATATGATGCTGTTAGGAGACCTAATGACATTTAAGGTTAGCGAGTAGTGTTTGCTTCGTTCATTTTTCGACCATGTTTGTGGGGTGGAAGGAGATAATAGCCAGTGACTGACTGACTATTATCCAAACAAATGCAGGGAGAGGTGCTTGGGATAACGAGGTTCGGTATCCAAAAGATGGACAAAAGTGTGCTGATGTTGGCCTCGTTCGAGAGAACAACGGATCACCTGTACAGCGCTTGCGTAAACCAGAGGGAAGACAAGATTGAAGGTGTGAGCGAGTGCGTCATAATGGGGATCCCTGTCCCCGTGGGAACCGGAATGCTCAAAATCCGTCAAAAGTACGTTACTCCCACCTAGCATCATCCTGAATCTGAAACTACAGTAGTTACAACGAACACTAACTCGGGTGTTTCTCGTGTGTTGTTCTGTGGTTGCAGGGACGATAATCCGCCAACCATGTTGAAATATGGACCCGATCCCATTATGGTTTGAAAGTAATGAATGGTATTAGCAGAGCAGAGCAGAGCTAGTTATGTCCTATTGTTCTTCATTGTCATTTATTCAGATGCACGTTAGTTATAGATAGATGTGGATAGTCATATTAGGGCGTTTTGTTTTAACTTTTATTCCATTTCTGAAAGGGAGAAATATGCATTGCTCCAATTTCACAAGAAATATGTGAGTGTGGACACTCTGTGGCTCATTGCTGAAAAGCTGCCGAGGCCAGGGACGGATCCAGGATGGATCAAGACACTGGGCTATTTCATATGTACTGGGCTCAATCTAAAAAATCACTAGGCCAATTTACTTATACATACAAAAATATACATAGTTTTGTAGCTTATACCCGAGAGTGGGGTGGGCCGTGGCCGGGCAACCCCACCCCCAGATTCGCCCCTGGCCGACGCGGCGGCATGTTCTGGCCGGCCGAACAGCATATGTATTTAATTACGCCGTCAGCCGACGACTATTTTTTCCTACGTTCTAATTTCCTGAATTAATGCATTAATTAGCTGTACATAATTAAGAGATATCAATGTGTATGGGCCAGGACTTTTGGAGCCCGCCCACGAGAGCATATTTTTTGTAAGAAGGAGAAATCATAAAATTTACAATTCAAGGCAAGAACTCTATTGTAAATGAGAGTATATCGAGCTAATATTCAATAACATTTGTAAATTTCAACACATGGATCAAGTATATATCGACCACCACTCGCTCGTCACTCTACGAGATATACTTCAATCAATCATCAATTCACCCACTAATAATATAATTGTGAGTCGGTTTCAAGTATACCAATCAAAAAACACAATTCATTGAACCCATCAATTACTCCGGCCAAGCTTGTGTATCAATCACAAACAACTAGTCAACATCTTCAAACCTGTTCCCTTTCACGCACACGATTGTGACTAAAATCCATTAAATTATTCCAGTGACCAAATGTGTAACGTTACAAAACTTCACTGACTGAAAAGATAGATTCATACTAAGCGTACAGCTGGCGGATAAGGTTATCAGGGTTGGCTTCTGAGTCCGACCAAATGTAATAATTAAATAATAACTTAGCTAATAACTAATAACTAACCGCCGCAATCAATGAAGTGTGTAAGCTTCCTCTTCCAAAGCTTCCAAGAGTACGGTGAAATAGGGAGGATTTCAAAACCACACATTTTATTCGTCGATTTCATCCTATCTAATTGTATGTACTTATATTTTTAATTAAAAAAACGCTTAGTAAGCTAATATATTGCTATTGGAGCTAACATGGTGTACTGAATGTTCATCAATTAACGTTACGAAGACGAAAGTTGGAACGGGAGGACCCAAACGGCAAAATGATCGAAGTAGGAGTGAGTAAAAAGAGTGATTTATAGTGTAAGGGGCTATTTGTTATGTTGACAAAGTAGAGGGGGCCAAAGTGCTATTTTCCCTTTAATATATAATATAAAGTAAGAAGAAATTAAATAAAATAGAAATTGGATGATCGGGTCGGGTCGGAACCGAACATACCACAACTGTATCCTTATCATGACGATGTACACACCACAAGTGTGTCGGTCCCCTCTTACCTTCTAGAAGCTTTATTCTGCCCATCACCCTTCTAGAAGGAAAACGAAAAGGCATTATTCTTCCTTCATTTTTCATCTCTTTTTTATGACCAAGTAAACTTGTAGCATGTCTCATATTACCTTCTAGAAGCTTTTTTATAGCCACATATTAATTTTTTTTAAAGGCATTTTTCTTTATGTGTTTGTGGGCAAATGCGAACAAACTAAAACATCGTTTGGTTTCGTTGATTTCAAAATTGTGTATTCAGTCAATTATGTAGTTTTGGAATTGGGTGTTTCTGACCCAGTTCTATTTCCTCAAATCAGTTGTTTGGAAGTCACATGAGAATTGCATGTTTTGGGGATTGGGTGTCCACTACTAGTGCAAAAATACAATTATGCCCTTCTGTGGATATTTTGAGAATAAGTAAGAGGGCAATATTGTAACTTAACATGAGCTCCAAAATCACTTTTCTGAAATCACACAAAACACAGCTTTTAGCTGAGTTTTTAAATCAACACACATTCTCCATGATTTGGCTTCCTCAAATCAGCAGTTTTTCCAAATCTTTTTTCGAAAAAAACGATGGTTTTCATAAAATGTGATGTTTTCCTCAAATCACCAACCCAAATACATGAAACCAAACGTGGTGTAAGTAAAACAAACTCTAATAATAATAAATAATAATAAATAAATAGATAAATGAATAAATAAAAATAGGGCCATAGGAAAGGACACCTTTTCACCTTTCTAATGTTGTTCGTTGTTTCCATAACCTAGCTAGCTAGTGGGTTCAAATTTATATATGTATTTCTTTTCTTTTATTTTTCGTCGAAAATGTTATTTGCATGTATATCTAAATTACTAGAGAATTATACAGAAGTACTGATTTGAGATTTTTTTGAAACGTTTGTTACTGAAATAATTATTTTGAAATGTTGAATACCAAAATAAAAATATAGTAAAAATGCCTACTTCAGTGAAGGAACATAGGCTCATGACAAAATTTCACATGTAAAAGTCAACTAATATTATACTATTTCTGCTTTTTAATTGTTCAAGATGACTTAGTCCACTTTGTAATGTGGTTAATTTTTTTTCAACTAATTTCCACTTGATCTTGTAAATATGGCTGTCTAATTTACTTAAAATATATAAATATGTGTCCATGTTTTAAAATTTTAATTATTCCATTATGTAAAATGTCGCTAACATGCAAATCTGACCTCCTAATTTAACATGTAAGCAAAGGTTAACGTGGCTAATTAGTTAATTAATTATTAGTGTCAATAATGAAAGGCTGGCAATGAGATTAAGATGACTTTGTCCTTAATTTATTCCATCGCAACAATTATAACTTCCTAATTACTTCTCAACAATTATAATTTGTTTATATCTCATTCAAAAATTTAATATTAGTTTGTCGAGGGTTTGATTACAATGACTAATCTCTTTCGACATAATGTACTCACATGATAAAATTAACGGAGATTTCACCATAACAAATATAAAAATCTATAAAACTATTTACACAAATAAATACGTTCTCAAACTAATTACAATTGTAATAATTTTTGCTCAGTAACAGGGTGAATTCACCTAGGATTGGGGCGAAAATTGAACGAGAAATGGTCTGACCGTATTCCTGACCGATTGAACCAAAAAATTAAACCAATTTATGCGAACTTGCTCGGTTTGAGTACATTTGTTTGTTTTTTGGTTCCAAAGACATAAGACGAAGAAGAGGCAAAGACTTATAGCTAGTGGGAGTGTCTTCTCTTTTTGAGCCCATACATCATTTTTCATTTTTTATATTTATGATAAATAAAATAAAAAAGATGAAAAGTCATATTCTTCTAGAAGCTTTTTCCATAGTGATTCACATAATTTTATTGAACTTAAATCCAAAAACATCACAAACAACTTGAGCTGTATTATTATTATTATATGAGAATTACATAAAAAAATAAATAATTAATTAATAGAAAAGGAAGACACGAACCGTATAATATGGCTCTTCTTTGTCCCAATTCATATACGGCTTTGTTCTTCTCGTCGCTTCTTTTAGCCAACTTTCAAGAGACTATAGCACAATTCATTTAGTGAATATCATATTACGATAATTGCAATTTTTTACAGGTAAAAAGAACAAAATAAGATTGCTTCTTCGTTTATTGTTGTCCAAGTCGAGCCATTGGACATGCTAATAAAAATATGATTTAATTCAGAATCTTGTAATGATAACTCGATTATTTGAAATCTAACATTTCTTTACTCATTTTGGCCGAATTTATACTATGTTGATGGGACCCAAACAATACCAACTTATGCAACAACAGAGATATATTTCAACAAATATCTTAACAAATCATTTCTTGCAACATTTATGAAAAAAAGTTGTTAGAAATTATGTTTTTCAATACCAATAAATCAATTTCTGTTGATAAATGTCAATTATTACTAACACAATGCAAAAATATCCATTTTTGTGGCGTTGGTAAAAAGGGTTTAAGCCAAAGTGCTAGAAACACAAAAATTAAAGTGATGTAATTGTGTTGGATAATATATGACGAATAATTTAGTGAGAATGATGTATGCGATGGATCAAATTTAAAAAACACACGATCATGTGAAGAGAAAAATAATGAAATAGTTACTTGCTATAAAATTTTCACATTCTGGATGAGCTCGTCCAGATAGGGGCATATTCTAACTCAAATTAGGACATGAAGCCAATTGGACAACAAACAAACTCAGACAAAGTAGTGCTTGAAAATTAATCATTTTGGATTAGATTTGTCGAAATTTGGACTAGATTTGTCAAAATTTTGGACTAGATTTGTCAAAATTCTGGACTAGATTTGTCAAAATCTAGGCTAGGTTTGTTAAAATTTGGACTAGATTTGTCAAAATTGACTAGTTTGTCAAAACTGGACTAGATTTGTCAAAATCTAGGCTAGGTTTGTCAAAAATTTGGACTAGATTTGTCAAATTCTTGGACTAGGATTTGTCAAAATTTTGGACTAGATTTGTCAAAATTCTGGACTAGATTTGTCAAAATCTGGACTAGATTTGTCAAAATTCTGGACTAGATTTGTCAAAATTCTGGACTAGATTTGTCAAAATTCTTGGACTAGATTTGTCAAAATTTTGGACTAGATTTGTCAAAATTGGACTAGATTTGTCAAAATTTTGGACTAGATTTGTCAAAATTCTTGGACTAGATTTGTCAAAATTCTGGACTAGATTTGTCAAAATTCTGGCAGATTTGTCAAAATTCTGGACTAGATTTGTCAAAATTTTGGACTAGATTTGTCAAAATCTGGACTAGATTTGTCAAATTCTTGGACTAATGAAATTTGTTGTCAAAATTTGGACTAGATTTGTCAAAATTTTGGACTAGATTTGTCAAAATTTTGGACTAGATTTGTCAAAAATTTGGACTAGATTTGTCAAAATTCTTGGACTAGATTTGTAAAATTTGGCTAGGAATTTTGTCAAAATTCTGGACTAGATTTGTCAAAATTTGGACTAGATTTGTCAAAATCTGGACTAGATTTGTCAAATTCTTGGACTAGATTTGTCAAAAATTTTGGACTAGATTTGTCAAAATTCTTGGACTAGATTTGTCAAAATTTGGACTAGATTTGTCAAAATTTTGGACTAGATTTGTCAAAAATTTGGACTAGATTTGTCAAAATTTGGACTAGATTTGTAAAACTAGCTAGTTTGTCAAAATTTGGACTAGATTTGTCAAAAATTTGGACTAGATTTGTCAAAATCTGGACTAGATTTGTCAAAATTTGGACTAGATTTGTCAAAAATTTGGACTAGATTTGTCAAATTTTGGACTAGATTTGTCAAATTTTGGACTAGATTTGTCAAATTTTGGACTAGATTTGTCAAAATTTTGGACTAGATTTGTCAAAATTTTGGACTAGATTTTCAAATTCTTGGACTAGATTTGTCAAAATCTGGACTAGATTTGTCAAAATTTTGGACTAGATTTTTCAAATTCTGGACTAGATTTGTCAAAATTTTGGATAGGATTAGTCAAATTGATAGATTTCAAAATCTGGACTAGATTTGTCAAAATTGGACAGATTGTCAAATGGACTAATTTGTCAAAATTTGGACTAGATTTGTCAAAATCTGGACTAGATTTGTCAAAATTTGGACTAGATTTGTCAAAATTTTGGACTAGATTTGTCAAAATTTTGGACTAGATTTGTCAAAATTTGGACTAGATTTGTCAAAATTTTGGACTAGATTTGTCAAAATTTTGGACTAGATTTGTTCAAATTATTGGACTAGATTTGTCAAAATTTTGGACTAGATTTGTCAAAATCATGGACTAGGTTTGTCAAAATTTTGGACTAGATTTGTAAAAATTTTGGACTAGATTTGTCAAAATTTTGACTAGATTTTCAAAATTCTGGACTAGATTTGTCAAAATTTGGACTAGATTTGTCAAAATTTTGGACTAGATTTGTCAAAATTAGGACTAGATTTGTCAAAATTTGGACTAGATTTGTCAAATTCTGGACTAGATTTGTCAAAATTTTGGACTAGATTTGTCAAAATATTTGGACTAGATTTGTCAAAATTTTGGACTAGATTTGTCAAATTTTGGACTAGATTTGTCAAAATTGGACTAGATTTGTCAAAACTAGACTAGATTGTCAAAATTTGTACTAGATTTGTTAAAATTTTGGACTAGATTTGTCAAATTTTGGACTAGATTTTCAAAATTATGGATTAGATTTGTCGAAACTTTGACTAAATTTGTCAAAATTAGACTAGATTAATCTGACTAATTTGTCAAAGTTTCCAAGATAAACCCTAAAACTCCTAAGTTCATTTTGATAGTTTTTTTTTTTAAGCGTAGCTTTCCGCCCTCTCATGAAGTTGTCAAAGCAATGATGGTCCTGATTTTGAACTGAAATTGAAAATAATTTCCACAATTTGACGGTAACAAGCTATTTTAGAAGACCGCATTAATTATTTATTATAATAATTATTATTCTCAACAAAATTGATCATAAAACGGCATTAATTGTGGTAAGGATAATTCAAAGTAGGGCTTCGGATCTGCGTCCAAACTTTTAAGTTTGGAACAGTTCCAAACCCAAATTCGGAGGGGTAATTCAGGTATTTCAAAAAGTAGTTTATCCTAGATCTGTTCGACCGGACACCTTCTCTTCTTCGACCGTCCCCAATCCTCTCCCTCTACGGCCGCCGTATCCCCTTCCTCTCCCTTTTCCGTCGCCTCGCCCTCTGTCAGAATCAGAGTCCTCACGAATCAAAGCTCGTCCACACATCGCCGACCTAGTCGCTGAGCTCGGCCTCGTCATCAATTAAGCTCGACCCCCGTCATCGCCGACCCAGTCGCTTCTTCCCGCCCTCATCAACAGAAGGGACCAAATCGGAATCGGAAGCGGAAGCTTGGGTATATTCAGGGCCAAAATGAAAAGTAAAATAGAGCATTTTGGAACTAGCAGCTCACCGAATGGAGATTCTTTTTACCCTCTCCAAGTCCGTCGAGTGCATCTTAGCTCGACTCTTTGCGGTCGGCGGCCGTGGATCTCATGGATTCGGTCGGTGAGGGATTAGGGTAGCTGAATGGGACTGGATTTTGATTTGATATTGCTGTGGAGCGGTCGTCGGTGTTGTCTGTCGGTGTCGTAGTGGAGACTGCAGTCGAAAGGAAGGAAGGAATGAATGAAGGTATTGATTAGCAGATTGGACCGTCAATGGTGGAATTGAGATGTGTCGGTGGTCAGAGGAGAGTGACCTGCTACTGATGATGAGATGAGTTAGCAGTTGCAGTGATTAGCACTCTGAACAGAGAGCCAAAATTGTGGGATTTTTCCTTTTTTTTTTTATCTAATAGGATGATTTATAGGTTTGCTTTCAAGTTTTTTCATAATGATTTTTAGAACCATATTGTGAATTTAACAATATATGATTTAGCTATTTCAATGGTTATAAAATTGTGTAGGTTTGGTCATGATTAACTTGAGTAGATAACTAGTTAACAACTTGATAACTAGTTAATTCGAGTAGATAACTAGTTAACTCGATAAGTTAACTAGTTAACTCGAGTGGATAACTAGTTAACAACTCGATTGGTTAACTAGTTAACTGGAGTAGATAACTAGTTAATTCGATTGAATAACTAGTTAATTCGATTGGTTAACTAGTTAACTCGATTGGATAACTAAATTCGAGAAGTTAACTAGTTAACACGATTGGCTAACTAGTTAACAACTTGGAAATTAGTTAAATCGATTAGATAACTAGTTAACTCGATTGGTTAACTAGTTAACTCGTTATCTAAATCATGATGTTAACTCGTTAACTCGATTAGATTACTAGTTAACAACTTGGTAACTCGTTAACTCGATTGGTTAACTAGTTAACTCGATTAGATAACTAGTTAACTCGTTATCTAAATCATGATGTTAACTAGTTAACTTATCGAGTTAACTAGTAAAAACAGGTTAACTAGTTAACTTGTCCTCGCCGGAAAAGTCACCAGAGTTTGGTCGGTCTCCGGAGCCTCACCGGAAAACATGTTAACTAACTAGTTAACTATAAAAATCCAAGTTAACTAGTTAACTAGTTACGAATAAAAAAATCATGCTAATAAGTTAATAGTAAAAATCAGGTTAACTAGTTAACTTGGCATCATCGGAAAAGTCGTAGGAAAAAGTCACCGGAGAAAAGTCGACGGAAATGTGATCGGAAAAGTCACCGAAAAATCAACGAAAAAAGTCGCCGAAAAAAGTCATAAAAAAGTCACCGGACTTTGCAAAAAAAAAAAATCACCGGAAAAAGTCGCCGGAAAGTCGCGGCGACGGTGGCCGATGGCCAGCGGCCGGCGAAGTTGGCCGACGGCTGCTGCTGTGCAGTGTTTGCAAAATAAAACATTTAAATAAAACATAATAATAATATATTTAAATTAAAATATAATAATTAAAGTATTTGTGTAAAGTCTTAAATACCCCTGACAGATCTGGACCATTAGATTGGTCAAAGAGTCAACTAGATTTAATGGTTGAGAATGGGTTTGGAACTTTTCAAACCCACATTCTCTTGGATGCTGATCCATTGCCTCAAAGTAGGAGGGTCAATTATTTATTATTTATGAAATTTTGGAATTGAATGAAGAGTTGGTTGGGACCCAAAGAAACAAATGGTATGATAGAGGAAACAGTTAGGCCATGTTCACTATCAATTAATATTATCAAAATTATATAATCAAATTAAAAAATTACATAATATACGAAAAATGTTGTTTAGTTACAAATTAAATAATCCAATTAAATAATTACACCATAATTTTGGGCAAATTATAAAAGTTAAAAATAATCACTTATGGAAATTATATAATACACATTTCATAAGTAGGAGACTAGATTTTGAATGATTCTAAAAAAATAGCCCACTATTCAATCCCCAACAACTCCTTCCGCATTATCCTCAACTAGCTAACTGTCTGAATAAACTTTATTATCTACAATAACAACTACCCTGCTAATTTGTGGGCTAACCCTAACAATTCTACACATTTATATAACTTAGCAACAAAAAATGAACACACACTCAAATATCATCATTCAGCCGAGGGTATACTTGTCATTTCCAAGAGATTAGACGCCGAGGTGGACCCAAAGGTCGTGAAGAACTCTTCAACTAAAAGCATTCTAGTGTTCCCAATGTCATTGAACGATGTTTTGGTGTTTTGAAGAGAAGATGGACGATATTGAAAATGATGTGCAGTTTTAGCTTCAGCAAGCAAACATACATTGTTCTAACATGTTGTGTGATTCACAACTTTATTCGTATACATGCACAAGGGGACTCTCTATTTGTTGAGTTTGAAGAGAGTGATGGTCAAGCGGAAATAAGTGAATCAGTGGCTCGTATAGAATTTGGGACATCTTCATCACAGGTGCGAGAAATGGCTTCTAAGCGTGACGAGATTGCAAACATGTGGAGTGATGTGTGTGCTAGTAATTAGTCGAGTTTAGACGAGTGTTATATGTGATTCACTTGAATTCTAGAAGTATGCATAATTTGTAATTCAATTAAAGTAATGAAATTATGAATTATAATTATCTAAATTATATAATTCACCCAATTATATAATTTAAGATAATTTATAGTGAACATAGCCTTAATATTCCATTTATGGATTTGATTAATTAATTCAGTGACAGTGAAATTCAAACTTATCCAGAATTTTGAATTATTCATCCACCGTGGCTTTTAAAATTACCATTTCCCCCAATTTTGAAATTAGTAATTACGATTTTTATTACCAAATTTATGAACTCTCTGGTAAGGTTTTTTTTTTCCTTTCATTTTGGTAGTAAAAATGCCACTGTTAATTTTGATATAAGATTCCACCTCTAATTACAAGAAATTTATAAAAATACATGTGCCACTGCATAAAAGAAAATTTCACTTATTTTTGTACTTTAGACTGTTGTAAGCTTGGTTCTGACCTGAGTGACATGCAACATGTGCAAAATGTATTATTTGTTGTTTATCGACAATCTTCTTTTTATCAAAAGACTTGGTTTAAAGAAGAAATTTTGACTAGATTCACATATACAGTCGTATTTAAATCACAAGTCAAAACCCAATATGTTTACGAATTTTTAAAATTTATATATACTTTTCACAAATAGCTCTTGCCTCTTAGTATCTATGACTCTACTAATCGACAGATTTATCATCAACCGGGATAGACGCCAATGAATTACACATTCAAACATTTCTTTATTGCTCTTAGAAGACTTGAATTTTCTTGCACCTGTTCTGGTGATAGACAAGATGACCCTCGAAATCAAATTCCGATACATGTTGGGCAATGGATGGATAGGCAAAAAGCAAATTAAGTCATTTATTATGGTTTCTGAAATTGAACTAGACGTCAAATGATGGAGAATGAATGTGTTCAACATCTTAAATCATATTAAGCTAAAGTTGAAACATAATTATCCGAACTACAGTAACAAGCCTATAATAGACTTAAAGCACACTCACAAATCCAAAAGAACATGTGGCATAATCTAAAAAAATGACCCATATATTAAGGTTACCAACTAAAACATGACCTCTCAATATCTCGAAAATATAATGTAATTACTAATAAGAAACTTTGGTGTTCATAATAAAAATGAACAGATACACATTGCTATCAACGCCAATCAGGGTGGGCAGCCTATCTATCAACGATATATAATTTAATAAATTTGATTGTGATTTATTTATTTAATAAATATGTCATTATTCACAAATCCGACCATTGAGAAAATAATAAAAATATGTATGCATTGTGTGTGAATAAGACATTGATCTTGAAAGCTATATAGTCGGTAATTAATAAGTTAATAATTAGCCAATAATCGACGGAGCTGGATCCGGCTCCAACCCTTTTCCAAGGGTTGGAAGGTTCCAACCTTTTTTCAACCATTAGATCATCCTTTGACTTTTTGACTAATCCAATGGTCAAGATTGTTAGGGGTATTTAGGACTTTTCACACATGACTTATTTTTTTATATTTAAATTAATTTCTGCACATAATCTAGATTGTCGACCGGCCACAGTCGCCACGAATCACCGGCGACCGGCCGCCGCACCGGTGAATTTTCCGGCGACCGGCCGCCAAACCCAAGATCCAACGTCGTCATCGTAGCTCCGATTTCTGATTGGACACATCACCAGCGCCTTTTCTCTCTCTCGTCTTCCACGTCGCCGGCCGAAGATCCATTCCCAACTCTCCTCAAACGCCTCGTCGCTCAGCTTGAGTGCCGCCGCCGAAACTCCGCCAGCGGCCAGCCACTCCCTTGGAAAACGTGCAGCCCCTTCACTCCAAAAACATGGGAGCTGCTCCTGAAACCCTTTCAGCCAAATCAACCCAGGCCTAAGCCCAATGGGCCAAAGTGAGCAAAGAACTTAAGCCCAACGTATTCCCTACTTTTGGGCTGCTAACAAATCTGCCACACTCCTCTCTCACTTACTGCCATTGGGCTTTGAGCCAAACCAAGGCCCAGGCTTCCCTCCTGAGCGGGATGTTACAAATAATTACAATAGTGTTTTTTACGGATAACTAGTTAACATGGTTTTTAAGCTGATAACTAGTTAACAGCGTTTTTTTATAACTTGTTAACAGATTTTAACCTGATAACTAGTTAACGAATTATTATATAATCAAATTTTTTACGAGATATTTTGTTAGCATGTTATCTGACTAGTTATGTTATTTTTACCTAGTTAACAATTTTTAGGTGATAACTTGTTATCAACATTAGTTAACTAATTATTAAAATTAGTTAATTATTTTTCAAAATTAATTAACTAGTTAGTTTGTTATTAACTAGTTAGCTTATCGAGTTAACTTGTTAACATCACGATTTATCGAGTTAACTTGTTAACATCACGATTATCGAGTTAACTAGTTAACATCACAATTGGATAACTAGTTAACAAGATTTTTAGTTGATAACTAGTTAACAAAAATAGTTATCTCGTTATCAAATTAATTAATTAGTTATCACACATTTTTTGCTGAACAGTGTTTTTTAACTGATAACTAGTTAACAACATTTTTTGTTCGATAACTTGTTAACAGATTTAAGTGATAATTTGTTATCAACATTAGTTAACTAGTTATTAAATTAACATAATTAGTTAACTAGATAACTTATCGAGTTAACTAGTTAACATCATGACTAAGATAACTAGATAACAATTTTTTAAGATGATAACTAGTTAACCAATCACGATTTTAATCTGATAACTAGTTAAGGAATAATCATATAACACTACAAAAAAAAGTGGGTTTAGCGTCGCTTGAAGGGGAAGGGCTTAGCGTCGGTCGACCAAAAACCGACGCTAAACCCTTGACTCGCGTTTGACCAAGGGTTTAGCGTCGGTCGATGATCGACCGACGCTAAATTCTGACCAAAACCGACGCTAAATTTGTTTTTGGGTCAGAAACGGAGCCCTTGCCCAAAACCAAATTTAGCGTCGCTTACCGACATGATTAGTGGTATCACGACGCTAAATTCCGGCCCTATTTAAACCCCCCAAACAGACGGAAATTTCATTCTCTCAACCCTCTTGTCCCCCTCAATTCTCTCAAACCCTTCTCCACTCTCTCAACCCTCTCAAACCCTCCTCCAAGGCTCCTCCCACCACCACCAACTCCTCCCATCACCACCAGCTCCTCCCACCACCACCAACACCTCCTCTAAGGATCCTCCCACCACCAGCTCCTCCTTCAAGGCTTCTCCCACCACCACCAGCCCTTCCACCACCACCAGCCCTCCACCACCAGCAGCTCCCCACCACCAGCTCCCACCACCAGCTCCTCCACCACCACCACCCTCCACCACCACCAGCCCTTCCTCTCCAGATCCGTCGGTCAGCCACCACCTCTCTCAATCCTATCCAGAACCGCCACCCTCTCCAGATCCACAACCTCTCCGCCGCACTCTCCAGATCCGCCGGTCAGCAATCTCTTCAGATTCACCGTCAAAACCCAGATCTGGAAAAAATAAAAAATAAAAACGAAATGAAAAACGAATATTAAAAATGAAAAACGAATATAAAAAATGAAAATTATAAACAAAAATGAAAAATGTAAAATTGGGTTGATCAGCCACCCATTCGGTCAACCCATTTTTAGCGTCGGTCGTGATTTATTTAGCGTCGGTCGCCAAAGAAACGACGCTAAAATTTAGCGTCGCTACATTTTGCGTCATTTTTTTGACCGACGCTAAATTATTTAGCGTCGGTCGATGACCGACGCTATCCAGCGTTTCTGACCGACGCTAAACAAGCGGATTTTTGTAGTGTAATCACAAATTTAATGAGATTTTTTGTTAACATGTTATCTAACTAGTTATGTTATTTTTTACTAGTTAACAATTTTAGGTGATAACTTGTTATCAACATTAGTTAACTAGTTATCAAAATTAGTAACAAGTTATTCTGATGTTAACTAGTTATTTTATTAGTAACTAGTTAACTAATCGAGTTAACTAGTTAACATCATAATTTAGATAACTAGTTAACAAATCATTTACTTGATAACTAGTTATTTTGTTAACATCGTGATTGAGGTAACTAGTTAACGAGATTATAACACCATGATTTCGATAACTATAGTTAACAAAAAATTTAGTTGATAACTAGTTATCAAAGTTAGTTAACTAGACAACTTATCGAGTTAAGTTAACATCATGATTACGATAACTAATTAACATTTTTTTAAATGATAACTAGTTATCAAAATTAGTTAACTAGATAACTTACTGAGTTAACTAGTTAACATCATGATTAAGATAAATAATTAACATTGTTTAAGATGATAACTAGTTATCAAAATTAGTTAACTAGTTTTAAGTTGATAACTAGTTATCTTGACAAGTTACCATGCTATTTCATTGATAACTAGTTAACGAAATATCATAATCAATCCTTTAGGGTTCTCCTTCCCTTCATATAATATAGCTTTAAGGTTAAATTGTCAACAACCTAAAACATAGTGATTGAAATTGCAACTACAAATAATTACTCCAACAATCCCAGTGTTTATAAACGAAAAATCAGTCACTTAATTTAACTTGAATATGTGACAAATCAGTCACTTAATTTAACCATGTGACAAATTAATCACTTAAATTTAACCATGTAAATTATAATCACTTAATTTAACCATGTGACAATATAATCACTTAAATTTAACCATGTGACAACTCAGTCACTCTTCTTCAACCTACACCGTGGTCTGACACCATCGATCCACCGGCCGTCGCTGCTCGCCGGTAGCCGTCTGTAATCGAACGGTCCCCGACGCAGGTGGATTTGTACTACGGGACTCGAGGCTCGTCGGCGAAGGATTCAGATTCTTCCGGTAGTCGAAGCCGCCGTTGGAGTCGGATTCGTCGTCGTGGATAGTTGGTTGCGAGACTGAGGAAGAAGAAGAATAGAAGGAGGATGGGAAAGGTAGTTTCGATCGGAGACGAGACGAGAAAGGGAGTAGGTAGAGACGAGAAAATGAGTTTGGATCGGTGAGCGGCGAAATGAAGTTGGCAGGATGGCGGCGGCTGATATGGGAAAGGAGGAGGGTTTAATTAATTTTCTGTAATACCAATTTTACCCCTCAACTTTTTGGTTGGAAACCGGCCCAACCTTTAAAGGTTGGGTCCGGATCTTTTGCCATAATCGACCACTATACATTATTATCTGGGAAAATAACATTTTACTCTCTTTTAATCGGTCTAACATGGGTAACGAGCTGTTTGTTATGGCCGAGGCGAGCAAGAAGATCTGCCACTCGGTTAGCCTTCCTGTAGATATGTTGCACTTGACTTGTCAGTCTCTATCGCCAAGTTAATGAATCTGAGTGAGGATGGGGTTGTGTCTTGAGTCATCGACACTTGGCCCCATAACAGAAGAAACAGCCGAGAGGGAGTCAATCTGAAGGATAACCTTCCTCGCTCCCAAATCCCAAACTTGCGAAAGGCCAATATCAGCGGCACGCAGCTCAGCTCGCGTGATAGAGCAAGAGCTGAAATTAGCCGGAAAACCAGCAAAAAATCGACCCTGAGGGTTTCCGAACAGCTCCTCCCGTCGTTCAACCACTTAACCTTGAGTCTTTTTGCTTCAATATTTGACTTCTTGGCATTAATGGATGCACATTCATCACATCATGTCGGCTCTAATAATAATGTTTGAGATGATTAAGAGTTTTTTTAATTGGAAATATAAATATACATAATTGGATAGGATAAAACCGAAGAATAAACCTGTGGTTTTAAAACCTTTGTGTTTCACTCGTACTCTTGGTGATATAAACTTCTTCAATTTACCTTCCCCAATGTTACTCACTGTACTGTTGAAGCAGTTGATGATGTGGCGCTTACTCACTGTACTGTTGAAGCAGTTGATGATGTGGCGCACAGATGTGTCCAAATGTAACATCAAAAAGACAAAAGATTGGATGAAAAGACTAAAAAATAGAGTGTATGAAGTAGGAAGACTAAAAAATAAAGTGCTATTAAGGGGTCGAAATGAATAGTTATGGCGAAGAAAAAGAGTGGCCGTACGATTGGAATTAGATTTAGATCTTCCCGATAGCGAAACAGATAAACAGAATCCATTTGTTTTCGTCACAAAAAAACACTACAACAAAACCTAGCTACGGAGGCACACCGTATTTGCCTCTAAAAGTTATTTTTTTGCCTCTATAGAGTTTTAGAGGCAGATAACTTAAGTGCCACTAACGCTGCTGCGGCTAAAGGTCTTTAGAGGCAAATACGGTGGCAAATGTTATGTGTCACTAATGGAAGAATTAGTGGCAGATATAATTGTTAGTAATTACTACTTTAAACTACTATTATTCTGTCATCTTAGCCACCTTTTAGAGGCACTTATTTGTGTTGGTGATAATTTTTTTTAGAGGCACATATATATGCTTTTAAAAATAATTTATTTCTACCAGGATATTTTCCTCTATTGGACTCTCTCACTATTTACATACATCATTTTCTACTTTTTTGCTATCTACGGGATTTGAACCCGGGTGGCTGAAGGAAATGTGCTAAGTTCTTAGTTCTTATCACTTGGTTCAAGAGTACTTACTGATATTTTTTACGCAGTTTTTAAATATGAATCACAAAACTCAACGATATGCAGAAACAATGCCAACAAAAGAAATTGAAAAACGAAAATTTCTCCTTAATCATTATTAGAAAATAAAATCATCAATGTTTATTATATATATATATATATATATATATATATATATATATATATATATATAAACACACATATATTTCACCTTTTAAAAAAATTATATTTTATCTATACAAAAAGTACATAGTTTACAAGTTATCTACCGCTGCAAATTTTAATCATACAACATATATAGACGACTATAAATTATCTAGCTCTAAGTATTTTAATCGTAGAACCTATAAAGTCGGTTCTAAATTATCTGCCTCTAAATTAAAGAAATTTTATGTATAACTTATAGAAGCAGTTATAAATTATCTGCCTCTAAAGAAATTTTATGTGTAACTTATAGAGGCAGTTATAAGTTATCTGCCTCTAAAGAAATTTTCCATATAACTTATAGAGGCAGTTATAAATTATCTGCCTCTAAAGAAATTTTCTATGTAACTTATAGAGGCAGTTATAAATTATCCGTCTTTAAAGGAATTTTCCGTAGAGGCAGTTATAAATTATCCGTCTTTAAAGGAATTTTCCGTAGAGGCAGTTATAAATTATCTGCTCTAAAACTATAAAATAATATTTATTAAACTTAAAATAAATAAATAAAATACAATTAGAGGCAAATATTTGCATCTATAGAGACACATATAGTATTTGTTCTTTAAAAGTATATTTAGAGGCAAATATTCTATGTGCCTCCGTGTATCTGCCTCCGTAGTCAGGTTATGTTGCAGTGAAAAAAAAAAAACACAACTCTTAACAGAAATTTAATATAATATCTTCAATTATTTTTATTATTTTTAGAGGAAGCAAACGTTACTAAGACTTAAATAATTAGTGTAACACATGCAAATATTGCGTTTCTGTTTACGCAATTACGAAATTAGACAATTAGTTAAGATTTGTTGCAATTTTCACTTGAAAGTTAACTACATTTTCTTTAAAGATATACGTATTTATTTTTTAAAATACCACTATTGTTATGATCACACATCACTTGAAAATTGCAAAATACCGTATTTGTTTTAGAGATTATCTTAGAATAATTCCTGCGCCAAGCAATTTTTCAGCAGTTTGGCATCACTCCTGAACAATTTTCATATCATAAATATGGAATTTTATTTTGTAGGATGCTTGTATCCGTGATTAGACCTCTATTTTTAGTCGGCTATAGGATGGAGGATGGAAATCTTATAGAAACCGACACTTCTAGAGTATATGTCCCTTAACTCGAATGATTCAATTAATATGGAGACAGGTCAAACAACTATATACACACTTAATTCAATATAGTATTGTGCATGTTTCAAAGACTTACAAATTTAATTCTATAAATATTTTTTTTGTTTTTACTGATCAAATATAATACAAAGTTCAAGGGGCATCCTTGATATCTGACGACCATGGTTTATGCACCAAATAATAATTAATTTATGAATGTTACGTTTCATTAGTTAAAAAATATAGGTGATTAAACCAATAATTTCCCATGATGACAAAATTCAGATTGAGACTTTTAGAAGCCCTTTGCCTCGTCATCTCCGTATTATATTAGTAAAAAATTATTCATTCAACGGCAAAAATAACTTAAAATATTCATGTAAATGTTGTTTGAAAAAATTTAATTTAAAAACCAAAGTAAATGTACATTTTGAAGTTTGTATTTTTCTAAGGGAAAATAAGTCGGGAAGTCCCTGTATTATTGAAAGATAACAAACATGTTCTCTTATAATTATTTGTGCAAAACACACTCCTCTACTTAGAACGCGTAACAAAGAAGCCCCTTACAATTATTTTCTCAAAGCACACCCTTCTACTTAGAACGCTTAACAAAGAAGCCCTTCTGTTAGAATTTTGATAAACGTCGTTACGATTTTGCTGACAAGTTATGCTGACTCACCTCGTAGGTTGTCAGATTTGACATGTCAGCAAACCGAAACAACGTCGTTTTGCCTTTTGATTGATTTTTATTGAGAAGAGGATGTTCATCCCTTATCCTTTCTCTCGTAATCACCCTACCTCCACCACGGGATCTCCACTGCCGATCTTCAATTAGCAAAACTCGATAATCCAACTCCAATCAGAGATTTGACGATTGGATATTGGAGGTTGAGAGCCCGTGGTGGACATCGGGTGATTACGAGAGAAAGGATAAGTAGATGACAGTTTCCTTCTCAGTAAAAACCAACCAAAAGACTCGTTTCGGTTTGCTGACATGTCAAGTCTGACAACCTACGACCTGAGTTAGCATAACTAGTCAGCAAAATCATAAAGACGTTTATCAAAATTCTAATAGAAGGGCTTCTTTGTTAAGCGTTCTAGGTAGAGGGGTGTGTTTTGCGCAAATAATTGTAAGAGGGTCTGTTTGTTATCTTTCAATAATACAGGGACCTCCCGACCTATTATCCTTTTTAAAATGAGTGGTTTGAACTTTGAAAACAATGTATTCTGTAAATTAGTTAACAAAAAGAAATTATATTTCAACCTCTTATTTGGGAAAGAGCTTGTAATTTACTGGTAAATTAACTATATCTTCATGAAATAGGTCACATGTTCGAATTCACACCACTCACTCATAACCATCATTAAATTTCCAAAATCAATTGTACAAATCGGCCCACAGCCAAAACCAGTTATTCGTTTTTCTTGTTATAATATATATATTATATAATATATTGTGCGATTATTGTGAGGACCTGAAAGGAAAGCTAAATTTAATAATAGCAATAATAACTTTTAAGAAAAATGCCAAAGCGTAAACAAGCCCAAATGCCATGCCATGTGGGCCCCCACGCCTCAATCTCAATCCCTTCTCAAACTCTCTTTGACACACGGCCCTCTGATTGGCTCTCCTTCAAATTAAAGAAAAATAAAACCAAAAAAAATAAAAACCACAGCTTCTCAGTTCTTCTCTCACTGATAAATATCCAAAACGATACCTATCCTTCTTTTCAAATCATAGAAGCAAAACAGAGCAATCAATCCTCAGCTTCCAATTTCCGCAAATTCTCAACAAATTCCCGTTTCCACCCTCAAATTTCTATAAATAACACTCTCCTCAATTCCTTCCAGATCACTCTCTCAATTTCATCTTCTTCCACTCAATTGCTCTCTCGAATTGTCAGCAATCATGGCCCAATCGGAGCTGATTCCGTCCTTGCCGGAGGAGATAGCGATGGAGTGTCTAATCCGACTTCACTTCTCAGCTCACGGCGTCGCATCTGGAGTCTGCCGCCGGTGGCGTCACTTGCTCCGTAGTAAGGACTTCTACTACCACAGGAAGCAGACTGGGCATACTCGCAAGGTGGCGTGCCTAATCCAGGCGCTGACCGCGCCGGAGTCCGCGGGAAACAAACCGGTTGGACCGCCGAGGTACGGAGTTTCTCTGTTTGACCCCGTTAGCGGGTCTTGGGAGCGGGTCGACCCGGTTCCCGATTACCCGGACGGGCTCCCGCTGTTCTGCCAGGTGACCAGCACGGAAGGGAAACTAGTGGTGATGGGCGGGTGGGACCCAGCCGATTACCACCCGGTGAGTCACGTGTTCGTGTACGAGTTCACGACTCGGAAGTGGAGGAAGGGGAAGAACATGCCGGAGGCACGGTCGTTCTTCGCCGCCTCCGGGTGGAACGGTAGCGTCGTGGTCGCCGGTGGCCACGACGAGAACAAGAACGCTCTGAAGACCGCCTGGGCGTACGACGTGGACTCCGACGAGTGGATTGAGCTGCCGGCGATGTCCCAGGAGCGTGACGAGTGCGAAGGAGTCATAATCGGGTCGGAGTTCTGGGTCGTGGGCGGGTACCGCACCGAGAGCCAAGGTGAATTCGAAGGCAGCGCGGAGGCGATCGATCTATCCACGTTGGAGGACGGCGGCGGCGCGTTGGAATGGAGGCGCGTGGAGGAAGTATGGAAGATGGGCAGTGCCCGAGGTCGTGCCTAGGGGTAACGATCCCGATCCCGAAGGCCGGGAACGGCGGCGGCGATTTGTTCAATTGGGCGGAGGTGGGAGGCGGAGCGGCGAAAGTGGGGGCCTGTGGGGTCCAGCTGGGGTGTGAAATGACGCTTGTGTCCGGGTCAGCGTACCAAGGGGGACCACAGGGATTCTATTCCACGGAAGGGCAGAATGGTAAATGGAAGCAGCTGACTGTTCCTCGTGAGTTTGCCGGGTTCGTACAGTCAGGCTGCTGTGCGGAAGTGTGAGTTACAAGTTATAACTGATTAGGAGGATAAGGCAGTAATTTCCCCTTTCAAAAATTTTGAGTTTTGCTTGTATGTATGCTACTGTAAGATAAGCAGAGTATTATCTACGATTTCTTTAGCTGTAATTACAAGATCTCGAAATACTAGTTTCGAAATATCGTCGACCTAGACAACCGCAAAATTCATCACATCATACGACTTCAACCATTCAGTTACCTAGTCTGTCTACTACTGCTGTTGCAACTGCTACATATCTGGGTTTCAAGTTGATCTTTTGGCTCGTTTTGATTGACAAACTGTTAATCCAGGTTGCGAGTCCTGCTACACTTGGGATATCTGGACTGTGACTGTGCGTCCTGCTGCTGCTAAACTGTTAATCCAGGCTACGAGTCTTGCTACATTCGGGGTATCCGGGCTCCTGCTACCACTCGGGGTATCCGGGTGGCGAGTCCTGCTACCACTCGGGGTATCCAGGCTGCGAGTCCTGCTACCACTCGGGGTGCTCATTTGGTCCAAGTATGACCGGTCTCTGTAGTTTATGTGCTTTGGAGATATGGACTTCTGGTTACCGTCCCTTGGAGATATGGACCTCTGGCTTATGTCCCTTGGAGATGTGGACCTGTAATACCAATTCAAAACCAATGTTCATGCAAAGCATGGCCAGAGGGAAGATAAAAGTGGGACTCGAAAGGTGACTGCATACCTTGAGTAACGTCTTCCCCTACTAGACAGGGAGTACGCAGGACTCCTGGAAAACCTGCTGCGTCTATCTCGTGGTGGCGAACGCGGCCTCTTTGGTTCAATGTCACGTCCCCTGAAAGATATAAACAACAACATTGGGTATTTTGTACAGTGAAGGCAATGGTATATCAGTCTACGGTTATACAGTCGAGTACTAACATAGATATAGTTAAAAGTTCAGAGACGGATTGCCAGCATGCATTACCAATTTCAGAACCACAACAGCAAACTGAACTAACATTTATCAATCGCAAGAGGAGCCAAAACTTCAGTTACCTGACATGATCTCTGGTTCTCATTTCTGAACGCTTCTTCCTGTCTTCCACAGCAAAGAGGATTGTGAGCTCTCTACCACGAAGAACTTCACCTTCCAAGTTGTACCTGGCATCAGCAGCATCAGAAGGATTTGCAAACTCGATGAACGCAAAGCCACGTAGCTCCCTATAGAAAAGATTAACACAAAATAACAGCAAATTACAACATCAATACAATACATTGAATTTGTATGCAAATCATCCAAAACGTAAATAAAAAAGTCGTCCAAAACACTGACAAACTAATACCCTGGTTCATTATCAACCTGAGGATCACGGCTAGCAGAATTCAAATTGCCACGCCATAAAGTACTCTTATACCTTGGTTGGGCCAAACATCTAATTGGGTTGATTTCTCTTGACTTGAACTTCAACCCAACTTCCCTCCAGATTTCCTTTCAATCTTGATGTACATATGAACTTCACCAACCCAACTTCAATTCTTATTACTTGATTGGTGTCTTCAAGTACTATTAGTTCTTTCTTGTCTTCCATACAGTACTCTTATTACTTCAATTGTGTCGTCAACACTTCCCATAAAAACAACCAAATTCCCTTAAACCACAGAGCAAATGAGACAAACCCCAAATCATACAAGGGTGATGAAATTTTTGGCTCATGGACTACGAGCCGAAAGAATTTAGCAAAAAGGTTCAGTATGTTGCCTTAATTCTTATAAACAAAACTAACGCCAGGTGGAACACTTACCCTGTATTAAGATCGCGTGGCAGATAAATGTCTTTCAGAAGACCAAACTGCCCAAATAGTCTGCGTAAATCTTCAATCCTGCATAATAAGCATGAAGAAAAAGCTTATTGGCAAGCCACCGCATAAATCAACAGAGCTACACTGACGCAAACATCCAATTAACATCCAATTGACGCAAACATCCAATTGACATTCAAGAACAAAAGAAAGAAACCAAAAGCAAACGTTAACCCGCAGTCATGTGGAAGGTTGCGAACTACGATACTGGTCCCCTTTTCCCTGCTAGGTCTTCTATTACGTCCCCTAGGGCTAGGACTGCGTATATCCCTGCTACGACCTCCACACCGTCCCTTTGGACTAGGATCACGCATATCCCTGCTACGACTACCATAACGCCCCCTTGGGCTAGGACTCTGCATATCCCTGCTACGACCACCATGCCCCCTTGGGCTAGGACTGCGCATTTCCCTGCTACGACCTCTATAACGCCCCCTTGGGATAGGACTGCGCATGTCCCTGCTACGACCTCGGCTAGGACTGCGCATGTCCCTGCTACGACCACCATAACGCCCCCTTGGGCTAGGACTGCGCACGTCCCTGCTACGACCTCTATAACGCCCCCTTGGGCTAGGACTGCGCATGTCCCTGCTACGACCACCATAACGCCTCCTTGGGCTAGGACTGTGTGGAAGTAGACGTGCCCTTCGATATCCTCTCGGTGGAGAAGGACTGTAACTGTAGCTTCTTCCACTCATTTTTGCTTGATGTCACAACCTTCATTTAGCAAAAGATGGAAATCAACAAAACATTTTCTTTAGAACATATGAACTTGTTGACGTCAAACGGGAAACAACTCATTGATTATCGTAAAGATCTCTAACGTAATGAATCCACTCAGCAAATACAAGCGGAATTCCGAAATCAACCAAAAATTTCAAAGAAACTCGCAATATCTGGAGAACTATATGAAGAAAGTAGCTCGATACACAAGAAACGAAAACCCTAAGATTACCTCTTTACAAAACTGAATTCATCAAGTAATCAAACAAACATATAGGACTCAACAATCTGCTAATTCGATGAATTCACAGACGAAAGAACTAGAGGAAACGGCTGAGAGATCAACCTGAAATGCAGACGATAAACGACGAGTCTTGAGCGAAACAGAGAATCTCCTTCTTCCTCTCTTTAACAACAGGTGTCCATCGCAGAGGAAAAACTGAAATGCCTTATATATATACTACTCTCTACACGACGTCGTTTATCACTGGATTGTTGGCTTGTTTAAAATTTGAAATCCATTTCATCCACGGTGGATGGGCCCAAACACGAGACACAAAATTCGAAGCCCAAACATGAAAAAAGCCCGTAACAAGCCCAATATTAATAAGCCCAAACATGAAAAAGCCCGTCAGGTCGATTTATACTAAGGCTCTGTTTGGTTGTCAATCTTTCTTTGCATTAACAAGAGGAACACAAGGTTCAGTCAGTAGTTGCAAAGAGCACAACTCAGCATTCTGCAACATAAGCACATAAAATTCATCACACAAGCTGCCATCCTCGAGTTCAAAAATCGGCTTCCTGATTGAGGCCGTAGCATTTTCGAACTAATTCTGAGAGACTACCCGAAAAGAACAGACTTGTGGAGCATTTACATTGATCAAGTAAGACCCTTTGTTAATCTTGTGTGGACATAATTGTCACGGTCACACCTTCTTTCGTATCGTTCGCAGGAAATCAGACTCGGAGATTCAGATGTCATTCGTTCATTGTTTGAAAGAGCAAAACAACTCTAATCCTTGCACCTAATAAGATGACAGTAAGCCATCATCTTCCTTCCAAAAACACTCTTTTATAACCTTACTGTCAATCCTAAACCGCTTCGTCACTGCAGTTCTTGTTCAAGAAGTAATTTATCTCAAGTACGAGAAGTCAACTGGCAAGGAAGAAAAGATCGAGACTGTGAAACAGAAAGCACTAGACCATGGTGGGATATATCCTCTAATGTCACATGTTTTGACCTCTTTGTTGACTAGTCTGGTATTCAGAGAGGTAGGGTTTACCGACATCTAAGATCTTCTCGATTACGATCGAGAAACTAACGAATTCGTGTAGAGACAACGAATTCTATGTGGTTCATACATATGCAGGAAAAGTTGTTTTCTGTCTTGATGCAGGAAAGTTGCAGTCTTGTAAAGAAATGGTCCCATTTTTGAACTCAAATTGTCTGGGGAATATTTACGTAGATTCCAAAATGACAGTTGTTCTCCAGATTTTGACACCTTAAACAAACAACAAATGACTAAGTTAATCAGGGTTTTGTCTAATTAAACCAGATTAACGTGGGTTGTCGTTGACTAATTAAGCTTTTGCTTGGGCCACAAGTCATCAAGCCAGAGTCTTTTCTTCTTAATTTGGCTGTCAACTCAAAACATCCCATTTAAGAAAACCAATCCCACACCTACAGTCTACACTAATAATGTAAAATTCATAATAACGAAGGAAAACCAAACCCGACTAGCTCGATCGATCGACTGAGAGCACTGTCGAGCATACGGATGTTATCTTAACATTTCTTAATGTGACTAATGAAATGCAGCTTCTTCATAGCTTTCAGAAGCAAATGGTGAGCTGTGAGCTGAGGGAAGTGGCCTTGTGTTTTCAGGAACTTGAGCTTAGCAGAACCACCAAGGTTCTTCTTCATGTAATGCCCCACGAATTCGGGGACGAAGAGGTCCTCCTTTGACTGGATGATGGAAGCTGGCACTGTAACTTTCGGTAGGACGCCTCTCAAGTCGCCTAGAAACACGGCCTTGGCTACATTAACAGCTACTTTAGGGTTCATCTTTTCTAAACTATGCTTGAACTCTGCCACTGCTGCTGTGTTGTTCACTGTCACGGCCATTGGTGCGAAGTTTTGAACCCAGTTTGGGAAGTTTCCTTCCATGGTTTTGAAGAGCGCGTTGAGCTGCGACATCTGAGATCCCCCGTTGTAGCCCGTGTCGTTGATGTACCTGCGTGTTGAAAATCGCGAATCACAGTACAATCGGCCCGTGAGATGGTCGAATTTTTTATGATTGTATTGAATGTAAAGACTGCAATAATTTGTAAAATAGTCATATTGTTCTGTGTTTGGATAGGCTGTTTAGCATCCGTTATTTGAAATTCGTGAATTTGAAATCATAAACGATTTGAGACAGTCATTCATATACAGAAAATTCATGGATGCATCTCAACCAAATCCAACTACATTTCTAACCAAAGAAGGAAAATTTCAAATTTCAAATCCCGACATACGAACACACCCCGATACAATTTCAAACATAAATCGTGTTTTGTCACCTAGAGTCGCGAAAAGAACATAGAATCAATCGTACAAGTAAACCACAACCGTAAAATCTTACGCAACAATCGAAAAAACGAGCTTTTCATCCTGGTTTTCTCCTTACCTTGGGGAGCCACTGAGCAGAATGAGGTGCTGGAAAAGATCAGGCCTTTCAGCAGCAGCAATGCATCCAATCATGGCAGACATGGAGTGGCCAAGGTAAACAGTGTTCTTGAGCTCAAGCTCATCAAGAAGGTTCACAAGATCTTGTGAATACCCTTTGAAAGTAGAGTACTTTCCAGGGCTGTAGAAATCAGGACTGACACTTGGTGAGTGAGCCAAGTCAAAAACCAGAACTTTGAAGCAGCAAACCAGATAAGGAAGAAGAAGATGCCAAACATTCTGGTCCAAGCCATAGCCATAAGAGAGGACCAAAGTCTGAGTTCCATTTCCATACAAGTTAGCATTCAGAGCTTTAGCAATGCCTCCCATGGAGGAATCCATTGAATATTTTTTTCTGTGGAAGGGAAGTAGTTTGGGAGATAGTATTAAAAGCTCTGTTTGTGGCTCTGCAGAATTGGTTCATTGTTTTGGATATCTGCTATATAGGTCCTCTTTCCTTCCATGTTTTTTTTTTTTGTGAATAATGGCATCCTTAAAATAAAACATTATTAATTTCTCAGAACAGTTCAACATAATTTGATGTCAAACCCAGATGATTAAGACATCAGAACTGTTGAAGATTCTGTGATTGGTGAATTTTCATTGGATTTGGCTTATATGGAGGTAGGGTTTGTTTGTGTGTGTTTTTTAATCATGTTTGGCCTGCAATTTTGGCAATGAACTCAGCCAAAGACGGTTTCTTTGATAAATGTTGATGAATATCTTAAACAATGTAAACCAGTGGATGGTAGAAGATTCTGAGTGGGATTTCGAGTCTAAAATTGCGATATCGAGAATTTTACATACGGTATCCGTCACTGTGAAATTGAGGGATTACTAAATTGTTAATATACATTCAGAACTCTTTTTTAACAATTTGAGTTATTGAGATGCAACGATTCTTGCCATGGTATTAGAGCCTTTGATCAACAAGAGGTTAACGTTTTGAATCCCGATAACCACTAATCCGTGTATAAAAGGCTTATTGAAGCCTCTGTGACCCCAACAGAAGTTTTATCGTAGTTGTGCAAACTTCAGGCTCTTTTTTTTCATGAGCCATTTGTTTGAGAGGGCGTGTTAGTAAACAATATAAAGATTCATTCAGAACCCTCTCCCAAAAACTCGAGTTATTAGGATGCAACGGTTCTTGACAACGATGGTCCGAATTGGCTAATCCCGGTTCAGCCATTGATACAAACCATGGCATTTCTTGGACCCTTTTGAGCTTGGCAAGTAAGTAAGATTAGGGATTTTGGTAGCTGGAATTGCTTGCCATAATGGGCAAGGCATGGTTTGCTGATGCACAACTGTACTGGAAAGTGACTCTTTAGTTAGAGGTTAAGAATTGAGGGCAAAGATTCAATCTTTACCTCAAAAGATCTGATACCAATATAGAAAAGCTCTTTCCTTTCTCCACTCCATGGAAACACACTTTTCATGTGTTTAGGCATCAAGAACTCATCTTTCTCGAGAACGGGTAGTTTGACTGATTCAACCGTGAACTGATCATCAAGCAGGTTAAGTTCTAACTATTGGTCGATAACCATTTAAGCAATTGAATCTTTTATCATTGACCTCACAGGTTCGATTTGGTTATGAAAATACCAACGTACCATTACGAGTTGGTCAAAAGGGTAGCCAAAACGTAACATGTCGACAATTTATCACTATGCAATAAAACCCATATGGAGTTTACTCGACCCATTCCCCAGTCTCCCGCACGGCTCAAGTAAGTGTGCGACTCTGCATGCGAACCTCCTTTCCAATAAAAAAAGAAAAGAAAATACCAATCAAATCAAAGGGTTGGTGTGGCGTTGTAAAGCTTCATCAGTTATTTGTCCGGCCCCAGGGGAGTTTACTCGACCCATTCCCCAGTCTTCCGCACTGCTCAAGTAAGTGTGCGACTCCTTATGAGGACCACAAGAGGAGGTTCATATCGCCTAACCACACATACCAACAATTCTATCAACTTTAGCTCACAATTTTCCATCCAGGTGGGATCTTCACGTATCATTTTGAACCTATCAGGGTGTCGTTCGAGGGCCGAGCACGAAAGGGAGAGGAGTAATTGGGGGGGGGGGGGGGGGAATAAGTGCAAGTCCAACAAATTTGGTGAGGGAATGAATTCAAGTAGGTGCCCTTTTTGTGATGAATAAGTATTGGTGTCAGTTGTGAAAAGAGAAAAAAGAAAGAGAGTCTTTTTGTAATTATGACACTACTCTTCATTTATGCTTGTGTATGGACTTGTTTGTGCCTTTTCACATTTATTTCACAAGCAACTACTCCCTGCCGCCTTTTTCTTCTCATCAGTTATCACCCAACCAAACATAACTTGCAACTTGTCTCAGACAAAATATCTCCTGGGACCAGTTTGTTTTCGGATAAGTCTAATCTTAGTATCCGACTAATCTAGAGAGGGGATGGCTGATGAGTCGAAGCACACAACGACGCAGTCTTGCTGGGTTATGAAGTCTGATGAACTGGTTGTTCGGTCATTGACCGTAGAGGGTATCGAGCAGGGCCACGCGATATATGTTTAGTTGGACTTGGTACTCTCTTTGGATCAATTTTGTGTAGGTTGTTTGAGATTGGTTAGAATTATGGTTTTGAGTCATTATATTCGCCTACTCGTTCCATTGTACTGTATGATTTTGGCTTCCTGCAGTAATCATCCCGATGAACCGAGTTGACAAATATCGTGTTTCATTGAAGTGTAGTTTTGTAGGTGTACTGATGCAAAGACATAAGATTTCAAACTCGAGACATCTCAATCTCAATCCAAATGAACAATCTCCATAGCTAGTTCCCTGACGAACTTCGACGCTGAAAAGTGCAGGCATTTTACGAGGATGATGATCATCAAACCAAATGAAAAACATCTCATATTGAAAACAAATCTCTAATCAGGCACTTGCAAGGGAAACTGAAAACATCCCTTAGCTAGTTATGGCCTCTTACAGTATTGAACCGCTCTCTGAGTTGCCTTCTACAGCTTTAATCATAAAGTACACTATAAATGTGGGTTGACATACTATGATACAAAACCCAGATAGTTCATATACAAAGACTGATTCCCTCGGGTTATTCGACACAGTGTTTTTCCCTCATCTACCTCCTCCAAGGTTATCGGCACAACACCCGACAGACCAAATGTCTCAGCAGCTGAGGGATTCATAAGCTTTTTCCCAGGTTTAACCACCATTTCCAGAGAATTCGGATCTTGGAAGTCTGTGCAAACAATGAACAGTTCTGCATGCTGTTTATTCTGCAGTGCTCGGGCTGGAGATGCAGGGTTTTTCCGGAAAAAGGATTGAAGTGATGCCCTGCCTGGATTTATGCAGCTTATTTCCTTGTGTAACAATCATGACGGTGCAAGCTAACTGAGGGCGTAATGAACCCGTTCCAAGACCTGAACCACCTGACTAACGGATAGTGAAGAGGTTGCTACTGCTTTCAAGCTAAGTTTATTCGACGTGGATGCAGCAACTGGTACTGATAATATTGCCTCCTGTTGTGCGAGGGTTAGTTCCAGGAACTGAGCCAACATATCACCGTCTAGAATCTTGGACACTCTCGCCTGTAAATTCCCAGTAAGTAGGAAATGGACAACCCGAAGAGAAGGTGAGAAGGCATCGCACAATAGCTGGAAAAGAAAAGTTAGAATTCATGGGAAAACAGAGAAGTGGTTATAACCGTTCTTACAGGGTTCTCACGGCTTCGAAACTCATGGTGATCATTTCCTAGAGGAGGAGCAGTTAAAGGATGGACAGCAAGTCTAGCTTGAACAGATTCTAGGAGTTCATGTTCATCCCTGTCCCCAAAACGAAATCACGACGAATTTAATGGTATGGCATGTAATAAAAAACCAGCATCTTCAGCTAACCAAGACACAGAAATTTACTGAAAGATCTTTCATACCTTGATAATGGGAAAAGGACTATTATGCTCCCCAATAATGTACTAGCCATGATCGTGTTGCTTGATGCACCAACATTTGTAAGAATGTCATCACACCCCGTCAGCAAATCATCTGCAGGGAGTTTATATGAAAAGGACCCCTGCAAGGCACATAATGTCAGCAAACATCCAAGTTACTAAAACAGTAGAACTAGGACTACATTTAAATGTCGAATGAATAACCCACTTATCAAGAAGCTAAGAAGAAGTTAAGTACAATAGTAACAAACAACAAAGAAAAAACAAAGCTCTTTGATTTGATATTGTGCGCATTATGATTTTTCCCAACTCTTGTAGTAGTCCATAGATTATGTTTCCAATATAATTATTGTACTGCAGAAATATAAGAAATACTCCTAAAATTTTACAAATATGATTGGAGTGACGGGTGCGAGCTGTACCATTTTACAGCAATACTCTCAGCACCTAGAAACTCGGTCAACTAGGTGAACATATCATTTATCCACAATACAAGAGAATCCAAAATTTTCAGCTCATATTATAAAGTGCATCTGTATTATAGTTAGTCATTTTAAAAGTAAGACTCATAAATGAAAAGAAAAACATTTATCCAAGTAAGACTCTCACCTTCTTCAAACTCATGGCTACCTCGCCGGTATAATACACACTGCTCAATTTCAAGTTGCTCTCTGGACTCGCGTTACCTGGAAAAAGCACAAGACATCAGGGAGACAAGCAGTTCATTCCTGCTTCTGTGGTGGATCTTGCCTAAGACATTCGTGCAACTTAGGATGATAAAAAACTGCGGTGGATCATGTTAAAAGGATGCATTCTTCATCATCAATAATTAATGATAATTTCTCCCAATTTCATTAACAAAAGTTACCAGGGCCTAGCATTACTTACATTCCAAACGATCTGAACATGATAAAATAGCAATGCTTCCCTTCCTATCAGAAACCACAGCTGTGTCGAGATCCACAAGGACACAGTCAGCAACCAATCTCTGACAAGGGTCACAATAAAGTTGCTCCACCTTTTTCGTGTCCTGGGACAACAAACAGAAGGTTATACTTCAAGAAGCTACAGAACGTGTTGCTACAAAAGAACGGATATCGGCTTACCTCGTGATAAGAATAAAAAAGAACCCCATCTCGGCAATCACCAACTGCGATCCTGGTATAGTGTGCAGTTAATGACATGATCATAAAGCGTGTCCTTCCAAGAGCAAGCCGTTTCACTCTTTGTGGGTTATCATTCGCAAAGCCGCATACATAAAACTGAGGAAGGAAAATGACAACTTTATAAGGAAAGGTAGAGTAGCTTAGTCTTGAAGGCACACAGGAGAACTTGCGACTTACACCACTGCCAGCAGAGGCCAAGAAGTATCGATCCAAGTATTGACACATCGCAAGTACCATTCCTGGCCATACTGTTGCATAAGCCAATCGGAACTGCCAAATTTCAGTTTCCTCAAGTTTAACTCCATCACAGCTGGTATCATCTGGGCTGCTGCCAAGACTGCTGCTTGATAGCTGCTCCATAGCATATCCAGCAATATCACGAAACGGGGACGTTCTTTGGGAAGATGATCCTGCCCTTGAGCCCAGTGTCATTGAACCAGTGTCTGAATTTTGTAAGTGTTCCAGGCAGAGGACAAGTAGACGTCCCTTGGTACTGTTGAAGAACTGCCAGTTAGAAAATCATCAACTAAATTGGTTGAAAATTCATGGCCTCGCGGCACTTACAAGGCTCCTTGTCGAACTACATTTGACCAGACAAAACAATGTTGTGGATTTTATTAACGGACTCGAATTAGAAGTAAATAAATAGAAAGATGCAAGAGAAACAGTTTTAACCTTTCAGCTTCACCACTGGGCATGATTGCTGGGCCGGAAGAGAGGCTGGTTCCAACCACAAGAACCTGGTCACTTCCCAACCTTACCAACTCCATGGATTTTCCAGTCTCTCCCACATCAAGTTTAAAACATGAAACTATGGATCCACTTACAGGATCAACACAACATATATCAGAAGAACACGTGTCATTTCTAACATCAGTCCTCATCACGAGTAATAATCTGCTTTCAACGTGATATAGAATCTTTCGCGGGGTACCTCCAACATGAAACTTCTGCACATTAACCCTCTTGGTACTGACCATCTCCACCTGAAGCATTAGGTATGGACATTTTAGACAAATAAACACAGGGATTTAGCAAATACCACTCACAAACACAAGGAGTTTCAACTACACCATACTAACTACAGAGGGCAATCAGTTATGAATTTGAATTTTAGGATTGGTCAAATTAGACTGGAAAAAAGAAGAATATTAGCAGGGGCAGATAATGTCGATTTCTGGGCCACATCTTTAATAAACCGACCATGTTAGTGGAGTTGACATTCAGTTGGTCCTAATTAATATGCTCAATAAAAGCTCCTATTTCAAAAACAGTTGCTCCCAACAAGCTTACCATTGAACAGTAGGTTAGCACATCTTAATGATAAAGACAATAGCAAGGCTACAAGAACAAATACCAAATGCAAACTGTTCTCTGCAACGAACAAAATTCCTTTAGGGCATTCAGCTGAGCATACTGGTGTTGCATGTGTTGCAGACTGAAATGATATGGAAATATATGAGAGGCTGTGCCTGGAAGTTTGTAGCAACCATGGCCTGTCACTGAGAGTAATTATGTCTGCATCAAGAGAATCACTGAGAGGAACCAGAAATACAGGAGTAATCCCTATGCGACGGCTGGCAATCAATTGCAGTGTAGCAGGAAGCTCATCTCCTTTCATGTTAGTTGAACCATATGACTGTGGTTCAAGATTCATCGCAGATGTAATGTCAGTATTGACCACACTAGAACCGATAGGACAATTCAGATTGGATGTAGCAAATGAAGCCATCGGAATCGCAGAACACCACTCAAACCTCAATAACATACCATTCCTCAAACCAGAAAGAACATAATATCGATCAGCTAGTACAACTCTGACATCCTGAGGAACACACCCACTAATAGCAGTCCCCATAGCTGTTGTTAAGGCAATTGTACCCGAAGCAATAACTTTTAAGCCTTCACCAGGCTTAAAGCATAGAATTTCCACTGACGGCCTATGAGTGCCAACAACAAAGATCTTATCTACCTCAACCCCACCTGGACAGAGAGTTGCAGAGCTATTGTGCATGAGATTGATTGTATTTGATCTTGCTTGTTCAAATTTCTTTTGAGGTATAGAAATGCAAGATAACTCACTTAGCAATCGTAAACGTTGCATTTCAACTATTTCAAACTCATAAGCTGAAAGCCTTCTAACACCAAGAACATACAAAGAGCAAGGATTAGAAGTGGAAACAACAATCCAATTCTGTCCAACTGCACCTAAGCTGACACTTGTATTATTTGGATACCAAGATTTGCAAACTGGGGATGACAATGGTAAACCTTCAGCATGCGCAATCTTTGTAGGCAAAGAAACCTGAACTGCAGCTTGGTGAATCTGAACCAACAAACCATCATTTACAAGTCCACATGCTAGAGTAGAAACATCTGGCAGGAAGCCAACTGAATCAGTTACATCAGTAAAGCTTACTCCAACTGAGAGAACCCTGGTTTCTTCAACAAACGACAAAACAAGAAAAGAATGATGCAAGTCGCTTAATCTCATTCGAACTGACCAGGTACCAATTACTCCCTGATATGTAGGAGTGGTCTTCAATAACCTTTCAACAGTGATACCATTACGAAGAATCCTTAATGATCCCTCAGGAGATGCACCACAGCAGGCAAACATTTGATCTCTTTTCTCATCGTGGTAATCTACAATTGACATATCCAGTATCGGTGCAATATTTGGATAGGGTTTATGTGCAGAAACCTTTCATTTTCCACTTTGAGGATAAACCCATCACCCATGTCCACAATAGCAGCTAAAAAACCACCTTCAACCCACAGAAGTGCTTTACATGGTAAACCTCTATAGAGACAATCAGAAAGACTGACTTTGGGAGCTTCTGAATCAAATGAAACTTCAATCAAGAAAAATTCTCCTGTGTCTACACAAAAAGCCATCTTGGCACTTTTATCAGATGCCGGTTCCCAACTCCAAGAGCACATATGTTTAGAGGTTGACTTTACATCACTACCATCACTGTCTATACACATGGGATCATAATCCCGAAGCTCCAGCAGAGCAGAAGCAGCTACATTAAATAAACCATCATCATCAGCATCATGAACTTTACATGGCTCTTCAACAAAATTATGTTCCTCTACTGCAGCAGGCAAGGAACTGAGGCTTATCCTAGATAAACAACTAGGGTTATGAGCATCCCTGAGATCCATCAGAAGGGCATCACCAACCCTAAACATGAAGGCAAATCCATTAGAATGAGGAACTTCAACAATATCATGCGCCAAAGGTCCAGCTTCAACAAATTGAGAAAGGACCCCTATAGTGTGTTCTTTAACGTTCCACCCCAATAACAGCAACTCATTGAGGACAAATTCTGTCCTGCATCACCAAAAGCATCATTTTGTGATTAAAAGTGAATTTCTTCTCGTTCATATTACATGATAGGAAGTTTTGAAACTGTGAATGACAAAACACATGATTACCTATTTATTATAATTGCTAGTACAGGATTGTGCTCCTTGGTTGACGGACTTGAATGTCTTGAGATAAAGCACATGCTCCATATTGTACCGGAGAAACTCATCCGTCGGTTACCTCTGCCAGCAGCTGTGCTTGCTTCATTTTCAGGAGGATAAAGTATTCTCTAAAATTGATGAAAATGAAAGTAGAACACATTTATCTGCTGATCTTCATTGATAGATAAAGTGCAGGTAGAACAAAGGGAAATAGCATTAACCTTATCAATTATGTCGCTGCCACCAGAAGTTGAAAGGGAGAATAGAGCTAAGCGGTCTTCATATGCACTAGTGGCAATAAAACAGCCACTGCAAAATGCAGAAGATCAAAGTTCTACGAATTAATCAACAAAGACGTGATAAGCAGCTTAAGACAAGCGCAATGCTTTGACTATGCTACACCCTTTATGCAACATAATGTGCATAATTACTACACAATTAATAGTTTCTTCCTCACACCTAATCATAGCATCATCCAAACTACAGTGTGATGGTATGTTGAAACTAATTAGTTGACCTCCTTTCATCTCCGTATTAACCTTGTTTTCTCCACCCCAAATTATAAATGCAACAACAGATAAAAAAAATTACTAAATGGAACATCCCATAGATTTTCCTTCCACCAAAAGAACATAAAACAAGAGGAAAGTACATTGCTACAGAGACCTAATTTGTCTTAACAGAACAACTTGCCTGTGGTGAACAGCAAGCATTCTTCCTAGCTGATGCCTCAAGTTTCCAGGAGTAGAAAGCTGGATGTGTGTCAAAGGAAAAAACCTATCAGAAGGAAAAATGTCAACTATAATACAAAGAAAAAGAGTCTTCCTGGGTCAACATGCGTTTCCTGAAGCACAAATGAACAAAGGAAAACAAAAGACCTGTGCATGTCATTGCTGAATGTGAGGAACGAGAGCTTCCCGGAGTCAGAAATAACAGCAAGAAGGTCTTTTCCCTGCATCTTAAAGCGGAATGAACAGATACTCAGATAACTAGTCATTGGTCTCACCAGGAAGAAGGACATTTTCTCGAAATGCTACTCACAAGAGTTGTTTGAGAGTGGAATTGACTGCTCCAAGGTACAGCAGCAAGATCTTTTATCGTGCCAAACACAGGTTGCTCGCAAACGGACTGTACAACCCCATCTTCATCTACCACTACTAGCTCTATGGATGTCTCCTGCATCAAAGCCAGTGTCCAATTGTGTAACTGAGTTGAGAAATAAATCCCAACAGTACAAATACGAGTGATACTACAACCCAGCTCGGGAAGTAAAACAAAGCAGGAAGATGAATTGAAGATATGCAATGAGTGGCTGTTGATCGATAGAGAGAAAGAGAGAGGGAACCTTGCCGAAGACGATGTCTAGGGAGGAAGAAGAGCGGAAGTGAGCAGAGACGACGTGGAGGAGGGCGCTACCGGGGAGGACGCACTTGGCGAGGTAATGAGAGCCACGGGAAGATTCGACGACGGCGGAGGAGGAGGAAGAGGATCGGGACTTGGCATTGGAGCATTCCTCCTCAGTAACCGCCATGACGGTGCTCTGCCCCAACCCTAGCTAGGTTTTTTGGGGGGGAGAAAGAAGAAGATTCGCAGGCCGCAGTGTGAAACTGAATTCGATCAAAGCTTTAGATGAATTTAATCATGGCGGTTACTTGCTGATTGGGGAAGTTAGATGGAGGTAGCCATCGCCATGGATGGACGGATTAGAGGAATTGTGGGCTTGATTCCGCGACGTTAATATCTTCGTCAGTCAGATTGACGGTAGCTGAAGATCAGGGAAGTTGAAATTGCTCTCTCCGATTTCCAACACGCCACGTGCTCAAAGTAATTACGTTTAAATTAGGGATAATAGACCGGGAAGCTCCTGTATTATTAAAAGATAACAAACAGGTCATCTTACAATTATTTGCGCAAAACTCATCTCTCTATTTAGAGCCCTTAACAAAGAAGTTTTTTCGTTAGAATTTTGATAAACGCCGTTACGATTTTGCTGACAAGTTATGCTGATTCAAGCCATAGGTTGTCCTATTTGACATGTTACCAAACCGAAACAACGATGTTTTGTCTTTTGGTTAATTTTTACTGAGAAGTAAATTATCATCTCTTTATCCTTTCTCTCGTAATCACCCGACCTCCACCACAGGCTCTCAAACTCCAATCTCCAATCGTCAAGTCTTCGATCGGAGATGGATTATCGAGTTTTGCTGATTGAAGATCGGCAGTAGATAGCCCGTGGTAGAGGTTGGGTGATTACGAGAGAAAGGATAAGGAGATGAAAATCCTCTTCTCAATAAAAATCAACCAAAAGGTAAAACGACGTCGTTTTGGTTTGCTGACATGTCAAATCTGACAACCTACGAGTTGAGTTAGCAAAATCATAACGACGTTTATAAAAATTCAAACAGAAGGACTTCTTTGGTTGCGTTCTAAGTAGATGGATATGTTTTGCACAAATAATTACAAGAGAGCCTATTTGTTATCTTCAATAGTACAAGGACTTCCCGATCCCTTTAAATTATTAGATTATTTGGTAATGCAAATAAATGTATTTTAAAAAACAAAATATTTAATCCACCGTCATTTCCCTCTGCTTTCGGCTTTATTAGCAAGCTCCCATTTCCAAGCTCAACCTGCAAATTCCTATCCACTTCCTCCCAATTGAACCAGAGAAAAATAATGGAGAAGATGAAGCAGGCTGGTTCAAATTATCCCTCCATTCTTCTTCTCCTGCTTCTTCTGGTGATATCGTCTGCTGCCAAGCCGCAGCAGCAGATGAGAACTTACATTGTTCACATGGCGAAATCCCAGATGCCGGAGAGATTCTCCCTCCACACCAACTGGTACGAATCCTCGCTCCAATCCGTTTCCACATCTGCTCAGATGATCTACACTTACAACTATGCAATCCATGGCTACTCGGCTCGACTCACTTCTGCTCAAGCTAAGTTGCTTCAATCCCAGCCAGGGATCTTCTCCGTCATCCCCGAGACCCGTTACGAGCTCCACACCACTCACACCCCTCAATTCCTCGGCCTCGACCTCGCAGCCGAGTTGTTCCCTCAGGCTGACACCGTCGGCGAAGTCGTCGTCGGCGTTCTCGACACCGGCGTCTGGCCCGAGAGCAAGAGCTTCGACGACACCGGATTCGGGCCTCTTCCAGGGACATGGAACGGGGAGTGCGAGGTAGGTACCAATTTCACCAGATCTAATTGCAATCGCAAGTTAATCGGAGCTAGGTTCTTCGCCAAGGGGTATGAAGCAACTTTGGGGCCGGTGGACGAATCCAAGGAGTCCAGATCTCCGAGGGACGACGACGGCCACGGCACTCACACCTCCACTACCGCCGCCGGATCCGCCGTCGACGGAGCCAGCCTCCTCGGCTACGCATCCGGGACTGCTCGAGGAATGGCGAGCCGAGCTCGTGTTGCGGTTTACAAGGTGTGCTGGATTGGTGGCTGTTTCAGCTCCGATATTCTCGCAGCCATGGATAAGGCGATTGAGGACGGCGTCAATGTCTTGTCTATGTCGCTCGGAGGAGGAAATTCCGACTATTACAGGGACAGTGTTGCAATTGGAGCTTTCTCAGCTATGGAGAAGGGGATCTTAGTCTCTTGCTCTGCTGGAAACGCCGGTCCAACTTCTTACAGCTTGTCAAACGTTGCTCCCTGGATAACCACCGTCGGAGCAGGGACAGTTGATCGGGATTTCCCTGCTTTAGTTAGCTTGGGAAACGGCAAGAACTATTCCGGTGTTTCTCTGTACAAGGGAGTCTCCTTGCCGGCGAATCTTCTGCCGTTCGTTTACGCCGGTAATGCTAGTAACGCTACCAATGGGAATCTCTGTATGATGGGAACCCTAATTCCGGACAAAGTGAAGGGCAAAATCGTGCTCTGTGACAGAGGAGTGAATTCCAGAGTCCAGAAAGGAGCGGCAGTGAAAGCAGCAGGAGGATTCGGAATGGTTTTAACCAACACCGAAGCCAACGGCGAGGAATTGGTCGCCGACGCTCACTTGCTTCCGGCAACGGCGGTTGGTGAGAAAACAGGCGACGCAATCAAAAAATACCTAACCTCAGATCCCAGCCCAAAGGCAACAATACTCTTCCAAGGCACAAAGCTCGGAATCGAACCTTCCCCGGTGGTGGCGGCGTTCAGCTCAAGAGGCCCGAACTCAATCACGCCGGAGATTCTCAAACCAGACGTCATCGCACCAGGTGTCAACATCCTAGCGGGCTGGTCCGGTAACGTCGGTCCCACCGGATTAGCAAACCGATCCACGACGAGTGGAGTTCAACGTCATCTCCGGCACCTCAATGTCTTGCCCACACGTCAGCGGCCTCGCCGCCCTCCTAAAAGCGGCGCATCCGGAGTGGAGCCCCGCCGCCGTAAGGTCGGCGCTAATGACCACCGCTTACTCCACATACAAAAACGGCCAGAAGTTCCAAGACGTCGCAACGGGGAACGACTCGACGCCGTTTGATCACGGAGCCGGACACGTGAACCCCGTCGCAGCTCTCAATCCAGGACTAGTGTACGATCTAACCGCCGAAGATTACTTAGGGTTCCTCTGCGCGTTGAACTACACGGATATGCAGATCAAAAGCGTGGCGAGGAAGAACTATACGTGCGACCACAGGAAGAAGTACCGTGTAGCCAATCTGAACTACCCTTCTTTCGCCGTAAACGTCGACGCCACTCAGATGAACGGCGGCGGGAAGCCCGTGATCATCAAACACACCAGGACGTTGACCAACGTGGAAGTGGGGCCCACAGGTGAGTACACGGTGTCGATTTCACCGGAGCAGATCCCCGGGGTTAAGATTCAGGTGCAGCCCAAAACGCTGAGTTTTAAGAATGCGTACGAGAAGAAGACTTATACGGTGACGTTTATAGCGGATTTGATGCCGATGAGTACCAATAGTTTTGCTCGGTTGGTGTGGACTAACGGGAAACGGACCGTCGGGAGTCCGGTAGCGGTTAGCTGGACTTGATTTCCTGGGAATTTGTCAAATTGTAATTTTATTCAGAAATTTTAAGTTATTATCAAAATGTATTATTCAGACGGTTTATTATTAATTGGAACTGTGTATCACTTCTTCTTCATTACGCTCATCCTAAAAAAACTAATTTTACAACAAAAAAATATAATCAACATAAAATTATTGTAATTCATCAATAAAAAATATAAATTTTATGAATAGTTTTTCATTTCATTTCATCGAAGGATGCCACCACCAACGTGGTAGTTCATCCGAGCAAAATTACAAAAGAAACGGGAAAAAAACCTATAAACAAGAAACAGATGGGATGGCACACACTCTTTTAGAGGGAGAAGATACAAAAATCAACCAATAAGGTGACTACGCATAAACGAAAAAGTTGGAGTTTGCCTTAAGAAAGATAAGGCAATAAGCTCGCTCCAACTTGATCTCTTGATCTGCTACGAAAGAATGGTAGCCGAGATATCTTGTATATTACCATAAAATCGTCTGCAACGCTCTCTCCCCAAGTGGCATGACAACCGCCCCCCAAAGCAAACGGTGTGCTGCTGCAATGGGTCCTCCTCTGTCAACGAGGCTAGAAATTCAGTTGCACATACCTTTCCAGTCCAAACGCGACACATGCTTAAATCCATAAAAGACTTATGAGATAACCGTGTGCGAGGAAGAAAAAATATAAAATTATCGTTGCAATATGAAAAGAAAAATGAGATTGGAAAACTTAGACAAAGTTTGTTAGAGTTAATTTGTAACAAACACACTCATGAGCTTCACATGGGATCATGTACCAAGTAATCCAACTAATTATATGTGATTCCGTGGAAAATAGTAGAAATATTAATTAATTGATTAAGAAGATGGAATATTTATATGAGGTGATAATAGGACAATAAAATAAAACAACATAAATAAAACGGCCCGGCTGGACAATACCTCTTGTTTAGCTCATAGTGGATTATCCCGCATCTTGTAAATTGGTACGTGTTGTACTCTTTTATCATAGTGAAGCTTTTATCACCGTCATACGTTCATAATTTTCACCTTTTCACGTAAAATCGTTGTGTCATCTATTTCTCGATCTTACTTCAATTTCCGTTCGATTTCTAGTCCAATCAAACCAAAGGCTGCTTCCTAAGCAGAGCACAGGTCAGCAGCAAATGATAAAGAGTTTGGATCACATGCATCCGTTTATACAGTAGCATGTGCAGATAATAAATCCATAAGCACTAAAATCCATACGCCTGATTCTCAGCCCGTCATCCATGAGACCCTACGCACATGTCTTCTTCTCATTCACACACACTTCTTTTCCCGTGATGCACGCTGCTATTGGACGAAGCCAGTAGGAGGGTGTAATCGTAATAACACACTTAATTGTTTGTTGTCACCCTTCTTTTCGTATCCACTCTTGAAATAGACGGAAATGGACATTGAATGGGATGTTACGCTCGTTATCTTCAAGGTCTACAAGCAAGAAGTCTCTTGTTTGATTGTTGATCCACTCGTTAACGGAAGTGGAGATCGTGGTAGAGACAGAGACGGTCGAGAATTCGAAAGATCAGCCACCATCACTAGCTAGCATTCCCGTGTTAACTTTCGTGTATCGAACTAGTCTACAAGATAGCTCAATCTTTCCTGCCAGGGTTAGCCTCAGCTAGCTTGCGTTGACAACACAATAGGTGGCATCTTTAGGACTCCTGGTCCGGTAGTTGCTGACCTCAGGACTAAGAAATGATCGAATATATCTCACCTAGAGGAGGGAGAGCTTTGATGCGAGTGGATAATCGTAATCCCCACAAGACTAGGAACCATTTTGAGGTTGACATAGATTTCGTTGATGACTTTGCCAGCTCGAAGATGAACTTCTTCAACAGTGTTTCGAGATGGTTGTTGATAGCATTATCAGTAAGGAATCCAGTAAAGCTACAAACAAGGTAAGTGAAGTTGGAATCAATAGTAGTGGTGGAGAATTCGAGGCCGATGCAAGGAATCAAGCGAAGAACCATCATCAACTAACAAGGAATCAAGTGAAGATGCAAAGAAGGAAAATAAAGACTCGGTCTGGTTGATAGAATTGGAGGCTAATGCAAAGACTCATTCCCCAACAACTTAGGGGTAGTTTGGTTGATAGAATTGGGTCTGAGAATTGGATTTCATTCCCGACCCACTGAGAATTATAGTGCAATTTCTATAAAAAAAAACATGGCTCTGAATAAGTCAACACATGCTATAAAGGTGTATTACCACCTCAGTCACCGTCTAAATTTAGACACAATTGGATCGAAATGTGACTTTTTATCTTTTAAAATGACCAAAATGAATAATATTGAATAGGTTTGTAACCTTACAACAAAGTACATGGTAAGTTCAATGATCAAAGAAGAGCTCAAATAAGAATCAAGTGACCAAGGGAGAAATTTAGCGACTCACGCACGCTTCTCGCGCCCTTCAGCATCTATAAAAGCCCCAATTTTCTAATTTCATTTCCGCAACTTACAATTTCCCCAATTCGCAGATCGGAATTACCCTCATCGGAACGACAATGCCGTACTATTCCAGGGCCGATGCCAACGCCGTCGACGATTTCGATGAGTACGATCCGACGCCTTACGGCGGCGGCTACGACATCTTCTTGACCTTCGGCCGTCCGATTAAGCCCAGCGACGAGACCTGCTATCCCAAGAACCGCTCTGCCGACGACGACATCGATTACGATCGTCCTCACTTCTCTTCCCACTCGGAGCCCTCCGCATACGGCGACGATGCTCTCACTTCCGAGTACAGCAGCTATCACCGTCCCAAGCCTCGACCTCACGGATCGGGATACGGTGGAAGGACCGAGTCTGAATACGGATCTGGCGGTGGCGGATATGGCGGAAGGACAGAGCACGAGAAGCCACACGCTTCCGGCTATGGCGGGAGAACCGACTCTGAATACGGATCCGGCGGTGGCGGTTATGGCGGAAGGACAGAGCACGAGAGACCGCACGGCGAGGGACACGGTTCCGGCTACGGCCGGAAAACAGAGTCTGAATACGGATCTGGCGGTGGCGGTTATGGCGGAAGGACAGAGCACGAGAGGCCGCACGGCGAGGGACACGTTTCCGGCTACGGCCGGAAAACAGAGTCTGAATACGGATCTGGCGGTGGCGAATATGGCGGAAGGACGGAGCACGAGAGGCCGCACGGCGAGGCACACGGTTCCGGCTACGGCGGGAGAACAGAGTCTGAATACGGATCTGGTTACGGTCGCCGGACCGAATCAGAGCACGAAGGCGGCGGATCTGAGTACGGGAGGCGGAAACAGAGCTACGGAGAGGAAGCTGAAGGTTACGGAAGGCGTCATGAGTCGTCAGAGCATGGATCGGGAGGTTATCGGAAGCGTCACGATGATGACGATGATGACGAGTCCCGATCTCGCAACAGACACGGTCACGGTGGCGATGAAGAAGGCCGCTACGGCCGCAAGAAATATGTAAGCAATTCACGACGTTTTTAATTTCTGAAACTATAATCCATCAACTTACGAATTATGATCTGAAATTGCAGGGAGATAACGATTCTGATGATGAAAACGATGAGAAGAAGAAGCACCGTCACAAGCAGCATCACCACCGCCGCAACGACGACGACGACGAGTGACCGATCAGACCTAAACTATATATCTATCTCTATACTGAATAAATAGTGTCTCTGATTCTTTAAGAGGCACAATAAACATGGTTGATTCCTGCATTGTTGTTTGAAATTTTTCTTCCCGATTTTTTTACATTGTTCAAATTGATTCAAATCTAAAATCGAGGAAATAAAACCTTACTATTGAGAACAACTGTAGCTCCCTAGTCAAACATTGCAATATCAATCACCTCGACAATTCTTGTTCAAGGACAGATTCTCACCAACGACAGATCAGTTCTCACCAGCGATATCCTCACATACACTCATTCTCCTCATGTCTCCCTTTGGTCTAGTCTTCTTATTTAGGAAGCTACCTATTTTAAAGGTTTTCTACTTAGGGTAGGTTTGTCACTAGACTTTATATAGAGTCCAAATCTCAATAATACGATAAATAGAAATCTGGGAATCATTCAATCCCTAAATAAGTATCACAAAGGAGTAACTATAGAACACAATCAGGCGAAACAAGAACAACAGAGAGAGAACAACTCGCTCACTTAGTAATTCGGAGGCGGCACAGGGGGCATAAACTAGAGTTCAGGAGCCACAAAAGCAAACATTGCTCGTGGAAGACGTGCTTGCACTCCGGCCTTATCAACTTTCCTCCGCCCTTTGTGCAATTCATCTCCTCCAGGCAAATTGCGCAGCAATCGTCTCCGTCAAAGGTCTCCAACCTTTCGAGGTCCTACTAGCATTTTGTTGACAGTAATGATTGATACATACAATAGTATAAGAGCAAGATAAAGAGTATGGAAGAGACATATATGAGCTAGATAGCGAATGGCTTGGTTCGTTAACAGCTCTAGTCCTAACTAAACTTGAATTGACCACGACGAACCTGACGCTTTCAACATATTTTTTGTCATACCTGTGATTCCCACTTAGCTATAGCCTGCTTTAGTACTCGATCCCCCATGATCATCCTTGTTTGCATAACGAACTCATCCTTTACGATTTCACCATTCTGACACAAAAAGCGAGACAAAAAATTTAGAAAATGTACAGTTCATAATGTAGAGATATTGTGAGTTTATGATTCATTGCTATTACTTAGCTTAATTAGGAAGATATCCTATATTTCCAGATTATGTATGTAGTCCTAGTTAAGGTATGTCTCCCATTCTGTTTTCTATTAATTTTCTTTTATGAATGATACAACCTACAACAAGTAATCATTCAGAGACCCAAAAACATGTACAAATCGATAGAAGTTTTTATCTCAGAGAAGGCATCAACTAGAACTGTAGAAATGAAGTATGTTTCATCAACACTCCAACCTGCTAACATTCAAACAAAGTCAACATCTGGGAAATCCAAGTTTGGTCTCCACAATATCTACACAAAGCTTAAGGGACACCGTGACATTATGATGTTCTTTGTATTTAACTATTCATCGCTTTACTTAGCTTAATTAGGAAGATATCATATATATTTCATATCAGGTATGTAGTCGTAGTTAAGGTAGGTCTCACCGCTAGTCTGCGGAAGATGGTCCTAAGTTGGTACAATTGGAGTGCATCAATATGGGGTGTTAGGGCACGGAGCAAGGCCACAAATGGTATTTCCCCTCTCTGGTTATTTGAGCTCTCAGCCTGTTCTTCTGTGCTAGGCATCTGTTGGATTTGTACAGCTTCTTCAGGTTGGTTCTGATGAAGTAGCTGAGAGGAACTATGGCTTCCTTCAACTGGAAAAATTTACCACATTTTTTCAGTTAAACATCATAACAAAAGATAAAAACAGAGCTTGTAGCCAGCTAAACTAAAACTGCACCAACAAAGAAGGTCATAGCTAGACTATAATAATCAAATTACAATCATTAGCTTCACATCACGAATCTACACTTCCCGTGACATAATAGATCCACTAGCAATTGTAAAAAAGGCATGAAAATGCAGTAGCAAAGAGTTGATATTTACTACGATAATCACTATTTCATGTAGTACGTTGTAATTTTGCAATAGCTAAAAATAATTTTTTTTTTTAGTGTAAAACGGTGAAACCTGCAAATAACCTAAGAAATTTACAAGAAAGGTAACTATGAAATTCAACTAGAAATTACCCGAATTGGGTGGCTGAGAGCTGGAACCTTCATCGCCTCCGATCTCCCGATTGACCACCCCAGCCTGGAAAGCCTCGACATCGGAACCGGAATGCATCGTTTCAACCTGCAAGACGAAGCACCAAACAAAATCTTAATCGAAGATCCAAAACAAGAATCTAACAAACCCTAGCGCGAAAAAGGAAAACCACGAGCAAAATTGAAGTAAAAAAAAACTTGCCTCTTCTTCCTGGGGGAGGTTCGTTGGTGAGGGATCCATCACAGACCTTAACTATGAATTAATCACTAAGCTCAATCGCTCGATCGGCGTCGTTGGCTTCCGAGGGCTATGAACCTGTGTTCTAGTGATTGAGATGAAGAGAAAAAAAAAATGCAGAGTGAGCAGAGAACTGGATTCATGCAGAACAAAATGAAGGTTTTTTAGTTTTTAAAAGGTCTTGCAACGTAACGTCTTTTTTTTTTGTGACGTCATTTTTTTATTGGTGACGTCTTTCGGTTCCGTTGAACGCATAAAATCTTATTTAATTATTTACCATAAGGACATTATCAATGGGCTGGACTGGGCCAGTTCGAGGCCCAATTATTGGCCCATTTTGTATTTGAAGGCAAGCGAGTCTAAAAAGCCTGGAAACTGATTATCATATGGTTATGTGGAAACTAGCCACCTGTTTATTAAACGGGTATTACTCGTACCCCACCGAGACTAAATGGGTACAAAATTTAAACCATTCTCGTCCTGACATGGGTATCGAGTAAACCTGCTACCCATTGGGTGAACCCAAATCTCCCTGCATCTGGATTGCAAAGAAATTTTCTAGATGGAGTTATGATTTTTAGAGCATTATGGTTTCGAGAGGAAACAACAGACTGCTCAATCGATGAGTTGAAGTGAATGACTGAATGCTAAAGGAGAAATTGGGTCTGGTTCGTTAAACATAGTTTGATATATTATGACTATTACAACGTTGTTTCATATTGGGTACCCATCAGGTTGAGTATGTGGTAGATACCTTGAAACCCGTCCCTACCTGTTACCCACTCTAACTAGGTACCGAATTTGCCCATGCCCGCCAACCTTACCCCGTCAACGAATAATCCCCACCCAATTTAATCAGATTTCGAGTTCCGGGTACATGAGAATTTCACCAAACAATTTCCCAATTCAAACTACCCATAAACATAACATAATTCAAATCTTCAAATTCAGAATCCAATCAGAAACCAAAACACAAAAATCGAAAACCCTAGGAAACAAAATAATCACAACCCCCATTGTAACCAGCTCGCAGCTTCTCATAGTTATGAATCCTTGTAGCCATAGCAGGCCAACCATGAGAAGAAAACCTCTTCTCTAACCAAGCATCCTTCAACACTCTGTAAGTAACCCTAGTCCTCAAATTGCAGGCCACGAACACGCTCTCACAGTCACAGTCACAACCCTTCTTCACAAACTCAACATACACCAATTCAGGCTCATCCGAATCCTGACCCACCACAGCATTCATAACCAAACCCATCTTCTTCTCGTATTCCTCACACCACCTCAATTCATCCGTATCCACTTCGTACATCATCTTCCACGAATCTCCATCCCCTAATTCCTTCCTCCACACACTAATCGCCGTCGATTCGCCGCCGTCGTCCGTCGTCTCCAGCAGGCTCGACACGTGCAGGACGCCCTTCGACACCCGGACTATCCCCGACGCGACCCTCCTGACCCGCCGCCTCCCTGCGACTGCAGAGACGTCGTATTTAACGGTGGTTTCGTAACGGTTGAACGGATTGTACTCGTGGACCTTCTGGTAGCAATTCCAATCGAACCAGTACAGCTTCCCCTTCCAGGGATTCGGATCTACGGGCGAGATGCATCCTTGAAATACGCGGGTCGTCCACCGGGTCGGGTTCGATGATGTGAACGCGTAGAGTCTCCTGCTCTGCGGCTGAACGAGGAACACCTGGAATCGATTGGAGGAATCGAGATCGAGGACTAGATCGGGTACGGGTTCGTCGTCGGGCCAGACCCGGTAGTCGTATCTGGGTGGGCATGGAGGCAGGGCGACCCATTGGTTAGTGGTGTGGTTGCAGACTAAGTATGTTCTGCTGAGTTCGTCAGGGGGGCTTTCGTCGTCTTCTTCTGAGAAGCCGCAGAGTGTTAAGTCCTTGACTCGGTCGAGGACTCGGAATCGGACTCGGTGTTCGGCGGGGATGGGGAGGAAGCTGAGAATTGATTCCTTTCGGAGGTCTGCGTCGTCGTTGTGGAGCTTTGGCTGTTGATATAGTTGGATTGAGCGGTGGTAGAAGTATGGATTTAAGATTACGGAGTTCCAGTTTTTGCATACAAGTTTGCACTGGCAAGCGGATCTAGGGTTCGGTAGGGCGCGAATCAGGATTTCTATTAGGAGATTGTCATCGCCGTCGAGTTTTCTGATCGGAGGTAGGGTTCGTCGATGTTTTCTGGTTTTGACCGCCATTGTCAATCTGAAGGATTGCTGTTCTTCGGATGTTGAAATTATAGTCCTATTCGATGTGTTCTAGTTGACTTTAAATACGACTTTTTCCCTTAATAAATAATTCAAATATTATCTAATTAACGCCATTTATTAGAGAGTAATCAGGATTCAGGCCCAACAATTAAGAGCCATGGTCTGGGCCTTTTAATGGGCCGATTGCAGTAACTCGGCCCAGAAAATTCATCTCAATTTACTATATTACCCTAGCGGGGAACAGTATACATTAGGGTAAGACGGTAAAATCGGATGTGCTCCTACATACAAAAACCCTAAGGACTCGAGCTGAGTAGCCTCCCTTGCCGAATTCCCAAGAGAGTAACCTAGCAGCTGCGGCAGCCGTTGTACGCTTTCATCGCTCTCGTCTCGTCAGAGTTTCCTCTTGGATTTGAAGGTTCGTTCTCTATAATTTCCTCTCGTCGCCGTCCGTCCGGCTCTTCTTACTGCGAACTCTGTCTTGTTTCTCTGCGTAAATGTGTTCTTGTGATGTTACGATTCAGTTTGGTTCTTTCGCGCCTTGTTGTTGTTGATATTGTGGATCCTTAGGCTCTGTGTTTGGTGATTCACTATCGTGCGTCGATTTGCATCTTGTTTGATGAAAATAGAGGTTTAGTTGAGTGATGAACGAAGATTTCTAGTATGACTGTGGATTTGTTGGATCGTAAAGCTCATAGCTGAGTATGTAGATTGTCTTTGTCGTGTAGATATTGCTAGGGTGCTCTGTATTCTTTCTCTGCCGAATGAATCGATTCTAATTGCTATCTCCATTAATCTGGTGCATCGAAGAACTGTTTCGGTCATTTCTATTGTTGAGTTTGAATTGCTGTAAATATTATTGTGGATGAATTGACTAACCTAGATATGTCCTAATTGCAATGTGTTGTTGTTGTAAGATACAGAATGATTAATGACTCCATTCCAGCTTATTTCAATTTTGAATGTAGTTATTGTTCTAGTATCCTTACTGGTGATTGTATGAATTGCTATATCTGATTCTCAAACTGAGTGAGAGTCGCTAATCTCGCATTATCAGGCTGTTCTGTTGAGTTTGCCTCTGTAATTGCTCTGTTCTATAACCCTACATTGTTAGCTAATGATTTAGCTTACTTAACATTCCTACCTTTTGATACATTTGCAGGATGGAATCCCAGATCAAGCACGCTTTAGTTGTGAAGGTGATGGGCCGTACCGGATCAAGAGGTCAGGTGACACAGGTCAGAGTTAAGTTCATCGATGACCCAAACCGTTTCATCATGAGGAACGTCAAGGGACCAGTGAGGGAAGGCGACATCCTCACCTTGCTCGAGTCCGAGAGAGAGGCCAGGAGACTTCGTTGAAACCTGCCCTTCATACTCGCACCGCTCCTGGTCTGCATTTCGTTTGTTTTGTGATAGTAGCTAGTAATGTCTACCGGTACCATACCCCATTTTGATGTTCTCTGCTGAATCAGTTTTGCTGTCAAAAGACTTGAGTTTAAGATTGTTGAATTGGTAATGTACGGATTGTTAAAGTAATCCTTTATCTTTCTGAAGTCGAATTACCTTTGGTCTTTGGTTTTTGTCTCTTAAGCAATTCTGGCGGTATTGATACATTACTTGGGGGTCGTTTTGCGCGTGAAATTTGATTCCTTTGGGAATTGATAGTCACGCTGGAATTATGGGGTCGTTTTCCGTTTCAATCCCCCGAACTCCGGTCAGTTTTTGCGGATTTGAGAAACCTGTCCCGGGCGGATTTAGGGCTCTGCCTGGAATTCAATGTCGCTGCAATTGGTATGACAATTTTGGACGGAAAACATGGAATTCGGCCTTGCCAGAAATTCGGCCAATTCCCCTTCCCAAAACCTGTACGGAAAACGATTCCTTGTTTTCCAGCTTTCCAGCGACAAATAACCGAATTTAGCCGGAATTGAAATTTGTAATTGTCTCATTTCCTTCCAAACTCATGATTTACGATTTCACTTACAAGTAGTCTTTCATTTCATTATTGAATTCAATTGTAGTCTGTTATCTACTTGAAAAACAAAGCTTTCAATTCTATTTGAATTCCAGTGGAATGAAACAATTATGAAGGTATTCTAATTCAATCATGGAAAACCATACCATATAGTTTCGGAATAGAAAATTAACCATTTAATTCGAATTTCAAAATTTCAAGTTTGATTTTCAGTCAAATTTCATGGCCAATTCCCTGATTCAAATTATAACATAGTTGAAAGCAATGTTTTCAGAATCGGACTAGGGTCGAGCCGGCAAGGTCAAGGGTTCAAAGGTTTAATGAGAAAATCAGGGTTGAACCAGAATCGAACCAAGATTTATCAGTGTCGGAGAGCTGGCTCGCTCACGGTCGGATCGGCCGGACCGATCCGACATTCAAAACCTTGGTTGAAAGTTTGAAACAATTTTTTAACCGAGTATGTATAAGAGAACCAGAAGCTATTAGGAAAAACAAACCCAACCACATATTATTGATCACTACCCATATATTTCACTAGTTGTGAACCGAGTTTCCGAATCCGCTCCGAGTTGACTCAGTCGATATCATAACGCCGACACCTCCGCAGTCACCTATGCATTCCTCAGAACAAACATTTGCGTCGGCGAAACAACGCCTCATGCATAGTGTATAACACTGAAAGGCTGGATCAACCGCCGCCTCCACCGCCACCTGGAATTCTCCGATCACCACCGCCGCCGCCAGCAACATCACGGCCACCGTCATGCCAGCTGATTTTCCTCCTGCCATTTTTTAATTAGCCCCGATTCCTCTTTTACAGTTTCACTATTACAACATTTTCACTATGTATATATAAATGAAATTTGTTGGTCACGTACAATGAATTTTTTGTATGGTTAGTAATTAATTAATTATTTTCCATACTTAGGAAGTGTTCCTGCAATGGTTGTATTCTATATGTAACTTCTTAGTTAAGAAAATGGGTGAAATGTATTCATCATACCTACCCTATAATATCAAAATTTAGGGGCGGTTTGGTTGATGAAATTGAGGTTGGGAATCGGGTTTCAATTTCCGGTCCACTGAGAATTATAGTGTAATTATTCGGGTCAATTCTCGGACCCAGTTCCATCAACCAAACGGTCCCTTAGTAAGAGTTTCTACTAATTGAAATTTGTGTACAAGTATTTTAGGTAAAAATTTTGGTAGGTGAATGAATTTAACGATTAAGATTAAATGAATGAGAGACCGAAAACACATAATACTATAATTGAGTTATGTTCAATATATCATGTGTTAAACGTGCTGAATTAGCAACCCAATCTGCCTTGGTGTTACAGGCTCTGAAATAACCAAAATATGACATATATGTCTAGGGAGCCCTTAAGGATATATACGAGAGATATGAGATAACCAAAATATCTTCCATTGGTGTCTGAGACCGTTGATGGCATTAACCAAATCCCGACAATCAACTCGAATTGAAATCCGAGTTGAGTAACCAATTCAACATGTTATACATTGTTGTTTGGACTAATTTGACCCTTAGAGATCAGAGTAATACTCTGTTTTTGTACTTAGAATGAATGAAAATTCACAAAGACGAACAACTTTATTAATTACCCCGATCAAAATTATTCGAAAAACGATCGATCATCCACTACAACCAACTTCAGAGATTGCGAGATGCGAACTTATGATTTACTGAATCCGCATCCCCATGCGGCGTGCATCTCCCGTCACATTCGTAAGTACAAATATCTGTTCTAAAAGGACACTTTCCCATGCAATCTTTGATACATTCTTCATGACTTGGAATTGGAATTGGATGCCGAATTTCTCGGCCGACCACCGCCGTTAACAACATCACGGCCACCGCCGCCGCAACTGCCGCCCGGGCTGACTGGCTGTAAGAGTAATTTCCTCTGGCCATAATCTGGTGCTGTAAATTTCTTGGGTGAATTCCGTTGTATATTTATGTGGGCTGTAGTTGGGTTTGACCGGATTCGCGAAATCCAGATGGATTCTGGAATTAATGGGGTGCCGACATTTAATATTTATGAGACATCTGATTGTGAATTTATGAAATTCTTTCTGAGGCACTAGCGTTATATTTTATCGGGTCAAATATTTTTGCAGTCACCTAAGTTTACATGTTGTGTCATCTCAGTCATTTATCTTTGAACTCAGTTAAATTGGTAACTTATGTTTTAACTTTGTTACAACGTGATGACTTTAGAGTAATTTTTACAGTGATTCATATTAATATGTACTATGAAAACTATCTACCTAAAAAAATTGCTTTTAGGTGGTAAATTTCACTTCCGATCAAATCACTTATCAAGTTAATAAAGTCTAAAGGGTTGTACCAATGTTGTCAGGACCGAACCGGTGAAGCGAGAGGTTTGAGGGTTAAAAGTTCGACCGGGATCAGACCGTAAAACCCGGTGCAAGAAAACCGTTCATTAAATAACCTAATAAAAGCCTGGTATTATTATTCATTACCTAAACTATAAGTACTTTTCTAAAACAATATATACTATAAGTATCAAAATGCAATCTCAATTTTATATATAACTAAAAGATGAGAAAAAAAACCCTAAATCTATTCTTCTATTTTGAAACCGCCGCCTCCGCCGCCTCCGCCCCTCTTCAGTAAAACATTATTCTTCTCTTCTTGTTAATCTTTAGTTCTTTACCCTATCACTTCTTCTTCTTTTCTTCTATCATAAGTTGAATCGATGAATCTCCACTCCAATCAGTGAGGGAGGCAGTTATGTAGGTGCATCTCTTCATCGTTGGACAACCATCTCCAGGTCTTCATGTCGTCAATAGGTGAAGGAGGTTGCTGATGCTGTTCCTCGTCTCCACCCGCCGCAGCTCCGATCCTCCTCTTCCCGGCGACATCGCTCCCATCGTCCGCTTCTCCTTGGCGTTTCATCGTCTTCTTGTCTCCAGGTTCAACCGCTGGAACCCGCTCAGCGGGTCGACCGGTTTTAAGCCAGTTTTTCGGTTCGACCGGACTTTAGGGCCTAATTCAGCCGGTGATGATTTAGAGGCCGACCGGACCGGCTTGGACACCGGTTCCAGTTTTTCCGGTCGGACCGGCCGGTCCGGTCCGATCATGACAACACTGGGTTGTACATTAAAAAAGAGTAAAAATAACATTTAATTAAGTTTTCATTTTTACAAATACTCCGAAGTCTCTAAAGTAAAAATCAACACACATACAATAGAATGTAAAAAGAAAAACAATTATTCATAATATAAAAAATACACATTTAGCTCGGTTTCATCATAGTCATGATCATCTATTTTTATTATTACGTTAATTCATGTGTTCTTAAAGGTTTATATTTTTCCGTAGAACATGATCTTTGGTCATAATTGGTCTAACCTAGGTCTAGGGATGTTTGTTGTTGTTGTTGAGAAGCAACATATATAATACATAAATTTGTTCGAGGTATATTTACGGTGATTTTTGTTTGTTTGATCGAGTTCACAAGAATATGAATATCGAAAATTAGAAATAATTCTATCTAGTTGTTATTTCTACAACGAATATAACAAAACGACACAAAGTGCCTCAAAATAATATTACTACAACGTGATGTGTCGGAATTGTTCCGTTGCAAAATAGCTTATTAAACTTTGGCGCCGATTAATTTGGTTTTACTTGTCCTTCAATCCATATGCGACGAAGACCCGTAGTCGCCTTTGAATTAACTGATGTTTTGTGATGGACCCTTTAGTCATGTTCGACTACATGTTATGTTATGGTATATAACATTTTATATACTATATAAGTTATATATAACATTCATTTTATATAATATTATATGTTACTTTTCTCTATAGGTTTACGAATACAATATTTAGTAGATATACAAGGGAATTTTTTTCCACTTTGGAGTACTTCAAGAACATAATTCCCAAAATATGAAAACATTTGAATCAATACAATTTGTTGTGCATGTATTAAGGCTTATATATGTTTATGTATTTTTAAATATTATTATTTTATGAATGTTTCATCAATATTTTAAAATCTACCGGTACGCCAAATTGATGAGTTTAACGATATGTGATTTAACGCTAAAGTCGTTATAAACTGTACTCGATGATTGTGAATTTATGAGCTTTTTTTAAGGAAATTAAATACTTATGCATAATGCAATGTGTTATTGATAATATACGATGTTACATATCTTTGTCCCTGAAACTATAAAACACATCTCTAATGAGACAATACTTTTGTGGAAAAATCCGAATCAGAGAATTTTGGATCTACATTTAATTTTACGTCATGAAATAAGAAAAAATTAATAATTGTAATCCCTAATTAAATTAATTATGCCTTTGGCCCTAGGAGACTGCCTCTACCTTGGCTGCAATCAAAGGTCACATGGATGTCAATTCGAATATTCAGATCATGCACATCTTGATAAAATTATAACTTGTTACATACGTAGTATACACTACAAAAAAAATTCACTTTTAGTGACGGGGAAAATCGTCGCAGAAAGTTCAAATTCACTATATATAGTTTATTATTAAACAAAGAAAAGGAAAGTATTTATAAGAAAAAGGGTGGAATATAACTATCATACCTACCTACCTTAGAACATTACAATTTAGTAAGAGTTTGTACTTATTAAAAAACTTGTGTACTAGTTATCTTATTTAAAGAGATGATTACAAAAATATATGTAACTACACAGTTGGATATAAATAAACCTATGAAACCATCTAGCAACAGTCGACGGAGAAGAATCGACGGTGCGCGTCGGCTTCTTCGTTCGACAGAGAATAATCTACGCCCGAAGCACCAGCTCTTCACCAACGGCAAGAGTTTAGATAGATAGCCCCTCGATCTCTCTTCAAGGTTGGGAGCACCCACATTCGGTAACATATGGTCCGAAAGATAAATGTATTTTATATTTTATATGCTATAAGTTATATATAACATTTTACTTATATAATATTATATGTTATCGTAAATTGTCTATAGCATTAAGTAGTTTACAAATATAATATTGTTATTTTTGACAATTTCAAATGAATTTAGTTAGTATAATGGTTACAGTAATTACAGTTTTCAAGGAGGCTAAAAGGGGAAAATGTCCATTTGTCATTGCTCCAATTCCAACTTATTGATCAATTTCATAAACACATACCATGATTACAAGACATAAAAGAGACACAAATTTCAACTCTCACGTTTATTGATATTATTTTGTGAGATTCAATTGGCTTGTTTAATTTGTCAGTCGAGTTGGGCAGGAGGAGGCTGTTGGGCTTTCGCACATGACACACTGCATTCCGTGAAACAAATATCTATAGTTGAACTTTGACTACGTTGTATAACACAAGCGTCAAAACATTTGTTAAACACCGGATCTCCTGCCTCCTGCGTATTGAATCTCTCCGAACACTACTGCCACCACCAATATCACTGCCACAGCCACCATGGACTCTGTGCTATTGACACAACCCTTTCCTATGGCCATCTTGTTTGGTTGATTTCTTTGTATATGTTAATGATCTTTGTTTTGTGACTATATTCTGGTTCCGCCATTGTGATATTTATAGGCGTGGATTGAATTGCATAACCACCCTAATAATTAATGATTTGTCCACAATGCATTGATGGTGGCTAGATTCTGAAAATCCTAATGGATATGAAAAATTAATTTCTCACCAAAATAATAATAATAATAATTGAAATTAAATTTAACTCATCATTGATTGTGATAGTTTTTTTTTTTTGGATAAATTCATTGATTGTGATAGTTGGAGATCGGAGAATGATAAGGTTATTGTTTCACGTATTAAGCTCAAGAAGGAGATGAAACCTAGCTACTAAAGATGAAGATAAGTGATGAAGAAGATAGTGAAAAGAGAATCTTCACTCATGCTAGATCTAATGATTGAGTGTTCGATGATATGAAATTTTAAAATTATTATTTTAGTTGACGTAATTGATTGGCATAGGATTTTGGACGAAAAATTGAACATAAGTGGATGAAATATCATTTTGTTCCTAAAGTCAAACTTGAGTTATTAATGTGTTAAAAATGAAAGCCTAGTGACTGATATGTTACCAAGCTTTAACTTGAGTGACAAAAAATGTTATTAACCCAATTTACTAATTATCTTGTAATGTAATAGCATTTATTAACCGGAGGCGGATCAGGGTCCAACCCTTGCAAGGGGTTGTATTTGGTTCCAACCTTTTATGGACCATTAGATTAATTAAGGTTTCATCTAACAGTTGATTTTTTTTTTTAATCTTGTTCAAACAGTTGACCGATCCGAATCCTATTTTTCTAGTTAACTAGTTAACTCCGTCAGTTAACTGCGTTAACTAGTTTACAGGTTAATTCGCCAGTTAACTAGTTAACTCCGTCAGTTAACGGCGTTAACTAGTTAACTGACGAAATTAACTTATTAATGGTAGTGATTGAGGGCTGCGAAGCAAGAAATTAGAGATGTATTTGAGTTACTCTGATTTTGATCGTAACAGTCCAACTTTTAAAGGTTGGATATAAATATTATTTTATTTTTTAGTTTTTTAAATGTGGTGAAGATTTCAAATATTATATTTTTCATAGTGTTCTTTAGATAGTTGGGCTTGAGAAATATTGGGCCACCACTCGTGTAGAGTTTTGGGTCCATGTAGACGTTTGTAATTCTATTTACATAGTTGTTGTTTGTTTGAACTTTGAACCCTTTTCTCGAGTCCAATTCTAACTTATTGATATTCTTTTGTGAGATTTAATTGACTTGTTTAATTTTTTTATCAAGTTTGGCCGGCAGGAGGAGGCTGCTGGGCTTTCGCACACGACACACTGCATTCCGTGAGACAAATATCTCCACTTGATCTTTTACTACACTCCCAAACACAATCGTCAAAACATTTGTTAAACGCTGGATCTCCTGCCTCGGCATATTGAATCTCTCCGAACACAACTGCCATCACCAATATCACCACCACCGACGCCATGGCCGCTGTGCTATTGACACAACCCTTTCCTCTGGCCATCTTGTTTGGTTGATTTCTTTGTATATGTTAATGATTTCTGTTTTGTGACTATATTTTGGGTTCCCCATTTTAATATTTATAGGCGTGGATTGGATTGCATAACCGTCCTAATAATTAATGATTTTCCACGATGCATTGATGGTGGCTAGATTCTGAAAATCCGGATGGATTCGAAAATTAATTGAAGCCATTAATTATGATGAGCTGCTCCACATCTAGAATGTTGTATGTTTGGCAGTTCCAAATAAAATCCTTGTCGTTGATTTAGATGCTTTGATATGGTGAAGAATGAAAAGGTAGACAATTGATATAAAACTCTTATTGAAAGGGTAAAAATAATGTCATATTTGCGCTCTAGTCATCTAAAATCTACACATCTCACTCATCTTTATCATAACAAAAGTTCTTCCTCACGTAGTTCCAACTTAGATTGGTAGCGATCATATACACTTAGCGACGACGAAGGATGTGAAATCGTTGGTCGTGAAGCTCCTAAAGTTGGTGGTGTCGCCTAGAGTTGTTGGTACTCTCCATTTAAACGGTTGTCCATGGAGATTGATCAGAGAACTCGTTAACCAATTTATCCCAATGGAGTATTTGTTTCTACCTTGAACGCCATGGTCAAAACAACCTCAAATATTAGTAATGAGTGATGGGACACAATGGCTCGATCTCTCTCTCGTTGCAGATCTAAGTCGCCAAATTTGACTCCTCATTGATTCTGATGGTTGGAGATGAGAGAATGATAAAATTATTGTTTCACGTGTTAAGCTTAAGAAGGAGATGAAGAAGATAGAGCAAAGAGAATCTTCATTAGTACTCATGCTGAAAAGGGGTTTAGTTGGATCTAATTATTGAGTTTTTTATGAATGAAATTTTAAAATTATTATTTTAGTTGACGTAATTGGCTGACATAAGATTTTGGACGAAAGTTCAACATAAGTGGACAAAATATCGTTATGTTCCTAAAGTCAACTTTGAGTTATTATTGTGTTAAAAATGAAAGCTCAAATCACCCGCAACACATATTTGATTAGAGTTATGCGGCTTATGCCTTACACATGATTACGGGATAAAGAAAAAAACACATAACTAATAATAAATAATAATAATAATAATAATAATAATAATAATAATAATAATAATAATAATTCATAGAGACACAACTTTCAACTCTCACGTTTTATTGATATTATTTGGTGAGATTTAATTGACTTGTTTAATTTGTTGATCGAGTTGGGCAGGAGGAGGCGGAAATTGTTTACTACATGCATCCTTACATGAATTGAAACAACTACACTGTCTAACACAATTGTCCATACATTTGTCAAACGCTGAATTTCCTGCCTCCGCATGTTGAATCTCTCCGAACACTACTGCCACCACCAGTATCACCGCCACACGCCGCCATGACTGCTGTGTTATTGACACAACCCTTTCCTCTGGCCATCTTGTTTGGTTGATTTCTCTTTGTATATGTTAATGATCTCTATTTTGTGAATATATTTTGGGCTACCCATTGTGTATTTATAGGCGTGGATTGGATTGGATAACTGTCATAATAATTAATGATTTTCCATAATGCATTGATGGTGACTAGATTCTGAAAATCCTGATGGATGTGAAAAATTAATTTATGTCATTAATTATTATGAGCTGTTCCATATCTAGAATGTTGTATGTTTGGTAGTTCCGAATAAAATCCTTGTCATTGATTTAGATGTTTTGATATGGTGAAGATTGAAAGGTAGACTAATTGAGAATACTAATTTGTTTTTATATGAGAACACTAATAAAGACCGTTAGATTAAATACCTAAGATCGACAGGTGGATAAGAATTAAAGTAAATCTTCTTTTTGGAACAATCTAGAATTTAGGGGGTTAACTTATTCCCTGCCAAAAATCACCAAAAAAAAAAATATTGTTTTAGAAAAAAGGAATTGGGAGTAGGCATAGTTATTATATATAACATATTATATTAATTATGTTAATACTCAATACTAGATAGGTAAGTACTTGTGATTTTTCTGACAACTTCTTTTACTTCGGCGCTAGTAGTTCGCTATAGGGAGTAGGCATAGTTATTATATGTAACATATTATATTTAGGATTAATGATTTTAAATTTGTAATTAGTGTTTCTAGGGGTTAGAATTGAAAACGTGTGGATTAATATAACTCAACTTGAGAATTAAAAACTCAAGCTAACAACATATGCATGTTATATATATCATATAACATTTGTATATAACATACATCTACTAATATATATATGCATTTATAAAAGCACTCCTCATTTATTCCTTTTCTCTTAAGTGTAGGGATTCAGCCAACTTTTTTTTTTCTTTTTCTTTATTCATTTACCATTTTTTTAAATTAATTTTCATGTAAAAACTACCCACGTTTAAGAATGCATTTATCAACTTTTATTTTACTTTTTGACTAGAAGATTATTACTTTATGTCTTTATTTTGTTATTTTTGTGTCAAATGATTTGTAATAACTATTTGTAATTTTAAAAATCATAGTGTAATTTTTACCCTTTGTAGATAACAGAATTATAATACCATAGTAATTTCTGCCACGTAAATGGGCCGGACCGTCAGCCCACAACCGAACCTGATCCCCATCAGTACTCGGCCGGTGATCACCACCTGATAGGCCGAGCCCAAACTGGAGAATAGCGCTCCAATCGCATGAATTTCATCGGCCGGATGACGATCGCGCCCATCCGGCCGATGAAATTCATTCCAAATCCGGCGACGACCGCGCCAACAATAGTTGCACCCCGAGCAATGTTCACCACCTCGTTGTGCTGCCTTTCTGATTAAGTAAACTCCAAATTTAACTAGTTGCTTTAACTTTGATCAATAATTTAACTAAATTCACAACACGACAGGCTGCAGAGAATATTAATCAAAATCATATATTTACGCAGGTTAATCATTCATTAGTTAAATTAAAACACTACTAATCAAAAGGAAAAGACATTAAGGTTGTTAGGAAGAGTTTGAGACGAATTAAGGTTGTACGTAAATAGATGAACATGCATGCATGTGACTCAGAAGCTCCAATTTAACTATTTGCGGCGGAATAGAAATATGCACTGCTGCACAATTCTATTAAGTTAAGTAAATTTTATTAATTATTATTAATTAAACCATAAAAGCAGAGGGGGTTCTACTATAGCTTTACCCAGCTCGAGCTATCATTATCGAGCTCGAGCTCGGCTCGATGAAATTTTCTTACAACTCTTACAGCAGATAAAAAACGAACATAAAAAAAGATTGATGAATCGAAGGAATATTGTGAAGTGTCCTCAGTTGTTCTTCAAATGCCCAGACACAGTAAATTAGCTATGAAACAGAACAGAAACAAATATGGTATAAACTCATGGAAAAGAGAAGAAGACCAACAGATTAAGAAATACATGTAGATTGAAGGAAGAAGCTGTACGTACGGGAATAGAAGATGCTGACAAGAACTCAAGGTCTGTTGTACAGTGAAGAACAAAAGGGCATGTGTAGATTTGAGAGATATGCTAGCTGATATACAGGGTTTCCTTTTGTGATGCAGTCATTCATAAAAAACAGGGGCTTGTATATATAGGGTGAAAATTTTCCAGGTGAAAACGAACACCCTACATACCACATACGTATATATACATATATCATAGTTATTATGTATAACATATTATATTAATTATGTTAATACTCAATACAAAATAAGTAAGCATAGATATTATATATAACATATTATATTTAGGATTAATGCTTTTAGATTTGTAATTAGTTCATCCAGCTCATTGGAAGCCTCTTGATTGGCCTTCTCCAGTTCAACCTCGATAAAATTAACGTGTTTCATGGTTTTGGCCTTTCGGGAAGGTAACTGCTGAATTTCAACATCGAGCTTCGAGGCTTCTCCCTTAAGTCTGGAAACCTCTGCCTCCAAAGATGTCAGTTGCCCCTTCTTGTGAACCAATCAGACTATTCATCCACGCGATTTTGATAAGTGATTTACCAAAGTTACTTTATCTCCTTGGCAACCTTATTACCCAAGTTAGTATAAAGCTAAATTATAATCATCATGGATTTGAAAATTTTGGAGTTTTCATTGAATGGAAACATACATTCATAAATGAAAATCCGAATTCATAAAAACCCCAAAATTATGTGAATTAGATTTGAAGAAATCACTATTAACTTTAAAAGAAAGAAAGAGCAATCTGTTTACATACAAGCATAATTAGTCTGAAACTATTCCAACAAACAATACTTAAAAGAAAAAGTTAATAGTGATTACCACAATATACACGGTTATTTTAAAAGTTGGAAAAAAAAAAAGCAAAAGCAAAAACAAGATAAGTAAGCATAGTTATTCTCATATATATATTATATTTCATAATTATTATATATAACATATTATATTAATTATGTTAATACTCAATACAAGATAAGTAAGCATAGTTATTATATATAACATATTATATTAATTATGTAAATACTCAGAACTAGATAAGTAAGCACTTGTGATTTTTCTGAAAACTTCGTTTACTTCGGCGTTAGTAGTTCGCTATAGGAGTAGGCATAGTTATTATATGTAACATATTATATATAGGATTAACGATTTTGATGTGGGTTGAACTCCAGGTTCCGATCTGTATGAAACTCGACGACGAGCAGAGGAGCTTGAAAGGGACGGTGGCGTTAGTGAAGAGGTCAAATCCAGGGGGGCTGGTCGAGATCTCTGGTAAAACGAACAAGACAAAGGAAGTTGAGAAGGTGGAGGAGTTGGTGATAGCTGAATATTATTGAACTTCTTCTATATATAGAAAGAGTGGAAAACCCAAATAGCAAAATGATCCTCACATAATTTCCCTTATTACAAAATGACCCTCACATAATTATTCCCTTATTCTCACAGTACTGGTTGGCCTCGTTGGTGAAGCGGATTAGGAATGGACAAAACGACCCTCACATAAGAACGTAGGGATTGCTGGATTTTTTCCAATAAAGGGGCTATTCAAAAAAACAATTCCCATTATAGGGCTACATTATAGTCAATTCCGAAAGAGGGGTTCATTTTGCCACCTCATCAATAAAAGCCATTGCAATTGGCGATTTTTTTTTTTTACTGACGCTTTTTCCTTTTTTTTTTTTACTACTGACACTTGATTTCAAATGAGTACAATAGCATTTTGGCTTTTCTACTTTGTCAGTTTAACATATAGCCCCTATTGTATAAACCGATATTTTTATCTCTCATACTTTGACCAACTTGTATTTTGGATCCTTCCATTTTAACTAAAGTCTTCATGACGTTAAATATGTGCACATAGATTCTATTTTGAGATTTGTATGTTCATATTTCGAAATGTGTTTATAATTGACTAATGTTACTCGTATAGTACTAAATGCGCACCAATTAAACTAACATCTTCATCATGTTAATTGATTCTTGTATTTTGGTTTTTCCATTTCAACTAACGTCTTCATGATGTTTTTTTGAATAGCCCCTTTATTGGAAAACCCAAATAGCAAAATGATCCTCACATAATTTCCCTTATTACAAAACGACCCTCACATAATTTTCCCTTATTCTCATAGTACTGGTTGGCCTCGTTGGTGAGGCGGATTAGGAATGGACAAAACGACCCTCACATAAGAACCGTAGGGATTGCTCCGATCACTGTCACCACTCTCCAGCTGGCGTGAGTGCTGAGATGGGCCTGTGCTAGGTATTGGGCCGAATAGCCCAATAATTCTCCCGCCAATAATTAAACTAGCGTATATGATTATTAAACTTGTCGATATTACTTTGGTTAACAAATTGGACGGAATTTCAGATGGTTCGCCAGAAGTTGAGTTAAGTAGTATTCACTGCAACTTCAAAAGTTAAGTAGTTTATACGCAATTCACTTAATAATCAAGTGATGTCGGGAGCTATTTACCCGTTTAAAGACCCTTCAACCCTTTAACCACACAATTGTGACATGTCAATGGTGTTATATGATATATATACATTTTTTAATGAAATTATATGATATATATGTTATGTTATATATAACAATATACAAATGTTTATATAACAATATACAATTTTTTTGATTTGTTTATATTAGCATATAATTATTAAACTTGTCGATATTACTTTGGTTACAAATTTAACGGAATTTCAGATGGTGTCTTTCTTTAGCAAATTAGATCTAAGTTTTTTTTTTATATAAGAGCAAATTAGATCTAAGTTCAAAGTACTTTGAAAGTAGAACACATGTTCATGCAACTTCCATGTGTGATGGTGATGCACACTTGTTTGTTTTAGTTTTGCTTTATTGTTTACTCATGCCAACCTGTATTAATTGGAGTGATATATGTGATAAATTTGAATTTTAGACAATATACATAAATAGTCATTAATTTAACTAATGAACATAATTATAATTTCTAATTTTAGCAAAAAAAATTATAAATTCCAAATTTCAATTTCTTAAATTTTAAATTTTCCTCCATTTTAAAATTTAATGAAATTGATAGTAAACATTAGTGTCATTAATCATCACTTTAATTTTAATTTTATACATACTAATCACTTAACTAATACAATATCAATCTACAACAGGGGGAGGAATAACGATCTCAATGAAGACATCCCTGCGTCTATCTCTACAAAAAAATAAACTACCAATAAAAGCGATCACCATAACGCCGGTGAATATCAAGAATATCCCACCGACGCCCAGGTGAACGTACCACCTAACAAAGCTCGCTAACACCGTGGATATGACCATCTGGCTGGTGGCCATGGCCAACCCAACCATCGGACCCCGGACCCGAAAATCAAACGACTCGGGTCCGCATACCCACGGTAATGCTACTAATCCTAAACTGTACCCTACCTGTAACGCTATCCCCATAGCGAAACAGTACTCGGACGTCGTAGTCTGCCCCACTGCGCCGACCTTGCCGGCGGTCCCAAAACCGCGTACACGGCCGTGGCGCAGAGGGTGAAGAATAGGCTGATCCGTAGGACCCACCCCCATCCTATAATATCTACCATAACAATCAGAAAAAAAAACAAACTAAAAACCTAACTATCACAACGAACAGATCCTCGTACAAGAATACTTGTAGGGATCCGCTACCTATCTTCTCTATATATATCCTCACGAACCACGATGCCACGTCGGCGCAAAGGCCCAGCGTGAGGAACAGGGACGGTGGGGAATAAGAATTCGACCCACATAGGCTTCATTATTACAATTGGGAAAATATAAACCAAAATTCTAACTACAACGCCGAACAGATCCCCGTACAAGAATACTTGTAAGGATCCGCTCCATCGGCCCACCGAGGACTACTCATATCCATTATCTTATGCTTCTCATATCTTATATGTATAAATTAATTTAATTTGGCTTGAAACTGAAGTCCGAGAGAGTTTGATTTGGTACAGGGAGTTTAATTTAGCAAGAATTTTTTTACAAAAATGAAATCTTATATAAATCATAAAAATGTTATACATATATAATGTTATAAGTGTGTTACAAATGTTATATGATATGGGTGAACACTCCGGTGCATCCGGTGCACCGAGTGCACCTGCTTGCGTTTATGCTATCTAGAGTCGTATTTTCATTGAATTGAACTTTTAAACAATAGATTTAATCTTAATAAGTCTAAATTGAGCTTAGTTGAAATTTTTAGTCATCATAGTATAAGATTATACCTAATGTTCTTTAGGTTTCCTTCTATAGCTGTATTTTTTCCCAATATGATAGATCATCAGGTCTACCAAATTAGTTTTTCGTTCAAATCGCTCTATGTATCTTTTAACGACATGTAGAACTTATCCTCGAAAAAACAAGATTTTAAAAACATATTTATCTATCAAAACGCAAAGGGTGTGCACCAGATGTTTTCCTGATAATTATATATAAATATATATATGTAAAATATAATATTACACATATGTTGTTAGCTTGATTTTTAATTATCAAGTTAGTTTTATGAGTTATATAAATCCAAATATTTTCAATTCTAACCCTAAAACACTGATTACAAATTAAAGTCATTAATCCAAATATAATATGTTATATATAATAACTATACTTATTTTCTATAGCGAACCACTAACCGAATTAAATGAAGTTATCAGAAAATTGCAAGTGCTTATTATCTAGTATTGAGTATTAACATAATTAATTATAATTGTTATATATAATAATGCTTAATTATCTAGTATTGAGTATTAACATAATTAATATAATATGTTATATATAATAACTATGTAATATAATATATATTGGAATATTATGTATATTTGAAATTGAACAATATTATTATATATACACATTAAATGTTTATACCCTTGGGAAATGAATTATATTAAATATATACTATATGTCTGGCCAAACCTTTCACTTTTATGTCAATTTGTCCATTTCTATTTTAGTGACACAAATTAGGCCAAACCTTTGATTTTTGTGTCAATTTATCCATGTTGACCAAGTTGACCGTTAACATAACTACGGAGTGTTAACATCGTTAAACGATTTGCCACATCACCCAGCTGACGCAAGCCATTGGGTCCACGTTGGATGAATTTATGGAAAAAAGTTTAATTGAAAATAATTGAAAATAATTAATTAAAAAATAAAATTTCACTCCCTCCCACCCTCTCTCTCCACTGTATCCATGTCTCCTCTGCCGTCTGCTTTCTTCTTCCCCACCGCTTCATATTCGACGCCGATGTAGCTACGCCGACAAAAAGCAGCAGCTGGCAGTCGAGTACACGATGTAACCCCCTTAATCGGTCGACGGAAGCACGTGATTGAGCGTCAGAGGAGTCGTAGAGCAAAGCACAGTCATCGTTGCAGCGGATCTGAGCTCATCTGCGAACAAACTGTGGAGCTTTTTCTGTTCTAGGGTTGTTTCTCTGTTCTAGGGTTTTCTTCTCAAGTTTGTGTTTCTGGGTTTGGAGCTTCTTCCTAGGATGGGTTTCGGTTCTTATACTGTAAAAGAAGGGTTTTGAAGAAATGCAACTTTCACTATCGAAGCCGATTTTCCCACTGTTCATCTCTAATCCTTGACAAGAAACGCATATAAAAACATGGTCAAGCATAAGACGATTCCGATCTCGAAACCAACAAAAACCCATCAGCTCTCCGCAAAATCCAAGAAAACGAGCTCATGGAAGCTTTAGAGGAAGCTTCAGAAGACGGCTCACTGTCAAAATCCAAATCCGTGGATGATTCGGGGGAAGGATTCTCGACACTCACGAAATTGCAAAAGGAATGGGTAGGAATCTGATTCAGGGGAAGGATTCGCGACCACAAGGATAAAGCAAGATGAGGAATGGGTTCGATGGGGACGGAGATGCCAAGTTCGATGGGGATGGAGATGTCGGAGACGGAGATGCCGAGATGCCTCGCAGACATCGACGCCGCAACTCGCCTCAACTCCTCTGCATATCTCCGCCGCTTGTAGCTCCGTCGAAGTCCTTCTTCCGCTCCCACAGTCCCTGATCGGTCTAACCACTTCTTCTCTGTCGCCTTCCCTACCTCAAAACCCAAAATCATTCACCAAGGAGTAGTGTTTGTTGGATATGGGTTATTATCATCGGGTTTATGTTCAATGAAAGAGGAAGAGAAAGACGACAGTGGAGGCGGTGGTGAAGGATACTGGTGAACGGAGGTGGGTAGGTATTTTGGTAGATGAGGATTTTGTTTGGTTTATTTAATTTTTCAATTACTTTTTATGTTATTTTGTAATATGTATATTTCTTTTGTTAATTATTTATAAATGAATGATGATGTGTTAAAGTTTCTTATGAACTTGCCACCTAAATTGACACGTCATATGTTAAATTTAACTTTCCGTTAGTTTGGATGGAAATGTAAACATAAATTATTAAATTGGCTAATTTGGGTTTTTCGATAGAAGTGGACAGAATTGACATAAACGTGAAAGGTTTGGCCAGGTTTGTGTATTCGGCCAATGTATTTTATTCAATATAGGTATTAAACAAGCATACTAATACAAATAACAATGAGGAATGTAATATTAGTCTATTACCTAGTTCTACCTTTTTATTTAGTAAATTTGTTGTGTTTTATGCGCTTCTATTATTTGAATATTATATTTATGTTTTTAATAATATTTTTTTTTCAAAAAAAATTGTTAGTTATTATTTAGTATGTTTGGTAAGAATATATATTTTTAAATTAATATTAAATTAAATCATATTTTTACCATTTTTTAAAGTTTATTATATATATGTTATGTTTAATAGATATTTGTAAATCAATGAAGGTACATAAATGTTTTAAGTGGTCCCACCATATGAAACTGAAAATATATTGCATGGATGTAGGTGAAATGAAATTGGTAGTGGTGAAATTGCATATCAAGTATGGTCTCGATTTCTCTTGGTCCCTCGATGGCCCGTATTGATCATATAGTTCCCATCTTTGCTTTAATCTCATTATATGTGGTCTAAAAGAAATTAGTATCTCAAATCAATACAACTCACCTTTTTTAATAACAAAGTTGAATTTCTTTCCCAACTATCTATTGTTCTTACAAGTTAAGAGATTCGGTTGTTTCAATTAAAAATTGAGGGACTTGTTTCGCTATGAAGAAATTTTGAGGGACTTAACAAACGGAAGTATGAAAGTACAAGCACTAAAATGACCTTTTGGGCCAAGTATAAATATTCTCTCATTCAAATATTTGAACGCCCCCTGCATTGATGATTAGATTGAAACAGAGCAGGCGTCCAAATTCAAACCATTCTCCATACGAAACGCTTCGGAAACTGGATTCGATGCATCGGCTTAGTGCGGAAATCGAAAAGTCGATCGCTCCTTGATTGTGGGGGTAGCTATATAATCAACCAAATCCCAGTAGGCCAAACTCCTCGCTGTACAAATTAAATCAGTATCTGATCTTTAATTTGCTGGAAGGTCTTGAAGAAATGGCGCAGAAAGATGATTCGCAGCAGGTGAAGAGAAAGGATACTAAGAAATTCACATGGAGGATTGAGAATTTCTCAAAGCTGACGGAAACTGAGGTTTATTCGGACACTTTCTTAGTCGGCGGCCACAAATGGTAAGTCGGTGATTTCGGCACTTTCTTTGGGAAAAGGGACTCATAGTTTTTCCTTCGTTTTTTGTAAAACCCTAATCATTCTCATAAAGCCTTTTAATCAGTCGAATTTACAACTTCTTGATCTGCTGATTACGAGATTGTTCGTTTGATATAGGAGGGTTCTTGTTTTCCCAAAGGGAAATAAAGTCGATTATCTGTCTGTGTATCTGGATTTTGTTGATCCGAAGATGATGCCCGACGGATGGAGTGTACCAGCTGACTTCAGCTTTACTCTTGTCGATCAACTCGGTGGCACCTCCTCTGTGAAGAAGAGTAACTCTCCTCGCTCTCTTCACTGCGTTCTAGTCTATTTCCAGCTACTGATTTTGAATCCTCTGTTGTTGTATAGTCTTAATTTTGAGATTTCGTAGCATTTCTGATAAGTTAGTTGTTCGATAGGTCTCGTTAAGTAATCTTGAATATTATTCTGTTTGGATTTCTAGTATTCACTACTGACTGTTCTTCTGCCTTGTCAAACAAACTTTACCTGCAGATACCACACACACAAATTCAACGCCAGGGAGGCTGATTGGGGTTTTACTTCTTTTGTTCCGATCATCGACCTTTCCCAGAAAGGATACATTGTGAATGATACACTCATAATTGAAGCTAAAGTTACTACTGTTAAGTCACTTGATACTACTTGATTCCAATATGTTCCTCAGTGTCTAAGTAGATAGATGTTTCCTTAAGATATGCTCAAATGTCTCGTTTGATTGCAGGACGCGTCAGCATCAGAAGCTGCTATTGATGATGAGGCCAAAGTTATTGAAGCTGATCAACCTCCCAAATCTACCAAAGAATCATTATCTGAGCCCCTTTCACCAGAGCTTCAGGTGACCCTGAAAATCAACTCTCTTAGCTTACACATTGCCATCTTTGACCTTTTGATTTCTTTTATGAGAGCTCTTTTAGCTATTTTGTTCAGATTGATAATCCTGTTCAGGCAAATGGAAACAGTAGTAGTTCCTTCTCTCCATCAAGCGTTCAAGTAAACACTCGGAACCTGATTTCGGAACTTTCAAACATGACTAGCAGTCTCAACTCTTCTTCATCATCTGATGGAAACTCTAGCTCTGATCCAGGCCATAGTTCTGGTTTGCTTCAACAGCATAAGGAGAAACTCTATGAGCTCTTTGACAAGTCACTCGAGTCCTTACACCAAACCAAATCACTTGCTGAAGTCGAGTACATTGCTCGTGAAATTCTCGCTCTTGCAACTGATCCTCATCAGAAGACTGTTCTGAATGACTTGATCTCGCGACTGACCGAGTTCAAGGAGACAGTTCCCAGCTCTCTCTCAACAATCGAAACAAGCCTCGCTATTGAAACAACTAAAACCGAGATGACCAAGGATTTGGAGCAGAGGTTGGCTCACAGGAAGGGGCAGCTGACATCTTTGGAGGCAGAGGTTTCCAGACTTAAGGGAGAAGGCTCGAAACTGGATGTCGAAATTCAGCAATTAACTGCCCGCAAGGCCAAAATCATGAAACACGTGAATTCTACCGAGGTTGAACTGGAGAAGGCCAATCAAGAAGCTTCCAGTGAGCTGGATGAACTGAAGAAGGAACATCAAGAGATGAAGGAAGCATGTGAAAAGAGGATGAGAGCCATGGAGAAACTTGCTCAGGCTAATGCAAGTTGGAAGCTCTTCAAGAACTTGGGCTGGCAATAGTACTGGTACTAGTACAAAGTAGTAGTTGTTTAGTCTTTAAGTGGATGCAAGTGTTAACTGCTAGGTGTTTTGATCTTGCAAGATATATATGAGCAAAAGTCTAAACATGGAAGAATCGTGAATACTCCAAACAAGCTTCGATCTAATGGCTATTGGAATTCGTGAAATTCGGAGATAATTATATATAAATAAAACTCGATTTCAAATGTGCACTAGGACAAGCAGTGCAAGCAGAAAAAATAAATTAGACTCGAATTGCTTGCACTGGGATAGGTAATAGAGGTGACAAATACGTCTGCACTATGACAAATTGATTGCACTACTACAACAAAAAAATATAGTCATTATTGTTCTCCGGTAATTAATTAACTAGTTTTTTTGCCCGCCCGTTGGCGGGTCGCAACTTGTAAAATTATATTATAGCTAGGTATGTGATTAATTATAGAATGAGAGTTTTTTGGAAGAATCAATAAAAAAAAATTAGAAAATCATTCATCTATGTCCAAAATATTATAATTTCGGAAAATTAAACTATCAATTTACTGCTCAACGTACATATTTTTAGTGATTCTATTGAACATGTTTTCTATTCTCTAATTAATATATTTAATTTAATTTCTTATAATTATTTATTAATATAATAATATAAAATAAATAATAAATTCAAAGATATAGTTTTATAATTTTGGCTTTCCAAAATTTTATAAGTTTATGTTGATGTTTAGTTTTATTCCCAAAGGCAAAGTATTAGACGTTTTCAAGTTTTTCTCATGTCTAATGTCTGTATTTCTGTCCTTATCTCATGTCTTGTAACTTGTATATACGTACCTTTTTTAGTTAACATATTTTAACACTTCATAAAAAAAGATAAGAGTTAGTTTTAGTATTTTTGCATATTTTAAATACATAAGTATTTTATAATAAAAAATACATATCGCCTCAATCGAGACTATCTCGTTTAGATAGAGGGAAGGTGTAAGTTGAAAATGATGGTAAATGCATAATTAGTTATTTTATTAGTCGTACTATAGTGAAATCATCATTTTCAAGGGATTTTTAGGTTTTACAGTTACAATTTTGGAGGTTAAAGTTTTAAAATGTAAGAGTCTAAGATATAAACATTGAGTTTTAGTGTTTAGAAGTTTAGGGGCCGTTTGGTTGATGGAATTGGGCTCGGGAATTGAGACCCAATTCCCGGTCCATTGGGAATTGACTCAAATAATTACACTACAATTCTCATTAGGTCGGGAATTGAAATCCAATTCCCAAATTCCATCAACCAAACCACCTCTTAGATTTTAGTTCTTATACTTTAGACGGTTAATATAACAGATTAGTATTAAAATCAAGGGTAAAAAATATTGGTTGTCACCTAAGTTTGGGGGTTGTAACACCGTAGTCATCTAACTTCATTTTGTAATAGAGCACTCACCTATGTTTAAACAATGTATCCGAACAATTATTTCGGTCACTTTGATGACAATTCCAGCCAAACTGAGATCTAAGCATGCAACATCAATATGTTGTAATCTCCCTTATGACCTCGTTTGAACCCTCAAAATAAATCAAGCCAACTCAAAAACCAGACAAAGACCTACAAAAATGGCTGACCAAAACATAGGTGAGTGCTTTGTTACAAAACAAAGTTAGATGACCACGGTGTTAGGTGACCACCATTGTTTTACCCTTAAAGGTATTAATTGATATAATTTTGGATAGATTATCCTAATTTTTTTAGTATGAAAAAGTTTTCTAATACTTGTATGTAATATTTCAAAATTATACAATCATAGAGGGTTTGGTCTATTGGATTCGATATAATTACTATTCGACTATGATTTATAATATTCTTAGTGGTTGAATCACTAATTTGACCTCTGATATAGTTATGAAAACTATAGTTATATGATTACATTTTATTAGAAGATAATGTCATGTAATAAAAAATTGCATAAAAAGTTGGATTTAGATATTTTTTTAAAAGGGTATTGGAAATTATTAATGACCGTATATATTTTCTTGCACCAATGACCATATACTTATTTAGAGGGTGAGTAATGAGCGGAATGATATATATTTTCTTTACAATAAATTATGTTTTAACTAAAAATTTAAAATTGATGAAAAATAAATTTAAATTATGAAATTTTACATATTTTATTCATATTTAAATTTTTTATATGTATTAGGTTCAATGTAGTAGCGATGATTAAAATATTTATTCTGAGAAATTAAAGATATGGATATTATATTATTTCGAAAATAAGACTAATACATCAAGTATATTTTTTAATGGCATGTTAAAATTTAGAACCATATGTTTTGTAAGACATGAAAAGGGAGAGAAAGTGAAAAATAAAAAAAAATTAAATGTTGCTTATTAGTCCCTATTGAATTATAATAATTACATATAAATGATTCTTACCCAAATATATATATATATTCGACATAGTTCTAAAATAATGAATCAAACTTTTAAATATGAAAAGAACGTATACTAAGTTATTAATTTTGTCGAGTTGAATGTTTAAATTTCAATTTTTTTATTACATCGCTATGAATAAAGATACTATTTTTCTTAAATCTTAGCATGACGATTTGTTCGCATAGCAGACTATTTTTCGCCCGAAAAATTGGATTAAAGTTAAATTAGTAGGATAAATATGATCTATGGAGTTAGAAAATCAATGAACTATTGTAAACAAATTGATTAGTGAAAAATAAATGATAGGAGATGGTTTTGATTTGCTAAGAAAATTGATCATTTAAAATTCATTGACATGTGAGATTAGATTTATGAAATTTTATCAGGTGCAAAAATATTGCCAAATTTAGTTATATGAATACCAAAATATTAATTATATTTATTTAAAATTAGAAGAGTTGGTGAGGATATGATGTAGTATACTAAAATAACTGAAACTATTTTGTGAGGGCATTTAGCATTCAAGTCTTTGAGAACAGTCTTCTGAAGAGGATCAGTTGCACGAGCGAGAATTTCACGAGCAATGTTCTCAACTTCATCGAGTGATTTGGTTTGGTGTAAGGACTCGAGTGACTTGTCAAAGAGCTCATAGAGTTTCTCCCTTTGCTGTTGAAGCAAACCAGAATTATGGCCTGGATCTGAGCTACAGTTTCCATCAGATGAAGAAGAGTTGCGACGACTGCTAGTCATGTTTGAAAGTTCCAAAATCAAGTTCCGAGTGGTTGACTTCACAGTTGAGGGAGAGAAGAAACTGCTAGCATTTCCATTTGCCTGAACAGGATTATCAACCTGAACAAAATAGCTAAAAGATCTCTCATAAAAGAAATCAAAAGGTCAAAGGTGACAATGTGTAAGCTAAGAGAATTGATTTTCAGGGTAACCTGAAGATTTGGTGAAAGGGGCTCGAATAATGATTCTTTGGTAGCTTTGGGAGGTTGATCAGCTTCGATTACTTTGGCCTCATCATCAATAGCAGCTTCTGATGCTCTGGCTTCCTGCAATCAAACGAGACATTTGAGCATATCTTAAGGAAACAGCTATCTATCTAGACAATGAGGAACATATTGGAATCAAGTAGTATCAAGTGACTTAACAGTAGTAACTTCAGCTTCAATTATGAGTGTATCATTAACAATGTATCCTTCCTGGGAAAGGTCGATTAATGGAACAAAAGAAGAAAAAACCCCATTCAGCCTCCTCGGCGTCGAATCCGTGCGTGGTATCTGCAGGAAAAATTGGTTTCGCAGAACAGAATATTAGCACTCATAACAGTCAGGATAGCTGGAATAACATGTGAATACTGGAAATCAAAACGGAACAATTCTGCACATTACAGAAGCAGCTAACAGCTTATCAGAAATGCCACAGAATCTCATAAGTTACCCTTCTTCACAGAGGAGGTGCCATCGTGTTGGTCGACAAGAGTCAAGCTGAAGTCAGCTGGTAAACTCCATCCACAGGGCATCCATCCAGAATCAGCATAATAGAGATACACAGACAGATAATCGACAGTATTTCCCTTAGGATAAACAAGAACCCTCCTACATCAAACGCGCAATATCGGTAATCAGCAGCTAAAATGTTTGAACATTCGACTGACAACAAGGGCTTTAGAAGAATGATTAGGGTTTTACAAAAAACTAAGAAAGTGCCGAATCACCGACTTACCATTCGTGGCCGCCGACTAAGAAAGTGTCCGAATAAACCATAGTTTCCGTCAGCTTTGAGAAATTCTCAATCCTCCATGTGAATTTCTTTGTATCCTTTCTCTTCTTCACTTGCTGCGTATCTTTCTCCGCCATTTCAATAAGCTGTTGCAGCAAGAGATCGATCTTTCTAAACCAGCGGGAGAGTCTGAACGTTGAAGTGAAGCTTTGGAGCTTGGCCGCCTGGGATTTTATTATAGCCCACAACGAACTGAAAGTTTTCGACCGCCACCATGCATAGGGTTTTGAAAAATCTGGCAGAAAGTTCAATTTAGGTGCTTCAACTTTCACCTTTTACTCTTTTCAGTCACTCCATTTTGAGTATATAATCAATCAAGTATCTTAATTCGTAAGATTTAAGTATCTAATAGATAACTTGGAGATTTAAGTCATTCATACGATATCGATCGTGACAAATAAAGATAACATAACACCTTCATTCCAACTACGTGACTAAAAAGGCAACTACGATCTACGAAACGGAATAACATCAGTGAATATCAGCTTGCAACAAAATCCAAAATTGACGAACGGATAATTTGAGCGGGAATTCGAGACAAGAGTCAGCAGTGAACACATGTATACTATTGTCATCCTAAGTTCTTGAAAAGCTTCCAACTTGCATTACCCTGAGCCATCTTCTCTCCATGGCTCTCATCCCCGCTTCCTTCCTCTTTCGGTGTTCCTTCTTCAGTTCATCCAGCTCCTTGGACGCCTCTTCGTTGGCCTTCTCCAGTTCCGCCCCAGTAGAATTCATGTGTTCCGTAATTTTGGCCTTTCGGGAAGTTAGCTGCTGAATTTCAACATCCAGCTTTGAGCTTTCTTCTTTAAGCCTAGAAGCCTCTGCCTCCAACGATGTCAGCTGCTTCTTCCTATGAACCAGCCTCTCCTCCAAATCCCTGATCATTTTGGCATTTGAAGATTTCATATCGTGGCTTGTTTCTATGGCATACAGACAGCTAGGAATGGTCTCCTTGAAATCGGCCAGGCGTGAGAGTAAGTCTTTCATAGCTGTCTGATGAAGAGGATCAGTTGTCAGAGCAAGAATTTCTGCAGCAATGTTCACCGCTTCATCATCGAGTGATTTGGTTTGGTATAGGGACTCAAGTGATTTGTCAAAGAGCATATTGAGCTTCTCCCGTAGAAGAAGCAACGAACTCAACCCATTGCCTGGACTTGATGAGCAAGAGATTCCACCGGATGAAGAACAGTTGCGATTGATAGTCATTGTTGAAAGTTCCGTGATTAGGGCACGGGTGGTACACTGCACATTTGATGGAGAGGAGGAAAAAAAGCACAAGAGAGCATAACAGAAAGCAAAAGGGTCAAAGGTTCTTGTTCAACATATATATGGAACTAATAGAATAAGTTTTGCAGGATCACCTGAAGCTCGGATGATGACTGTTCGGAAGATTCACGAGTTTGAACAGGTTCATTGGTAGCAGCAGCTTCCTGCAATCAAACAAGACATTGTAACACATCTTAGAAGGAAGAAACTATCTAAAAACTGATGAACAAATTAGACTGAAATAAGTGTTTAAAGTGACTTAACAGTAGAAACTTGAGCTTCAATAACAAGGGTATCATTAACAAGGTATCCCTTAGTACAGAGGTTTTTCAGTGGAACAAAACGCCGCCATCCCCAACAAGGATTCCCTCTCTGGAATTTGCTTGTGTAACCTGTAGGGAGAGGGTTGTTTTAACATAGTAAAAAACTGGCATCCTAAGTCCTAACCCACACTTGCAGTTTTGAGAAAGGAATAACATATAGAAGAGCTTCTCAGGAATGCTAGAAATTCGAAAATCAAACTATACACAATGCAAGTTTGTATAACTGGAGATTACTGTTTTTCTCAGAGGAAGTGCCATTGTTGAGTTGGTCAACAAGAGTTAAGCTAAAGTCAGCTGTCACACTCCATCCAGAGGGCATCCTTTCCTCATCAGCAAACTCCAAGAATACAGACAGATGATCCACTGCAGTTCCCTTTGGATAAACAAGAACCCTCCTGCATCGATCAAATCCACAAAAATTTGAACATGATGTTTCCAAAACAAAGTGCTGATTGCAGAATCAATAACTTACCATTTGTGACCCCCAACTACGAAAGTGTCAGAATAAACCTTTGTCTCCGTCAGCTTTGAGAAATTCTCAATCCTCCAAGTGAAATTCTTGGTATCCTTTCTCTTGACCTGCTGGCAGATCCAAGAGAGTACAAGAGCCAAATAAAGGATCACAACGAAAACACACTCAAAACTGAACTGGTGAGAGTTTCTGTAACAAGTGTCAAAGATTCTTGTTTATCATGCATGGAACAAGTGTAAGCTACGAGAGTTAGTTTGCATGATCACCTGAAGCTTGGATGATGACTGTTTGGTAGATTCATGAGTTTAACCAACCTTAATTACTTCAGGTTTATTGGTAGCAGCAGCTTCCTGCAATCAAACAAGACATTGTAACATATCTTAGAAGGAAAAAAACTATCTAAAGACTGATGAACAAATTAGACTGAAATAAGTGTTTAAGTGACTTAACAGTAGAAACTTGAGCTTCAATAACAAGGGTATCATTAACAAGGTATCCCTTACTACAGAGGTTTTTCAGTGGAACAAAACTCGACCATCCACAACAAGGATTCCCTCTCTGGAATTTGCTTGTGTAACCTGTAGGGAGAGGGTTCTTCCACAGGGCATTAGCAAAGTAAGAGTAACATTTAATAGAACTGGAGATAGATAAACAGGAGGAGAGATTACTGTAATTCACAAAGGAAGTGCCATTGTTGAGTTGGTTGACAAGGGTTAAGCTGAAATCCGCTGGCACGATCCATCCAGAAGGCATTGTTACATGATCAGCAAAATCCAAATATACAGACAGATAATCTTGCTGTTTACTTCCCTTTGGATAAACAAGAACTCTCCTGCATCCAAGCTTAGTGATTAGCAGACTAAAGGGTTGAATATAGGCTTCAGAAGAAGGATGAGTAAGTGAGTGACTTACCATTTGTGACCCCCAGCTACGAAAGTGTCGGAATAAACCTTGGTTTCCGTCAGCTTTGAGAAATTCTGAATCCTCCATGTGAATTTCTTTGTACCCTTTCTTTTGACCTGCTGCTCGTAGATCCAGAAGATCCAAGAGAGTACAAGCGCCAAAGAAAGGATCACAACGAAAATGGAACATCTTTGACAGCACAAGGGAGAAAAGCTCCCCATTCCTCTGTCAAAATCTTCTGCTACTGGATAATTTTAGATGCAGGCTGCAATTCAAACGGTAGAAATAGAAATTAAGAAGCATGAGTGGTGAACAAGAATGAATTTGACTGTTGATCTTCCTCTTCAGATTCCAGAGTTATATACAGAATAGGAAAACTGAAACCTCCTGATTATAAGCTAATACAGGCTACGAGAATAGTGGTCAGTTGAGATATGATGATTTTCAAATTCTCAATCGAAGAATTTGTCAACGATTTTTTAAACCAATTTCAAGAATCAACTTTGACGTTTGATCGATTAACTGAAACAAGAATCCCAAGCGCCATTTCAGAATACGAAAAGGTGAAGATATATTCTTAACCAAATCAGCTACAGAAACAGATACAATAATCGAGGAATCAGAAACCCTAACACAGCTACAATCCTCTACAAATTCAGATCCACAGAAAAATCAAACGCCAATCTAAGAGCTAGTAAACTTAGTGACAGCCTTGGTTCCTTCAGAAACAGCATGCTTAGCCAGCTCACCAGGAAGAACAAGCCTTACAGCAGTCTGGATCTCGCGAGAAGTGATCGTCGGCTTCTTGTTGTACCTTGCGAGCCTGGACGACTCAGCGGCGAGCTTCTCGAAGATGTCGTTGATGAAGCTGTTCATGATCCCCATGGCCTTGCTGGAGATCCCGATGTCAGGATGGACTTGCTTCAGGACCTTGAATATGTAGATCTTGTAGGTCTCAACGCTCTTCTTGCTCCGCTTCTTCTTCTTGTCGGCGGCGGCTGCTCCTCCTTCCTTGGGGAGCTTCTTCTCGGCGCGGGGCTTCTTCTCGGCCACCGGAGCTTTCTCTGCGGGCTTCTTCTCTGCTGGTTTCTTCTCTGCCTTGGGCGCCATTGGAATCGAAGATTGAATTTGGATTTCGGAGGTTGAAGGTGGATTAGAATATTTGAAATTGGATATTTGTTTCGATCGGTTTTGGTTTGGTACTTATATGAGGAGAGAGGTGTGACGTGATTGGACAATGGGTTCCGGCGCGGATTGGTGACTTGGAGAGCTGTCTGCTGTTGGATGGAGAGATGGAAAGATGAACGGTCCGGATTCGTTTTTGTGTTGAGCTGGGTTTTGAAATAATTTGGGATTTGGAGCGCTTTTATTTTGGATGGTGATTTGAATTTCGCGGGTGCGTATTGTATTTTGATTGGCTGGAAGTAAGGAGGTGCGGATAGGTGACGTGAACAATCTGAGCCGTTGGATCAATAAGTAAGTGATATGGTGCTATATATGCACCACACATCATTTGAAGGCTACGATCACTAACCGTCTATCTGGGGTTACTTGCTGGTATCTTCAGAAGATCGTAAATGTGGAAATATTTATTGATACTCGCACCACTCGTGAGGTCCTGCCATAACATATTAGGGCATAGACTAGCATCGTGAAAGAGGACTTTATATGTGACCAGTTTTTCATTGTTAGGTTTGCCCACAAAGACGGTGGTCGATGTTTCATGGATGTCACTCTAACTGAGTGGGTCTCTTACAACTCATATGGCCCTGTTTTACATGAGACCGGAAAATAACAAAAAAAGTCTGTTCCGTGACATCGATGATCGTTGTTTGGCAACGTAGTATGAACTTGAGATCGTACTCATTCACTAGAGATGAGTTGAGAGGAGACCTGACACGGTTACAAATCGTTTGGGAGAGAGGTTACCAGAAGACGGAAGGTACATGTGCAGTTGAATTCCGTAATTGAATCTTCTGCGAAGCTAGTTATGAGATTCTGCGAAACCCATTTCTCATAACGAGAAGCTTCATCCCAAGCTACTCTCTTACTTGAGGCTCAAGGTCTAGCATCTTTCTGAGTCAAACTCAAAACAAAACGACAACAACAGCAACACAAAGCTCTGTGTTCTTATTTATAAGACCGCCATAGTCCAACCTCCAAAACCTCTGTTTCTGTCGACAGACCAAACTAAAAAAGAACAGAGCAAACCTTTGATCAATTCCTTCTTCACTCATAGATGGACAGCCGCCACGAATCAACCGATTTTGAACTCCACCCACTTTCCCCAAGAGTCCTCTTCACTCCCCACAACCGATCTTCATCAGAACCTCAACAGCTCCACATTTCAACTGCAGGGATTGATCATATCAGAGTCACCTGGATAACTGACGACCAAACTACCCTTTCCACGGTGGAATACGGAACTGAACCGGGAAATTACGCCGCCAAGGTCTCCGGCGACCGGAGCTCGTATCAGTTCCTAACTTATAGATCAGGGTCGATTCACCATGTGAGGATCGGACCGTTGAAACCCAACACGACTTATTACTACCGATGCGGCGGCGGCGGTCCTGAATTTTCGTTGAAGACGCCTCCTTCTGAATTTCCCGTCGAATTCGCTGTGGTTGGTAAGTATACTACCAATCACAGCTTGATTAAACGAGATTCAAGAAACTGTAGGCAGAAAAAAAATCAACATACTCTGTTTTGTTGATGCAGGGGATTTGGGTCAATCCGAGTGGACAAAGTCAACGTTACGGGGAATTGACGGAAAGGACTACGACGTCGTTTTGCTACCGGGGGATTTATCCTATGCTGACGGTCGGCAGCCATTGTGGGACTCGTTCGGTCGGCTGGTCGAACCGCAAGCTAGTCGGAGGCCATGGATGGTGACGAAGGGAACCATGAGATGGAGGGATTCGAGTTCGACGTGGATGACCAGTTCATGTCTTACAATGCACGGTGGCTAATGCCACATAAGCAGAGTGGGTCCACGTCGAACCTCTATTACTCGTTTGACGTGGCAGGGGCCCACGTCGTAATGTTGGGCTCCTGCACTGATTCGGGTCATGGGTCGGACCAGTATGAATGGCTGGTGGCTGACTTGGCCGGGATCGATAGGAGGAAAACGCCATGGTTGATCGTTTCGATGCATATGCCATGGTACAACACGAATTACGAGCATCAAGGGGATGGGGAAAGCATGAGGGTGGCGATGGAAGAGATTTTGTATAATGCCAGAGCGGACATTGTCTTCGCTGGACATGTTCATGCCTATGAAAGATTCGTAAGACTTCTTGAAAACATAGAATCATATTAATATCTATGTTACCTGAGTGCCTAATCTTACGGAGATTTGCAGACCAGGGTTTACAACAACGAGTCTAACTCCTCCGGCCCGATTTACATCACAATTGGGACGGGCGGGTGTCATGGAGGAACAGACTCATCGTAAGTACTAATTAATGTACTTACGGTTTATCATTGATTCAGTGGTAAAAAAGGTTGTGCCACTACGGAGAATGTGTCTGACTTTATCTCATGAGTATGAATGTGTGGGATGATGAAAGGTATACGAGTCCAGATTCGCCATTGTCGGTGTATCGAGACCCGAGCTTCGGACATGGACGACTGAGGATACTAGACGAAAAACGAGCATATTGGTCGTGGCATAGAAATGAATCGAATGATGGCAGTCACTCAGAAGTGGCTGATGAGGTCTGGTTGAGCTGTTTAAGCACAATGTCTGCTGATGAATGATGCTGCAAAATAGAAGAGCCAAGCTCAAATGAACTATCTTTTCTCGAATAATGTTTTTTTTGTTTCAAACCTTGCAAAACTATTCAAATATTTGAACAAATGGGTATTTATAGTTTGCAGAAAGGTCATTTAGGTCCTTCAAATTCTACAACAGATCGGATTACCCCCCAAATTTATCAACACTGATACATCAATTACTATACATGTAACTTCTGCTACCATCCCAAGTTGTTCTTGATAAGCTTCCAATTTTCATTAAACTGATACAGTTCCTTAGTAGCTCTCATCCGCTTTTCCCCAGCTTGCTTCACGTTCTCTTCTTGCATCTTCAGTTCATTATATTCCATGGAAGCATCTCGCTTGGCCTTCACCATATCAACTGCACTAGCATTCTTGTGCTCAACAATTTTGGCCTTGCGAGCATATAACTGCTCAATTTCTCCCTCTAAATTCCAGTCTTCTTCAATTATGGCCTTGCGAGCAGATAACTGCTGAATTTCTGACCCTAACTTCAAGTCTTCTACCTCAAGTCTAAAAATCTCTGCCTCCAAACAAATCTGCAGACCGTTCCTGTGACTCAACCTCTTCAGCAAATCATTGATCATCTGAGCTTTAGATGATTCGATAGCAATAGTTGACATTAATCTAGGAACCTTGTCCTTAAACTCGGTCAGTTGTAAGAGCAAGTCTTCCAAAACCCTTTTCTCATGTAGATCATTTGCCTGCTGATAAATCTCGAGGGCAATGCTCGCCACTCTATCGAGCGATTTGGATTTGCAGAGGGCTTCAACTGACATATCAAAGAACTCAACCAATTGATTCCTTTGTTGCTGCAGAAAAGTGATTATCATTGTCGAATTAGGTTTCGAGAGGCTGATTATCGATGTAACAGTACATTGTGAAGCTGTTATTACCTGACTCTGTAGCGAAAGGAGCTCTGACAATGATACTTGAATGGCTTCGGGATCTTCATCATTACTACCAGTTTCTGATGTTGTATGTTCTTTCTGCAAGCAAGCGAATAAACATAATATTTTGCATCGAACAAACTGGGGAACTTAATTAGCTATTTAGCTTACTTACAGTAGAAATTACAGCTTCAATAACGAGTGTATCATTCACAAGGAACCCTTCTAGACTAAGCTTGTTGATTGGAACACGAAGATCATATCTGCGGACATCATCAGGTTCCCGGAAAAGGTACATTAAACCTAAAAGTAAGATCATGGCCCAAAAGAAACAGTTTAGAGACAGAAATCTGTAATGAATCATATGCCAGAGCAAGCACAGATACTCATACTACAACAAGTCAAAGAGCACTCCTTAGATCTAAAACAATATGCTGATTCAAGAGCTATTTGGGAATACCAAACAGAATCATATTGGGAAAGAATTGAAAGAGTTACTTGTTTTGATAGAGGGGTTGCTATTGAGTTGGTTCACAAGAATTAGGTCGCAGAAAGCTAGCCATCCATCCGGCATTGTTTCCGAATCAACATAATCCAAAGCTACAGACAGGAAACCTGCAGCATCATTTCCAACTGGTAATTTGAGGTTAATCCTCCTGCGAGAAGTGAAATTGGAAAATTAGGGTTTGAAAAGAGGGCTTATCAAGATTTTTCTTAAAGAAGAGCAAGAATTATCGATCGGGTTACCATCTGTGGCCCCCGACTAAGAAAATGTCGGACTGAAGTTCCGTTACATTCAGGGATGAGAAATCGGAGATCGTCCATGTGAAATTTTCGCGATCCTGCTTCAGGACCGGCTGATTCTTGGCCGCCATTTTTACCAGCAGATTAAGTTTCTGGACGAAAACGAGAACGAATTAAGCGCGGGAACATTCAGGCGGGATTTATGAAGTTTGTGATGATAAACGAAATCAAAACTTACCGAATGGATGGATGGAGAAAGGAAGAGGATGAACCGCCGGAAGATCGTGCAGTGGAGCGACCGGCGACGAGTAAAAGCGCCGGGAGTTCACCGGGAAAGGACACTTCGTTTACTCTTCTTGAATCTTGAGTTGTGGCTGTGGGCCGGCGGGGAATAATTTTTCAAAAACGGGAAGGAATATATATAATTTTTTTTTCGAAAGTATGTATAACATATTAATCATTCAATTTTAAAATAGAGCAAAATGATCATTGAATAACCTATCTATGTGTAAAAACATACTAGAAAGTTCCTACCCATTAAAACACATGCACTGGAAAGTCAACAACCTGTAACTCGTCACCCGATGAACCCGTGACTCGATAAGCAAGTGATCTGATTAACTAGTGACTCGATTAACCCACAACACATCTGACCAACTCAACTAGTGGTGTCCAATTAACACATTTTTATGATTTACGGTTCCAATTAGTATTTGTAGTTTTTACATTTTTATGATTTAATCAATGAACGAACTGCGAACTAGAAGAGAGGATATTAAAAGTAACCAAACCAGAATGCCAAAGAGCTCATATACCACTCGCAAAATTTGAAGCTTTTGAGAATCAAACCCCAGCTTTTCAGAGATATATCAACTTTCATACCGTTTATTAATATAAACACAAGATTCATATGAAACTTTTTTTTTTCCAGAGATATATCAATTTTTCTACCATTTATTCTCGGTTCCAATATAAACAAAAGATTCATATGAAACTTCATATAATCCTTGAAAGAAGACAAAATTTAATTTGGTAGCTACCCGATGCAACAAAAAATGTAGTTCAACAGTATACTTGGTGAACTTACTTGAGTGGTGAGCATGCAATGAAAATCCAGGGCGGTATTAGGGGGGACCTAGGGGAGTCATTGTGCCCCTCCCCCGGTAGTAAAAATCATAGTTCAGTAATATAATATCATACGTAATTTAAAATACATGTATATGACTAGAAATATTTAAAATATAATAATATAACGAGTATTTTACATCAATAATTTTCACGGTTCAACATCGGTTGAACCTTTAACCATGCATCGACTCAACTGGTTCAACATCTAGTCATAACAACATTTTTGTTTATTTAAGTCCAAAGCCCCCCCAAATGAAAATTACTCCTCCACTCCACAATGTTTGCTTAATCACACATATAGTACGTCTAATTTCAAGAATTCGCCGTTGTTGCTTTTGGCGTTTTGAGTGTGAGATCTACGTTAGATGGAAGAGTTTCTTCGTCAAGTTTGATCATCTCAGCTTTTTCATCGTCTTCTTTTCCCCATAGCAGTAAATATAATCCAACGATCACGATAGCTGCACCTACGATACTGAACAACAAAACCATGCATGCATGCAACCACGTAATTATTATCTCCATGCATGCATAAAAGGGGAATATTAATTAGTTACAAATTACCTCCCCAAGTAGAGGTTTTCGCCCACGATGAAGTAGGCCAGAATCGCGACTAGGATCGTCGTAAGAGGACCGAAGACGGTCACGAATACGGGTCCTTTCTCGTCGGTACACCATAGCTGGATAAAGATTACGAATCCTACACCGTAGATAGTAGACATAGATCAATGTTGAAACCGATCGTCCAAGCAGATTTTTCACGTTCTACGATGACGGTGAAGACGGCGGATTGTGCTGTTCCAAGTGCGCTCATCCATGTCGTCAATGACAACCTAGCTGGATATCGTTTCAGTGTGAAAGCCTGCATTTTTACAACTTGATATAGGTTAATTAAACTCATTAGTAAACAATATAAGATTCATTCATCCTCTCAGCAACAATTCGAGTTATTTGGGATGCAATCGAACAGTTGCGTCTCAATAATTCGAATTGATAATAGAGTCAGAGAGAGGGTTCAAATTAATTTTTATATTGTTCATCATTATAACACGCCCCTTCAAATGAAAGTTCTCAGAAAAGCATGAGGCTTGCACGACTTCGGTAATTCTTGTGCACAAATTGGGGGCTACCAAGATTCGATACAGAGACCTCTCAGCCATTAAAATTTCTGATATCATGTCATGAACTGATGTATCCCAAAAACTCGAGTTACTATGACCTAATGGTTCATGACATGTTACAAGAGCTTTTGACAAACAACATGTCAAAGTTTTGAATCATGATAATCACCAATTTATGCATAAAGGCTTATTGGAGCCTTTGTGGCCCCCAATCTATTGCACAAGTTTTATTGACGTTGTGCAGATCACTTCGGCCTCTTTCACGAGTCATTTGTTTGAGGAGACATGTTAGTAAACAATATAAGATCTATCCAGACCCTGTACCAACAACTCGAGTTATTATGGGGGGAGGGTCGGATTTGCTCGATTTACCTGCATGATGTACCAAAACGACCATATTACACAACTCGTGACCATAAGAACAGATCCCATCAACCAATTCTCGTGGTAATCATCAGTTGCTACTTTCCCTAGTCGAGCCTCGTGAATCAGAGGGTGCCAAAACTGTTGAACAGTGGGACCTTTGTACATTGTCATGGTCATAACACCAGATAACGAAATCAATGTCCCTAGAACTTTTGCTACCCCTCTAGGATCTCGAAGATCGAACGACTCCAACCTGAAAAAGAACAGTTTATTTTCACGTGGTGAAAATTAAACATGCATGCATGCATGCATGGGAAAGTTGACGGCACGAGAAATAATGACCTTAACACGACTGCAATGGCGAATGTCAATGGAACTATGATGTTCACCATTGAAGCAACGAAGGTTGGCGAAGTGTATTTCAAGCTCAAAAAGTACATGTTCATCGGCAAACCCACCCTGTACGTAATCGGTAATTATTATATATCATAAAATACAAAAGAATCCGGAAATCGGGTACCCACCCAAATTGGGTGGAGATTACTCGTTGACTGGGTAAAGTTGACGGGTATGGGCTGTAACATCCCCGCCCAACCGAACAGTTTGGAACTTGAGTTGGATGGTTTAGACATTGGAAACAATGTTCTTGAGGTTCCATCGAAGTTCGGGACGTTCATAGTTGAGTCGGGTCGAGTATACAAGAGAGTACGTGAAAAATTGTCAATGTGGGCAGACCACGATACACGGCCGTGTATTACAATACACGCCGTGTATCATGATACACGCCGTGTATCATGGTCAGACTATAAAAGGCTGATTTTACACGGAAATTCATAACTTCCCCTTCTTTCTCTTTCCCCAAAACCCGTATCTGAAGAAGCCAAAAACCCCTTAGCTTCAATCCTTGATTCCGGGAGTTGTAGAGCTCCGATTGACGATCCGTTTGTTGCTACGGGTTCGTGGCGACGAGAGGAAGAGATCGCTATTCGTGGTTCTGGGTATTTCGAATCGAGGTGCTGTCAGTAGAAGAACGAAGAGCTACGTTTTTGGGGCTGAGCCAGAAATCTCCAAAAACTTCAAACCTCGATTCCAGGAGTTGTAGAGCTCCGATTGGCGATCCGTTTGTTGCTATGAGTTCGTGGTAATGAGAGGAAGAGATCGCACCTGGAGGTTCTAGATATTTCGGAGTAAGATGCTGTCGGTGAAGAGGAGAATAGCTACGTTTTTGGTGTCTGAGAGCTTGGCTGTTCGGGTTTCTAGAAGAGTTTTAGAGCCTCGTCTTCTTGTCAGGTGAGGGTTTAGCGTACGATAGGTAGTCTGGTCGGTGTGAGGAGTTACAATTCAGACCTAGAAAAATGTAGGGCCTTGCATGAAATTGAAAGAGAGTAAAAGGGGAAAACTGTTCTGCAATTGATTGTTCTGTGAAATATGCTGTTTGATGATTGTTGGATGTTTGTTAATTGATGGATTGGTTTATGATTGATGGCTGTTTGTGATGATTTTGATTGGGGGAATTGATTAACATGGATGATAAATTGATCGAAACTAGTAAAGAGTGATAGGAGGGACGGGTCTGTGAACATGAGAATTGTGTATTTTATGCTATTGTCAGTTTGTGGTTGCAGGTGGGTGGTCCTGCCAATGTGGGGTCGCCCTTAATTGATGAACAGGTGGATGGCTCCACCAATGTGGGGTCGTCCAATGAAGGATGTACAGGAGGGTAACCCTACGACTCATGACATGGCTTCCCCTGTACTTGCAGGTGGGGGTGGCCGGTGAGCTAGCCGTTTACCCTTAAACTGTTTGTGCCGTGGGAGGCGTTGAATGTCTTGTGATGTGTGGTTATGTGTGATATGGGATTATTGAATGATTTGGATTGTGTTGGGTTACATAATGTTGGGATTGAGATGATGCTTGGTGTTAATGTATGAATTATGCAACGTGCCTTTTAGGTAGAATTGATGTTGTGTGTGAAGATGGTTGTTAATGTGTTTAAGGTGGTAGACTTATGACTTATAATTGGCTAATAGAATTGGTAAGGGAATTTGTACGTGGAAGTGGACAATAGAACCGGTACGTGGAATTGACTTATGGAACTGGTTAGGGGAATTGGTGAATGAAATTGAGTAATGGAATTGGGTGTTCTGAATGCATGAGCTAGTTGAGTTGGGGTTGTATGATTGACTTGAATGAAATTGATTTTGTGTGTGATGGTGATTGATAGTGTGTCTTGCGGTTATGGTAATAAGGTTGGAGTCTTGGAGGTGGATTGGTAAATGGGTGAGAAGAATGAGGATGTCAGAATTGGTCGAATTGTGGCTAGAAATCGTGTTAGATGAAATATTTGAACTAGATAGATTATGTGGTTTAATCTAGTAACGCTCAATAGGAGAGCTGAAACGGTAAATTGATGTTGTCGTGATTGTTACTGTTATGTGGTGTAGGTTGACTTGTGTGATTATATGGTTGACTTGTGTGAGTGTATGGTTGACTAGATGGCTAAGAATGGGAGTGAGGAGATGAAACTGGACTTAGGACGAGTTAGGTCTTGCATGAACCTATGAGAGTAAAACTGAATAACTGTCCTGTGATTGATGTATGATGATTGTGCTGATCTATGTGTGATGTGGGGATTGGGATATAAGATGATAGCTAATGTATTTGATCTAGAAATGTGAGATGAGATGGGGTTGGATGCGATGAATTCTATGATTGTATCTATTATTGCCGGTTGTGGTTAGACTAGAATTATGTCCTAGAATTGGAACATAGAATTGGTGTTTGGAACTAGAACGTGGAATTGTGTGGTGGAATCATGGTGTGGATTTGTGATGTGGGTTTGTGTTGTGGTATTGTGATGTGGCATTGTGATGTGTAATTTGTGTAGTGGATTTGTAAAGTGGAATTGGGAAGTGGAATCGGAATTGTGAATTGAATGATGTGATTGAATGAAATGTTAGAATCTGAAGGAGCCTGCACTGCCCCTAAAACTGCACTATGGGTGCTAAGTGCCTCTTTGTGGGAAAGAGGTGCGGTCACGTCTTCAAGGGAAAGGCGTGATTTGTTTGGTTGAGTCAAGTTTACGATTCCTTCAAGGGAAAGGTCTCGTGGTATCCTCCAAGGGAGAGGAGGCGTCCTGGACCTCTCCAGGGGAGAGAGGTGCGTCAGGCCGGCAGGGGTGGTGCGGGATAAACTCCTTATGGCGCCTAATGAACTCATCTAGATAATCACTTGAGATACATGTGTGTGTGACTGGTGTATGTTGTGTGTATTGGATTGTGCCTGTGCGATGCTTTTGATGAGCTGTGGTCGGTGTTGTGTTGAGTCTGCGGAACAGAGTTTGGGTTGGATTGTGCTTGGCTGATGTCGGTAATTGTGATTTGTGAGTTGTGTGGTTGATGGATGAATGTGGGTACTATTCATGTTGGGAGATGTACTGTAGCTAAGTGTTGTATCGTGTGTCTGATGACTCCGTTGATGATGTTGTGTGGAGAATTGATGACTTGAGTACATTGCTGAATTTTTATTACTTGTATTATACATGTTGGAGGTAAGTTCTTGTGTGATCACCTAGTGGCATGTTAGGAATTAAAATGAGTATGGTTGCGTCAGATCCCGTTGATTGTTTGTGTGCGGAGTTGGGATTACTCTTAGGCTAGGTTCGGCGCATAGTTAAACCCAGTGGGTTCACTCAGTTTCATTAGGAAGCTGATCCCCCCCAGTTTCTCTTTTCAGGTGTTCGGTTGAGTTCGGAGGAGTTGCAAGTTGGAGTTGTGAAGTGAAGATTAGGAAGCTATTGTGGAGTGACCACTGTTTTAATTTTAGATTTCAGTTGACACCTTTGGTTGGGAATTTTGTAATCGTTTTGAGATTTGGTTTCGGATTTCAGATTTTATGTAATGAAGGCCTTCAGTTGATTTTGAACTTTTTAATGGAGAGTTGTTTCTGTTTCCGCTGCGTTTTACTCCTTTATTTAAATGTTGTATCTTCGAGTAGCACTCAAACCGGTTCGACCACGGGTAAACCCGGGTCGGTTTGGGACGGGTGTTACATGGGCAAACCCGGTACCCAATTAGACTCAATTTCTCCTTTAGTTTTTCATTTTTAACTCATCGATCGAGCAGTCTGTCGTTCCCTCTCGAAACCATAATACTAAAAAAAAGTAGCTCCCATCTCGAGAATTTCTTTGCAATCGAGATGCAGTTTGATTTGGGATTTACCCAATGGGTAGTGGGCATGTCGGTAGGGGCGGAGCTAGGGGCTCCGAGGGGAGTCTCTGGATCCCACTTGACAAATGATTGTTTTGAAAAAAATGTATGCAAAATAATAACATAAATGCTTATAATTGAATATTGAACTTCACTTGGACTTGATCGAAACTCTTATTATTCAATCATTTTGCTGATTTTTTATTCTGGACTCCACTTGGCATAATTTCTGGCTACGCCATGTCGGGGCGATGATGGTTTAGATTTTGTACCTGTTTATATAGTCTCGGCGGGACGAGTACGGGTAATACCCATTTAATAAACGGGTGGGTAGTACCCAGACCCGTGAATACCCATTGCCAAACATAAGAAATTTAGGTACTAATTAAAAATGTTAACCTTAAAATGATCATTTTCTTACCCTAAAAGAGAAAGAAGGAATATCTCAAGAAAGAGCGATAACGTCAGTTTAGGCCTTTGTGTCCTGCATGGAGATTAGAAGACCATAATTTCAGAAAGATGAACTACTTTGCATGCATGCATGCATGGAGATCAGATATACACGTACGTACGTACCTTTCGAGTAAAAACGCAAACGGGAAAACGACCAGAGTTCCGACAACGTGACGGTAAATGACATAAACGTAAGGACTGAATCCTCGTTTGAAAGAAGCTTCGGTTATGAAATAGAGAAGAGTGTATGAAATCTGCACAAGAATCATGTACACGTGTGCCTGTACCTGCCCAGCTTCTTCAATGCCGCCATTGTTGTCTCCAATTTACAGAAATATAATGGAATAATAATTATAATACGACCATGACTATATGGTATGCTGACGAGCCGAGTCGAGCCGAGCTTTGCCCAGCTCGAGCTCGGCTCGTGAGGTTTGAATGCTGGCTCGAGCTCGGCTCGAGCTCGTGTCGAGCTTTCACACTCGAGCTCGAGCTCGGCTCGACCAAAGTTTTCTTGGCTCGAGCTCGGCTCGACTCGGCTCGAGCTATATAAAAATGTTAACCAACTGAAACTTACCCTAAGAGGAAGAAGGATAGCTCAAGAAGAGCGATAACGGTCGAGCTTAGCTTCGTGCTCTGGAGATAGGCAATTCGAAAGCTGAATCAGCTTTGCATGCATCAAGATCAGAAACCAAAATCGATACCATTTCATTACCAAAAATCGACCAATTTCCGCACTGACGGAAATCATAAACTAGCGCGATCTCCAAAAAGCTCGGTCTAGATAGAGAGTGTATTAAATCGCAGACAGCTCACGGTGCCATGTACTGCCAGCTCTCACTTCAATGGCCGCATGTTGTCTCCAAGTTACAGAAATATATGGTATAAATAATTATATATACGACACCAGTGAACTATATGGTATAATATGCTATATGGATTGGCAAACAGATAAAGGTATCATCTGGGCCGGACGTTCATCGTACTTATAGCCGACGATCATGACAATTATTCCGATTCTAGTTAGGTAGATTAATACAGAAGCATCTGAATTAACGATGTCGTTTTTTTTGTCAACTTATCTTTGTCGCGCGGTACTTTATGATGCTCCACACGTGAGCGTGCCAAAACTAGCAATGGATTTAAATAGGAAATTAATGTTTTTTTTTATAAATTTAAATAGGGGAATTATGTACACCTATAGGCATAAAGGTGGTGTCACGTGCTCGAGTGGCCTAATCTTTCATTTCTGAAAATCGTTGCTAAAAGATGTATCTTCGCCAACAATTCAACAATTTTGAATTCGTCGGCAGAAAGTCATTGCTAAAACTTCTGTTTTTTTAGAGCTAGCATTGAGCACGACATTGGCTTAAGGTGAGGGGATTTGAACTAAAAATAAAGAATGGGAGAGAAAAATAAAGAAAGGGAGGAGGAAGAAAGAAAAGGGAAATGAGAAATAAAAAAAAATAAAAAAATCTGACGTGGCATAAATGTCACACGTCACGTCAGAATTTGGGCACAGTCAGCTAACTCCGTTAGGCCATGTAGGATGATTTTGTAAGAAAACTGACGACATGCCAATTTAAAAAATGTGCTCAAAAGGTCGTGTCTGTCAATATTGGAATTTGGCAAACAATATGTACAGATTCGTAATAAGTCTAAAGTTCATGCTGTATAAGGGTATTAGGCCTTCAAAATATAACCAAATGATCGCTCAAAGTTTGTTCGTAATGAACTGACGGAAGTGAAACTTTTATCCTATCTACTTATCTAGGGTCCAAATTAGCTTCTACTAAGTAACTTGAAATTTCACTCGAAACTATACCAATAATTCGAAACTTGATCATTTAACAGAGCAATTAAGAATTAATGCAAACTACATCTTCATGGAAGAGGTTATAGGTTCGAATCCACACCAAAAAAAAAAAAACTAATGCAACTGTTTCCATTCTAAGTTCTCCATGAAAAGCTTCCAACTTGCATTAGCCTGAACCAGTTTATCCTTAGCTCCCATCCGCTTCTCCCCGGCTTGCTTCCTCCGGGCGTGTTGCTTCTTCAGTTCCTCCAGTTCCTTGGACGCCTCTTCATTGGCCTTGTCCAGTTCGACAGTTGTAGAACACTTATGCTCGAGAATTTTGGCCTTGCGGGCGGTAAGTTCTTGAAATTCAACCTCCAGCTTCATGTCTTCTTCCTCGAGCCTAGAAACCTCTGCCTCCAAACAAGTCAACTGACCCTTCCTGTGAACCAGCCTTGTCTCCAGTTCTTTGATCATCTGGGCTACAGATGATTCCTCGTTGTGGCTTGTTTCAATAGCTGACAATGAGCTAGGAACAGTCTCTTTAAACTCAGCCAGGCGTGAGACCAAGTCTTTCAGGACAGTCTCCTCTAGAGGATCAGTTGCCTGCTTGAGAATTTCAAGGGCAGTGCTCTCTGCTTCATCAAGTGATTTGGACTGGCTTAGGGCCTCGAGTGAGGTGTCGAGGAAGCCGAAAAGTTTCTCCCTTTGTTGTTGCAGCACGCCTGAACCATGGCCTGGATTCGAGCAAGAGTTGCAAATGGATGACATTGTTGAAAGTTGCGCTATCAGGTTTCGAGAGGTTAATTGCACACTTGATAAGGAACTGCTAGTTAACTTAGCAAGACTATCAACCTGAATCAGAAAGCAACATGACACATGAAGCAAATGAAAGAGGGTCAACACATTCTAAGAGAGCTCAAAGTAATCACCTGTTTGATAGCTTCGCTTGCTTGATCAGCCTCGATCACTTTAGGTTTATCAGTAGCACCAACTTCATTAAGAGACTTAACAATAGAAACTTCAGCTTCAAAGATGAGGGTATCATTCACAAGGTATCCTTTCTGAGAAAGGTCGCCTATCGGAACAAAACTCGGACATCCCCAGTCAGTCATGTCTTGATCGAATTTCTGTGTGAAACCTGCATGCAGAGTGATGCAGATATGTTGAATCTCTAAAATGGCCTAGCCCAGGATATCAGTTTGCATACGGAAATCAAACAAAATTTCACATAGCAGAAGAGAGAGTTACTCTCTTGCACAGAAGAAGAGCCAGTGATTTGGCCGACTAGAGTCAATCTGAAGTCAGCTTCCACACTCCATCCGCAGGGCATCATTTGCTCATCGGAAAAATTCAAATACACAGACAGACAATCATCCATCATCATCATCATTTGGGGAAACAGAAATCTTCCTGCAAATCGGGGTCCCAGCAGAATGTTTAGGGTTGAAAGGGGAAGGAAGGAACGACGAGCGTATTACAAGAAACTGCAATCATGATCAAGTTACCAATTATGGCCTCCAGCTAAGAAAGCGTCGGAATAAAGCTCGGATTCTTTCAGCTTCGAGAAACCCTCAATCCTCCATGTGAATTTCTTTGTTTCCTCCTTTGTCATGACCTGCTTGTCCTTCTCCGCCATTTCTACAAGCATAGACGAAACAGGAAACGAATAAGGGTTGACAAAATTCCGGCATTAGTACTTCGCAAGGCCAGTAAAGTAGTAAACTTACAAACGGAGCTACGAACGGCGAGAGAGGTTGCTGAGCTCGGCCGGCGGCGAGAAAATTAGCCGGAAACTGTTTTTTACCTTTTTACCAGCGTTTCACGGCTTTTAACTTTCACGCGTTGATAAGAAAATCGTGCCAGGATAGGAATTATGAAAAAAACAATGATTTCTCATATTAAGCAAATTTCAGTCATTAGATCAATATCTTTCATAATCTAACGGCTCAGATCATAAGGGTAAAAATGGAAAAAAGCATTGCCAAATTCCAACACAGTCGATTGTCGAATTCTTCCTTAGTTGTTGGAAAACTCTATATCATTGAACCACCATTGTAGGGTTCTGGCAGTTTAAGCAGTCAAGAGAGTAAGAGACTACTGCAACTATGATTACCATCCTAACTGCTCCTTGAAAAGCTTCCAACTTGCATTCGATTGTGCCAGTTCCTCCTCGGCTCTCTTCCGCTTTCGGCCAGCTTGCTTCTGTTTGGTATGTTGATCCTTCAATTCATCTAGTTCCTTGGAAGCAACTTGGTTGGCCTTCTTCAGTTCCGCCTCGGTAAAGCTCATATGTTAAGAATTCTAGCCTTCCGGGCAGTTAACTGCTGAATTTCGGCATCCAGCTTCGAGCCTTCTTCCCCAAGTCTAGAAACCTCTGCCTCCAAAGAGGTCAACTGACCCTTTCTATGAACCAGCCTTGCCTCTAGATCTTCTGACATCTGGGCTGCAGATGACTCTATAGCATGGCTAGATTCAATAGTTGATAGAGAGCTAGGAATGACCTCTTTGAACTTGTCAAGACGCGAGACTAAGCCTCTCATAGTCTTCTTCGCTAGTGGATCAGTGACCAGCTCAAGAACTTCGACCGCTGTGTTCTTAACTTCGTTGAGTGATCTGGTCTGGCAAAGAGCTTCAAGTGACATATCAAAGAATCCAACGAGTTTCTCCCTGTGCTTTTCCATCAAGCCAGAGTTATGGTCAGGACTTGAACAAGTGGTGTCAACAGAGGAAGAAGAGCTGTTGAGACTGCTTCTGGTCATTGTTGAAAGTTCAGCAATCAGGTTTCTAGAGGTTAATTGGACAGCTGATGGAGAGAAGGCACTGCCGGTGCTTCCGCTTGTCTTAGCAGGACTATCCACCTGAAACCAAATGAAAAGAACCCATGAAGGAAATGAAAGAATCAAGGATGGTGATGGGTGCTCTTACACCAAAGTAACAGTTTGTGCATTCTCTGCACGAGAGTTCGTCTATAATCACCTGAATCTCCCGCGAAAGGGGCTTGAGCCATGACAATGGTTCTTCGATAGGTAAGCGAGATTCACCAACATCAGTCACTTTCAGTTCACTAGCAGCAGCTTCTGATGCTCTCGCACCCTACAAGCAGGTTACACAGTTCACATATTTTGATGAAAGAGCTAAGGCATAAGGACCCAAATCATTTCCAGAGACTTACAGTACAAATCTCAGTTTCAAGAATGATGGTATCATTGACTAGGAAACCTTTACGAGAAAGGTCCGAAATCGGAACAAAAGAAGTAAATCCCCAGTTATCCTGATATTTAATGAAAGTGTGTTGGGAACCTGCAGGGAAATGTAGAATCATTCTAGCAAAGTAGCAACCAAATTCTGAAAACGATCTTTAGAGCTACGTAATACGAGAGATAGAGGGTTACTCTTTTTCACAGAGGCGCCGCCGAGCTGGTTGACAAGAGTAAAGCTGAAGTAAGCTGGCACATTCACACTCGTATTGAATTCAGAAAATTGCAAGTATACAGACAGATGATCCACTTCATTTCCTCTTGGATAAACAAAAATCATCCTGAAAGAAACGCAATCGAATCGAGAAGCGGTACAACAGGAAAGACTATTAGGGTTTTACAGAAGAAACACAAAAAAAAAACCCGACGAACAGTGAGAAGAGTAACAAATTTACCAGTTATAGCTCCCTAGTATGAATCTTTGGGTACAAAAAAGCGGCTCCTGCTTCGAGAAATTATCAATCCTCCATGTGGATTTCTTGAGATCGATCTTCATAGCTGGGCTATTTTTCTTCGCAGCAGCGTTAAGCTTAAGCAACCTCCTCAAAAGCCGGGAGAGAGTGAAGTGAATCGACGGCCTATGAGAAATTGGGTGAATGAATCTCAGCGTCTTTTTTTTTTTGATGAATGCTATATATATATACATTAATCAAAGAAAGGGCAACAATTGGAGAACAGGGAAAGCACAACATTCCCCCATTTCCTGTACAAAAGATCCTACACCCTACCCTGTACAAAAACCCCTGAACATAAACCACCAGCCCAGAAAATTGCAGAAACATACAGCAATCAGGTCAAACAAACCCCTCTCCCAACTTTAGTACCCCACTCCCCAAAAAACTAAAGCAAGCAAGAGGATATCGCCTGATCCCATCCCAAAACGCAGACCAAACGGAAGAAAACGTACCCAGAGCACTGACTTCGAGCAGCAGAGACATCATGTAGCCGTAAGTTGTCTCATCCAAAGCTCGAAATCATGTTGAGAGATCCGAGCTTGAACCTTAAGCCAAGAGCAAGCGGACACCACGAGCGGAAGAACACTCGAGAAGCTGAGGCAGTAGCATCCTTGAAAATAGCATCATTCCTTTCGAGCCAAACGTACCAGCAGAAGCTGTGCAAAATAACCCTCTTTAGATCTGCAAACGAGGATTCACAGTTCAGCCCTTTCCATCCCGAGATGAGATCCGAAACATTGGTCGGCAAAGGCCCAAAGATGGAAAGTCTCGAACTGATTCTACTCCAAATTTGCAGGGTAAATGGGCAGTGAATGAATAGATGACTAGCTGACTCCTCGTTGAGTAGACAAAGAGCGCACCGATTCGGCAAACAAAACCCTCTTCTTTGAAGCACATCAAGAGTAGAGATCCGGTTGTGAAAAACCAACCACATAAAACATTGAATCTTCAAAGGCACCACTGTGATCCAAATGGACTTATGCGGAAAATTACCCACACCTGGAAACTTGACAGCACGCAACTGCAGGTTGAGCGATCGGACCGAGAAGCTCGCCGAGCTCGTCAATGGCCAGCTCACCGAGGGGGGGCCCTCCGACACCGTCTCCTCCGGCAAATGCCTCAGAAACTGAACAAAGCGTCGGTACTCCTCCAAAGCTCCCATCCGAAGCTCCACCTGAAGAGGCATATTCCAGTCATCCCTGAAACAATCCGGAGAAAACTCGAACAAAAAGACGTTATTAAAGGAGGCGGCAGCAGCCACTCTAGGGAAAATCTCTCTCAACCTCACCCCTCTCACCCAGAAATCATCCCAAAAAGAGACCCACCCTCCCCCCGGATCGACAAAACCAAAATCCCAAAACAGAGAGCTCGCCTTGACAATCCACTTCCACATCGAAACCCCTGCACCCGGACAAATTCCATCTTGGACGCCACCTCGACGGACCCTCTCCACATTTAATGCTCATCAGAACCTTCCACCAAGCCTGTTGTTCAACTGCAAACCGCCATGCCCACTTCCAAGGAGTGCTTTGTTAAACGAATCCAGGTCGATAACTCCGAGACCTCCTCTTTGGATCGGGGTCTTAACCAGATTCCAGTTAACCAAATGCAATCTCCTTTTGGCTTCCGATCCGCCCCAAAGGAATCGTTTTTGGATGCTCTCAATTTTGGCAATAATCAAACCTGGCGCCCTCAAAATGGAAAGGTAGTAAGTTGGGAGATGCGAAAGCACTGACTTTAACAAAGTCACCCTCCCTCCAAACGACAAAAGGCGGCCTTTCCACCCCTCCAACCTTTTCCGTATGGAGGACAACACCGGTTCCCAAATAGCGCAGCTCTTGGCCCTCGCCCCGAGTGGTAACCCCAAGTAGGTTGTCGGAAATGACTCTAAATCACATCCAAAACCCCTAGCAAACTCCTCAACCTCTGTCACCTCCCCCACCCCAAAGAGGGAGCTCTTATGCACATTAACTTTTAGACCGGTAATGTTCTCGAAGCAAATCAGAGCGGCCAGTAAGACATGAACCTGATCCTCCTCCGCGTCACAAAAGATAATCGCATCATCCGCGAAAAGGATATGGGAAACCTCACCACGTCTTTGATCTTCATTGAGAAAGAAACCTTTGAGCCAACCTAACTCCTGAAGACGATTCAGGATTTTGGACAGCACCTCCATAATCATGAGAAACAGAAAAGGCGACAGAGAATCACCCTGTCTTAGCCCGCGTGAACTTGGAAAAAAGCCCTCGGCCTCCCCGTTTACCAAGGTAGAGAAAACCGATGAAGAGACACAAGCTTTCATCCAGAAATCCATAATCCGGGAAACCCATGCGTTCCATCACCATCGCGAGGGCATTCCAGTTGACGTGGTCATAAGCCTTCTCGATATCCAGTTTGAAGACAAGCCCTGGTCTTCCACTTCTAATTCTGGAGTCAATTGCTTCATTAGCAATGAGAGAGGCATCCAAAATCTGTCTACCTCCCACAAAGGCACATTGGAAGCAAGAGATGACACCTTTCAATGGGATTTTAAGCCTTTCCATGAGAACTTTGCTAAGAATTTTATAGATCCCGTTCACCAGGCTAATAGGGCGTAAATCCTTGATATCCTCCACTGCCTCTTTCTTGGGGATAAGGCACAAGAAAGTACAACCATCATCCTTGGCAAAAAACCCGATCTATGAAACTCCCCTAAGCCCTCCATAAAATCCCCTTTAATCAGGTTCCAGAATCTCTTGAAAAAAGCCATGTGGAAACCGTCTGGGCCTGGCGCCTTGTCCCCTGTAGACGTCTTTATCACACTCCACACCTCGTCTTCAGAGAACTGGCGAATAAGCGCCCCTCTCTCTTCCTCCTTAACTTGCTCAAACTGTACTGCACGAGGGAAGGGGCGGTCGCGACTGTCCTCTGAATACAAGCGGGCATAGAAGGCCGGGATGGCCCTAGCCAAGGCTGCCTTTCCTGAACACTCCACCCCTTCAACTAAGATGCTCTCCAAACGGTTGCATCTCCGATTGTGAGTTGCCACCTTGTGAAAAAACTTGGTGTTACGATCCCCGTCGCGTACCCACTTTTCTCTAGACCTCTGTTTCCACATGATGAACTCCTGATTCCAAAGCTGAGATAACAGGCACTTCAATTTGCATCGTTCCAATCTTGTCTCCTCGACTAAGGAACCTACCTCCTCTAGCCGATCAAACTCTGCAATGCTGTCAAGCACATTCTCAATCTGCCTATCCACTCTCTTAAACACTTCCCTATTCCATTGAATTAAATCACCTTTTAGCCTTTTGAGTTTCAAGGCCATTGCCAAGAATCCGCTCCTACCCACCATCGGCGACTGCCAACTTCTGCTAACCAAAGAGTCGAACTCATCGTGTAACACCCACATCAATTCAAACGCCAAGGCCTACGCACCACTTCTCCTCCGCCACTATTAAGAGCCAACGGGCAATGATTAGAACAGAATCTTGGTTTCGCAACCAGGGAACACTCTGTAAAGTGCTCATCCCACTCATTTGAAACGAACACCCGATCAATTCTTGACAAAGACGGAGATGCCCGAAAATTGGTCCAAGTGAAGGAAGCACCAGATAAGGGGATCTCGATAAGACCTGCCTCGTCAATAAAGTCATTGAACAAATCAAGTTCACGTTGAGCTCTTGGCAACCCAACCACCTCACCTAATTCCCTAACCAAATTAAAATCTCCTACTATACAAACAGGCAAGGACCACCATTCTAGAATCTCACTAAGCTCGGTCAAGAATGCCTGCTTGTCCGTCCAGTTACACGGCCCGTAGACATTAACCAACAGCCAGCTAAGCGAATCACTCACATTCTTCAGAATGTTCACCACACAAAAACTGCCTATCCATTCGGCCTCAACCATATACAGATCTGCATTCCACATTGTAACTAAACCCCTGCTGAACCCACAGAAGGCTTGAACGACCACAGAATCCTAGGCGCAAAAGCTAAACTACGAATAATTGTCTCATCAACAACCTCCAACTTAGATTCCTGAACACACACAATGGAAGGATACCATCCCTGTAACCTATTTCTGATCTGAAACTCTTCTCGGGAGCTCCCAAACCCCTAACATTCCAACTTATAAGATTAAAAGTCATAAGAAAAGGGGCACGACTGTAACAAACCTTCTCTTCTTCCTCTAGATCGAACCTCCGTCAAGACTTCGGCCGAAGCGCCCAACTTGGATAACTCTCTTTCTGTTCTAGTTTTCCGGCTCGGTTTTTTCCGCCGACTCATCACTGCCTTAGCAGTCCCTCTCACCGCCTTCATCGCGTCGCACGACCCATCCTCTCCCACCAAATCTAACATTAGAGCAACCTTTGAAACTTTCTCCAGAATTCTTCCTTCCTCTGCGTTCGTTACTTCATCCCCTGTCTCTGAGCTTTCGAAAAGGGTAACCTCTGAGTCCAAATCAGAGGAAAAGTTGTGCAGATCAGGAAGGCACCTTTGGGCCAAAGCCATTTCCTTATCTTGAGAATACATCAAGGCCATTTCAGCAGGCCCACTTTCACACTGAAAAGAATTTCTGTTAGGCCCAACTTCTCCCACTTTCCTCCACCCGCCCGGCCCCAATCCAACCGTCACACACGAGGACAAAAGGGAAAGTAGGATGACTTCCTCAGAGAAAGAGAACTTTCTAGAAACCACACAGATCCGGAGTCCTCATGAAGCCTTAAGCCTACAAAGGAGCCAAAGTTCCTCTTTGCTAGTTGGCAGTCCTTTTCGCGCACGTTTCCCAAATCCGCAGAAAGAGACAACTCTGAACCTCTCCTATCTTCTTCCACCTGTCCATTCGAAGGAAACCTCCGGATAAAGACTCCTCCTCGGGAGCTGTGCCCACAACCACGCCTCCTTCTCTCTTCTCGCCGGCCGGACTTCCAAGATTCCGAACAGCCCCCCTCGCGTCCAGCAACATTCCTAGGGCCGTCACCTTACTCATCTTCCCTCCACCCCGAACTGATGACTCCCCCTGCTCAAACATCTTCGCTTTCCCTCTCCTTAACCTATCCTCCCACCCCAACAGACTGACTGGATGCATCTGTACCCTTGTAGGCGGAGATACGGACACAATCTCCTCCTTTCCCAATACCGGCTGCGCTTCGCATACCACCCTAACCGAGAAGTCTTCCTCAAGATAGCTTAATGATATTTGTGCTGGTGGGGGAGAAGAGGACATGATTTTTAGTCGCACCGAGTTTAGAGAGCAGAGTTTGTCATCGAAATCTAAGAAGCCCCCACAAACCTCTCCTAGGCTGCGATAAAGCTCCAAGGATTTCAGGTGAAGGGGAATCCCCTGCACCAAAACCCAAGCCATCCCAAGCTTCTGAAGAAAACTTGACCTCCCCGCTCCCTCCGTCCAACGATCCAAAAAGATGCGGGTCGACCCAAAGAGGCATCTGTTTAAGGACAGAATCCTCTTCACCGCTTCCTTGGAGGCGCAGTCAAGAAGCCATACATCATCCTCGAGGGACCAAATCTTGGCTGTCGCCGGGATGCCCCAGTTCTTTACCATCCAAGATCGGAAGATCTTCCAGTTAACCACCTCGTGCTCCTTTGACATAAAACGGAAACAAAGGCATCGTTCCAAGAAACGCCGTCTATCCGCCACGCCAGAGCTGTTGACCACTATCTTAGCTCCATTGAGAATAACACACCCACCCTCCAAGCGAGCCCGGATCCAGCCACGATATCCGCGTAGGATTTTCGGAAGCTCCCGGGCACCGACGTCGGAGGTCTCACCAATTCCGCCGTAATACCATCCAACACCTTTACCAGAGAGGGCCACCCTTCGCTGAAATCTTCTCCCGGAATATTAACGAAGAAGTGTTTTCCGTTACCACACTTCTCTGCCACGTTTAGAACGCGCTCTCCTTTCCTTCGGAAGCATCCAAGACGAAGCTCCCTTCTCTTCCCCAAGAACCCGCACTCTTTAGGCAACTCCCATCGGTTAGCAGCTGCTACTTCCAATGTGCTTTTGAACCACACCAACTCCTCCACATCTAAGAACACAAAATGCGAGGAAACCCCTTTGGAGACAACCAATCTGAAGTCCACCGGAGCAAAACGGTTTGATGATTCGAAGACCACCAAGACGTCCCTGAGTTTGAGACTACGTTTTGCCGATCCAAAACAACCCCCCGAGAAACCCCTGAAACAACCCGACCCCTCACCCTCTCTGACTCTCTCTCTCTCATCGCACCGTTTGATCAGGAATCTCAGCGTCTTTAAGAGTTGAAAATTTCTTATATTCATTCGCCGCCATTTCCTACCGCCGGGAAGCAGATTAGCCAATAGAAACGAAGAAATCGAAGAGAACGGAAATCGTTCAGGCGAAGAGAGTGGAAAAGAGTAGCTAGCTACAGAGGAGCAAGTGAAAGGATGGGCTGCTGGGCTTACCGGCCCACCTGGTAAAAGATTTCCCGCTCTTTACACTTTTCGGCTCCCGCGTTTTTTCAAAATCTTTTCTTTCATATTTAAACTTTCAAAAAATCATTTTTCTAATTAAATTCCCAACTCTGAAAGTCATTATACAGTGTGATCGCATATAGCTGTATAGACAACTCTGTTGGTTCCTGTCATGTGGACTGATCGGTCTTCGGGCAGTCCAACGACCATTTGCGAAATCATGACGATTACATTATGCGAAGTTGCTTGTACCGGAGCATCACGTAGTTTAAACATATAGACAAAACTACTTGTAAGACCAAAGGACCTAAGCTCCAACAAGTCAACAACTACTGCCATCCCAAGTTCTTCTTGAAAAGCTTCCAGCTTGCATTGGACTGAGCCAGCTTCTCCTCGGCTCTCATTCGCTTCCGACCAGCTTCCTTCCTTTCGCCATGCTGCTTCTTCAATTCAACCAGCTCCTCTGAAGCCTCTTGGTTGACCTTCTTCAGTTCGGCTTTAGCAGAGTTCATGTAATCCAGAATTTCATCCTTGCAGGTAGTTAACTGCTGAATTTCGTTCTCCAGCTTCATGCCTTCTTTCCCAAGTCTGGAAACCTCTGCCTCTAAAGTGGTCAACTGTCCCTTCTTGTGAGCTAGCCTTGCCTCCAGACCCTTGCTCGTCTGGATTACAGATGATTCAGTAGCATGGCTAGATTCGATAGTTGATAGTGAGCTAGGGATGACCTCTTTAAACTCGGCCAGGCGTGAGACCAAGTCTTCCATAATCGTCTTCTCGAGTGGATCAGTTACCTGCTCAACAATTTTGTTGGCAATATTCTCAACTTCACAGAAGGATTTGTCTTGCGAAAGGGCTTCAAGTGACATATCAAAGAACCCAATGAGTTTCTCCCTCTGCTGTTGCACGAAACTAGAACCACTGTCTGGAATTGAACTACAGATTTCAATTTCATCAGATGACGAAGAGTCGCTGTGACTGCTGTTGTTCATTGCTGAAAGTTCTGCTATCAGGTTCCTAGAGGTAAATTGGACAGCTGATGGAGAGAAGGGACTGACAGTACTGTCGGCCTCGGAAGGATTATCAACTTTTTTCTCTGTTGGCAGGGGTTCAGTCGATGCTTTGGTAACTTTGCGAGGTTGGTCAGCATCGATCTCTTTCAGTTCTTCAGTAGCTGCTTCCTGCAAGCAAGCGAGACATGCAACATATTCTGAGGAAATAAGCACCGGACTAGTGACCTTAGACTCAAATCGCTTTAGGGACTGATAGCATTCTGCCTAAGCAGGATTATCAACCTGGTTCACCAGGTTTCCAGAGAATGATGCTCTGGTAAATTTGCAAGGTTGATCACCACGGGTAACTTTCGGTTCACTAGTGGCAGCTTCTGATGCTCTCCCATACTACAAGCAGGTGACACAGTCAACATATTTTGAGGAAAGAACCAAGGCCCTAAGTACCCAAATCGTTTCCAGAGACTTACAGTATGAATCTCAGTTTCAATAACGATGGCATCATTGACAAGGAAACCTTTACGGTTAAGGTCCGAAATCGGAACAAAATGAGTAAATCCCCAGTCATCCAGATGTTTATTGAAACTGTGTTGGGAACCTGCAGCGAGATGTAGAATCATTCTAGCAAACCAAAGGGAAATTATGAAATCCTTTTCTAGAAAACGATCTTCATAGCTATGTAAGAAGAGAGAGTGTTACTCTTTTTCAAAGAAGAGGTGCCACTGCGTTGGTCGACAAGAGTAATGCTTAAGTCAGCAGCCACATTCCACCCGTCGGGCATTATCTTCGGATCAGCAAAATCCAAATATACAGATAGAAAATTAACATGATCTTTGTCTTTATTTCCCTTTGGATGAACAAGAACCCTCCTGCAAGAAGCGCAATCGGAACAAACTATTAGGGTTTTACGAAAAAGAAAGAGCGACGAACAATGAAGAGGGTTATCAATCAAGCTTACCATCTGTATCCCCCTGCTAAGAAAGTGTCAGAGTAAAGCTTGAGGGTTTTCAGCTTCGAGAAATTCTCAATCCTCCATGTGAATTTCTTGGTATCGTTCTTCATAGCTGGGTTCTTTCTCGTCGCCATTCCTATCAGTAGCAAGCACCTCCTGAATAATGGCAAAGGGACTGTTAGCCTTTAAGACAGAGAAGTTAATACCTTGCACCTTCTGTAATATTTTTTTTACAATTTGGTCCTTTAGGATTCTTTTTACACTTTAGTCCTCACGACTTTTATTTTTTACCTCTAAATTTTTAGAGATAAAAATTTGTTGCCATGTCTACACGATAAGTGGCTTTACATTCAGATGTTGGTTTATTAAGAATCGTAAGTTGGACTCTATGTGGTTTACTAAGAATCGTAAGTTGGACAACACAGGTTTTCAAATCTTGGTTCGTCAAGTCGCATTACTCATTAATGTTTGGTCAATTTTTTACGGGTTTCAGTAGCCTTCGGATCGAAGATTATTTGAACTATATATAGGTTTTTAAAGGGTTCTAGACAGATTTTCACGGGTACCATTAAACATTCTATCTAGGATTTGTTTAGATTGTCTTCGATATCTAGTCAAGACTTAAGAGTCGGACTTGTGTCACTAAACTTTGGGTGGCACGACGGAATGGTCCTTAAACTATAAACAATTCGCAGAGTAGTACTTCAACTTTGAATTAGTTTATATTTTGTACTTCTAACAGAACAGTTGTGAAAACAGGCTGTATAGATAATTCAATGGACCCTTAAAACAGAAAGAACAACTACTCAGTAGCAGAATCAGGATAACCCAGATTTGCATGAAAAAGCTTAGAACTTGTTTACAACATCCCATGTGAAAACTTGCAGGTTGTAATCAAAGTCTGTTTTTTTTCAAGAAATGATGCAATTAGTTTGTATGCAAGCTAAGAGACTGAACATCTCTTCATTCTAATTTCACTCTGTGCTTATACTGCACCATGTGACATGTCGAAATGATCATACCATAACTGCTGTATAGTAAATCAGAAGGAAAAATTAGAGATACAGTGAAACAGTAACGTTTTTACGACTCGATCAAGGGTTCGGTTTCTATATATTGATGAACAAAGATTCAAGCTTTCTGTGGTAAGAACCTCAGAAGAAAGCATGAAGTTCTTTCTCCTCATTTCCCTCACTTTAACTTCCACATTCTTCTTGCTCTTCTTCCATGAAGCATCTGCTTCTGGGAAAAGTGATTTAGACACTTACATTGTGTTTCTGGACAAATCAGAAGGCCTAGCATCCATAGAATCAGATGATTTACATGACTGGTACACCACGTTCCTTCCCGAAGCTAGCTTAAGCTCAACTCGAGATGAGCGCATGGTGCATTCCTACCGCAGTGTGATCACAGGCTTTGCAGCTAAGCTTACACCAGAAGAAGCAAAAGCAATGGAACGTAAGGAAGGGTTTGTGTCTGCAAGAGTTGAGAGATCCTTGTCTCTACATACGACTCACACTCCCGAGTTCTTGGGTCTGCCCTCGGGAGCTAGTGGGAACTCTTTGATCAATCTTGGCAAAGGAGTGATCATTGGTATCATTGATACTGGCATCAAGCACGATCACCCTTCGTTTCGCGACCAAGGCATGCCTCCGCCTCCTGCAAGATGGAAAGGCAAGTGCGAGTTCAATGGTAACATGGCTTGTAACAACAAGCTCATTGGTGCTAGAAGCTTTGCCTCTCCAGGGAATGTTTCTGAAGAATTCTTCCATGGAAGTCACACTGCTGGAGAAGCTGCTGGAATGGCTGTGGAAGGCGCCAATGTGTTTGGGCAAGCGAATGGAACAGCGATGGGGATCGCCCCATTTGCCCACTTGGCAATGTACAAGGTCTGTGTCGAAGATGACTGCTTCGAGAGTTCGGTGTTGGCAGCTATGGATGCTGCTATAGAGGATGGTGTTGATGTGCTTTCACTGTCGCTTGGAACTTCATCGGATCATCTCTACGACGATGTTATTGCATTGGGTGCATTCAGAGCCATTCAAAGTGGCATCTTTGTGAGCTGCTCAGCTGGAAACAGCGGGCCAGATAGTTCTTCTGTCGAAAACGAGGCACCTTGGATTCTAACAGTCGGAGCAAGTACCATTGATAGGGATATCAGGACAACAGTAACGCTCGGAAACAACAAGCAGTTGCATGGTCAATCCCTCTTCCAGCCTAAGGACTTTCATCCACAACCACTGCCAATCATCGATGCTGGCTCGAGTGGCAACGCATCAGCAGCATTCTGTGGACCGAAATCACTGAAGAACATTGATGTTAGAGGCAAGATCGTTCTGTGCCAAATAGGTTTTGTTCCAAATGTCTATAAAGGAAGAGAAGTCAAAGAGAACGGCGGAGTAGCCATGATCTTGATCAATGATTTCACTGAAGGTTACACGACTGATGCAGAAGACCATGTCCTTCCTGCATCACACATCAACTACAAAGATGGATTGGCAATCAAAGCTTACTTGAGCTCCACGTTATCCCCAACTGCAACAATCTCATTCCAAGGTACCTTAATCGGTAAATCGAATGCTCCACAAGTAGCCTCGTTCTCGTCTAGAGGTCCCAGCAGACAAACTCCAGGGATCTTGAAACCGGACATCATTGGTCCCGGGGTGAACATCTTAGCAGCTTGGGGACAATCAGTGGACAATTCGACCAACTCATTCAACATCGTCTCGGGAACTTCAATGTCTTGCCCACACTTGAGTGGTGTTGCAGCTCTGCTTAAACAGGCTCACATGGACTGGTCACCTGCTGCAGTAAAGTCTGCCATTTTAACCACTGCTTACACTGTCGACCTTAGTGGCAAGCCAATCTCCAACGAGCAGAATTCGCCTGCTACAGTCTTCGATATGGGTGCTGGCCACGTGAATCCGCCAAGAGCTCTGGATCCAGGCTTGATATACGACATCCAACCGGATGATTACATCGCGTATATCTGCAGTTTGGGTTACAACGACACACAGATCAGAATGATCGTGCAGCGCAGTGTGAATTGCTCGGATGAATCTTCCAAACCAGAGGCTCAACTAAACTACCCTACATTTTCCATCTCGTTGAGTTCGAGTCCACGGACCTATACCAGAACGGTAACGAATGTCGGTTTGCCTAATTCGACTTACACCAGCAAGGTATTCCCACCAGAAGGTGTCGATGTTAAAGTCGAACCTGCTGAGATAACGTTCAACGAGCTGAAAGAGAACGCGACGTATTCCATAACATTCTGCAGAGTTGGAAACGTCACAGGCAATGTGGGTCAAGGTTCATTGGTGTGGTCATCTGTTGATGATAGGTACGAGGTTGTGAGTGCTATTGCTGTGATGTTTGTTTGATGAATCTTGTGCCCAGAAGCTCAGAAAGGACTAATGGAATGCTAATAATAAAGAATGATTGGTGTTCATCTGTTGTCTGTAACTATGTATGTCTCTGTGTATGGTAGCTTGGTTCTCAAGTTTTAAGATAGCAGATGTCAAGTTCACTATATATTGGCTGAGAGCTTGTCCGAAACTCGGTTTCGTAGCTCATGAGTCAGCTCGAATAGTAATTTTAATAATTGTATCGAATGTTAAGCTCGTGAGTGTAATGGTATAAGTTTACCTGACTGTGAGACCTATTTACAGAATCTTAACTTGAGCCTACCTTCACATGTCGGAGTGTGATGATGGCATAGTCGTTATTTTTAATTAGTTATTATACTTTAATTTGTTGAGGCATCGATTTGACACCCTAGAATTCAAGTCCTAGCTATGCCACTGGGCCTAAGCTCGATTAATTCAGCTCACGAGCCAGTTCAGAATCAGCTCATTTCGGTTTGGGTTTGTGAGTTGGCTCGATGTCGGGTTCGTGGAATTTGTTTGGAAAGTTGACCCTAAATTGTCAACGAATCAAAAGAAAGCAATACAAATCAAGTTAAGTGTTTAACAAATTTAGTACAAAAATTTGACAAATTTAGTCTGATTTTGACAATAGTCCAAATTTTGACAAATTATACAATATTTTGAAATCTAGTCCAATTTTTACAAATCTAGTCCAATTTTTTACAAATCTAGTACAGTTTTTGACAAATCAGTACAGTTTTTGACAAATCTAGTCCTTTTTGACAAATCTAGTCCATTTTGACAATCTAGTCAATTTTGACAACTCTAGTCCAAATTTTGACAAATCTAGTCCAAAATTTTGACAATCTAGTCTATTTTGACAATCTAGTCCAAATTTTGACAAATCTAGTCCAAATTTTGACAATCTAGTCCAATTTTGACAAATCTAGCCCAAATTTTGACAATCAGTTTGACAATCTGTCCATACAAATCTAGTCCATTATTGCAAATCTATTCCAAATTTTGACAAATCTATCAAATTCCGTTGACAATCTAATCCAGTTTTGACAATTCTAGTCCACTTGACAAATCTAATCCAAATTTGATAAACAAATCTAGTCCAGAATTTTGAAATGTTCACTTAAAATTTAGCCAAGTGACAATCATCCAGTTTTAAATTTGTCACTTTTGACAATCTATCCAAATTAACATCAGTCCTTTAACAATAAGTCCAGAATTTTGACAAATCTAGTCCAGAATTTTGACAAATTAGTCCAAATTTTGACAAATTTAGTCCAGATTTTGACAAATTTAGTCCAGATTTACAATCAATCCAGACAATCTAGTCAAGAATTTCGACAATTCTAGTCCAAAATCCGGGTTTGTGGGTTGGCTCGATAATCTGAATTTTGGTAAGATTTGGAAATTTAGGGTTTCATAATCTGAATTTTACTGGAGCTATTTCGTAGACTCCTCCGTTCGACCGTTCCCATAACCTATTTCGTAGTCGTCGTTTCCTGCACTCCTCTGTTCCCGTGTTCCCATCCTCATCCCAACTTTCTTCCCAATTCCGAACATGGTTAATCGAATCCTCTGTTCGTAGTTGGAAGGAGAAGCTCCATTCTTCCCATTCCCAGGTTCCGTTTGCTTCAGCTCAAGAGTCTGGAGTAGTAACTCGCCTCCAACCCTTGTAAGCCTCCTTCCAACTACGAGATTGAGTGAGTGACAGCTTAACTGTTAATACTTCCTGCTGTTTATCATTGCTGTATTTTGATTCATTGTATTCCTACTATTTATCATTGCTATTTTGAACTCGTTTTAACCGAAGCTCTGTGTGCATATCCAGTTTGATTTTGGTTTCCATTGTATCTTTTAATTCATTGCCCGATCCCCCCGGAATTCAACTTCCAATGCAATCCGACTTCCTGCCTAACGCTGGTACAAATTCCGCAGGCCGCAGGAGGAACAAGAAGAAAGGCTGGATGGCCGGAGCAGGGTTGTGTTGCAGTTTGTCTGTCTCAGTTCAAAGCAGGGCCACTGCCTCCTTTATGGCTAGGCTTCCAGTTCCATTGCTGAAGCAACGACATAACTTTAGGTTAAAGTTTAAGATTTTCAGTGATGTTCGAGTGGCAGCAGCATCAAGTTCATCTTCGACTAGATTGTTTAGCTGCGGATGTTCATTGGCTGAGGACCGTGTCGCCGTGGACATGGGGAATTATAAGGAGGCTTTTGCAAGAAGAATGGCCATGGCTGGACTCAAACCACACCATTCTATTGGTGAGTTTTTCTTGTGTCTGCGTGAGAGATTGTTTTGTCCCAAGTTAGGATACAGAATGAAGAAATATATGGGGTTTTTAGTGATTTCATTTTGAATTATGAAAATTGGTGAGAGGAAGGGGAGTGACTTTGTATCTTGGTTGTTTTGGAGGTGGATTTCTGGATATTGATGTATAATAGGAAAGAAAGTTTGAAATTTTCATCCCTTCTGCTGGGAACTTGTAGTTACTAGTCAAGTGTTGAAGTTACTCAGATAGTTATGTGTTGCTGCAGCTTTAGGAGTATCAGGTGGCCCCGACAGTATGGCATTGTGTTTCCTAACTGCCGCTTGGAAAATCGATGGTCCTAATGCTGCTGGCCAGAGTTGTGGCTATATTGATGGACTCTTGGCAATAATCGTTGATCATGGGCTACGTGCAGAGAGCAAAGAGGAGGCACGCATTGTTTCCCACCGTGTTTCTAAAATGGGTATGTTATGGATTCTTTGGGATGAGAGAGACCATGATACATGTCTGTGTTTTTTTGTTTTTATTTTAGATGTAACTTGACCATATTTGGTAGGAATCAGATGTGAGATTGCGGAGTGTAATTGGTCAGATGGAAGGCCTAAACAAGGTCATCTGCAAGAGGCAGCACGCGAGATGAGGTTACTTTACTTGTCTTGAAGCCGCAGACGTTGTTTGTTGTTAGACTAGAAGCTAATTTTATGATTTTCAGGTATCAGATGTTCCAGAAAGTTTGTATTCAGCATCAGATTGATGTGTTACTTATTGCCCATCATGCAGATGACCAGGTTTGATTGATGTGTTACTTATTGCCCATTGTGGTTTCCGTATTAGATGTACAGATAAGTAGGAAACATGTTTTATTAAGGAAGTTTAGACTCTAGTTCTCTAAGTTGTATATATACCTATGTAAACCCTATGTGAATGATTAATACGAGACAGATTTCTCACCAAATATCTCTCTCGAAAATGCAATACATTGATGTGGAAATATTTTTGCAGGCTGAGCTTCTCATTCTTAGACTTTCGCGAAGTAGTGGTGTGCTTGGACTTGCAGGCATGGCATTTACTTCTCAGTTGTTCTCTTCAAGCACTGTTTTGCATAATCAAGGTTCGAACAATAAAGGCACACTTGTAGTGCGTCCACTCTTGCATTTTTCTAAAGAAGACATGTACAAGGTCAGTGTATATAAAGGTACAATACAGATCATATGCTATAGCATGTGGAGAAGCTGTCTTCTGAAATACTTATTTTCCCCTAGATATGTCAAGCAGGTAATCAGGAGTGGGTGGAGGACCCAACAAATCAAAACCCACTGTATGCTCGGAACAGAATCAAAATTGCATTGGCAAAATTGTCATCATGTGAGTCGGATTGACAAAAGGCTAGAGCTGTTCTAACATTCTGTACTTGATTGATGCTGTTGGATTGAATTATGCTTTGGCTGTCTGATTTACCAGATTCCTTCCAGTCGGAGCTACAGGCAATTATATCTTCCTGTCGCAAAACACGTGCATATGTTGACCATGTCTGTAATAATTTGATAGATCAGGCTGTGACCATTATGGATGTAAGAATGGATTTTGTTTCTCAACTCATTTGAATAGCTAGAATCCTGTTTAAACTGCTGTTCTTAACACATTTGTTGCATGTTATTCCTTTTTACACCATGGTTTCCCCAATTCTTTCCTTGCAGCAAGGTTATGCTATTATTGATTTGATCATTCTTAATCCATCAGAAGTTCCTGATATATGTCTTTCAAAGGCCATTGCCTTGGTACTGCAGGTAATTCTCGCTTCTATCACCTGTTAGATATGTTTTCAGGTTAAATTTCCTGGCTGGTCTTCCTAAAACGCTAATATTTTTCCATCTTAATGCATCAGTTTATCTCTCAACGGCACAGGCCTGTTAGAGGTGCCACTTCAAAATTGTTATTGGATTACATTCGTACTTTCCCATGTAAGGCAAGTTTACTAGACTGCAATTTGATGCAACTATTTCTTGTTTATCTTGTATAGAATAAGCTGTTTCTGGTTTATCTCTATCAAGCCTTCAAGTTAATCTCCTCCTTGCCTGTGTTTAAAAGCGTGCAACTATACACCTGTTTGGCCCAGCTTCTAATAGAAGAAGATTAACATGTTCCTTAAGAAAGAGTTGTTGATATCATGATCGAGTGGCACATTATATTTTGCTTATGTATTTGCTCCAACTTCAGAACTATCAATTACATATGTTTTCACCCAGCTATAGAATTCTACTTGTATTGTGAACATTTGTTTGATCATGAAAGTTGATTGGCGCAGTAGATTGCTCCTCACGTGGTGCGCTTGAGCTCTGCACTCTTGCGTTGCAATTAATGTCATAATGTGCATGGTGCTTGAGACTCTTGTTGGATATGTAAAGTGTGAATCTTTTAGTTTCCATCTCAGATGAATCTTGCTCTCTTCCCTTTTTTTCTGAACGTTGCTTTCAACAATTCTGCAGACTTCTTTTACAGCTTCTGGATGCTACCTTTGCCCCGCTCCTGGATCTAGGGGAACACAAATCTTAGTTTGCTGTTCTGTTGTTTGTCCTCGACCTTCAAAACCAGAAGTGATGAACATAGATTTTAGTAGAGAACAGAAGCAGTACTTTCCTCAGTGGGTAGACGAAATTATAGCCGAAGGGAAGTCATACGTAGATCAGTCTGTACCAGATGTATTAGATGTGAAGTTCATGGATGCAACATATCAATCAGTCTTAACCGAAGCCAAAAGACTCGGTATCATCAGTGAATCAACTTACATAGATACAATAACACTGCAAAGAGATGAAACGAAGAATTTCAAGCCTGACTCCGAGAATAAGATAAACTTGGAGCAAGAAAGCACAACGAATTCCAGCACAGCATCTGCAAGTGTGTTATTTCAGCCGGGACAAGCGTGCTACTTCATGAACAGATTCTTGATCACTTGGAGCAAACTGCCTGAACAGGACAGACAGTTTAGTCATTGCTACTCTCTGGAAGTCGATCATCAAACAGCTGAGATACGCCCTATGACTGAGTCTGACTGGCTCTATCTAGCTAAATTTGGAAAATCCGAAAGATCGAACGACTCGCAGTTGCAAATAACCGATTCAGGCAGTGAGAAAAGTGACAGTTACTTGGCATACTTGCAATTGTCAGCACAAAAATCTCTTCAATCTTTGAAGTCGATCCCTCTTGCTGCAAGACGAAGCCTGCCTGTCTTAGTAAATCGACAAGGAGTCTTGCTGAGTATTCCAGTATGTTTTCCATTCCTTATCTAATATTTTCCAATGAATATAATCTAGTTGATGTTTGTCCTGCTTGCTATTCTAACTTTTCAAAGTTTATCTTTATCTGCAGTCTGCACATCGTTCTTACATGCTATATTGTGAATCATTCAGGATACATCTGAAACAATCTTGTAAGTCTCGACTGATTGTTTATTGTTTGTGTTGTTTTCAGAGCATTGGATACAGCTGTTGCCCTTGTTTGATGGTTGAATGTGCATTCAAGCCAAGAGTGCCATTAGGGGGAGGTCACAGTTCATATTTGTAGATGATGTTCATAGAGGCCTTGACTGACAGTGCCAGTCATTTGTATGATATTCGAACAGAATAATTACGATGACAAACGCAAAAATTGTAGCTTCAGTTGATCATATTCAAATTGTCTCGAGCTTGACTCGGATTTGAATCGAGCTTTGAAAATTGAGCTCGAATTTGGGTCGTTTAAAAAATGCCAAGCTTGAGTTTGATTCGATAAAATAGCTAAATGAGCTCCACCTCTGGCCGACTCATTTAAGCTCTTGACGAGAAACTCGTTTAACAAAGCTCAGCTCGTTTACAAAGGTTCGTTTAAAATAGCTCGACTCGCTTACAAAAGCTCGTTTAAAATAGCTCGACTTGATTAACAGAAAATGTAACATTTAAAGTTCTCAAGTCAATTTTAAATTTTCAACCATCCAAAAATAAGACTTAAACTTAAAATTAACACTTTCGAATTCTCTCTGAGATATATGATTTTCCATAGACAATAAACGAGTATGTGCGCCAACAGTCCATTGAGTCGAGTTCGCTCGTGAACAAACCCAATCGAACTCTCGTAGGCTCAAATTTGGCTCGTCTCGAATTAAATTGAGTCATGAACGCATATTTACCGAGCCGAATGCCGAGTGAATCTCGAGTAGCTCTGTTGACTATCGGACCGGTTGAGTTTTTTTGGGTTGGGTTATTTTTGGGTTGATTGGTTTAGATTGAGTTCGATTGAGTTAAATTGGTTAGTTGGGTCAAGTCTAGATTCAATTAGGTGACATGGCAAGGGTTGACATGAAAAAAGTGTTGAAGTGGCTTTGCTGATATCAGCACTTAACATAAAATTTGGATGGGGAGTTAACGGATTGACCAAATTGTTACAAATCCAAAAGTTTATGACCAAAGTGGACAATAAGCCAAAAATATTGGGCTTTTGCTCTAATACCGATAATCAATCCTCTTCCTCCGTCCCGAAAGATTCGTAATCCGATCTCATGGCTTCCGCCGATCCAACTCCTCCTCCCACAACCACCGTCACTCCGCCGTCCGCCAAGCAAAATCCCATCCTCTCCTCTGCCGCACTCACAACCCCCACAGCTCCCGCCATCGTCGAAGCTGTCGGAACTTCCTCCTCCTCTCCTGCTACTCCCTCCGTCGCCACCACCTCCGAAGCCGATTTGGTCCACATCCCCAGCTACTCCCGTATTCAACCTGTCTTCTCTGTATAACTTTCCGATTTCTTGCTGTTTCGTGAACAAAGCATGTCTTAATTTTTCTATACCATATTTTGTTTTGCAGGTTGGTTCTCTTGGGACGACATTCACGAATGCGAGGTTCGCTTGCTCCCCGAGTTCTTCGATTCTCGATCCCCTTCCAAGACCCCTCGGCTTTACCAGTATATCAGAAACTCCATCGTCAAGCAATTCAGGCGGAATCCTTCCTCTAAGATCACCTTCACCGACGTTCGAAAGACTCTCGTCTCAGACGTCGGCTCAATTCGCAGAGTCTTCGATTTCTTGGATGCATGGGGTCTCATCAACTACTCCCCTTCTCCTACTTTAACCAAGCCTTTGAAGTGGGAAGACAAGGATTCCAAGTCCTCCCAACACGGTGCAATGGCTTCCACCTCCCAAGACGCTTCTCCTGTCGTTAAGGAAACAACCAAACGGCTGTGTAGTGCCTGCAAGTCCCCCTGCAGCATCGCTTGTTTTACTTGCGACAAGGTATGTACTAATTTGACCTAAAGGCTAAATCCCAATGCAATGCATTTTCCCTTTAATAGGACTGGATGAACTAATTTGTGTTCCTAATTGAATCATTGAACCAGTATGACTTCACTCTTTGTGCCCGGTGCTATGTCCGTGGCAATTATAGGGTTGGGGTTAGTTCATCGGATTTCAGGAGAGTCGAGATAAGCGAAGAGGCTAATGCTGATTGGACTGACAAGGAGACCGTGCAGCTACTAGAAGCGGTCATGCACTATGGTGATGATTGGAAGAAGGTTGCACAGTATGTTTCTGGTAGAAGTGAGAAAGACTGCATCACCCATTTCATTAAGCTTCCTATGGGGGAACAGCTTGCTTGCTCCGCAGATGTGGGAGGGATTCGAAACAAGCAGAACCAGATGAAAGATGATAACAATGCTGGATCCAGTATTGAACATAGTAGCCCTAGTAAAAGATTGTGCCTTACTCCACTTGCAGATGCCAGCAACCCGATAATGGCTCAGGTAAATCTATTTGTGACGTTTTGAGAAGTGGTTGTATACGACAATGACTAGTGAAAACCGTGTTAGCTTTAACTAAAACGCACTAACTCGAGACCAAACCAATGTCAGTTTTGCTGGATTTTCCATTAGCTTTTGCAGGTGTTTCTGATTTATGCATGCATTGTTCCAGTATATCATATTTACTGTTTCATGTTTTCTTTTTTCACAATTCGGCAGGCTGCATTCCTATCTGCTTTGGCTGGTACAAAGGTCGCTGAAGCTGCTGCTCAAGCAGCTGTAACTGCAGTGTCTAAGACGGGACAAGGAGAATCTAAGGCTAACATTAGAATTGTTCATAAAGGAATCCAAGGTAAAGAGGATGTATATGTTGATTATGCACAGCGATTTAGAACTATATAGCCTTCTTCGTTACTTGTAGTAGTTGGCCAATTTGGAGTAATAGGCCCGAGTAAGAATTGAGATTGAACTAATCGTGTGATGCTGTACTTTCCAAAGATCACTCCGTTTACTGAAATAATTGAGAGGAAGTGGATTTGCTTCTCTTTTGGATGTAGAGGAAAGTAATGGTTTTTGTTTTCTGTACACAGATAGTAGCATCACACACAATGGTAACAGTGTCCTGAAATCCTCCTCGGAAGAGGGTCATTCAGATGTAAACCCAATGCAGAAAGAAAAGACGAAGGTGGACGAAGAATTCTGCAGAGGTGCAGAGGTGCAGGTGAGTAGTAGTACAGCATGTGTAATCATTCCTTCCCATACTGGCAAGCTTAGATTTTTAGAGTTAAATGAATCCTTTCTGCAGATGAAGGAGATGATAGAGAAGATAATCGGGTTCGAGGAAATGGATTTGCAGATAGAAAAGGAGTGGAAACAGATGGAGCAAATGAGGAATATGCTGTTTTTTTGAGCAGTTGAACTACTTGTGTCCTAAAAGTTCAAGTCGGAGAAGCAGCGGAGGAGAAGACCAAGCAGGAGCAGGGGTGGGCTGAATATCAGTATGCGAGTGATGAGTGAGAAGTGTCCCGACCTTTATGTTAGTCGTTGTGAGATTTCGAACGATAGTTAGGTCATGTAAGTAAGTGAGGAGATTCGGAATGACGTTGTTGAGAATGTGTCCAGTGACACGGCAACGAATTTGTTGAATGGACCAACATGGATGTCACATAATGTTTGCAGTAAATTTTTCACCCGAGTTTCTCTCACCTTTTCAACTCTTCTAAACCCTTCCTTCGCATCGGAGAAGAAACCTTAAGTTTCGAGAATCAGGGAAGCAGAGGCGAAGCTGGAGTCCGAAATTAAGGCTCAGGTTCCAAGAGTAAATGCTTTGAGTTTCAATAGTTTGGATATGTAAGCAACACCAGATGACAGGTTTCAGGACAAGACTATACAGTTCATGAAACTACATTGGTAGCTGAGTTCTTAAGTTTTCAGATAGCAGATGACAAGTTCACTAGATATTGGCTCAGGAGGGTTCATGTTTTCGCAAGGCAAAATCGTGTCTGATTAACAGGAATCTGCAACTAATCAGTCATAGTGTCACTGTCGAATTACAGTTACCATAGGCTGAGCCACCTCGAAGATGGAGTCTGAAATTAAGCTCCTACTTGCAGTTACACATTAATTCTATGAGTCCGTTTTCTTACAGTCCTAAGTTCTCCTTGAAAAGTTTCCAGCTAAGATTGTTCTGTGCTAGCTTCTCCTTTGCTCTCAGCCGATTATTGCTAGCTTGCTCATGTTCTGTGTGTTCTCTCTTCAACTCTTCCAGTTCCCTTGCAGCCTCTTTGTTAGTAGCTTCCATTTCAGCTAGTGCCGAGTTCTTCTCACGAACAAGTTTGTCTTTACGAGCAAGTAACTGTTGAATCTCAGCCTCCATCTTCAACTGGTCTTCTTCAATCCTTGAAACTTCCGAATCCAGGAATGACAGTTTGTTTTGTCTCTGAAGAAGACTTCCCTCAAGCTGTTTCTGTCGCTTTGCGGAGGATGTTTCAACAATCGGGGAACTTTCAACAATGGATAGAGACTCGGGAGTGCTGTTCTTAAACTCAACCAGGCGTGACAGCAAGTCCTTCAGTACTCTCTTCTCAAATGGACTGGTTGCAAGATCAGAGATTTTGAGCACAACTTCATGTACATTGTCAAACCAATTGGCTTGGAAGATTGCCTCAAGTGACATTTCAAAGAATTCAGCCAGTTTTCGTCTCTGTTCCTGAAGTAAACCAGAACCATGATTTGCGTCATTGGTGGACACTTGGACGTCACCATCTGAAGTAGATTTCCAACTAGTAGCCATAGTTGAAAGTTCTGCAATCAGATTCTTCGAAGCTGATCGCACACTGGAGGAGCATGGATTCTTGACGGTGCTGGTTCGAGCAACCTGAAGCAATAGCTATGCATTCAAAGAACTGTGAGCCATTTGTTGACTCACGCAACTTTACATAGGTATTAGGGAGCTCACTGTCAATATATACCTTGCTGGATAATCGCAGTAAAGCTGAATCATGTCCAAATTGATCATACGCATCCAGCTCAATGACTTCTGGAACACCTGCATCCTTTGATACCCCTGGTTCCTGTAAGCAGAAGGGTCAATTATCCTGATTCTGGAGATTGCTTCTGAATCAAGACAATGGTTCGAGTGTTCTCATGGAACAAGTGCAAGGGTATCATAAATACCTGATTCTCTGTTGAAAGGGGTTCGATCGACAAATCGTTGACAGCTTCAGAAGGTTCAATTGTAGCAAGCTCTCTCTTCCTCTTTGCAGAATTACTAGTATCGTTGTCCTCTCTGTAGTACGCTTTGAATGTGGATCTTATGGTCTGCAATAACCGATCGCCATACTTGCTCACTGTTTCCCTGAACAAATCCAACAGTATAGCTGTTCAATAAATCAAAATGCTCAGAATTCAAAAGCATGGAAATTTGTTATTCATTAAACATCTCAACACTCACGTATCAAGTCCAGAAATCTGCTGGAGCATTTCATTTGTTCTTGGAATTTTTTCGACTATGTCTCGCAACGTAGTATCCCTACACCCCAAGATATGGAAAGACGAAAAAAAGAAAAGAAAACGAATTATAAATGTGCATACGAAATCGTTCATCAGTTAGTTAGAATGAGACCTCTAGTAATCTGAGACAATGTGACAGAACAAATGGTTGGCTAGCTAGCTCACGAGTATATGTCGATGCAGTCCTCGCACCTGATTCTTCATTCAGACAGTTCGAAGCTTCAATAAATCATCGTACAGCGTGGACTCTAGAGTCTGAGTAAATCAATCAAACAAACGAATGTTCAGTGTTTAAACAGGGGCAGAGAGATTTGAAAACATTTCAGGGAAAGAGCTGAAGAACCTTGCGAATATGAGCTTCAACAACGAGGGTACCATGAACACGGTATCCTTCACGAACAAGGTCGCTAACCCAAAACGTAAATCGATTAAGTTCCTTACGCATCTGGTTATCATCCTCTCCGAATGCTGCAGGAATATTTGTAGGAGCACCATAAGAAACTCTTAACAAAACAAACAAGGAATCGAAAATTCTACGGAGAATCAACTATCAAGACGATGGCATAGTAGTAGTAGAAAGTTACTGATGTCCGAAGAAAAACTGTTAGTGAGTTCGTTGACAAGAGTGAAGTTAACTGTAAAACTCAACATGCCCGCCATTGTTTCAGAATCAGCTAACTCCATATATACAGAGATATGGCCCATAGGACCATAAGCTTCCAGCGGGCGTACACAAATCTTCCTACACGCAAAGCACAATTACAGAGTAGCAGATGAAGGATGTTGTTAGGGTTCTTAATTTTTTTCTTTCCAAGGAAACGCATTAGAGATTCAAAAATTACCATCGGTGGCCCTCGAAGGAGAAAGTGGGTGAATGAATCTCGGGTTCTGTAATCTTTGAGAAATTCTCGATCCTCCATTTGAAGAACTTATCTCTCGGCGCCATTTTTCTACCACCGGGAAGCAGCAAGCGCCTACTAATTAGCTAATGGAAACTCTTAAGCAACGAAAACAGATAAAGAAATCGAAGAGAGCTAATTAACTTGGAAATCGTTCAGGCGAAGAAGAGAAGTGATTTCGTAAGCTTACGAATAGCAGAGATGATGCTGATCCGTCGCCGGGAAGTGTTAGGGATTGGCTTTGCCGTCTAGAACAAGATTTCCCGCTCTTCAGTTTTTATACTCTTCGGCTCCCGCGTTTTTTTTCGTTTTTTCCCCCCATAAAATCGTAAGCAATCAGCTTTGGGCCTCCAGAAGATTTATTTCCCCGGCCCAAAATTGAAATCCAAAAATTTATGTCCACGGCCCATTTAATTCAATACCATGTATTTAGGGGTCCAACTTTCTTAACATTTACAGTTGCTATTTGCTGTCCGTGTTTTACTGTACGCGATCCGTATTTTTACATAAATGGACAATTATGTCCTTGCAATCCATATTTACTAACGCAGTCCGTTTTTCACTAACGCAGTCCATTTTTCACTAAGAAGTATATAATTTTTAATCAATATTATTAATTTATATAATTTTTTATAATTTTCAATAAAATATTAAATTTTTAGACATATATAATTTTGCATCATTATTATTAATTTATTTAAATATTTATAATTTTTCATCATTATTCATTACTTTTTTTTGTCAAAGCATTATTCGTTACTAAACAGACTGCGTTAATAAAAATGCGGAATGGGTTAGTAAAAACAGATTGCGTTAGTAAAAAAATGAACTGGGTTAGTAAAAATAGAATGCGTCAGTAAAAAATGTACTACATTAGTAAAAAATGGACTGCGTTAGTAAAAAACGGACTGCAAGGACATAATTGTCCATTTATGTTAAAATACGAATTACGTACAGTAAAACACGAACCGCAAATAGCATCACCCTAAAATTTTTGTGCAGTAGGTTAGGAAGATCTTGGTTAAAATTTGGCAGAAGTACTTGTCTGTTATGCAGTTCAAAGTCAGCTGATCGTACTGTTACATTTAAAAGTTAAGTGACCACTCAGTTAACCACCCCAAACTTACCCAAAAGTGTTTTGTTTCTTAGAGTCCCAAGTTGTCCTTGAAGAGCTTCCAGTTAACATTGTTCCTAGCAAGTCTCTCCTTGGCTCTCAATCGATTCTTCCTAGCCTGCTCGTGTTCTCTTTGTTTTCTCTTCAATCCTTCCACTTCCCTGGAAGCCTCTCTGTTAGCAACTTCCAATTCAGCTAGTACCGATTTCTCCTCGCGAACGAGTTTGTCCTTACGAGCAATTAACTGTCGAATCTCAGCCTCCACCTTCATCTTCTCTTCCTCAATTCTCAAAGCTTTTGCATCCAGGAACGTCAGTTGGTTTTGTCTCTGAAGAAGACTTCCCTCAAGTTGTTTCCTTGTCTCTGCAGGGGATGTGTTTCAACCATGGGGGGACTTTCAACAATGGACATGGACTTGGGAGTGATGCTTCTAAACTCGACCAGACGTGACAGCAAGTCCTTCAGCACTCTCTTTTCAAATGGATCGGTTGCAAGATCAGAGATTTTCAGCACAACTTCACTTTGTCAAACAAATTGGCTAGGCAGATTGCCTCGAGTGACATTTCGAGGAATTCAACCAGTTTTCCTCTTTGTTCCTGAAGTAAAGCAGAATCCATATTTGCACCGTTGGTGGACTTCTGGGCATCGTCGACTGAAGTAGATTTCCAACTACTAGCCATCGTTGACAGTTCTGCAATCAGATTCTTCGAAGCTGATCGCACATTGGAGGAGGGACTCATGATGGTGCTAGTTCGAGCAACCTGAAGCACATAAGCCAAGGAAGTCAGCAGATGCATTACAACGAACCATGAGCCATTTGGTGCAATGTGAAACTGGAATCAAGTTTCAGGGAGTTCATTGATTATACTCTTTACCTTGTTGGATAATGGCGGTGAAGCTGAATCCCATCCAAATTGATCGTATGCGTCAAGCTCTATAACTTCTGGATCACCTGCATCCTTTGATATCCCTAGTTCCTGTAAGCAGAAGGCTCAATGATCCTGATTCTGGTGATTGTTTCTGAATCAAGACAATGGTTTGAGTGTTCTCATGGAACAAGATTAAAATGGTCTCTACCTGATTCTCTGTTGAAAGGGGTTCGGTCGATAAATCAACGATAGCTTCAGGAGGCTTGATTGTAGTATTCTTTGAAGAATCACTAATGTTGTTGCCTTTGCTGCCACTTTCATCCTCTCTGTAGTATTCTTTGATTGTGGATTCTATGGTCTGCAGCAACCGGTCTCCATACTTGCTTAGTTTACTCCTGAAGGAATCCAAATATAGTTGTTTAACAAGTCACAATAATCAAAACCATTAAAAGGTGCTATTTATCAAACCCCTCTGTACTCACGGCCCAATTCCATCAATCTTCTGGAGTTGCCCCTTTGTTCTTGGGATTTTTTTGCTTATGTCTTCCAAGGTAGGATACCTGCACCCCAAGACATGGAAAGATGAAACCCCAAAAGAAAACAAATTATAAATGGACATAAGAAATCATTCCTCAAGACTATGGGAGGAAATGTGACAGAACAAATTGTGGCTAGCTAACTCACGCAAGTATATGGTTAGATGCAGTCTTCAAACCTGACTCTTCATTCAGCACAAGACGAAGTATCAATAAATCGCTAAACAGCGTGGCCTGTCGACTCTGAGTGAATCAAACAAAAGTTCATTGTTTAAACTGGCAGCCAGAAATCGAATGAATCTAAGGGAAAGCTTAGGGACTGACAAAAAGAGAATTAACTTTGCGAATTTGAGCTTCAAGAATGAGGGTATCATCAACGAGGAATCCTTCACGAGATAAGTCCTCAATCGTAACGCAACACATACAACACATAAAACTAGTATTCCACTTGCTAAAACCGTCTTCGAATGCTACAGAGGATGATTTGCAGGAGCAAAATGAGAAACTCAGAACAAGAAAGAATCAAAATCATAAGCATGATCCATGGAGAATTAAGACGATGGCATAGTAGGAGAACTAACTGATTTCCACAGACAAACTGCGAGTGAATTGGTTGACAATAGTTAAGCAGAAATCAGCCCCCAGACTCTGTTCTTGTGCCCTTGTAACAGAATCAGGAAACTCCAAATATGCAGACATCCAGTCTATAGAATTTGGGGTGTAAAAACAAATCTTCCTACACGAAAAAACGCGTCAGGTGAGAGAACTGAGAAGCAGATTAAGGAAGGAAGAGTTAGGGTTTTCATCAAGTCAAGTTACCATTGGTGACCTTTGAGGGAGAAAGTGGGTGAATGAATCTCAGATACTTCAAGCGTTGAAAATTTCTCAATCTTCCAAGTGAACTTATCTTCTTTCGCCGCCATTGATTATTTCTCAGCTACTGATTAGCACCGGAAATGGAGGAAGAAATCGAAAAGAACGGAAATCGTTCAGGAGAAGAGATTTTTTAAAGTACACCTTACAAAGCGCAGCGGAGATGAAATCGGAAAAGAGATTATGCTTGCTGATCTGAGTATGAACTGTGAAGCTAGTGAGGAACAAGTGACAGTAATGGTCCTAATGGACTTGGATTTGCCGCCTGGTAGAAGATTTTCCCGCTTTTTTTCACTCTTCGTTTCCCGCCTTTTCCCATTTTTATAAAACCTTTTTAAATATTTTTCCGAAAATCAAAAGCAATCAGCTTTGGGCCCCCAGTGGGTTTTTTTCTCCCAAGCCCATGAAATCAAATCCAATGCTGTAGCGGTCACTTTAGTTTAGGTGGGGAACAAAGAGGTCACTTATATCAATTTATCATAAATCAGCATTGACACACAAACAAAGTTCTTTCACCATTCAAGTCCTAAACTATGCAAAATGACACAAAAGACTTGTTCACTGTTTAGTGTTTACAGTCCCAAGTTGTCCTTGAAGAGCTTCCAGCTAACATTGTTCTTAGCTAGTCTCTCCTTGGCTCTCAATCGATTCTTCCTAGCATGCTCATGTTCTCTTTGTTTTCTCTTCAATCCTTCCACTTCCCTGGAAGCCTCTCTGTTAGCAACCTCCAATTCAGCTAGTACCGATTTCTCCTCGCGAACGAGTTTGTCCTTACGAGCAACTAACTGTCGAATCTCAGCCTCCACCTTCATCTTCTCTTCCTCAATTCTCAAAGCTTTTGCATCCAAAGAACGTCAGTTGGTTTTGTCTCTGAAGAAGACTTCCCTCAAGTTGTTTCCTTGTCTCTGCAGGGGATGATGTTTCAACCATGGGAGGACTTTCAACAATGGACATGGACTTGGGAGTAATGCTTCTAAACTCGACCAGACGTGACAGCAAGTCCTTCAGCACTCTCTTTTCAAATGGATCGGTTGCAAGATCAGAGATTTTCAGCACAACTTCACTTACTTTGTCAAACAAACTGGCTACGCAGATTTCCTCGAGTGACATTTCAAGGAATTCAACCAGTTTTCGTCTTTGTTCCTGAAGAAGTAAAGCAGAACCATGATTTGCATCATTGGTGGACATGTTGGCATCATAAACTGGAGTATGTTTCCAAGTATTAGCCATGGTTGAAAGTTCTGCAATCAGATTCTTCGAAGCTGATCGCACATTGGAAGAGCAGGGACTCATGACGGTGCTAGTTCGAGCAACCTGAAGCACATAAGCCAAGGAAGGAAGTCAGCAGATGCATTGCAACGAATCATGAGCCATTTGGTGCAATGTGAAACTGGAATCAAGTTTCAGGGAGTTCATTGATTATGCTCTTTACCTTGTTGGATAATGGCGGTGAAGCTGAATCCCATCCAAATTGATCATATGCATCAAGCTCTATAACTTCTGGATCACCTGCATCCTTTGATATCCCTAGTTCCTGTAAGCAGAAGGCTCAATGATCCTGATTCTGGTGATTTCTTCTGAATCAAGACAATGGTTTGAGTGTTCTCATGGAACAAGATTAAAATGGTCTCTACCTGATTCTCCGTTGAAAGGGGTTCGGTCGATAAATCAACGATAGCTTCAGGAGGCTCAATTGTAGTATTCTTTGAAGAATCACTAATGTTGTTGCCTTTGCTGCCACTTTCATCCTCTCTGTAGTATTCTTTGATTGTCGATTCTATCGTCTGCAGCAACCGGTCTCCATACTTGCTTAGTCTACACCTGAATGAATCCAAGAACATAGTTGTTTTAACAACAAGTCATAATAATCAAAACCATCTCTATCAAATACTCACGGCCCAATTCCATCAATCTTCAGGAGCTGTGCCTTTGTTCTTGGGACTTTTTCGCTCATTTCTTTCAAGGTAAAATACCTGAACAACAAGGCAAGGAACGACGAATTATAAATCGACATAAGAAATCATTCCTCAGTTAGTTAAGATGAGACCTCTATGGGACTATGGGAGGCAATGAACAGAACAAATAGTGGCTAGCTAGCTCACCCAGCTATATAGTCAGACTCAGTCTTCAAACCTGATTCTTCATTCAACACAGTTCGAAGCATTGATAGTTCACTAAACAGCGTGGCCTTTCGACTCTGAGTGAATCAAACACAAAATGTTCATTGTTTAAACTGGCAGCCGGAAATTGAATGAATGGGACTGAAGAAAAGAAAAGAGATTTAACCTTACGAATTTGAGCTTCAAGAACGATGGTATCATCGACGAAGAATCCTTTACAATCAGACTTGCTAAGGTCAAACCAGTATCTAGAACTACTCTTATTCCACATGTTAAAACCCTCTTCGAATGCTACAGGGATGATTGCAGGAGCAATATGAGAAACTCTTAACAAGAAAGAATCACAATTATAAGCATGATCTATGGAGAATTAAGATGATGGCATAGTAGTAGTAGTAGTAGAAGTAACTGATTTCAAAAGACGAAGTGCGATTGAGTTGGTTGACAAGAGTTAAGCAGAAGTCAGCCGCCAAACTCAATTCTCTTGCCCTTTTATCAGAATCAGCAAACTCCACATATGCACCCAACCAGTTTACAGTATGTGGGGTAGCAAAACGAATCTTCCTACACGAAATGCATAATAGGTGAGAGGCAGATTAAGGAAGGAAGAGTTAGGGTTCTTATCAAGTCAAGTTACCATTTGTGGCCCTTGAGGGAGAATGTGGGTGAACGAATCTCAGCTACTCTAAGCGTTGAAAATTTCTCAATCCTCCAAGTGAACTTATCTTCTTTCGCCGCCATTGATTATTTCTCAGCTACTGATTAGCACCGGAAATAGACTTAGAAAACGGAAATCGTTCAGGCGAAGAGATTTTCTTGAAGTAAACCTTACAAAGAGCAGCGGAGATGAAAGAGGAAAAGAGAGTGTGAACTGTGAAGCTAGTGAGGAACAAGTGACAGTAATGGACTTGGATTTGCCGCCTGGTAGAAGATTTTCCCGCCTTTTTTCACTTTTCGATTCCCGCCTTTTCTCATTTTTATAATACCTTTTTAAATATTTTTCCTAGTAAAAATCCGAAAATCAAAAGCAAATCCAATGCTGTTGCGGTCACTTAAGTATATGTGGGGAACAAAGAGGTCACTTATCAATTATCATACATCAGCATTGACACAAAAAAGGTCATCATTCACCATTGACGCCTGTACATTCAAGTCCTAAACTATGCAAAATGACACAAGACTTTGTTCACTGTTTAGTGTTTACAGTCCCAAGTTGTCCTTGAAGAGCTTCCAGCTAACATTGTTCTTAGCTAGTCTCTCCTTGGCTCTCAATCGATTCTTCCTAGCATGCTCATGTTCTCTTTGTTTTCTCTTCAATCCTTCCACTTCCCTGGAAGCCTCTCTGTTAGCAACCTCCAATTCAGCTAGTACCGATTTCTCCTCGCGAACGAGTTTGTCCTTACGAGCAACTAACTGTCGAATTTCAGCCTCCACCTTCATCTTCTCTCCCTCAATTCTCAAAGCTTTTGCATCCAATAACGTCAGTTGGTTTTGTCTCTGAAGAAGACTCCCCTCAAGTTTCGTAGTTGTCTGCAGTGTGGATGCTTCAACTTCATCGGAACTTTGGATTATGGACAGAGACTCAGGGGTACTGTTCTTAAACTCATTCAGGCGTGACAGCAAGTCCTTCAACAAAGTCTTCTCAAATGGATCAGCAGTGAACTCGGAGATTTTCAGGACAACTTGACGAATTTCATCAAACCGATTGGATTGGCTGACTGCCTCAAGTGACATTTCGAAGAACTTGGCAAGTTTTTCTCTTTGTTTCAGCAGTGATGCAGAACCATGGCTGCCATCATTGGTGAGCAAATTGATTTCAATTGAAGTAGATTTCAAACTACTGGCCATGTTTGAAAGTTCTGCAATCAGATTCTTCGAAGTTAACTGAACCCTCGAGGAGCCTGGACTCATGATGTTGCTGGTTCGAGCAACCTGAGCCGCAAGCCATTCAGAAAGGTCAAAGGGTGGCAGTCCATGCTTTACACAAGTAGAGATAAGTTTCTAGGAGCTCATGGTCCATACCTTGCTGGATAAGGGTGGTGATGTTGAATCCTCAATCAGATTCTTCGAAGTTAACTGAACCCTCAAGGAGCCTGGATTCATAATGTTGCTGGTTCGAGCAACCTGAGCCGCAAGCCATTCAAAAAGGTCAAAGGGTGGCAGTCCATGCTTTACACAACTAGAGATAAGTTTCTAGGAGCTCATGGTCCATACCTTGCTGGATAAGGGTGGTGATGTCGAATCCTCATTCAGATTGTTCGAAGTTAACTGAACCCTCGAGGAGCCTGGACTCATGATGTTGCTGGTTCGAGCAACCTGAGCCGCAAGCCATTCAAAAAGGTCAAAGGGTGGCAGTCAGTGCTTTACACAAGTAGAGATAAGTTTCTAGGAGTTCATGGTCCATACCTTGCTGGATAAGGGTGGTGATGTCGAATCCTCAATCAGATTCTTCGAAGTTAACTGAACCCTCAAGGAGCCTGGACTCACGATGCTGGTTCGAGCAACCTGAGCCACAAGCCATTCAAAAAGGTCAAGGGTGGCAGTCAATGCTTTACACAACTAGAGATAAGTTTCTAGAAGCTCATGGTCCATACCTTGCTTGATGAGGGCGGTGATGTCGAATCCTCTTCAGATCGATCATCTGCCTCAGGCTCGATGACTTGTAGATTGCCTGCATCCTTTGATACCCCTAGTTCCTGTAAGAAAAAGTGCCAATGGTTTTGGTGGGTGTTTTTTATTTCAAACCAATTAATGGGTGTGTTCTCTAAGGTAAGGTGTAAGAGTGTCATCACCTTGTTCTTTGCTGAAGGAGGGTTGGTCAACCATACATTGGTAGCTTTACGAGGAATAGAACAGCTTGGCATTGTAACGCCCTCTCTTCTCTTAAGTTCATTAGTAGCAGCTTTTGGTGTTGTGGCAAACTGCAAGAAGATGAGACATTTAACATAGGTTAAGGAGAGAGCAAGGGTCAGGCGACATAAAAATCAAATTGAGTGAAGAGACTTAACGGTAGAAACTTCAGCTTCAAAAATGAGGATATCATTGACAAGGAATCCTTTACGAGCAAGTTCTACCCTCTTAGTAAAATACCTGAGGTTCCAGTCATGTATGCAAGCGCCTGCAGAGTTGGCAAGCAAATGAGAAAGTAGAATACTAGTCCAGAATAGCAGCTTTGAGAAGGAAATAGCATGTCATTTCTACAATGGGCATCCTATTTGCATTTGAAACGTGACGAAACCATTCAAAATTTTGAACTTTATCTATGTTAAAGATCAAATCAGAAACCAGAAGACATGATGGCAAAGAAAATGAGAGTTCGGAATCACTTGTTTCCACTGATAAGGAGCCTTTGCGTTGGTTGACAAGGGTTAAGCTGATGACAGCACTACATTCACTGGGCATCGTTTCCGAATCAACAAGTTCCAAATACACATACAGGTAGCAAACACGGTATCCCTTCGGGAAAGCAACAAACCTCCTGCAGGAAGTATGAGCAATGGGTTAGAAGAAGGAAGCTTAATAGATAGAACACGAGGATCTTCACATTTCAAGAATGTGCATGATTGTCAAGCTAGTTACCATTTGTGGCCTCCAGCTATGAAAGTGTCAGAATACATGTTTTGTTCCTGCTTTGAGAATTTCTCAACCCTCCATTTGAATTTATCGGTCGCCACTCGATGATCTTTCTTCCCCATTTCTGCTGCCTGTAAGCACCTTCTAAATTGACAAAGGAAGGAACATTCAATTCAAGTACCAATAAGCTAAGAGAAACAGCCAGAAACAGAAAGCTTGTACCTCCAGTCAGGAGTCGAGCAGTATGGTGAATCTAAATATAAATCCTCTGGCCATCCCTCGATGACGGCCTTTTGGAATCTTTCTTCATAACTAGCAGCTTCTGATGTTGTCAGTTCCTGCAAGCGAGAGACATTTAACTTATTTTTAAGGAAACAGCAAGGACCTAGGGAAGTTACTTAGGCTCAAAACAGTGTGAAGAGACTTAACGGTATAAACTCTGCACTCAAAAACTAGGTCGGAACCAAGAAGGCGGCCATATAAATCAAGCAATTTCATCTCGCCAAAATGCTTAAGTCCCCAGTTGTGTGTGGAACCTTCTGCAGGGTATAGCAAAAGAAACAAGACCATTCAAACATTTGAACTTTACATGTGTAAACCCCAGAGGCCAGAGGTTTTACCAATGGATTGATTCAAAACACAAATTAGGATCAGAGTTGAGAATTACTCCTAATCACGGGGGGGTCATCGTAGTAGCTGCAAAGAGTTAACTTAATTTCAGCTGGCACGCCACGTTGGTGGTAATTTGGAGTTGTTTTCGAATCAACAAGATCCAAGTATACATACAGATCACGAACATAGTCTGTCTTTGGGAAAACAACGAACCTACTGCAGGAATCAAGCGCAGATACGAATTAGGGTTTTACTAAAGATAGAAACAATGGGAGAGGAGGGGGGATTTTACCATTTGTGATCCCCAGCTAAGAAAGGCTTCGAATAAATGGTGCTATACTTCCAGTCCTCGACCCTCCATGTGAATTGCTTGGTCAGTTTCAACACCATTTCCACCAGCAGTAAACCCTAAATTGCCAAAAGAAAGAGAACATTACAGGTAAGAAAACAGAGGAAACCGAGTGCTTGTACTGTCTGCTGCTGATGAGTTTGTCAAGCTTCGTGACCTCGTAGACGGAGGCGAAAATGGAAGAGGAAATGACGCGAATGCTCAGTTGCTGAAGATTGATTAGTGAAGTAAAGAGTATGGATTTCCCGCCATGCCGCACTATTAAGCGAGACAAATAAAACAATTCTCCCGCCAATTTTAAGGCTTGCTAATTAATCTTTTTAATTCTAAAGAATATATAATTTATCTTGTTTGATTTGAATTTTAGTACATTGTAAAATTTAGAATGAAAAAAATTATAATTCTTGTATTACTCATTTGTAGATTTTCATAATTTGTTCGAAGCAAGCACTTCAACCAATGGTTTACATGTCTACATCAGTGTATTAACTTGCTCGATCCGCCAAGTGAGTATCGTAATTTGCTCGATGCTAGTTAACTAAAGTAGTACATATCCATCATAGTACACCTCCACCACTTAATTTTGGCCTCAAACCAAACAACTCGTACCTCGATCTCAAACCGACCACTCTGTAGGATATGAAAATTCTGTCTAATTGCAACCACGAAGCATACATAACATTAACCTTAACTGATTAACAACAACAAAAAGGCCATCTTTCAGCACCGAGGCCTGTACATTCAAGTACTAAACTACGCAAAAGAACAGCTTTCCGTTAACCAACATAGCAATCGCTGCCCGTACTAGCATTATCTACAATCTGCTACACCCTTCATTTTATGAGAGATTTTATGGTGAGAAATCCTTGATATTTCTTATTTAAGAACTCAAATCTAGGCCGTTGGATTTGTAACCGTAATAACCGTAATTGAGTGGTACTAAATGTACCAAAGGGTAAATCGGTAAATGTATAGTATTAAAAAAAATATTTTAATAAATCCCAAACCAACGTGGTCTTAGTAGTGGGGCGGTTATTTTTGTTTTTGTGTGTGTGTTTTTTTTCCTAAAGACAATACTATTGGTCAAAACTTTACTCTCTCAACTTGTTTTTTTTTCAATTTTTTCTATCTCTCATGAAATGGATTCAAACAAGAATGGTGTTCTTCATGATTTTGATTTGAATGAACCATTTGTTGATGAACATGTAGGCACTAAGGACGATCATTTGTTGATCGAACAAAGTAATATTCATGAAGTTGATGAAGAAGGTTAGTAACACGATGCTTGTCGTTTAATTTTAATTCAAATATCACTGATTTATGAATTGCATTCTATGTATATTTTTTGAGCGATATGATTTCACCGTTTACTAATGTGGTACCATTCGTTGTGTAATTGTACCATTCATATTAATTATTTTATTTGTTTTATAAAAGGTACCATTCGTGCCTAAATTGTACCATTCAAATGTTTCTGTACCACACGTTGTGTAATTGTACCATTCATATTAATGAATTCATTTATTTTTTAAAATGTACCATTCGTGCCTAAATTGTATCATTCAAATGTTTTTGTACCATCCGTAGTGAAATTGTACCATTCATATTAATGATATCATTTTATTTCTATAATGTACCATTCATGGCTAAACTGTATCATCCATATGTTTTTGTACCATTCGTAGTGAAATAATCATTTATTTCTATAATGTACCATTCATGGCTAAATTGTATGAACGGTACAACATAAAAACGGATGGAACAAAAATATTACCATGAACGGATACAAAATATAAAAACGGATGGAACAAAATATTACATGAACGTACAAAATAAAAATGGATGGAACAAAATATTACATGAACGGTACAAATAAAAACGGATGGAACAAAATATTACATGAACGGTACAAAATAAAAAGGATGGAACAAAATATTTCATGAACGGTACAAATAAAAACGAGACAATGGAACAAAATATTTACATAGAGAACGGTAAAAATAAAAACGGATGAGAAAAAATATTACTGACGTACAAAAAAAACGGATTCGGAACAAAATTACTGAACGGTAAAAATATACTTACCATAGCACCGAACTGAAGCTATGAAGAACTCCCACGAACAGCCGGACTCGACTGAAGAAAAGAGCTGCCGGAGTTGACCTGCCGTCTCGACTGAAGAAAAGAGCCGCCGCGCCGTTCCGTCCGACAAAGCCGCCGTGCCGTCCGGAAAAAATACCCTGCCGTGGAAGCTATGAAGAACTCCCACGAACAGCCGGACTCGACTGAAGAAAAGAGCTGCCGGAGTTGACCTGCCGTCTCGACTGAAGAAAAGAGCCGCCGCGCCGTTCCGTCCGAAAAAAATACCCTGCCGTGCCGGAGTTGACAAAGCCGCCGTGCCGGAGTTTCAGCAACGCCGACCACAAAAAAGAAAGAGAAGAAGCAGTTACTTTTTGAATATTAATTAGGATTTTCTGAATTTAATATGGTACCATAATTATCTCTTAATTATCCTAATTAGGTAGTTTTCAATAATGTAATTGACATATATATCCTTTTAACTACCCAAATTATATCAACCATTAGATTGATACTATAAGATCTAATGGCCCATAATGAAGTTCTTATATAAGAAATCCATAGGATTTCTCATTATACATAATCTGTCATTTTATAGCCCCAACTTCTCCTTGAAAAGCATCCAGCTTACATTGTCCTGAGCTAGCCTCTCCTTCGCTCTCAGTCGACTTCCCTTAGCTTGACTGTGCTCTGTCTGTTTACTCTTCAATTCTTCTAGTTCCCTGGAAACCTCTCTGTTAGCAACCTCCATTTCAGCTTCTGTTGTTTTCTTCTCGTTACCAAGTTTGTCTCTGAGAAGAACCAACAGCTCAATTTCTGCCTCCACTTTCATCTTTTCTTCAGCGATCCTAGAATCTTCAGAATCCAAGAAAGTTAGTTGCTTTTGTCTCTGAAGAAGACTTCACTTCAGCTCTTTCATTTTCTGTGCTGCAGATGTTTCCAATTCCGGGTGACTTTCAATCATGGACAGAGACTCAGGGGTACTCTTCCTAAACTCAGCAAGACGCGACAGCAAGTCCTTCAGCACTGATTTCTCAAACGGATCAGTTACCAGCTCAAGGGTTTTAAGGACCACTTCCTGTACATTGTCAAACCCATTGGACTTGCAGATTTTCTCGAGTGACAGTTTTAAGAATTTGGCGAGTTTTTCTTTTTGTTGCAGCAGTAGAGCAGGACTATCACTGGCCACATTTCTGGACAAATTGATTCCACCCACTGACGTTGAATTCCAACTACCGGCCATGGTTGAAAGCTCCGCTATCAAATTCTTAGAAGTTAACTGCACACTCGAGCAGGAAGGACTCGTGATGGTGGTGGTTCGAGCAACCTTAATAAAGCCATGCAAACAATTAATGTCGGTAGCAGATGCTTTACAAGGAATGAGAAGACACTTGGTGGGCTAAGTGGCTAACACAATTAGAAATAAGTTGCAGTACCTTGTTGGGTAGCGATGGTGAGGCTACCTTGTTGGGTAGCGATGGTGAGGCCCCATGAGATTGATCCACCATTTCAGGCTCAATTACTTGCTGATCACCTGAACCCTCTGATTCCCCTTGTTTCTGTAAGAAACTGGGTAAAAACTTTAGATTGGGATGCTTCTGAATTCAACCAATTATTTGTGTGTTTTTCATGGAGTTGAAAACTGTGGCCTCCAGATTGTAATCACCTGACTCTCTGGTGAAAGGGAACTGTCAATGCCGTTGCCACAGCTGCCACTTCCATCCTTTTTGTTGTAGTCTCTGATTGTGGCTTCTATAGTCTGCAGCAACCGATCCCCAATTTTGCCAAAAGTTTCCCTGAATGAATCAAGTGATCCAGTTGTTTAAACGTGCTTGAATGCATGACATAATCAAATATAGCTTCAGAACTCGTGGAAGTGTGGATTATCTATCAAACACATTAGCACTCACTTTCTAATCCCTTTAATCTTCATGAGTTCTTTCTTTGTTTTCGGTACGCTTTGGCTTATGCGCAGCATTGTAGCATGCCTAACTCCCCACGAAACGGAAAGAACAAAAGGTTTGACATATGGCCATAAGCAAGCAAACATTCAGAAAGTAATTATGTAAGAAGCAAAGTGACAAATAGATGGTGGAGAGCTCACTCAAATATATTGGATCTTGTAACCTGAGCAGTAGCCTCTTTACGAAGCTCAGTTTCAAGCGTTTTCAAATCAACATATAGTTTGGCAGCTAGATTCTGTGCCAAACAAGAAACAAATTTCAGCATTTAGATATTCAGGAAATCAATCAACTACGATAGCTTCAAATTTGCAGTTGCTTCCTGCAAACGGCCGACACGTTTTAGGTAAACTGCTAGGGAACTATATAAACTTAAGAACAGATTGAGTCAAGTGACTTAACTATACAAACTTGAGCTTCAATAATGATGGTATCCTTAACAAGAAATCCTCTAGGCGAACACTCGCCAATGGGAATGCAAAAGTTACATTCCCTGACTGGCTTGACAGTAGGCTCATTCTCGAAATTATGTATGAAACCTGCGAGCATGTTTGTTTCACAGGGATGTAGCCAATGCAATAAGCAGAACCCTAACGCAGAATAAAAAACATACCAAAATTACCATGAACAGAAACGCAATCTAAATTTTTAGGCTCGAACTTTATCCATGGATACTTGACAACAGAACAACTGGATGGCCATGGAAATTCAAGTAGCTGCTAAACAGTGGGAAATTCATTGGAAAGAACTGGACAAGAGCATATCAGGAAAGAGTTACCATATTTCCTGGAATAGAGGCTATTGGTTTGGTTGACAAGAGTAAGGCTGAAGTCAGCTGCCACACTCCAGGGTTTGAACATTTTTTCAGAATCGGAAAAATCCAAATATGCAGAGACATAACCATCCCTTCCCTTGGGCAAAAGAAGAATCCTCCTGCACACAGAAAGAAGCGCATGCAGAAGAACAGAAAGAAAACGGATTATGCAAAATCAAGGCATTAGGGTTTTACTACAGAGATGAGAAGTTAGGTTACGCTTTGTGGGTTCCAACTAAGAAAGTGTCGGAATAAAGCCAGGTTTCTTTCAGGCTTGAGAAGTTGGCAATCTTCCAGGTGAATTTCGTGACATCCTTACTCGACGGAGCATTCATTTCCACACCCGAGCAGGCAGCAGCAAGCAAGCAAGCAAGCACTTCCAGAGAACCTTTACGGGGAGAAGAGAGACGAAATCGGTAACTAATTAAGCCTGCGTGCAAACCTTCAGCATTGAGCAAAACGAGGGTGAAAATGAGAAACGGAGACGATGAAGATGCACTGAACCAGTGGAGTGGGAGTCAAAGTGAAAGTGAAGATGAATAAATATACAAGCAAGCAAGCGATGGGTTTTCCTGCCGGGTAAAAACCCGATCCGTAATATATCCACGGGGTTGGTTTGCATTTTGGGAAAATAACACTTTAGCCCCCTCTACTTTTCCAACTTAACATATAGCCCCCTACACTATAATTCGCTCATTTTACCCCCTCCTAGTTCGACCACTTTGCCGTTTGGGTCCTTCCGTTTTAACTTTGTTTTCTTAACATTAAATTTAGACACATCCGCACACTGACAGAGAGATATCAAAGGTAGGAGACAAAGAGTTGGTCATGCACGTAAATTGGGGAGGTATCACGAAGAGTATGATGAAATGCGAAGGGTTTTAAAAGTAAACATTTTATTCATCGATCTCAGTCTATCTAATTATATATATCCATATTCTCATTTAAAAACACTTAGTAAGCTAATACATGTCTATTGGAGCTAACGTGGGATACTGAATGCACATCAATTAACGTTATGAAGACAAAAGTTGTAACACAAGAACCCAAACGGCAAAGTGGTCGAAGTAGGAGGGGGTTAAATGAACGATTTATAGTGTAGGGGGGGCTGTCTGTTAAACTGACAAAGTAGAGGGGGCTAAAGTGCTATTTTCCCTTACATTTTTAGGGTATTCATCATCAAATTTTATTCATCACAGATTGCGTAAGTCTGAGCATGTAGCTATCTCAGACATAAGTCCACATAGAGCAGGGATAAACATAAACTCGTGGATGAACATCCTTCAGAGTCATCACCTGTACATCATCCAAGAAGCAAAACATAATAAGATGGCACAATTGATATGACCCTAGCCTATATCTACTACCAGTTCATTCTCCACAACTCTCAACTTTTCTGGTAGTTCCAAATCTTCTTGAAAAGCTTCCAGCTTGCATAGGATTGAGCTATTCCATCCTTGGCTCTCAGCCGACTCCCGTTAGCTTGCTCACGTTCTCTATGTTTTCTCTTCAGTTCTCCCAGTTCCTTGGAAGCCTCTCTGTTAGCTGCCTCCATTTCAGCCACTGCTGAATTCTTCTCTCGGACAAGTTTGTCGTTAGAGCTGAATCTCTGCTTCCACCTTCATCCTCTCTTGCTCAATTCTTGAAACTTCTGAATCCAGCAACGTTAGTTCCTTCTGTCTCTTAAGAAGACTTCCCTCCAGCTCCATTGTTCTCTGATGCGCTGGTGTAGTTTCAAATTCAGGGGTACCCTCCATAATTGACAGAGAGTTGGGGAAGATGGTCCAAAGGTCACTCAAACGTGGCAAGAATTCCTTCATTACTAACTTCTCAGATGGATCGGTTGCAAGCTCGTGGATTTTCTCTACTACTATCTTTACATCCCAAAACCTGTTGGCATGGCTGATTGACTCGAGTGACATTTCGAAGAAATCAGCAAGTTTATCTCTTTGTTGTTGAAGCAAAGCAGAATCACGAGTTTCGTCAATGGTGGACTCGGGGATCGTTTCAATCGAAGCAGGTTTCCAACCACTAGCCATACTTGAAAGTTCTGTTATCAGATTCTTCGAAGCTAATTGTACAGTCAAGGAGCAGGGACTCGTGATGGTGGTGGTTCGAGCAACCTGAAGCACAAGTCATGCAGAAGAGGTCAAGGTTAGCAGCAGATACATCATAAAAGAATGATATAAGCCATGTGGTGTGTTAACACTTGGGAGGAAAGTTAGTAGTCAGTACCTTGTTGGATAATGATGGTGAAACTGAATCACCTTTAGGTTGATGCTTTGCAACTGGCTCAATAACCGTAAGATCATCTGGCTCACTGGTGTCGTCGCCATTGTTGCCACTTCCTTCCTTTTTGCTACAGTCATTGTAGTAGTCACTAATTGTGGATTCTATGGTCTCCAGCACCCGAACTCCATATTTGATTGTGTTTGCCCTGAATGAATCCAGTAATGCAGTTGTCTAAGTCAATGTGATAAAAAGATCGGGATAATGATCAATGAACCAGCTTTAGAACACCGGGTACTCACTTCCCAACTCCACTAATAGGCTGTAGTTCTTCGATTGTTGTTGGAATTCTTCTGCTTATGTCTTTCAATGTATAAGACCTAAACCCCAAGAGATGGGGAAAAGCATTAAGAAATGGCCATGACCATGATAAACATTCAGATGAAACAGGACAAGAATTCTACTTGAGCAACTGGGCAAAAGGAAGTAATAATATGAGAGGCAGTGTGATGAACAAATGGTTGTAAACTTAAGCTCACCCAAAAATATAGGAATTATAACTCCTCTTACTGGATTCTTGATAAAGCCTAGCGTCAAGCGATTCCAAAGCGGTGTACACTTTGGCAACTAGATTCTGGGAAACAAATTGAAAACCCATTATTTAAGCAGGGGGTGATGCATGAACATTTAGAGAAAGAGCAAGGAACAGAGGGACTTAGGCTCAGACTGGGTCAATAAACTGAATGGTAGAAATTTCAGCCTCGATAATGAGGGTATCATTGACAAGGAATCCTTTTCGAAGATCACAGATTTGAGCAGAAAATTTGTATCCACCATACTCGCCCTTCTTTAAATTCCTTTTGTAACCTGATGAGGTGAGTTTATTTCACAGGGGAGTAAAGTAAGCAATGTAAAAGCAGAAACCCTAAATCTGGAGAAAACTGTTGAAGAACAGACAGTATATAGCAGGAGAAAATGGAGTTACTAGTTCGCATGGAGGAAGTTCGATTGAGTTGATCAACGAGAGTCAATCTGAAGTCAACTACCAAACTCCATCCGTCGGGTACTATCTTAGAATCAACAAACACCAAATATGCAGACAGACATTTGGCAACACCCACAGGGTTTAGAAGAATCTTCCTACACCAGTGAGAAGCAGATCAACAAAAGAAAATTAGGGTTTCGTTTTTTCATGTTTCTAAGAGACTGCTCATGATCTTTCAGCTTACCATTGGTGACCCTTGAGTAAGAAAGTCTCGGAATAAATAGCGGCGGTCCCTGTAAGCGTCGAGAAATTCTCAATCCTCCATGCATATTTCTCTTTGGTCGTCATCTCTACGACTCTCCAGCAAGTAAGCGAGCGACCACGATCTAATCGCAAAGAAAACAGACGAAATCGATAACTAATTGAGTTGGGAAACAAAGTTAGGGCACGATGAGAACTTTAGAAATAACCTTGCAAATGGAGATGAAACTGAAACAGAGGATTCTGAGCCGCCGCCGAGAGCGAGAACAGCAATGGCGTTTCCCGCCTGATATAAAAGAGCACACTTTCCGACTCCGCGCGCAATTTTTTAATTGTTTTTGAAAAAATTAAGGAAAATTTGAATCTATTAGAGGTGGGTAAATAACCTTAATGGTCCCTGAAGTTAAGATTTCTTACAGAATTAAGGAAAACGTGGCCTTAGTTTTCTGTCAATTAGCATTAGGAGTCCCATTCAACTGGGTGTTGTACAAAATCGTCCCATTTGTATGAAAAATAAACTAATCAATCTCATATGTTTAGAAATCTTACAAAATCATCTTATCAACAACTTTTTTCGGCCGAATCGCCTTGTTAGCATGTCGAGTCAACAAAAAAGTAGATGTGGAAGTTCCAAATCAGCTCTATTAACCTAATCAGTCATGTATTGAACCTACCTAAACCAACCCAAATACTCAAAAACCAAACTAAATCGATTAGGTTTGGGTAGGGTTGAGTAGAGTTGAGTTGGACCTTTTACGTATATTTTTTTTGCTAACTTAGCATGCTGACAAGACGATTCAGCCGAAAAAAGTGGTCGATTGGGATGATTTTGTACGATTCTTTAACGTATGGGACTTATCAGTTTTTTTCATACGAATGAGACGGTTTTGTACAAATGTCAAACGAATGAGACTCCTAATGCTAATTACACGTTTTCAGTCCAACTGATGATAACGTGGCAGCTGACTAATCATGCACAGTCAGCAAATACGACTAAATCAGTGAATTAATCAGTGAAGGAGTTTGTACAAAGTTTAGTTGAGATATCCATTACAGCATTTTTTCATTTGAATTTGTCCTTCAGCACAACATAGTTGGCTGCGCCAGCATTCTTCTGAATCGTGGAAATTTTCCTCAATGCAGTCGCAAACGCATTCTTATCCTGCAAATACATTTACCCAGATTCATAACTTCAATCCATAGAAACAAGATGCACATTCTGGGAAGCACTAAAGACTGATTCTTGAAACTCTAGTATACATTAAAAGCATACCTCAGAGCATTTTAGACGCGATTTAAACCTGGCAACAAGTCCCTGTGTAGTGATAGGCGTACCCTCCATTAGAACAGCCTTTATCTCCTCTTCAATGGCAGGATCAGAAGCTGGCAGCGTTGTGCCAGTTTTCGATGATGGAGGAGCTCGTAGTTTGGCGGGCGAGCCTTCTTTTACTTCAGTCTTCACCTTCTTTGGAGTTGCAGGATTGGAGACTTTGGAATCATCAGCAGCTTTCTCTTTCCCTTTGCTGCTGTTTTTGATGGAGTATTTTTGCCACTTGGTTCCTCCTTAACAACCTCTTTTTTCTGGGGAATCAAGATACACAGAGAAAGGAGTAAACCTTATAAAAGAGAAATATTGTTTTCATACATCTGTTGAAGCTAAGCAATGGTTGGAGGAACTAGAGGGCAAGAGATATTATCAGCTAAAATCCTAACTTGGAATTGAATTTAATAGAAGTTAAATAAGCGAACAAACTACAAAATTTCGTCAAAAATACCATTATCCTAACTTACATCATCATCGTCATCATCATCTTCACCATCAGAATTACTAAGCCGAGCAGCTTTCCCAAGTAACTTCTTCAACTCTTTCCCAGACGTACTCAACTTTCCTTCCTCGTTCTCTTCATCATCCTGCCATTAACGTATTTTAACCATCAGATTGTGTCAGGCATAAATATCATCCAAGACTTACAGACAGCCAAACCACAAATTCCAATTCAAAGAAGTGTACTCATCATGAATGCCTCCACACAACTAATCGCAAACACTATAAGGAATAAATCCAACTAAGAGATCCAATACAAACCTGCTTTATTTCTGGAGGAGCAGGGGGGAGCTCTTCGGGTAACTCGTGATCACCTCCAACTGCTTCGTCATCATCGGTGAATATTTCTTCATGCTCCCAATCATCACCTACATACAACAAATGATATGCATTCTCAAGATAAATTCTTCACATTTGTTAAAAGCTAAACTGAAAAAAGCTATTAATAGACCCCACAATCTTTCAGACCATACTCATGAATGTTCTCACCCTTCTCAATATCATCATCATCATCATCATGGTCACCTCCCCTTTTTCCTTCTTCATCATCATCCCCGCCAATTTTGGATAGTCCAAGCCTGCTCTTCCTAGAAGCTTCTTCATCTTCATCTTCCTCTCCTTTATCAGATACATTGCCTTCGTCATTGTCACCGGATGACTTTTTACGTCCCCTGGCACCACCTTTACCAACATCCAAGTCATCAAGACTTTCCTTAACACCAAATGCAGCAGGTCCGTCAGCTGCTGCCTTCATCATCCATCTTTCATATCCCTCTGCCGTCTTTCTCCTGTTCTTCATCTTCTCTTCCGCTTCCTCCAGCGTCAATTGCTTATATCGTGCAGCCTTGTTGAAGTTGTACCTATTTAATTTGGAAGAGGTTGAGAACGGAATAACAAGGCAAGACCAGCTGAATGGGTGGAGATTGCAAATTGGTCGGTTCAAGTCAAGAACTCAAGATAAATGGGTGGTTGCAGTCTGTTTTAATTCCGAAGAAGCACATACCAGGAACCAGCAGGAATAGCAGCAATCTCTTTTCCTTGCACCATTAAAAGATAATAGGTTACTGACTCTGATCCTTCCATTTGTCCATGAAAACGATGCTGGCCAGTCTCATCCTCCAACAACCAGGGTTTATTCTTGTACCTCTCCTGCATAACAAGGGAATCAATAAGCCAAAGTAAGGATCTGCTTTAGGTTGAGCTCAATCAGATAGATGCACTATGTATGGTAGTCACATACATACCCTCAAAGATTGAGACAGCATTCGCCCTTGTAGTCCTTCTTTATGAATAGACCATTTATTCTCACCACTTTTCTTCTTGGAAAAACTTGGCAGACCACTCATGAATCTACCAATGAAATAGTTCTTGTCATTGCTAGGACTAGCCCGAACGTTATATTCCTGTAGGAAAAGAACGAGAGAAACAATCAAACATTACACCCAAACACAGCTTTCCGTGGAAAATGAAGAGCCAAGAATAGAAAAGAAAATCAGTATTCGAACAGAACAAATGGCGGGAGAAAAAGGGAAGATAAGTGAGTCATACTCGTATCAAGCGAGTGACGGAGGCGCCACAGTCGTAGCATTTCGCGCCCGTTTCCGCCATCTTTTTACCGCAGTCCAAACACAAGGTCACGTGCTTGCAATTGCTTCCGTACAGATTCGAGGTGGATCCACACCTGCAAGACGGCTTCAGAACAAGATCGTTCGTCATCGTTTCTCCCTCCCTTCCTTCTGAGTTTTAGACTGCAAACAAAGACCCCATGAGTTCCTCTTTCCCGCAATTGATTGTAGGATTTACTCGAGGACAAATACTAGTTCGAGGCTATGTCGAACTCTGACTCAGCTGCTCGAGCAGTGGCTACCGGACGGCGGATTTCGACGGTGGCCGGTAGAGAACCCAGAAGCCCGCTAGGGATTGGAAGGGAATGAAATTCAAATTCTCGCGTTCCCCCCCCCCCCCCAATTTCTTTTATTTATAGATAAAACGACACCGTATTGAATTTCAAATAGTGACTCTGGTTCAACCGAAAACAGGGAGCAAAACGTTGGAGCTCCATTTTGACCAAAAACATAACCCTTTGACCATTAAACGGTCAGTCGTTTCGATGACAGAAAAATTTTAAATTTCGTTTCATCTGTTTTGGTGGGAATTCACTCTATCCCAAACTAAGGAGACGTTTGGTTGATGAAATTGGGTCCGAGAATTGCCCCAATAATTGCACTACAACAATTCTCATTGGGCTGGAATTAAAATCCAATTCCCACACCCAATTCCATCAACCAAACTACCCCTAAATTCACAAATTCAACAATAGAGAGATGCTAATAAATACACATCAAAGGTTCCAAGATATAGCTTAAAATGTATCTACTACCCATATCTCCTCGAACAAGTGTCGGCTCTCCTCGAACAAGTGTCGGCTCATGGATCATTAGAGTTGGATTCTCCCTGTATCGTATTTCGATCGGCTTTGTACGATGCCAAAATCGAATCTTTTTGGGCTTCAAACCAACTCCTGCTCCTTGGACTAAATTGAGAAAGATCTATCATCATTATCTCCATATCATGCTTCCTCTTATCCCTTGCTTCTCTCGCCTTCTCCCGTTCTTCCCTAGCGAGTGCAAGTCTTGTATGCATGTTTGAATTTCTCACCAATTCCGCCATACCTTTTTCCCAAGCCACCACATTCAAGGTGGAATGATTGCGAGTTCTTCTTTTCTTCTTCTTTTGTTGATCACGATCTTTGGGATTATTTGACACCAGAGTGTCGTTTGCTTGAATGTCTGGGCTATCATTTTCGTTGGATGGCATGGTCGAACAGGGCGTATCCATTAATGGAATTGGTGGCATGGGAGCAAAAACTTGTTGAATAAATTTTGAGCACCTTCCGAGTATATGCCAACAATGCTCAAACTTGAACGGCTTCCCTTCGTTATTTGCTTGAAAATTTTGTTCCGCTTGGCACTCCTAAACGGTAATTATAAACAATATACAGTGAGAAAAAATTATACACAACATAAAAAGTAAAGTATAAGAGCTTGACTAACCACATCGATGAGATTCGAACTGCTCATTGCTGTTGCATTTGCACTTCTCCAAGATGCATTCCAAAGATGGCATTGGTTGTTGATCTTTTTGTAACGAGATTGCAAGCCGATATTGGTACGCTCCAACCCGAATCCTTTTGCAGAAAATATTTGATGAACTCTATCCCAGAATTGCACCAAGCTTTTACCATTGCTGGTGTCTTCCGAAATTTCCACCCACGCCTTGCATAAGGCTTCATCTTCGAAAATGCTCCAGTTCGGACCTCGACCACTTGTGTTGGATTGAGCTAGTCTCTCCTTGGCTCTCAACTGACTCTCATCAGCTTGTTCATCTTCTATTCCTTTTCTCTTCAGTTCTCTCAATTTTATAGAAGATTCTGTGTTCACAGCCTCCATTTCAGCTACTGTTGAATCGTTCTCATGAACTGGGTTGTACTGAATTTCTGCCTCCACCTTCATTTTCTTTTCCTCAATCCTTGAAGCTTCATAATCCAAGAATGTGAGATGCTTCTTGTTTTCAAGAAGAGTTCTCTCCAGCTCCTTGATAGTTTGAGCTGAGGATGTTTCTAAATCAGGGGTACTTTCAACAATGGACAGAGAACCCATGACAATGTTCTTGAACCCAACAAGACGTGGCAGCAAGTCGTTCATCAACTTCTTCTCAAATGGATCAGTTGCAAGCTCGGAGATTTCCATGGCTAGTTCCTGTACAGTGTCAAACCAATTGGCCTGAGAGATTGCCTCAAGTGGCATTTTGAATAATTCATCAAGTTTTTCTCTTTGCTGCTGCAGTAAGGCAGATCTACGAGTGTCATCATTGCTGGACTCTGGGATTATAACAACTGAAGCAGGTTTCCAACTACTAGCTAAAGTTGAAAGTTCTGCGACCATGTTCTTCGAGGCTAGTTGCACATCCGTGGAGCAGGGCTTCCAACTACTAGCTAAAGTTGAAAATTCTGCAATCATGTTCTTCGAAGCTAGTTGCACATTCGTGGAGGAGGGTTTCCAACTACCAGCTAAAGTTGAATGTTCTGCAACCATGTTCTTCGAAGCTAGTTGCACATTCGTCGAGGAGGGTTTCCAACTACCAGCTAAAGTTGAATGTTCTGCAATCATGTTCTTCGAAGCTAGTTGCACATCCGTGGAGCAGGGTTTCCAACTACTAGCTAAAGTTGAAACTGCAATCATGTTCTTCGAAGCTAGTTGCACATCCGTGGAGCAGGGTTTCCAACTACTAGCTAAAGTAGAATGTTCTGCAATCATGTTCTTCGAAGCTAGTTGCACATCCGTGGAGCAAGGTTTCCAACTACCTAAGGTTGAATGTTCTGCAATCATGTTCTTTGAAGCTAGTTGCACATCCGTGGAGCAGGGTTTCCAACTACTAGCTAAAGTTGAATGTTCTGCAATCGTGTTGTTCGAAGCTAGTTGCACATCGGTGGAGCAGGGACAGGAAATAGAACCGGATTGAGCAACCTAAAACACAATCCATGTAAATAGGTCATCACACTTGGCAAAGATAGGAATAAAGTTCAGGGAGATCACTGGCAATACCTTGTTAAATAATGATGGTGAAGATGAATTCCCTTTAGATTGATCCTCTAATTCAAGCTTATTAACTTCACGGGAATCATTTGATACACATTCCTGTAAGCAGAAGGGTCAAAGGTTGGTGAGAGTGCGTCCGAATCAAATCAATGATTTGTGTTCTCTCATGGAGGAAGTATAAGGGAGTTCATTGTAATTACCTGACTCTCTGGTGAATGGGAAGCACTAGTAGTGTCCTTATCATTGTTGACACTTCCTTCCTTTTTGTACCAGTCTCTGATCGTAACTTCTATGGTATGCAGTATCTGATCCCCATAGTTGCTTACTTGTGTTCTGAATACATTCAGACACTCGGGTGTTAAAGTGGTAAACAAATGCATTGCAAACTGAAATCCAGCATCGTCAAAACACATCCACACTCACGTTTCAATTCCATTAATTTTCAGCAGCTCTTCCTTTGTTCTCGGAATTCTTTTGCTTATTTCTTGCATTATATCATCCCTAAACCCCAAGAAACGAAACAGATGAAAAAAGCAAAAATAAATGGCTATAAGATTACATTCAGATGGATCAAGATGGGAATCCTGCTTTATCAACAACTGGAATAATCTCAAAAGCAAAGTGATGAACAAATGGTAGTGAGCTCACCCATATATTTGGCTTTCCATCATCTGCCAACCTGAAGCTTTACGAAACATATTCCGAAGCATTCGCAAGGCAATATACAGTGTGGCATATAGATCCTGAGTGTGGGGTGAAACAGAAGCTCATTATTTTTTATTCAACTATATCCAGGAAATCAGTTCTGATGCAGTAGTTTCCTGCAAACTGGTGAGACGATTAACATATCTCATGGAAAGAGCTATCAGCTATAGACCGAGGGACTTGTACTCAACTGTAGAAACTTCGGCTTCAATAATGACGGTATCGTTGACAAGGAATCCTCTACGAGCAAAGTCTCGAATCTGAACCCGAAACTCACATCCCTTTGGAGCCTTACCCTTCTTGAAATTTTCTGTCAGTCCTGCAGGGAGTAAGTAAGTATCAAAGTTCATAACACTAGCTCCTATATCCTAATGCAGATAAGAAGTTATCAATACAACGGGTAGAAAGCTTCCAAAAACCCTTAAAATTGAAAAACGGAAGCAGAGAACGAGGGAATACTTTCACAAATGGAGTTGCCAGTGAGTTGATCAACTAGAGTGAAGCTGGAGTCAGTTGGGACACCGCAACGGCTGGACAATGTCGCTGAACCATTGAACTCCAAATATGCACACAGATAACGAATATTTCTCCTCGAAAGAGAGAGCCTCCTTCAAGCAGAAGACAAAATCGGTGAGAAAGATAGATTATACAAGCAACTCCGACATTGTAAGAAAGGTTAGGGTTTATCGAGTTTACCACTTGTGGCCTCCAACTGAGAACGTATCGGAACAGATTATGATACTTTTCTGCTTCGAGAAGTTCTCGATCTTCCATGTGAATTTGGTGGTGTTCTTCTTCCTCGTGACCGGCTGTTCTTTCGCCAACATTTCTAACATGGAAACAGACGAAATCGGGAAACTGTGTTGGCCGGTAAACCTACATTATCGGCGAGAGAAGTTATCAAGGGTTCGTAAACTTACGGACGGAGGTGAAGCTCTGAACCGCCGGCCGCCGGGGACTTGTCTGCTAAACCGGGAATGTTTCAATTTCTAGGTTCTAAGAGCGGTTTTTTTCTTCTTTTCCGATTTTCTAAATATTTAGGCTTTAATTTTTTTTTATTGCGGGTCAGCCTGTAAAAATTTACCCGGACCGAGAAGTAGCTTCGCTAAGAAGCCCAATCGGATTAATTGAGGCCCAAAAAGATAAGCCCGGAGAAATTTACGGGTCGGCCTTAGAAAGTTGACCCGGGCCCAGCAGTAGCTACGCCAAGACTCGGGTCAAAGATTAAGGCCCAGCTCACTATGACCAGGAAAAAAAGCGGATTGGCCTGAGAAAATCGACCCGGGCCCAGCAACCACTACGCTTAAACGCGGGTCAGACAAGATTCGGCCCGCCAACCCGACCAGATAAAATCTCCAGATTCCCCTAGTTTCGCGCGTGTAAGACACTCTCCTACGCGCACCCACGCCCTAGTGTGTGCACGCGCACGTGACGGACATGCGCGTGAGGCCTACTCTCATCGCGTGTAGTCCACGCTGCGAAATTTCGAAAATCTGAGGTTTTTTCCCATTTCAGGCTGGCGGGTCGGATCCAGTTTAAGCACCACCGTGACCTGGCCGGGTCAAAATTTCCCGGCCAACCTGGTATTTTCTCTGGACAAATCCACCTCCTAGTCAAAATTTGAATTAGACAAGTCTCTAACAAATTGAAGTCTCTAACAAAATTGGATATAAATTTAACGGAATTGAAGTTGGATGTAAGTAGAGTAGAATGTTATTAATCCAATAAATAAGTGATTAAATTGGATAATTCTCCGAGAACACAAAGTTATTAATAAGCACAGAAACAAGAAAAAACCCTACGACGAGAAGAGCAATCATGGGGAAGAAGATGAAAAAAAGATCACCGGCGGCCGTCGATCGAATCTCAGAACTACCGGAAGAAATAATCCACCTCATCCTTAGCAGCTTAAACTCCCACAAGTCGGCGGCGAGAACCAGCATCTTCTCCACAAGATGGCTCCACCTCTGGCGCACTTACCCTGTCGTCGAGTTTAATGGTCGCCGGATAAAGGAGTTCTTGAGCAAGTTCCAGAGCTTCACCGCTGCTACTTCAAAGAGGCTTCTATCCGAGCCGTTACTTTTGGACTCCTTTACCATCCAACTGGGAGACCAGTTAAGCACCATGGTCCGCCGCCAGTTGCAGCAACATGGGGACGACCTAAGGAACTGTCTCTACCAGTCGCTGAAATCCGGCAGCAGGGGTTCCCCTCTTAAGGTCGTGATTCGAAATTATTTCAGTTTCAGTGCTTCCCTTGATAGAGGATTGTTCTTCAATTGCGGCCGCACCAAAATCATCGACCTAAGAGGTTGTGACCTAAGCGGATTGCAGAACACTTGTCTGGACAATCTTCAGGAACTCAGTCTGGATCGTGTCCAGGTCGTGGAAAAGAGTTTCCACAGATGCCTGGCTAATGCTCCTCGTCTTGAGAAATTGAGTTTGGTTTGGATTGGAGGGATTCATAAACTGGATATCTCTGCTTCTAATTCCCCCAGCTTGAAATATCTTTCCTTTCATGGATACCATTGGCAGCAACTCCAGCTCACATCGGCCCCCTTACTCGAGACTTTTCACTTCCGAGGCCACTGTAAGTATCTGAATGTAGTTTCAGCTCCTAATGTAAAATTCATAGAGCTTCGACAGGAGGATAGTCTTGAGCGTGAAGGAGAAATTGAGGAATTGATTTCCAAGTTCCCATCTCTCCAGTCTCTCCATTTCGATATGGTAGTCCCCAAAGAAAAGCTAAGGATTTCAGCTCACACACTCCTGAAATTAACTATCAGAAAGAGCTTTTTGGAGATGATGGCGTTTCAGATTGATGCTCCTAATCTTGTAACTCTGACCATCAACTCCATGGTTGATCTTTCATCGATGAAGTTTGGCCCCAAAATCAACTCCACTGTTGTCAATGTGTCTCCTAGCTGCCGATGTGTATTTGCTTGTACTGTTTTTCGAGGCGCGATAACAACAAGTTGGTTAATTGAGTTAAGGAAGTATCTCGCAGTATTAGCTAAGTGTTTCCACAGCCTGGTTTTCAAGTTAGATATCCCCAGATCAACTAAGGTATGTAATGCACTGCACTGCACCTACTTGGTCTTTGTTTGCCTAATCATTTGTTTTGATGATATATTCTGTTGAAGGTGTCAAGCTTAGATTTGAATCAAGTTGGATGTGAATCTTCTCCGCTAATCGTCCAACATTTACTGCTTGGAGTCGATGAACCTTTGATACCAACTTTCTCCAAGAGTGATGAAGCTCGTCTTCTCGACGGTCTTTTATGGACAATCCATCCAAATACGTTATCCATAGCCGACTCAAACCGTAGCAGAAGCTTATTCTCAGTGAGTTCATCGCTCATTATAGCTTTAATATTTTTCTTTTATCGATAGACTAACAACTTCTTTTGTATTGAAAACAGTATATCTCCAAGCAAATTGAGACGAAAATTCTCAATAAATGTTGCAGCAACGACAAGTGTTGGCGACACCAATTCAAAGATGCAAAGATAAGGAGTGTGACAGTGGACAATGTTTCAAAGATTCATAAATCGATGATTTCTCAACCATCAATTGATATGATCTTTCTTATTCGGAGAGATCCAAGATGCTACCATGTCTATCGGTGATGTTATATTTTATTATTTCGAGTCTATTTAGTGCTACAAATGAGATTCAACATTGTGTGCTTACGGCATTTGATCTCGTCAACTCACACGAAAGTCTATAAAAATTGAGGTCTGATTTCCAGAATCATAGTTAACAGCTTCTTCCACGAAAGGCCGAACAGCTCCAAATTGACAGAAAGACGAACAGTGCATATACAAATACTAGATGCAGAATCTAAACTATAACGAAGCGCGATGAATTGATCTGTAAGACTCTGTATAACCATGCTTAGAAACTGATGTCAGAAAACAATGTCACTAATTACAGGACCTGGAGAAGAGCAATCAATCCAAAAAACCTGAAGAACACCTGCTTGCTAAAACAAAACGGATCATTTACTCTATTAATTCCTGTTACTGGAGAAGAGCAATCAATCCAAATGCATGCTTTCGTTTCCTGAGTTTTTACAGCCAAAAAACTCAGCCCCTCTTAGGTTTCTTCTTCATGCTCCCTTCTTCTTTCTTACTAGCAGCATCTGTGGCCTTCTTCTTATCCTTCCTTTCCCTCTTCTTTAGAGCAGTCATGTGAGCCTTGAGGATTGTTGCATAAGAAGCTTGAAACTTTTGGTGGTCTTTCGCGCCAACCTGTGCAGGGAAACAAGTGAAAACAAATGTCACATACTACTTACTAAACATGTATAAGCAAGCAGCCAATATGATATCCAGCCTTGTTCATTAGATAGAACAGACCATAACCAAGAACTAACAGGCGTCAACTTAATTATCATCCAAGATCACTGTTGTAATCGGATCACTTGTTAAGATCTGGCAAATTATACTACGATGAAGTGCAACTATACCCCTTGTGTGACCAACTCCCAACAGGATTTCCAGCTCTATTCAGGCACAAAAGGTAACACATTGCTTTACTTGAAAAGGCCATGCAACCAAATGGAGCCAATTTACAGACCTTAATTGCTGAAATTAATCATTCACGATAGAACAAATGAGAAATCATGTATAAGCAAATGTCATAATGCATCTGAAGCTGCACAGACTAAAAGTAATCAAATTGTTTGAGCAAAACAAGAGCTTTAATCCAACTGCACTTGCAATACTTCTGCGAATCTGTCAGTTCCTAATCCAGCCATGGAACTTTAAGAGGTATGTAAAGCAAGTGAAATCTCGATTTCTTACAGAAGTGGAGATTGTATTCTTGCCATTGGTTGCACGAATGAGGCATCGGTATTCAAGAGGTTGACCAGCACTTGCCATTTTGTTCCTCTGCACTTTGGACTTCAAGGACGCTATCGAAACAGACATACAACAACAAGTACACCATTCAAAGTTCAAACCCCTCATTGAATTTTGAAGAAATATAAGAAAATTTATGAGCTATACACAGGATAAGCTTACATCGTTTGAGAGTGACCCAAACAGAGCCTTTCTCAGTGCTGTGCTCAAACATGCTGGTAAGTTCATTAAGAAAAGGATCTGGCTGTAGAAGCACCTACACCATATTCAAAAGCCAAATCTTAGTTTGTTTATCTGACCCCAAATTCCTCTTGCAAAAATGAAAAATCTACCCTAATTCACATAATAGAGGGCTCGATCCTAATTCAGCGGCAGTTACTAATTGAGCGATCGAGCGAGGAGCAAAATCTCGAAGGAGCATAGTTGAATTCTCTGAAAACTTAACCGATACGAATGCGGATTACTAACTGAACCAGCATTTCAGAAGGTAGTTACTATAACTCCATAATAGAAATTCAGTTGAGTTCGTCGCTACGATCAGGAGAGAAGAAGAACACGAAAGAAAGAGAAACAACACCCGAATGAAATCAACAAGAGCAACAGACGGGTATGGAGAGGAATCTAGCATTACCATGGATCTAGCGGGTGGTAGCAGCAGTGATGCCGATCGTGTTTATCGGAGATCTTGCGAAAAAAATTCAGAGATTCTTCTCCCACTCTTTAACTGAATTCGCAACTTAAACGAGGTGAAGAGGACACTTGTTTGGGCCAGGATAAATAAACATTTGGGCCCAAAGGGCTAACTTCTAAGCCCAAGTCAGGCCCATTTGAGCCAAGCTGAAATCTAGATTCACTGTCGCCGGAGATTCTCCAAGCTGCCGCTGGCTCTTCTTCTTCTCCGGCCACTAGAATCAATCTCTTAAATTTCCAATGGAATTCGTTATTAAATACCCGTGTCAAAGGAACCCTTAAAGTGTTGATTAAGTTCATCCTCGAACAAAGGGTAAAGAAGGTTAATTATATCTTTCAGAAACAACACGGGAACCAAGCCAATAGAAATGGCTGCCATTAATTTACAGTAGACCAGTAGGCAGCCGTAATTAAATCTATTTCCGATTTACTGTACAAGAAAGAGTTAATTACTCATATCCGAGCGTGCAGGGGCTTTTCAACTTCACAAGTCACCATTTTTCTGCAAACAGAGAGGAAAGATTATGATGAAAACTATGAAATTCCAATGGAAGATACCAAATTTCTCAAAGCTTAACGATTCTCCGATCTACTCTGATACATTCCAAGCCGGTGGTTTCCGATGTTATATTACCGCTTTCTTTTCATCCTTCGTCTCTCTCAGCTAATTCCTTATACTCTGTTTTTGTATACTCTGTTTTTATATACTCTGTTTTTTCACTGAGCAGGAAGTTTCAAACCTATCCAAGAGGGTACCGTCAGATCCCTGATTACTTACCCTTGTTCTTGATCTGTTGCTCTGATCCTGATGTGAAACCCGAGGTTCGTAGTATCGAAGCCGAGTACAGCTTCACCCTAGTTGACCAGATCAATGGCCGCTCCTTCACAATACGTACTTACTCTGTTTCTGGTTTCAAACTTTCAAATTGTGCATTTACATGTCTGGAAAAGAATCTGATGCCACTTTGCGAAATCTCCCGCAGGCGGCCGCAAACGAAATTTCACGATAGGCGAAGCATGGGGATTCTCATCTTTTATTGCCTACAAAAATCTTTTCAATCCTATTGAAGGGTTCTTTGTGAATGACGCGATCATTATCGAAGCTCAAGTTTCCCCGGTAAGTAAAAACTTAACTCGAGAACAGGCAGTCAATGCAGCTGACAAACAACCTGTTGAAAATGAGATGGTCGATTCGAAACCTCGTCGGATGAATTCTCAGTCGGCGAAGAATCCGGTATGTAAATGAAGTTGAACACATCCACTTAAGCATTAATCAGTTCAGGTAAATGAAACTAAATTTTTCTTGGTTTTGAACGATTGTTTCAGGTTACCGTTCCTGAAGCAGAAGAATTTGGTAATTTAAGTTCAATCACCTTATGCTGGTTAGCTTTCAGGATTTCTACTGTATCTTGATTCTGTCCCCTCTTCAGGAAAATACCCGGCTCGAAAAACGGGTATCAAAAGAAGCAGGATGAAGGAAGTGGAGACCGAATGGAAGATTCCGCGCTTCTCGAAGTATGCAGCCGTCAAGTCCAATACGCTGCTAGCCGGTGGTTGCGAATGGTATATATATGTGTAGGATTTTCGTATCTATCTACAGTTTCAATGATCCTAAACTCGGGCACATTTTGTAAATGTAAATGCAGGTGCGTTGTTTCTAAGCTGAAACGATACGATGACGAAGATTACCTCTCTCTGTTTCTGCGTTGTTGTTCCGATATGGGAGGACAGGGCAGCTGGCAACGTCGGAGAAGATACGCCGAGTATTCATTAACTCTCGTCGACCAAATCAATAATGTCAATTCCATAACACGTGGTAAGAATTCGGTGATGTACGGATGTGACATGTACGTACTAGTACTTGTTTCCTAGTGCGATTAGGAGAAAGAATTATTCAACTTTCCTCGTAGGTGGTGAACAGAATTTCACGATAGGTGATGTAGGGTGGGGATATAAACAGTTTATCCTGCTCGAAGAGCTCTTCGATCCAGATAAAGACTCGTCGTGGATGACACTGTCTTAATCGTGATTAAAGTGTCCACCGTTAAGTACCCGCCCTTCTTGGACTTTTCTTTCACTAAGATGGTTGCATTGTACTGATCAATTAGGTGTTACAATGTGCTTTCAGGTGTTACAATGGTTGCATTGTACTCCTCCATTGTTAAATCCAAAGGTTTTAACATTTTTGAAATTCGAATCTTACAGTCATAGCTTAGAAATGACTAACAATTGCTAACTGTATTAATTTCTGGACTATGTTTCCTGATCAGGCTGAAGGTTGTCCAGACGTCTCAGGATTGACTTCTACGAAATTGATAGCGGAGCTATCGACAGTGACAATCAACGCGAAATCGTCTCTGGTCAACGGATCCGCGTTGTTACTTGAGCAGCAAAGGGCAAAGATGGCTAGATACTTGAACATGTCACTCGAATCCCTCCACAAATTCGACTCGTTCGAAGGTGTAGAGCGAATCGCCCTCCTTATCGCAGACCAGGACCCAAAGGTGGAAGTCAATAAGGAGATACTAAAGGGCTTATTTTCAGAGCTGAAGCAGGGCGTCCCTATCTCGATGTCAGCCATCGAAACTTCACGTGTCGTTGAAGCTTCCATGGCGAAGATGATGGAGGAGCTGGACGGGAGGCTGATGTACAGGCAGGAGCAGATGAGGGCGCTGGAGGTTGAGGTTTCGAGACTCGGGAAAGAGGAGAAGGATTTGGAGGTTGAAATCCAGCAGCTTTCTGCACGAAAGAGCAGAGTTGGGGATCGATTGAGATCGACTTCTGTCGAGTTGGGGAAGGTGAGCGAGGAAGCTTCGAGGGAATTAGATGAAGTTAAGGAGCATAGTAAGAAGCGGAAGCTAGCCTGCGAGGATCGATTGGTTGCTGAGGAGAAACTAGCTAAGCTCAACACAAGCTGGAAGGATTTGAAGCAGTTGCTGAGACTGTAAATGGAATGCTGGCATGAAGAACATTTGAATACTCAGAGAATTTACTTATCCAAGAACATTGGTTCAATGAACATTTTGTATGAATACTTCAAATCTTATATTGTGCACCTGAAAAATGCTTTATTTCTGTATTTTTACAGTACCAAATACTCCTTGAAAAGCTTCCAGCTTGCATTCGACTGAGCAAGCTTCTCTTTAGCAGTCATCTTGTTTTCGCCAGCTTGATTCCGTTCTTCGACCTGCTTCTTCAGTTCTTCGATCTCTCGAGAAGCCTCTTGGTTGGTCTCTGTCAGTTCAGTTGACTTCAACTTCCTCTCATCTGCCATTTTCTCTTTACGAGCAATCAAGAGCTTAATCAAAGACTCCAGCTTCGTCTCCTCTTCCCAAATCCTCGAAACTTCCGACTCTAGAACACATATCTGGTTCTGCCTATCAACCAGCTTTGCCTCCAATTCGGTAGCAGTATGCGCTCTAGAAGTTTCGACGGAATTCGAAGTTTCGATTATGGTCAGGTATTCCGGGATGCTATCCTTGAACTCCGCCACACGAGTTAGTATCTTCTTCAGAGCTGATTTTTTAATCGGATTAGTTTCCTGCTCAACAATCTTGATGACAACTTTCTCAATGTCGCCGAATTCATCGGATTCGGCAATGGATTCGAGTGACGTATCCAAGAACTCGAGCAGTTTATTGCTTTCTTCAAGCAGTGAAGAAGATCCTGAAGTAGCAGACTTGAGTCCACTAGTCAACGACGAAAGTTCATCGATCAAGTTTCTTGAAGCACATTGCAAACTTGACAAAGACTGAGGACTGGACACGGTTCCAGTTCCAATTCCAGAAACCTGAATTAGGGCACAGAACAAGTAAATAGTAATACGATTTGAGTGATGCAGAACTAGAGATTGATGTTTGTATACGAATCGAGTTACAGTGTCATATATATATGATCACCTGACTCTCCGGCGGCCATATGATCACCTGATTCTCTGGCCAAACTGAGCTTTCAGAGGTTGATCCGATGGACCCGGTTTCTGCAAATAGGTTAGAAAGATTGAAATTATTTTCAAGGATCTGGGTGAGCTTGGAATCAAACAGTGTTAGAGAGGCTTATCGGTAGTAACTCTCGTTATGGTAATACAGGGACGACCACGATCTCGCCTGATACTGCTCCGGCTAGCCATTTCCTTGGTGTAGAAACTGCAGTCGAGGAAAGGAATTAATTATTGATTATCTACCGCAGAAAATTGGAGATGAAAAGCTGCAGAATCGGGGACTCCGATCTACGGCGGCTGCTCTGACGGCCATGTAGGGTTGGGCCTTGGGGCTCCGATCGGGCCCATTCAGGCAGGCCTTTACAATGGGCCTTTCTGGGTAAATGAGAAAAGTTAATGGTTTGAAAGAGGATTATTGTTTGATTCATAACATTCATTTGGGATATGTATGAAACGTACCAAATTGATTTTTAATTTTTTTTTTCTCGCAATATGATGATTCATAATAGAGTACTAGATAGGGGTGGGAATCGTGAATTTTGGTCATTAAACGATTAAAATCGGTTAACTTATTGTTAACCGACTTCCAAGAAGCTTTAACCGATAACCGATTATAATTCGCTCAACCTAAAATTGACCAATTTATTACTTCAAACAAAAAAATTTGACCAATTTAACCTACTTTAAACCTTAAAATTTCATATTAACTTAATAATATCATAAATTATACACTATGTAAATAAAAAACTTGCATTAGAAGTCTTTTTTTTTTATGAATGAAATACTATATATAAAACAGAGCGACAATCGAAAACTGATTACAGCCAACCACCTTATGGGTATATAAAAACCTCAAGAGGTTCCCCGACCGCGGCCTTTGGCCCCAACAAAACTCACCTACCTACTCATCCCAAAAGAGCAAAAAAGCTATATATGCCCCTACAACCCGCCCCCTATACCGTTTGCAGGCGATTTCTAAAACCCGAAGTAGAATCCGAAAGACAATCCAAACCCAAAACCATTCGGAATCTCACCCAACCAACCACCAAATCAACCCGGTCATGGAGTCCGTTCCAACCAACCATCCATATCCTAAAATCATCTTGCGAAATGGCATCCATAGCTCTAAGCCACCGTCCAACCGAGAAAGTCACTTCCCACACTAAGTGTCTAGGTGACCGCTCTCGATCTCTAAAGATCCTAGCATTTCTTTCAAGCCAGATGACCCAAAAGATGCATCAGAATTCATTATTCCATTACTGTTTCAGTCAAAAGTCTGTTAACCGCATTTTAACTGTTGACTAACTTGCCAAAAATAGTTAATCTCCCCTTGACCGACCGAACAATCAGTTAACCAATAGTTACTCGATTTTGATCGGTTAATCAATTTTAACCCTTAATCTTAACCTACCGAATTAGAGGTGAGTATTTAGAACTCAAGAACAGAAGAACTCGACCGTTTCCCCCCTCTTTCTTGTTGCTTCTCAAATATCACAATCCTAAATCGATGAATGAGCACTATATCCAGGAAAGCTCACACCAGAGCTGCTTTTACAGTTGTAAACATCACAGAAAGTTTGAACACCCAGCATCACCAGCAGCAAGATAGCAGCCATAACCTTAGCAACATCCCAAGAAATCTTCACATACTTCCTCACCATCTTCCTCATCTTGACTTGATCTTCCTATTGCTGCTGTAATGCTCATTCACCGCTATAACGTGCTCTTCCAAACCCGTCTTGTTCCTCCGATTCTTCAACGAAGCAATTCCCTTGAAAAGCTCTACAATCTCCTCCTCCCCTGCTTCATCTCTGAATATGATCCCCGGTCCTTCCAGCAGCTTCACATCTGCAGCGCTCTTCACCAGACAGCTCATAATCTCTGCGTAACGGTTCAGCACTAGTGACTCGGTTTTCGCCATCGATTCGTAGGCCAACAAGTTCCTCATCACCACCTCGCAGATCGGATTCCAGGTGAAATTGGGAAGAAATAGGGTTTTCGAATTGGTGTCGTAGTAGATGCTCCTGATGCCGTTTATCGTGCAGCTGAATGTTATCCCGACGCTTTTCAATTGCGAAGCTGTTGGGATCAAAGCTGCTGTTGATTCATCTTCCTCGATTGCTTTCCTAAGCCTCTTCGAGATCCCCCAAGGTGTTCGACAATCGGATCACGCGATCCAAGGGATTAGCCACAGACTGAATCATCCGATTTTTGCAGTTTTCGCTGCAGCCCAGAGATCCACCACGGCTTCTTCTATAGCATCCTTCCGCCGCCGCCTACCCATCAAAGGTCTGACGATTACCTTCTCCTCCTCCTTGAGCCAAATCAACTGGTAGAAGACATCCAACAAATGCTGAGGTTCGTTTCCGTCTTCTGCCGCCGGGTATTCCTCGTGAAGCTCCAGAGGAGACGACCCCAAGCAGAAGGCCCTCAGCAGCTGAGGAAGAGGCACGGAGATTCTGGTCGAATCTGCGACGAACTCGGTCATTATCTCCGTAAGCATGAATAACGGAACCTGGTTCTCGAGCTTCACCAGATCTTCCAACACCGCAACTCCGGAAATCTTCCGGTGAGCAGCGTTGACCAGATCTCTGTTGTGACGGAGATACTCGAGCAAGAAGAGGCTGTCAATCGCTGCGATCCATGCCAGGGCTTCGTCGCTGATGTTCAAGTGCTTGTCGTACGAAGCCCTAATTTGGGCTGCGAACTTAGAAATGTGTTGTACTACGAAGAGCTGGAAATCGGGGAGTTGGAGGAATTTCTGTGACCTTTGCGCAGCAGCGAGCTTGAATGTCTGCATAGGGTAGAGATCCGGGTTGAACTGGTGAAGAGGTCCGATGGCGATTAGCTGTGGAGTGTAGGATTCTGGTTTGGCCGATTTGAGCAGTCTGGGACCTGGAAAATGCTGAAGGTGGTGTTCTTTGTGACTTGTTCGAGATCTAGATTGAGGCAGCCATTGATGTGTGCGACCCAGTGGTTGTCAGTAAAGGTGGGATTGATCACTGAATTTGAAGAAGCCATTGATGAATGATGAATGTGTTTTCTGTATGACTGAACAAAATTGGATCGAAGTAGTGTTATTTATTTGCAATTTAGTCGTTGCGGTCAGATTTGTTTAATTCAAATTACTTATGGTTGTTTGAATCCTCTATTTATTAGAGAGATTTGTATTAAATATAGATATTTCAGTAAATCACTTGTTTGGTGTAACAATTAAGACGAGAGATTTTAACCCAAAGAGATTTCGAAATATCTCTATTGAGCTATTTAGAAATATCAACCTACTACCCCATATATTTTAAAATCTCTTTCATTATTGACAATATTATCCCTATTAATCATTAAAATTTACGTATTCTGGGTATATAAAATAACAACACGGCTCACTAGGAAATAATAAACCCTACACCATTCGACTACCATTGAACCTTGTTCTGCATCTGCTGCCGCCTAACCACTGCACAACAACCAAGGTAATACCAAGTGATTTACTTTATTCATTTACTTTATTCCTTTTTTTTTGTTTAATGTATATGTATATATGAAATGGAGGAGCTGGAGATAGCTACAGACCATTTTAGTGATGAGCACTTGTTGGGTTCAGGCGCTTTTGGGAATGTGTATAAAGGGTTCTTTGAAGTGAAGGGATTACTATGGCGGTTAAGAGAGCTCATGCTAATTCTTTCTAAGTGATGTAGAGTTCATAAATGGTAATGAAGACATATCATTTTCATAATCCATTGCTTCAACAGTTCAGCTTCCATCATCTCTAATTCATAGCCACCAGTGTAAAAAATGGGTGCAAAGGAAGTATGAGCACTTTTATCTTGACTTTTGGTTAATGCGAATTGCCAAGTCCAATACTTTATTATAAGCATCACCTCTTAATAAGGGTAATTTAGTATTTGTTATGTAATCATTAAAAATCATCATTTACAAATCACTATTAAGAAAATGACATACAAACGATATATTGTTACAAATGAGCGATTTAAGTTACTATCTATTTTCAAATATAGATATTTAGTCAAATATCTTAATTTCTACATTATGGGATCCAAACGACCCATTAATGCTGACATTAGCTGTATGACGTCATTTGAAGCGAGCGACGACGTCGTTTTAAGGTATGGTTTCGATTTCAAGCTGTTAAAAAACTCATTAAAATTTGATTTTCCCACGTTTTATAATTAAATAAGGATTGTTATGATTGGTTGGATCGCCACTTGTCACTTATAATAATTTTGATTTAATTAATTTTGGGGTGATAGGTGAATTTTTTGTTCTTTTTAAGGTAGGTGAGATGTGATCTTAATCAACTGTTAAGAAATAGATAAGTTTTTTTAATTTAATTTCGATGATAACTTGTTTTTTACTCGTCTCGTCGGTGTTTTTTTAGTGTACGAGCTTCAACGTCAGCTCAAATTTATCTCATCAAGAGGTTTTAATGAGCGAAGTGGGTGTTGAACTCGAGTTTACCTTGTCAAAGGTAGTTGACGAGCCAAGTTTGAGTAGGCTCGATCTTGACGCGAGCTTAAAGTTTATAGCTCAAGTTCAAGCTTAAAAACAATAAGTCAAAATTGAGAACAGTAAAGTTTGGCTCGACTCGATTCTGTGAACAACCCTAGCTCACACTCTTTTAAAGTTTTTTTTTTTTTCGAAGATAACTCCCGCATGAGAAGAGAGGTAACCAAACACAAGCAACTAAAAAGTGTCTGCCCAAGCCGTAAGGTTTACCACGCCTTGGCTTGGGAGACATCGAAGACCATGGCGAGCCACACAATGGGCTGCCGAGTTTGACTGTCGGGGGACAGTCTGAAATCTGATCTGAGGAAGAGAATCCACGAGGCTCCAAATGTCCAACACCACAGCACCCCGTCACGACCACATAATGGTTTGTTTGAAATTGCTTGAAGAACTAGCGTAGCATCACCTTCAATATCCACAGCCGTCCAATCCAAAGAGCGGCAAAGAGCACAGGCGTCCCTAACAGCAAGCAGTTCAAGAATGAAAGGGTTAGTCAAACCCGGGTAAGAGATACCTGTGGCAAAAAGGAGACCTCCGGAGGAGTCTCTGACCACCAAGCCAACCGCTCCACCCGAACCAGGAGAAACTGCACCGTCGACATTAATCTTCAGGCGGGAATGTTGGGGAGGGAGCCAGATTGAAAGGCGAGGTAGAGGAGCAGGTGTTGGAGCAGAGGGTAGAGGGAGCAAGGATAATTTGTCTCGGTCAAAGGTGAACTGTAGGTTTAGGGCTTGGATGGAAGTTTGAAATTTTTCAAAAACTACCCAGTTTCGAGACTTCCAGAGACGCCACCAAGCTAGAACCCAAATATTAGCATCCTGTGGGCAACAGTTTTGAATCCAACGCCACGCTATAGCTGGATGAGTATGCGGGATGGCATTTAGATTGAGGGTGGTCGTAGCAAAGAAACGGCGAGTTGTTGTGCATTTGAACAACAAATGCTCCAAAGTCTCCGGTTGGCGAAGACAGACCGGACAAAGAGGAGGCAAGTTCATACCTCTCCTGTTAGGAGCCTCAATAGTTGGGATGATGCGATGACAGAGACACAAAAGGAAAAATCTAAGTTTGGGTTGAATCCGAAGTGACCACACAGCTCGCCAAGCCACTGAGTCCATTGGGGCTACCACAAAGGTTTGATCTTTCTTAGGTTTAGATCTCATTGCCAATGCATAACCAGACGAGGTCGAATATTGACCGGAAGGCGAAAAAAAACCACACATTTAAGTCTGCTAGCGGAGTAATTGGGATTGGAATATTCGAAATTGCATTCACATAATCACCTGTGAACAATTCTCGGAGTAATCGAATGTTCCATGATCCTTCATGAATAAGATCAGAAATGAGAAGGTGCTGAATTAGGGAACTCGCAATCCTAGGTGTTGGGACCGACGGTCCTCTAGGATCTGGGACCCAGTTTCTTTCAAAGATAGATAAAGTGGGATGGGAACCTAACTGAACAATAAGACCTGTGATCAGGAGATCTCGGCCATGAAGTATACCTTGCCAGCCACAAGAGGGTCGAGATCGTTTCCTCGCCTTTAAGAAAGTAGTTGATTGAAAATATTTCCCTTTATAAAGCCTCGAAATAAGAAGGTTAGGTTGGGTTAGAATACGCCAGCATTGTTTAGCAAGTAACGCTTGATTAAAAGATTGGAAAGAACGGAAGCCAAGACCCCCTTCTTCCTGACCTTGGCATAGTTTCTCCCAACTTCGCCAGGGAATTCGTTTACGATCCGCAACCTCACCCCACCAGAACCTTACCATGAGTTTGTCCATTTCCGCACAGATTTCATTAGAGATTCGGTAACAGGACATGATATGAACCGGGAGGCCCGAGATAACCGAAGTGAGGAGGGTGTGAACACCTGCCGGAGAAAGAGACAATCGTTTCCAGCTTTGGAGGCGAGTAGTTATTTTATCTTGAAGGAATGCAAAAGTGGCTTTTTTGGACCGCATCACGACACATGGTGCTCCCAGATAGTTTGGCGAAGGGTTTTGGCCATTCATTCCCAGAAAAGAGGAATATTCGCGTTTTAAATTCGAAGGAACATTTTTACTAAAAAGGACGGAAGATTTTGCATAGTTAATTCGTTGACCACTTAACAACCGGTATCTATTAAATAGAGACCGCAATTCCACTAGAGATCGACGGGAGACTCGTAGAAACAACATTGTGTCATCCGCAAACATAAGATGCGTGATCATTGGGCAATGAGCATTTAGCTTAATCCCGTGGAGCGCATTTTTTTGTGCTGCCAATAATAATAGATGTGAAAGACCTTCCGTACAAATTGCAAACAAAAGTGGAGAAAGAGGATCACCTTGACGAAGCCCTCGGGTTGGGGCGAAGAAACCATGTGGAGTCCCGTTAAGGATGACTTTCATTGTCGTTGAAACCAGGCATTCTTGTACTAGAGAGATCCAAGCTGGATCAAACCCTAGCGCATGAAGAAGCGGGAAAAGAAAATCCCATTCTACACGATCATAGGCCTTCTCCATATCCACTTTGAGAGCCATGAAATGCAGTTTACCGCGGGCATAGTTCTGAAGGTGGTGGATGAGTTCATGCGCAATAAGAATATTATCAGTAATGCACCTGCCACGAACAAAACCATTCTGAGCCGGGTTTATGAAATTGGGTAAAATGATACCCAATCTGCCAGTGATTATCTTTGAAATGATTTTGTAGAAAATGGGTCGAACTTGAGTCATGTTCTCAACTGAGGACACCTTAGGAATCAAAGTGAGCCAAGTATGATTCAAAGTGCGGAGCATATTACCACGTCGGAAGAAATCCCGTACTGCAATTATGACATCACTTCCAATGATATCCCAGTATCTTTGAAAAAAAAGTCCTGTAAACCCGTCAGGGCCTGGGGCTTGCATAGAGCCAATGGAGAACACAGTCCGTCAGATTTCATCACCCGAAACATCCGCCAAGAGGGATCGGTTCATATCGCGAGTGACCACCGAAGGGAACCCAAGATCGAAAATAGACTCTTGGGAACCATCGTGTTCCGTAGAAAATAATTGTTGGAAATAATTGGCTGCTAGGAGACCCTTTTCTTTCTCAGTTGAGAGAACATTACCATCTAAATCGTGGAGGTCACCAATGTGATTACGCTTCCTTGTTGCCGAAACGGCACGGTGAAAATACTTAGTATTTCTGTCTCCCTCGGTGAGCCAGTTTATCCTCGCTTTTTGTTTCCAATATACCTCCTCTTGTTGCCGGACTGTGGAGCGCAAGAGTTCCAACCGCCGAATCTCTGCCCAATTACGAAGAGGAACAGAATATTCCGTAACTAAAGCGTTATCAACGTCTTTAAGAATCCTGGAGGTGTTAGAAGTGCCTCCCCTGCACCAATCAAACAAAGTATGTCGCAGTCGTTTGAGTTTGTCCGCTAAACGGAACATAGGGCTCCCATCTTTACAGGGTTGTGCCCATGAGTATGAAATTAAGTTAGTAATTTCCGGGTTTTCCACCCATCTACAATCAAAACCGGAAGAGTTTCTTGGAGATTGGAGATGGTGGTTGAGTTCGTAAGAGAATCAGGCTATGGTCCGAGTATCGAGGATCCAAATAGCTAACTGATGATTCAGGAAATTGGTCTAACCACTGATCATTAAGAAGGAAACGATCTAAGCGCTCATCAATGACTGTCGAATCCTGGTGCCTATTTGACCAAGTAAAGTCGGGACCTGAGTAGCCAATATCAATTAAATGTAGAGAATCGGAAAAGTTAAGAAGCGGAGAAAGAGCATTCGGTCGTAAGGGGAGACCACCTCGTTTATCTGTTAACGACATCATACAGTTGAAATCCCAAAGACTACTAGGGGTTCTTGTATATTTTCTAACCGGCTGGTTAACTCATGGATTTGGTCAGATCGGGTCGATTGTCGATTTGAAAAATAAACTCCAGTTAAATAAACAAACAGGTTTGTTTCTAATTCCCAAGCTAAGGTGATCGAATAATTAGAGGAGAAAATAACACGGGAATGGAAATCGGAAGACCAAGCAAAGGCTATACCTCCTCCCGAATTAGAACTTGGAACATGAAAATAAGAAGAAAAACCACATTGATTTAATATGGTGGATAGCTCCACAGTGGTTATACGAGTTTCAGACAGAAATAAAAAAGGAGGTTTGTACACACTATTAAGACGTACTAATTCCGAAACTGTATCGGGACCTCCTAACCCTCTACAGTTCCAAGAGAGAATCATCATGGCGACCCAGCGGCCAAATTAGGGCTGGCCGCTCCCACCTCTTGGTCATCCATCCCTTCCCCGGTGACCAACTCATCAGCCGGGCCATCTGCGGTGATATCCAGGTCATCTTCATCATCGAAGCCCAAGTCAGAATCGTAGTCATCAGGAGGAGTTTCTGGTTCCGGTAGACGTGACACATCATCTGCTGGTGGGCCCAAGCCACTGTTATAAGGCTGCTCAGAATCCAGTGGGCGCAGAGTCCAAGTTCTGGAGGGTGATCCATAGTTAGGCCCAAAGCTACTGAATCCTGTTCCAGTAGGCCTTCATTAATTATTCCCTGATCTGGGCCCAAGCCCACAACAGCTTTAGGGTCCGAATCTTCATCTTCCACCAAGGCTTGAAGGCCCAGGACAAGGCGCTGACCTAATGGCTGGGAACCGCCGCCGCCACCTTCTCCGGACAGAGGACGAACAGCCCGACGTCCAGCAGACGTTCCTTCACCATCGCCGACCGAAGAAAACACCATCGGAGCTTTGCCATGACGCCTAGATGGACGAATCGGCGAGAAACCGTCGTCAAGGTGGATGGTTCGAGTCTCCGACGATCCTGCAGCCTCCCCATCCGAGCCAACAATAGGTCTCCCTGTGCTTCTGTTAACCTGTCCGACGCCGCACTCGCCGGACAAAAACGGTGGCTCGCTTCGGCGGCGGCATCACAATGGCGTCACCTTGCTGGCGGTAAACCTCCCGTCGACGCTGGAACATCCACGAACCTCGAGGAGTTGGGCCTTGGACAATCTCGATTGGAGCCGTGCAATCCCCCTGAGAGTGGTCGACGAGACCGCAATTGAAGCAGAGCCTTGAGAGGCCTTCATACAGAACTTTCACACTCTTTTAAAGTTCTCCACATATGAAAAGACTAATGTTTACTAAACCAACATGTCAAAAGGCTAAAGTCGAGTGACCATAAATATAATCACTTTTTGATTATATTATGTGGCCATGTCCAAAACGCCGTCGTCTCGATTGGCGGGAAATTGGTCAAGCTTCGCTGTTTTGCTATAGGCGGGAAAGTTAGTTAGAGCGTGGTAGCCGTTAGGCTTCGGGAAATGGGTATTTTTGTATCCAATGGTTTCATGGCTTATTATCTATTTTCATCACTAATGTATTGAGTTTGTAACACAGTGGTCATCAACATTTCAGTGTGGTCATAAACTATTCGATTTGTAACGAATTGGTCGTTCCGTCAAGTCTCCATCCAGTTTTTTCCGTTAAGGGCTGATATCAGCAATCCAACTCAGTTTTATCCATTTTGGTCATTAACGTATAGGATTTGTAACGAATTGGACATTCACCTTTAATTTGTAACGTATTTGTCATTAACCTATAGTGTTTGTAACATTTTAGTCATTCCGTCAACTCTCCAAACAAATTTTCCGTTAAGTGTTGATAGTACCAGCATGCCAACTCAGTCTTTTTTCCACCTCACTTCTTGCCACGTCACCTAATCAACCCCTGACTCAATCCAATCAAACCTAACTCAACCAATCCAAACCCACTACCCAACCATCTAATTCCAGATAGAGCTTGTTCATCTTCCGTCCGAAATCGATGAACTCGCCCTCTCTTATCTTTGTATAAATAGTTAAATACAAGGCATTTTGTCTCTTTAATTCTTACCAATTCATAACACATTCATTCATCTTCAAGCAAATTATGTGGGAATCATCACAAATACTCATTGAAAAGCTTCCAAGTAGCATTAAAATGAGCAAGCTTCTCTTTGGCTCTCATCTCATCTTGGCTAGCTTGATCACGTTCTTCAATCTGCTTCTTCATTTCTTCCAATTCCATGGAAGCCTCTTGGTTCATCTCCTCCAGTTCAGTTTCTGTCGACTTCTTCTCCTCAGCAACTTTCTCCTTACGAGCCACTAGGACCTGGATTTCCGCCTCGAGAATCGCCTCTTCGTCTCCAAATCTCGAAACATTCGACTCCAAAACACTGATCTTTTCCTGCTTTGTAAGCAGCCTCCCTTCCAATTCATTGATGGAAGTTTCAGCAGTTGTGGATGTTTGAATTGTTGTCATGAATTCAGGGGTGCTCTGCTTAAACTCTGAAACTCGGCCTAGCATATTGTTAAGAGCTTCCCTTTTCACCGGATCAGTTTCCTGCTCAGCAATTTTCAGGATGATTCCCTCAATTTCTTCGAATGCATTCGCTTCGGAGATGGCTTCCACCGATTTTTCGAGGAAAGCTGCAAGCTTTCCCCTTTCTTGTTGCTGTAAGCTACCTGAAGTAGTAGTAGACTTCTGTCCAATAGTCAGAGATGAGATCTCAGAAATCAGGTTTCTTGCAGCAGCAGTAAGTTTTGATTCATTAGCAGCAGCAGCAGCTGTTTGTACTGATGTCGTGATCTGCAAGCATGTAACACGGTTAGCGATAACTAACAGGTAAAGGGTTCTGAATGGATCTTATATTGTTTACTAACAACGGAAACTCTCAGAAGAGCGAAGTTGTGCAACAGAGGCATCAATTAGGATTCAGAACATTGACCTCTTGTTGGTCAAAAGCTACCATACCATGTTCATGAACCGTTACATCCCAATAACTCGAGTTGTTGGGAGAGGGTTCTGAATGAATCTTGTATTGTTTACTAACAGTATATACAGGAGAGACTTAACGTTAGAGAGTCGAGCTTCGATAACGACAGTATCCGAACAACGATTGACCAGTTTTCGAATCTTCTGCTTCTTGCCAATCGGTTTCGTCCAGTGATACGAATACATTAACGGCCAACTGGTGGTATTCCCATCCTTGAACTCACAGGTAGAGCCTGCAGAAGATGATCATATCAGTTTCAGAGGATGATGAATTGATCATGCAAGTAAAGGTCAAAACTGCAGATTGTTGTTACTTGTTCCATCCAAGTAGGTCCGAGTGCGACCACTTTCTCTGTACAAAGATGAACTGACATTAGCTGATACGATCCATCCCTCTGGCATTATATCAGAATCGACGAATTCCAGCACCGTAACTTGTCGCTTCGGGAAGAGCACGATCCTCCTGCAAAAGATCGAATGATTAGATGAAAAATGATCAACAGCAATAGATTTTGAGTCATGAACATGATCAAGTTATGTATACCATTTGTAGTCCCCAGATAAGAACGTGTCGGAACAAAGCACGAGGGTGTTCAGCATCGAGAAATTGTCGATCTTCCACGTGAACTTCTCGGCTTCGATCGCCATTGTTGCCTGGTTATCGATGAAGGAAGGAAGGCAAGAGAAGTTTATAAATGGAGAAGAGGGTTGATGAACAGTCATGGCTGTTGGGCTGCTGCTGCCACATTGAATTTTCCTGTTCTGGTTTCCAATGCATTTGTACATGCATGTATTTAGATTGATGAATCGTAATTTAGAGAAAATGGAAGGATAGCTATTTTGATTTCATTGCTATGTATATTGATTAAGTTTTTCGATATCTTCCAAGCTGGGTCTGATGATCTTTTCGGCAAATCTTATTTTGTTATTAGGGGTGGTTGATGTCACTCTATGCGAGGGTGTTAGATGGTTAACATGTTTCTAAGTAGAGACAAGTTTTTCGATATCTTTCAAGGCTGGGGTTTGATGATCTTTTCGACAAATCTTATTTGCTATTAGGGGTGGTTGATGTCACTATAAGCAAAGCATGTTAGATGGTTAACGTGTTTCTAAGTAGAGATAAGTTTTTCGATATCGTCCAAGTTGGGGTCTGATAATCTTTTCGGCAAATCTTAGTTGCTATTAGGGGTGGTTGATGCCACTATATGCGAGCATGTTAGATGGTTAACATGTTTATAAGTAGAGAGATTATGGAGACGGAAGTTGGAATTTAGTAGATTCAAAGTGCTTCAAGAGAGACTTTACATGGGAAAGTTGAACTTCAATAATGGCGGAGTTAATATCACGATTGACCAGTTTTCATATTTCTCGCTTGTTGCGACTGGATTTGTCTACTGATCACCTAAATAAATTAATAATAGCAATAACACTTTTACCTTATTAGTGTGAAACAATATCTTCCTCTGACATTACGGTCTTCTCTAACTAACTTTTCCTCATTGATTGCTTCAAAGGCCCCAAGCATCATTGGTTGTGGGAATAGGTTAGCTTCATCTAGTCGAACCCACATATTGTTATTCGTTATTCTCCCCGTAGTTCGAACGAGCAAAAACTGACTGGGTTGCTAAATCTACTAGGATCGGTAGCCTCCCGTTCAATTGGTTGGATACCATTAGTTGTATTGTACGAGGCTCGTGGAGTTGTGTTGTAATGTGTCTTTGGTTTGATTAATGGAGAACCTCTTTAAAAAAAAGATGATTACTTAAGTTTGCATGTTGTGTCAACTCGGTCACTTAATTATAAACTCAGTCGAATTAGTAACTTGTGTTTTAGTTTTGTTATAATGTGGTCACTTGGTTTAATTTTTGTGATGCTTTACAACCTGTTAGTCTAAGGCCCAATAGATTGAACTTTAATGACTATCCGGCCCGAAAAAAACCCGGTCCAAAACCCGGTTCAGCCCAGTTAATTATTTATTTATTTATTTATTACCTTCCTCTCGGTGCTAGTTTCCCAGACGAAGTCACCCAAAGAGTTTTGAACTCCACGCTACACAGAAATGAGACCCAACATCGTCACTGAGGTAAGCTTCTCGACTTCAATTCTGCTAGGTTTTCCTTTCTATCTGCTGAATCGAAAAGCTTGTCTGGATTCATCTCGAGTTCCTCCTTTCGGCTGTTTGGTGAGAATTATTGGTAGAGTTAAGGGAATGTGGATTTTAGGATCTCGATGGAATGTTCTTCTGTGTAGTTGTGAACTGAAAAACGAACAACTCCTGTAATGTTTGATCCCTACTACTGAGCTGCTCGATTGAGTTTCCTTAAGCTTGCGTTCATTTTTTTCCTCCTTGTTTCTGATATGAAGGAATTTCGTGAAGTTTTTCGGAGTTTCGCTTAGAAATAGAGTTCCGAAGATACATACGGTGGTTAAATGAAGGAGGTGTTGGGGTTGATGAACTTGTTACTCTTTTATCTTGTTTCTGAAGCATGTTGAGATGTTGCAATAAGGATCACAGTCACCTGGGGTTTAGAGGAGTTGAAATGTTGAGAAACCTAGTGATCAGGTTTACTCCTGTTAGAAAGATCTGGATCTGTAAAGGACTTAGTTTTTTGTAGTGCTTTTACTCAACCCTCCTCTTAAGTCCCAACCGCTTGATGAGACGATTATGATTCCTGAGAGTAATTGTCACTATCATTTCATGAGGTGCTCCCATTGGACCTTTGGAAAGCTTCAAGATCTACTACTCAGTTGCTGCATTCCTTACGTATATATTTGGTGTGTCTAGTCTTTTGTAGCTTATTTTCTTTTTCTATAGTGGAAAAATATGGTGTTCTCCTTGTACTTGCATTTGACATAACCTAGAAACTTGCATGCCCTCACTAGGGTTTCATATTAGCAAAGATCCTGAAGGAGAAACTTTAGTTGTTGTTTAGTATCAAGTAATAACGAGTAACAAAATCAGCTGCCCTAATGGCAGCTAAGCTATAGTTTTGATTTTTCCTGCCTTTATGTTTCCAGAAGTTAATATTAAGTAGATTTTTTTTTCAGTTTATGTGACCTGATATGAACTTGTGCGCAGTCTTTTTGGTTCTAAATCCCTGAATCGACTTTCTGTCTTTGAAATTAATTCCAAGCTCTTAACAAATCCTACTTTTAAGTTATTCTTTTGTTTTTCCATAAAAGGTATAATAAAATGTATCCTCTCTTCTTCGGGGTTCCTCGTACGTGAGTTTAAATGCACGTGTTTCACTTTCCAAGGCTTCGTAGGAAATATTATTCATCTTAACGAGTTACATCACTCAATGTTGATACTATTCACCTATTTACTGAATTGTCTTGACTAAAAATTTCAATTGTATTGTCACTATTACACTGATACCATTTTAGATTTAGGTTTGACTTCTGTAGTTGCCAATTGACAAGTTATTGTGCGTTTTGTTTCTAGTAAGCCGACAAAGCATTTATCTTTGGTGCTATGTTGGTCTGCAGGCAAGCTTGTCGACAAGGGCTGGGCAATGGTGGGAAAGCATTCCTTTCCTTACTTCTGCAGTAGTGGTTGTTTGTGGGGCTATCTACTTGGTCTGCCTCTTGTTTGGATATGACTCATTTTATGAAATCTGTTTCCTACCATCTGCTGTTGTATCAAGATTCCAAGGTACGTTTGAGTTTTCAAAACTGCGGATTACATGAATTATACAAGATATATATTGTTTACAAGATACCTGGTCACACTGGATAATGGCCTATTGCAATGTATCCTGTTCCCAACTCTTCAACGTTATGCTTAGGCTGCTGGAAGTTTAGTGACATTACTCGTACATTGACTCTTAGAAATCTTCAATTATAGGTTGTACGTACAAATTTCTATTAGCTTAATCTGACATTTGATTGTTATTTGAAAATATGCTGTGGTCTACTGAAAAGTAAAAATTGTTAATTAGGATAGATCTAAGAGAGAATCAAGTTTCTTAGTTATCTTACGTGGTGTTTGCATGGTTTCCTTATTTTAGTTTTCCTTTAACTGATTGACCCATCCTCATCCTCATCACTTCATTATTTTTTTCTTGATCTCTTTTCAGTTTACAGGATCTTTACTTCCATTGTATTTCATGGCTCCCTGCTTCATGTTCTTTTCAACATGCTGGCACTGGTGCCTTTGGGTTCAGAACTGGAGAGAATCATGGGATCTGTTCGCCTGTTCTATATTACCATTTTGTTGGCTATTAGCAATGCAATTCTCCATCTTTTCATAGCCCTGTTAGTATCTCACAATCCCTTCCGCCCATATCCGGAGCTGATGGATGAGTGTGCAATAGGCTTCTCGGGAATCTTATTTTCCATGATTGTGATAGAAACAAGTTTGAGTGGAGCCCAGACTAGAAGGTTGGTTGGATATTTACCGCAAAAACCCTGCAATTACCTTTCAGTTGTGAGCTTAAATTTGTCAGCCAGACAGCTCTCCATGTTCTTTATTTTGAGTTGTGCACTTAACTTGTGTCTAACATAGCAATGCACCTCCCTTTTACTCCCCTTGCCTGTCCTTTTGAAATATACATGAAACCTTTTACCTTTCTATGGCTATAGTAATTGCTTCATTATATTTAAGCTCGTTCAGCTGACAAGGTCCTTTTCCCTTTCTTTTTGCAGTATATTTGGCCTCTTTAACGTTCCTGCTAAGTGGTAAAACAGTTGCTTCAGCTATATACATTTTCAATATTTCAGTAATCTTCTTTGCTTGGTGACACTGATTAAGTAATGTCTTGCAGGTATGCGTTTATCCTTTTGATAATATTCCAGATTCTTATGACAAATGTCTCACTACTCGGACACCTGTGCGGCATTTTGTCTGGATTTGCATGTATTAACCCCCTCCTATTGACAGTCTCAATTTGCCTTTGTTCTGTTGTTTTGTTACATAAACTTGAGAATGGACTTTGAAATAATTTTCTGTGTTTCTAGATACCTATGGTTTATTCAACTTACTTATACCTGGAACATCCTTCTATGCTGCAATCGAGGCTTCCCCCTTGCTTGTAAGTTCAGTAATTAATTAATTTCCTTCTTTTTCTATTGCTTGTAAAGAGTGACCTATACTGCCCCAATTTTGTAACACAGGTTGTCAATTAGGCATCAGCCTTCTATAGACAGGATAATAAATTCCTAATTCTATTTATGTTTTATTATTTGCATGCCGTTTCTTACTTGAAGGGAACAACGATCATTTTATTTATAACTTCATCCACTGCCTCAAGTCTTCACAGAACTGTTTGCATTAGGGTTTACACTATTCTTTCTCCTTAAACAAGCAATAACAAACATCACTGCTGCTTTTTGGTAAAAAATTAAAGAAATTAAATTCGAGCCCTATCCTCGTACACCCAAAACAAATTATGCTTCTTTTTGTCTTGATGATTTGTTATTTATTGTTCATTGGATATATTTGTAAATTAAATTGATGATTTTCTCACCTTCTTTCAATGTGGTTTGCAGACTTCCTGCGTGAGGCGACCTAAGTTCATTTTGTGTACTGGAGGAAATCCTACTGGATATATTCCCACATATTCAGGCCAGAATACATCACCTAGGTAGTTTCTCCTTACTAGGTAACCTTTATACTATTATTTCTTCACGAGGAGCAATTGACTCGTTGATTTTCATTACCAGTGGAAATTTGTCTGGAAATATCTGGAGAAACATTTCATCGTGGATGCCACAGCGAGAAACATCTTCGCAGGTACCAATATGTTCTTTCTATGTTAGATGCAACTACTGACCTTAACTTCTTGAATGTCGCTATGTATTGAATATGGGATTCAATAATTATGTAGTTATAGGGTTAACAAATATCCCTAGGGGTTTGGTTGGTTGGTTGGTTTGACTTCATTAGTATAGGGTATGAAGTTCTTTGTCAGATGAACGAGCTGAAATATTATTTCACTATCCTCTCTTTTTTAAATCTCGAAACCTATGTTCTTTTGTGAATCTTATATCTAAACTACAGCAACACATGGTTTGCAGTCGATGCCAGAGCAAGACAGCAGGTTTCCAGGAAGGGCGAGAACTCTTGTTTCTGGGCAAAATCCAATCACTCCATCTGGAAATTCTGATGCAAACCTGCAGGCCAGACTACTGGATAATACCGCCTCAGACGATTCATCACATGCAACTGAAAGTGTTGCAAGACAGCAACTTCCAGACGGAAGGTATCACTTATCAGGAAGATGACCTTCGCATACTTTATAGGCAGAGTTACAGACCACTGTTGGCCTGTCAGCTACATATATTATTTGTTTCTACCATTAATTGAACTCTTCCAGAATGCCCGATATTACTCGTCATTGAATCTAGCGGTTTCAGATCTAAGCAAATATTGCATGAAAATTCCAACTCTCTCTCGTGTTTTCTACACCAAATTTTCAATTAATTGCAGTGTGATATACTTACAAGCTGCATCCAAGCACCAATTGAGTAAAGTTTCTCTGCGATGTTACAGGGACAATTTGATTTCTTAAACGTGCTCAGATGTTGCATTATGATTTTAAGTTGAAAAGCATATAGAGTACAGCTTGGTTATAGTTGTGGTCACATTCCTTACGTATCATTTTTAGTATTATTCTTCTAAGTAATCACATGTCTAGTGAAAACCGACACAATATTTCCTCTCTTGGTTGGTCCTTGACTTTCAGGAGGTCCGCAGCGGATAATGCAGCTGTAGCTGCTCTGGTTGACCCTGCTCATCACCAGGTCTGTTCAATTCTTTGGAAAAAGCAGGAGTAGAAATACACATTGTTGATTTAAACACGGTTGTTAACTAACATGCATGATTTTCTGGCTCCATTTTTATCCGCAGAGTCCAGCTGTTTCTGACGACCAAACACAAAAGCTTGTAGCCATGGGTTTCGAAAAGGTAAATTAGCTTCTGCAGTGCTATCCTTATTCATTCATATTATTGCATCTTGAAGTCTAAGTAACTCTTCGTGAAACGAATGAATGACTGCCTGAATCCTGGTAAAATATGTTGAAAATTAATATGCTCCCCAGTCCTAACAGATGCTAATGTTATGGAATCATTACAGACGCAGGTTGAGGTTGCGCTGGCGGCTGCTGATGGAGATGTTAACATCGCAGTTGAAATTCTCATGAGCCAGCAGGTATTCTTCTTCTTCTTCTTCTGGGGATGAGAATTGTTTCAGTGGTGAGCTTTTCTTGTTTCCTAACGAAAATGACACGGTCTTATATGCAGGGGTGATTCGCCTGACCAGCCCGAGTCGTCCAACTATAACCTGGTGCGGAGCTTTATCGATTAGGCCAGTTTTCCTTACTGCTGTAAAATGTTTATGTGTACTCCAACATAGCAATGAGGAATCTGAGGAGGGACAGTTTACTAACATTGGAAACAGAACATAACATTAGGATTGTCTTGTAAAGAAAGTTACAAAGAAATACAATGTTCCCAAATACTAATTGTTGAGATCCAAAGGCTCTTTCTCGTATGAGCATTTGTATGAGATGATGAGTCGAGTGAGTCCTCGAATTCGTTATGGCCGAATTTCAATCTGATGAAAGTTTTTGTTCACTGCTATTGCTTGGTAAGGCTGGAAGCAATCGAACATGATCTTTCATGGTGATGCACCGTGGCCGAGGGAGGTCATGTGGCAAATGGACCCATCATCCACAACTCGTGGGGGTTTGGTTAGTGACGAACGTTGGATGTTGATATAGCGGGTTTCTACAAATCTAGCCAGGACGCAGGGGGGATATTCTTCAAGTCGAACTTATGGCTTTACGAGATGGTATGTCTCTGGTGAGTTTGTTCGGCTACACGAAAGTTGTCGTAGAATCTGATTCTCTAGATGATGTACATTTGTTGCCCGATGAGTCAGGGACCTTAAAGGAATTGGTAAGTGACAAAGCGATATAAGACACGTCTATATAAAGAGGCGACTAACGCGATAGATTGACTGGCGACGAGGCGTAATGGTTCTCGTTGCCTCTTCCCCTCAGAAAATTCTGGTAGCGGTGTGGACGACTGGACGTCTTCAGGGCAAAAAACAGTACTCTCTTTTATGTTTTGATTTTTGCCTTTACACAGAAAAAAAGAAGTTGAAGTGAAAATATTAGCGATCCCTTCACGATATTTGTAAAAAAAATCAACGATCACGGTGGGACTCGAACCCACAATCTCCCGCTCCGGAGGCGAGCGCCTTATCCATTAGGCCACACGACCAACTGTTGCTGTGTTCACTGAATTGAGAAACTTGGCGTCTGATGGTGCTCAAAAGTCAAAAGACAAAAGCACCAAAATTCTGGTTTTACTAACTGAAACAGTTCTGTTTCGTGCTTACGAAGGTACTGAACCTGGAGAACATTGATAAGACCAGATACTGGAATATCATTGGTTGCAGCGCTTATACAGGCGAAGGGTTGCTCGACGCATTTAACTGGCTGGTTCACGATATAGCTTCTCGAATCTGTATGCTTGACTAACTGATCTGCGGCTGCAGAAGACTCTTTTCTTGGTTTCCAATTTTATTAGAAGTGAACCCTGATCTTGTCTGAACTTTCGAGTTGTCTTGTTTTATCGTTGCATACTAGGAGGGTATACATGTACTCCGCATGGCTGCAAGATCTTGTTCTCGAGCCATGAATTTCGAGATTACTTCATCAACATTAGAGAATCGGAGGAAAGATCGTTTCTTTTGTATCTCTCCATCAATGTACATGATGATGGACACAGTATAATTTCTTGGCAAGAACACATCGGGAAGAGTTTCGCGTATATACCGTCTGCTCGAAAAATGCTTCAAAGCAACCAACAAAAACTCATAATTTTACTGTGGCATAGAGCTGTGAGATGATCACGCATATATATCAGGTCCAGCTATCAAATACAAGATGACGATAATTACTTTTGGTACACAAATGTGTCATATCATCGTAACAACCTATAACTCAATCGAACGAGGTCTTGAAACTTGATGCATGCTGCGATTATAAGATTCTGTAGGACAACGAACCGTCAATTGTCTCTACGGCCAGATGTTTCATGCGAACCAGTATCAGTATATAGCTTCTGGATCTTGGACCTGTAGTTAACAAAATGAAACAAATTAGTTGGATACAAAGCATTACCGGTCCCGGTACAAACTCATGATATGCAGCTGAAGTTTGGGGTGTACCCAAGTCGAACGGGTCGATCTCTTCCTGCAAGAAATAGTCAACTCCTGACTTCTTCCTCATGCCTACATTTATCTTGTCAACTGCAGATACCAAGTCCTGCATCATGTTCACAGTCGGTGAGGGTGTCTAGTCGAGCAAAAATTGCAAAAGTAGTGCAAAGAAAGCAAGTATTCTTCTATTCCTCCACGCCAAGAACAGACTCTTTTCTTCGTTCCATGAGTCAAATGTGCGAATGATGTTATCGGAAATGAGATCTGCTTACCTCCCATGATGTTAACATTTTCATGTAAGAAGGAAGACTTTCATAGTCGTCCTTTGACAACTGTATTTCTCGCTTCGAAGCATTGTCTGGCTCATGACAGCCTTCTGACTCGCCTTACATGCCGGACAAGAACAAGCTCCAAAGTTAGTTACTCTCCAAAGAATGATACCAAGGAAAACTACTTACTGGAAGTTGCTTCCTACCTTCGTTTGCTACTGAACTGTTTGATGCAGCTTGGCTTGTGTCATTTATGTCATGCATCGAATGGCTGTCACACCTAAACAGCCATACATACAGGCAGCATCATACAATATGCATATGAACTAACAATTCCTCTGGCCAAACAACCTAACTCTCAGGTTAAGGAACTTACTTCATTGGCTCTCTGACAGACATTGCCGGAGGACTGAGTTCACCATTACCTGCACATAAATGAAATACAAACACAAAGTGGGCAACTGGCAGAAATCTGAAAATTTCTCAACTAAAATAGACAACTCAAATGTAAACAAAACTTCACCAAATCGAAGGCTCTTATCGCTTTTACCCATCTCCACCAGGAATTAGTTTTACTTACCCCCACCGGCTAGACTGGCGAGGCAAACTTCTGAAAGTCCAAAACTCTTTAGGCTTAGTGAAGCATCCATTCTAAAAATCAGGTCAAGGAATAATACTTAATATCCTGTTAGTCAAATGGTTGATCTCACATCCTTCAAGAACAGTTTTTGAAGAAATAAGCCTTCATCTTCATCGAATTAAGTAACTGGTAACCTTGAAGTGGTTCGTGCAGAATTAGATAACAAACAGGATGTACGAATGCTCAATGAAACATTTGCTACTCAGCCTCTTTAGGGACTGAGAAATGGGTAAACATGATCACGCATGCACATTATATAGTTTGGATACAGTGAATCGTCTTCTAAACTCTTGATAAACACGCTCTTTGCAGGCGAAAGCTCACGAGGAGAAGAACCAATTCCATCGTTAGTTTTAGACTCCAGAACTGTTGTGCCCGCTAGATCCTCATCTTCATCCTCAATCTCAAGTTCTATTTCGAAGAAAGATCGGTACTTAAGTAAACTTAAACAGAATAACAAAGATCAAGACACTACAATTGAACTCTTCAGTTTGAGCTCAATTTCATTAAAATTCCGGAAACAGAAAGCACAGTTTCGAAAATTGGAAGTACCGGGGATGTAGCCGTAGCTCCGGAGTTGATCTTCAAGTTCAAGAACATCGCTCTGATTCTTCTTGTAAACTTCGTTGCAGTGACCTAGCAGCTCCTCAAACGAGACAGTGCCGAAGGACATAGAATCCAGGAGGTTCAGATCGCTTCCGGCGGCGGATATACGACGGTTTAAGTTGTAGATGAAAGTAGACGACGCCGAATCTGAACCAAAAAAAATCAACTATAAGCGAAATCATCAGATTGACGAACCAGGAAAAAAAAAGGAAAGAGAAGCGAGTGGACCTAAGGGAACAGGACGGCGATCGACGGACTTCTTGAGGCCATCGCAGCTGGCTAAGAGATGGTTGCAGAAAGAGCTCAGGCTTTGCCCCAATGCAGAGATCAGCTCTTCCATTTCTTCTCCGAAGTGTTCTGCTTTCGACTGTTGCCGCTTTCTTCGACTTCGGAATTGGAGGGATTAATGGAATTTGCTTGGAAGAACAAAATTCAAATGATATTTTTTATATTTGTTATTACTAATACGATAAATGTTTAATTACATCAATAATAAGCGCTGTAGCTCAGTGGATAGAGCGTCTGTTTCCTAAGCAGAAGGTCTAGGTTCGACCCCTATCTGGCGCGTTATTTATTATTTTCCTCTTTTTACTTCAAATAAGTAATAATCTAATTCATTTTCATCACTCAATCATAGTGTTAGACACTCGATTCTCACGGGACGGACCGAATTTTGGGACCAACTAACATCAGCATTTGCCAACAACTCAGGTCTGTGTGGAGTTAACATTGTCCTCCCGTGTCGAGGGGTGACGATGATGATGGTGGTGGCTATGATTATGGTACTCAGGGTCAGGGAAATGACAACGACGAGGAAGAGGATGATTTGTGTTTGTAGACAGATTTTTTGAAAGATCATGGTTGGTTGAAAACAAGACTGTTCAAAAGTCGATATATGTCCCCTCTCGTTTGGATGGCTCTAGAAAGCATCGATGAAAACGAATCTTCCTACACGAAGATTACATTAGTTCTATAAGTCGATTTCTTAATTAACGAAAATCACTCAACTGATTTAAGTTGGTGGCTAAACTAATATAATACGATTTCTCACACACACTACAAATTCAAGTACTTCTTGAAAGCTCTTCCAATCTATATTCGATTTATGAAGACGGTGTTGAGCATCATTCTCGGCGAAAACAGCTTCCTCCAGCTTCTTCAATTCGTTCGCTTGCGTTCGAAACTTCATCTTGCAAAACTGAGAGATCAGCAGCCTTCAGTTTCCCAGCATTAGCCAACTTTTCATTAGAGAACTCAAGCTCTTCGAGTTTTTTAGCAAGCTTTGCCTTCTTTACCCGAATGCAGGAAATTTCAGTCACCAAATCAGTCGTCGTTCTGCGCTTTCTAGTTCGACTTTCCTTTGAGGTATTGATCGTCTCCAAATACTGTGGGATACGTCGCTTAAGTTTTTCCACTCGACTCAGTATATACCCGATAGCAGTCTTCCTACACGGACTAGTGAGCCGTGCATCGATTTTCTTGAGAATTCTCTCAAACTCACTCCATGCGTCCTCTCGATGGACTGATTCGACTGGCATTTCAAGGAGCTGATCGAGTCTTTTGCCATCTTCGACTAGCTCGGGTGATAACTGAACTATTGCAGACTCTAGATGAACTGTTCTTGATACCTTTAGAAATGTGAAACAGAAACAACTTTGATTACAAACCGAAAGCAGCAACAAATAATACCGAGAAACTTAACTATCTATGACTGAATGAATGAAACTAAATTGAAATACTTAACTCGAAAATTTCTGAGCTCGATTCTCAGAGTATCATCTGCAACGAATCCGCACTTAACAAGAGTGTCAATACTAACAAGAGTGAATATTTTCCTCTTCAACTTCTTTTCGTGAAATTTCACATCATTGACCACTGCAACAGAGCATGTTTCACTGAATTAAGGTAGATTCAGAATGAAATATATAAACCGATAGACAGAAAGTTACCGAAATACATGGGCTTGATTCCATCAAGAACATTCATGTCGAAGTCCACACGAACATGTAATCCTCTTTTAGAGGTTCCTCGTTTGAGTTTCAGACATGGACGAAGAAAATATAAACCAGTTTTCTTCGGATTGAGTTCAAACTTCCTGCACAAAACAAAATCCAATCGGCCGTCACAAAATAATTGAACTAGGGTTCGCAATGAGAGATAATCATACGTACCATTCGTATCCTGCAACTTCGAAGCTCTGAGAGTAAACTATGTTGCCTTGTTCAAATGTTGAGAAGCCCTTGAACTCCATTATCAAGGAATCATCCTTCATCGCGAAATCACTGTAATCTGAAAGAGAGTATGTTCACGCCTGGCTTTTGAATGATTAGGGTTCTTTGCGTTGCTTTTACCAAAATTTGGTAAAATAATACTAATAGGGTCAAATACATTTGTAATCATCTAAATTTAGAGTAGTAACAACGTGGTGGTCACTTGACTTTAAAATTTAACAGTCCAGTTACTGTTGTTTGAACTTTGTAACCCAACTATATTTTCTTCCATTTTTCGTTAAATTTCGTTAAACTTGCCACGTCATATGACCATGTCACCCTAAAAAATATTATTATATTTGAAACTCAATTCTCATCTAACAGATCTAATCACTTAACCAAACCAAAAAAAAAATAAAAATAAAAAATAAAACTCTAACTCCACCCCACCATCGATGCCGCCATCTCTCTCTAAAATTGTTGCGGTTCAAATTGGATTTTAAAATGACGTGGTTCTGTGATGTGGCAATTTTAACGAAATTAACGGAAATAATAGATAAAAATGGACAGAAACACGAAAATGGCAAAAGCTGAGGAGTCAAAGTAGGACTTAAATACACCGGATACCACTAATCTTTTTAAAACCAGTCACACTGACCACTCAATTTTTTTTCGTTCACCGGGTACCACTAAACTCGATTTATTATCTACAATTTACCACTCCATCCAAAAGATGGCTGGAAAGCTGACATGGCAGCAAACAATGTTATCCTAGTCATGACATAGCGCCTACGTGGATACTGACTAGACGATAAATTAAATATTAAAATTTCCCATTGTGCTCTACGTTTTGGTGAGGAATCAATTTATGTATTGTTTTATTATAGCAAAATCTCTTTCCCCATCAATGCTCTGAATCTTCTTCTTCCTAAACAAATAATTAAACCTATAGACTCTGTTCTTGAAACTTCGTTCCTCGAACATTTCATCCTTTGTTTTCTCTAAATCAAGACTGAAGCAGATTAACGGATGGAATCTTATTGATTCAATCAGGTGTAGCGGCCATGGCTTCATATTTTTTAAGCTACTGAAGTAAATTGATGTTGCATATCCACCCTCAAGTGCAGAGTTACAGGAAATTCAAGTTGCAGTAAATCCTAGATGCAGACCTAATCTCAAGTCTGATTTGTTATGCATAGTTAGGGTCTGTTGTTTTTGTATCTGCAGGGATTTAGCTTTCAGATTTGGCTGGGGTTGGGTTGTGGGATTATTTTGCAAGGTGTGGGTTGTTAAGGCATATTTGCTCTCTCTTTTCTCTTTGTACAGAATTCTTCCTTCTGGTTTTATATAATTATTATATATGCTAATCATGATCTGCATTATCAGTTAAACATGCTAATTATGAGCTATAAATCTATTTGTTGATGGTGTCTATGTGTACAGAGTGTTAAATATCTGATTTGAATGGCCTCTGTTGCTACTATCATTATTCATGTATATTTATTCACTGCTATTATCAATATGTTGTCAGTTTATGTAACTCTGTGGGAAGCAAAAGCAAATAAAACAAGCTCTTGCAAAAGAAATCTGTACAGTTTTAATGCTCATACTTCACAACTTCCCATAATTCTCATACTTCAGTTTTGTCAGAAGTTATCTCGTGGATCAATCCAAGGCATTCCTCTCTGTTTCTCATCGACATAATCAAAGGTGAAAATTCTTGTCTGCTTCTAATGTTCCCAGCCTCTCATTCAGGTCATTAACATCAAGCGCAAGTGAATATTGTAGATCCATTTCTGCAGGTGGCAGAGAAGGTTTTTGCTCCTGGAGTTCATTCTCCATCTCAACTCCACTATTCTAGAACATGTGCAGTTTCTCCTCCAATTACTTCAGTCTCATTGAAATGTACGATCTTTCATCTTCAAGCTCAAGCATTGACTTGTTCAGTTCATTCAAACTTCTATCTGGGTGGAATGTATTCCTATAGAACTGTTCCTCATGAAGCGGCGTAGCCCTTTGAAAGATCCAACTGGATCGGCGAACTCGTAGTTCTCTTCGTACGCATCCGGCGTCAAGTTCCTTGACACGTCGGAATCGGAAGCTTCACTTTGTCAGAAAACGAGGAAACTAATTAGATGAAGTGTAATGAGAATCCCATTTGAGAATCGAACCTGTGACGAAATACGATCTTCTGAAGTCTTCTTTGACGGTCTGGACAATGGTGGAGCGTTCAAGGCTTGCTGAACAGTCAGTCGGAAGGTCGAGACTGATGTTGCAGGGAGATTTTATCATCGGCAGTGACCGAAAAATTGAAGCGGCGACTCCCAGGAGCTCCGACGCGTACCAAACTACCTTGAGGATGACTTTATTCCCAGGATAATCAAAATACTTATGGCTGTTGTTTTGTTGCATTGAATTCTGGAGATTTGGCGTTGACGACTAGCAGGCGTGAGAGTTATCCTGCTTCGGTGGTGAATTACAGAGCCGGAGGAATGAAGAAGAAACGCCGCGCATGGATCCGATGATTCATGGGAGTGATTAGGGGAAGAAGACAAAGGAATGATATAAAATTATATAAATGTTCGGATTGGGTTGATTCCTAAAATTTAAATAATGTCTAGTTAGCGTCCACATAACCCATATAACATGACTAGGATAACACCGTCTACTGCCATGTCAGCTTTCCATCCATTTTTTGGATGGAGTGGTAAATCGTGGATAATAAATCGAGTTCAGTGGTACCCGGTGTAAAAAAAAAAGTTGAGTGGTCAGTGTGACTGGTTTTAAAAAGATTAGTGGTATCCGGTGTATTTAAGTCTCAAAATAGCGTTGAATCTAGGCCCTGCTGACATGGCAGTATCTCACTCTCTTCAACTAGCCCTGCTGAGCTTGCTAAGTATCTCACTCTCTTCAACTAGCTGTTCTGAAAACTGACCTGCTGCAAACTTGGCGTGTGGTCTTGATACCTTAAAAACATTAGAAACAAAATAAGCTTTGAATACAAACTGAAAGCAACAAACAATAATACTTCACTATCTATAACTTGAATGAAAATACTTAACTCTAAAATTTCTTAGTTCAACTTTGAGAGTATCCGCCATTGACAAGATGATCAGCAGTAACATAAACAGCTACTTTCTTCTTCAACCGTGTTTCGTGAAATTTCAGATCAAAAATAGCTGCAACGAAAGGAATGAATTAAGATAGACTGAAATTGAAATATAACCTGAATACCAAAAGGAAAGAAAGAAAAAGTTTACCAAAAGTCCGGGGATCGGTTCCACCCAGAAAAGTCAGGTCAAAGTTCACACAGAGATGTAATCCCATTTCAACAACATCTCCTGGAATGAACCCTAACTGTACCCTAACTAGAGAACCGGGTAACCGTAACCGGTATTTATTTGGTTACGGTTAGAACCGGATAACGGTAATCGTAACCACTTTTGCTACGACATGCACAATTATTGTAGCCAATTGTTGTTTGAATCCATGCGGCTATCCCAAAATCTGCAACTAGTCCAGATTTAATGGTACAACTCCAAAATTGTAGTCCAAATTTATTGTAGCCAAATGTTATTTACACTTAGTAGCAAAATCAGCACAACGTTGAAACTCAGCGGCAAAATCAGCAATAATGTTCATAACTATTTGTTTAGGGTATTACATTTTTAGGGGTTTTGTGTTTTTCATTAAAAAAGAACAATACAATAATGTTCTCAATCATCCAAGTGGTAAAACGTAACCATAATAACTTTAACATAAAATCATAAATTCTAGAATTTAAGTATACCGGTTAAAACGGTTTGTGTCGGTTAACAAATAATTAACCGCAATAACCGTTTACCCGATTCTAGCCAAAACCATACACCGGAACCGATACAATTATCGGTTTTCGACTAACCGGTAACCGTAGTTGACCGGTTTGGGTTTGAAAGTCAGAGAACTTGAAAGTCAGATCAGAATCATCATTTACTATGGGCCGCATTTTATCCTCTCAGATTTCGCTCCATTTCTGCAACATGGAGGGATTCCTTCTGATTCGTAGCTATAGTGGATAAAATGCGGCCCATACCCTTATAGTCATCACCAATTGCACGATATGCCACCATAGTTAAGATTCTGCGTCGGATGCCATTATAGTAGTTTTTTGCTGCAGCTACCTAATTTTACAGGTTTCCTAAATTCTAATAGGTTACAAAAGGGTGATGTGGCTCCCAAACGTAGACTAGAGGTGGGACCAAATAATTTAATAAATAATATAATTAAGAAAAAACATAAAATAAATAAATTAAAAGAAAAACTCTTTGACCACCGTCTCATCTTTCTTCCCCCTCTACCAACTCCATCGATCGCCTCCTCCGATTAACAATTTCCCCTTTGCTCCGACCTCCTTCGACCGACAAAGAATTAGAGGCAAGTCAGATGCTTCTTCACAAACTGTCCTACTGCATATCTCCAATCCACATTGCTACAACACAAGTCGGATTTCAATTTTCAGAATCGAACATGGTAAACCCTAGATTCAGGATCGAACACATCTTCCCGCCGCTATCAATCTCAACTTTCAACCTGCCCTTCATTCCCTAACGAATATGAAAGCAGCCAATCCACATCATGCTGTAGAACTGCGCCGCCGGGATCCGGATCTGAGAACGCTCCGCTAAGCCTCTCGACCTGAGAATTCGCGAAAACGAATCAACAATGCCGAATGCTTCAATCCTTGTCTAGTGTTGAAATGATAAATAAGCAAGTGCTTACACCAGTAGCTTGGTTCATGGATGCCCACTTCTCATACAACATCGCACCTTCGAAATTCAGGATCCATGAAAAACAAGAGACAAACCTGCAAATTACAAAACTATGGAAAAAGATCTATCCCGTTTACATTACATGTAGTAACCATTATCACCAAGATAATGAGAAAAGAGAAGGAAATGCGTATCGAGACTCAAATCCAAGTGCATTTTTCTGGCTATGGAGGCACACCCGTATGTGTCTTTAAAAGACATTTTTCTGCCTCAATAGAGTTTTAAATGCAGATATAGCTTAAGTGTCACCAATGCTCCTGTCGCTAAAGGTATTTTGAGACAAATACGGTGACACATATTATCTGCCACTAATGGAAGAATCAGTGGCAGATATAATTGTTGGTAATTGCAACTTCAGTCATCTTAGTCAGCTTTTAGAGCACTTATTTTTGTTGCTAATAATTTTTTTTAGAGGCGCATATATATGTTTTTAAAAAGAATTTATTCCAACCAGGATATTTTCCTCTTGTTCTATGAATATTTACATTTTATTTTTACTCTTTTGACTATTATGGGTTGAAACTGGGTGGTTCATGAAATGTGTTAGTTCTATTCAATTTGGTTAGAGCATTATGATATTCTGCGCAGTTTTTTAATATGAATTATAAAACTCAATAATATGGAGAAACTATGACAAGAAAAAAATTCAAAATTGGAAAAATGAACAAAAATTCTTTCTCATTATTAGAAAAGAAAATTGTTATTGTTTATTATATGAATCATTAATTATATATTAACTAACATTTATCTATACAAAATAGTATAAAGTTTACAAGTTATCTATCTCTAAACTAATCATACAACATATAGAGACAATTATAAATTGCCTGCCTCTAAAAAAATTAATCATAATAGAGGCAGTTATAAATTATCTACCTCTAAAAGAGTTTTTTGTATAAGACAAAAGACTCATAGAGGCAATTATAAATTATCCGCCACTAAAGGAATTTTTCGTATAACTTATAGAGGCAGTTATAAATTATCTGGCTCTAAAGAAATTTTTCGTATAACTTATAGAGGCAGAGGCAATTATAAATTATCTGCCTCTAAAATATTTAATCCTACAACTTATAGAGGCAATTTTGAATTATTTGTCTGTAAAACTATAAAATAATCTTTATTAAACTTAAAATAAATAAATTTGTGTTTGTAGACAGATTTTTTGAAAGATCATGTTTGGTTGAAAACAAGACTGTTCAAAAGTCGATATCTGTACTCTAGTCAGTATGGCTCCAGAAAGCATCGATGAAAACGAATCTTCCTACACAAAGATTACATCACTAAGAAGCAGATGCAGAATTGTTAGCTAGGGCTTAATCAACTCTGCAACATTATTAAACAAGGGTTGATTATCAACATACTAGTTCAAATGTTCTGCTACTAACTGCAAAATATCAACTAAACCACAGTTTAACAAAAGCTTTCATGTCATACTGGAGAAGCAAGCTACCCAAAAGCACAGGTTTTTCCAACCTCATTTACCACACTAGTTCTACAAGTCGATTTCTTAATTAACGAAAATCACTCGAGTAATCTTTCACCTGGTTCAATATATCCCATATGGCAGTCTTCCTAACCTCATCAATGAGCAGTCACAGCAATATAAATTGTATACCTTAAGTTCCGTTTGAGCTACAGTCTTGTTGAAACGAGCTTGAAAGCGCTCATCCATCTGCATGTTTAATTGTTCACTTTCCTCGTAAAGTTGCTTCTCCAAATACGATGAGATGTTTTGCTTAAATTCATTCACCTTGTTCAATATATCAACTATGGCAGTCTTCTTAGGCTCTTTATAGAGGAGTCCAGCGATCTTGTTCACAATTCGCTCAAACTCACCCCATTGATTTTCTTGGTGGACTGACTCGACAGACATACCAAACAGTCTGGTAAGTATTTGGCTATCTTCAACTAGCTGTTCTGAAAGTGTTCCTGCTGAAAAGTTCATATGCGATCTTGATACCTTAAAACATTAGAAACAAAATGAGATTTGAATACAAACTGAAAGCAACAAGTAATAATACCGAAAAACTTAACTATCTATAACTGAATAGAACTTGAAAGAAATACTTAACTCTAAAAAATTTCTTAGTTCAACTTTGATAGTATCGTCGACAATGAATCCACCATCGACAAGTTGATTAGCAGTAACATAAACATCTAATTTCCTCTGCAACCTTGCTTCATGAAATTTCACATCATTTACAGCTGCAACGAAATCAAATTTATTTCACGGAATGAATTAAGATAGACTGAAATTGAAATATAACCTGAATACCAAAAGGAAAGAAAGACACTTACCAAAAGTCCAGGGATGGGTTCCACCCAGAAAAGTCAGGTCAAAGTTCACACAGAGATGTAATCCCTCTTCCACAGCATATTCTGGAATGATTTTTAGCGCTGGACGAACAAAATATGTACCAATTTTACTCGGCTTGAATATCAACATCCTGCACAAAACTCAATTCCTTCAGAAAACAATTGAAATTAGGGTTTGCGAATATAGATAATCCATACATACCACGCATATCCTCCGACTTTGAATGGCAGCGAGAAGACTGTGTTGCCGCGCTGAAGCGTCGAGAAACCCTTGAACTCTAATACAAAACTATCCTCCATCTCTTTGTTTGCAAGAATGTTCGACGCCGCCTGAATTATTTTCGTCTATAAGAGATAAGAAGGTGGCGCTGATTAAATATCGCTAAGGTTTAGGGTTAGGATTCAGACATGATTGAAATGACTAAAAGGCCCTTATTCTAAGGCCAGGTTGAATTAAAGATGGGCCAAAAGACCATTCAGAATTCTAGGCCCAAGTGATCATTAATCCTTCTCTTTATATTTTTTCGTTGCATTAATTAAAACTTGGTATTTTTTTTGGTTAAGGGGGTGATTAATTTATTAATCAATAGCAAGACCACAAAAAATAGGGAAATCCTACCATTAGGACACCCCAAAGTGTCCTCATATGAGGATACCTCTTAGAGCCGTAGGATTTAATCTTAAAGATCGGAAGGCCTATATTAATTGGATATAAGGGTAATTTCAATATTTTATTTATTGCAGATTTTTAATTATTATTTATTAATTTTCGGATTTGCAGTTACATTGCTGATTTTTTATTTCTTTTTCTGCTCCTTTTTTTGCTCCATTTAATTTATGATTAAATTAATTAACTTTTTTTAATTACTTCTTCATCTTCTTCTTTATGCTCGCCGGTTTTTGTTGTGTATCTCCGGTGGTTTTTACTTTAGATTAGTTTCTAACACTTTTTGTGGAAATTGTTTCGAAACTGTTCCTCTTTTTTCATTTCGGACAGTTCCTATTTTATTGTTCTGGAACAGTGATCCATTTCAAAAGTAATGGAACGTGTTGAAAATGGAACAATAATATCGAATACCTGTTCCATAATTAACTATACGGAAAACTATTTGTTCCATAAGTAACTATACGGAACAATATCTGTTCCATAATATCAAATACGAAACAATATATGTTCCATAAGTAACTATACGGAACAATATCTGTTCCATAATATCAAATAACAACCATACCGATTTCATTTCAATTCAAACAAGAACTCCAAAGAAAAACCGAAGAAATTAAGCAATTTTCATAGGAATTACAGAATCACCACTTAAGTTACAGAACCAACCCAAGTGTCACTTAACTTCTGAAACTAAGAGAACGATCCATGAAATTTGTCCAAGTGAGGTTTTGTTTCTGGAAATCGACAAAAAAAACTTTGAATGCCTAGAAACATCCGTCTCGTCGTCCTGATTCCACCGGTCCTGACGGTTCATCAATCGGAGCTCTAACGAGGGAGTTATGGCCGAAACTCTGAATCACCAATCGAAGGTTCCTCACTGACCTGCCAAACAAACCCTTAAAAGTCAAACTCCCAAACACACCACAGATTTACTGAAATCACAGTTGGGTAACTTATCTTTCTAAAAATGACAGAACAGTCACTGAACTTTCAAGAAACTTCAACCAGGTTTCTTGTCTTCTCCGATGAAGTGTTCACCGTCGGCGGAACGTCCGACCACCGTCGCCGCCGCTCCCACTCTCTTGGAACCCGTGGAAACAACGCCGCCGCCCCGACTTCTAAACCAGCCGCCGCCGGTGGCTACGCCTAGCCGCCGCCCCGACTTCTAAACCGTCGGTGGCTCCGCTCTCCCTTCCTTCGCTGCCGTCGCCACTCCCCCGAGATGTGGCGGTAGATCTGATGCGGCGAGGCTGGTGAGATCTGATGCGGTAGATCTGGTTTGACGAGGCTAGCGGCGAGGATGGTGTGGCGGCGGGGCGAGGCTCGCGAGGCAATGGCGGCGGCTAGGCGTGTGATGGCGAGGCGATGGCGGCTAGGCGTGTGACGGCGAGGCGATGGTGGCTGCTAGGCGTGTGACGGCGAGGCGATGGCGACGGCTAGGCGTATGACGACGGCGGCTAGGCGTGTGACGGCGGCAATGGCGGCGGTTGGGTTCCGCAAGTTGAGAGCACAATTTATTTTTTGCCGATTGTATTTTTAGGGTTTGTGGTAAAACCCTAATATTATTTACTATATATATTGGTACCAAATGACAATTTTGTCCATTTTAATCTGGTCCATTGGATTGTTTCTTAATCCTATGGCTCTAAGAGGTGTCCTAATATGAGGACACTAAGGGGTGTCCTAACGGTAGTAGATCCCCAAAAAATAAAGGTTCAAATTCGAGTACAGACCATCAAGAAAACACAAAAAAAACACTTCTGTCTAAAACAACAATCCATAATCTGCAAGCTCCACGTCTCTAGCTCTTTTGGCTAAACAATCCGCTTCGCTGACCTCATTCCTTCCCACATGGACAATCACGATATTCGTAAAATCCCTCAAGATTCGAGAAATTGACGCCAGAATTGCCCCCGCTTCCCACGGCCATTGATCAGGCTGGTCTTAATGAGGATCCATGTCACTCATTACTCTGAATAATTTAACCTGTCAGGAGAAAAACCAATTCAGAGGGGTTAGTACTCGGTTAGAAGTAAATCTCAATGAGAGATTACAAGGATCTTAATTTGAATAAGTACAAGTCCAAAATAAGGGCCGAGTACCTCACTCGTTGATTCGGTTCCCGTCAAACGATAAATTCGGAATAATCACAATATTAATTTGGTTAATGACAAAATTTAACCAAATAACTATTTACATTGAGGAGCTAATTAATCCAATGAATTTACCCCCTTAAACCAACCCACCTATAAATCGATTCGGTTGACTTGAAAATCGGTTCCGTAGCTTGAATCGAGTCGAAATAGGGACTTAATGGAGATTCGTCAACTTCGGGCCAAATTGTACTAACTGAAAGGTTAGTTGGGCCAAATCTGTCACCATTTAGAGTTTAGGGTTAATCTAAGAGAATAAAATATCCGAGGGGCCAAACTGTCAAAGATTAATAGTTTAAGACCACGATAATAATTAAAATTAACTGGGGATCGAACTGTAACCTAGGAAGCCGGGTGACCAAATAGAAATTTTACCATCTTCTTCCCCAAATCGCTGAACATTGCAGGTGACTCCATGGAACTTCGATGAGGCTCGATTTCTCCGATCTCGAATCGAAATGAACTTTTGAACAAGGGGAAATCTTCATAGGCCCTATGGGATTATAATGGTGGCTTCGAAACAGTCCTACGAAGCTGGAGCGTACCAACGCAAGCTTTGTCGGAACTACAATCGGAGGAGAAAGAAAATAGAACGGAAGGATGGTTCTGGTTCACTAAAGGGATCAGTTGGGTTTTTATAGATCCCGAGGGTCAATTACTGTCAACAAATGAGCTGGAGCTCGGGCCGTCGATTTGGACGCACTCATCGGAGTTGATAAGGTTACTGTCGATCCTTGTCGATTTCAAGGCAAGTTTATGATGTAATATATACTTCAGAATCATTCCAGAATTCTAGGCCCAAGTGATCATTAATCTTTCTCTTTCTATTTTCAAACCTTGAAAATTTTTACAGACTAAGAAAATTCGTTGATTAACGTAAATAAATATACATAATTTTACTACAGCTAAGAATCAGAACTCAGAAGTGTATGCACAAAGGTCTACATGTCTTTTTCTTCAAGGGAAGAGCTCCCTCTAAGAGCATTAGCAGCACCCTGGACTGCTCTCGAAACTCGCCACACTTGATGCTGTAAACCACCTTCATCTCGCTTCGTGCTCATCGAGTGTTCGCGAATAGCATCTGCTATACCCGGGAAGAAATCCAGTTTGCTCTCGTAATCTCCATGAGGCCCATAAATCTGCATCAAAGAGAGCCATGAGCAAAACAAACGAGCCTGCATGCTACTGATTGAGTTATACTTACAAGATGCTTAAACCAATGTCTCCCTTTAAGCCCGTCTGCATCGAGGAATCCTCGTTCAGCGAGCATCAGCCTGTCGTTGAGTGCCCTTTGCTTCAATGCTGTCAAGGCATCTCTACTATCTAGCTTCTGGAGAACCTGCGAAACGAAGAGGCAAGTTACTATCAACTCAGCTTAAGAAAGAAACAAGCATGTATTTACCCTTCATGTGGGACTTACTTTGGCATCGATTGCAGCTGCTTCAGCAGCAGAGGCGAATTGTTCGATGGCGGAAGCTAAAGGGTGAAGAGAAATGTTGCTGTGGTCAAGTAAGATGCTCAACTCCTTTTCGTACTTCTGCAGACGAGAATGAACATCATGGTTGAGTTTTAAAGCTCGTGGGGATCCGTAGAAGAACTAGTACAATACCAGTAGATTCAGATCAATGTGTACATACAGATAATTGTTGTGCATATGAGAGATAGTTGAAAGGAAGGACGGAATCATCAGCCAAACGGAGTGCTACAAGTCCCCAAACTTCTGCAACTGAAACAACCAAAAACATCGAATCTTACTATGCTGAGAGGCTCGACTTAGTATCGACATGTTTCGAATGGAAGGAAAGAAGAACAGCTAACCAGCAACATGTCGATGGAAGAGTGGATCAGCATGTTTTACGATCCAATCATACGAGTCGAACGCAGTGTGATAGACTGGAAAGTCTGCTAATACAATTTACAACCAACCACGATCAGAATCATCTGCTCCGATTACACAACAGAGAAACAGAACACAGTACATGATAAGCTCGGAATGTTGAATGAACGCATACCTTTTCCATAATATATGTCAACTGAAGGAATCCCTCCATGCTGCAGAAATGGAGCGAAATCTGAGAACGCTCCACTAAGCCTCTCGACCTGAGAATTCGTAAAATCGAATTAACAACGACTCTTCAATCCTTCTCCAGTGTTGAAATGATGAATGTAACTGCTTACACTAGTAGCTTGGTTCATTGATGCCCACTTCTCATACAACATCGCGCCTTCGAAATCAGGATCCTTAACCTGAAATCAGGATCCATGAAAAAAACAAGAGACAAACCTGCAAACTGAAATTACAAAACTATTGAAAAGGATCTATCGAGTTCACCTTGCGTGTAACCTCGAAAAGAAGATCGTCGAGCTGAGGAGTCGAAGCAGCATTGAATCCTGGCCCTTGAACAGCACAATCAACATTCAGATAGGCTACTGCTTTCCCTCCCAGATTCACCAGATTCTGTTCAACCCACTCTGTAGATCCTGCAGCAGGAGATCATTTACAACATCTTGTACAAATTTCAATTGTGTACATTTCCAGAAAAAAAAACAGTAAGCAAAGCAAAATGGTAGGAATGGAATGGAACATTACCTACCATACCGAACTCTTCCCCGTCCCAGCTCGAAAGGACAATGGTTCGTCGAGGCCTCCACCCGTTTCGCAGCATGTTCGAGAATCGTCGAGCAATGTCGAGCAAAGCAGCTGTCCCGCTGTTTGGATCGACAGCTCCGTACGTCCACGCATCTCTGTGGTTCCCGAGGATCACGTAACGGTCAGGCTCTTCTAACCCTCTTATCACTGCAAACACATTCTGTATCCTCCTTTCCTTCTTCTCTCCCTGCAATAACAGCAGATCCGGCGATGTTGATACGTTCCTTATTTTCCAGCGACAAATAACCTATCGAATTCCGTCGGAACTGAAATCCGTAACTAGCTAATTTCCTTCCAAGCCCATGATTTCAAATCCCTTACAAACGTGGGATTCGTTGTTCCCCTTACAAATAGACTTTCATTTCATTATTGATTTCAATTACACTGTTATCTACCGTAAAAAAACAAGTCTTTCAATTCTATTTCAACTGTCAATTTTCCTATAATTGAATTCCACTAGAATGAACAATTATGGAGGCAATCCAATTCAACAGCGGAAAACCACGTCGTAGTCTAATTCCCACGTCCAATTCACTAATCCAAACGACCCATTAGTGCCAAATTACGCATCGATGAATCGAAAATGGAACTGGTATGATTCAAATTGATAAAAACAGAGTCTGACCAACCGCTGCATACCGTTAAACTCACCGAAAAAAAAATGAAATATATTTTAGAAATTTACGTCTTATAATCAATAAGATATTTTATTATTTATATAAGTTTTGAATCATCCATATGCAAAGCATGCGGGGAAAATTATAAAGGGAAGAAGAAGACAGCTAGAAAACAAAGAAACTAACCAGATAAGTCAAGTTGACCAAAGTCGGACCAGGACCGACTCGCTGACCAAGACCCGACTCCACCGGAACTTTCCCAACCGGTCGGAACCGCTGGACCACGAGGGAACCCAAGATGACGTCGGCCGCCGCAGCCGAAATCGGAATCGACGGAATCTTCGGGAACACTTCATTTTCCTCCAACCGCTCACCTCCTTCAACCGCCGCAAAACCAGGACTTAGTGGGTCCCCCATCCCATTCATAACCGTCCCTCTCTCCACTCCGCCGCCTCCGCCGCCGAATAGAATCGCCGCCGCCGCGCCTTCCCTCGCCGCAATCCGAACCACCGCGCCTCTGCTCAACCCGCCGCCGCCCTTCCTGACCAAAACCACGCGCCCCTTGACGCTAACCCCGAGCGCGTCCAGCGCACGGTAGTCCTCCTCGGAGCCGTGGCTAACGTACACGGGCTCGGCGAGCGCGGAGCCCGAGGGGGAGTAGGCGTGGTAGGGCGTAACGACGGAGCCGCTTTTGTCGTCCGTTACCGTTAGTGAGACGGAGGTTCCGTTACGGAAGTGGACGGAAACAGAGGAGGTGATTGGATAAGAGAGGAGGACCGTGTAAGGGACTATTTGGGGGTTTAGGGTTAGGGTTTTGAAGTGGGAGTAGACGTAATCGGCGGTTTCGTCGGAGGCAGGGGTTCCGGCGAGGTGCGCGTGGAGGGTGAGGTGGCGGAGGTAGGAGGAGACGGTGGCGTTTGTGGAGAGGGAGAGGAATAGGTCGGAATGGGAGACGGCGGCGACGGAGGCGGTTGAGGTGGTTTGACGGTGGAGGGCGTAGAAGCCGAGAATGACGAGGAGGAAGAGGAGAGTGTAGAGAGGCGGCGGCGGAGATGACGACGACGACGGTGGTTTCATAGCCGGAGTTGAGATTTTTTTTCAACTAATCGTTGATTGATTTGAATGATTAAGAGGAGAAATGAATCAGATTCCGACGAGGAGCTAAAGAAGGGGAAAATAATCAAAATAAATGAAAATTAAAGTGAAGAATTCAAACTTTAAAAGGATCTTTTTGTAGATTATTCTGAGCTCACGTCTTTGTTCGTCTTTTGGCAGTATCGTAGCAGTAGCCGAATTTACTTGTCGGGTTTTTAATTTTTAATTAATTTTTTTAAATTAAAATGAAGAAACAGAGATGTGAAACAGGAAGAAGCCAGAGGTCCATCTGAAGCACAGTCCAGGTCTGATAATGTCGTTTTCAGTTTTCACGTGCTCAGGATATAATAATAAAGGAAAAATATCACTTTGGAACCCTATACTTTGTCAACTTAACAAATAGTCCCTGACCTATAAATTGTTCATTTTACCACTCCTACTTCGACCACTTTGTCGTTTGGGTCCTTCTGTTTCAACTGTCGTCTTCGTGACGTTAATTGATGTGCATTCAGTACACCATGTTAGCTCTAGTAGTCATGTAATAGCTTACTAAGCATTTTTTAATTGAGAATATAAGTAAATTGACATATGCACACACCGAAAAAAGAGAGATATCGGAGGTAGGAGATGAAGTGTTGGTTAGGGAGGTATCATGACGAGTATGGTGAAATACGAAGGGTTTTAAAACCGTACATTTTATTCATCAATTTCATCCTATCCAATTATAAATACTTATATCTCTAATAAAAAATTGCTTAGTAAGCTAATACATGTCATGACTATTGAAGCTAATATGGTGTACTGAATGCCCATCAATTAATGTCATGAAGATGAAAGTTGAAACGGGAAGAACCCAAACGTCAAAGTCATCGAAATAGGAGGAGTAAAAAAAGCAATTTATAGTGTAGGGAGCTACTTGTTAAGTTGTCAAAGTAGAGGGGGCAGAATGCTATTTTCTCTAATAATAACAAACCAAATACTATTCATTTAACATTATTGTTCATCACCATTTCTAACTCATCAATTATTTCATATATTAGCAAACCTAGAATTTAAGAAATACCATAATTCATAATTCTACCATGTAAGGATGAAAAGGAGAAAACTCGAATTGCAACTACTAACAAATAACACGAGTTCAATCACCAATTACATGTGTCAATAACCGTTACATCCCAATAACTCGAGTTATTGGGAGAGGATTTTGAGTGGATCTTATATTGTGTACTAATACGCCCCCTCAAACGGAAGCTCTCAAAATTATTGCTTCGGTAAGACTTGTGCAATAGACTCGGGACCACAGAGCCTTCAATAAGCTTTTATACACGAATAGGTGGTTATCGGGATTCGAAACCTTGACATCATGTTAGTCAAAGACTCTGATACTACATCAAAGACGTTACATCCCAATAACTCAAATTAATGAGAGAGAATTTAGGAATCAATCAGATCAAACATAAATTTGTCCACATAGGATGATAAGAATGTGTAGTAAGAGTCAAATGATGAAAGCAAAACTCACATGAATCTAAAGAAGGGGTCAAAAGCATTGACGGTCACTTAAGTATGGGTCATGTAACAGCGTGGTCACCTAACTATGTTTTGTAACAACGTGGTCACCTAAGTTTGTAAATCATAAACCGACAGGCATCTCCGTCGATTTTTTACCGAATCTCCTGTGAATTTTGCCAACTCAGAGGGTCACATCAGCAACAAAATATTTTTATTCCATCTTCTCCATGTTAACAATATTATTTTATTGATTAATGTTGCCCTCTAAGCTAGCAAATTCACAGGAGATTCAGTGAAAAATCGTCGGAGATGCCTGTCGGTTATGATTTACAAACTTAGGTGACCATGTTGTTACAAAACATAGTTAGGTGACCACGCTGTTACATGACCTATACTTAGATGACCGTCAATGTTTTTTACCCTCTAAAGAAGTTATAGTACAAAACTCATGTGAAGTGGAGGGGACAAGATCTATGAATGGATACGAACAAATGTACTACTCAATCCCTTGTGGCCATAAATAGACCAAAGTGTGGTCACAATGAGGATTACATCCTTTTCAGTTCACTTTCATTTCATGTCTTCCTTTTGTTTTCTTTTCTACAAATGACTTGAGGTACAAAGTGGAAGACTCTTGTTTCAAGCCTTAACGGGGTCGTTTGTGAAGTGAAATTAGGACGGGAGAATTGAATTAGCTAGACTATTTGTATGAGAGAACTTGATAAAAACAATTCACGAGATAGTCATACTCAATAACCCGTCTCTCTTGTCGAATTTGTTAAAAACTTCCATCATATGAGTTTATAGGATTATTGAGCATGACCCTGGTGGATTTGTAAAGGATGATCGGCCTGGTAATAGCCCTTTTTTCCTAAGCTCATGTATGTGTTGAAGCTACTGCAGTCACTACAAAAAAAAAAGTGGTTTAGCGTCGGTCAGACGCGCGTTATGGCGTCGGTCACCGACCGACGCTAAATTTAATAACGTCGGTCGACAAAACCGACGCCAGATGTGGTGACGTTAAACTTTAGCGTCGGTTTTTCGGTCGACCGACGCTAAATACGACGCGTTCACAATCACAAAAAAAACAGCTGCATATGCAGCTGCTTCTTCTTCTTCCCTCCGTCTTGTTCAGATGCATCTGCTTCTTCTTCTAGCTCTTCTTCTCTCTTCTTCTTCTTCTAGCCTCCTTCTTCTTCTTCTTCTTCTTCTTCCTTCCCTCCTTCTTCTTCTTCTGCAGATACATCAAAAATCCAGTGAGGAGGAAAGCAAAAACCCTAAATCCATAAATCGAAGTATAGATCTGACGAAGTACCTTAGGCGAATCGAAGACGACGGCGAAGGGGCTGGGATCGGTGGAAGAGATGGAGCGGCGGCGGCTTTGGAAGAGGTGGAGCGGCGGCGGCCCAACGTTTAGGGTTCGAACCCAGCAGCCATCACTCTACCAAGAAGCAGAGAGGTTTGGGAGTGGAAGATGAAGAAGAAGAAGAAGAAGAGAGGTTTGGGAGATTGGAGAGGAAGAAGAAGAAGAAGAGAGGTTTGGGAGATTGGAGAGGAGGCGACTGGAAGAAGAAGATGGGGAAGAAAGAGATAATGGAGGCGGCTGCATAGGGTTTCGGCGTATTAGGGTTAGTATTTAGCGTCGGTCGACCGACGCTAAAACGCGAGATTCTATTTAGCGTCGTCGACCGTTCGACCGACGCTAAACACTTTCATTTCAACCGACGCCAAAACGCTCTTTTTTGTAGTGAGTGTTGATGACAATTGATATTGTGAGTAAGTATTCGTCTTATGCGGTTATCCTCTAACAAAATCAATGTTGATAGTATTTTGAACAAAATCAATGTTGATGATAGATATTTACATATAACACTTAACCAACCCTACCATACAACAATAATAAAGATCAAATCAAATACCTATCAAATGATGAATACAAAATCCAGCATAGCAAGGGGACAAATCAAAAAAAGTAAGAAGCAAATCTGAGGATGTGGATCCAATTATCAGCTCAAAAGAGACTCTGCCTTTTAGCCTTACCCATTTCAATAGAAACCAAAAGGAATTTGTGTTGTTAATAATTGGGAAAATAGCATTTTGACCCCTCTACTTTGCCGTTTGGATCGTTCTGTTCCAAATTTCGTCTTCGTGACGTTAATTGATGCGCATTCAGTACACCACATTAGCTCTAAATCTAATAGCCATGCATTAGGTTTACTAAGCGTGTTTTAACCGGTAATATAAGCATATATACATTTAGATATGATGACGAATAAAATGTGCAGTTCTAAAAATCTTCGTATTTCACCATACTCTTCGTGATACCTTCCCAGAGTTGTTTGGATTAGGAGAGATAGGAACGTGCTCGCGCATGAGCTTGCTCGTATATCGTGTTTCCTGGTGTCATCAGATCTAGGAGAAACACCTCCTAATTAGAGTATGCAGTATGTAAACTCGGTGTGTTTTTTGATTTAAGTCATTAATATAAGCAATACCATTTTCGAAAAGAAAAAAATTTAACTCTTCATATCATACCTCTGATATCTTTTTTTGTCGGTGTGTGAATGTATCCAGATTTAATGTTAAGAAGACAAAAGTTGAAACGTAAGGACCAAAACGACAAAGTAATCTAAATAAGATGGGTAAAAAGAGCGATTTATAGTATAAGGGAATATTTGTTTTTCTTGAACATGATAAGGGAATATTTGTTAAGTTTACAAAATAGAGGGGGCAAAGTGCTATTTTTTCCTTAATAATTTCAGGCGTGCGTGCGTAAGCTCCTTCTTGTAAGTATTAATTAGTGGGATGAGCATTTTGCTTTTGACTCATCAAATTCCAAGGGACGCAATATCACATTTCATCATGCTGATGCCAAATTTGCTTTTAGTGCATTAATAATTAATATTCACAACAGTGGTCCATCATTTTCGTATGTTTGACATAGACATGACTTCTTGGATTAGGACTCGATTTTCCTTTCAACGTGTGATTGCTATCTTTCTACCTGCGTGAGGAGCTATCTATGACACAATATCAGAGTTTTTGGCCAATAAGAGGTCAAAGTTTCGAATCTCGACAACCACCAATCCGTGTATAAAAAGCTTATTGAAGTCTTTGTGAACCCGTTATGTTGCACGAGTTTTATTGAAGTTGTGCAAAAGATAAGCATGAAAGCTCTAACAGCCGATAAGAATGCGAATATTTTTTTGCCCCTTTCGCAAACAATTCGATATAACTTCAATACAATTACTATTCAAACACGATTTAACTATGATTTATAATAACTTAAGATACAACGCTGACAGTTCTTTTATCTTCTGAAATCTGCACTATCTCTTCAACTGCATGATTGAAGAGACAAATTCTATTCTTTGACAATGAGAGGAACCAAATCTTCCCTACAATTAACCCCTTTGTTTTTCCCTCTGTCCCACAAACCCTAATCTATCAAAACCAGAAGAAGAAAAAAGCTTAATAAATCAATTCACTTTCAGGCACTAATGATGGTGCTGATAGTGCCATATACCGCAAACAGAACCCCACAGACCATGATGAAGTAATCCAGGGCTTTTCTCCACATCGGCAGGATGAGCCCAGTAGCTTCAGATGAAACAGAGCAGGGAGCACGAACGAGATGAACGCACAGACGCTGCTCCCAACGATGGACGAGAGCTGCCCGAATCCAGGTACAAATGATGCTATGAGCGCCAAGGCTGCAATCAGAACAGCCCTGTATACGTATATGCCGGAGTTGCCAATCCATGGCAAGTAGCCCTGATCATCGTTGTCCGTCTTGTGGAACCATCTGATCTTTCTCAGTTTTCCTTCCACGATCTCGTTGATCGGGTGTACCATGATCGGGAAGGTGAAGACCAGCCCTGTGCACATTCCAATCTGTCAACAAGAATATCAGAAGTGAGTACAAAAAGCATAGTGGTTTTTGTCACAGGTTTCAGTTCTTCATATCAGTGAACAGGTTCAGGATCTATACATCCTAGAATCACCACATTTTACTCATAAAACAGAACATATTACTTTGGAAGAAATCTGAAGGCATCATTCTTTGATGCGCATACATCACCTCTCGAACCATTTGGATACACTTAGAACAACTAACAACGTGCAATTCGACGCCCACAAATGCCTTATGGCTTAAGGATCCAAGACATGCTGTTTCAACTAACCCTACATTGACATCTTTTCTTTCCAATAGAAAGACAAATCTAGCAGAAGAACAAGAACAATCCCTTAAAAATGATGGGTCAAACCGGCCATCTGACAGTCTCAGAATGGGCAGGTAGGCTAAATTGAAAGCAAGTACATTATTGCAGCAAAGATGGGTATATAAAGGCACTACAATTTATAGTGCTTTCTGCAAATGAATGATAGACAATTAAAAGTTCTGAATTCCGACAAAGAAGATAAGTGGCATGGAGCTAGCAAAGATGAGGCATAAAAGAAAAAGCGTAAAAGCTGAAAAGAAGACGACAGACAAATATTAATCAAACTAATTTCGTGTTATGCAATACCTTAACAGCAACGTTGGACCAGTTCTGCGTCAAGTTTAGAGTAATGATGTCTCTAGTTTCATCACCATAAGCCATGTATCCAAAGAATCCAAACACAATATACAGGGAAGCAATCCCAGTAACAGCCTTGGCAAGAACACCACGAAACTTCCCACTCTCTTTCATTGACTGCTCAAGCGCCAATGTCATCCCAAACCCTTCAAAGCAGAACACAGCCATTCCCAAAGCAAACGGCAAGCCTCCAGGGTCAGATGAGATTGCTTGCCTCTCATTGAACTTAAAATCCCCACCACCAAACAGCTTCAAAGCATCCTCTTTCACCACTATCGCCATTGCCAACAGGTTGCACACATCAGCGAAGATGCTGAAGGGTGCTAGAGCAGACAGGGAACCAATCCAGCACAGGGCAACCTCGATTGGGACCAGCATGAATATGAACGTGGAGGTTGTGAAGCCATTGAAGTTTAGCACTGAGGAAAGGTTCTGACCAATGAAAAGCAAATAAGCAACAGCTCCTCCACATTGAGAAATCAAGATGAATGATTCTGCTAAATAGCGGCCTGTTTTCCCCAATGCCCTTTGACCCAGATCGCCGTACGTCGTTGTTTCTGTGTTCAATTCCTGTGATGATACTTTATTCCTGCATTGAACCTGGTCAATTGGAAGTAAAACCCAATTAGTTTAATCGAAAAGAGGACGAACTTTTTCCTTTTCCATGACTTGAAAGTAGGTATTAATTAAACCCCCCCCCCCCCCCCTACAAAAATCGATGTTTGATTCATACATGTCAATTCCACAAACACCTTCTGTGCATAAAACGACTACTGATTAAACAAAAATGAAAAACAGACTTACAAGAAGGACCATGCAATAGTAAGTGGAAATCCCAGCAAGAACAATGGCGAACGATCCGGCGAACCAGCCGGCGACGCGGAGAGCGTAAGGGAGACCCAATATCCCGGTGCCGACGATGGAGACGATTATGTTGCCGATGGTTTGAATAGTGGAAGCCGTTCCTGAGCTGGAGCGGTGGTGATCGGGGAGCAGAGGAACTTCAGAGGGTTTGAGTCCTTGCTCCATGTTTGAAAAAATCTTTATCTCTGGCCTTTGATCGAGCTTTTTCTCCTCCTCCACTGTATTCGGCGGAGGATTTGAATTGATTCGGTTGCGGTGGAGCGGAGAATCTGTATCGTTCCGGGTCGGTGATGTGGAGCGGAGCCCCGGTACCGGATCTGTGTTCTTTCTGCTCTTATATAAATAGTGTACCGACTTCGTTGTGACAGCTTTGCATATTTTATTAATATTTTAATTAAATATAAGGAAATAATATTTTTTTACCGGTTCATTAATTTTTAATTCAAGATCGAATTTCCTTATTTGAACAAATACTTTACACATATAAAGGAGAGCGGCTTGGGATCAAGGAAACTAACTTCCTTGATCCATCAAACAAGGGCAGTTTGGATATTTTAAAAAAGTGTTGTTCACACACCTTTTGCCGCCGCCGCTAGATGTCGCCGGTCAGCCGCCGGCCGCGCCGGACGTCCTCGCCGGTCAGCCGCCATCCGTCGCCGGACGTCCTCCGCCGGCCTCGCCGGACGTCCCGCCGCCGGTCCCTCCCCGCCGCCGTCGCCGGTCCGCCGGGCCTCCTTCGCCGCCGCCAGTCCGCCGTCACCGGACCTCCTCCGCCGTACGCCGGTTCGCCGTCGCCGACCTCCTCCGCCGGCCGCCGCCCTCAATAAAATAATTCATATTTTAAAAATCTTTTGTTGTTGCTATGATTCGCCGCCCTCAATAAAATAATTCATATTTTAAAAATTTTTTGTTTGTTGTTGCTATGATTCAAAATCATGACCTCTTCTGTGAAATATTAAACTCCTACCACTACGCTACTGAGCACTTATTGATATTATATAACAATAAAATTATCTTATTAATAGTATGCACATGGTTTGTACAAAAAATGTGCACACGAGTACGAAATATGTGTACACTGATATATAAACAAATGTGTGTACACGTGTACAGTGAGTACGTGCACGTGTACAAACGAGTGTGTGCACGTGTACAAACGAGTGTGTGCACGTGTACACATTGTGTACATGTGTACAAGATAAGTGTACACGTATACAAAAATGTAAGTACGTAAACGTGTGCGTGTATAAAACGTGTAACACGTGTATAGAAACGTGTACACATGTATAACACGTGTCCGAAAAATCTTTGCAACTGAGTACACAATTTATGTACAAAAATGTGCACGTACACAGTTTATGTGCATACACAGTTTATGTACATACACGTGTACAAAAAATGTGTACACATATTAAAAACGAGTACGAAGCGTCACCGAAAAAAAAATTCCAGAAAAATAGGCCCGACGACGGTGGTCCGGTGGCCGAAATTTTTTCGAAATCGGAGCTCCGATCGTCTGGAAAATTCATCGGAGAAGTCGTCGGAGCTCCGGTCGTCGGAGCTTCGATCGCCGGAATTTCAGTCGCCGGAGTTCCGGTCGCCGGAGCTCCGGTCACCGGAGTTTCGGTAATTGGCTGTTTGAATTTAATTAAAGAAACTAAAAAAGAAATTAAATTAAATTAAATGGTGAAATGACCTTTTTACTCTTTTAATTTAAACCATTAATCTGAAAAAATAAATCAATGGCTGAGATCTTTCTTTGATAGTGTCAAGGAAGAGAGCAAGCTGGACTCATATAAAGCACAATAATAGGGGAAATATAGCAAAGTGGCCAATTCGAAATTTGTTTCCTTTTTTTATAAGAATTTTTTGCTCAATAATTAAAATAAGGGAAAATATCACTTTGCCTCCCCTACTTTTCTAACTTAACAGATAACCTCTTACACTAAAAATTGCTCTTTTTATCCTCTCTTACTTTGACCATTTTTTCGTTTGGGTCCTTCCATTTCAACTTTCGACTTCGTGACATTGATTGATGCGCATTCAGTGCACCATGTTATCTCTAATAGTCATATATTAAATTACTAAGCATTTTTTAAATTGAGAATATAAATATATATAATTAGATAAGGATGAAATCGATTAATAAAATGTGTATTTTTAAATTCTCTGTAATATATCACTATTCTCTTTGCGACATCTTTCCAATTTACCTCCCTGGCCAACTCTTCGTCTCCTACCTTCAATATCTCTCTCTGTCGGTGTGCGGATGTGTCGAGATTTAGTGTAAGAAGATGAACGTTGAAACGGAAGGATCCAAACGACATAGTGGTCGAAATAGGAAAGGTGTAAAATTACTAAAATAGCGATTTATAGTGTAGGGAGCTATATGTTAAGTTGAAAAAGTAGAGGTGGCAAAGTGATATTTTTTAAAAAGAAAGTGGGGAAATTTGGTGGATTTGGAATGTGAAATTAATAAATAGGAAGAGAATCATGGTGCGGAATAGGAAGGAAATGGATACTATTGAATCAGAATTGCTTATGGAAATTGATATAAGGCGCCGTTTGGTTGATAGAATTGGGTCCGGCAATTGAGACCAATTCCCGGTCCATTGGGAATTGACTCAAATAATTGCACTATAATTCTCATTGGACCGGGAATTGAAATCCAATTTCCAGACCCAATTCCATCAACCAAACCACCCCTAATGAAATTGTTAAGGAATAATGTAGAAAGATGTTGGTTGTTTAGGGTTTAGGGTTGGTGAGTTTTGAAAATACCTAACGCCACTAGGGACGAATGAATGTGCTAGATCAACTTTGTTATGACACGTGTGCATGTGTACATTAGCCTTATCTTCACGATGATTGGTTAGAAAGAGATGACTGAGTACTATATTGATAATATGTTGTATGTGTAGTCTTGGCAACGGGTATTCACGAGGACGAGTACTTAGTAGTTAGTCTCGGTATTCACGAGGACGAGTACTTAGTAGTTAGTCTCGAGCAGTTTTGGTAGATTTTTCTGTACTCGTGATGTGAGGCTTAACGGGTGAAATTAGAATCACTCTAGCTCTTCATTAGGTATCGGTTGAACCGATTCAATAGGTAATTTCCGAATAGGATAAAGCTAGTATAATATTTGAAAACTCAAAACATGAAACTTTGTTACTTAAACCAAAATGCATACTGTTTTATGCCTTACTGCTTTCGGAACCAAAATACCACATCAAATTGTAATCCACCATTGTTTGGAATCGAAAACTAACAAAAAAGTCCAAAATAAAACGATCAAAGTCATCATAGTTAGTAACGAGTACCTAACGGGTCTTGGTTTGAGGCAAATACTTCCAAATCGGTCATCACTCATTATCCGTTGAAACCGGGTTCCAAGTTCGCTTGTGTCCATCAGTTTTACCCGCTGACCAGGTTTTTTTCCCCGACCAAATCGATCAATGGATGGGGTATCCGATTTTCAAATACTAAATGTTGGGTCAAAAGCACTGGCGGTCACCTAAGTATGGGTCATGTAACATCGTGGTAACCTAAATTTGTAGATCGTAACCGACAGGCATCTCTGACAAATTTTTACCGAAACTCCAATGAATTTGTCAACTCAGAAGGCCACATCAGTAATAAAATATTTTTTTATTCTCTTTCCTAACCGGTTCAACCATTTTGGTTAGCCCCATTTAAAACATTAAAACCCTACCAATTTCTCTAGAATAGCATCCTCTTCTTCCCAAAAAAACAATTCACACCCAGTTAACTCTAAACGACATGTTCTAGAGGATTTTTAGTAGGATTTTAATGTTTTGAACTCGGGTTGGTTATTTTAAATGGACCTAACTAAAATGGTTGAGCCGATTAAAGAAGAGAATAAAAAAATATTTTATTGGATGATGTGGGCCCTCTGAGTTGACAAACTTCACCGGAGATTCAGTAAAAATCGTCGAAAATGCCTGTCGGTTACGATTTACAAATTTAGGTGACCATGTTGTTATAAAATATAGTTGGATGACCTTACATGACCCATACTTAGGTGACCTCTAGTGTTTTGACCCCTAAATGTCTAAGTCTAATGGAATGAGCGACAAGTGTCACCGTCGTTGTGGACACGTGGCGTCCGTTGGGGTTTGCTTTTGTTATTATAATATAAAGTCACAGCCGCCGCAATAAAGACAGGACGAAAACGACGACCCCTGCATCCAAATCCCATGTATTAAAAGTATGAGGCTAATTTGCAACACTTCAAAAGTATGAGGCTCTAATTGTAGAATATGCCATCTATTAAATTACGATAGCGCGCAAATCTGACCGAAGCAGCCGCGTTTTGAGTCAATTGCAACTACACCCGCCCACCGTTTTGATGCACGAAACGGCAGTCGTTTTGACATCCCAACTGCCTTCCCTGTTTCTTTGGACTTTGTTCAGTCGATAGGGTTTATCTTCGTCGAAGAAGAAGAAAAAGAAAGAAGATCAGATAATCGAGGAGGATCAGACTCCGCCATTCGCCGCCGTATACAAGCTTCTTCCTCCGTTGTGGCTCACCGTCTTACTCAATCGGAGACATGCTTCATTCCGTCTCAACATCCGCGCCTCTGATCCCTTCTCTAACCACTCCATCTCACTCTCCATCTCTCCTCATCGGAAAATGCAACTCCAATTCCATCTCGAAACTCACTTTCTCCTCATCCTCATCTCTCCGTTCCTCTCACTCGCTGCGGCCACCGGCGGCGGCCGCAATCGAGAAGGAAATGATGGAGACGGAGCGCCCTGAGACATTTCTCCGAGAGTCGGAGAGCGGAGAGGTGAGGGGCCGCTTCGAGAAGATGATTAGGGAAGCTCAGGACAGCGTCTGCAAGGCACTTGAAGAAGTTGATGGAGTCGGTAAGTTTAAGGAGGATGTATGGTCCAGACCAGGTGGCGGTGGAGGCATTAGCAGAGTTCTGCAGGATGGCGCCGTATTTGAGAAGGCTGGAGTGAATGTCTCGGTTGTCTATGGCGTTATGCCTCCTGAAGCTTATAGAGCTGCTAGGGCTGCTTCTCCTGATCAGAAACCTGGCCCTGTCCCTTTCTTCGCTGCTGGAATCAGCTCAGTAATTTTCTGATTCCTCTTCTGTGTTTTGCCTTTTGGGTTTTAGTCTCTTCGATTGGATTTGATTGAATTGGTGAAGTGTTTGTTCTTAGGTGTTGCATCCCAAGAATCCGTTTGCTCCGACATTGCATTTCAACTATAGGTACTTCGAGACTGATGCTCCTAAAGGTATCTTTTGGCACTGCTTGACATCATTTCCTTCTGTGTATACTGAGTACTGGCTTTGTGCACTGTGTCTTATCTGACTTGTTCTATTAGCATCTTGATGTATGTATTGCAATGAACATTGAACCGTCCTAATCTAGTCTGACTTAGAAATTCACCAACCCCAGCAGAAGATCACCTAATGCTGGCGTTTGGATCAGATGTGCGGTGTATTCTATTTTTCGAATTAACTTGACTTCACCAGCTTTCTAGTTTTAAAGTGTAGTTAGAGAATTGCTGGTACTTGTGCATCAATGTTTTGGAACCTACTTCATTATGGCTCAGCACTTCTGATGTATGATAGTTTCTGGACTGCTTCGGCCTTATGGTTCTTGCATATCTGATGTCCTGATGCAAAGTGGGTTCTTCTGTATTAAGGACTGCTATTACTTGTGCACCACTAATTGTTGTATATACAGATACTCCTGGAGCTCCTCGGCAATGGTGGTTTGGCGGTGGGACTGACCTTACTCCAGCTTATATCTTTGAGGATGATGTGAAGCATTTTCATTTGGTATATGCCCCTTTGATATAGTTCATTTTCTGTCATCATATATCTGAAAATGCTGCCTCTGTCTATGTTTTATTTCCGGATTCCAGGATGATTGTTGCACTTCCAAAGGTTTGATCTTGTTGGTGCTCACTTAGTTTTCTTGTCTTGCTACTCTTTGCTTGTCAGATTCAAAAGCAGGCATGTGACAAATTTGATCCCTCCTTTTATCCGCGGTTCAAGAAATGGTGTGATGATTATTTCTATATCAAGGTTCGTATTCCGCAAAACATTTCACCAGAAGGTTACTCTACTAGCACGTTTGGAGGACAAATTATCCTTACATTAACTGTGTTGTGTCTCTCTATGCTTTTTGCAGCATCGGGGTGAAAGGCGAGGGCTTGGGGGTATATTCTTCGATGATCTTAACGATTATGATCAAGAAATGCTTCTTTCCTTCGCAACTGGTAATAACTCTTTCTATATTAAATCACACTATCATGCAGTTATTCTGTTGAGGAAATTCCTCATTTCCGGGAACATTGTCCTTTGTTTTCATGTCCTGTTGAACAGAGTGTGCGAATTCTGTCATACCTGCATATGTTCCAATTGTGGAGAGAAGGAAAGATACACCATTTACTGACCAGCAACTAGCATGGCAACAGTTGCGCAGGGGTCGCTACGTTGAATTCAACCTGGTAATGTTCTGAAAAAGAAGTCTGTTATAGCTACTGCACTCGATTTTGTGAACTTGACGGATGTGGACGGGAATCAATTACAGGTCTACGACAGAGGCACAACGTTCGGACTCAAGACAGGAGGCCGAATCGAAAGTATTCTTGTTTCGTTGCCACTGTCTGCCAGGTGGGAGTATGACCATGTAAGTTCTTCTGCAACAATCTCTGCATTAAGCTTCTATTCCTGTTCTAGTGGTAATCATCAATCTCGAAATGACCTGAAAATCGTGCCTTGTTTTGGCTATATAACAGAAACCAGAAGAAGGAAGTGAAGAATGGAAACTGCTGGATGCTTGTATCAACCCTAAAGAATGGGTCTAATGTTGTCTGTAATCTGTAGTGTTATTTTGTACTGTAAATTAACAACATTGGTATGGTTATTTCTAGTTTCTCCCTTTTTTCGCTCGAGAATAAATTACGCGACGATGAGCTTCACAGAATGTTATACATGTTCAAACTACAACGAAGTCTCACTGAGCTACGACACTGTGTCTGCAAACAGGTATCACTTCGATTCGAAGCAGTATGGCTGGCAAATGCAGTCGATAGCATGCATCAACTTCCTCCGTGGACCGACTGCATCTACACCCATATCCTTAAGCTTATTCATCGTCAAGTTTACCAGCTGAAACTTACCGACGCTCCTGTTATCGAATATTCTCACGAACTGATCCAACCCTATCGATCCCAGCCAGTTGCTTAGCCCACCAGCCTTCTCCAACTTTCTCTCAATCAGTTTTGCCCTCAGTGTCTGATCCAACTGCAGCCTCCCGTCAAGAAGACTCCGCAGCCCTGGCAGCATTCTCGGCCGCTTGATAATTTTCGACGGTCTCGATACTCCTACCGTATCTCGAGCTTCCCCACGATCTACATTCGGCTCCTCCAAACATGTTCTCCTCTGTATCGTAGAAACAGGACGTTCCTCGTTCGTAGCCAATGCTGCATCAACCTTTTCAGCCTCGCCCACGGAACAACTTCTGGCACGAGTCTCGGTAGCCATCTCAACATCTGAGCTTGGAGCCAACAATGCAGCATCAAGCTCTTCTTGCTCCTCCATGGAACAGGTTCTATCAGGAGGATTATCTACAACGATCTGAACATCCGAGCATGCTGCATCAACCTGTTCTTGCGCACCGATTGAACAACTTATGCTCCGAGTTTCTTCCGTAGGAATCGCTTCTTGCATGTCCTCAGAGGCCGGAGTTGGCAACACTGTGTTGTTCTCTGGATCATCAGGTGGCGGAGGGATCAGAATAGTGACTCTCTGCTTTTTGACTATCACCCAGCTGTCTTCTCCTCCTCCGTCCATCTCATCGAGAAATCTGGCCTCGCCGGACGGCTGAGTTTTCCTCGGTCTTCCCATCAGCCGGACTGTAACCTAATTAGGATGGCACCAGAGTTCAAGTAAGCAAAAGAGAAAAACACTCAAACCAGACGGCTAGAAGTTGATTTCACTTCTCCAACACACTGTTCAATCAACTCCATCGCTTCATCCTCAAGGATTCATGATGTTTGCTGTATATAGAACCGCAGAACAGCCATGGCCAGATCAGAAGAATTCGAATCGAATTGAGGAACCAAGCGGAAACGAACACAGAGAGCAGAGGAAGCTTTCATTGAAAGCACAAGAAGTGTAAATTACCAGAAGGAACCGGCCGACAATTTTCCGAGCGGACTTAGACAGATCGCTGCGGCGGCGGAGGGGTTTCCGGAACGGCGGAGCGTGACGTCGACGGAACTCTTGGGGAAATTTCAATTACCTTGTGCGATTGAACTAGTTTGACTTGAGGTCTTCATTCTATACTGGCTTAATATCCATTTTGGTCATTGACTTATAGGATTATTACAAAGTGGTCATTAATAACCATGATCTCTTTACAAATCTGTCTACAAACATAAAATATGCATCACTCCAAGGCTTCTTAACAGCCAACACTAGTGTAGGAATCACAATTCCAGCTGCAAATCCCACTCCAACTGCCAAGTAAAACCATTCATCAATGAAACCATCCTCGTCGCCGTCGTTGTAGTCCTGACCATCATTATCGTCGTCATCACCTCGACATGGGAGGTCGATGTTAACTCCACACAGACCTGAGTTATTGGCAAATGCTGACTGTTCGAAAGTCGACATCTGTCCTCTGGTCGGAATGGCTCCAGAAAGGCTGTTACTTGACAGGTTCAAGTAAGCCAATGATGTCAATGTGTTCATCCCTTCAGGGATTGATCCTGAGAGGCGGTTGATCGATAGATCAAGTGATGAGATAGCTCTCATGTTTGAAATGGTTTCTGGGATTTTGCCTGTGATCTGGTTTCTTGACAAGTTCAAAGAGACTAACCCTACCAGCTTTGTAACATCTTCAGGGAAGTCTCCTTGAAGATTGTTGCTTGACAGATCAATGCTGGTGACTAATGACAGAGTTTTGGTGTACTTCTGAGGGTTTCCTTTTATGTTTACTACTAAGCTCTCTTCGTAGTAGGCGCCTCTGTACTTGCCAAACTGGAGATACTGGTTCGTGTATCGGTTGCTGGCCATGGCATTGAGCTCCCCGAGATTTGAAGGAATGTTTCCTGTCAGATTGTTCTCTGCGAGATCGAGGACCTGCAATGAGGTTAAGTTTGAGATGGTTGGTGGGATGTGACCTGAGAATGCATTTGATCTCAGCCTGAGGATTCTGAGGTGTTCGAATAATGTAACGTCACCGAGAAATGACAGGATGTTTCCTGATAACAGGTTGTTCCCAAGATCCATGGTTTCCAGGCTTGTCAAGTTCTGGAATGATGATGGTAAGGGTCCTGTAAGCATGTTGTTACTGAGATGAAGTGACTGAAGCTGAGATAGATGTCCCAGTTGGACTGGAATTTGCGCGGTTAGATCGTTGTAGCTGAGGTCCAGTGCCTTTAAGAAAGAACAGTTGCCTATGGTGGATGGGATGTTTCCTGATAAGCTGTTGTTGGAGAGATCGATGACCTGAAGAGACAGCGAATCGCCTATTGAGGATGGAATGTCTCCTGATAATCGGTTTCCTGAAAGCGACAGGAAGATCACGTCTGGCATTGTTTGGAACATGATTTCCGGGATTGGACCTGAGAACTTGTTCTTGGAAAGGTCTAGCAGTTCTATCCCATGGCTAGGAAGTGGCATTGGACCTTCAAAAAGGTTGGAGCTGAAATCGACATCCGCGAAAGGAGCGATCTTTAGCTTGTTCGGGAGCTGGCCCGTAAGCTGATTGAACGAAACGTTTAGCAACGAGAGATTCGAGGAGATGTCCCAAAACCAGGTTGGTATGGTGTCTGATATGCTAGCATTTGAGAAATCCAGGTACATGACTTCTTTCTGAGTTCTAAGCCAAGTTGGAAATGAAGGGCCTAGCTGACATGAACCCAGATCGAGATTTCGAGCCTGGAATCGTGGCAACCAACTCGAACCGACATCGAAAACAAGTGAGTTGGAGGACAAAAGCAGGATCTTCAGCTTAGCAAGTGTCGCGAAATGTGATTCGGAGATGGAACCTGTCAAGTGATTAGAGGAAACATCTAAAAAACTCAGCTGAGAGAGCTTCCCGAATGTATCAGGAAGAGTTCCATTAAGTCGATTGTAGCTGATCCCGAGAATCGTCAGGTTCTGTAAGTTGCCTAAAGAATCTGGAATTGGACCTTGCAACAAGTTGTTGTCCAAGCTCAACTCTGCAAGAGCTTCAAGCTTCCCTAGCCAATCTGGCAACTTCCCAACTAAACGATTGCTGCTTAGTCTCAGTTTCTGCAGATTAGGAAGAACACCATTTGAACCACAAGAAGTTTCCTGCAATGTTTCAGGCAAGCTACCTGTCAAATTGTTCCCAGAGAAATCAAGGCTCTGCAAGTTGCAGAGTTTGCCAATTGAGCTTGGAACTGCACCTTCCACATTATTCTCAAACAGATTGAATTCTCTCAGAGATGACAAGTTTCCAATGGAATCAGGAAGTTTACCATGAAGCTTATTGCTTGCAAAGTTGAGAACTCGGATCTTTCCCCAATTCCCTCGAAACAGCTGAGAGCAGCTCGCTGATAGATTATAGTTCATAGCTAGATTCAACAACTGAAGCTCGGTAGCTCACTGAGACCAAGAGGGATCCTTCCAAACAATCCAGAACTGCTAAGATCAAGATGAGACAGCCTCGTAAGATTCGCGAGCCAGCTTGGGAACCTGGCGCTGAAATCGTTGAAGCTAAGGTCTAGTACAGAAAGTGAAGTGAAGTTCACTCTGGCAAGAGCTAAACTTGAAGAACCAGTAAGGCCACAGCTTGAGAGATGAACTTCAGTCAAACCTGGAAGCATGTTCAGAGTTCCAAACAAGTTTGACCCTGCAATCGAAAGATCGACGCCACTCATTGAAAGGTGTTTCAAAGATACCAGACTCTTCATCCAATCGAGATTCGCAACAGTTAGACCGGAAAGCTGTGAAGAAGAAAGATCAAGAAACTGTAAGGTAGAGATATTCCCCAATGTTGGAGGGATTATCCCACTAAACCCTGCTGTTGAAAGATTGAGATACTCGAGACTTCTGAACGATCCTAAGAACGATGGAAATGGAACGTCGTTGAAATCGTCAAGACTCAAATCCAAGTGCTGTAACGATTCGAGTTGAAGCAATGAAGGCCTGATCTCCCCACCCAGAGAAGAGTTATGTAGCTCAAGAGAAATCACAGCTCCAGTTGAACTGTCACATGTGACCCCCCACCATTCACAGCAATTGCTTCCTCCTCTCCACGACGATAGACGATCATCTGGATCGACAAGGCCGTTTTTGAAGTCAAGGAGGGATCTTTGATCAGAGTTTGTGCAGTTGAGGTGTCTGGTTTCTCCATTGCAGACTGATTTTTCAGGTGGGAAACAAAGAGAAGTCATAAAAAGCAAACCAAGAACAAGAAGAGGAGAGCTTTCCATGGCTGGTTTGAGCTTCATCTCTGAATTACAGGATCCTAAGAACAATATACAGGAAATGAAAGGTAATCATAGCTGTCAAAATATCACCCATTGCTTGATCTGCAAGGATAGGGGGAAAGGGTACAGAAATTGTTTGTCGTTTAGGCCAGTGTGAAATAGTTGACTTTTTCTCTTGTTAGAACTTAGAGAGTGTGAGGAGAAAATATTTATGGAATGAGTCAACGAGGAGCATACTTTGACTAGAATAGAATAATTTATTTTTTTGGAATTCATTTGACTTTCTTTCTCCATTATTTTATTTTAATTGTCCCGTCGGCCAAAACTTCTGCCAAGTGAGGTCCATTAAAAAAAATCAGTAAACGATCGAAACGTAAGGGTTCCGATCAAGTCTAAGTGAGATCCGGTATTCAATTATAAGCTTTTATGTTACATTTTTACATACATTTTTTTTCAAAAAATCATTTGTCAAGTGGGGTCCGGGGAACCCACTTGGAGCCCCTGGCTCAGCCCCTAGCCATACACATACACGTACTATTTGGTTTCATTTTATTACCAAAAATGGGTGGCGCGGCCTAGTGTTATTATGTCTATTTTCTGACATAATTCGACAATTTGTCACCGACAATATTTAGTACCTAAACTTTTGTTTGGCCTTTAAGTTTTTACTTTTTATTTTGTTTCTCCTCATTTTAGTACCTAAACTTTTGATATTTTGTCAGTTTTTTTCACAAGTTCCTTTGAATTGTTGTATGTTTAGACTGCATGCAGATCATAATCGTTTAGACCTTCCATCTTTTCATATATGCATTACCCGCTACAACATCTTGACTTGTACTATCAGAAAAGTATATCATGTTGGACAAGAACCGAGAAAAGAGATAGAACTTGAATCCGACGATATCATCAAGTGAAACGGACTCCGAAATTAGCTGCTGTAGCTCCGCACAGGGGGAGTGATTCAATGGCTTGTGTAGCTGGAAATCCAGGCAGAGTTTCAAACAGCTACAGCAGTGCTCATCTCATTGAGGATACGGAAGTACATTTTGTGTTCTGAAGTGTTTCGGAACCCAGGGATGAAGTCCGAAAAGAACCTCAGGACTGCGGCCAGATGTTGCGAATCCTTGCTAGCCAATGCAGATTCAAGAAAGAGCGAGGGAGGGACGGTAGTCACCTGAAAAAAAAAAAAAGGTTCAGTTTTCTGTTACCTGCATCCTGAGTTTAATTTTTTTTAGAACTCAAAACCTGCAGTCCCTATCCTTAGTTACCTGATTCTTCCTTGCGTAACGCAATGCTTCGAGATAACACCCGTCACGTACTAGTAACACAACATAGTCATGATGCGAAAATAGCTGCCGCAACATGTCCAGAGCCAGCTTCTTAATTTGTGAATTTTGACGACCTGATTCCAAAAGCTGCATTGCGACTTCCTTCGAGGGTTCAAGAACCTGAAACATAGAAATTTCAACACCTTGTTATGACCAGGACCTTACACGACCTCACAAGTGCACCATTAACGGCCAATTTTACCTTGTTTATGACGAATAGAGATAGCTCAGCAAACCGCCCGTTACGTGCTAGAAGTTGTATCGTCAAGACGTATATGTTTGGATGAACTTTAATCTTTTCTGAATTTGTGCTGCGAGAATGAAGAAAGATGGGATGTTAGTACATTGAATAATATAGCTAAAGGCAGTCAAGCTATAAATTTACATCCAAATCCAAATTGTCGAAGCTTCAGATGTTTGAATAAGCCAGCTGGAAAGCGATGGCCTGCATCTGCATACCTACGAAGGAACTCGACTATTATGGAAACCAAGTATGAGGGATCTCCATCCATAGCTTCTTCAACAGGAGCAAACACACAAGTATACATCTCATCAGGTGAGATCGCTGGGGAAGTAAGTTGAGAATCCTGCTTCTCAGAATTATCAGCATTTAGTTGATCATTATTTGGACCAAGTTGCTGATTGTGTGAAGATGACGACTGGACTTCACTCCTGGAGCTTTCAGCACCTTGTGAGTTCTCTACTTTCTGGAGATCTTTGGAGTCTCCTTCCCGAGATCTATTCCAAGCCGTATCGTCCGAATCCGAAGCTGAAAGATTGGAAGATTTATCTCCGACTCCCCCCCTGGACTCATTATTGGCTGTTATACTTGAGTTACTGGCATTTGGCCCGGCAGAAGCTGAGGTTTCGCCTGCTTTTGATGCTTTGAGATTGACACTTGTCTTCAATGAGTGCGAGTAAGATGAGACCAAAATGTCCATTGCTTTTGAAACCAAGGGGACTGGCTTCCTTTCCAAGATAATGGTACGTGTTATTGCCAAAGATAGCTGTTTAGTCTGAAACAGTGATACCAAAAATTAACTACCAACTAACAGATGAAAGGTCAAGGAAGATGATTCACAACAGTACAGATTCTGGATATCTTTTACGTATTAGCCTTTCAAGTTAAACCATGTAATGCTGAAAGTTTCCATTCACAAGCTAGTCAAAATAACACTCAAGTTCATTGTGTAGTCAATTCCTGAACTATGTACCTTACTTGCTTCCTGCTTCCTTCTCTGCAAGAATTCTAGAATTGATGGAACCTCGGAGCTACTTGCAGCGATGACCTACAAGGTAAGGAATACATTTCCTTTCACAACCGCAGTTGAAATTAAGAAAGAAAAAAATGCAGCATTAAACAGATAAACTCTCACCTCTAAGTCTAGATGGATCTTCCACAACAACTTGCTAGCAACATCACATATCAGGTCAGGGACCAGAAAGGTCCAGTCATCTCCATAAATAATTGATTCCTGATCACTTGTGTTTCGACCTAAATCAGCACTTACGGTAACAGACCGACTAGTATTGGATCTAGGTAAACCTCTAAGCAGTAGAGGCAGAGGGGCAGTTATAGGGGCTCGAGAATCTGCAAATATGTCATAGAGTATAGTAACTCTAGCATCTACTTGATGAACAAGCAGAACATTGTCAACCACGCTAACAGCAATTTTGCTGGAAAACATTGGTAGTGAACCCTGCAACCATAACATAATACTCAGATGCTTTCAATCACAAATCATACTTTCTGCAAATATGCAATGTTCGTTGTATTTACCTGTTGCACAACAGCATCACGATAAAACCTGTATAAGTGCAGCTGCATTGCAATTCTATCAATTTGCAAGCAATAAATCCTTCCGTAACTGAACATATTGACAAAAATATTATAGTGAGTGGTGATCAGAAAGTAATGACAACATAAGAACGGATATATAAAAACTTACACAGTGACAATAAAAACATCTTCAGCAGCTAGGATAGGCTTACTGCTAGCATCAGATTTGGCCATTACCATCTCGAACCTTGGCAAACGTACAATTCCCACTGATGAAAGCTGAAAATAGCCATCGTTACAGGTTAGAAAAAGGGTATCATGACTAGTGAATTGATCTTTCATAAACAAGTTAGGAATAATATATCACCCAACATGGCTGCACTAGTCAGTAATGCAAATACTAAAGTTGGAAGCAGAAAGCACATACTGAAGTTTTATAAAAACAAATCAATAATCCAATGAGTGAATAAATGGCCAAAAGACAAATCTAACTCCACTGGAAGTTAGAATTGACCATACTGATATATTGACAAGAGTTTCAGAATAGATGGCACAAGACACTAAGAACTGTCAGCTTTTACGTCTACCTGGAACCCAGTAAAGGTCTTGCATTGCAGTCCAGAAGCAAGAAGAATCAAACGACTCTCATGTGTGTAAATATACCAGCTCACATTCAACTTCTTTGTTTCTACCAAGGAAAGTGATTTCGAAGTAAAGTTGATGGTAAGCAAATCCAGACCACTGCAGTTAAAACATTGTGTTAGTAAAGGTTAAAGGAAACAAGAGCATAATGATAAGAAGACATCAGGGCAGAGAAAATTATCAAGAAGGAAATAAATTATTATTTAAACATGGAAACAATGACATCAGTCTTTGCATAACAGACTGTTTCTAATCGCAAAATTCCCAGTACCACTACACTTTGGAAAATAGTATACCCAATTGCTCTATATCAAAACATTTCAACAATAGAATCCAAGAAATCTGACTGAGGCATTAGGAAGACTTGACTAAGGCATCACAGTCCACTTGCAATTACATATATATATGGCTTAGCAAGTGACTAAGGCATTAGGAAGACTCAATAGTGTTCCAAAAATCAGCAACACAATCTTGTTTCACTAGATGCAACTCGAAAAATTCAATACAAAACTACTAGGTGCATTGTTGTCATCGTAATCCTCAAAAACCTTCTAGTTCTAGGTGCAAGTTTTAAGCTCATGTTCATAATGCTTCAGAAGATCATATTTCAAAACCAGGTCCATTGTCAAGTGTACCCAATTAGGATTAAAGCTTCACCTCTGGAATTTTCAGCCAACAACAAAACCAAAGAAAGAAATTTTGGCACCTGGTCTTCACAAGCACCAAATCACAAAGCGGGCAATCTGTCCAAAAAAATCCTAGTATGCTCTCTGAGTCTGCCCTGCACGTATGAGTAAATGTTTCTTGTGTTTCTCGGTGAATGAACTGTATTTCTTGATTAGAACGTTGGACTGCTATGGATTTTGCATCCAATGAATATCGAATAGATAAGATGGGCCCTTCGCTTATGGAGTCAGTAGTAGCAGCAGCCTCAGGAGAAAAGGGAACAGTTTTCCATGAGAAAATCTGGAGCGGACGAGGCATTAGTAATCATAGGGAAGGAGGAAAGTCATATGAAAGCAACATGGTCAACTTCCAAAAGAAAACAAAAGGCTAAGAAGACACAAATAATGTTTAAAGAAGATGTGAAAGACAAACCTGGTCAGATGTTGGAGAGAGTAGCAGTTTATTTGCATCATCATAATACAAACCCCTTGACCCTGGCACACTCCATAGTAAAGGTGGATACTGAGAGTATACATGTGATAATCCACCAGAGCCACTTAACCCAACATTAAGCTGCGAACTAGATGCACTTGCTGACATATTCGAGTATTTGTATCTGAAAAAACTGTTAGGGAAGTTTAATATGTTCAAACAGGAATGGATAGTCTCCAGGAAGGTTGTTAGCTCCAAAGTCCTGTATAAAACCCCACATGAAATAAGTAAGATAACCAAATTCTAGGTTTTCACAACTCAAGCAGAGAATACAGTTTTGGTATTGAGTGACAAACCTTGAAGAGTACTTTCAGAGAACTCAGACGTCTAAATTCATGCTTGTTGTATTAGGCATATTTCAAAGTAAGAAAACTTGGGTTCAAGCCTTCCCTCGGAGCTGCCAATAAATAATTAGGTAGCAATATCAGGGGATTAGGCAAGTTTGCAAAAGGATAGAAGATGCAGGTATTTCATCTTCTTTCAAATCCAAGTTGTATGCAGCATTAACTTGCGAAGATACAAAATAAGCTACCGTGTTCTGCATGCAATTCTTTAAGGCCAGAAATTCTTTCAGACACATATCCCGCTCAACTTCAGGAACCTTTTTCGCAACACAGCCTCCGTATTCTTTTGCCTGCAATATAAGTCAATGAAAATAAAGAATTGTAGCAACAATGATTAAGAAAAACAACAACCATATGGTAAAGAGTTCCTAACAGAAAAAAAAATAGGTGCTTCAACTACTTGCATTCCCTTCTATCTTCATTTCATTGTCCAAGATATGCGAAAATGTGATTGTGAAGAAAACCCACGAGGATGTTCGAGTTATAATTACTGATAGTTACCTTAGTGATTCTCACGCAAGCAGTCACAACTTTTGAGCTAAAATCTTTAGATCTATCTGAGTCTTTTTTTCCCAGGACATCATGCAGTTTTGCCATTGTCAAGTGTTTTGCATCAGTTATTTCAGGAATGAATTAGGAACCCAGACATTGAGTCTACTCATAACATCAGAATGCACAGACTCAAGTATAGTTATAAAAACGTATACGATTCAGACACTTGGTAGGTAATATCTAAGCTATTAATCATCCAAACCATCAAGAAACAGTTCAAACAATACGACAATAAAGAAGCATTCAAATCAAATATTTCCATGAAATGCATCTCCAAACTATAGGTTTCAGTGACACAACAGACCTGACCAGCACACTTGACCAATATGTTCTTGAGCGTGGAAGTAGTATTCCTTTCTTTCATTTCCACATCACTGTACAGGCAAGTGAAAGAAAAGAAATAAGCCAAAAGTGAATATAGATCATATTCTCCTCTATCACAAAGCAATACCAACTGGAATTGACGATGGCGAATGAACTTAACAGTTCTCTCCTCCGATTTTCTTCCCGTAATCGAACTCCAGGTCACAGCTCAGCTCCGAGAATCGGCAGACGGAGATCGGGAATCAGTAGACGGCTATGTCTCCGGTGAAGAGCAACGGTGGAGCGGGGATTAATTTGGATTTTGGTTCCGATCGATGTTCACGATTACCGAATTCACCGAATTCCAAATGTGCAGAAGGAATTGAAACGAAAAAGAAGGAAAGTGGCAACTACCATGATCAGTTGATCACCGATCAGTTTACTGTATGGGCTCTTGGGCCTGTGTAGAGCGGTACTGAAATTTTTGGACCTTGGCCCATGGGCTCGTTGTGTAATTGCCCACAGATGGTTGGACTTCGTTAGCTCTGACTTCCGGTTCGATTAGAGTTTAATCTTCAAAATGGAAAAATAGCAATTTAGCCTCTCTACTTTGTCAACTTAATAGATAGTACCTGATACTATAAGTTTCTCTTTTTACCTCTCTTACTTCAACCACTTTGTCATTTAGATCCTTCGTTCCAAATTTCGTACAATATCGTTTCATTGACTTTCTTCCTTTCTCACATGTGCGTAGATTGGTTTCATTTGTCCACGAAGCAATCAATGTATTTGCTTGAGAGATCAGTTGATTAATCAACATAATAATTAAGCCACACTTTGTAGCATTTAAGCAAACCTTAGCTATTGGTTTTGATGGTAAGTGACAAGATAATCGATCTTTAAGGGGTTAAGATTACCACATTATATCATTATACATTTACAAAATTACTACCTATTACATTTCCTTATAGGTACATATATGGATAACACTTCGGTACCTCGAGGTATCGGTACTCTATCACACTAAAATTCTATTTGAACTTTACGGTTTGAGGGTTTTGGTATAGTATTCAGGGGTAAGGAAATAGTGTTAGGAGTTTTCGAGTTAATTTTGGTGTTTATGAGGAGTTTTCACTAAAATAATTAAAAAAATTAACTATTAACCTAAATAAATACGGTTCAAAACTATTGATTTTTATAAATAAAATCGCCCCAGGCCTAGGCGATATCACCCAAGGCCCAGGCGATATCGCCCCACCACCAGATATTTTCGATCAAACCGATTCTAAACTGCCCAACCACCGAGTAAATGCTGTCTGGCTGGACACCTGGCGATCTCGCCCCAGCCACAGGCGATCTCGCCCCAGCCACAGGCGATATCGCCCGGACTACAGGCGATCTCGCCCAAGGACCAGACACCGGGAAAACTCGCCCCAACCCCTATAAATACCCCATTTTCAACCTCACCATTCCCCCACACCACTCTTTAACCCCTAAGGCAAAGGTAAGTCCCCTTTCTCCCTATTTTTTTTTAAATTACATTATTTAGTAGGTTTTAGGTTAGAGAATTAGTTTAGGGTTTTAGGTTAGAGAATTAGTTTAGGGTTTTAGGTTAGAGAATTAGTTTAGGGTTATTATGGTAGATAATTTTTTTCAAAGTGATTTATTAACACTGTCATATTGACGTTGTAGGATTTCTATAAAACGGAGAGGACCTTTTTTCGCACTGTTACACAAGGTACGTAGTACACACATTATTTATTGTTTTTATGTCATTGTCAACCATGTCATTCTTTATGGATAGGTTAGAGAATTAGGTAAGAGAATTAGTATGATTTTGTGGTTAGCGAATTAGTATAATATTGAGGTTAGACAATTAGTATAATTTTGAGGTTAGAGAACTAGTATACTTTTGAGAAAGTGAATTAGTATAAAATAGTTTTCCTAACAATTTACTATACAATAGATGTCGAACTATGGATGGGATGAACCGTTGGTTGATCAGACTCCCGAGGGCTGTAGGCCTCAACCTGGTGATTGTTCTCTATTGTGGGGGGAGAACAAGCATAGGGCTACTTTAGTGTGGCGTGACCCTCATGCGTGCAAGGCGCTGAAGTTGCGACAGCGTAGTTCTTGCTTAGAGTGGAGTCCAGAGTACGAGGCATTCTTGAGAGAGTGTCGACTCCTCCCTGTTGTTCGTTTACTCGGTTTCACACCGTGTAAGGAGCTCATCACAGCATTGATTGAGAGGTGGCGGCTAGAGACGAACACATTCCACCTGATACAGGGCGAGGCGACGATCACTTTGGAGGATGTTGAGGTACTTACGAGTCTTCCTATCGATGGAGTTCCGGTTACCGTAGCGGTGGACAGACGTGATCCGGGTGTTATATGTGAGGAGTTGTTGGGTGCCCGACCCCCAGCTGGGAGTTGTACGGGACAGTCAGTGAAGATCTCGTGGGTGAAGGGCATGTTTGATCGTCTACCGGCTGGTGCTCCAGCAGATGTTGTTCTCCGCTATGCACGAGCCTACACTTGGGTTCTTCTTGGCACCATTCTACTAGCTGACCGGACTGGAGACTTGATACCGGTTCATCTACTCCGGCTTATTGGGGACTCTGCGGTTGCATCCACGTTCAGTTGGGGTAGTGCGGTACTAGCATGTCTGTATAAGGCCATGGGGAGGGCGGCCTTCTTCACGGCTGGGAGTCAGAGGGGTACAGGTGACTTGGGAGGCTTCACCTTGCTGGTTCAGCTCTGGGCCTTGGAGAGATTCCCGATCATAGTCGATCGCTACGTAGCAGGTGGTGACCCACCAGATGCTGACACCGTTCCTCGTGGTGTGCGCTGGATGTCTGTCATCCGGCGCCACCAGCATCGCGTGGCTATGAAGCTGGAGGAAATACGCTACGCACTTGACCGAAACACGGAGTTCGTGGTTAGGAATCTTAACCTCATGTACATACTCTCTCTGATTTTCTTAATTCTTCCTTACAACATATTTATTAATTCTCCAGTGGATGTCGTACGCCTTCGAGAGGAGGACTATCAGTTGGAGGACGATGTGTTCTGGCGTGCTGTTTGCCCCATGCTGTGCATAGACTGTGTCGCATGGCACCATCCCGACCGTTGCATGCGTCAGTTCGGACATGGTCAGCATATCCCACAGGACGTCGAGCCTGCTGCTCGCGTCGAGGAGTTGCTTGGACTAGACTTCAGAGCGCCAGTCCATGATTGGGGTGTTAGGTACCGAAAGTACTTACGTCTATGGGAGCAGCGGGATCAGCACATTGCCGAGGGCGAGGTGAGAGCAGATCCATTGAGCCACCACTTCCATGATGAGTACGACGAGTGGTACAGGAGACGGGCACGCCTGGCCATATCACACGATGGTGTACAGTTTCAGGGGATGGTTAGTGGCCACCTACTTGAGTAACTGTAGCCAATTTAGTATTCCCTTAGGGTACACTGACTTTTCTTTTTGTTTTGCCTTTCAGATAGCCTCGTTGGAGCAGGCTACCATTTTGAGTGGTACGAGTGATTCTCACATGAGTCATGTGCTCCGATCTGGATTGGCTATGAGTGGAGCATATGAGCGCCTTCCCGATCAAGGACCACACCGCCCACGTGCAGCATCACGCCTGCCGACATACCCTCCCTATGATGGCTATCCCATCCCACAGAGAGGTCACAGTATAGGGTTGGATGATGTCGATTACGGCGGTCTCACGCACCATGATGTGGGATACGCACCTCCACCCTACTATGTGTGGAACGAGGATTTTGCTGACGGCCGGACTTACAGTTTCGATGACCCTCCTCAGTACCAGCCGATGGCGCCTCAGTACCAGCCGACGGCACCTCAGTACCAGACGACGGCGCCTCATTACCAGCATGCAGGTGCTTCGAGTAGCCAGCCGTATGGGCCCACCAGCCAGCCAGTTGATCAGAGCCATCCGGTCGGCTCCCAGGGTTTCTCGGAGGACAGTGGGTTCGAGGATTGGGCACATCGACCTGATTTAGTACCGCAGTCCACCCAGACACCACCGTACACTCAGATGTTACGTGATCGGACTACATTGCGTCCACCGGATTGCTACACGGACGAGCAGCGACAGAGACGCCAGAGGGGTCGGAGGCATTGATTAGTTTCAGTTTTTCGTTACTGGTTTTATGTTATGGTTTACTGGTTTTACTTGTCGTACTATGGTGATCGATTGTACTTGTTTTGGCAGATGTAGTATTTATATTCGATGTAGTATTTTCAGCATTTGTATTATTTTACTCATTTGCACTTTCATGTCATTTTCGCTGTTAATGTTTTTGCAATGAAATTCAAACATTTCGATCTATATGTGGATGGAACACTATTGCGCCACATTTTATTATAACAAGCTTCAATATGAAAATTACATAAACAACAGTAGCAACACGGTTCAGGTCCGAGGGTTTCTCACAATGAAATTCATAAGCTCTTGTTGTTCTTTGATTTTCTGGTTCAGCTGTCGAATCATCTCGTCCTTCTCCCTAACGACCTTTTGGTTCTCCCTCTTAGCTCGATCAAGTTCTTTGTCCTTCGCCCGAATTATATTGTCCTTCTCCCTTCTGATCTTGTCCACAGCCTCCCGAACCACCAATGTTTCGAAATAACCACAACCCTTGTTCTTTAAAAAATGGCAATGAAACATGCGGGTTAGGAAATATTAACGGGATAGGTGACAAATTAAGAAAATCATGCCAGTCTTTATACCTCCCTCTCAAGCGGACACCCAAAATAGGGTTCGAGATCCTTCAGTCGAATGGATCTTGTTGCCCTCAAATCACACCAGCAATTCACCTCACTTAGCTCATACTCGAACAGGTCTTCCAGACGTAGATTCTTTAGTTAATTTCTGACAGTACTTCGTATACGCGTTCCCTTCTGCCAACATTCCCTGGTATTCCCCACGGCGCCTATGCCAATACTTGACCATACGGTGGAATGTGTGCTCGATCACAGAAGACATCGGCAAACGTCGCACGCCCTTAAGTACTCCGTTGACGCATTCTTGCGCGTTGGTCGTCATGGTTCCCCACCGAGCACCACCTCCCTCAGTGTTGTCATAGGCCAAGCTCCATAAGGGTAGTTCCTCATTCACCCATTTCGGCTCCCGTACGTTTTGTTCATCATGGATCGCCAACCATTCTGCCTTCTTCGCCTCAAACTTCCGCACATTCCCTTCTATTCCTGCGGGTAGCGATGAAGACTTCTATGAATATCCAGTTTGTTTGACAATATTGTATTAGTTAAGTTCACATGTACACCGTAAAGAAGTTGACAAATACCTAAGTTCCAAAGGCGAGATTTTAAAGTTTGGTTGCGGTGTTTCTTGTTGAAGTTGCTTACGTAATGGCGTAGACACCACCTCCATACCCACCCTCGATCAATGTTGCGCATTGCCGCTGCTATCCCCTTGTGTCGATCACTGATGATTGTGATGTTGGCCCGATTGGTCACATGTCTCTGTAGATTCTCCATGAACCACTTCCAATTATCGGAATCCTCTTTGTCAACTATGGCGTACGCCAATTGAACAATCCGATGTTGGCCATCGAATGTACTAGCCATCAACAACACTTGCTTGTACTTGCCCGTGAGGAATGTGCCGTCAATGATCATGACCCCAGAGCAGTGCTTGAAGGCTTCTATGCATGGGCCAAATGCCCAAAACACACTCTTGAACATCCTACAGTTACCCGCCGGGTGGGTTCTGATCTCGTACCGTGTCCCGGGGTTTGTGAGACGAATAGCATTCAGGATTGTCTCAATGTTGTTGTATGATGCCACCCAGTCACCGTACAGCTTCTCGACAGCACGTTGCTTGCCAAACCACGCCTTCCGGTACGAAATATTGCGGTGGTACTTCTCCAGAATGCAATCAATAACTGTCTCAACCTTCAACCCCGGCTCTCTGCGGACAATGTGCATGATTGCATCTGAGATCAGCGTGACATCGAGCTGTGGGTGGGGCCCTAGTATCGTTGACCGGTCACAACTGTGGCCGTTGTTGAGTTGTCGTATTATCCAGAAGCCATATCTGTTGCTAAGTGTAGAACGCATCCTCCAAGGACACGTCGGGTCGATGCACTTGATGGCCCATTCCTTCGGGTTGGAAGTGATTACCATGCACTTATAGTTGCGGATGACTGCTTGGCTTTTCGTTAGGGACACCAGTTGACCTTTTGTAGAGAATGTCTGACCCAAGAAGAATTCCATCTCCACCGACCAGTACGCCTTCGCTGGGATCTGGAAGCGCCTGTCCATGGAGTAGGTGTTGGAGATTGTCATGATGTCGTCACAGTCGTCACCCTCGCTCGTGGCATGTTCCAGTGGCACATAAACTTCCACGCTATTTGCTGTGGCTCCCCCTTCTTCATCGTCGTCTTCCTCGTCGGTTTGGCCAATGTCATGATGTCGTCGACGTTTGGATTCCCTTCGTCCGCCGAGCAATGACTCCTTTCATCTCCAGAATCATCGGTGCTGACATATTCATCTCGCGCCAACCCCTCTTGGTCAACCTCCTCCTCCTCCGGACCGACATGACTGGTCGTCATGTATTCCCCATCATACGTTTGGCTCTGCTCCGCCATCTGATTTGGAATGACCCCTGAGAAATCGGAGAACTGAGACGGCTCCTCTTCCATCAAGGCGTACAACTCGGCAACTTCGAAAAATGGGTTCACGCGAACTAAGTCGTATATGACTTGTACGCCGTTGTCGTCCGATATCGGCCTAGAAACGAAATGCGACAGATTTCCCTCAGAACTGTATATCGGCATTCTCCAGACAAATGACTGGATTATCTGATCCGCTCCAAGACCCATTTTCCGCCGAAACACGGTAACCACACTATCATAGGTCGCTCGCTTGGTCATCTTCAGACGGACATTATTTCCCCCTTCGTAGGATAAGCCGGTCCAATCCTGGACGATACGGCCCCCCCAGAAAACTTGGATTCGGAATTCTCGTGACAAAGTGTAGTCGGCCATTTTAGAATTTTAATTATTTCGATTTGGTGACTCTCCCCCGAAACTAACAAGGATTTATAGGCTGGTTAGTGCTCCAAGATGTAGGCGATATCGCCCATGCATTAGGCGATATCGCCCATGCCCTAGGCGATATCGCCCCACCCACAGCTATTTTCAGACCCGTGACTCAAACGAATCTAATCACGGACCCGTTTTAGAGTCACAGGTGAAATTAACTGGTGTGAGGCGATATCGCCTGGGCCTTGGGCGATATCGCCTAGGCCTGGGGCGATTTTATTTATAAAAATCAATAGTTTTGAACCGTATTTATTTAGGTTAATAGTTAATTTTTTTTAATTATTTTAGTGAAAACTCCTGTTTATGATTTTGTAATTTGGACTTACCTTAGCACTACAAAAAAAGTTTGTCTTTAGCTACTTCGAAAATTACAACGGCATGAAAATGCAGTAGTAAATAGTTGATATTTGCTACTGCAATCACTGTTTCATGTAGTAACTTGTAGTAGCAAATACTATTTGCGACGGGGACGCTGAGATGTAGCAAATAGTGGTGTGGTAAATAGTATTTGCTACTGCAAATTACTACAAGCATGAACTATTTGCTATTGAATTTTTATGCGGTTATAATTTTGCAGTAGCTAAAGGTAAACTATTTTATAGTGTAGAGTTTGGGATGCGATTTAGAGCTTTGAGTCTATGATATAGTGTTTACATGTTACGGGTTAAGATTTAGTGTTTAGGCAGTTAGTATTATTTGAGCTAGGGTACCGATACCTACGATTATCAGGATACTTTTCGTGATAACATCATGATGCATATGAATGGAATTATTCTACACTTACGTACATACCCATGAATCAAAGCCAAGTCATGAAAGTTTCCGCACATGTAAACACAGCTAGGGTTTGCATGCATGCGTGATCAACAATCTAGCTATTGGAGCTGATCTCTCTACGTCATTTGCCCCTTTTCTTAATCATTTTGCATACATGATAAGCAGTATAAATACCTAAGATGACCATCCCAAATAAACCCTAATCATAATTGTACTACAAGTCTCCATATTCATCATCCCCATGGCCAAACACATGAACCTACTCACAGCTCTCATCCTTCTCATCATCACAACAACAAGCTCAACCTCCGACTCGACCTTCTCGAACCATGCATCCCGAAAAACCCTAGGGCTAACTCGGGAAAAGCAAACCCACCTCCATTTCTACTTCCACGACATCATCACCGCACCTCCTACTCGAACGCCTACCCACTCAACCTAGACGCCGTCGCCAAGATCAACTCTTCCACGCTCTTCGGAATGTTGGTCATGGCCGACGAGCCCTTGACCTTGGAGCCGAGCATCAACTCCACTTTGGTCGGTAGAGCTCAGGGGATGTACGGCAGCGCTTCCTTGATGGATGCGGCTTTCTTCATGGTGTTCAATTTCGCATTCATCATGGAGAGTACAACGGGAGTACGATCAGTTTGTACGGTCGTAACAAGATATTTGACGACGTTAGGGAGATGCCTATCGTCGGAGGGACTGGTGCGTTCAGGTTCGCGAGAGGGTATGCGCTTGCGAAGACGTATTCGGTTGATGTGGTGACGTTTAATGCTGTTGTGGAGTATGACGTCTATGTTACTCATTATTATTAGAGTTTTATAGACAAGATTACGTACCAATGTATTATCGATGGTACATTGCAATACATTGTCCATAAATAGATAATAGGCGCGGGCTGAGTAGCGCCTCGCCGCTCCCTAATTAAGGGGACAAATAAATCCATGCATTTGTTGCATGGTTTTGGCGCCAAAAATGAATATTATAACATTATTAAATTATATAATATTCATTTTTTGCGCCAACACCATGCAATAAGGACATGACGTTAATTAGCGCCTCGCTCAACATTACACCGTTGTCTATTTTTGGACAATGTTGAACATTATGTCACGGACGGTACATAATTACGTAATCTTGGTTATAAAATTACTAAATTTTAATTTTAATTTTTTATAGTCTACGGAATAATTTCCAACCAAAATGACTGAGATGCCCTCTGTGTATCCACTGAATTTCAATTCCTACCATGTGCATGGTTGCCAGTTCGTTTTGATCAACCTCTTGTGTGTGGTTCACGTTAATCACTATTATATATTGCATTATATTCAAATAATTAATTTAAATATTTTGAAATTACGTGTTAAGTTTAATTTACAAACCTAATTCAGATTAAGATTCGAATGATATTTCGGTAACCCACAAACCAAAGCGAATCAACGATTCTCACAACCTAACTTATAACGTACGTGTAGTAGTAGTGGTTGCTTAATTATTATAGGGATAATAGGCCGGGAGACCCCTGTACTATTGAAAGATAACAAACAAGCCCTCCTACTATTAATTACACCAAACAAGCCCCTCTACTTAGAACATATAAAAAACAAGCCCTTCCGTTACAAATGTGACAAACAACGTTACTGAATTGTTGACACAGTTGACCCGTAGGTTGTTAGAGTTTACACGTCAGCCGATTGGAATGTCAGCAACCCTAAACGGAGTCGTTTTTTTACTATTTGGATTATCTGTTGCTAATAACCCTAAGTCAAAACGGAGCTGTTTAGGGTTGCTAACATTCCAATCGGCTGACGTGTAAACTCTAACAACCTACGTGTCAGTGAAGTGTCAATTGTTTCAACAATTCATTAACACCGTTTGTCACATTTGTAACGGAAGGGCTTGTTTGTTATATGTTCTAAGTAGAGGGGCTTGTTTGGTGTAATTAATAGTAGAGGGGCCTGTTTGTTATCTTTCAATAGTACAGGGCGCCTCCCGGCCTATTATCCCATTATTATATTTTCCTTTTTTAATTTTCCATTTGTATGAATCATGAGGCTCTTGCTTGATTATAGTTGACCTACAGGATTTATCAAGTTTCTTTGACCTTCTAGGCTGCTCTTAATTTGCTCCCAGAAAATGACAGCTTACTGAATTTCCTATAATTTTTTTTGTCAAATTGTACTATACACAACTTGAATGTGAATTACAGGCGTATGGATTTATTCTTAGGGGTCGTTTGTGACAGAGAATTCGGGGGTGAGAATTGCCTAGAATTGGGCCTCATCTTAGAATTCAATAAATTCCATCGTTTGTTTCGTAAAAAAGTGCCCGGAATTGCCTAGAATTGAATTCTAGGAGTGGGCCCATCCTAGAATTCGGACCCTTTCCGAATTCTCTGATGGAAAGCCTAGAATGTGACATTCTAGGGTGAATTCAAGAGGCAATGACAATAATACCCTTTTTAAGGGGAAGAAGGTAAAAGAGGATAAGGTAAAGTTGGGTATTTTGGTCTTTTTCACATTGATTATTTTATTTATATTTATTTTTTCACCCCAATAATCTCATACATTCACTCATCCAAACGGTTGATTTTCGAAATAACCTAGAATGCCCAATTCTCAGAGAATTGAATTCTCTCCAAACCAATTCTCTCTCACAAACGACCCCTTAATTTGCATAATCATATTAATTTATGCATGTCATAGTAATACAAATATATGCCAAGTATGATTAATTAAAGTAAGTATGCATCATTATGCATGTAATCCATTACATTAACATATATACACCGGCATGAATACAAATCCACGACCACTTAAAAACAACCCCAAATTATATTGTTTTGTTACATTCAATAACTCGAACTCGGGTTGCTAAGAGAAAATTCAGTTGAGTCTTATATATTAGTTATTAAGCACGTCCCCTCAAACGAAAGTTCATGAAATGGGCCGGGATTGAAGTTTGCAAAAGTCCACTTATGTAAGATAAATTGTTATATTGGGAGCTACCAGAATTCGATGTCAAAATCTTTCGATCATCAAAAACTCTGATACGTACTATTTTCATGTACCGTTTTGGTCTTGTATTAATTATGGGCATATTTTAATTGGAAATTGGCAACCTTCCACTCCTGCCCCCATTGGATTCAATTGTCAACTAATTAGCTTCAACCATGTTGCATAACAACTCATGAAACTAATAAAATTACAACCAAACCCACATTATTTATTTATTTTACAAACCAATAATCAACTAAACCCTCCAAGCAAGTTGAAGAAATTTAATTAATTAATATTGTTTGCATACAATATACATCAATCATTATTGACAAATTCCATATGACGGTAAGTACTTACTTTGTATGGTTTTGAGATTTTCTTATTGCCTCTTGTATTTGATTGGTGATTAATTTTTTTTTTTTTTTTGACATAGGCAGCTCCTTTCGGAGATACGGAGACAGCAAGCACAAACAAGGAATTGAACATCAAGTCCCAACCCGGGAAGTCATGTCTACCTCCACAACTCCCGGGAGGTTAATCAGGGCCATACGAGCCACGTAATGGGCGGCCCTGTTACCTGAACGGCGAACCGTCATAAAACGCCATGTAGGAGTAGGAATCCGCATGTGAATGAATTTGTCAAAGAAAGATCCTGCTGGAATGGAAGCGTCTTGATTAAATGCTCTTGGAAAGCATCAACTCAACATCCTCTTCTTTGTCCTCCTACAAAACACCAGACAAAGAACACCAACAGTACGTCTCAAAAAGCAAGAAGCTTAATCATAACAGGATCGAGTATACCTGTGTACCCCATAGTTTCGTCCTACCATCTGTAACAATTCAATCCATTTTAATAAAAAGGTAAGCCCACGTAATTAAACATCCAACCATTGAAGAGGAACAACAGTAGACAAAAGAGCATTTGCTCAACACCATGATATTAGGTCTCTAGAACTCCGAAAAAACCATCTACAATGCATTGACGCTATATTAATGATACATATACACAAGTTTCCATTACATTTTGTTGAAAATTCTTTAATGTTTTAATTTAGTCTATCATGTTGACTATTTTTTCCACAATAAAATTGGAATTTGATTGGTGATTAATTGTTTTAAAGTATTTTTTTTTCTTTTCAAATTAGGAAATATATTTGATTTCTTTATCGGTTTTACTTCGTAGTTGTTTTTTATTATTTAGGCTGACTAGGATGTATAACTCAGACTCCACGTCAGTAATTATTAACAAATTGGATGCACCAAGTACAAATTCAAAATTTTCTCAAACGCTTACTTTGAGTGAAACTTTTGAAATATTGAGTACTATAATAAAACCAAGTCAACTAGAATACTTCTAAAGTCTGTTACCCAATTATATCACAATCTCATAATAATTACATGATTAAACTTTAAAATAAGTACTAGTGTTACCAATTCGACATCTCATTTCTGTTATGAAAAAATTGACTTTTCGTATTTTAAGATGAAACTAGATTATCAGCGGCCCATTGGCCGATTTTTTGTGTTAATAGTTTACCGGAAAATAATTTTTATTTAGATTACTTAGAAGTGTGGTTGAATTTTTTCTACTTTTTATTTCTACTTTTTAATATATAATCATTTAATTCATATGTTGGTAAAAAATTATAAATTTGTTATCAATTGTTGGGATATAATAAACAAAAGCATTATAGTTATGCTTTCTTGTTGTTACGTTGAAAACACTGCAACTTTTCTTTGATTAAATAGTAAACTACTCCAATTATTAGGTGTGGCATTGTTGGTTGTTCACTTTGTCTCTTAACCATGAGGTTGAGAGTTCGATCATTGTTCGTGAGAAAAGAATAAAAAAATTTTGTTTGTCAGAACCGATTTTTATCCAAAATACCCTCATTCCTAGAATGAAGGAGGAGCTCTAAAATCCTCAAAAAGCTGACGTGTCAACTGAAAAAAAATGGTATATGCTTTAATGTATTAGTAGATATATGTTTTTTTTTTTGTCATAGAAAACTCCGTCAGGAGACACCCAAATAGCAGAAGAGATAAAAAGAGAACTAAACTTCTACCCAGGGAGAAAAGACTACCGCAAGTTCCCTGGGAGAAAATCAAGAGCCAAGCGTGCCACAAAATGGACGGCTCTATTACCAGCACGACGAACCAAACAGAATTTGAAGGAGGGAATTTGTCGGTGAATGAGTAAAATTTCTTCAACCACAGCTCCCCCGAAAGAGGCCAAAGGCCAATTCTGAATCACCTTCAATGTCAATCTGCAGAACATTGAAACGAAGGCACCACACACAACCATCCCGAACGGCAAGATAGATGAAATATATGTTATGATTCACATATGCTAGATTGCTAGTAGGTGTGCATGAAGAAACTTCATAACAAATAACAACTACTATTAGTTTAAAAGGAAACCAAAACCACAACACTAAACAAACTTAAGTATTCCTATTTCCTCATCTATAAATACTCATATCCCAAACCCATCAACCCCATAATCATCTTTCAATCGCCATTGCCAAATTCTCAAAGCTCATACAACAATGGCGGCCAAACTCACCCTCCTTTGTTTCCTAACCATCACAACAATCCTCCTCTCATCCACGTCACCCTTCTCCGCCGCCGCCCAAAAAACCCACACCACAGACACCTTCAGCTTCGCCACAAAGCTCTCACGCGCCGCATTCGGCCTCGACAAGGAAGAGAAGCTCACGCGCCTCCGCTTCTACATGAGCGACATCTTCGGCGGCAAGAACGCCACCTCCATACCGGTCACCAACGTCCTCGACAACAACACCTTCTACGGCGGCGTGTACTTGTCCGACGATTCGTTGACTTTGGGGCCCGAGTTGACCTCCACGTCAGTCGGGACAGCTAGGGGAATCTACAGCTTCCCTTCGCCAAACGACTTCGTTTTGGAGATGGTCTACAACTTGGCGTTTACTCACGGCGTTTATAACGGGAGTACGCTGACGTTAGTGGGCCCCATATATCCACGTGTGATTATGAATGAGCTGTCTATTGTGGGTGGGACCGGGTTGTTCCGGTTCGCGAGAGGATACGCTGTTGCGAAGAGGATTGTGCTTGATTTTAATGCGCTGCTCGTTGTGAGGGAGCTTGATGTTTATGTTTCCCATTATTGAAAAAAAAAATTAAATTTTTTTTCTTTCACGTTGGAATAAGTCAAAAGGTCGTGATGTATAAGTGTATTAGGCCTAATTAAATTGTGAGGTTCTTGTTTTATTTTGGTACTGTTGAGTTTGAGTTCGTTCATTGTAATGAGTTCAGATTTTTAATGCATGGACATCTCGAGATTAACTTGTATAGATTTGAAAATGATTAATATCATGGTTATAAAGTTCTTTAAAATAGGTTATGCAATTATACCTCACCAGTGACGGAGTCACGACGCAAGTAGATCCTAGGCCCGATACATAAAATATAATGGGCCAGAAATATTTTTGTACAGAAAATATACATATTTTAACTATTTGAGTTCAGGGGACTCTGGGCCCATGCCCAGGGTGGCCTCCCCCTAGCTCCGCCACTAATTATACCGTGGTGTTAAATAATTTTTGGTACCTAACGTTTAGTTGAAATTTCATTTTGGTACACATTGGTGTAAAAGTTCGATTTCAGTCATGATAATTTCAGAAAATCTCGAAACGATACTTCCGTCCAATTTTGTCCAAATTTTTCGTTAAATGCTGACATGGAAGCTGAGTCACACATCCCAGTCAGCTAAAATATTAATAAAATAATAATTTCCTTAATTTAATACTAGAACTAAATTAAAATTAAAATAATTACTTTTAAAACAACGTTAACTAATTCGCAGCTCATCATCAACAACTTTCCAAGACATAATGTCAACGCTCTTGTCAGGGCCGTCCCATGAACTTCGGAGGCCCTGTGTTATAATCAAGATGTGGCCCCGTTATAACATATTTTGACAAAATATTTTTTAAGTATATCAAATAAAAATTCACATTTTACATTGAATAAATATTATTATATTTGAAACAAATATAACATTATTGGTTAATAGATATATGAGTATTTAATTTTATATTATTCAAAAGACAACGCTCTATAATCATAAGTAATTTATTTATTTATTCTCAAATATATTTAGATCTAAAATTATAATTAGAGATATTTTTGTAAAGCTCATATATTTAATTTTGAAATTTAAGTTCTATTCTATTATAAATTGATATCCAAATGATTCAAAATATATTATTATAAAAATCCTAAAAATAATTCTGAAAATGATTAAAAAAATAAGAGTCTATACTTATTTAACAAAAATAAAGGGTGCATGACTTGACGGATGAATGAGATGAATTACTTATTTATTTAATAAAAAAAAGCCTTCATGCCCAAGAGATGAATTAGAAATATAACTAATAAAAATATCATCTAGATAAATGATATGAATTATTAAATAAAAAAGAAGGTCACATATACCCAATAGATAAAAAAGAGAAAAATAACTAATAAAAGCAACATCTCCGTGAATTGAACCTATGACATAACAACCATAAAAGAGCTTTTTTCCCACCTTCTAACCACTAGACCACATACTCAATAATGATTATATTTCAGTTTCAAAATTACTTATTAATAATTATTTATCTTATACTTTTCACCCGAAATTCTGAGGCCCCCGAAATTTTGGGACCCTGTGCCGGAAACAGGCCGGCACACCTCTGGCCGGCCCTGGCTCTTGTATGCCCGATCACTTTCTCAAGCCTGTATTTTTCATTTTTTCTACCTCTCGAGAGAGTTGAAAAAACAAATAGTAGTTTAATTCCTTCATTGCCGTACGGTTAAAAAAAAAACAAAACAGTCCAAGTACATGCATGCATATGTACGAGTCCAAAATGAAACTTAATATAATTAATTAATAATGCAATTAGTATTAATCCTGCTTCTATAAATAGGCTCCGAAATTAAACCACTTAACCTATCCAATATCCATACACATATTTGATTATTTTCTACACAAATTAAAGTAAAATAATTAATAACCATGGCCCTTCAATGTAATTTCCTCATCCTCACATTAATCACGATCTTCCTCTCATCCACGTCATCCTCCTCCGCCGTCATAGACAGCTTCTCCACAAAGCTCTCACGCGAAGCATTCGGCCTCCACAAGGAAGAGAAGCTCACGCGCCTCCACTTCTACATGAGCGACATCTTCCGCGGCGAGAACGCCACCGCTATACCCGTCACGAACATCCTCGTAAACGCCACTTTTTACGGCGCCATCTGCATGGCTGACGACCCGTTGACTTTGGGACCTGAGTTGACCTCCACGTCGGTTGGGAGAGCTAGGGGAATCTACAGCTTCACTTCGCCAAACGACTTCGTTTTTGAGATGGTTTACAACTTGGCATTCACACGTGGCGTTTATAATGGGAGTACGCTGGCGTTGGTGGGGTCCATTTTCCCAAGTTTGAACGTGAATGAGCTGTCGGTCGTCGGCGGGACTGGGGTTTTCCGGTTTGGTCGTGGGTACGCCATTACTAATACAACGTTGTTCGATCCAACGACGTCTCTCGTTGTTAGGGAGCTCACCGTTTATGTTTCCCATTATTGATAAATTAATTATATGTGTAATATGTTGCGATCTATTATCTGTTTATTTCTTTCGCACCGAATAATTTAATTGTAATGTTCTTATTTTTTATTTTATCTTATTTCGATATTTCATGATGCATAAAATACAATGCTCTAAAAATATTTGTATCATATATTTTAACTATTTGGGTCTAGGAGACCCTCGACTCAGACCTATGGTGGTCTCCCCTGGCTCTGCCACGTGGTGATTATTTGCTTCTTAGTTAAACACACTATATAAGTTTTAAGTTTGAACTATAAAAATTAGTGTTATAATGACGAATACAATCTACATAGGGCGGGCCACAATTATAATACATTAGAATTTTTTTTGTCATAATTAAATAAATTTCGTTGGAGATACCAAGGTAGTTAAACAAACACACTAAGGGGTTGCTCGTCAAGTGGAACTGGGAGAAGGTGGTTTAATTATCTAGAGAATTCAATTAGATAGAGAATTGTATGTTTCGAAAGTAGACCGTTCGGATGAGAGAATGTATGAGATGGTGGGGTGGAGCTAGAATTAGTCTTAATAAAATAAAATCAAAAATTGAATTGTAAAATACTAAAAATAACCAATTCTCTCCCCTCCATCGGAGAATTGAAACACACCCCAATTCTATGTGGGCCCCACAGTGGAGAATCTGAAATCTCCACGATCCCCTCTTCAATTCAACACGTCGAATGAACTATTTCAACGAATTCTCCAACAGGCCCCAATTCAACCCAATTCATCCTAAAGAACGACCCCTAAATATAGTTTGGTTGCTGAAATTAGGTTTCACTTCCTATTCTTAGCCTACTGAGAATTGTAGTGCAATTAATTGGGGCCAATTTTCAGTGAAACCCAAATCCCATCAACCAAACAGCTATCTTAAAAATACCTGAGTCAATCCCTTCGACGCCACTTGTAAAAATTATGAAATCTGATCTCATTATTCTAGTCAATTAACCATTTTTATATAAAAAAAATATTCATTTTAGAAAGCAAAACGACAAAATAAAGCTCAAGTCCGGCTGCTAAGTGCTAACACGACAACAAAACCCCATATGTACATTGTAGAACACAAGACGGCTTCGTTTAACCAAAACCGATACGGTTTACGAGTTACTCTAATGACACATATTAGTATGGATAATATCATAATATGCGGCCGCCCTACTTAATTATAACGACTCTATAAATACGATCCATTCCATTATTAACATTAAATTCATAATTAACCAACTAAATTAAGTTAATTAACCATGGCCATCAAGCAACATCTTCTTGCTCTGTCCATCCTAATCATCTTCCTCTTCACGTTTTCCCATGCTAACAATTCCCGCGCTTTCGCGACAAAACTGTCGGCAAAATCTCTGGGCTCGAAACACGAGAAGCTGACTCACCTCCATTTCTACTTCCACAACATCCTAGTTGGGCCCAACGTCACGGCCGAGCCTCTCAACAAACAAGGCCCAATTGATTTCAACGACCCGGCCCGATTGTTCGGGCGGTTGACCATGGCCGACAACCCGTTGACTCTTGACCCGGACCTCAATTCCTCCACGATAGTTGGAAGGGCTCATGGAATGTACGGCGTGGCCTCGAAGACCGAGATTGACTTCATGATGGTGTTGAATTTTGTGTTGTCGGAGGGGGAGTACCGAGGCAGCACGTTCAGTTTGTTGGGACACAACGCCATATTTGCCGGCGGGGAGAGGGAGATGCCGGTCGTCGGCGGGACCGGCGTTTTCCGGTTCGGTCGTGGGCATGCTCACGCGGAGACGTATTCGCTCGACACTAGTACGGGGAACTCGGTCGTGGAGTATAATGTTTACGTCGTTCATTATTGATTTCTTAATTTTCGTTTGTAATAAGAAATTGGTTTGATACTTATTAATAAGATTGTTCTTTAGTTTTTTTTTTTGTATGAATGATTGATTAATTTCATTAAGAACGCATCAGCTCTACTTTCTCCTACTGTTTTTATCCCCAGTTGTCCCGGTTTCGCGTCAAGTTTCGTGGCAGGCGCGCGCCCCTCTTCTCCCGCCTGAAAATAAATGTTGTTGGAAGAAACTGGCAAGCCAAAACCTACTCTTGACAACTGGCTTTTCCCTTAAACGTAAAGGTGTTGCAGCTGGCTCTGGAGGTGCAATTGGTTTGTGGTCCGGGACTCGACTTGTGGCCAACTCTTTGCGACAGGTATTTCTTACTTTGGTATAACTGTTCCTTTTATTTTGGAGTTGTTGGCAGTTAGGGACGCTTGTGCGTTCTGTCACTCAATGGGGGTGGAGAGACGTGGACATTGAGGAGGATGCCACACAAGTGCATCAGACGATGGCCCAACGACAGGTGTTTGCTCGTGACGGTGGTGCCATAGTTGAAGACATTGTGCTTCTCTTGGACTCACTTCCCCGACTAAGATTGTTGGCAGTTCCACGTTAATCCAATATGGCAGCCCATTATGTGATTCGCCAAGTGCTTCGTTGCCTCCCAAGCCAGGGAGTGGTTAACTTTTCGTCTTGGGTGGGTACTTAATATCTATTTTATATATGGTTGACTCCTTCTTTCCACGAGAGTTGTCAAACCCAGTTATAGGCCCACGTTTTGGTTGAAGCCCAAACAAAGTTGTCTGGGCCAATAGGCCCACATGTCATGCAGCCGACATCATTATGAAGTTAGTCGGCCATTGGATGTGACATGAAGTGTATTACATCGTGGGCCAAGAAGAGTTGCCCTATGGTTGGGTTCCCGTTCAAACTCACTTCGTCCATAAGATATATCCAAATGAGCACATGTGGGGAAATGCCAGATAACATTAATTAATATCTAGGGTCACACATCCAACAACCATCCATGAAGGATTAGTATCTATTGTGGTCAGTAACGTATTGGGTTTGTAACATAGTGGTCATCAACATTTCGGTGCAATCATTAACCTATTGGTTTTGTAACGAGTTGGTCATTATGTTAACTCTCCATCCAATAACAACCTGGATCGAGATCCGCAGTACTTCACAATACTAACATTCATCACTCTCTAAGCTCGATCCGCAGTACTCCACAGTACTAACATTCACTCTCTAAGCTCCTCCTGACTAATGTTACTTTCCACCACGAGCCACCTACCAATACACACCACAAATTCATAAAAAAAAAAATTAATACACACTACAAAAAAAATTCCTTCAGCCACTGCAAAATTACAACGGCATGAAAATGCAGTAGCAAATATAGTGATCTTTTGCAACGGCAATCACTATTTTATGTAGTGATTTGCTGTAACAAATACTATTTGCGACACTGATCAGCACCCCGTTGTAAATAGTGGTGTCGCAAATAGTATTTGCTACAGCAAATCACTACATGAAATAGTAATTGTCGTTGCAAAAGATCACTATTTGCTACTGCATTTTCATGCTGTTAAAATATAGAGTAGGTAAAGACAAACTTTTTTTGTAGTGACAAATGAACAATTCTCCACACTCATTGGTGGGTTGATGAAAGTAATTGAGTAGATGCCTATGTGTAAAACCATGATTTAAAAACCACCAATACCAAACACAACCTAAGTAAGTTACCTCAAAATCTAGGGCATCTAGCTACTACATGGGAGATACAAAACATGGGTATGTAGGAAAGGTAAAGATAGTGTTTGGTTTGTGTGGATGAAACTAAGAATTGGGTGATTGCTAAATATCAAGAAGAGAGAAAAAAAGGCATAAAAAGACATGAATTAATAATGATGAGTTGGTCACTTGGTTGGGTTGTCAGTCATTTTTTTTGGGTTTTTGTTCTTTGTTCATTTATAGGACCACTTTAAGGAAGCAAACAGAGCCATAAGTTATCATATGGGGAGCAAAGGTACCAATTATTAATAGGCAAAAGAATCCTCATACAGCTCCAACTATACCGAAATTACTCGTTTTTACATGATCTTTTTTCAAATTACCCATTTGGCATGGACTTTAGTGCACGGTGTTACTTATGGCATCCTGTCGACTTCCGGTTGACAATGTTTAACGTCGTTCTGGGAGACTAGCTCTGGACGGAAGTCATTCTGGGAGAGGCGGTGTACAGTTCAAACGAGTACACGAGTTCAACCTTCACCTGGCTGAGCGAGATTAAACATTTGCAAACCTCAAGTCAGGATACTGGTTGCAATGACGATTTCATTATGCAAGATTGCAAACATGTGTTTATAGAAGGATGTTAGACACCCCTAGTCAGCATGAATTCTAACGGACTTGGACGGATGCCATAAGTAACATCGTGCGCTAGTAAAGTCCGTCCAAATGGGTAATTTGAAAAAGATCGTATATAAACGAATAATTTCGATATGGTTGATTAGGGTTTTTTGCAGCCCCCACACCTTCTCAAACTCAAATCTTTCTTTCTTTCTTTTGTTTGATCAGTGTAATTTTGTTTGTTTCAGACAAAGTACAGAAAGTTTGATTTATGTAGTGTAATTTCAGCTTTGTTGGTTGATTCAGACAAGTACCACCTTGAAACATCAACAACAACAGCTTTATATACATATAATAATTGTAGACATTTGTTAGTAACTTAAAAAGGGAGATGTCAAGTCACTCACACACATGTTCTTGTTTCATGGGTAGAATCGTAAGATTCAGCTCCAGCTCGACTCTCAGTGTGTTGTTCAGTTACTTCAAGCCGAAGGCCTCGAAGACCACGCCCATGCAGCTACAATCTTTCATTTATTTAGGGTTAATTTGTTACCTTTGTGTTTGCCTAAATTTGCACCCATACATTAGCCACCCGACTCGCTACTCTATTGAGTCTGTGTGGGACAAAAGATAACGAGATATAGTCATGAGCGAGTGGGATATTCTTCATGATAAGTAGCCATGCATAGCATTGTCAATGTCAAGACGATGAATCTCTATGAAGGGACGTCTTTACCGGAGAAAGGCAATCTGTCTTGACTCTTGATCTTCCATTAAACGATGTTGCGACTCTCAAAGCATCCAAGAGTGGTTTAACCTCTCCGGCCGCCACCAGTGGGGATGAACACGTCACCCTACCAGCTCGATCGGCCATCTGTCACCTGTACATGAGAATTAATAATGACAACCACATATCTCATCACAAAAGACATCTAATCAAAAAGAACCGTCGCAGAAAATCTCTTGTTGATAAGAATCGGAAAACGGGTTTGAACAATGTGTGTTTATGAAGTGGTCGCATTCAAATTATTAAATTAAACATAGCTAGCTATCTGCAAGAGAACATCCAGATAGTGACCCAAAATTAATATTTACTTATTATTTATTTTTGGAAAATAGCACTTTGGCCTCTCTACTTTTCTAACTTAACAAATAGCCCCCTATACTATAAATCGCTCGTTTTACCCCTCCTACTTTGACCACTTTGCTGTTTGGGTCCTTCCGTTCCAACTTTCATCTTCGTAACGTCAATTGATGTGCATTTAGTACACCACGTCAGCTCCAATAACCATATATTAGCTTACAAAGTGTTTTTAATTGGGAATATACATACATATAATGGTTAGATAGAATGAAATCGACAAATAAAATGTGGTTTTAAAATTCATCGTAGTTCACCATACTCTTCGTGATACCTTCCCAGATTACCTCCCTAACCAACTCTTCATCTCCTACCTCTGATATCTCTCTTTGTCGGTGTGTGGACGTGTCCAGATTTAATGTTAAGAATATGAAAGTTGAAACGGAAGGACCAAAATGACAAATTAGTCGAAGTAGGAGGGGTAAAATGAGCGATTTATTGTTTAGGGAGCTATTTGTTAAGTTGGAAAAGTCAAGGGACCAAAGTGCTATTTTTCTTGGCCTTGCAAATATGAAGACAATAATTAATTCCCCCGTTTTTCGTACATGTCCCTCTATTGCTTTCTATGCCGTCGGTTTGCCTGCCGACTTAATATTGTATCTAATCATGTGCACTCCGTTCCATAGTAGATGTCCATGTAGTCGACCAGAGGCTCTCAGAAGGACATTGCTTGATGCCCGGCTTTGCCCTAAAGGCGATGGGTCTAACATACTAGCATGGGTTTGGTCCGTAGAAGCTCATCAATAACCCTAGGCGGAAGTTGCTTGTCGCCCTGAAACTTTTAAGTATACGTGGAATGATCTTGAAGAAGCATACATTACTTCAACGGTGGACGAGGCATCTGCACTTACAGCCAATAGAAACAGGACGATAATGGGTATTATTCAGGCTATAAATACCTGAGCAATCCCACAGCAGGATGATCAGACACTTTTATAGCAGGAAACCTTTTCCTCGGTATGTTAACCCAGAAACACTCTTACCAAATACGCCTTGATATCATAGACTTTTTCATCTTGGAGTTGTTCTCTTTTAGAGATGCTTGTCGTCGCGGTCATCAGGATTGGACGATATTGGCATTGAGAATGATGATGCTTTCTTGGTCGTCTATCGAGTTTCCAAGATGAAAGTTTTATATCCTACAAAATGTGCTATCATTTCAGATATCTACCACTTTTTGGATGTGTTTTTGTCAATATACACGCATCGGTATTGTTCCTCGAACGGTAAATAGAGCTGCATATTTAGTGTCAAAAGATACTTATAAAGACCTCATAAGTTCAAGTGTGATAATATATCATTTAGTGTTCTTGTCTCCTAACAACATGGATTAATGGACATAAATTGATCCACAATTGAAGAAAAAAGGACCATTCAGTCATCAAAGAGAAGAAGAATGACAGTAACTTAATTAAACCACACAAGCCTAAAATATGCTTATTTCTTTGTTTTACCTTTTTACCTCTATCTACACAAGAATTGACAGTCAAGTCCTTAAGGGATGAAGGCAATGTCAATTCGCGGGTTCCGTCGGAGGAGATCTTTGAGGAGGAGAAGTCAAGCGTGGCATTGCCAGGGCCAAGAGGAGTTAGAGGTTCTTAAGGGTTAAGGCATTGACCAGAGTAAGACAATCAGATTTGATCCTCGAGGAATGAGTTGAAAAAAGCTGCCAATTGAACTGCCTCCAAAAGAGCTCTAGCTTCAACAACAATCACGTTTAACTATATTATTGTTTAGTTAGTTATTATAAAGGCGTGTGGATGGTTCGAATCTCATCATTGCCAGTAGTGTGAACACTGTCGTGTTAAATTCAGTGACGAAACTAAGGGGAGTCGTGAGGAGTCATGGCACTAAGTGCGAAATCCTATGTAAAAATTGGTGTTTTTGAAGTTTGACTACCTCACTTCTTTGCTTTGGCAAAAATGTTCTCTCAAATCAAACTTAATAGTTTCCCATACTAAACTTATAATAAGTATAATAACTGATCTTAAATTATCTGAGTTTGAAAGAAAAAAATTATCGGTGACACATTTAACTCATTTTTGGCCAAATAACGCAGGAGATCAAAATTTCTCTTGTAGTGTATTTCTACTTGGTATTAGCTTCATTAATTTTTTTTTTTACTCTGTCTATAATCATTTTGATTTAGAATTCGATTCTCCCGTGTTCCAATCATGGTTACTCACCCGTTAACGAAATTATGTACTTCAAATCGAGTGCTCTCTAGACCTAGTCAAATGTTCAATGACAAGAATTTATTAATCATAAGAATTTAGTAATTTAACAAATATCATTATCAACCTAATCAACTTGCTTAGTGATGCACATTTACACATTTAAAGCATACAAGCTAAAGTTAATGAAAGAAATCATCCAAAAAAATTGAAGAAGGAAGAACAATTGACAACTCAATTTAATGGTCCAATTGATAGATATATTATATATAACAATGTCAATAACGTGTTTATATATTTGGAGGATTTAGTGAGTGAGTCGGGTTGAGTGGTGGTCTAATGTCGTTTTCTTGGCTTGTTGCTTAGCTCCTAGGGTGGTTCGTCGCAGGTCGTACAAGACAAAGGTAGTAAGTATTTGTAAGAGTGAGATAAAGAAGTATGATGGAGTTATGCACAAGACATATCGAAGTTGTGCAAACTTCAGACGCTATGATAAACTTTAATTTGAGGGGGGTGTGGTAATGTACCATTATAATAACTAGGTTGCGCCCGCCAGCTGGGGTTTGCCCAAATAGAGGTTGTGTAGTGAGGCGTGTGCTCAAGAACTAGTTAACGGCTAGCTAGTTACCGTTAATTAGTTGTTAGGCAGTCTGACCATGCCTGCACGACGCTAACTGGGATCTGCTAGCGATGGACTAATATCTTGGTCCTTCTTCTTGATGGTCTTATTCTTCTCCTCGTAATTGCATCCATAGGCTCCCGCAAATTGACCAGGTTCAGAAAAGTTTAGAAAATGAGTAGGGAACCAAATGTTAGAACGCTCAAATGAGAAGTAAAGGACGAGCGAAATGGGAGCAACAGAGAATGAGGTATGTTTACCTCCTGCTCGAGTGGACAACCAAAGTAACGTTCCAGACTGTACATCATAGATCTTGATGCCCATAAACAGCACTTGCAGTACATTTCATCTTCATATACACGAAAAATATCCACCTACCTCTTGAACTTGTGCATTATATTGTCAACAACTAAAACTAAACAACGGATTAGGAGAACTGAACCAATTTGACGATGGAAATGCAAAAGAACAAGTTGTTCCTTATCACTTACTGCGGCTAGAAGATATGCATCTCCAAAAACACAAGAAGACGGTCGTCTTGGGATGAAATTAGGGTTGAGAGAAAAGCGTGGTGAACCCTGTAGCTAGGAGGGGGTAATTATATTTCATACTAGGTAAGTTGTGCCCAAAAACAGGGTTTAGGCCAATCAGCATCACGATGGCTGGTTGGCACAAACCCAGTTAGATAAACGAAAAAATGATCGATGCTACTAAAAATAACTTGACATCTAGTCCTCCATTATTCGATCCAATGCATTTTACTCACAATTTAGTCTAAATTTATCGAACCATACTCTCTTTTTAGTACTAGTTAATACATGACAATAACATATTAGGTATTTCCACACTATAAGCCTTCATATGCATTTTTTTCCCGCCACGTCACAAAAAAAAAACTAATTTGAATTAAATTATAATAATAATACGTATGATGTGAAAGGGTACGTACGTATGCAAATACAAAAATACACTAAATTCTTTCCTACGACATTAGATCTCTCTCTATTGAATTGAATGATGGGTCACCCATCCATTCATCCATCTCACCAATACACTAAGGGGTCGTTTGGTTGATTGAAATTGGGTCTGGAAATTGGATTTCAATTCCTGGTCCACTGAGAAATGTAGTCTGTAATTATTTGGGCGAATTTTCAGTAGGCGATAATTGGAACCCAATTTCCAGACCTAGTTAATTCAATTCTCGGACCACTGAGAATTATAGACCTCGTTTTCCGCGTAAAATTCGAACACTAGCGGGATTGGATAATTCCACCACCATTCATCAATTCAAGAGGAATTAACCATATTCTCGGAACCGAACTCCTTGTTTTCTGTACGAATAACAGAATGGAGTTGAAATCGTTAATTACAAGAAATGACTGCACTACTCTATAAATTTTACTATATTAATTGCGAATCGTCGAAAATAAATTTAATGCGGCGGTTTAAACCAAAAAAAAAGCATGGCCTAAAATCCTGGATTGGGTTGAAATATTGGACCACAGTCTTCAAATCCTTACCTATTGAGATAAATTTCAACATAGCCTTTCTGGTGGTTAATTTTCACAGTGGGCCGACTTTTAAATCCATCCAATTCACGTACAAATTCAACAACCGGAAAACAAAAATTTGACGAATTCCACCCACTTCAGTACATTCCAGCAAACTTCATTTGCTCAGAAAACGAGGCCGTAGTGTAATTATTAGGGCGGCCAGTTTCCAATAGGCGAGAATCATAACCCAATTTCCAGACCCTATTAATTCAATTCCCGGCCCACATAAAATCGCAGTGTGATTATTAGTGCCAACTTCCATAGGCGAGAATTGAAACCCAATTTCCAGACCCAATTAATTCAATTCCTGACCCACTTATAACTATTAGGGCCAATTTCCAGTAGGCGAGAACTGAAACCCAATTTTCATATCCAGTATTCCAATTCGACCAACCCAACCAAACGACCCCTAAACACCAAAATTACATGAACACTCTCATCCTTTTATAGCTTACTATACTCCTTTCTTCCTCATTCTCCATTTCTTCTATATACCAAAGTTTGAATTTGTACTAAGTATAATTTCTGCAGCATGGGTGCAGAAAGGGAAACACACGACTTCCTCAACGTCGAATCCTTCTCCCAGCTCCCTTTCATCCGCCCTTCACCGCCGGAAATCAAGCCTCCGCCGCAGCCGCCCCTCCGCCTCTTCGGCATCGACGTCGCCTCCGACTCCGACCTCAACCTCTCCACTAAAGAAACAACCCCCGTCGCAGAAAGCATCATCAGCAACGGCAGCAGCAGTACTAGTAGTACCAACAACAACAACAGCAACAACCGGAGGTTCGAGTGTCACTACTGCTGCCGGAACTTCCCGACGTCGCAAGCTCTCGGCGGCCACCAGAACGCTCACAAGCGTGAGCGCCAGCACGCCAAGAGGGCCCACCACGGCGGCGGCTTCGACGCGCAGCCTTTCTACGCGCCGCCTCCTTCTCTTGCGTACCGGAGCTCCTCTTCTCACGCGCCGTTCTCTTCCTACTCGTCGTGGAACGGCGGCGGATCTGCTTCCTCTAGGTTTTACGGCGGCGGCGGAGGTGGATCGGTTTCGCAGCCCATTACGGGGAGTCCGATGGGGGTGTGGCGGATTCCTCCGTATGGAGGCGGCGGGTCTGCGGTTGGGTTGTATCGGGATAGGTCGACGACGGCGGCGGCGGCCGTGGGGTCCACGGCGCAGGTTTCGTTGCCGTTGTTTGGAGGGGAGGAGGTTAAGAGTGGGTCGGGTAACGGGTCGAAAGGGCGGTTCGGGTTTGAACCGAAAACCGGTGTGCAGAAGGATCATAATGTGAGTTTAGATCTTCATCTGTAATCAGTGGATGGTAAATAATAATAATTTAATTTAATTATTATATTTTAAGGAACTCATATTTAATTTGACTTCTGTTGACTTTCATTTTTTTCGTGTTCAACAACGAATTATCCAGTTTCTCGTAACTCTGCCCGATTTATTGACTACAAATTTTGTATAAAAGCTTGATAATACTGTCAGATCTATATAATCGTGTACAATACATCAGTTTGATAAACTGATATTTAATTTGACTTTTGTTGACTTCCAATTTTTTTTCCCTGTTCATGTTCGACGACGAATTATTCAATTTCTTCGTAACTCAGCCCGATTTACTAACTACAAATTTTGTACGAAAAGATCTATAGTACTAACTAAAACGTCTATGGAAATACATCGCTGAGTTAAATGTGTCACTTGTACGATTCTCGATTTCGAGTCGAATGAAAATAAGGTGGATCGAGAGCTTTCTATGGAACATAAGAATAAAGGGTTTGATGTATATTGTATCAGAATGACATGGTTGAGAGCTTCATGTCCTTGAATGATAAATTTGAGAAAGTTCAGGGACTTAAATTGAACTAATAATTAACATTGATGATCGACATCAAATTGTTAAATACTTGATGTTTATTTATTTATTCACCTAGAGACAGAAAAATGATTTTTGTGAAATTTTCTGCTGAAAAGAAGACAAAAATTGATATTCTTGTTTCTTTTCCAAGGCAAAATGTTAGGGTCTGTTTGGTAGTTAGGTTTAGTGTTGCAGTAGTATTCATTGGTTGGTGGCTCATGAAAAGTTGTCACTAGGGTTTTGGTAGAGTAAAATGCACCGAATGTTATTTATGTTCAATATTTCGTGTATATTAATCATTAACATTTTTTTTTTCGAACACTGAATACCACTTAACGTTCTTTTTATGGAGCATTTGATTTCACCAAAGTACTAGTTTCGAAAACATAAATCCAAGATAATATCGTTCCGAAACTATTTCTCTAACTAGCATTTTTTCGGACCTATTCCATGTGAGCTCGCCTAGTAGTTGGCCGTCCGACGCTTTTTTTAAAAAGTTCAAAGAGTTTTAAGATTTTAAGAGTAGAGTTTTAGGTATTTAGGATCCCAAAATTAAGAATATAAGTCAAATACGTCGATATGAATACGTGGACGCAAACGATGCGTCATTTCGAAGTCATATGAGGAAATTATATATGGTTGAATGAAGTACCACATTCTATCAACTTGAACTCCGGTTTTGATTCTGTCAGAATCCACGCGTAGTTATTTTGTGAGTGTTCCTAATTGAGGCGTATTATCAGGGACAAAACGAGGTCTGGCCCATCAATTCTTGAGTTTTTGTTCATTAGTATTTTGAATTTTACATATAATTTTTTTTTTAATTTTTTAAACAATTCAACGTAAGATTTTTTCCAATTCTTGACCCATATCTATGTATAATATCTTTATAAAAAATCATATTAATTAGATTCTATTTCTATTTCAAGTAATAAATAACCACATGTATTAAAATATCGGTAGAGACATTTGACGTACAGTCGTGTGTACAATGTTTGTACGTGGACGTCTATGGTATAAATACGATAAACGGTCTTTTCTCAAGAGAAATAATAATAATAATTATTATTATTATAAAATAATAAATAAAATAATAAGAAATTCATATATAATACCTCGTATGTGTATACAAAGGTCAGTACATTCATACGTATACATTAAATCATACATTAAACATATGCCCTAGCCACCATGTCATCCAATTTTATATATGTTGTCTGTATTTATTGAAATTGATATTTGATTTAGATGTCACTTCAATCAAATGGGTTCTTCAACCACTTAGTCATAATAAACTTTGGTACGTAGCATGCGTCGAGCCCGGACTGGGAAGGTATGTGCAACTAGATATCTAGTCGTGTTGATAGAGGAGAATCCATTGCAGCAGCATACCGTTTTGCTTTGGGGGTGGTTGTCAACCACTTGTGGCAATGGCGTAACCAGGATTGGTATATGGGGGGAGCCGAGTTGTAAATTGAAAATTGGTGCCACCGGCAAAAAAATTTCTTGAAATTTGAATAATAGTATAAATTTTTCATTAATCTAATACTAAGTAAAAATACACAATAAATATTTTGTTATAGGTTGCTTAATTAGTAAAAAATAATTATATGTGCCACCGGCAATTTTTTTTTCAAATTTGGATAATTTATGATCAAATATTTAATTATTACACACTATAAGTGAATTATGAGTAATTATTACGTAAAATTTAAGATAACATTTCACCGAAACAACGTAGTGGGGGAGCCGAACTTCAAATACCCCGGCGCCAAATTCCAAAAAACCAAAAAAATACATGTAATATTAGACTCGATACCGAGGGAGGGGGGCGCCGTGGCTCCCCCCAGCTCCCCCCTAGTAGTACCGCCATTGACTTGTGGAGAGAGCGTTGTAGACGATTTTATGGTAATGTAGGAGCTATCTCGGTTGCCATTTTTTCACAACGGATTAAGTTGGATTGTGTTATCTTTTCTGAAGGCAAACTCCCGCTTTTTGGTTTTTGCATAGTTTTAATATATTTTTAGGGTGATGGGAATAGTCACATGTTTAAGCGATGTCTTTTATAATAATAATAAGTTTGGGAGATAGATATTGATAGGTACCCATACAAAATTCAGATAATATCTCCCAAAAAACACTAGAGGACCCGCCAATGCAAGAGGACAAATGTGGCACTTTTGAAACCACGTTTTGTACAAGTAAAACAAACAACAAAACCCCCTCGTCTTCGTAATGTTGAATCGGGACACATCCACACCCGGCGAAGAGAGATATTAGAGGTAGGAGACGAAGAGTTGGCCAGAGAGGGTAAATTGGGGAGGTATCATGAAGAGTATGCTGAAGTACGAAGGGTTTGAAATCATACATATGTTGTTCGTCGATTTTATCATGTTTAATTATAGATATTTATATTCCCAACCAGAAAATGGTTAACAAGCTGATACATGACAATTGGAACTAATATGGTCTTCCGAATGTGCATCAATTAACGTTACGAAGATGAAAGTTGGAACGGAAGGACCCAAACGACAAAGCAATCGAAGTAGAATGGGATAAAAAGAGCAGTTTATAGTATAGGGGGGCTATCTGTTAAGTTGACAAAGTAGAGGGTGCAAAATGCTATTTTTCCAACACCCAATCAATGGCCCTTATTGATTGACTTGACTATGACTAGTGGTTCTAGAAAGAGATGGTTTAATTTGTGATGTGATTCTTCATATGTGTTTGTGTGTTTGTAATACTCCCACTTGGTTTCATTCATACATATGATATGCCCCTCTTTTGTATTACCACATAAGTCTATATTATGTGCACATGTGTCACATACTACTTTTGTACATGTGACCACTAGGGTGGTCATTTTTTATGTAGACCAACTTTATATAACCAAACAAATATCTTTTGGCTCGTAGGAAATTCGGAATGTTATAAGTACCAAAGTTGTTGATACGTCTGCATATATAAACTTGTGCAAATTTTAAGCCAATAAGAAGATTTTTCTGTAGATTTGGATTGAAATTTTAAGGTGGTGTGAATGCAGAGCGACAATGGTACTGCTTGATAGTGGTTCATGTGATTGTGCTTCATGTTCAATTAGAGCATAATCATAAGATTTACATAGATTCTGAGTTAGCATCATAACAATTGGTGTTACTATGATACATTGGTTTGTTGTAGATTTGGGTTGGAAATCTTAGGGTGGTGCGAACTCAGAGCGACAGCGGTATTGCTTGATTGTGGTTCATGTGACTGTGCTTCATATTCGATTGAAGCATGATCATATGAATCATAGGATTTACATAAATTCCGAGTTAGCATCAAAGCAACTGGTGTTGCTATGATGCATTGGTTTGCATGGTAAGTTACCCACTACCATGATCAGGTGGATGTACCATCAATTACCTCATGAATGAGATCGAGTTATTGTGCGTTGTTCTCGCTTTTAGTTTTGAATTTCGAACCCATTGTACCTTTTTTTTTTCCACGATTGAGTAGTTGCGATTTGCGAATAATAAAAATATCACACGTTCGTAAAAAAAAAATTAATAAATAAAACTTTAGTATGTAGAAATCCATTTTGAACTCTCTTCTAACAACTAATGCATCATAAGAGACAGAAGAAGACAGCCAAACAAATTACAAGGACCAAGAATGAAAATTTCAGCTTATACAGGTACCATTTTGTAACTTTTCCTTCATAACTACATTAAATAACCAGACAATGTATCTTCACCAACAAAGAAAACTTAACTCAAACCAAGAAAAGATTAAATAATTAACAAAAAATGGGAACCAACTATCTGGAAATTAAACTGGGAAATTGATTGTTGCAGCAACCATTCTAAGCTTAGGCTCAATAATTCTAAGCTTAGCTCAATGATTTAGTAACATAAGATAATCCAGATTTGAGCACAAAGACAAAGATTAAGGCTTTCAAGCTTTGTAAATTGTACCTGACTTGAAGCAACAAGGAAGATTAATCAGTGTTGTTTCCCAGAAGCTAACTTCATTCTCTGATTAAGTAAACTCCCTTTTCTTCAGTAACCTTCCCTGAAATGTCTAATCTACCAATGAGAGGTACAGTTAACTACTTACTTTAACTTGTTCATCACACTAATCAATGTAATTAGCTAAATTCACAACAAGACAGGCTGCAGAGAATAATCAAATCATCTATATGCAGGTTAAGCATTCATCAGTTAAACACTACTAATCAAAAAGGAATAGATATTGATTAATGAACTGTGAGTAATTACAGGTTGTTAGGATGATGAACTTGACACCCAATTCTGCAAAATAAGTGTCGAATTCCGTCAAATTCAATGTGAATTTCGAAAATGCGAGCCATAAATGCATGAGAAGGTAATGTGATAGATGAATCAGGGGACAAAATGAGAGAGGGGAGGCATCAGTATCATCGTCAGAGAATTTAAACCACCGCATTGCTATATACAGTAAACCCTAAAGATAAGATAGCATCTACTAATTAAGGAATTCCAGCTCTTAATCCCTCATTAATAAAGTGATGTATTTGAACAGACTAGATGCATAATTATGCAGGAAGTCACAGTCATACTATCAGAGCAAGCAAAGATCCATTAATATAAATGTAACAGACTCCATCATAATCATGATCAACATCATCAGTAATGTAAGTGGAAGGGATGTTTGTTGTCAAACTAGATTGAGAAAACTCTTGCTTCAGTCATTGTGCCCAGAAATAGGCCATAAAAAGGACGAATAGAAGCCAAGGTGGAAAAGGGAGGTGGTCAGTCTGTTTCCAACTTTCCATCCATAAGTTCTCTGTATCTATCATCTATCTATCTATCTAAATCTTATTCCCACTCAATCTAGCTGTTGTACCAAAGAAACTTACAAGAACAGTACTGAATGCCAAAAAAGCTTGAAAACAGAGAAGTGGAGAAAACAGGATGCATAATGTGATAGTTTTTACCATAATAGAGGGGCAGTAAATGACTAACTCTGGGAAATATCAGGTCCCCCAGTAGTTAAGGGGAATGCAGAAATGGGACTGTTAAAAGAAGTACTCTTACACACACCCCTCAACCATCTTCTTTCATTGTGTGGCTGCAAGCATCAAAAGGGCAATAATAAGAAAACAAAGCATTTATGAAGACGTTTTGTACAGACATTGATGATGGCGAATGCTGGTTTTAGGCCACTGCTATGAGGAGGACAAACTTCAAACCATATACACCCACGTAAATAAAGAAAAAATAATTGCATCAAAGCCACATGAAGATTTTGTTTTTACCTCTACTCTTGGTAAAAATAAGAAAAGGTTTTTTTTTTTTATAAATAAAATAAGAAAAGGTTTTTGGCACCACCAACCAGGCCACCACCTTCTTCTACAAAAAAAAAAAGCTCAGAAATGGACATTTCTATCTCTCTTATTTCTTCACATTTCAGTGAAAACTGGAATGGTCTGCCCTCAAAACTAGGGCACCTCTACAAGGAAATGAATGCAAGAAGAAGCCCGGTTAACATCAATCAAACCCTGTCCCAACTTCCTAGTGACCTGTTAGACCAGTTAAACCTCATGCTAGAAATCAAATCAGTACTATTCATATGAGGATTTATTACTGTTTCTATACTTTTACCATTTAACCTTGAACCACTAATCTCAATCTTGACAAACACTGGTCCCAAGCAACTCCAGAACCCCAACTATCCAGAGGGTCCACAGCTAAACGACATATATCATCGAAGATGCTATAAAAGGACACAATAAGAGAGTTTAGAGAGATGAAGAAGGGATAGAAAGTGGGGGGGAAGAGTACATTACATTATATGTAATGATTCTAGGACCACTTCCACTTTCATCAGTTGCTGTATCTTTCACTTTCCCCTTCATCAGTGGTCTCTCTCCAGCTCGGCCCTGCAGTCACATTACATGTACATGTATACTCTTAACATTATAGTAGAAAATGAAAGAGCAGTGGAATTTAAGAGACAGCTGCCCATGACCTTATAAAGTTTCTGAACGAGGTTGACAGTTTATACAGTACCTCCTTCTTGACCCTACTTTTGCTAACCTGCGCCTAGTGTCTCTAGGTTAGCAAATCTGAAAACAAAAATCTGAAACCTTCACCAGCTAGCCAGCAAGAAAGTAAGGGCCTTCTGCTATGCCCATATCTCTAATTCCTTCACACTATCTAATCCATTAGCTTGAACTAGAGTAGAGGGACAACTGCAGCATTCATTCGGCTGGGTAATTCTGCAATACACACATTAATGCAACCAAACTAACACACATAGTTACAGTACAGACCATCCATAGTTCCTGGTAGGGATCACACATTTACTACTTCATTATTACATTGATCTATCCCTCTGGTTTCCCTCAATAAATTCGGGTCTGCCACTTGCTCAAATATGCACACATCAACATAACAGAGAAATCCGTACAATTTTCTCATAAAGTTGTGCCCAACTAGTAAGTGGCCAATGGGATTTTGTTTTCACCATTTGAATTGGATTGGCAATTGAAATATCAAAGCAAACTCACTTCTGTTCTGGGGACCTCAGCTACCTGATGCCATGGCCATGTATGAACAAAAAAGCATCAAATCAAGAAAAAGCAAGCAGAATTAGTGCTACTTGGAGCAAATGAGATTGATAAGAACTTTATCAAAGAGAAGCTGGACAGTGGACAAATTTTTATGCCCTACATTTCCACTACAGATCAGATCGCAGACATCCTCACCAAAGGGCTCTATAAAGGCCAGTTCAACTACTTAGTAGGCAAGCTGCTGAGGAAGATATATATGCAGCATGTTATTTTGAGCATATTAGCAGATAAGTGTTGAATTAGAACTAACCTAGAGCCATTTGGTGAGGATGTCGGAGAACTGCCTGCAACTATTGTAACCTAGTAATTATCTAGGTTAGTACTAGTTCAACACTTAACGTCTAATATACACGAGATAACATGCTTACATAACATTAATAGGCTACATAATCTCACAAGAAATGTTGAGGCAGTTCATATTCTCAAGACAACAGCTAGAACATCATTAAGCACAGCAAACTCTCGAGATATTGACACTCACATCAATGCAACTGTGAACCAAAACCTCAGGAACACTATACAGAGTAAAAATGTTTCACTCCTATCCATAATGACTTGAAATCATGATATAGTTTCTGACAAAATAATAATAATAATGACTTGAAGTTGGCCTCCTGGGGACAACCTAAGTTAATTTAATTACTGGATCCTGAGGAAAAGTGAATGCTTACCTAACCTACTGCTTACATATGCATATGCGTTGACTATTCCGCAATAGTTTATAGATAGAGCCATGAGAGACAAAGACATTTTAGTAGCAGATGCAAATGGCGAGCTTGAACATTCAAATTTACTTCTTCACAGCAATATACATCAAATGAACTTCGAACATTATGTAATAGAACTATCATATGGTCAAATTGGCTAACCAGACACATAATAAATGATCTTGTGGAGATAATCAGCCTAAAATCAGAGATGAGATGAAAGTTGCAATCACAACAGTTTCCTAATCTCGGTAGGCAAAAAAAGCTACTACACCATGTTCTTGAATTTCACACTCATGACCAAGAAAACATGGAACAGCTAAGCATTTGAAACGTACCATAGAAACTGCAAGTAGATCATCGAATGTCAACCTTCAGAGGTTCAGATAGCTTGATTCATGACAATTGTTGGCTAACTGTAAAGAAGTTTCAGGTCAAAACTTTTTACAAAGGGTGTCATGATATCAATGCATGCAAACATACAATCCACAACTTAACATAAGTTTTGTTTATGGAGATACCATCCACCTAATATTTATGAACCTGTACCTAAACATACAATTCTGATTACAAAACTCAGGAAATTGATGAGATGTCAAGACATCTCATTGTAGTGCGTGCCTCCAGAAATCATCTCTGCTTTTCTTGCTCAATTCTTGAAATGTGGCCCTCCTCAATTTTTCGAGTGAGCAGTGAAATCCCATAATGTGAGGCACTTGATGCAGCATAGTACGATGTCACTGTAAGTTGAGTAAACTTTGGAAGAGCATAGCCTACAAATAAATACAGAACAAGATCAGAATCAAGTTAACTTTTGGTACACAAAGTTTGAAGACGCACATCCATGGATTAACTACTACTCCAAGTGGAAAGATGCACTTAGTCATCTGATCTACATTGCTAAAAAGGAAGGCCATAACTTAAGAGTCACATTCACAGAACATTTTGGATGCCACCACTTATGCAACCTTTCACGACAAGACCACAAACATCCGAAGTCACCAATATTGTCAAAAAGATGACCCTTCAAATTAAGTGCATCATCGATGAAAGAAATTCTCATTGCAGGTAAGAAGAGAATCTAATGGGCTGAAACACAGCAGGTAATATTGAAATCAGACTTGATCATCAGCTAAAACTGGGAGCATTAAACACAGTGTGTGAAATTCATTGGGTCAAAGATAGTTCATACTGCACAATGCTGAAGAGAACCTATCAAATCAAAAACTCTAGCGTGAGGATACTACGTGGAAAACAAGGCATCACAACTAAATATGATATTGCAATATTCTGCAACTATACATGATGTTCATGTATATCAGAGCAAGAATCTTAAGTCCAGCCATATACTTTACATCATTCTACCAATCAGCCTGCCCAGCCCAGCCCCCCTCTTGCAGCACACAAATAATGAGCAATGTTGGTTTTTATGGAGGAGAAACTAAACACCTTCGTTACAGCTTAATCATAGTTAAAGGTGCATATGCACGACAAGAAAGGAGAGGCCATGACATTAACAGCCACAGAGAAAGGTTCTTAACAACCAAGTTGTGCAATAAATAAATACTGTTGGGCGTAAAAATGGAATGGTCTCAGAAATAATGAAAAGTGCAGTAACAGAGGTTATATTCTTTACCTCCAAAAGCGGCACATGCACCAGAGTACATTAGCAGTGGAGGAAACTGCAATTACAGCAAAGAGAAAATAAAATCAGAAACTAATGATGTTTGAAAACCTTAAATCTCAAATGCTAAATGTCACCGATCCAGGCATGCCACAAAAAGGTCAGGGCCAGCAAAATGATACAAGGAAGGAGAAAACACAAACCCCAACAACTAAGGGAAGCCACTTTGGTCCCTTCAGGCGATTTTGAAGGAACGGGATGCCTGCAATAACAGAAGAATAACCCATTACCCAAAGACAAAGGCTGAATACTAGCTGGATCAAACAAAATTAAGCTCAAGAATACCTGTATTGAAACCATGGACTGCACTAAGCATCGCACCAAGGCCAGAACCAGCCTAATAAATTAACAGCAAATAACAAGTCAGATCATACATGCAGTCAAGCATGAAGGAGTATGCAATCTAACAACCCGCAGACCCTCTATAGTCGAATGTAGAGAATTTTACTTATCGCATCAAAATAGTCACTTTCGCGGTCTATCACAAAAAAGCATTTTAAGTCACTCTTGAAAGAAGCAAAAGAGTAATTAGGCATTAATCACTGTCTTTCATGCCTTGTGACCGTTGCAAAGGAAAATGGCTTATAAATTCAATGTCAAGCCGCCCAAGCAAGGTAACGAAGCAAGTACGTACTATACGTAAGCAATCACTCAAAAGCAGACACATGTAGTTTCCTTGATAAGTTCTGAGTAAGTTTGAGAGTGATTTCCAAGTATTCCTTTTGGCCTAGAGTGAGTTTGAGATTAAGAAATCGTTGATTGCATGTATAATCGCTTTGATTCTTAATAAAAACATATTCTAGTATATCTCAAATGAACAGGAAATTCAGAGACCTAGGGTCCTTTGTTTCATCCACTTTTCATAATTAATCGTTCATTCCAACAAGTAATTAAGCTGTTCACCGGAACGAATACCAAATACAGGAGGGAGACACAACTACCATAGTCGCAATAGCCGCATCCCCCAGAAAATTCGATCTAACCAGGGCAATTATAAACAAACAAACGGTGCTGAACTGTGAACAACGAATTTTATAGTCAAACACAGAAATTGGCCATCTATTCCCCGATTACGGTGCCTAATCAGCTAGCAAACTGACTGAAACATGAAAGGGAGGAAGGAAGAACTAACCACGGCGGTGGCGTCGTACAAAACAGAAGTCATGGCCCATTCTGGCTTATCGGAATCGGCGTCGAGCAGGGAGAGGCAACGAGGACATCGAGGTGAGCCGAGGCCAGGGTTAATGGTGGGATCGTGATGCAGATTCCCGTTGCGTAGCTTCTCTTCGTAAACCTCCCGAGTTCCCATCTCTCCGGCGTCGGAGTTTCTTTCGGCTCCTGCCTCTGCTTTGTTTCAGTGACGAGAAATAGCTGCTGTGTATTTGCGAGCGCCGAGCAGCCTACGACTCATGGGCTTGGCCTGTCCACTTCTATGGGCTTAATTGGGCCTCAGATCATGGCTGGCAGGCTTTGGGCCCATATAAGTTTGAAAATATTACAATAATTCGAGTTTGGAAATCTAGCTGAAATCATTGTAAATAAAACATTAAAAAAATATTATTTGGTTGGTTCCAAACTGATCGCCTAGCCTAACAGAAGGAGGTGGTCATTTTGTCAAAGTCAGTTTCGAGTGACCTCTAGGCTTGGCAATGGGTACCACGGGTCCGGATACCACATATCCACTACTCACCCGTTTGTTAAATGGGTATTACCCGTACCCGCCCGTCGATACTAAATGGGTAAAAAATTCAAACCATACCCGCCCCGACATGGGTATCGGGTTTACCCGATACCTATTGGGTGAACCCCAAATCTCTATGTATCTGGATTGCAAAGAGATTTTCGAGATGGAACTACGATCTTTAGAGCGTTATGGTTTCGAAAGGGAACGAAAGACTGCTCGATCGATGAGTTGAAGTGACGAGTTGAATGAATGAAGGAGAAATTGGGTCTAATTCGTTAAACATAGATGATATATTATGGCTAATACAACGTTGTTTCATATTGAGTACCCATCGGGTTGGGTATGGGGCAGATACCTTAAAACCCGTCCCCACCCGTTACCCGCTCTAACTGGGTACCGGGTTTGCCCATACCCGTCAACTTTACCCAGTCAACGGGTAATCTCCACCCAATTTGGCCGGATTTCGGGTGGGTACCCAATTTCCAGAAACCCATTGCCAAGCCTAGTGACCTCGTATGAAAAAGTAGAAGGGTATAGTAGTCAGTCTAAAACGATTATCGAGGGCATTATGGGTATGAGAGGATGTGAATAAACGTACAGAGTGAATGTTTTCTGCCAAAAGTGTATGTCTTCTCTGTAATCACTACAAAAAAGATTGTCTTTAGCTACACTAAATTACAACAGCATGAAAATGCAGTAGCAAATAGTGATCTTTTGCTACAGCAAATCACTATTTCATGTAGTGATTTGTTGTAGCAAATACCATCTGCGACACTCAGCATCCCGTTGTAAATAGTGGTGTCGCAAATGCTATTTACTACAGCGAATCACTAAAAATAGTGATTGCCGTTGCAAAAGATCACTATTTGCTACTGCATTTTCATGCCATTGTAATTTTGTCGTAGCTAAAAAAGAAAACCTTTTTGCAGTGAATTGTGATTCAGTGCAATATTTATAGCTTTGTCATTTTCAGACGTGGCCTTCTCTTATTAGCTCCACTTCGTGGGCGATCTAGATCTTCTATAGTAGTCACTTAGATTATCCAACGTTGAGGAAACCTTAGGCGGCCTAGGAGTTTTTTGGTGGACCCTCTTTGCTCCTTGTTGGGATGTCGTTGGGGCACATGATGTGTTATAAGGAGCCAAGCAATCTACCTCTAGACGATCCGACTGAACCGCTTGTCTCGTTGTCTTCGAGATCCTACTCATTGACTTTGTTACCATCGTTGTGAACCGACTTTTTTGGGCCAAGCTCTGGAATGGGTCTATTTTCTTATCGCCCGAGTGGGCCTATCAATTGGGTCATGGTTAGGATACGTCTCGTCTGATTATACAAGTAACATGTGTCTGTTACTCTCTTCTTCCCAACAAACTAATAAGGTCAAATTGATTAAATAATGATTCTAACTGCACGATCGAAATAAAGAAGAAAGATCACACATGCAACTACGCACTACTGTACTAGTGACTACCACCAACTACACGTACTACTACACTATGATCGCGATCATATCAATTGGACCACCTAAAAGAAGTGTGTCCTTCTGGAAGAAGAGGAATCGTTCAAACTATAGAAGAAACATGGTCGCCAAGCATATTATAATTACACGTCTTGAATTCTCATTTTAACACACTATGTCACGCTACCAAAATGAGTTGCACAAGAATCTGATGTGATGATGTGATGTGATGTGATGTGATGTGTTGTGTAGTTACTTATGTATATATATATATATATGCATGCAGCAGCGCCGGAAATACGTATAATGTGACACGTTAGTGTATAATAGGCCAATTTGTGGCCGCGACGGAGGAGTCTTGGTGACAGACATTTGGAATCTCTTGGACACTCTGCCCCAGTTTCAGGATTGTGGTTTTGTGTTTAGGGGTTATGATATAATGTTAGGGATTTTGAGTTTATTTTTGGGGTTTATGATTGTTTAATTTACTTATGGTCAAAAGTTAGGATTTGAGATACGATTTAGAGCTTAAGTTTACGATGTAGTATTTGAGAGTTAGGATTTAGTGTTTAGGAGGTTAACATTATTCATTACTACTCAAGATTTATTGCACTGACTTTATGAATCCCTAAACACAAAAAAAAAAAACTTAATGAATCATTATCTAAGTTATAAATTTTAGAAATGTGAATATTTTGTGCCAACTAGGGTACCAATATTTACGAGTACCGAAGAGTATACCGATGCCAAGAGACTTGGAAGAGGAAAGTAACGTACGCCCAATCTCTTAATTACTTTAGGGGTCGTTTGGTACATAGGATTGAAAATTAGTGGAAATATGAAAATAGGAGAATGATGGAAAAGTGTTTGTTAAAAGTTGGAGGATGTTAAATTACATTGTTTGGTATGTATATTTGGTAAAGAAAATAGAATGGGAAAACAGTGGTCTCATTATTCTATTTGGGGGAAGTCAGAATTTCTGATAAAAGTAGAAATTGTCAGAATACACATTCTGGAGACAATAAGAAACTCTGGGTATCTGTAATACAAAACCCCAGCTCCATTAGACAATAAACAAACAAGAATATCTCATAACACATAGTTTCCAATAAACACAACTGAATTTTCCCATACCAAACGACCTTAGTTTTCTTTATAAAAGCTTTACTAATCGAATCTAGATGCCCCACAACATACACAAAAGGAAAAATTACAAAATAACAAATCGAAAAGTACTAAAGAAAAAAGGAAAAGAGTGTTAACACGTCGGCATGCGGGACCCACCTTGTCATTCCCGCCGTACAAGTAAACGGAACAAAGACTGAAAACAACAGAACACGAAAACGACGCCGTATAGGCGAATAACAACTACAAGTCAAGTCAATAATGGAAAACATACACATTGTACTCAACCACAGCATCCCCACTCTTCAAATCAATCCAATGAGTCCTCGCCTGAGCGTACCCTCTCGCAAATCGAAACACGCCGCTCCCTCCGACCACCGGCATCTCCCTCATGCCGGAGAACGGACTGTTCCTCCCCAAAACGCTCAAATTGCTGCCGTTGTACTTCCCTTCCTTGAAAGCAAAATTCAACACCATTAAGAAGCTGAGCTCGCTCTGAGAAGCCGAAGCGTAGATCCCCTGGGCCCGGCCCACGAGCTTGGAGGTCAAGTTGGGCCCCACGGTGAGTGGGTCGTCCATCATGACCACCAGCCCGAAGGCCGAGCGGGATGTGTTGGTCATCTCGGCTCGGGCCACGGGCACAGCGGTCGGGTTGCGGCCCTGACGATGTCGTGGAAGTAGAATTTGAGGTGGGTGAGTTTTTCCCTTTTGAGGCCGGATTTTTTGGGGTTGAGGGATTTGGAAAAGGTGATTCCGGGTTTTGCGGAGTGGGAGAGGGAAATGGTGAGGAAGAGGGTGAGGAGGAAGAGCTTGAGGGATTTGGTAGTCATGGAAATGTGATTTTGAGGAGATGAATTTGAAGTGGTGTAGATTAAGAGTGGGAGGAAAGGGAAGATGAATGAATGTTCTTTATATATTATATTATGATTGGAAAATAGCATTTTGTTACCTTTATTTTGTAAATTTAACAGATAGGCCCAACATTATAAATCGTTCATTTTATTTTCCTCTTATTTCATTCATTTTGTCTTTTGGGTCCTTCTATTCAGTCTCAACTTTTGTCTTCTTAACGTTAAATTTAGACACATATGCATGTCATATCAGCAATTACTTCCACGACTTAGTGAGTAAGCATTGGAGGAGGTAAATTTGGGAAGTATCGCGAAGAGTACGCGTCAAATGCGAAGAAATTTTACAAACACGTGTTTTATCTGTGGGTTTTATTTTGGAGCTGACATTGTATGTTGAATACTTGAATGTGCATCAATTAACGTTAAAGAAGATAAAAGTTGCGATGGAAGGATTCAAAATGTAAAGCAATTGAAATAGCAGGGATAAAAAGAGCGATTTACAGGAGATTATCTGTTAAGTTGACCAAGTAGAAGGGGCAAAATGCTATTTTTTAAAATTATTATTAGCTTTTAGGCGAAGGCAAATTGGTCAGTGGTCACTCTTGTTATTTTTCTTCCCCGTTTGATACGTTGGAAACTTAGGCCAAAGCTAGTTGTGCGTCTTCCAATTAGAATTAAACGACAAATTTTAAACCTTCAAACAAGTTTAGAGACCTTGACAAAAAAAATTAGCATGCTCAAAACTAGCTATGTGCAAAATGATGTATTTTCGTAAATGGGTTGAATTGTACAAAATTTTAATTTTTAACTCACAATGTATTGATCAAAGTTTTAAAAAGATGAATATAATTTTTTTTACATATTATTGGAATTCTAGACTCGGGGTGGACTACATCATGACTCAGGGAAGCTCCCCTTAGATCAACCACAGTTCGGGAAAGTGTGACTTGGGGGATGCATGTTCGCACGTGAGTCACTAATTGTGAAGTGGTTATGTGCTACTTATGATCAGTAAACCGTCGACGAGAGATAATTTAAGATGAAAACACCTTCAATAATAGTTTAGCAGAAAATAGAAAACAATTAAATTAAATTAATGTGTTAATACCATGCGAAGCCTGGTAACACGAGTTAATATCTAATTTGGTTATGAAAGTTGAAATGGAAAGACTCAAACGGTAAAGTGATATAAGTAAGAGGAATAAAAAGAGTGATTTATAATGTAGGAAACTATTTGTTAAGTTGGAAAAGTAGTAAGTTATATCAAATATGTTTCATTCTATTCCCTATTGATTTTTTAGCATGGACTCAATAATTATTGGGCTTATTTTCTTATCTCAAGCCTTATAATTTTTACGCAGCCCATATAATAAAATCAGGGCCCAAAACCTTACTAACTCTTATTATTATTTACTTGATAGTTCCGAGGAAGAATCAATGTAGTAAGCAGTAAACAAATGTAATTTATCCAGAGAGTGAGTACTTACCGGCAATACTCCTGAAAAATATTTAAGAACAATGCGTGCCACAGAATGAGCGGCTCTGTTTGCTGAGCAACAAACCGACAACAACTTGAATAATGGACACTTTTATTTGATGTTGTATGCTTGAAACCTTCATTTCATTCGATAATAATCAGTAATGGAAAACATAGACATTGTACTCAACCACGGCATCCCCGGTGTTCAAATCAACCCGGTGAGTCCTCGCCTGAGCGTACCCTCTCGCAAACCTAGACACCCCGCTCCCTCCTACCACCGGCATCTCCCGTATCACCCCAGAAAACGGACTGTTCCTCCCCAAAACGCTTAAATTGCTACCGTTGTAATTCCCTTCCTTAAAAAGCAAAATTGAACACCATCAAGAAGCTAAGCTCGGTCTGGGAAGCAGAAGCGTAGATCTCCTGGGCCCTACCCACGAGCTTAGAGGTCATGTTAGGCCCCATGGTTAGCGGGTTGTCCATCATGACCACCAGCCCAAAGACCGAGCTGGATGCGTTGGTGAATTCGGATCGGACCACGGGTAGTGCAGTCGGGTTGGGCCCGCTGACGATGTCGTGGAAGTAGAATTTGAGGTGGGTGAGTTTTTCTCTTGTGGGTTTTGTGGAGTGGGAGAGGGAGATTGTGAGGAGGATGACGTGGAAGGTTTTGGTAGCCATGGAAATGGATTATGTTATGATTAATGGGTTAATTAAGTTGGGTAGAGAAAAGAGATTAAGAGAGATCAATGCTCTTGTAATGTAAATTAGAGTGTTGATTAAAGTAACAAAATAAATAGAAGGATTAGGGGTCGTTCGTTAGGTGCAGTACGAAAGGTACGATGATCTTGTCTTCGACAAGATGACTGCTAAACATGCTCTTTATAAATTCAATGCAGACTGGAAGGATTTTCAGAACACAGTTGAATTTGCAGTGAAGGAGAGGCTGGCTGGGTACAAATTAGTTGAGTATTTTCTTCAATTTTCTAACGTGTTTTCTTTTTTCATCCAGAGCTTTTTTTTAAAAAAAATATGTCAAATGGCTTTGCTTGTAGGTATCAGATGGTACAACTGCTAATGATGGAGCTTTTACCAATGAGCCCAGTGATATGTGTGTGGATGGGACTTCCAACCAAGCGTAGATTTAAGTAACTAATGGGAGTGAACTTGGTTAATTTGACTGGATGATTCTTGTAACATTCTGATGGTGGTTAGCATTTGAGTTGCCATACTTTTATCTGCAGATTTTTCAGTTTATCACACTGCATTCGACTCGTATGATTGGATCGTAAAGTATGCTGATCCACTCTTCATATATTATGGAAAAGGTATGCATTCAACATTCAAGCTTATCATGTGTGTTCTGTTTCTTTATCGTTCGTTGCAAAGCCAGTATGCATATATCGTGTAACCAGAACAGACTATTCTCGTAAGATTCTGATGATGGTTTGCTTTTGAGTTGCCATACTTTTATCTGCAGACATTCCAGTCTATCACACTGCATTCGACTCGTAAAGCATGCTGATCTACTCTTCTATCGTCATGTTGCTGGTTAGTTGAGTTGTTCTTGTATCCTTCCATTCAAAACATGTCGATACCAAGTCGAGACTCTCAGCATAGCAAGACTCTATGTCTGGTTGTTTCAGTTGCGGAAGTTTGGGGACTTGTAGCGCTCCATTTCGCTGATGATCCCATCCTTCCTTTCAACTATCTCATGCACAACAATTATCTGTATGTACACTTGGATCTGAATCTAACTAGTATTGTACTAGTTCTTCTAAAGATCCCCATGAGATTAACACTCAACACTGGTATATTTTCGTTCTCGTCTGCAGAAGTACGAAAGGGAGTTAGGCATCCTACTGGACCACAACAACATTTCTCTTCACCCTTTAGCTTCTGCCATTGAACAATTCGCCTCTGCTGCTGTAGAAGCCGAAATCGAATCCAAGGTAACTGTCACATGAAGGGAATATATGCTTGTTTCTTTCTCAATAGAACATTTGAACAAAGACTTGGGACAATTTCTTGGTTCTTCAGAAGCTAGATAGTAGAGATGCCTTGACAGCATTGAAGCAAAGGGCACTCAAAGATAGGCTGATGCTCGCGGAACGAGGATTCCTTGATGGAGACGGGCTTCAAGGGAGACATTGGTTTAAGCATCTTGTTAGTATTACTCAATCAGTAGCATGCAGGCTCTTTTGTTTTGCTCATGGCTCTCTTTGATGGGTAGTAGTAAAACTTATCATACAGATTTATGGGCCTCATGGAGATTACCAGAGAAAACTGGATTTCTTCCCGGGTATAGTAGATGCTATTCACGAACACTCGATGAGCCCCAAACGAGATGAAGGTGGTTTACAGCATCAAGTGTGGCGAGTTTCAAGAGCAGTCCAAGGGGCCTGCTAATGCTCTTAGAGCCCTTGAAGAAAAGACTTGAGCCATGTAGACCTTGTGCATAAACTTCTGACTCGTAGCTGTAGTAAAATGATGTATATTTTCTGGGTAAAAAATGCTGCAAATTTATTTGATGATGATTCTGATCTTGCTTTAAAGTTCTCTGTATTAACGGTGTTTTGTTTGCAAGGCAAAACAAGAAGAACGAAGAATTGAAGATTTTCACTTAAATATTTGAAAATTAGAAAAGATCGGGGATTAAAAGAGTAATATTAATATGGTCAAATACATTTGTCGTCACCCAAGTTTGGCAGTAGTAACAGAGTGGTAACGTGACTTTAAAATTTATATTTACCAGTAAAATCACTATTATTTGAACTTTGTAAGACCATCCTCACTCATGCAATTAAATTGCAATTGCAAAAGTGAGCTTTATTGCCAACAAATGATGTAATTTACTCACTAATAATTTCATTCATCCTACACCAATGCAATTCATTTGCAATTTCAACTTAAATATTTAATCATTAAACTAACATATTATCATCAAACAAACCTATTAAATAATAATATACATCCACCATAGGCCCACACTTGCAATTACAAAGTGAATTGCAAGTGTTGCAAGCTTGCATAAATTTAAGGGTTTCCACACCAATGCAATTCACTTTGCAATTGCATTTGGCGTGCCATGTCACTTTGCAATTGCAAATGAAAGCTTGGTGTGGATGCTCTAACCCAGTCGTGTTTCTATCCATTTTCGTCCATTTTTTTTCCGTTAAATTTTGTTAAAATTGTCACATCACAGAGCCACGTCACTTTAAAATTCACTTTGAACCGCAACGATTTTAGAGAGAGATGGCGGCATTGATTGTGGAGTGGAGTTAGAGTTTTCTTTTCTTTTTTGAGTTTGTTGAGTGATTAGAACGGTGGGTTGATAAATTGGATGATGTTTGAGTATCATACATAGTATTAGTTTTTTGGGTGACATGGTCATAAACCTTGGCAATTTTAACGGAATTTAACGAGAAAGTAGACGAAATTGGACGAAAATAATGTTGGGTTACAACAGTAACTAGTAACTGCATTGATAAATTTTAAAGTCAAGTGCCCATATTGTTACTACCTCAAACTTGGGTACTCACGAATGTACTATTTCACCCTATTAATATTATTTTACCAAATTTTGGTTAAATTAAAACAACGCAAAGAACCCTAACTTTTTTCCGGCGCTAACTTTGTCCTTTTCGACAAATCATCGCAGAGGATGATTCCTTAAATGGAGTTCAAGGGCTTCTCACATTTGAACAAGGCAACATAGTTTACTCTCAGAGCTTCGAAATTGAGGATACGAATGGTACGTATGATTATCTCTCTTTGTGAACCCTATTTCAATTATATTGTGACGGCCGATTGGATTTTGTTTTGTGCAGGAAGTTTGAACTCAATCAGAAGAAAACTGGTGCATATTTTCTTCGTCCATGTCTGAAACTCAAACGAGGAACCTCTAAAAGAGGATTGCATGTTCGTGTGGACTTCGACATGAATGTTCTTGGTGGAATCAAGCCATGTATTTCGGTAACTTTCTGTCTATCAAGCAAATTCTGTTGCAGTGGTCAATGATGTGAAAGTGTGGTGAAACTCGAAGGGTTTTAAAACCGTACATTTTATTCGTCGATTTTGTTATATCTAATTATATATACTTATATTCTCAATTAAAAAATGTTTTGTAAGCTAATATGTGACTATTGGAGCTAATGTGGTGTACTGAATGAGCATCAATTAACGTCACGAAGGCGAAAGTTGAAATGAAAGGACCCAAACGGTAAAGTAATACAAGTAAGAGGAGTAAAAAGAGTGATTTATAATGTAGGGATTCTATTTGTTAAGTTGGAAAAGTAGAGGGTAATGCTATTTTTCCTTTTTAAGTTATATCAAATATGTTTCATTCTATTCCTATTGATTTTTTAGCATGGACTCAATATATTGGGCTTATTTTCTTATCTCAAGCCTTATAATTTTTACGCAGCCCATATAATAAAATCACGGCCCAAAACCTTACCGGCTCATTATTATTATTTACTTGAGAGTTCCGAGGGGAGAATTAATGTAGTAAGTAGTAAACAATTGCAATCTATCCAGAGAGTGAATACTTACCTTTTTAATTTCGTGGGCTTACCTTTTTATTAAAATGGATTGAATTGTTACAGATGGTAGGACGAAACTATGGGGTACACAGGTATACTCGATCCTGTTATGATTAAGCTTCTTGCTTTTTGAGACACATGTACTGTTGGTGTTCTTTGTCTGGTGTTTTGTAGGAGGACAGAGAAGAGGATGTTGAGTTGTTGCTTTCCAAGAGCATCTAATCAAGACGCTTCCATTCCAGCAGGAGCTTTCTTTGACAAATTCATTCACATGCGGATTCCTTTCCTACATGGCATTTTATGACGGTTCGCCGTTCAGGTAACAGGGCCGCCCATTACGTGGCTCGTATGGCCCTGACTAACCTCTCGGGGGGTCATGGAGGTAGACATGACTTCCCGGGTTGGGACTTGATGTTATATTTCCCTTGTTTGTGTTTGTTGTCTCCGTATCTCCGCAAGGAGCTGCCTATGGAAAAAAAAAAACAATTGCAATCTATCCAGAGAGTGAATACTTACCGACAACACCCATGAAAGATATTTAAGAGCCATACGTGCCACAGAATGGGCGGCTATATTTGCTGAGTGACGAATCAACAATAACATGAACGATGAACACTTTTATTTGATATATTGTATACTTGAAACCTTCATTTTATTTGATATTTAATCAATAATGGAAAACATAGACATTGTACTCAACCACGGCATCCCCGGTGTTCAAATCAACACGTTGAGTCCTCGCCTGAGCGTACCCTCTCGCAAACCTAAACACCCCGCTCCCTCCTACCACCGGCATCTCCCGTATCACCCCAGAAAATAGACTGTTCCTCCCCAAAACGCTCAAATTGCTACCATTGTACTTCCCTTCTTTGAAAGCAAAATTGAACTGAAGGATTTATGTCCATCGGTCCAAATCCGCATAGGAACTAGTTAAGTGTTGGACCTGATTAATATAATTAATTCGGACCGGTTATGGATTAATATGTCTTGCTAGAGACCAATATTAATTAGTGGTTTGGGCCACGGCTAATCGGACCGGGTCCTACAAGGTCACACGCCTATAGTATGGACCGGATCATTTAATAGGCCCAATCCATGGTGGATTGGGACTACTGGGCTGGCGGCCCATTAGGGTTAGGAAGGGATTAGGGTTTCTACCCTAATCCTATAAATAAGACTGCTAGGGTAACAGTCAATCCTAAGCCGAATACTCTTTCTCTCCGGAGAAAACCCTAGCCGCCATAACCCTAAAAGCCGTTCTTCGACCAGAAGTTCTAGCAAGCTTTGGCGAGGAAGATCCGGATTCCAGCTAGCGTGGACTAAGTAGAGGAGCTGCATTTGAAGCTCTCTAGATCGATCTAAAGGCTACGGGAGCTACGAGAGGTATTAGTTTTCGAGCTAATATCACGCTTCAAGAGGTTTGTCGTGATAACCCTTTTGTTATTGATTGATATGCATATCGGGCTGATCTAGGTTGTTAGATGTTTGATTCGTATTTCCGCTGCGATTCTAGTTTTGCATCTAACGTTTTCCTACAGTGGTATCAGAGCCCCTCGTTTTGCATATTTTTCATAACAAAACGAATTGCGTTCTTAATAAAATTATTCAATTAAAAGATGGGATTATGTCGTGTTAATATTTTCATTGAAAATCGTGTTTTCGAAAGTGTTTATGGATTTTTCTGAGTTTATGCTTCACACTGATTTCAAAAAAAAAAAGTTTTTTTTTAACTGTTCTGCCGCCGGCTAGGCCGACCGTCGACTGCTGCCGCCGACGACAGGCGTGCATCAGCGGACAGAAGCAGCCACCGATTGCATGCGGATGAAGCGGCTGCTAGGGTTTTGAACCCAGCGCCGTCTTCCCTCCCCTGCAAGCCCAGCCCATGGTCGGCCCGTTTGGTTCGGGCCGGACCGGGTTGAACCCTCTGGTTCACCCAGTTCGGTCCGACCGGTTTTCGGTTCAGAATTAAAAAAAAACATTTTCTGTTAGGAACAGATTTAATTCGAATCGATTTATGGGCAGTTTTTTGATTTTAATCATAGGTTTGATTAAGTATCAAAAACTGTTAAATTCATAATTAATTTCCTATTTAATTTTAATAATGAGTTATTAATTTGAGTGGGAGTTTTAATTGATGGATTTTATGGGCATGTTTTGAAATCTATATCCATGAAACTTTTAAATATTAACGATAGTCCCTATAATTGAATGAATTTTATTGTTGAAGCAATTATAATAAAGGAGTTTATTATTAGGGTTTAATTAGAATAAAATTGTTTTATTCATAATTAATTACCACCTTAATTAAAATTGGTTAATTAGGGTTAAATCTATCAAGCATGCTAGATTTAAGGTCATTCACTCATGCGGTAGTGAATGAATGAATGTTCTATTTTCTTGTGTATATTGTGCGTTTTGTGAATAGCGTGCAGGTTCTTGGTGATCGGATAAAAGGCCCCACCCCAATTTAAGTTTATTATTATTTTATTTTGGGAAATACGGTCTGCGTACCGTTTATTTTGTTGTAATTTAATTATTTTTGTAAATTAATAAGATAGATTAGGAATCTTGTATTTAGTTTACAAAACTATGTAATTACAACAAAAGAGGGATGAACGCTAGTTAAAGACTCAAGGATAGGAGATCCTTCGATGATGAACATGAAACGCTTTCCAAGATTAAAGGGGGCCAAGATCCGATCACCTACAAGCGTTACTATCTGAATGCTTAGAACCATATTTTAGGTTGTTGTGTATGTCTCTTGCGCGATTAGTTCACTAGCAAACGTAGATAAAAACACATCACCTAAAATGTCCCCAAAGTAAAATTGAGGCAATGCTTTACCATAACGAGACCTGTGATGCCTGTACAAAAACTAGGTCTTTTTCTGCCAAAGTAGACTATGGACCTATTATTGCACTGGATAGCAAGGGTGGATCTTAGGGTCCATAAGTTCGTTTTTGGTCGTACTCAACGAATACAAAAGATAAAGTTTTGGTTCGAAGCATAAATGATTTTGTGAGTGTCACATAATCAACCAAGAGTCACAAAAGAGTTGTGATTGACCAGTGATTGGTCTACCTAAATTACAAAAATTTAGTGGCAGTGCCAAAGTACGGCTAACTTTTTGATGGATTTAGGATCTTGGGAAGTATTTCATTCAAGGGGACACACTTTTGTGTGAATGAAGTACACATATACTCTCAATTTTAGAGAAAATTGTTGAGCTATGTGTTTTATTGAAATAATAACATTTTCCTTTGCACTTTATTTTGTAGAAATAATGATTACTCAACCCAACTACCCCAATTTAAGAACGTTCCTTGAGAAGGAAAAACTTATTGGAAAGTCCAATTTTCTCGCATGGGAAAGAGCCCTTAAAATTGCTCTAAGATTAGAGGGCAAACTCAATGTGATTGAGGGGCCGCTTGAACCGTTGCAAGATGAGGCAACAACAAAAGAGGTCAAAGCTCACAAGCTTGCTACAAGAGACGAGGAATTCGTCACTTGTACTATGCTAGGGAGCTTGTCTGCAAATCTGCAAAGCACTTATGAAAATGAGAGGGCTTACCCCATGCTTCTAAGCCTTCGAAAGATGTTCGATGGGCAAAGGAGAGGGGACAGATTTGCACTGATGCAATCAATCATGGGCGACAAATTGGAAAAGGGACAACCTGTTGAACCTTTCATTTGTGCAATGATTCAGAAATTGCAACAGATCCAGCTAATGGGTTTCAAGATGGATCCCGAATGACATGATCCTCAATAGCCTGCATGATGGTTTTCTTCCTTTTAGGATAAATTATAACATGCGAGGTGAGGTGCATGACCTCGATCAAATGCTTAATTTACTTATAGCAGCAGAAAAGGACATGAAGGTTGAACAATCAACTCCCATGTCCAATGATGTGCTAGTAGTAAATCAAACACAAAAGTTCAAGCGAAAGGGGAACAAGCGTGGAACTTACCTAACGAAGAACAAATCTGTTGTTGCTTCAAAAGGCAAGGCGACCATTGCTGGCAAGAAGGTGGAACATTCTGATGAGTGTTTTCATTGCAAGCAAAAAGGCCACTGGAAGCGCAATTGCCCCAAATATCTGGAAGACTTGAAGAATGGATCGTCCACTTCAACAGGTATTTTGTCATATAACGACAAATCAACAAACTCTACATCTCTAGTATACTGATACTAGTTTTGTCACTAACATATTGCATTGCATATGTAGGGACAAAGAAGAAGTAGAGAATTGGCAATAGGAAAAGATGCGTCTTAAGCATGACCAAGGTGTTGGCGCATGGCAACCATTAAAGATGGGAGATTGCAGTTTATCTTTTTTCCTTGAGGATTTATTTTAGAACTTGATAATTGTTATTTTGTTCTACTTAAAGACCAAAACACATAATATCATTGATCGTTTTCAGATTCAGATTGATATTGAATTCTTATTTTGGATTATTTATTGATCAGAAAATAAGACTTTGTGTTTTGCCAAATGATTGTTGATGTTGAAAATTTTTCAACTTGTTGTCGTGCATAACAAAATAAAATACGCGAATTCAGAAATGGTGATTTCTTTAAAATTCCACGAGCAAGTGACCTTTAGATAACTTTCATAATGATTGTATTCTACAAACATCAATGGCTCGTGGACACCCTCAAAACTTGAATTATGGTACAATGGAAAATCTAATGTAGATCAAACCATACTTAACCAAATATTCAAAGATTTGATAGTGAATTCGCAGTCTTCAAATACTTCCCAGGAAGGAACGTTCTATGAATAACTCACTTGTACCAAGTCGTTTCACTGGCTGGTCCTTAATGGGTTTGGTAAAATCCTCGATAACGTTCTAAATATTTTAAAAAATTTGTTAAGTAATGTCGATAACATAGAAAACTAACAAAGCAAGCAAAACAAAAGGGAAACTCAAATCAAAACAAAGGTGGTTGCTCTGGTGGTAGTTTCTCTGCAAAGAGTTCATTTTCACAAACAAGCGGAGAAATAATACATCGAAGAACCAGATTATGTAGCAACCAATGACTACTGATCCAGTTTCTATCTAGAACCACTGAATAGGTTCACTGTCAAGAAGTGGAACCAGGATGCATATAAAGTGTTTGTGTAATCCACTACAAAACTTCTTAGACTAATGACCAATCTATCTAAAATTATGTAATTTCGTATGACTGGAACTCTAGACAAACTTGCTTCTGATGAAATCAAGACACCAATAGACTAAAATCAGCAATGAGATTCAGACTCTAATTGTGAAGAGTATGATTTGATCCTTCGAACACATCGTCATTGCAATTCTATATGACCTAGAATTTGATATCAAAACTCTCTATGGCTTCATTTGCAATGAATGTGTACAAAAACCAAAGTTTTAATGCCTAAAATCTGGAAAGTAACAATCTGAGAATCCATGTATACAAGCAAGTCATCAAGGCAGTTCTATACACCTCTCTATCTTCAAATAATTGACCATCTTAGAAGAGAAACTGCTAAAGAAAATCTAGCAATGATCTTGGTCTTGTATGTAGATGACATAATCTCATTGTAAGAAATGTTCAATGAAAACCTGGTAAGCTGAGATGATTTACACTTGGCTCCATTAGATCTAAGGATGTGATTTAACAAGCTCCCTGGCTTTCAAAGATCTAAATGTGTATAGGGTTTTGAAGGTTCGTATATGGACTAAGAGAGTTTTCAACGAATCACTCAGCAATTCCTGCCACAAAGAGGAAAAGACTGTTGTTCTATATGCTCAGAGAGGTGACCATCGTTGCGTGCAGCCTCGACCTGATGTTCAGTTGTTCAGTCAAGCTCAATTGCGTCAACCATGTGAGTTCACTGATTGTTGCCAAAATCATCCTTAAGTCGTAGACCAATACGTGATGGGGTGCAAACGGCGTGCATTGAATGCACGGGATGCACACCTTGACTATCGTGCACTGTCACATCCAGATAGCTCATTGAAAGTAGTATCTCTCGTCAGATCCAGATATGATCTTTTGGAATTTACAAATACTTGTTCCAAATGATGTCAGCATGTATAAAATTGCAGACTTGGCATACAAAGAAATAGCATTCAAAATGGAGATTTCTATTTGAGGCCACAGCAGTAGCACGCTGAACGAAGTGATATTTACCTAACAAACTACGATAAGAAACACTATATAAGTGCACAAGTTTATATCAAACAGATTACAAAGTTGTCATAAGCTTTGATAAGTGAACGGTCTAAAAAGTCACAATTTACTACAAACTCACACTGAAATAGAACTTCGTCTAAGTCTGCTGAAAAGATACCTTATGGGTAGGTAAAGTACCAATGATATCTTTTCTAAGAGTTTGGGTCACAAACTTTATGTTAAGCGTATGCTTTTCGATAAACTAGCACCAAAATCAGACAAAGTGCCTATTTGTAGGTCATCCTAAAGAGACGAAGGGATATTACTTCTACAACCCTCAAGAGAACAAAGTTTTTGTTGCTCGTGATGGTGTCTTCTTGGAAAATGAGTTCATTTTCAAGAAAACAAGTGGGAGAAATATTCATCTTGAAGAAACTCAAGATGATGAGCAACAAATGGATACTGATCCAGTTTCATCTTAGAACCCGATTGAATAAGAAATTTTTCAAAACGGTGAAGATGTAGAGGAAACGCCAAAGGATGGGCGATATACTCAAGTTGTTGTTGTTCACTCAAATTCGTTAGTCTAAATGGACTAGAATTCTATCTAATAAGATTTGTAATCTTCGTTATGACTGGAACTCTAGACATCTTGCTTCTTGAAAGTCAAGAACCAATAACCTACAATCAAGCAATGACGAGTTCAGACTCCTAATCCTGGCAAGAGGCTATGATTTTGATCCATTCGAATTATCCCATCGATTATTGCATTTCATGATTATGACTATGGAAGTTGGATATCAAAACCGTCTTCCTGAATGGCTTTTTGGAAGTGGATGTGTACATGACACAACCAATAGGTTTTGAAGATCCTAAAATCTTGGGAAAGTATGCAAACTTGAGAGATCCATGTATGGACTTAAGTAAGCATCAAGGAGTCGAAACCTCATACTTGATGAAGCTGTCAAGAAAATTGACTTCATCTTATGTATAGAGGAAACTTGTGTCTACAAGAAATTCAGTGGGAGCAATGTAGTTCTTTGGTCTTGTATGTAGATGACATACTTCTCATTGTAAATGATTTTCAATGAAAGACCTGGGTAAGATGAGAGTACACATTGGGCATCAAGATCTATAGAGATAGATCAAGAAAGCTCATTGGTCTATGTCAAGAGACTTATATTGATAAGGTCTTTGACAGGTTCGATATGAGGGAATCTAAGAGAAGATATCTTTCTATGAACCACGACATACACCTCAGCAAGTAGTGCCGTGCACACAAGCTGAGAAGGAGAGATGATGTGTGTTCTATATGCTTCAGATATAGAACCATCATGTATGTCATGACATGTACTCGACCTGATGTTGCATATGATTCAGTCATAAGCAACATATTCCGATCAAATCCATGTGAGGTTCACTGGATTGTTGCCAAAAATCATCCTTAAGTATCTAAGTAAGAACCAAGGATTATTTTTCTGGTGATTGGAGGTCAAAAGGGGTTGAAAATTAAATGGCATGGTGATGCCAACCATTTGACTAATCGTGATAACACGTAGTCAGAATCCAGATACGTCTTCATGGTGATGAAGGAGTAGTATGCTGGAAGAGTACCAAATGGATTTTGGTGGCTCAATCTTCTACAAATCAGAGTACATTGTTGCAGCAGAAGTGACAATGTAAGCTATGTGGATCAATAAGTTTCTGACAGAGGTTGAGGTGGTTCCTTCACGCCAAAAGAAAGTAGGTCTTCATTGTGACAACAATGGAGCCATTTCCTATTTGAAGGACCAAGCCCCAAGGCTAGGTCAAGCCACACTGATACGAAGTGATATTTACTTCAAGACTACGTGGAGAAACACTTGATCAGATTGTGCAAAGTTTTTTCAACAGATGACAAGTTGGTTGATCTGTTGACTAAGCCTGTAAGCGGTGCTAAGCATAAGTAGCACAACTTGGCAAAAGGACTCGGACAAGTTGTTGGAGATTGTCTTGGAAGACCTTGCTTAGATTTGATGTATACATTATGTAATAGAGTTTATTACATGAGATGTATGACATTGGAGTTATTATTTCAAGAGGAAATATGTTTCCTTCTCATTTGATTTTGGCTTAGAATCAAATGAAATGTTCAATAGTTGAGTAGTGTTCAATGGGATCATCACCACAAGTCGTTGATGCATGAAACCCCATAAGTGAACTGAACCTCTCAAGCTATGTTTTGTCCCTAGTCTGGAGTTGTTAAACTGAACATAAACGAACTCCATAAAGGACTAGTTTGTATAATGGTTGTGATAGTTGCGAGTTTCACGGACTATAGAGACAAAGTGTTGTCCTGCCATATACATGGGTATGTATAAGTGTTGCATATTGGACATGACCTGCTTTGGAAAGTAACCCAAGACTTTCTAAAGTTATACACTTCTAGTGGATTCCTCCGACATGAGTATGGTATGACCTCATTCAATGAGTGACTCACCTTTGATTCTGTCAAACGCTCATCTGAATAAGGGAGTTATAAAGGCACTGTTTTCGGGGTAGTCATGATTTGAGTGGGAGCATGATCGATACAAGACTGGAGATGTCTCTCCTGCTGCAAGGCAGGATACGGTGACCCGGGCCCCTTGTAGAGTGAGAACTGTGGAAATGCATGGCCATGCTCAAATGGATTGTTGTTACAATCATTTGTTTATTTAAAACAGTTCAAGAATCTCAGTGACAAGTAGAAATATTTTGAGCTATAAGTGAGTAACCGCTCCATGTTATCACGTTCTTAAAATGGTCGACCAGGAGACACAGGAAATCTTAACGTGCGGACTTGTCCCTCGGCCAAGTGGGAGACTGAATGATTTATGTCCATCGGTCCAAATCCGCATATGAACTAGTTAAGTGTTGGACCTGATTAATAGAATTAATTCGGACCGGTTAGGGATTAATATGTCTTGCTAGAGACCAATATTAATTAGTGGTTTGGGCCACGACTAATCAGACCGGGTCCTACAAGGTCACACGCCTATAGTATGGACCGGATCATTTAATAGGCCCAATCCATGGTGGATTGGGACTACTGGGCTGGCGGCCCATTAGGGTTAGGAAGGGATTAGGGTTTCTACCTTAATCCTATAAATAAAACTTCTAGGGTAGCAGTCAATCCTAAGCCGAATACTCTTTCTCTCCGGAGAAAACCCTAGCCGCCATAACCCTAAAAGCCGTTCTTCGACCAGAAGTTCTAGCAAGCTTTGGCGAGGAAGATCCGGATCCCAGCTAGCATGGACTAAGTAGAGGAGCTGCATTTGAAGCTCTCTAGATCGATCTAAAGGCTACAGGAGCTACGGGAGGTATTAGTTTTCGAGCTAATATCACGCTTCAAGAGGTTTGTCGTGATAACCCTTTTGTTATTGATTGATATGCATATCGGGCTGATCTAGGTTGTTAGATGTTTGATTCGTATTTCCGCTGCGATTCTAGTTTTGCATCTAACGTTTTCCTACATGAACACCATCAAGAAGCTAAGCTCGGTCTGGGAAGCAGAAGCGTAGATCCCCTGGGCCCTACCCACGAGCTTGGAGGTCATGTTGGGCCCCACGGTCAGAGGGGTGTCCATCATGACCACCAGCCCGAAGGCGGAGCTGGATGCGTTGGTGGATTCTGATTGAACCACGGGTAGTGCAGTTGGGTTGGGCCCGCTGACGATGTCGTGGAAGTAGAATTTGAGGTGGGTGAGTTTTTCTCTTGTGGGTTTTGTGGAGTGGGAGAGGGAGATTGTGAGGAGGAGGGTTAGGAGGATGACGTGGAAGGTTTTTTTTTTTCAAAGGCAGCTCCTTACGGAGATACGGAGACAGCACACACAGACAAAAAAGAGGAGAAACATCAAGTCCCAACCCGGGAAGTCATGTCTACCACCATGCCTCCTGGGAGGTTAGCCAGGGCCATGCGAGCCACGTAATGGGCGGCCCTGTTACCTGAACGTCGGACTGTCATAAGACGCCAAGAAGGGGCTCCCCTCCACATCTGAAGAATCTCCTCAATGATTGCCCCACCAGGGTTCGCTCGAATGAGTCCTGCTAAAAGCTTTGTCGTGACCAACTCGGCATCTCCCTCAATATCCACCTGCAAAACACCAGCCCACAAACACCAAGTGCAAGCATCTCGGAAAGCTAGCAATTCTAAGACAAAAGGGTCCAAAATACCTGGATAAGTCGCCGCCATTGCTCGGAGAACAACACCATCCGAATTTCGAAGGACCCAACCAGCGGAGCCACCTAATGGCTGTCGCACGGCGCCATCAACATTGATCTTCAATCGGGACGGGAGAGGAGGGAGACAAAGAATCAGAGGGGGGGAGGGAGAAGGAAGAGGAGAAGAGCGAGGTGAACCATAAATAAGGCTATGCTCCCGCCACTGACTATGGAAATACTGGAATAAGAACTCCAAACGAGTCTGAGCTCTGTCAAAAATGACTCTATTTCTACCCTTCCACAAACGCCACCAAGCTAGAACCCAAATGTCTTTCAGATGGGGTTGAGTGAGTAAAATGGTTTTCCAATAAATAGCAATATGAGTGTCCCCCAAATCAGGTGGAGAGAGTGAACACATCCGAAGGAATCGCCTAGATAACTCACAGTGAAGAAGTAAGTGCTCTACTGACTCTGGGGCATTGTAACACATTTGGCACACAGGGTCCATAGAAGTCCTTCTTGCTCGAAGCATTATACCTTGTAACGTGGGTAGAATACGATGTAAAACTTTCCATAAGAAGAATCGCAGCTTTGGCTGTATTTGCAGCGACCAAATGGAGTTCCAGGTCGATCGTTCCATTGGAGATAAATTGGAAGAAAACAAATCTGGTCTAGACTGCATACCAACTTCATACCCAGAAGAGACAGAGTACGCTCCTGACGGTGAGTGAACCCAGACCCGGCGATCAGCTTGTGGACGCCACGGGAGTGGAATTGACTCAATCAATCTCACTGAGTCATCAGAGAACCAGTAACGGAGTAGTGGAACATTCCATCTTCCCTGGGCTACAAACCCTGCTACCGTTGGTGGTCCTAAATATACTCCCGGCCCACGCAGCGTTGGCCGAGAGGGAATCTTCTCTGGTAACCATAGATCCTGTAGAGCATCAACTTGTCTCCCTGAACCAATTTGCCACCCCAATCCTGGTTGTATAAAGTCGCGACCTGTCATCAGACTTTGCCATCCCCAAGAAGGTCGTCCCCGACCATTACTCAGAAGTAAGGTTGAGTTAGGGAAGTAGACACTTTTTAACACCCGAGACAGTAAAAGATCAGGATTTGTAAGGATACGCCAGCATTGCTTGGCCAACAAGGCTTTATTAAAAGTAGCAAAATCCCGGAACCCTAACCCCCCATTGTCCTTTGATAGGCTTAAACGTGCCCAGGAGAGCCAGTGGAGCCGGCGATCATCAGAGACTTGGCCCCACCAAAATTTAGCCATCAGAGAGTTCAAATCCTTACACATATTCTCTGTTAATTCATAACACGACATGGCATAAACTGGCAGACCTGCAATGACAGATTGAAGCAGCGTATGAATCCCCGCTGGTGACAAGCACTCTCTTTTCCAGCTACGAAGACGCAGGGCCATTTTGTCTTCAATGAACCTAAAGGTTTCCTCCTTAGATCGGAGAATGATACACGGTAAACCCAGATATTTTTCTGAACGTTCAAGGAACCGAACACCAAGAGCATCTTTGTAGCGCATCTGAATTGGAGAAAGAGTGTTGTTACTAAACAAAACTACCGATTTGGCCAAATTGACCCTCTGACCACTCATACGTCTGTACAGTTCAAAAAGGGATAACAATGTGCGAATGTAATCGTCATTGACTCGAAGAAATAAAATTGTGTCGTCTGCAAACATCAGATGAGAAATATAAGGGCACTTCTGATTTATGCGAACCCCATACAACGCTCCCGAGGTGGTTGCTGACATCAAGAGTCTTGTGAGGCCCTCGGAGCAAATGGCAAACAGCAGGGGAGACAAGGGATCCCCCTGTCTAAGGCCTCTGGTTGGCGAGAAGAAACCTTTCGGATGGTAGCCATGGAAATGGATTATGATTTAATGGGTTAATAAGTTGGGCTCTTATAATTAGGGAAACGCGTGTCAACGCTAGCAAGTTGAAAAAAAAATTCAATTATGACGTGGCAGCAATGTGACACGCAGTATAATAATTTGAACACAGTTAGTTAATTCTGTTAAGTCACATGGGATGATTTTGCGTGAAAACTGACGGCATGTCAATTTCGTAAATGGCATCGATACTTCGTGTCAATATTGGAATTCGACAAACGTAATGTATAGATACGTAATAAGCCAAAAGGTCGTGATATATGAGTATATTAGACTTGTTATTTGTGTTCAAAGTGATGTAATTAATTAGTAATTGATACCAACCCATTGACATGGCCTCTATTCGGTCCAACTCCCAAGGTCAAGGAAAATCTTAAGGAATATCATTTCACATGCTCATGAATCAAATATAATACTCCTATAAGGCTATAACATTCGGGAACTCGTCAATCCAATATAACGGGTCCATTATGTGGGTCGTCAAGCGCTTAGATGTCTCCCAAGTCAAAGAGTGGTTAACGTTACGGCTTGGGTAGGCATTTAATTGTTAGTTTCTGTTTGGTTGTCTCCTTTTCTCCTGCATAGAGTTGGATTATGACAAAAAAAAAAAAAAATCCAGATTGCTTAATTAACGCTATGCTGCACATAAGCCAATATGAAAGTCAAATCAATTAAATTTGATCTTTGACCAAAAATGGTCATGCCCGTGGTCATTTTCAGGATACTATAACATCCCAGGACGTCCCAATTAACTGCTTCGGTCGGGTCCTAGCGATTTTGATTATCAATCATACACTGTACGCAGTTGACTTTCCCTCAGTATCGATCTTAACATGGCTATAATGGCCTCAAACATTTTACCAAAGATAGCGGTTAAAGCCCAAAGATAAAGTCCGGCCAATTAACCTACACCAAAAAAGTCATAGGAGTTGTTTGGTATCAATCAATAGCACCAATAGCTACCTATTCGAATATCATGTTTGCTATTAATATTCAATAACATGCTATAGATATTCATGAATATCTTAAAACTCAAATCAATATCACTCATTCTTCCAACTTTACCCCTCACAATTCAAGTCAATTACATGCCATTGGGCCCAAAAAATAATTGTTTTTTCCCAAATTTTTTTATAAACGTCATATCTTATACATACCGATTTTTTTCTCCCCTAGTGTTTTAATAAATCGCATCTCTTCTTCCCACATTGCCATAGTGTTTTAATATACCGACTCACTCAGCTAGTCAGCTGAAACAACGACTCAGAATCACAGTTCCGACAGGTAAAAGAGGCGAGAGAAGAAGAGTTAAAAATGGTTGTAGATTGATTTCTTGATATTAGTATGTGATTTTTTCCTTCGGGTGAAATAAATAAAACGTCTTAGCTCAGGCTCAGGTTCAGAGTTAGTTACTTAATTGATCACTGAACTTTGACCAAATAACTCGAAAGTCACTGAATTAAAAAAAATTACTTCCAAATTCTGATCTTATTCATGTCGTTGTACTACAAGATGTTTCATTCTCCATATTATCGAACCAGAGAGCAAGCAATTTTTTCGAGAACATAATAACAAGGGGATGTATTTCATGGCTGAGGAGGACAAGAGTAGTAGCAGACACAGTGGAAGATATCCGCGACGGTATCGTGTGCGCAGTGTCCCCAACCACCGTGGTCAAGGAAGCATTGCTCCTGGCATCCCGGCATTTCACAACCGTTTGGATTCAGCTCGATCGAACACGCTCCTATAGTCGCTTCTGCAGCCTTTGGTGCCACCACCATCACTCCAACTGTAAATAAAGCAGAATCAGAATGTAAATGAAAGGTTGTTACAGTTCTGTGTTAGACAATGATGATGATGATGATGATTCAAACCTGAGACGAGCAGCAGAACGAAGAGAATCGATTGCGTGCGAGGATCCATTTCGCTACAAGGGTTAAGAGTGAAATGCAAGGAGAAGTGGTAGGCAAAGAGAGAGGCATGAGTATGTTCATATATAGGCAGAAGAAGCATGAGGAAGAAGACAGTAAGAATTAATTGCAGAGGTTGTACCAGATTCTTCCTTAAAGACAGAGTCTTTGTTTTTTCCCAGAAATTTAAGTGTTGCAGTTAAGTTCTTCATTTGACTCCCTTTTTTGCTGTTAGGTTACTTCAACTGCATCCATGCATGTTTAAGAATTCGATTCAATATACAATTCGAAGTTTCCCCGGTCCAGCTTTTGTAACTGAAACATCATACCGCGTGCACGAATGATCATTAAAAGCTTCCACGAGCTCGAACAGAATTCCCTGCAGCAAGAACTTACAAAGATTGGCCGTTGGTTGCTGGTGGTTGCTGTCTGGAAGTCAACGTAACTGCAAATTCATAGTCATGCACCATACAGCTCAATGCATTCAATTCTTTTTGAAGTGTCAAAGCTTCCTTGTGTTAGTCACATTCTGGTTGAAGAGTTGGATTCAATTCAAACCTGACCGGAAACTGATCGGGTTGGTGAGACTGAATACAATCGTCGAGCCAGCTGAATCAGTTCGGTCTCTGTTTGAACGGTTGGTCTAATTATGTTTCGTGGATTTGACCGACAGTTTCCAGATATCGAACCAGAATCTGGGTCTGAGAACCATGTGTATAACAGAAGAAAATCAACAGCAAAGGTGAGTTCTTTCTTTAGAGCAAGGAGGGAAAACCATACAGTACAGATGAGAACAACAAAAGTGAGAACTGGGGAAGACTTTCCCATGAAAGAGATCTAATTTACTGCAGCTCGAGATAATGTATGATAAAAGGTAAAAGCAGAGACAAATATATACAATGAAGGAACAGATGATCAAGAACAAGGAGAGGTACAAATGCAGGTGAAGCGATTCGCGAAAGTTTGAGTGCAGGATCCGGTCCCTTTACGGTTCATTGCACTGGAGCACTGCATGCTGCACATCTCGGGATCACAGCTTCCCTTCCCAGCAGCATTTATCACTTGATGGCACATTTCTTGCGCTTCACTCAACCCATTAATGGCTACCAGTACAAACATAATGACAAGGAGGAGCCCCCAACAGAACCTGCTGTTGCTATTATTACTACCCATCTGGTTTTTAGAGGGCTGGCTCGTGAGCAAAATCGAAAAAGATGTGAGATTTCGCCCGATGAGACGAGTTTTCTTTGGTTTGGCAAGAAGAAGAGAAAGGTTTGTAAGTTGGAAGGTTGGTTATGTATGGGCTGTAAAGGCTGAAAGATCAAGATGCAAGAAAAGAATCAATACCCAGGGAAAGAAGTTTGAGAAAGAACTTTGTGTCTTTCAAGCTACCAAAAGAATATTCCTTTTGATATTTGCTGCTGTCTCCCAACTCATATTCACTAACATTGCCAGAAGCATATTGAGGAGTGAGGCCTGGAAACTTACATAATTTGTGTTATTTTAAACATATTGTTTGATGCTCGCCCAGATGGCATATCTTAGTTGGCTTGTCTGCTGTTGAAATCTTGTGTATTGAGTAGTTGAGATGCACGTCTAGTTCTGGCCGTCGTCATTCTAATTCACCTTTGAGCCTTTGTACGTGAACACGCGTACTGCATTTCTGTAACTTCCTTCAGCAACTTCTTCTTTACTCAACTCTAGCAAAGACGAAACGTGATCGAGAACCTGGAAGAATCCAGAGAGAAATGTAAGATGCTTGAATGCTTCACAATTTGTCAGCAAACAGAACTAATTTAGGTAAGATGCTTCACAATTCCTGATCCAGAATGCAAGACTTGGTTTCTACCTAATAAAGGAATCGACTTTCCGACACATGAGACTCCAGGTTTTTCTCAGATGGCCTAGTTGGATCACTGATGAACCAATTTCCTTAAGCAGACATAATCTTAGCTCTTAACTTTTATCCACAGCATTTTAAAAACTCAGATAGCCTAGTTGGATCACTGATGAACCAGTTTCCTTAAGCAGACATAATCTTAGCTCTTAACTTTTATCCACAGCATTTAAAAAAATTAGCCACGCATTATGTATGATGCATGTGGATGAATAAGAGCAACAAAGAAAGAAAGCAAGAAGACGGAAGAGTAGCGTTTCTGTGTTTGTGAGGAAGTCGAATGACATACGTGATGAATGTTGGCTGGATGGTTAAGTGTTTCCTTGGGGAGGCTTGATGCATCTTTTGAAGCTTGGGGATTATCATCAGAAGATCCAACAGAGGTTGATGAATTTGTTTCGTTGGAATCAGTTGCTCCAGACACGGGATCATTACCACCAACCAAATACAGAGTATCCACATTTAAAGATGGCGTTGCATCTGGTGCATCTGTTTCCAATAATATCCTATCAGACGGTACCTGCAAGTACTTAGATGTAAGGATGATATTTTACTCCAATATAAGAAAACAATGGCACAGACTAATAACTAACCGCTGCCAGCATTTTCTTTGCCTTCTGTGTTTTCATGGACATGAGGAAACCAGAAAACGAAAAGTAAGCACCAAGCTTGGCAAGTTCTGGAACCATCTCGGCTGAACCCAAGTAAGAATGAAGGATGACACCAGCAGGAAAAGGCCCAGTGCTTCTGATACACCATAATATCAAGTAATTTTAAGAGTTCGACAATATTACAATGATATTTCAAGACCCTCAACAGAAGAATTATACTATATCTGTACATACTTCATTATCGTAAGAAGATCACCGAAAGCACGAACACAATGCACTGATGCTGGTTTGTTCAGTTCCTTGGCAAGTTGAAGCTGTTTCTTGAATACTTCAACCTGAAAAACAGGTATCTACATCAGTCGTCAAACAGAATTCAGCCTTCAAGGCAACTCTAAATGATCATATACAGGGAACCAAAAGGATAACACATTACAGCAGGCAAAAAAGGATAACACATTAATTGAAGTATGCCGACAGAAAAGCTCAAGAAAGAGCAAATATATTCACAGAATAAAGTAATCAAGGAAGAGGAACTTGGACCACAAAACCTGATCTGCGAAATCGATTGTCTTTCCATGTGAACCCTTGTCCAACCCAATCTGAAAACAGTAATAAATAAACCTCTGCATCAACATCGAATATAAATCCATACAGAGGATATCATATTCATATTGAAGGGTGAAGCTGAAGTAAAGGAAAGTACAAGATAAGAAAACTGTAAACCTCTCCAACCGCAGCAGAGGGAGTGGCTTCAAAGAACTCTTGCAGTGTATCGAACCACTTTGGAGTTCTCTCCCTAATAAACCTGCACTTGGAAAAAGGGGAAACTAACTATCACCGCTGTTTTGAAAACAACCACGACAGAAAGAACAGGATTTAACGTTACGAACTTTGATTAAACAACTAACAGCAAAAAAAGGTGAACTTTACATGAATGAACAGATACAAATTGTTCCTGCTCGTGATACAGGAGAGTCTTATAATGCGAGCCAAGAGGGTTCCAAACATCAAGTTCTTATTGAACTAAAAAAGAAGAAACTCTGGGGACAACAATTGCCAACTCGAATTGCACTATCCTAAAGCTTAAACAATAAAGCGAAACGCGAACTTCTCCTCATCAGAAACATATGTTCCTTTCCCAGCGAATAATACAAAAACTCCATGAAGCATTGTGAAACTACTCATGCAGTGTCTTAACACAAACAGACAGACAAACATGTACCCCGAATGAGCTCGGCCAAGCCTTCGCCGAACACAAAAGCTTAATCAAACGAACATCCAGGACCACCTAATGACCTCAAATGAACAGGTAAGACACTTATCAACTTCCTTTACAAGAATCGTGAAAACCAACCACAGCTAATAATCCTTTGTTTGCTTCCTAAGCCAATGGTCAACCATGCTAGTAGCTTTCCCTACTCCAATCTCTCACTCTTAATTCAGTTCTCCTCACATCATTTTCATCCAAAACCACGACCATGAAATTCTCCTCTTCTATTATAACAAATCATGAGGCGTTATGAAAAACTGGAGATTGAAAGGCTCACCAAGGATGAAGACCAAAGCAAGGGACAACAGAAGGATACCGTTCCCCCATATCTTTCACCAAGCTCCAATCTTTCTGTCACGAACGTAATCATATCAACAAACCCATCAAGATAATTGAAAAATACTACGAACCCAATAGCACAATTAAGCGAGAAACCCCCAAAATTAACTGATTAACAACCTCGGAAACTCCATTCACTGCGAAGCGGCAACACCAGTGTCGAGTGCAGCAGCTATGAGTTGAGGAGCTTTGTTGAGGATTCTGGGATCTTGCAGGTGGCAGTGCGCATCAAATAGTTTCACCGTCGTTGACATTTCTCTTCTCTTGTTTCGTCTTTTCTCTGGCCTTCGTTGATTTCAGGACTGATTAATTAATCGGTGAAGTCCTTCTCAGTTCTGGCTTCTGCAGAAAGATGAAGCAGGATTTTTTCTCTCGGAAAGAATAGGATACGTGGCAACCTGGTATAACTTATGTGATCACTATACTTATAATTATTAACTATTCATCAGTTAAGTTCGGGCTCATTGCCCATTTTGGTCATAAACCTTTGGAATTTATAACAAACTAGTTATAAACCTTTGATTTGTAACCTAGTGATCATTAACTTATAGGATTTCTAACAATTTAGTCAATCCATTAAATCTCCATCCAAATTTTATGTTAACGGTTGATATCAGCATGCCAACTCATCATTTTTTCCACCTCAGCACTTGCCACGTCACCTAATCAACCCCGGCCTCAATTCAACTAATCCAATCTAAACCAAATCGCAATGGTCATTTGTATTTAGTTATTCCGGTAAAAAAGGGCATAGCAATTGCCTATTTCCAAATTATTTATATCAATTTTCGTCCAGAATTTGAGCGAATTCACTCATATAGGAGACGAAAACGGGTCGATTTTGACCGGTCGAATCCTCCATTTTCTCCCTTAATTGGGCGAACTCGTCCAACTTGAAATTGACTAGTTGATCATTGTACTAGTTGTCTACTTTTATGTATTTCACAAACTTTTAGTTTAATTTGGCAAATTTTCTCAATGATTAACTAGTCGACTTCATGTTGGGCGAGTTCGCCCAATTAAGGGGCGAAAATGGAGGGTTTGACTGTCAAACTCTCCGTTAGTTTCACCGGTCAAAATTGACCCATTTTCGCCTACGATCTGGGCGAGCTCTCCCAGATTCTGTCCAAATTAAAATAATCAATCAACACTAAAATGTCACACAAATTGAATTATGTTTCTCTCGCAATCTGTATGCTTTCAAATGAAGAAGAACAATTGCATGAGAATCTTTTCAAACATGCAGTTCGCATTTTTACTGACATTGATATAAGATATAATCCTCAACTTGGATCAAATTCCTGTATAATCATACCAAAAAAACCTTACTCTCCAAACAATGCATCTCATTACCTTCTCGTTCGATCTGTCCGGACCGTCAACCAAGGACTTGCAGAGCCCGCTCGAGGTCGAAGACATCCCTTCCGACTCCACCGTCCAGCAACTGAAGCTGATCATCTCCGAGATGGCCGCAATCAACTCGACACGCCTCAGCATCTACTATTCTGGCCAGCTGCTCGAGGACCATCGCACCGTTGGTCACTACATCAGTAGTGAAGACGAGGATGAGACCACCTGCGTCTCTGCTCGGGTGGTGGTTGAACCGGAGCACCACAAGGTGTCAGTCATGGTGATCCCATCGAGTACTGAAGATGGTGCAGCAGGGCCAACGATTGTTCGGGTGAGACGGGACAGCAGTGTGAGGGAGCTCAAGGACAAGATTTGCAGGAAGATGGGGGTTTATGATGTCGTGATGACTTGTAACGGTTTGAAGGTGGACGGGGACTGTTTCGCCATTTGCGAGTTCAACATTGGTGAAGGCTCTGAGGTTTATGTTCAGCAGACTTTGAATGTAAGCCCTCGTTGATTAGGAGATTGAGATTTTCATCTTATCAGAGTTTGATTTATCTTTGATGCTGTAGTTTCTTAAGTTTGCAGAATCAAAACAGTAATACTTAAGCTGCAAAAGCACAGAGAACTAACACAGAAGTATAATAACAGAGCTCAGATTAACCAATAATCCAAAAATGGAATCCATATATATATATATCACAGCATAATCAAGAATTCATACACAGAATCGTTTGGTTGAAACTGTTCTATACAAAAACTGAAAACCGGGTACGATTTCAGTTGATCTGAACTTCATTGAAACTGGCTAAGTTGAGATATCACCTTGGTGTTCTCAGACTGCAGGATGACGATTTCTTCAGCCACAATCCAGCCATCGACGGTAGAACTTGCGTTGGAACAACTCTGACAAGCAAACACAAAGAGGAAAAGATCTCAGCAGATTCAAATGTATATGAAATAGGGAACCACCCATTCGGAGATTCCATTAGTGCATATAAGAAAGACGACCAACGTTAATCGTCGGCCGAGTTTGCTGCATTTTGACATTATAATGTCGCAAAGGGGGAAAACAGAAACTGACCTTAGCACATGTATAGAGAAGTAGAGTCAACCAGTCCCAGTTCTCCAATGTACGTCTTAGACGGTCATCAGCAGCTTCTTGTAGAAAATATATGACCGTAGGCATCAGTTGCATCTCATAAGATCTTGAACCACCACAGAGCTTGCATCTTCCAGCATCAGTAACCTCTTGGGCTGCTAAAAGCGCTTTTCCGCCATAGCTGTACCTGAGCAGCAATCGACACTTGTGAATTCTAAATGAAAGAGAATACCCTGTTTTGGGTTTCAAGAGAGCTGAAAGCTATCACCTCTAGAGGCTTAAATACCTGAAACATTGATCTGGGTTTGCATCAAGTTGTTTCTTGAACTTGAGGTATGTTCTGTCAGCATTCAAAGCTGAATCATACTCATAAGCTTCAGGAGCCCATGTTTCTTTATCACTGTCTTCACCATCAGTATATTGCTTCTCTTTGATGGAAAGTGAAGAGTAATTTGATGATACCGAATCAACAGCGCTTGCAGATTTAAACTCTCGAGTATATAGGTAAAAACAAGGGGCCACTGTAGTATCACAGAGGAATGCTTCGAGATTACTAAACATATCAATTTTTTCAACATAATCTTAGTTGGCTAAGTAAATTGGATCCACACAAGAGCATTGTTAAACACTTTACCTGGAGTTTCCTTGTCCACCACTCTTGTTCCTGGAGTCAAAGGAAGAGAACTCGGACCTGCCCCTGACCGCTTTTTCTTACATTCTTTCTTCGAACTAGAAGCTAAGGCTGCTCCAGCTTCTAAAAATGCTCTACCTAGTGCTTCAAGATCTATATCTTCATCATCTTCATCATCCCAATCATCGAACCAACTGGCCTTTGAATCTGAGACTGAAGGCGTAGTTGAAGGCACTGCTTTCCCATTATTCATACTCATTGCCCCACCATCATCCAACTTCTGGACACGAAGAGCTCGCCAGCTGAAAAATCATCATAACCAAAATCGGGGATAGCGAGAAATCAATAATCATGAGCAATGCAAACGGAAACTGATTAGTACACAGCAAAACAAAGCTGCAAGTACCTATCGGAGCTCGTTTCACATCCAGGCATAATACAACCAAAGATCAAAAGAAGACGCTCTTCAATCTTCAATGCTCCAGCTGAAACTGGAGCATACACCTAAAGTCAACGAAATCAAACCAGGAACCAAAGATCAAACTCATCCACAAAAGCATCATTCTTAAGAGAGCAACTAAAAGAGTTTAAGTTTCCCTAATTCACTAACCTGTGCTACCAAACACAACTGTGATCCACATTTAGCACACTTGACCGTATCTGGAGCTAGAGACTCTCTTGCGAAAGGCCAATCCTGTTACTCAGAAGTGCTCAGAACAAAGAAAAGCACTAAACAGTACAAAATTCAAATTCAAACTAGAACGAAAAATGACAAAATCTCTACTCACAGGAAGTCCTCCAATTTTGGTAGTGTAATGATCAGCTTGTTCGCGGTTATCTTTTGCCCATGGTCCAGCCATGCCTAGCAGGACTTTATCCATTCTTTGAATGAACGATTTTTCTTATCAAGCTCAGGTTCACGATGTACGATTGTTTTCTGCCGCAGCGGAAACTGAACGAACGAGTTCTCCGGCGAGATGACGAACGGCGGCTGGTAAATCTAAACCTACCAGAAGTCAGAACCCCGGTTCTCCATTCTTGTCTGATAATTCTTTGGGCCAAAGATTTTTTTTTCTGTTCCGAGGCCCATATGTGATTGGATCTTGATAGTAATTGGGCCAAGGAATTTGTTTCTTTTTGGTTCTGAGGCCCATATGTGATATGGATCTTGATAGTTATTGGGCCAAGTCCAGCTCACCACGTCCTCATGACCCACTAGCAGCAACTAGAGTGGGCAAAATGCTTATCCGACTTGATGAAACACATGCAATTCAGTCTGATCCGTGACTCGGCTGACTAAGAAGTCAAAAACCCGTGACTTGTGATCCAATGAACCAGCTACTCTACTAACCGAGACTCGGCCCGCGATTCAATGAACCAACAACCAGACGAACCCGCAACCTGACTAAAACCCACCCAGTCCGAATAACCCGATTGACCTTATTAAATACACAAATTGTACTAGACTTCTACGAAAATTCTAAAGTCTAATACACAACTATTATGTAGTTATTACTGATGTGGTTGTTTTACTAGATAAACAAATTTATATTATATCATTCGTTTTTTCACATATAGCTTGTGACCTAATGGGCAACCCGAGCCAACCCACAACCGACAAACCAACTAACTCAACCTAAGATCCGCCCAGTCCGCCCATTTAACTGTTCCAGCCGCGACACAACCCTTAGTCACAATACCAACGCCACGCTCACTGGGGAACTCGTCGCTACTCCTCTCTCGCATTTGTCCATATTTGAATGTTTGACCAGCGACGAGACATAATTACGTAAATCCGGTCCCAAAACTACAAAACCGTCAAGGTTCTTATCATATAGGCATGAAGAGATGTGATGAACTTGTGATCATGATGAGGGTGAATGATAGTAATTAAACTAGTTATGATCAAAAGTAGTGAGACAAGCTTCACTTGTACTCAAAGCATGCAAAATTATATAAAAAAAGATGAATAAACTTTAATTAGAAGGGATGGAGGCCATAATTAATCAATTTGTGAGCAACGTGATACAATTATGAAGTTGATAATGATCCATGTTTATAAAAAAAAAATAGAATGATCTAATTTTTTTAAAATATTACAGATTGGTTTCGAAAACTTGAATCATGTTATGATTCAGTCATACAGTCACTGACGACAACAATATTCTGACCATTTTTTGTCACGTCACCACTACCACATCATCAACAAACTGATAAAATATTACATGTTCATGAGGTGCAAAGTGTCATTTTACCATGTTATCACCAGGTTGACATGGCAAAATGGTCGGAATATACTGCTATCGTCGACTGTAGGACTGAATAGTAACACAATCCAAAGTTTTGGGACCAGCCTGTAACATTTTGAAGTTCCAGAATCACTTTTTTAACTCGGGCCAAATTTTCAGGAAGTATTAAGCATACAACCGACTGTTCTTGTATGTAGTTGACCAACATGAAGTTGTATATAGTTTTTATCTAAAGCATTTGTCACCCCATTCCGTTCTCTCCTAACAAAACAAACTACGAAGTTTTAATTAATTCACTGATTTTGGTTGATTCAGCAACTTCATGTTGTTGGTTTCTCCTTAATTTAATCAGAGTACTAATCAAACTGGTTTCACTTATAATATTTTTGTAGTTAACAATTTTTGTCCATCTCCTTAATCTAATCCACATGATTAATTTTATGCCTTAAGGAAAAAGTCAAATTGATAAACCAAAAAACAAGAACCGTAATTGGCAGAAATAGAGTGGCTCTGTCCCAATTGGCTCATTACTTTTCCATGAAAAATTAATTAATTATAGTATTAGTTAAGAAAAACATATAACAACACACGTGGATTACCAGCTAATTTATTTAAATATTTTGCAGGAATTCCAACTTTAACTCTAGTTATCATTATTCATTTCATTTGAATTGGTTTAAACTAGATTAAAGTGGTATGAGCACAAATAATTTATGAGTATGGTTAGTCAGGGTCGGATCTGGGGGTGGGGTTCCCCGGGCCACGCCCCACCCCACTCTCGGGTCTAAAACTACAAAATTATGTATATTTTTGTATGTATAAGTAGACTGGCCCAATGATTTTTTAGATTGAGCTCAGTATATATGAAATGGCCCAGTGTCTTGATCCATCCTGTATCCGCCCATGTGGTTAGTGCTAGTAATAGAGCTGGCAAACAGGCGGGTTGGACAGCCCATGGGTCGGGTTCATCAGGTCGCGGATTCGTCGGGTAGCAGGTTCGTCGAGTCGAGGGTACGCCAAGTCATTAGTTTGCCAGGTCGCGAGTTCGTCGGGTTGCATGTTTGTTGGGCGGGTTACGGTTGTTGATTTTTTGGTCAGTGGAGTCACGGGTCGAGCTGGGTTGGACATGCTGGGTGGGTTTATCAGGCCGGACCAGCAATTTGGCAGCTCTAGTAGTAAACATTCGTTTAGAATTCTCTTTCAACAATTCGAATTATTGGGATGCAACAGTTCATGAAATGATATAAGAGCCTTTGACCAACAAGAGGTCAATGTTTTGAATCACGATAACCACCAATTCAGTGTATGAAGACTTGTTAAAGTCTTTGTGGCCCCTAATCTACCACTCAAGTTATTAAGAAGCCATAACTAGTCAGATATTGAAGTTTTCGCCCCCGAAACGATACGTGAACCCCTACACTACAATAGAAAATTAATGAATATAGATATAATTTGCAATTTACTATTTGAATCACCATGTATGAAGACTATAAGACTATAGTCTATAGTAAATAAAACAAAACCAATTGAAGAAAAACACATATCAACTACGCTAGCAGGGACAGAAATAAGGCTACGCATGAACTTGCTCAACAGTCATTTTTCTTAGTATCACCCACTGTGTGGCATACACCTCCAATCTGATATGTGCAAGATGAGCTGACATTCTACTTAAAAAAAACTAGGCTAAAAAGTACCAACAAAAAAGAGCTGTAAATCAAGTTACGATGCTTCCATCCACTGCAAAATAATCACACCAAAAAAAAAAAAAAAGGAAAGACTTGCAGGTACCACTCTGCTTCCTAATCAAACAGTTTCTTCCTCATCTTAATTTATTCCCTTACCTTACTCTGTTTTATCACGCCCCTTTCTATCTCTCTGTATAGTTGCCACTCTCTCTGTCCTTCTGGAAATCCGGCGTCGATGCTTATGCCAGTTACTACATTGTTCATTTCACCCTATTATTCTCTGCAACTGGTAGTTTCTGTTGAATGAACAACTCTGCCTGAAGAAAGCAGAGGAAGAAGAAAGGTGTGAATTATGTTCAGGCTGCACAAGATCAAGTCGGAGAGGTTACCGTTAGGGGAGCGGATTGATTTCAACATCTCCCAGTTTAGAGCACTCCAGGTAATCTACATTGCCATCTGCTTTGAAGTTTTTAACTTGAATCAGAGCTCAGACTGAGTTTGTGTTGAAAGGTGCCGAGAGGATGGGACAAGCTGTACGTGACGGTGATTTCGGTGGAGACTAGGAAGACCATTGCTAGGCTGAGTAAATCGGCTGTGTCGAGGAACGGGAGCTGTGATTGGAACGAGAGTTTGGCGGAATCTGTGTGGGTTTCGTCTGATGAGCCGTCGAAGGAGCTTGAAGACTGCGTTTTTAAATTCGTCGTGGCAATGGTATGTGTGTGTGTGTATGTACTGTGCTGGAATTGTTGGGTTTTACTGGGAATGTGATGATGGATGTTTGAGTTTGCAGGGTTCGGCGAGGTCGGGTATTTTAGGAGAGGCGACTGTGAACATGGCTAGCTACATGAGGTCTGGTTCGTCTGTTCTTGCTTCGTTCCCTTTGAAGAAATGTGACTACGGCACTGTGCTTCAGGTCAGTTTATTGATCTGTCGGGATACACCGGTTTCAATCATCCAGTGTTTGAAGTTCTTGACTTCTCTCGTTGCAGGCCAAGATTCAGTGCTTGACACCAGTGGAAAACCTCAGGTCTGCGACTGTGAACTATTGTTAGTCTTTATCAGTTTGACTGCAGCTGCAGATTTTACCGTCATTGTCGAAAAATGCGATCCGTATTGACAAATGAGCACATTTCCAGGGACGGTGGTGGAAAGGCGAGAACCTTCTCAAGGAAGATGCAAAGAGAGATTCTGGAGATGGAGGAAAAGAGTTTGATCAGGAATTCGATTCGCCATTTGATAAGAGTCCTGCCTCTTATTCTACTAGCGACACTGCATCCACGCCTCTCCAGGCCGATCCTGAAACTAGGGTACTGTAGTCTATTCCCCTCCTCCTGATGAACATTTCAAGATGAGTTTGATTTCCTCATGAACTGAGTTGGGTTTCTGTTTTTTCCCAACAGGAAGTCAGTTCCTCGACTACGAATTCGCCTCGCAGTGACGATTCAGGGGATTTAGCAGTGGCAAGCCTGGAGAGAACAAGAGACGCAACCAGGCGTGGGAATGTAGCTTCCAGGGTAGGTTACTTTTTGGACAGTCCGAAATCGGATACACCCTTGTCTACCAGGAGAATCCCACGTTCAGGAAGGCTGTCGAATTCAGGTACGGATGGCCAAGATGGATCATTGCGAATCATGGATTCGTCTTCCCAGACAATGCTTGAAGCAGCCGAGGAGACGATCGAGGATCTCAGGGGACAAGGCAGGATGTGGGAGAGGACAGCCAGGAAGCTGATGTTGGAGATGGACTTTCTGAAGAAGGAACATGTGGAGCTGTCAAGGAACCAGGGAAATTTGGTAATGGAGTTTTCGGAGGCCTGTGCAGAGCGGGATGGATTGAGGAAACAAGTTGAGCAGCTGAAGCAGATGTTGGTGAAGGCGAAGCAAAAGCCGCCTCCTTTAAATGATCATCCAAATGAAGGTGCATGGGAATTAGCTAAGGAATTGGAAAGGGAGATCAGTTTTCAGAAGCAAGCTAATGGTAACCTGACACTACAGTTGAAGAGGAGCCAGGAGTCAAATCTCGAGCTTGTGGCTGTTCTTCAGGATCTGGAAGAGACACTGGAGAAGCAGAAAGTTGAGATAGAGGGCCTTTATGACATGGAATCAAGATTCGGCGAGTTGGAAGATGCTCTGGAGGAGAGTTTGGAGAAAAACAGAAATTTGATGGTTCAGATACTGAACCTGCAGGAATCTGAAAAGGGCATGCAGAACAAAGTGAATGAGCTAGAATTGGCATTAGAGAAAGGGACGATGAAGACAGAGGATGGAGAGCTTACTGGGGAACTTGTTGAAGTTAGAGCGGAACTGAAACGACTCAAGGCCACATTGGATTCAAAAGAAGTGGAGAATGCAGATCTTCAAAGATACAAAAGTGAATCAGAAGCCAGGATTTATGATCTTGAGAAAGAAAAATCACAGGCGGAGCTTGATTTGGAATTAGTCACAAGAGAAAACGAGATTGCTTCAAGGTGCTTGAATGACCTGCAAAATGACTTAACAATTATAAGCAGCAACGTTGACACTCATGTTTCTGTCAATAAGAGAAGATCGTTGGAGCTAGAACACAATAGGCACGAATTGGAGCTTTGTTTGTCAGAGCTTAGACAGGAAAATGAAGATCTGTCAACACACATTGTTGAGTTGGAAACTCGGTTAAGGTAATACTAATATTAGTTTCTTCACATAGTTTGATGCAGTACTTATCTTCTTACTCGATGGTAATCAAGTATTGATCACAGGTTTCAAATTTCTTCTTCTGGTATCAAGTTGCAGGTCCGAATCAAGTGAACATGCACCTCAGATTTGTAATCTCGAAGAGGAGCTAAAGAAGAAACTTCTCAAAGACAAAACTGAAATAGATGACACTGTTTCAGAGCAAGAGATCGAAAAGCTGAAGTTTGAGTTGGAAGTTAAAGTAACTGAACTGTCAACTCAACTAGATGAAAGCAAGATGGAGATAGAACGTCTGGAGGCCACTTTGCATTCTAATGAAGAGGAGATTATTACTCTGCAAAGGTGGAAAAGTGGGTTAGAAGCCAAGTTTTCTGTTATCCAGGAGGAAAAAGACCTCCTGGAGCAGAAGATGGAAGCAATCATGACAGAAAATGATATCGCCACAAGGTGCTTCAGTGAGCTACAGTCTGAGTTGATCATGATTGGAAACAGTGTTGATTCTCATATTTCTGCAAAAGAAAGCCTGGAAAGGAAGTGTTTAGAGCTGGAAAAACAAAAGTATATCCTGGAGCAACAATTGTCAAGAATTGAGCAAGACAATGACGAGTTGTTGATGCGCATAACTGACCTGGAAACTCAACTAAGGTACTTCATCTTGGTTCTTACTTGTAAACTATTTTCATAAACCAACATTATTTCCCTTACGTACATTCACTGTATGGATTCTGTTGCTTTAGCTGAAAGAGTTTGCACCCTTGCTGTAGATCCGAGGCAGCTAGTGAACTAGTGTCCCTGATGCATATACTCGAAGAGAAGGAGGAACAGCTAAGGGAAGCTGAAAACAGATGCAATAATTTGAGTCAAGAGTTCGAAAGTATGAGAAATGAGAGGGAAGTTACAGTATCAGAACATACGAAAGTGCTTAGTGAAAGAATGTCAGGGATAAAAGTACTGGAGGCTGTGATACAGTCAAAAGAAGAAGAAATTGGGAACCTTAAGACGAGCAGCAGAGAATCAGAATCAGAATTTCTTGCCCTGGAAAAGGAAAAGTGTCAGCTAGAGCACGACATGGAAACAGTCATGAGAGAAAATGTTGAAGCCAGAAACAGGGTGAAAGACTTGCTGAGTAGCATTGGCAGTCTTGCTCCTGGAAAGATAATTCCTGAAAGAAGATGTACTGAGCTAGGAAGTGATAACCAGGACTTGCAGCCTCATTTATCAGGGAATTATCAAGAAAATCAACATTTGTCATCCATCATAGATAACCTGGAAGCGAAAACACTCCACCTGAAGAGTGAGTGGGAATCAACTCTACTGGAACTCGAGAAGTCCAAGTTCGAGGCCAGGAATTTGCAGGATGAGGTTGCAAGGTTGAGAAATGAAATCGAGACAGAAAAGATGAACATGAAGAATCAGCTGCTCCGAGTTAATAATGAATGCTTAGCATCACAAGAAAAAACTGAACATCTGAAAAATGTAGAGAACCAGAGCTTGAGGGAAGAGATTGCTGCTTTCAAGGAAAACCAAGAAAGGTTGGAATCTGAGAACAGAAGAATATCACGCTTGTTGGAAGACTACAAGGTGTCAGAAGAAAAATTCAGAACCAACATCAATGATCTTGAACTAAAGCTCACGGTTTCTGAGTACGATCGCCAAGTTGTGAAAGAAGAAGCCATGGAACTGAAGACTGAGTTGCTGAAACTAAGACCTGTACATGAACAATTGTTGGTACTGAAGAATGAACTGAGTACAGCCAAATCTGAGAAAGAGAATCTCAAATCTTCGTTACATTCTCTAACCAGGGAATACCAACAAATGGAGGCAGAGAAGAACTCACTTCAAGAAGAAATAGTCGTCCTGCAGAAGCTTGTGGCTGAATTAGAAGAACAAAAGAGACACCGTCTTGTCCTGGAAGAGAAGCTTAAGCAAACGGAGAACAATCTGATGGCAAAAGAAGCATTGTGTGAACGTGACGAGGAGCTCAGCAACGAGCTGAACAAGATCAGGAAAGCCAACAAGCAGCTCCAGAATAGGATACAGGAACTCAAGGATGAGAAGGAAGATTGTACGGAAAGAGCCAGAACACTTGAAGAAGAGTTGGTCAGATTGCAGGAAGAACAGTTGATACACAGCCAGAACCAAGCCATCAACAACATAGATTTCTCTAACCAGACGAATCAAAAAGAGGTAACCACATCTCTTGAAAATATCTATTTCAGCACTCATACTCCTATTGTAACGATTCCAACAATTTCTTGTTCTAAACAGGAGGAAAACGATGGCAGAACTGAAGATAAAAACGGTAAATCGATTTCCAATGAACTTTCCAACACCAGGAGCCTCAATTCTTCACAAAGTATCCAAACCGAAAGGTAAAGGTGTACGAATAACAACAGCTTCGAGATTGCAGTTTTCCGGTTATGAATAATAAACTCTCATGTGCTTCGCAGAGTCGAGTCGGAATTAGGTCGGAAGAGCAACAATAACAGCGGAGGAGAGAATCCTAACCTGGAATCGACGCAGGACGAAAGCACGCAAGAAGAGGAATCGCCGCTGGAACGAGAGCTGAGAGAGATCCGAGAGCGGTACTTACACATGAGCTTGAAGTACGCGGAAGTGGAAGCTCAGCGCGGGGAGCTTATCATGAGACTCAGGGCAGCCACCAACGGCAAAGTTTCGTTCTAGAATTTGAAGGTTGATCCAGGGCCGAATGATCAGTGTAAATGGACTGTAACAAAACGAAACTACAGTAAGTAGAAAATTTTGGTTTTAGCTGACAGATGAATGAATATGTATGTCTTTAGCAATGGCCTGGAATCGGATCACGTCTTTGTACAATTGATTGGCAATAAAAACGTATAAGCTTGAAATCAATTGGGTTTGTTTTGATTTCAGTAGAGTGAGGTTACTGTAGAACTTGTGCAGAATTTTTGAATCTGAAACAAGTTAAAGTTGCAAAAGATTACATGCATCCAACACGGACCTTATAGTGAACCCAGTCCAGAGGGTTTGGGAATTCTGTAGGCAGAAATTCGGAACTATGTACCGTCGGTGGCTAAACTCTCAAAAAAGTTCAAATGTAGACAAATATGTTGGGTGACCAGCGAGTTGCTAAGTAGCCAGCGTCGCGCTGGTTGTGTCCCTGAAAGCTAGCCACCTAGCCTTCCGGTGGTCCACCACCGTTAGGGCTAGCCAGCGTGGCGCTGCCTGGCACCCTATCCCAAAAATTTTGTATAAATAACCCCCTTCCATATGCAGTTTTTTATAACGACTATGTGGCCAACGGTCTGGTTCACGTGTGCGGCGCTCCAATGATCATATTCCTTGTCTACAATCAACGCCGACTCGGCGCTCGATGGTGGGCTACTCGCTGTCTACCCAGCATGTTTGTCTACATCTATTGAGCGTTTAGCCACCGACGATGCATAGTTCTAAATTTCTGCCTAATAATTGAGCCCATATTCAGTTTTCGATAATTCAAATAGGACTTTTGTCACGTTCTTACCCTACCCTTACCCAACCCAATTTAGTCAACAGAAAGTGTTACCTCGGCGACCAAATAGAGTTCAACCTGCAATCCCCGATCGCAGACGCTCATGGCAGGCTGCAGCCTGCATTGATTTCGATAAAAGAAAACCTTCGGTCGTCGCACTACTTGTCGAATCTCTCACTGTAAACTACCAAGAAACCAAAGATGAGGAAAAAAGAACACTCGTAACAAATCTGATATCAATCAACCACAAATAAACAGTAGCTGCTAAGGATTGTGATTTTTTTTTTTTTCTCAAAGGAAGATTATTGTGTCTTCTGCAATACAAATTACTCAAACTTTTCAATACCAAATTAAGAAGATAGGGACTGTGAAAACCCTAAAACCAGCCAAGCCCACACATCATCATCCCCAGGACACCAATCTCCATTAGAAGAACGAGAACTTCAGGCCGTTACTCGATGCAAACAAGTTGTACTCTTCCCCGATAGTCTCCCTCTTATAGTTTCCGATTTGATCTGCTGCCAAGACTTTTGACATAACATCTCCACTCGGAGGCCATCCGAATTGGAACAGAGAAAATTCATTCCCGGTATTCAGCTTGGCAAAGTTGTCAATCTTCCGAGCTGGAGCTCTCTTCTCTGCATGAGCTTCTGCAACTGGTTGCTGCACTCTGCACGTCTGAGTTTGATTCTCCGTGTTCAGCTTGGCGGCTGAGTGGTAGACCTGTTGTGGGCTAGGATTGAACACGGGAGTCGTCACATGCTGCATTGGAGTATATGGCATGCACAAATGCGAGTTCCCGTTCAGACCGTACCCCAGAGAGCCAGCGTATAAATAGTGGTTTGGTTGGTGAAACGGAATTGCTGGTGCAGCTGTTGGCCAGGAAACTGGACTTTGATGATAGTAACTCATCGTTGAAGGAGCTTGAACAACTGGATACTGTAAGTTCTGGTTGTGCAATGGGGTGAACGTGCCATGGTGTTGAGAACCCATACTGACATTGTGAACTCCATTGTCGGTCGTTGTATGGCTGGGTTTGGAGAGCGAGTCGCTTGTAATGCTCACTCTTGGACCGTCCCGTGGAACTCCTGAGGAATTCATACCATTAAGAGGCTGCCCACTGGTACCCTGTTTATTCGGAACCCCTGGATCATGAGCTTCAGAGAAACCGTTCCGGTTACACAGGGAAGTTCCTCTTCCTTCTGATTGCTGACTGGCGTCTTCAGAGTCCGAAGTGGAAGATGATTCCAGATTTCCATGATTTGAAGAGGCTGTGTTGCTATCTCCTTCACTCACACAAGAACTATTATCAGAATTTGAGGTGCTAATTGACGTCCTGATAGATGTTGAGCCATTCGGAGGACATGAATTGACTTCTTCGTAAGCAGCTTCAGCAGAACACTGAGAGTTCTTCACTGCCACACTGCACTGGTCCTGGAACCCCTCCTCTGCCCCAGCATTAGAATCTATAGCATCATTCATTCTGCAATCGTTTCCATCAGTTTCATCGGAGTTCCCTTTAACCTCAAAACAGTTACCACCAGATGACTTGGAGAAATCACTGTCAGAAGAAGCTACACCACCTTTCAAATTGGATGACCTCAAGGTGACATCACTATCTGAATTACTCCTAGGATACTTCTTCTGAGATTCCATGGGTTCCCATACCTTCTTCACATGAGGTGCATCTCGGCCAGAAGAATTTGCAGTGAAAACTTTGTTTCTGGGCCTTCCACAACTATCATGCGTGTAGTCCGCTTGATTGTGCTTGTTACCACGAAAGAATTGCTTGTGCATATCTGCTTCAGGTTCCATCTTGCATACACACTGACCATCTCTTCCAACCTTTGCCCTGTATTCATTAGCCTGAATACAGCTACAAGAATGTGAGTCATGCCTCTCAGTAATCCTGTTGTTGGGACCATTAAACTTTTCACTGAACCTCGGGCCACAAGTTCGACTAGTTGACTTTGGTCCACTTATCCTTGATTGTCTATTTGAACCATTGGTGCTCCTTGAAGAATTCTCAATATTATCACCGTGATTCCTCGAGCAAGATCTACTAGCTACAGGCCCACGTCTATCAGACCACCTCAAAGATGAATCCATCTGAACCTCTTTCCACAACTTCAATCTCCGGCGAGATGATTTTGATTGCTCAAATGGGAACGAACCACTCCCATCTTTCACATCTGCGACCTCGCCATCTAGACAGTCATATGAATCATTTTGCTCTATGAATGTGGTGCACCCATTTGAAAACTGTTCTTCAGTATTAGGTGATCCAGGACTGGACACTGAGTTATCCCCTGCTTCACTTACTGAATCCCTACAGTTGACACCATTATTGAGCTCTTCGCTGAGTGATGAATCATCCTTAGCTGCATCAATTAGAAGAGGAGCATCATTTGATTCACAACTCTTTGTATCTTTGCCCCTTTCCTTTCCTTTTAACCTCTCTTTTCTTCGAAGCTTCTTTTCTCTTTCTTTTAATCTTCTCCTCTCTTTGCGCTCTTCTTCTTCACGTTTTTCCTTCTCTTCTTCTTCAAGCAATTTCATCTGCAATGACAACAATAAATAAATAAAATAGATCCAGATAAAGTCACTTAAAAAGGCAACATTAGCAAAGAAATGAATTCAAAGTTCAAAAACTTCCGCAGGTGTCAGTCATTCATCTCTACTCCCATTCCTACGCAGACAAGTAAAAAGAACCACAAGTAACAATACCTGCTTTTCCAAGGTAATGATTTCTTTACATGCAACATGGATTCGTTCTTCCAACAGGTTTAGTGCAAGGCAGACAAAAATGCTGTGGGCATTCTGACGTGCAGTTCCTTCTCTGAAAGCCTTTTCAACCTGAAATAGAATCAGGTCGTATGAGTTACAGAGTATCTATAATCAATATCAAATTACTGGAACTCTATTTTCACAAGCACACTGCAATCAGAATGGCACAAAGGCAACACTTCATGTCCAACTCAAAATTTTGATAAAAAAAAAAAACTCAATTTATAATCATATACATGAAACTTCATTTACTCATGACAGCTCTATTTTTTGATAAGCTAATATCAAAACCCCACATAACTTCTTAGAGACCCTAGCAAACCTTGCTCGACAATTGCCCCGGCATGCTGTCAGAACTGACTATCTTATTTTATCAATTTATGATAAACAGCTGTCTTTTAAATACACTTTCAAAAAAATGTCTTTTAAATACAGCATCTCGTCAGTGAGATCTTAGACAACTATCATTTTGGACTAATAATCAGAAACAAGAAGGAATCATGTCATATGTAATGTCACTTGCCTGTTCCTTGAAAATAACAGTAGCTGCATCTAGAAGAAATTCTCGGGCAAGTTCAGGACTCTTCGCATGCTTTTGGGGACGAGAGCATTCGCCATCAAGCTCATTTCCATCCTTTTCCATGGAGTCATCATCCTAAACGACACCAATATAGAAGCAATAAGTACTCAATACCATCAGAGGAATAACATCTGACATTAGCACAAAAGCTTTTCTTTAAAGAAATGTAATAACAAGGCAAAAGCAACCGTAAGTACCTCTTCTTCCTCAGCCTCTTCAGCATGTTCAAAAAAACTTCTGATGCTATCTCCTCTAGTAATTGTAACAAAGCCATCACCAACTATTAACCTGCAATGTACGCACTGTTGACCCTTTAATGCATGAGCTTTCACAGATAGCTCAGTGCACCGGCCATCCATTTTCCAAGCCCTCAGGGTGATAAAGCATGCTGTCAAATCACTAAGATCCAGCCCATCAATTTGCGCACTCTCATTCATGCCTACATTTTCGTAGTCGAAAATGTCAGACTTCCCTTCTCCTGTTCCAACAGCCCATTCAAAGTGATGGTACGTCCCAACAGAATCTGCAAAAGTTTGGTGCCAATCAGCGTGTACCATCTCATCTGACACCTGACCAAACAGTAAAAATATGTTTTCATATTAGCAACCCACATAATTAATATTTGGCAAATATGACAAATACAGCAAAAGTGGATCTGACTACCTCATATTGGAAAGAAGTATCTGCACCGCAAAACCAACTAGTGCATCGTGTTTCTCTCCGCATACGCTTCAGTTCCTTTAGTTCCTTGAATTCACGGATAACATTTTCTCCTACAGTCTCTGCAGAATCTCTTGCTGTCAAATCTGCAGCATGGATGTGCAAACAGTTAACGAAGGCAACATTCATACCCGTAGAAACTAAGTAGAACCAGAACAATGACAATGCATTAGCAAGAAAATAGAAGTTTGTTGCAGATACCCATATGCTAGTACGTTTAGAAGGACCAGAGTGTCAGTCATTGGGACCAACAAAGCAGGTCAGATGTAATAACTCATAACTCATGTAACCTTTGTTCGTCTTATTCTTTCTCTAGAATGCCTGCTACAAAATGAGTAATACACCCCCATTCCCTAGAATTGGTCCTGAACTCTACAGTCTACCTCCATTAAGCAAAAAAACCGTTTTCACGTGATTTTCGTGGGTGTGCTTATGTTTATTCGGCAAAAGAGAAACAGTGAGGATTATAGAAAAAATGCTGCCGACTGATTCCATGTGCATTTAAATTCTCCTCAGTTTTTCTTTTATTATTCATTGCCATTTGAAGTAGGGTAAGACTAGCAGCAACAATCTTTCTTTATAAGACTTGAGAGCTACAAGATATCTCTACTGATGATAATACATTATCCTAATAATTTAATGATGTTATCTCTTCCCCCACTAGGGTCAGTAACCTTGGAACTCAAAACATAGAAGGGCCAATTCAACTGGCTTAACTCCATATTTCCTTTTCTAGTTAACATGTAACTTGGCATCCATAAGAACAAGAAATTGCTAAATGCACACCTGTACATGAGCCGCTCTATAAAGTCCTCTTCTTTCATCCTAAGAAGAGACTGTCTTGTATCTTCTCCTAATGCTGACCAGAAATCCACAAGTGTATCACATGAAAGCCTAGCAGTGTGTAGCGCACATGTTTCTCTATTTCCATGGCCTCTACTATAAGTTGCAATCCCTTGACTCATCCAACCCCGACCTCCCCCACCACAAGCATCAGGATAGAGCAGCTCCCTTTCCCGCTCCCTTGCACGAGCACTATCAAAGACCTAATATGACTAGAACCATTAGCTACAGTACACAAACAGACGGAATAACAAAACAGGAAACCACAGTAACACTCACATTTTGAAGTCCTGAAAGAGATTTTGAACATAGATAACAATCCAAAAGCGTCAAGGATCCCTCCCGTGTTGTGGTTAAACCACCCCAGGAATGTACACCTGGATCTTGCATTTCATCTTGGCACTCGGTTATCATATTTGTTACACCATCCGTTTGATTTCTTGTGGCTCCAAGCCTGTGGGAGGGAGCGTTTGTACCTGCATCCTGTTGCAATGACTTCCCGTAGATGACAATCTGCATAAACCCTTCAAGCAATAACCCATTGCACCTAGAACAGTACATATTCTTACGAGCTTGCTCAAACAAGCTATGCTTGTCTATTCTCAGCAGCTTCTGTCTAGCAGGAATCGACAGCTCACTCCAGAACTGCATCACAAAGAACATTAAATTATTTGTCAGAACACTCCAGACTGATGAAAGATACACACACACACACACCAGAACTCAGAGAAACACTGACACATTTCATGATAAATATGCCGAAGTTACTACAAACTGTGCATGTTGCTTCCAAACAATTGAAACGAAAAGCAAATTAATGCCCCAAGCCTATCCAACCATCAATTCGCACTCCAAAAGATACAGAAGTGCAAAATGCCGCAGAGCTCTATTTCCCACTCTAAAAGGCAAGCATATCAAAATACATCAATTTGAGGGGACCTAAGGGGGATACAATGTTGTCAATCAAAATGCCGAGAAGCAGCTCAAGCAACACTCAACCGAAACAAATTGTACCAGCGAGATCCAATCCGAGCTCAACATAAACATTCGCAACTAAACGAATGGAGGAAAGCAACCGCAGAAAACACAATACTGATCCAATCCACCATACACAGAAGAAATAAAACGAAACAACCGCATAGTCTACAACCTTCTGGAGCTGATTGTATCCGACGACATCGCTATGTTTGGACCAAAATCCATTGCCAGAAACGGTGTACACCGCAGATGAAGCATTAGTGAATTGCTCATTCTCCTGCGGTAGTCCGGCATACTTGTATATATACTATCGTTCACGCTTCCGGAAACTTCTTCAATCTCTCTCAAAGTCGTCTAGATTGAATCTCTTACCTATCATCTCTATATATATATATATATATAAAAAGCCTCGAGACCGACGGATTCAGAAACCGTCCGATTCAACCGAATTGTATCTTAAACAGATGCGATTCAATATCGGAATTGAATCGAATGAGGATCGGAGTTCGGAGTAAGGCAGTGAAGCGTGTGGTGCCAGCTCCTCCGTGTGTACGTTGATTGGATCGGCGGCGGATTCGATTTGTCCGGAGGAAAGGGAGAGAAGCGGAGACGGCAAGTCGTGGCGGAAATTTGGACGGAGAACGTAACGGGCGGGGTCTCTTTGGTGGCGAGGACGATGAGATTTGGTGCTTCAGTTTTTTCTTCTTTTTTTTGTTTGTTTGGTTTTTTTCTTATATATGAGAAATAGAGGAGAAGAAAGAAGAAGAGGAGGAGGAAAGAAGAATGGAGGCTGGATTTGGCCTTTGGGGAAGGGCTTTTTTGGCTTTTTATTATTTTGGGTGAAAAGAAAAACTGAAAAAAGAAAACAAAAAAAAAAAAGTTACAACAATGTGTTGAGAGAATGAGAAGGAGATTGGGATTGGTAGTAACTTGGCCGTGCACCAAAAATAACCCAAAAGTGACTCTTGAATTATGTACTTTATAGGGCCTGGAAGTGAACCCGTACAAGTTTAGAATTACCCGACCTATAAAGGTTTAGGATATTTGTACCCGTTTGGGTTCGGAGTTAAGGAATCGAAATTGTGAAGTAGATACCTGTAACTCGTACTCCCCGAGCTACTCGTTTTACCTCTGCAAAGCCCCCAAAACTTATAACTAAAACACACTCACTGGACTAGATGAGTTCAGTTGGTCAGTACGTGCGCAAGTCCAACAAATTATGAACAACATACTTATATATAATTACACACACCTAGCTGTCAGCCAACCCTTCCCAACTACGATCATCGTCGTCCGTCTCTCTGCAGTTAGTCAAGCGTCAGCAAGGATGTAGATCAGCAGCTCCCGCCTCCCGATTGGCGTCACGCTAGACAGCTAGACTAGCTCTTGCATTTCTAGTCTCCGACTCCCAGTTGTCTCTCCTCTGAGTCTATGACTCTTCCAGCTGTTTTTTTAGCTGAATATTTCCTTCTAATGCCAACATCTCAGTTGAGTTTGGGGTAGTATAGGGTATCTGAACCCGTTCGGGTTAGGGTACTCGTAAACCAAAATGAGCTTGGGGTTTGGAATGAGTTTCGAGCATTAGGGTACTCGTAACTCGTGGTCAGTGACGGATCCAGAATGGATCATGACACTAGGTCATTGTATTGAGCTAAATCTGGAAAATCAGTGGGTCAATCCATTTATGTACATGAAAATACGTATAGTTTAGTAGTTCTAGACTCGAAAGTGGGGTGGGCCGCGACCTTGGGTACCCCACCCCTAAATCCACCACTACCCATGATAGTTAGAGTTAAAATACTCGAACCCGCTCCGTTCTCCAAGCCTACTCATATGCATCATTATAAAAATAAAATGCATTACGATTAATTATAAAATTATAATAATCATAACTTTTGAGATTTCATGATTATTAATCATGAATTGAAGTAAATATTAATATTACAAATTCAAATTGATTCAAAAATAAAAAATACTAATAATAATACAGAAGGTATTCAAATGGATAGCGACAGTGTGTTGTTTTGTTGGGGGCAATAATGTTGCCATCGTCCCCGTTGCTTTGCTTATATGTCGTCATCCAATTGAATATCTCATTGTTTTTAAAAGGCACACAAATTAAATCCCCTAGTTAATTATTTTTCTTTCATTTCATACTACTCGACTTCGATGGTTGTGCAAGGTTTAATAAAATTATATTACAAACTTTCAAAATTTATTTCTCATACGATAGCATAATTAACTGTCGGTTCCTTCAACCTCGTCGATAAACATGGACATTATCTTCAACTATGTCAATATATACACACACGAAAACATATTGATTCAAGTTTATGTCCCTTCCCAAATCGACTAACATTCAAGTATTCAAATGCTACTAATTCGTGACAAAACCTTCAATATATCTGAATAGGGAATCATTGAAAGTAGACAAATTATGTCTCTAAAGCACACCTAAATATACATATAGTTTTAAGTTAATACCACTACATATATTTCGAGACCTTTCAGGAGTTGGATAGAGGATTTAGTGATGGAAAGGAAATTTTATAAATGAACATAAGATAATTTAAAAAACATGGATGGCTTCAAGATCAAAAGCGTTTGTAGTCCAACGGTTAGGATAATTGCCTTCCAAGCAATAGACCCGGGTTCGACTCCCGGCAGACGCAAAAATCATTTTTTTTTCTCAAGTACTTTTTTGTGATTTTCAGGGGTTGGTCATTGAACTATGTCTAGATAATTTGCCAGTCACTGAACTCAAAAAAATCACCTAGTCATCACTGAACTTCAGCCCATTATCCTAGCCGTCACTACCGTCTACGGACATCCAAAATTTCGTTAGTCAGCTTACGTGGACATACCACCTAGGCCGCCACCTTATCTAAAATTCACATAAGCTAAACCTAAACCCAAACTCAACCCAATCACCAAATCCTCCTTCCTCTCCCTTCTCTTTCCTTTTTCTCTCGGATCTATCTCCTCCTTCCTTCACTCTCCTTTTCCCTCCACCCAATTCGCTAGAGTCGACGACAAGGCTGGCTCTGAGGTCAAGGAAAGATCCGAATTTGCTGTTATGGGTTATTGTGCTGCAGCATAATTTGGGTTTTGGTGGTGATTGTTATTGTGCTTATGTGGACGGAAGTTGGTGGCAGTGGTGGTGGTGATTGTGCAGTTTCTTATGGGTTTCGAGTTGAAATGTAGATTCCCTGCTTGCTTATTGAATCTACTGTGTTTATTCACTACAAGAAAACAACTTATTTGTCACAGTTTTTTGCCCTATTAGTCACGGTTTTAACCGTGACTAAAAAATTTAGTCACGGTTTTGAAAACCGTGACTATATTGATAAAAAATAGTCACGGTTTTCATGTAAACCGTGACAAAGGATTGGTCACGGTTTTCCACTAAACCGTGACAAAGTTTAGTCACGGTTCATCGCCGAAACCGTGACTAAGCTTTGTCACGGTTTAGTGGAAAACCGTGACAAAGTTTAGTCACGGTTTATCTCCGAAACCGTGACTAATCTTTGTCACGGTTTAGAGGAAAACCGTGACAAATTTGAGTGACCAAAGTGTAAGCTAAAACTTTTCAGTGACTGAATTTGTAATTTTCTTAAATTATAGAACCAAACCCTTAACTCTTTCTGTTACTCAAACCAATACATAAACTTATAATGTTAACAAAAGGTCCCAATTTTAATTGTCCAGTTATAATAGTTTAATGACCAAATGAGTAATAATATGAAAGTTCTATGTCTGAATCTGGATTTCAATTCTTGTCTCGTCGTCCACAACGGCCGCCGGCCACCAACCGACCTGGCCATCGAATCGTCCACAACGACCTGACACCAGCCGCCGACCGACCTGGCCATTCGAGATAGGTTCGACGACTTGGTTTGAGTATGGACTCCGAGTTCATCGATGAACTCCTTGGGCATTACTTGTACAGATCTCGAAATTCGGCGGGGATACTGGTGGGGCTTGTAAAGATCTCGAAATAGGTTCGGCGGCTTAGCTTGGCTTGTACCGGAAGGGGGGGAGCTTGGCGGGGCTTGTATCAGAAGGGGGAGCTTGTCGTCGGATACCAGTAGAGGTCGGAGGAGGGAGCGCTGATGACGTTAGATTTACCGCGTTTATCTCGCCACATTTGAACGACATTCCTCTTGTTTGACTCTGAATTGTGATGAACTTGAATGATTTTTATGTAAAATATGTTTTATCCCCGTTGGCCCTCTTTTGGGCAATTTGATGTTGCTTCGAGTTGTTTTTGTTGAGATTTCAGGTTACCACATTGTGGAGGACCTTTCTACGAGCTCGGCGCTTCAAACGGGGATCAATTTGGAGCACAAATGAGGTGGAAATTACCGAAAGAAGTTCGGAGCTGGATTCAGGTCCAAAAGTGCGCCTTTTGAAGGGAAAAGTGCGCCGCCGCACTTTTCGACCCCCTTCCCGCACTTTTTGCTTTAATTCCGGATTTTGACGGAAATTGGGTTTTTAACCCAATTTCGAGGAGGGAGGAAACATACTTGATTTTTCTGCAATTCTCTACTTTTCTCTGACGAACCAGACACTCTCGGAGGTGAAGACGGAGTTTTGGAGACGCGATTGAGCGAGGATTAGCGGGGATTGACTCAGGAGTTTCGAGGATTAATCGAGATTAGGTTTACTCGGAGTAAGATGTTTTCTTCTCCAGTTTTCTTCTTCTTTGTTTCTGAGATTTCTTCTGTAACGATGTCTGGCTAAATCTCTAGGGTTGTTTAGATTAGATGAAGCGTTAGATAGGATTTTGTATGGATGATTTCGGGTTTCTAACCCGTTTATGTTAATCGATGATCTTTCAGACTTAGATGCGATTTCTCCTAAACCCTAATTTAAGCTTTTTGATTCTGGCAACTTGATCAATTGTTAGTTTCAGGGTTTATCTTTGAATTGCGGGTCTGACCATGAACGCTTTTCATTCTAGAGTTTAGGAGGTCGTTAGGTTCTCCAATAGCTTGACCATAGGATTGTCAGAACCTAATCTCTTTGCATGATTTCGTGGCATTTCACTGTTCTTGATCGTTCTTGATTTCTTGCAAGTTAGCTTGACCATAGGAGCTTGTAGGTTTGATAGAATTGAATCTCTACGGCCTGACCATGGAGTAGAGATTACAAAAGGATTTGCCGAGTCGTCTAGTCTGTTGAATTTCGTCGTTTACATAATTTCATCCATCTAAACCGAACTAGCGTGGATTCGAGTATGACCAACCGCCTTAGTCTATCTTTGAAACCCCAATTTGCTTTGCCTGTTTACTTGTTTAAATTGCTTAATTAGTTTACTTAGATCTTAAACCAATTCAAACCCAAAACGACACCCCGAATAGCTTGACACACTGTTCTGAGTAATAGAGAAAGGAAGACCCTTGGGAAGTAACGATCTCGCTAGAGCGATCTAGCGAGTAAAACATTGTGTGCATTAATTTGCGCACCAAGCGCCGACGGATGCCCCGGAGCTCAGGAGATGAAGTGATGAGAGGAGATTGAGAACTGTGTTTGGAAAGAAGAAAGAGGAGATGGGAGGAAGAAAGAGAACAGGAGATGGGAGGAAGAAAGAGAAAAGGATATGGGAGGAAGAAAGAGAAGATCAGAGAAGATAAGAGATGTGAGGAGGAAAGAAGAGATAGGAAGGCAAGTGTAAAAATAATTACACAGATTGCCAACGTGTCATCGATGGCCAAAATCAATCACGGTTTAGTATATAAACCGTGACAAATTTAGTCACGGTTTTAATAAACCGTGACTAATTTGTCACGTTTACATACTAAACCGTGAACCGTGACAAATTTGTCACGTTTTGATGAACCGTGACTAAATTTGTCACGGTTTATTAAAACCGTGACTAAATTTGTCACGGTTTTGATACAAACCGTGACTAATTAGTCACGGTTTTAAAAAACGTGACTAACCAGTCACGGTTTCCAAAACTGTGACTAAAAATCCGTGACTAACCAATATTTTCTTGTAGTGGTTAGCTTTGGTAATATCTTAAAGAATTGATCTTTGCTCTGTTGATTGTATATGTTCTTCTGGGTTTGGAGTTCAAATGCAAATCTATTCTTCAAGAATTGACGGGGTTCTGGATTAGTGGAGGGTGGAGGGAGGAGGGAGGAAGAAGGAGGAGGAGGATTAGGTTGATTTCTAGAATTAGTTGGTTGGTTAATCGAATTGTGTACATAGGTTAGGGTGATTGGGCAAAAACATGCCACTTAGGCGAAGTGGTGTGACGTGGAGTCCCAATCGCATGTCCACATAAGTTGTTGGACAGAAAATTGGATGTCCGTAGACGGTAGTGACTGTTAGGATAATGAAATGAAATTTGGTGACTGCTAAGTAATTTTTCAGAGTTCAGTGATTGGCAGGTTATTTACCCTAAGTTTGGTGACCATTTGGTAACCAACCCCATTTTCAGTCTAAACCCTTCTTAAGTCATCCTCCACAAATCTATTCGCATATAACCCGACCCGACCCGACCCGACCTGCAGCAGCTTTCTAGACCCTTCTAATCAAACCCCAAACAGCCATAGAAGAACCCTCTAGAGACCTCTGATTTACGACTCCGTCCCTTTTTTCTACCAGTAGCCGCCTCCAATTCCTCTCTGCAAATTCAACCTTTTCCCATCAAATCTCGAGCTTCGTTCTTTCAGTAATGGCCAAGCTAGGAGAAGGCGACAAGCGCTGGATCGTCGAAGAACGCACCGACGGAACCAACGTCCACAACTGGCACTGGGCCGAGACCGACTGCCTCGAATGGTCGCGAAACCTCCTCACCAAGCTCCTCTCAAACCTAATCCTCCTCGACGGCGAGGGGAACCTCTTCATCCGGACTAAGAAGGTCGAGAAAGTCGACGGCGAGTCGTACGTCAACATCCGCAAGGGCAAAATCATCCCCGGATACGAGCTCAACGTCTCCGTTTCATGGGAAGGCGAGGCGAAGGATGCCGAAGGGAAGAGTTTGCTCAAGGTCGACGGATCTGTCGAGATTCCGTATATCTCGGACGAGAACGCGGACGAGGATCCGGAAATTAGGGTTACGGTGAAGGACGACGGCCCGATCGGGAGGAGGTTGAAGGAGGCGATGTTGGCGAAGGGGAAGCCCGTGATTGAGGAGAGGTTAGGGTTTACGTGAAGACCATGGCTCAGGGAGGTCCTGCTAAGGACGAGCTGGAGGCCAAGAAGGTTGCGCCGAAGGCGACGACGTCGAAGAAGGAGGAGGCGTCGGCTGCGCCAGCTGTGGAGAAGAAGGAGGTGAAGGCTAAGGCGAGCAGTCAGAGCAAGAAAGGATTTAAAACCATTAGTTTGACTGAGAAGTTCAGTTGCAGGGCGAGGGATCTGTTCGAGATACTGATGGATGAGAACAGATGGAAAGGGTTTACGCAGAGCAATGCTAAGATTAGTAAGGAAGTTGGTGGAGAGTTTGCAATTTTTGATGGGTCAGTCACAGGGTCGAATGTTGAGTTGCAGGAAGGGAAATTGATTGTTCAGAAGTGGAGGTTCGGGAGTTGGCCCGATGGAATCATCTCCACGGTAAGAGAATTTGGGTGTCATCAGTTTAGAACAATGTACTAGCCATTGGAATCAGCTGTTCATCATTATGTGATTGTGGGTTGTTTGCAGGTGAGACTAACTCTGGAAGAACCTGAAGCTGGTATGACAATAGTTAAGCTGACACACACTGATATACCAGAGGAGGACAGGTATGTTCTTCTTCTTCCATTGATGGTCAGGTCTGTTTCTTTGAGCTGAAATCGTGATTTTTTACTGGGTTTTTGGTAATGCAGATATGGGAATGCAACTGTGGTGGAGAACACGGAGAGGGGATGGAGGGATCTCATCTTCCATAAGATAAGAGCTGTGTTTGGGTTTGGCATTTGAGTTTTCTTCTTCTTCCCCTTTACTACATTATCCAGACAAAGATTGCGTCTACGCTAAGTGTAGAATTTCATGAATTCCTACTTGTTCTGTGATTTGTACCCCGTGAATTGTTTGAATGGATGATTTTCTCTGCTGTTTTTCCACTTCGAAAAGTGATGCCTTTTTGTATCTCTTCGAAAATGGATGATTGTCAGCTGAATTAAGGGTCAGTTAGTTAGTTAATGGTCTTGTTTGATTAATCAATTTGAGTTGCAGATTGACTCTGTGTCAGTTATCTCATTGCTTACTAGTCATAATGCAATGATAACGGCGCAAAGCAACGAAGAATTACGAGGTTCCCAACAGTGTGTTGAATACGTCCACGGACCAACTAATCACCGATCTTATTTCAGAGAAGAGAAAGAAGGAAGATATTCGTAAATCCTAATACGAACTCACTAAGGTTATATACTATCATACCCGTGTTCTATATTACACAGTTCAAGACACATAGGTGTAAGTTATTCGGTTTGAGAGCTTCGTGATTGGGATTGAGAGGTGATTCTCAAGCGTACTTACAGAGAGGGTAATTATGTAGTGGATCATCTCGCTAGTCTGGGTTATGGCTATCCATATGTTACCTATTATTTGTAGTATTTTTGGGTATTTAGTCTGTTACGATATATTGGTGTTACCAAACTTCGGTTGATTTATTAATGATCAGACGTTTAGCGCTGCCTTTCAACAAAAAAAAAGTTTTCGATAAATATGGCATTTTCATGGTAATTGATGTGATTAGTGATTAGGTAGGTTAAAATCACGCGACAGATCAGAATTTGGTGATATCATCGCAAGGGCTAAGTCGTTGTTGTTAGATTGACCACGAATGAAGGTGGTGTTTGTTAGCAGAAGTGGGAATACGGTTGCTTATACTTTGCAAGCTTTATTCTCGTCCATACTTTGCAAGCGTTATTCTCGTCCATACTTTGCAAGCATTATTCTCGTATGATGTTATATAGGATCAAAATCGCCGAGCTGACTTTGTAACATGTGACGTTTGTAGGTTGAGACATTAATAATAATTACTTGCGTTAAAAAAAAATCACACAAAACTCATTGACCAATCCAGCAATAAAAGAATCTTGAATGAGCAAACTGAAACATAAACTAACCGACCTATTCGTAATACGCCAACGTGAGTGAGGCGATCATCCTCCCCGCCTTTTCGAAAGCGCTAATTCTTCGTTCCTCCCGCCGATATCGCATGACCAAATGAAGACGACTCCCCGTCGAAGAACTGCAACGGCAGCTATGAAATCCAAAAATTCAATTCAACCTCTCAAGTCGCGGAACGAAACAGAGGCAACAGCTACGGCTGCTGGATTAGCGGCGAAACTCGGAGGCAGAAGCAAGCGACACCGGCCACAACCGGAACCGATGACTCTCTCGATCCCTTTCACGCCTTCGCACAAGCTTCCGATCTTGCCTCATGAGTTCTTCCAGATCGACGCTCTTGACCTAGCCCCTCGATTGCTCGGCAAGCTCCTCCGCAGAGACGATGTCGTTCTCCAGATTACCGAGGTAAACAGTTTACTGATCCGAAAATTGAAAATGCTAGTTGTTTTACTTGACTCGGAGTTTAATTAGGGTTCAGTCAACAGGTAGAAGCTTACAGACAGAATGATTCAGCTTGCCATGGTAGATTTGGGATTACTCCGAGAACAGCTCCAGTGGTAATGTTTCTTTGTCAATAGTTGGAAAAATCTTGCTACTGCGAGTTGGTCCATTGATGGGATCTTTTTTCCTGGATTTGGGTGATAGTTTGGACCAGGAGGACATGCTTATGTTTATCTGTGCTATGGGCTGCACACGATGCTGAATATTGTTGCAGATAAGGAAGGAGTTGGAGCTGCTGTTCTTATACGTTCTTGTGCTCCCGTTAGTGGTGAGTTTTCCTTCTGTGTTCATGATTCAAATTGTGATCTTTGTGTAATGAACAACCAGAGAAACTTTAAATTAGGGGTAGAAGGCTGTTATCATCATGTTACGATTGGATGATTGCTTGTTTGAGAACGAACTGCACGTGTTGTATCTTTAGCCGGTCTATTACTTGATATGGTTCGAAAAATTTCGCAGGCTTGGACACGATTCAGATGCGTCGAGGTCAGGCGACGCAGAAACCTGTGCTCCTCACTGGCCCTGGTAAGGTGAGGTTCGTTTGGGTTTTGCTTCAGTTGCTTAGTTTAGAAGAATGTATGTGATATACTACTGTGATAACATGTTCCAACTACGTCAAACAAGTTTCAATTGCATCTCTAATTGGGAAAACAGAGCATGATCGGGCTGCTACTATTGGTAATTAGGTTTACTATTGAGCAAAATCGCAGATCATCGATTGTACACAGTGTTGAGGATGAATCTCTCGAAATTCAACTTGTTTCTGAGACTAACTGATGGTGAATGTGTCTTATTTTAGATAGGACAAGCACTGGGGATTTCAACAGAATGGTCTAACCACCCTCTATATTCTCCTGGTAAGTAAGCAAACCTGTTTCCTCATAAACCGCAACTTTTCATCGAGGTTGCTTCTCTCGTTCTGCAGAATAATCGATGTCTTCGTTGCTTCAGGCGGTCTGGAAATCTTGGATGCACCACAACCTGAGAAGATACTGGTTGGTCCACGCGTTGGCATCAACTATGCATTGCCTGAACATGTCAATGCGTTATGGAGGTTTGCGATCGCTGGTAGCCCTTGGATAAGTGCTCCTAAGCACACCTTGATGTCTCCCTGAGCTCCAGTGTACCATAACTTAACGCTGTAAATGTATTTTGTCGAAGCAAACATGTACAGTAGAAGTAACAGAGTTCTGCGAATGCGAGCGTGACTAGTTGGCTACCTCAAACGCAGTTGTAAATGTTGAATCAAGGAGTTGTTAGAATAGGGTTTCAGATCTGCGTCGGTTCTAATTGTTCCAAATTGGTCGCTTATCTCATCAATCACTGAAAGCTTGTGGCTTAGAATCGAATTGCAGGAGATTATCAGGAGCTTCACCTCACTGCTGGTTTATCGAGTAGAATTAGAAATCAACTCTTTACAAAGATTTTCCATCTTTCATTCTTCTTCTTCTTCCTCGTCTCTTCTCCGGTGAAACGGAGCTACTCTGTTGCTATCGGAATTCCATCGTCGATTCGTGGCTGTGCCGTTCTTCCTTCAGGAACAAGCGGAAACAAAGAAGCAATGCTTCAAACTGTAATAATCATCTTAGATAATATCAGCATCTCTTTCAGGAACATGGCAGTATAATCTCGACAGTCTTGTCAATCCCTTCAAGGTTTTGTGGATCTGCTGCGAGTTGACATGTCTCTCGTCCAGGGAATAAAACTCTGAGACGACATCATTGATCTCAATCGAGCTACTTCCTGGCATTTTCTTGAACCCAGTATCCCTCATTGCTACTTTCAATCTGGCCAGATCTTTCCATCTACCAACATCGCCATAAACGTTCGACAGCATGACGTAATTTGCTGGGTTCTTTGGGTTGAATTCAACCAGCTTCCCGAGGGCCAGTTCGGCAAATTCAACATTTTTGTACACTCTACAAGCTGCGAGCAAAGTAGCCCACATGACAGCATCAGCTTCTATAGGCATTTTGACGATGAAATCCACAGCCTGAGCTAAAAGACCGGCTCTTGCTAGCAAATCAACCATGCAGCCATAATGCTCAATTCGAGGCTCTATTGAGTAATCGTCGATCATTGAGTGGAAATATGAAAACCCGCCATGAACGAAACCCATGTGAACACAACCTGACAGGATTCCAATGAAAGTGATTGCATCTGGCCCTTCTCCAGCATCCTTCATTTCAGTGAACATGTTCAAGGCATCGGCTCCATGACCGTGCGCTGCTAATCCACAAATCATGGTATTCCAGCTTATTAAATCCTTCCTTTTCATACTTCTGAATACATCCACTGCACTTTCCATGACTCCGCATTTCGCATACATGTCAATCAGAGCATTCCCGACATAGAGATTTTCCTTGTATCCACTAGCTTTTGCATTCACGTGAATCCACCGGCCTAGATCCAGAGCTCCTAACCTTGCACATGCGGATAAAGCTGTCACGAATGTCGCATCGTTGGGAGTGACGCTCTTCTCCGCAAGCATTCTCTTGAAGGTACTAATCACCTTGGGAAAGCATCCGTTATGAGCAAAACCACCAAGCAGCCCATTCCATGAGAAAATGTTTCTTTCTGGCATTTCCTCAAAGAATCTTTCACAGGCCTCAATATCGCCGTTGTTTGCGTACCCATTCAATACAGTATTCCAAGACATGACATCGCTTCTACTCATCTTATTAAAAAGCTCTCTGGCTCTTACCATATCGCCTACCTCAATGTAACCGGAAATCATGGTGTTCCAGAGCACAACATCACGCTCAGGAGCCAAGTCAAAGAGCTGCCTTGCAGAAGTCATGTCATGGCAGGAAATGTAGCTGTTGATCATAGCAGTCCATGCAACGACATTTCTTTCAATCATCTCACAGAACACCCTGTAAGCTGCTTCAACCAGATTCACACTCGAGTACATCTCAATCAGCGTAGTCCCGACAAACGGGTTCGATTTAAATCCACTCTTTATCACGATGCAGTGCAGCTCTTCCCCTTCACACAGAGCATTGACCTTTACACAAGATTTCAGGACAACAGGGAAACTGTAACTGTTAGGCATTATATCCAAACTCTTCATCCGACTAAACAAAACAACAACTTCCCGGTGCGAAGAGTTCTGATAATAACCTCTAAACATCGCGTTCCAGCACGAGACACTTGGGTCAGGAATTTCATCAAACAGCTTACGGGCATACTCCGTCTCCTTCAGCAACCCGCACTCTACTATAACTTTCTGCATGATATGTTCGCTCCGGTGAAACCCATTAGCAACTGCCTGAGACTGGAACTGCAGGAGATGCTTGAAGGTCTTACATGACTGCAACACTGAAATAAACTTCTCCTGAAGAAGTTTGCAACTTGCCTCCCCAATTGACCCTTCAAAACTTTCGTCCCAAGTAAACTTGATCCTGTAACACGCCCCATGGAGGCACAATCAGCAGCAATTCTCAACCGCATTAATAAGAACAGCATAAAAGAGTCTGAATTAGATTCTCAGAACAGTATAAGCAAAGAGAAAATCCACAGTAAGAAGAAAGAGGATCCAGCTGAAGAACACAGAACAGAGAGCAAACCCTATTCTAGCATTCCCAGAAAATTATACGGAGCCCCAATTTCAAGGGCAAAATGACATTGAGACGACGCTTAGAAATTAGAAAAAAGCCCTAAATCCCCAATGCTGTAGCGTCAAACTTCGGGAGCAGTATATATAGTGAATGGAGGATATGGAGAGAGGAGAGGTCACCGAAGCCATAGACGGAGACCATAAATACGGCGGCGGCGGCGGACTCGCTAGAAAAGCCAAGGAGACAAGCGGAAGGACTAGCGGCTGAAGAGGAAGGATCAGACACAGTGGCGCGCGGCCGCCGACCTCGTGAATCCGGCCGGTGTAGTAAAGGATTAGCTCGGTGAGACGGCGAGGATGGTTTATCCGGACCGGAGTCAATTTGAGCTGAGATAGCGATGTTTGGAGGCCGGAGGGTGGTGGTGCCGGCGGAGAACGGAGGTTTTATGAAAACCTTAAAACCAGACTGCAAATACTGGATACCGGGTCGGGTACGCGGGTCTTTTCGGAAGGAAAAAAAAAAGAACGTCGCCTGAGAGATTCGAACTCTCGCGGGGAAACCCCATGTACTTAGCAGGCACACGCCTTAACCACTCGGCCAAAGCGACTATTGTGTTGGGAAGGCATATTCTATCTTCTTTAGTCATGATCTTCACAAATGTAAAGCAATAAAAAAGGCTGCGTAGCAAAATGTCATGAGGGAATTCGCTAATGATCTGGTAATTTACAGATATGAATCACAGAACTCGTAGCAGGAATCAATCACAGAACTCGTAGCAGGAATCACAGATGATCTTGTACTGTTATACAGAATACTCAAAACGGATTCATTTACAGAGTGTCTGTGTGTATACATATCGCAAGTTCTTAATTAAGATGGAGATCATCACAAGAACTTCTGAACCATAGCTTGAACTTCCTCAACCACCAGCCACCCTTTGTGCCCTCCGATCACCTCCTCCTTCATCTCCCCATCCTTCCACACCTGAATCGTCGGCATTTTCTGAAACAACCACAAACAGAGGAAACCCAGTAAAGAAAGAATCAATGGGTGTCAAGAAGGTGAGCAAAAATGGAACTTTCTTCTTTGAGACATTTTATCAAACAGCTTACGTACAGAAATGTTCCCGCGCTTCACCAGAGCTTGAGGCACTTTGTTCACATCCACGCAGTAGAACTTCGCTCTGTTTCAATTCATTCACACAATTTCAACAAACCATGGAGTCAAAATCATGAAATGGAAGCTGATCGAGCGAGGTTACCTGGTATCAAATTCAGCAGCTAATTTCTCCAGCTTAGGTTTCAGATATATACATTTCCTGCACCACGACGCCATCCTGCAAACAGAATTAACGACTCTAATCAGAAACAGCAGAACAAAGAACAAAGGGAAAACAAATTATTACCAGTCGATGACTACGGGTTGAGCGAGCTCCTGAGCTTGGATCAGGATCCGATCCAGCTGCTCCGAATCGTTGATTGGGTCCATGTCGACAGAAGTAGGTTTAGATCTCAAATCAGGCCAGAACCCCTTTGCTCTCAAATCCGAAATCCTTCTCCCCGGATAATGCTCTCTGTTTCTCCTTCCCTCAATAAACCCAGAATAGGAGGAAGAGGAAGGATTGCTGAACAGGGAAGAGCTGCTGCTCTGTTGTTGAAGTTGGCTTCTGTTGTTGAGCTCTCGAGAGGAGATGATGTGAGAACAGGACGTCAAAGCAGCAGTGGCAGCCATTAATGTGACGATTCGTATGGTTGGGATATTTTGTTTCCTTTTTCTTCAAGAGATTTGGGAAGAGAGATATTTTGAGGTTTTCTCCCATGAAACTGCAAGTGGCTCTGTTTTGGTTGTTTCGAAAAGGGTTGGGAGATGGAAGAAGAAGAAAAAGCTTATCCAGAAGGTGAGCTGGAGAACTGATGGCAGAAGAAGATGGTGGGTGGTGGGGTCGCAGAAGCGAAATGAATTGTCGCCGGAGAGTTCACGACGGGGAAGACGATTGAGCTCGGAGGCCGGCGGGTCTGTGATTCATGGGCCTGGGCCAAGATGGTAGTTTTAGTATTGGGCCTGGGCCAGGATGGGAGTTACAGTATTGGGCCATTTTTAAGTTCAATTTTCGTGATTAATTCTCTGATTCTAAGTTCAAACTATTCATAAACTACGAGTAAGAAAAGAAAATAATGTGTACAAGAAGATAGGTCATTGCCGATCTCGAATTTGATTTCGAATTAAAATGATAATTAAGTAGTTTGAAGATGGGGTCTGTTTATAGGTTGAGCTAAAGAGTATGGTCGATCATGCATGTTGAAATAATACATGCACGAAAAGTCAAGGTCGTGCATGTATGACACAACTAGGTGCGTGCTTGTACATGTCATACGTCACGATCACATGCATGTGTCTGAACCAAGGCCCAGCGCATGCCTTGTGTATGTGCACGAGTGTTTTGTGCGCGTGTGCATAAAGCACCGGTCGTGCTTATGACTTGAACCTCCAATTCTCATATTTTAATTTCATTTCGTCTATGCTCATATTCACCATGTCCTCCTTTTAACTACAATGAACCTAAAACACGACAATCACACATAAAATCTCCACAAAAGAACCTCTCTTAGCTCCAATGGAGTACAACATAACATTGATCGATAAACTAAGAAAATGAAACTCTTATCAAGCAAACTGTACGATCAAAAGCGAGTCATTGACATTATCTATACCAAACATGTAAATCAAATCCAAATTTCTTCTACGATTTTGATTCATCGTAGTTCAGGGGCGGAGCTAGTAGGGTCTTCAAATGACGTCTCTTGGCAATTTAATTTTTTGAAAAAAACGTAACTTGATTGAAACTATTATCACTCGATCAATTGACTAATTTTTCATATTATTAACCCTTTTGGCTAATTTTTTTATATGAAGAAATTCGGCTAAATTTCTCGTATATATATGTACATTACCACATTAGCTATTATAATTATTAAATACTAATCACGATTAAGCTATAATTAAAGCCTAACTAAGTAGCAGTCCGTTGAAGTAGAGTGCTAATCTTCACCATCTTCCTCATCTTCCGCTCACCCGCCGGCGTCAAATCACCGCCGCTAATACGATCGTCACCGTCAACTATCATCTTACCGTTGTCCATAATTATTTGATGACGATCACCGTTGTCCAAGCTCATGATCCTTCTCTTCTTCACCGGCAACTCTCTCTCTTCCTCCCGCCACCACCACCCTCCGGAGAGGAAACAGAGGAGGCCGTACTTGTGCCGGAGCCGGAATCTTCTTCCTCCGGTGATGCAGCTGAGGCGGCTGAATTAGGTTTTCCGATTGAGATGTTCTGCGAAACAGGGGAAGAAGAAAATTATTTTAAATTTCGAGATTGACGGAAGTAGAGTTGACGTCGTTACGGCGATCGGAACCTTTAACGGCGATCGTTGGCTTCTCGCGGTCATTTCATCGACGGTCGTCATTTGATTTGTCTGCATAGGGAATATGAATCACGAAATCAAAATAAATAGCTTGAGGGGTTGATCGAATTTTTTTTGGGGAAAATAACACTTTGGCTCCCTCTACTTTGCCAACTTAAAAATAGTCCCTTATACTATGAATCGCTCGTTTTACCCCCTCTACTTTGATCACTTTGCATTTTGGGTCCTTCCATTTCAACTAGACAACTATTGTCTTCATGACGTTAAACCTGGACACATCTGCACACCGACAAAGAGATATATCGGAGGTGGAACACTAAGAGTTGGTCAAGGAGATTATTTGAGGAGTTACCGCGAATAGTATGGTGAAATACGAATGAGTTTTATTCATCAATTTCTTCCTGTGTAATTATTATATACTTATATTCTCAATTTAAAAACACTTAGTAAGCTAATGTGGTTTACTGAATGAGCACCGATTAAGATCATGAAGACGATAGTTGGAGTGTAGGGACCCAAAATGCTAAGTGATCAAATTAGAAGGAGGTAAAATGAACAATTTATAGTATAGGGGCTATTTATCAATTTCACAAAGTAAAGAGGGCCAAAGTGCTATTTTCCTTCTTTTTATTAATTGTGAAAAAAGTGAATAATAGGTCGGGAGGCCCCTGTACTATTGAAAGATAACAAATAGGCTCATTTACTATTAATTGCATCAAACAAGCCCCTCTACTTAGAACATATAACAAACAAGCCCTTTCGTTACAAATGTGACAAACGGCGTTACTGAATTGCTGACACAGTTGACACGTCACTGACCCGTAGGTTGTTAGAGTTCACACGTCAGCCGACTGGAATGTTAGCAACCCTAAACAACTCCATTTTGACTCAGGGTTATTAGCAACAAATAATCCAAATAGTAAAAAATGACGTCGTTTAAGGTTGCTGACATCCCAATCGGCTGACGTATAAACTCTAACAACCTACAGGTCAGTGACGTGTCAAATGTGTCAGTAATTCAGTAACGTCGTTTGTCACATTTGTAATGGAATGACTTGTTTGTTATATGTTATAAGTAAAGGGGCATGTTTGATGCAATTAATAGTAGAGGGGCCTATTTGTTATCTTTCAATAGTACAGGGGCCTCCCAACCTATTATCCCTAGAAAAAAAAAGAACGTTAGGGGAAGGAATTGAGGAAGTAGTTTCTTGGCTGTTTCCAGTGGGTCCCACTAACGAGATGTGAAAACGAAATATGCTTACGCGGATTTTTGTTTGTTTTTTAGCAATTTTAAAGGTTTTTTGGATTAACAAATTCCGCGTTAAGTCTTTACTTTAGGAAGAGATGAATTATTGAGCAACGAAAATTATGAACAAACTCCTTAACAAGTAAGGACCTTTACTAAAGAGGTACGTTAATCAAACTTTCTTCTTATGGAAAATACATATTCTACTCGCGATTCGAGGATTGTTTGCTCGCTCTTTGAAAATCAGTTGAATGACCTTTCAGTTTCGTATTCTCGGGAGACAGTTGTATCTATGCGGATATAATGGCGTAACCAGGATTGGTATATGGGGGAGCCAAATTGTAAATCGAAAATTGGTGCCATCGGCAAAAAAATTTCTTGAAATTTGAATAATAGTATAAATTTTTCATTAATCTAATACTAAGTAAAAATACACAATAAATATTTTGGTTATAGGTTGCTTAATTAGTAAAAAATAATTATATGTGCCACCAGCAATTTTTTTTTTCCAAATTTGGATAATTTATGATCAAATATTTAATTATTACACACTATAAGTGAATTATGAGTAACTATTATGTAAAATTTAAGACAACATTTCACCGAAACAACGTAGTGGGGAGCCGAACTTCAAATACCCGGCGCCAAATTCCGAAAATACCAAAAAAATACATGTAATATTAAACTCGATATAGGGGGAGGGGGGCGCCGTGGCTCCCCCTAGTACCGCCATTGTGCGGACAAGGAATCATAGAGTTTTGTTCTCGATAGTATATTAAGTGTACGAGACGTAATTAGCATGTTGCGCAATACTCAATGCATTGGGCTAATGTTAGATTTGGTGCTTATAACACCTCGAGGTTGGTAGTGAATGCCATGTATCGTCGTTTCTCTCAAAGTCACGGAACAGATAGAAATTGTTTTATTCATTCATGTGATGATAGAGTAGGTATGAAAAAGCCTAGGTTGAGTGGTTTGTCATGTTAGGCCTGCTGGGCTTAGAAAAAGCCCGAGTTTTATTTCTAGCAGTCTTGCAGGCCAGCTTTTTAGGCCCATTAAAGCCTAGTATTGTGGGCGAAAGGAGGCCCATTAAAATGCTGTCGGCCTATTTTGAGACTCAACTATTGGGCCTTTCCTACTCTGTCCTAACCATTTGGCATGATACCAACTCTTTATTCTCATTTGACGGTTCTAAAAAACGCCAAGTACATAGGAAAATCATACACACTAAGAGATATCTCGAGCCCAACACAGATACGGTAGTTCATTGCGTGATTGCCTTCGTGATATGTATGAATAAGCTCGACTTCTCACGCCTCTACATCAACTCATTTATCTGGCCCACCGCGTAAGAGGCTAATTGCACATCAGGAGTCGAGCTCCATCAGTTTCCCTTCGATACCCCTTCTCGTAAGCTATTTGAAGACCTGACGCACAACCGCTCTTAACTCATCCCAAGTAATCAACCACACACTTAAACTCATACTACAGATCGCCAGTGCTATCTCGGATCAAGCTTCATGCAAGCAGCATGACCCGTCTCATCGATCACAGTTTCGCAAATATTAGTGTTGTCGAGAATAATAACTACTCTAAAGTTCAATCAACGTAACCATTTTCGAATTAAATGAAATCAAAATTGGTCGGTCATGACAGATTTAGGCAAACAAAACCCCATTTGGCCGATTTCCCAGCTGGAAAAAAAAAAAACCATCTTTGTATGATGGACGCCATGCTTAACCAATTTGAGCTCAACTCAATTGCAGAAAATGAAGGCAGTAGCAGCTACCAAACAAATTACATTGTATCATCAGAAAAGGAAACCCAGTAAAATTTGCAGGTTTCTGTGTACTGGAAATTTGATTCATTTAAGCTTAAAGCAAATGTTCATATGACGATAGCTACCTGCCTAGCATGTCATTCTTCCCTTAAATGGGATCAAAACTGTTCCTTCTCTTATGTTCATTTATTTCAAATAACATTTTCAATTATCGTATTCGGGTGGAATATGCTTTGAATTTATGTTATGTTAATGAACCGTTGCATCTCAATAACTCGAGTTGTTGAGAGAGTTCAGATTAGTTTTTATATACTTCCCTCGAACGAAAGTTCGTGAAAGGGAATTGAAGTTTGCAAAGTTCCACCAAAGTTGTTATATTGGGATTCGATACCAAGACATTTTGATCAGCAAAGACTCTGATACCATATCATGAATGTTGCATTCTAATAACTCGAGTCACCAGCTAACATAAGAAAAGCTAGGATTTAAACTCGGAATCTCTTAATTCTAGTAGTTTCATTAGTACTTTGGACGAGACTATAATTTAGAGCTTCCATGATATTAATTAACTAGTTAATTTCTGGAAAAATGATTAGTTAACCGACACGTGTGCGCAATCCGTGTAGAATTTCACCGGCTCCAAGAAGCATGCTTCTTCCTCGGATCGGTAGCCTTGTGGTCGGCCCAAGGAGGATGGCAGATCCGATAATTACTGTAAAGAAAGCGGAAGAGTGTTTCTCAAGTTAAGTGATTCAATTATTAGTTTCAAGCTTCTATCTTTGCTTAATGGCTAAAATATCTATAAACAAAGCAAGATTAGTTTACATCTTCTAGATTATCGTTGGGTATTCCACATCGGAAAGTGAAAGGGGCAGAGTGTACTATATAAGTGTGAGAAAAAGTCTCACTCCATGAGCTAGCTTTTCGCGTGAGAAGACCCAACAGCACCCAACATATAATAATGTCTACACAAAGGAATCGATGACAACTGGTGATAGTCGGTGGATGAAAATTGTTTAAGGAGTCGGAGATAAGACCTTTGGTAAATTGACAGAACTGAAAACAAAACTCAAAGGGCCAAAGCACCGACATAATAATAGTGGCTGATACGAATGAAACAGCCACGCGAGTTGACGCGTGATGAGTACTCAATCAATTAGTGGCTGATAATTAATTAATTAATAAGACATAATTATATTAATAATTAACATATGTTAAAATTCTGTTTACGTACAGTATGCTTCACAATTAAACTGTTAGGAAAACAATTAACTGATAATACGTAATCAGGGTCAACTGCAGGTGCATATTACGTGCCTTACCAGAAGGATGATGATCATGTAACTAACCACTAACAAGTTAAACTTGCTTGATGAAGAGGTTCGATTAACAGTGTTTTCCATTGGACCAACTCAGGCCCCTGGTCCGGATGGCTTTACAGGTCTGTTTTTTCAGCGATACTGGCACATCATTGGCAGTGATGTGACCTGTGCGGTAAAAGATTTCTTTAGACGAGGGCATATGCTCCGCACTCTGAATCACACTTGGCTAACTCTGATCCCGAAAGTATCAGAGGTGGAAAACATGACACAAGTACGTCCAATAGGGCTTTGTACTGTTTTTTATAAGATTATTTCGAAGATTCTCTCTTCTCGGTTGGGGACTGTGTTACCTCACGTAGTTAACCCGGCTCAAAATGGTTTTGTCCGAGGGCGGTGCATAACAGATAATATCCTTATTGCTCATGAGATGATTCACCACCTTCAAACATATGTGTCTGGAGGACAACACTTCATGGCTATTAAGGTTGACATGGAAAAGGCATATGACCGGGTGGAGTGGGATTTTCTTTTCCCCCTTATTCGGATTTTGGGGTTTCGACATGATTGGATTTTTTTAGTCCAGTCATGCATTACCTCGGCAACGATGAAAGTTCTATTAAATGGAAATCCTCATGGACACTTTGCTCCTTCTAGGGGGTTGCGTCAAGGGGATCCTTTATCTCCTCTCCTCTTTGCCATTTGTACAGAAGGGCTGTCCCATCTAATTCAATTGGCGGTTAGTCTAAAACATATCTTTGGGATTAAACTTAACAGTCATTGCCCGATGGTAACTCACCTCATGTTTGCTGATGACACAATGCTCTTTCTTAAGGCGACACGACCATCCCTGGTTCACCTACGGGCGTTATTCACTAGATATCAACTTCTAAGTGGGCAATGGATAAACTTTTCCAAATCTTCGATTTTATTCAGTAAGAATGTCCCGAGAAATCTTCGTTTAGAATACTCGAATTATTTGCGAATTGAATCTCTCAATACTTCACCAAATTATTTAGGAGCCCCTTGTGTGGTCATGAAATAAAAAAAAAGAGACTTTTCGTTTCTTAGAGGATAAAATCACCAATAGATTGCATAGTTGGAAGAGACAGAGTCTATCTCCAGCAGGAGTTCACACTCTTCTGACTTCGGTAATTTCCGGGCTTCCCGTTCATATCATGTCTTGCTATCGTGTTTCTAATACGGTGTGCTTTTCCCTTGACTCTTTAATGAGTAAATTCTGGTGGGGGAAGTAGGAGATCAAAGGAAAATAAAATGGAGGAGTTGGATGAAATTGTGTACTCCCTAGGATGAAGGGGGATTGGGCTTCCGAGATTTTCAGTCATTTAACCAAGCTTTGTTAGCTAAGCAAAGCTGGAGAATATTAAATCAGCCAGATCTTTTACTTTCCAGGGTTTTGAAGGGGCGTTATTTCCCGTCTAGTAATTTTCTTAATGCTACAAAACGATCTCATCCGTCTTGGGGTTGGCAGAGTATTCTTCATGGCAGAGACCTTCTCCTCCAAGGATTGTTGTGGCAAGTTAGTCTAAATTCTCGACTTCTTGTTCTTGAGCGACCTTGGGTACCAGGCCCACTTGGGCCGTCTTACCCTAGTCCCAGGGTTCCAGTTTTGGAGTTAAGACAAATTCAGATTTCGAGTCTATTCCGGAACGGGAATTGGGATAGAATGCGATTACGAGAATTGTTTGTGCCAGACTCGATTAAAGCAATTGAGAGCATTTTGATTCCTCACTGCAGTCTTGTTGATAAACCAATTTGGTTCTTTTCCCCCAGTGGGGAGTACTCCACTTCGTCTGGATATGATCTAGCCATCCGTTCGAGGAAAAAAAAGAAAACTGCTCCTTTGCTAGCTTCTCCAACGGATGCTTTATTATGGAGATCAATTTGGTCTCTTCGTATCCAACCTAAGCTTCGTTTCTTTCTTTGGAGACTTTGCCACAGAATCCTTCCGACTATTGAAGGCTTAAATGCTCGTGACATGGATTTGGACCCTTTATGTCCTGTTTGTTTACAATTGCCGGAAACTGTGGAACATATTCTGTTTTCCTGTACAGTGGCTAGACGTTTTTTCGCCTCTTTAAGTCTTGATCTGAGGGGCATTCCTCACACTCATCCTGCGCTAGTCTGGAGATTCATCATTCAATCTAGACCTTTAGAGGCAGAATTGTGGGTGCTGGCTTGGTGGCGGCTTTGGAAATCACGAAACTGGGTAGTCTTCGAAAAGGTTCAGTACTCAATGGCGGCTCTTCAACGACATTTCTCCTTTGACCAAGACAAACTTCGTTTCCTTCCCTTGCCATCTCCTCCAGCTGCCGTTCCTGTCCCGCGTGTCATGTCTTGGCAGGCGCCACGCTACCCTCGTTTGAAGATCAATGTGGATGGAGCTGTAGCTTTGGGTTTGGGTGGTGCGATTGGGTTGGTGGTTCGTGACTCTTCTGGTGGCCAGGTTTTTGCGTCAGGTATTCCCTACCCTGGTATTTGTACTCCTTTTGTTTTAGAATTGTTGGCTGTTAGGGATGCTTGTGCTCTCTGTCGTTCTATGGGTTGGCGAGATGTTGATATAGAGGGAGATGCGACCCAAGTGAAGCAAGCTGTTGATAAGCGCCAAGTGTTTGCTCGGGAAGGTGGTTCCATCGTTGCTGACATTTTGCAGTTCTTGGAGGGTCTTCCTCAGATCAGATTGCTTTCGGTCCCGCGTCAATCTAATATGGCAGCCCACTATGTGGCTCGCCAAGTGCTCAGTTACCTCCCAAGCCAAGGTGTGGTGAACCTTTCGGCTTGGGTGTGTACTTAATTTCTTTGTTTGTATGGTTGGCTCCTTTCTCCTGCGGGAGTTGTCTTAGGCAAAAAAAAAAAAAAATAGTAATTTGTTTTCGTAATTAATGAATAATAGGTTTGGTTTAAAAAAAGAAATAATTAAAATAAAATATTATAAAGAAGAATGGAAGACGTGGCGGAGAGGAAGCTGGGATGAGGTGGGCCGGTTGCATTTGGGTTGGGCCCACGCGCTAAGTCTTCTTCTTCAATGTTTAGAGTGCATGACAGGTGGCTGGTGGGAAGCTGCTCACAGACATCATTTAATTTAATTAATTAACATTTTTTTTTTCTCTCATGCGACGAATATACGCCGACAGCTTTTTATTTCCTAGCCACCTATTATTTTATATTCATACATTGTTAAGTTTTAATTAGGGTGGCATTCGGCCGGGTCGGCCCGGTTATCTGGCGGACCAATAACCACCCTAATATTTGGTCGATTTTTTTTAACTGCACGACCCGGACCCGTTGGTTCTATTTTCCTTACCGTGATCATGGCTGACGGGCGGGGCGGGCACCAACGGTTATACCCGGCCTAGCGTGAATCCCAACATTTGCGGCCCCAATTCGAATCCAAATGCAGCCCAACTGCTTCCAAACCCAATTGGGATGCATAATTATGGGTTTTAGTAGCCCAAATAATATGTTATTTCAATTGTAGCACTTAATTTGGGATATGTTAATTTCATAATTTAGTTCGTACTTCGTATTAACTTATTAAGTGACACAATTAATAAAAATTAATTCTGAAATACTAAACAACTAACCAAATAATTAATAATAACTAATTAACATCCGAAATTGCGAATACTAAGAGTTCGAAAAAAATAAATTTAAAACATAACGATGTGATGATCCCAACTCTCGTCAAGTCATCCATATAGGGGTGGCATTCGGCCGGGTCGGCCCGGTTATCTGGCGGACCAATAACCACCCTAATATTTGGCCGGTTTTTTTAAACCACCCGACCCGAACCCGTTATTTGGTCAGTCCGGTTATAAAACGCGTTGACCGGGTCGATTACGAGTAGGTTTTCGGGTTTCAGGTTGAGACTGCCACCCCTAGTTTTAATCCTATAGTTTATTCATGCACAACCTTAATTGCCCTAGACCATTATTATTTAAAAAATCATGCTGCACTAATTTTTTTAATTTATTGCAATAGCTTAGCTAGTTGTATTTGTGTGGTTGTGGTTATTATCAACCTTAGGGCAGATTCACTGCATCCAATATTTCAGATTGCATTGTATAATAATTTTAGAGCATGAAAAATTATGGTAAAACTACTATAAAATATAGGTATACTCTTTATGATTTATCAAACATCCTAGTCACTTAGTCGAATTCGAAAAAAAAAAAAAATTAAGGAGTTAATTGTCCACTCACAAATGAATAGTCAAGGGAACTTCAGCATCCCATATTGAGCTGTCGAATTCTTGACCATGTCATTGAATTCACTGGTTGGAGTGGAGTCTGATAGAGTGTGCAACTAAACTTGCGAGGAATTATGATTATAGTCTAAAGTTGTATATTGATAGGCCTAGTGAGGGATTGCAAGCCTCGCAAACTTACCAAAAGCCCGACAATAGTGGATCTTACAGGTCACTTGAAGAGTCAACAGACCTAGTGATCTGTGGACCTCTTTTTTCAGAACTGGATCGTCTCAAACGAGGACCTATTATTAGGTTTCGGAGGCGGCTTAGGCGACGTGGCATCATCCAAGCGACTGGGATGGATGATCACAATTGCTCCAACAACATGGTTAATCCACAATGGACACGTCATCAAGGGGCAAAGCTAACTATAAATACTGCACAGGGCCTCCTGAAAGACAAACATTTTGACAAGGAAATATTCTCTCGATACGTTAAGAACTGACTACTACCCTTCTTTTATCTTATATATATGAATTAATTAATAATAAGTATTAAAGCTAATTAGTTTGTCCATTTGGCGTACACAAGTGCATTTGCATGTCATCTCATTGGCTAAGTATATTTTAATAAATAAAAAAAGGCTGAAAATAAAATGGAAACCCCAGATTTGAATTTTGATGACTGAATTGTAATTTGTAATACTGTGCACTCTGACAATATCAATTCGAATCATGTAATTTAAACCTTTTTCAAGTTTGATTTAATATGTTCAAAAATATATTTTTCAAAAAAAATCATTTTGTTCATTTCGGGGTGGTTTGGTGGATGAAATTGGGTCTGAGAATTGGATTTCAATTCCCGGTCCAATGAGAATTGTAGTGCAATTATTTGAGTCAATTCCCAATGGAGCGGGAGACCCAATTCCCGGACCCAATTCTATCAACTAAAAGAAATGTTTAAGTCCCAAAAATGGTTTGAGCTAGGGTGAAAATTTGGAATTAGGAATTGGTAATTTTTTTTTTGTTTTTTTTTTTTAAATTCAGGTTGAGATCTCAAATACCGAATTAGAAATTTGAAATTGGGTTTAGAAAATGCCAACCGCAAACTTGTTTCTCTTTGTAAGATCGTTAATTGGATATTTACGGTTAATATTAGGAAAATTAACCATAATTTTGTAAATAGTTTTAGAACAGGTTTAGTTTGGTAATTAGTTAATTAATATGTAATATGCAATATTCATGTAAAAAATCTCCTCTTCTTACTCCGCTGCAAAATATGATTGCTTATGCGGTTGGCATTTGGCCTTCGAATCCTATTATTAAATATCTAGCCGTGTATACTAACTTGTTTCTCTTTGTAAAGCCGTTAATTGAATATTTACAATTAATATCAGGAAAATCAACTATAATTTTGTAAATAGTTTTAAAACAAGTTTAATTTGGTAATTAGTTAATTAATAATAATATGTAATATTAATGTGAAAAATTCAAGAAGAGGCGATACTTTTTACTTTTTTTTCTCTCATCGTATTCCCGTTTTCTCTCAATTTCCCGTATAATAAATTAATAATATATTCCACGATAAATCTTTTTTTTTTTAAACCAATTTCCAAATTATTATCCGATTCAGTTCAGGGTAAATATTTATATATATTTACCGTCCAGGTAAAACAGTGAAAATCACAATCTCCCTCTGTTCCAATATTCTCTCCTTTTTCAAAGTAATCACATCTCTGCCAAGGTTGTCGATTTTAGTTACAGAGCTCCTTCTCTCTCTTAGATTCTCTCTCTCTTCAATTCAAGCCCACAACTCTCTGCTCAGATCACACATCCAAACAGAGTCACCGGAGAGAGTTCTGTTTTCCGATGGGTGTCACAGATCCAATGAAGCATCATCTCTCACAGTCGCCGGACTTCAAGAGCCTACTTTCCCCTTTGAAGACGAAGAGATCTCTTCCTTTCGTATATGGTTTCATGTTTGCATTCGTCGTCTTCACCGTCTTCCTAGCTTTCAACCCTTCTCCTAACTCCTCCTCTCCTTGGTTCTTCTCCAACATCTTCGCCGCCACTCCGCCGCCGCCCGCCCTCCACCGCCGCCGCCGTTGTCGGCGCAGATGGAGAAAATAATCCCTCTTTGTCGTCTGGATCTCAATTTCCTGCTCTTTACTCCTTTTTATTCCCTAATAACTCTTCCTCCTTTTCAACCGACGATCAACCGACGGAAACTGGCTCCTCCGTCGCCGACGCCGCAGCTAGATCTGACTCCGATTCTTCTTCTTCATCCTCGCCGGAATCTCTTAATCACGGAGTGGAGAAAGTGGAGACGTCTGTCAATAACCAAACTCAAAACGGTACAGATTCCTTTCCTCTTCAGCAGCCGGAATCTCAGGTAAAAAATTCTTCAATTCTGAACAAAGAAGCTCCTCCGTCTGCAAATCAAACTGCACGGAGTTTGGATGATGTTCCCAGATTGAAGTCAAACCAGATCGATGCCCCTAAGCCTGCTGTAGCGGCGAATCTGACCGCTGCTACTCCGGTGGTAAGCAATGCAACTTCCGGCGGGGCAGAAAAGGCTCAGAAGAAACAGAGCAGCGGCAGCGGCGGCGTCAGCGGTGGCGGAGATGGTTCAAAGCAGAGGAATGAGACGGTGAAACAGGGGATAGAGGCGTTGGTGGAGAGGTTAGAAGGCTGCGATTTCTTCGATGGAGAATGGGTCATGGACGATTCGTACCCGCTTTACAAACCCGGATCCTGTTCATTCATCGACGAGCAGTTCAATTGCATACTCAACGGCCGGCCAGATAAGGACTACCAGAAGTACAAGTGGAAGCCCCACGGCTGCACTCTGCCAAGGTACTCAATCGGAATTAGAAAACTGGGAAGTTTAGTCTCTTTTTCCGATTAGGGTTTCAGTTTCTTAAATTGGGAAATTGGGGATTTTCTATTTTCAGGTTGAATGCTGTGCGTTTGCTGGATATGTTGAGAGGGAAACGCCTCGTGTTCGTCGGCGATTCGTTGAACAGAAACATGTGGGAATCCATGGTCTGTATGTTGAAAGGAGCTGCCAAAGATCAGAGCAAGGTTTATGAAGTCAATGGCAGGCAGAATTTCCGCGGCGAAGCTTCGTATTCGTTCATATTCAAAGTACGCATTTCGTTCGACCTATTTCGAATTGCTGAATTGGTAATGCTGATGCTAATCTAATCCGTTGAATCGTGTAGGACTACGATTGTACAGTCGAGTTCTTCGTAACTCCGTTCCTAGTCCAGGAATGGGAGACGAAAGACAAGAAAGGATCGGCCAAGGAGACACTCCGGCTCGACTTGATCGGGCAGTCTTCAATCAGTACAAGACTGCCGATTTCATCGTGTTCAATACTGGACATTGGTGGACTCATGAGAAGACTTCCTTAGGGTATGAAAAAGTTTCCTCATTTTGCTTGAAGATGCAAATATGATTGAAGTGATGAATTCGGTTTCGACATTTTGCAGGAAAGATTACTACCAAGAAGGAAGCCATGTATACCCGGACTTGAATGTGCTCGAAGCGTTCCGAAAAGCGTTGACCACCTGGGGAAGATGGGTTGACTCCAATGTCAATCCAAGGAAGAGCATGGTTTTCTTCAGAGGATATTCCGCTTCTCATTTCAGGTACAATTAACAACAGCTGTGTCGAAATTCGGAACAACTATATCGAAAACCTAGGAGAGAACAGATCCATTGTCATGTCTGATATTCCTAGTTAGTTCCAACTTACAGAACCCTTGTATTATCCATCAAATTGTGTTCTGTTTTTGTCATGTCTGGTAATGCTTCTTAACCTATTAGTGTGCTTGTTTTTGTCACAATGTGAAGTGGCGGCCAATGGAACTCGGGCGGAGCGTGCGACAACGAAGTCGAGCCGATCAAGAACTCGACGTACCTGACAGAGTACCCGGACAAGATGGTGGTGCTGGAGAAGGTACTGAGAGGGATGAAAACCTCGGTGAAGTACCTGAACGTGACGAGGATGACCGATTACAGGAAAGACGGGCACCCGTCGATGTACAGGAAGCAGAAGCTATCAGAGGAGGAGAAGCAGAAGCCATTGCAGTACCAGGACTGCAGCCATTGGTGCTTACCAGGTGTGCCTGATGCTTGGAATGAGATCCTTTATGCTCAAGTATTGGTGAATGAGTACAGGAAGCAGCATTCTGTGCAGAAGAGGCATAGGTTATAAAAAAAAAAATGTCACATTTTGTATATTGGCAGCACTATAGTTTAATTAATTTTTGTTTTTATTTATTGTTTCTAAGGTTTTTGGGTTTCCATAGATAGAGAAGCAAAGTTATTGGATGTGGTAGTAATTACCTGCAAATTTGGGTATGAGAATGAAAGTAAAGAATAAAGCTTTAGTTTTATGATTAGTTATGTTTTTTAAATTGGTAATTAGCCCTTTTTTTTTTTTTGAAAAAGCAATTAATCTCATACGTATAAGAATCGTACGTAATCATCTTATCAACGACTTTTTCAACCGAATCTCCTTGTTAGTTTGTCGAGTTAGCAAAAAAAAGTACATGTGGAAGGTCCAATTCAGCTCTATTAATCTAATCAGTCGTGTATTAATCCTACACAAACCAACCCAGATCCCTAAAAACCATACTAAAAGTCGATTAGAATTGGGTAGGATTCATGACCAATTAGGTTAGTAGAGCTGAGTTGGACCTTCCACGTGTACCTTTTTTTGCCGGCTCAACATGCTGACAAGACGATTCGTTCGGACGAAAAAGTGACGGATGGGATGATTTTGTACGATTCTTTAACGTATGGGATTGGTTGATTTTTTTTCATACAAATGAGACGATGAGTGATACTCCTAATGCTAATTACCCAATGGTCTGACCGGTTTGATTGTGAATTGGTTAATGGTTATCATACTGAAAGAGGGTATATTTTGCTACCAAATCTGGAAGGATTTGCTGCCTTGATTAACCGTAATTTCTGTTCCTAATTGAGTTAGGCTTAGCTAATTTTTGATTAACCGTGATTAAGGTAATTATTTGGCTTGACTTAACCGAATTATCTTCCGTATATTCTAAAATAACCAACTAACGGAAATCCCCAAAGGAAAACAGAAGAACGTGGGTAGATGCCAAAGATTTGAGTTAGTTGACGGTGACGGTGATCCACTTTTCAAATAGCATTAATTACGGCGTCATGGGTAATTTAATTTTATTTATTGTTTTCGGCCGGAAAATTCTCCATTGAAGATGACTGACTGACTTTTACTTAATTAAGACCGATTTCCACTTTTCTCCCCTTTTCTACTTTATAGTATTATTTTGGAAAAATAACATTTCCCCCCTCTACTTTGCCAACTTTACAAATAGACCCCTATACTATAAATTACTCATTTTACCCCTCCTACTTTGACCACTTTGCCGTTTGGGTCCTTCTGTTTTGACTATCGTCTTCTTAACATTAAATCTAGACACATCCTCACACCGACAAAGAGAGAGATATCGAAGGTAGGAGATGAATGGTTGGTCAGGGAGGTATCGCGAAGGGTATTGTGAGATACGAAGGGTTTTAAAACCACACATTTTATTTATCGATTTCACATATCTAATTATATATATTTATATTATCGATTAAAAAAAAATACTTAGTAAGCTAATACATAACTACTAGAGCTAATGTAGTAGTGTAGTGAATGCGCATCAATTAACTTCACGAAGATGATAGTCGAAACAGAAGGACCCAAATGATCAAGTAGTCGAAGTAGGAGGGGATAAAATGAGCAATTTATAGTATAAGGGTCTATTTGTAAAATTGGCAAAGTAGAGGGGGGGAAATGTTATTTTGTGAGTTAATTGTGTTAACGATGGTCACATGGAAGGGATATAGCCGTATTGGGATGTATAATAAAGGGTATAATAAAGGAAGAAGGGACCGATTTGGGTGGGAGATTAGGTACCGGTTTAGGTACTTCGGCCAGATGATTGGGCATCTTAGGAATGATGTGGCGGTTGAGTTGGCAAGTCCATATAGGCGGATGGATGGAATAATGGATGTTCGTAGCTAACAGTGACTTTCTGGATAATGAGTCAAAGTCTGGTAATGTCGACAACAAATTTTTTTTTAATTTAGTGACTTTCAGGTTATTTGGTTAAAGTTCAGTGACCAACCCGAATGTTGGTCATGGGAAAGTGCTGGTTCAAATGATTCTAAGCTTCTTGGCTCTTCTCACAGATGCTGGTGAGATTTCCCATCATTATTCCTTGGAGGTGATGGGCTGGATGGATTAGTGGGCCGGATCAAAACTGTGTGGGCTGGATTACTTTTGCTGGATTCGGAGCCCCGGTTTCCTGGCCCAATTCCCCAATTTTTATCGTCTCCTCCAAGCATTAGATTAGCTTATAAACGATTTTTTAAAAACCAAAGCTAATTTTTCCGACAAGCGGCGGCGAGCGACGACGGCGAGCTGAACTAAGGGAGCAAAGGCTGGACGCAGGCGCGGCGGATCAATTGTTTGCTTGTTGGTGCTTAAGGTAAAAGATAGCTTCGAAATTCAGTTTCTTCGTTGCTTGGATGACAACACTTTGTGATTTTAGGGTTTTCTGCTTTGGGGATTTGGAAAGTTACGCCTCGAATTCATACAAACGAGCAGATTCAGTAATCGTGAACTGAGCTTTTTCATAAAGTACACGCTTAGTTAACCTAGGATACGTGTTTAATTGAAATGCTTACTACGAATGTTTGTCTCTTTATTTACCAAATGCTCTGCGATGGCAGGTCGTATTCAAATGATGTTTCTGCTTCATATTTGTTTGTTTCCTTTGGATAAGATTGATGACCATGCTTTGGAATTGAGTTAATCAATCCTTCTTTGAAGTGTTTAAGAAGATTTGAGTTCATAATTGATGGATTTTGTTGGCAATCAGTTGATGATAGTAGCAGATGAACCTTCATCTCTGCTGGTTTATCTTGAATGGATGTTTGTGCTTAAAATTCTGGGTTTTTTTGGGAACCCTGTTTGCTGTATGAGTAGTTGGTCAAGTTATATAAGATGATTTGTTTGATTTATTGCTCCATGGAACTTTGAACTGGCTTATGTATCATAGGACGATAAAACAAGATGGAGGCATCGAAAGGGCCACAGGAAAAGCAGCAACCGAAGCCGGTAGAATCATGTCGCAAGTACAAGAAAGACGATGCGAGTTTTCTGGAGGACGTTAAAGATCACATCGATGAATTCATCAACGCGTCCATGGATGAGCACAAGTCTTGCTTCAAGAAAACCATCAATAAGGTTACAAATCAATAATTGCTGCACCTTGTTACTCAGCTGTATGAATTATGTTCTGTGTATTTTATTCGATTCTGGTCGCTGCGTTGCAGATGTTTGGAATGTCGAGGATCGTTGCGAAGAAGCAAGCTGAAGCTGAAGCTGAAGGTATCGAAAGCGTTCTTCCCCTTCAAACCAGCCTCTCGAAATGATCGACTGAAGACAGGTTATAGGGTTATGCAATAGGGTTATGCATCTACTGCATAAATCTAGACACGAACAATGTTGTTTCTGCACTTATGTATGTTCTGTGATCTATGAACATTACTTTGAATATGTACCTATCTGAATCTTACTGCAAATTAATTCCAAAATAAGAATCTATTGTTGGACTTGGGCCAGTGCAGAAATGGGCCTACCCAACGTTAATGCAGAAATGGGCCGACCCAACAATAACCCAGCCCAATTAAAATGAACCTCGGTCTGATTTTGTGGTCCACGAATCCATAACTTTACCGACATTTGTTTTAATAAGAAAAAACAAAATAAAAATTAAATTTTACTTTATTTATTTATTTAACGTGAGGTTCGAAATTAATATTCTAGGCTGCGACAATAGGAATAATAATATTTTCTATACTTTCGAGATTTACAGCAACCAACATTCTATATCTCGCGTGATCGTCGCCTAGAACAATATCCGAGAAAGTCTTGTCGTTTGGACCAACTCTGAGTCAACTTGTATATATAATAAGAATGATGTAGTAGTTAGTTATAGCGATGTTTAGAGCGAGTTTGTGGGTAATATGTGGAAATAGTGTAAGTATCGAAGCAGTGTTCCCTTCTCTAATCTGTCCTATTTGCACGAGTCTGCACAGGTATTTATAATCTTAGCGAAATCGTTAGTATCACCCTATTGGTTGGGTGTACGGAGTCGCATGTCGCCATTGATGGGGCTTCTTCCATCGAGATGTCGCCACGTACCCCCTTCGCCTAGGGTCTGGCCTCCTAGGCGCCCGACCTGAATTGTTGGGCTTTTGGTCGCCCGCCGCTCCTGCTGCTAAGAGATTCGTGGGCTTTGGACCTTTTCCATATGCTGTTTAAGGGCCGCCTAGTGTATTCTGGACTTCTCAGCGGACCTATCAAATTATATTTTCCTTGATATTATTCAAGTACCTAAATTAAAACAATATCCTCATCTCTCACTTCTCATCCACACTTTTTTTTTTTTTTCCTTTTGGGTTTTTATTAATTGAAAAAAATTCCGTCAACTTGCTTTAATTAAACTTTAATTTTATTTAATTTTATGGATATACAATGGATGGACAAGGACCAATCAGAGAGAAGCTATCGTGGTCCCTTATTATTATTATTAATAATAATATATTATATGGATTTCGGATCTTTGGGTCGGGTCAGTTTGGTCTGGTCCCCATAAAATTATATAATTGCATGCATGGCCAAACTTGGCCACCTTAATTCCCTCGTTCATCAAATACTTTCCCTTCAATTTATTAATAATAAAGAAGAAGCCGATGCTGATGCCCTAACGTCAACGTTAGTGTCGGCCCTAAAGTCAACGTTAGTGTCGTGTGTTTGAAACTAAAAAACATGACATGCTATACGATCATGGCTCACGTATGCAAATAATTATCCTTATCACTTAGGGAGAATGTCGATCTTCTCCTTGGACCACTCGAAGTTGAAGAAGCGGAACGACTTGGCAGAGTCTCGAGAGTATGGGGATGATGAGAAACGAGACTTTAATGGTTGTATAGGATTTGAGAGATTGAAGTTATTCATCCACAATGGCGGAATCAGGATTGGTATACGGGGGGAGCCAAATTTTAAACTGGAAATGGGTGCAACCGGTAAAAAAAAAATTCTTCGGATCGGATGATTGTAGAAAAACTTCATGAATCTAATATTATGTAAAAATACACAAGAAATTGTTTGATTATAAGTTTCTTAATAAGTAAAAAAGAATTATATGTGCCACCGGCAATTTTTTCTTCAAATTTGAATGATTTATGATCAAATATTGTAATTATTAGATATTATAAGTTAATTCTGAGTAACTATTACATAAAATTTAAGACAACATTTCACCGAAACATCGTAGTGGGGGAGCCGGACTTCAAATACCCCGAAGCCAAACTCCGAAAATACCAAATATTACATATAGTTTTACACTCGATACCGGAGGAGGGGGCGTCGTGGCTCCCCCTGTCTCCGCCATTGTTCATACATATAAGGGTCGTTCGTTAGGGATTGGGGTGGGAGATTGGGTTGAATTGGGGCCTGTTAGAGAATTCGTTGAAATAGCTCGTTCGGCATGTTGAATTGAAGAGGGAATTGTGGAGATTTCAGATTCTCCACTGTGGGACCCACAGAGAATTGGGGTGTATTTCAATTCTCCAATGGAGGGAAGAGAATTTGGGAGAATTGGTTATTTTTATTATTTTATAATTTAGTTTTAATTTTTATTTTAATTTATTAATATCAATTCTCCACTTCAAAATCTCTCACATTCTCTCCTCCGAACGGTCTACTTTCGAAAGAGACAATTCTCTCCAATTCTCTATCTAATTGAATTCTCTAACTAATTCAATTCTCCCTCTTCCAATTCCACTTGACGAACGACCCATATATACACAAATAAGACAATCATTTGATTGAACGCTAACATTGACGCAAGATGTCATTAGATATGTACAATGCTAATTTATCTGATTTATTATTGATGTATTAGTCTCGTTACAATATACTTGATGGGTTTTGAAATTTATTTGATTGTGAATGAAAGTCTTGTGACTAATCGATCGATGACCAAATTGTTCAAAGTTGAAACCTTGTGACTAATTGAATCTTTACCCAAATCGCCATTTTCTAAGTACTAGACTTTGACAAGTCGTCAACCAATTAGCACCCAAGCAATTTCCTAGGCGTTGACTAATGTTATTTAAATGATGTGTTAGGTCAAAACCCTCGAACCAAATTTGTGGAATGAATTAACAGACGACTCTTTAATTGACCAATGACTAATCACAAGTCAAACTCACTAATCATAATTTGATAAGTCAAAATAGTACTCTTTTCAATTCAATTGTATCATATGATCAGTCAATCATAGCTTTGAAAAACATAATTAGTCATCAATACAATAATCAATTCAATTGATTACCAAACCCAAAAAACAAAAAAGACTCGATCTTTGATTCTATCTTCTTTCTATTTCTTTCACACCATGGTAGCTAGTCAAAGAAAGCTTAAACAAAAAGGAAACATTCATCAACCAACAACCACTCTTTCAAAACCTAACCACAAAACCCTACATCATTCATCATCATCATCATCAAGCATCATAAATACCAAAGGCAGAAACTTACAAAGCTAGATATTTACAGCTGGGGGTTCTTCTGTCCTTGACTATTTCTGGACAAGTCATGAATCAGCAGGCTTGTTAGGTTGCTTCTGCTGAGACATTTGTAGCTGCTGCACATCAGAAAATGGGTACATCCTACTACCATTACTGCTACTGCATCCAAGCTTGTTACCTAGTGACAGTATCGTTGATGAGTTGTTGTTGGTTTGGTTCCCGCCGGAGGAGGAGGGTTTGGCGGCGGGGGCGGCCGTCGTGGTGGTGGCGACGCGCTCACATGAAGGACACATGGTGAGAGTGGTGGCAGGGGGTTGCATGTAGAAAGGCTGAGAAGTCTTCAGAGTTCTTAATTCCTGCAGTTCCTTTTGTAACCTCCTGTTCTCCTCTGTCAGTGTCTCGCAGCACCTCTTTAAATACTCACAGTCCACCTCTGTTTGCTTCAGCTTTGTCCTGTTTTCCCACATTAGACAAAAATTTTGAATAACACCATTAGTCAGTTATATGTATATTGATTCAGTATTTTCAATTATTTGTCCACCTTCCATTGCTCGGAAGAAAACAAAAGCTACACAGAAGATAACAAAAGATATGCACCAACCAACAACTATCAATCAATCATATCTCAGCGTTTCATTTCACCACATATCACTAGATGATGATGCAAATGGAAATGGAAATTACCTGGCCCGTCTGTTCTGAAACCATACTTCAACTTGCCGTGGCCGTAGATTCAATTGCTTAGCAAGGGCTTGCTTTTGCTTCTGCAGATTGAATAGGGTTGTTGTTACTTTTTGAGCTTTCTGCAGTAATTGATTTTATAAACAAAAAAGACTTACTGGGTTGAGGGTGCTGTGTTCTTTGAAGCTCTCTTCAAGAAAAGCAGATTGGTCTTTAGAGAGTCTGAGTTTCTTCCGGGTCGACCCGTTTTCATCATCGTCGCTAGCTCTAGAACCCGCTCTTTCACCCTCCAAATCTCTCTTGCTTCCAAGGCCGATCCCGAAATCCATCTGAAAAGACGACGCCGCGCTGTTTGGAGACGACAGAGACGCGCCGTCGTCCCCTTCCTCGGCCGACAAACGGTTAACATCGACCCGACGAGACCCGTGCTCCGAACTCGTCACTGCGGCATTTCATCGAACACCATCAGTGCCAAAAACGGAAAAACCACAAAACTCAACTAAAAAAAATCGTTTAAACTAGAAAAAAAAAACCTAAAATCAGCGCAAAGAAGGACTTACGAGCTGGATCGGTGACAAGCCAGGGAAATCGGACCTCCGGCGCCGCTGCGGCGGCGCCGGAGGGCCGCTTAGCGACGGGGGAGAAAGGAAGCAGATCGAGCTGGAGAGGAAGCTGCGGATGACCTGCCGGAGATACACGAGCGCTTCCATCAATAGTCTCCCGGCTGCCGGCGGGAGAAGTCGGAGCTGCTGCTGCAGCTCCGCCTGAACCACCTATGCCGAAGCTGAGATGATGATCTGTGGTGGAGATTCTGGAGGCTGATTTGTCGAGGAACTTGAAGGGTTTCGAAGCATCGCCCAAGCTCAGAGCAAGCTCCATTGATTGGAAGGAGAGAGAGAAAACAAAGGAAGGGGAAAACCTGAGAAGAAAGTGAAGAAGAAGGCTCTATCCAGAGTATTTAAATGAAGATAAAGAAAGGAAAATAAAAATAAATAAAAGAAAATGATAATTACATTTGTAAATAATCCTGCTTTATTATTGAATAATAATAATATTATTATTTATTTATTTTTCTTTTGTGTTTGTTAAAAAGGCAGTTTTTAATTTTATTTTTGGCATATTGCTTTTACTGTTGGCCAGTAAAAGATTTGACCGACAAATAGAGGTTGACAATCACACGTGAATTCATATATTTATATCAAAAATTAATTATTAATTATATTATTATACACAAATGGAACGGTCCACACGAGATTTTCACTTCGTTCCACTTTCTTTTTTGTGTGTATACCCAAAAATCAGGGTGATTTGAAGTTTGATCAAACCGGTTAATTTACAACCCAAGGAATCGAGTTGCGGATCTTCTCGCGCACCATGGGCACACTCTTAGCTTAGGCTCTCATCTTGACTTTTCTTGCTCTGCTGAGATTGAGCGTGCTATTGCCAGCGACATTTTTGGGGTTTGATTCGTTCTAATGATTAAGGGTGCCCCGCACACGCTTTTTTACCAAAAAAAAAAAAAAACAACCCAAGTACAACATCGGCAAACTAGGAGAAGTTTGTCTTGCATAAAAGATCCACCAACTATACTAGTATGAGGCCTTTTGGGAGGGAACCCAAAAACATATTCATGCGGGTATGACCCAAAGCGGACAATATCATACTAGCGTGGCCTGTTGGTGGTGGGGCGATCCTTACAGTTGGCCCTATGATCCATGTGAAATATCGTTATTTGAGTAACGAATCAAATTAAATAATTTTGAGTCGGATTCAATTAATAATAATGAAGTGTATGTATAGTTTTTTTTTTTACAAGAAATATAGAAATTAATGTGATTAGAATTGAATGAATATTGAAGAGCAAGAGATTTAAAGGTTACATTATTATTATACAAAAAGATTATATGTACTATATTAAAAAACTTAAAAACATGAAAAATTCAAAAAATTGAAGTGATTATTGTCATCATGAAGAGCAACATATCTCATCATCATACTTAATTATATGCATATAATCATCACCATTATTCCCAAACATAATCATTCTCCACGCAAATGCAATCTTCTTGTCTTCCATGTTTTCCTTCCTATAATTATACCCAAAATTAAGCACGTCCAATGATTAATGATTTAATTAATTACACTAATACCCATGAAACTAGAGATATAAAAAAAATGTATGAATAAAAGTTAATAAAATTTAAAAAAATTGTAATGATAAACAAGGCATAAGTCCTCGTTCGGCTTGTTAGAAGTCGGATTTTTTCATACCAAACAAAAATAGCCGTGACACAATCTAGATCTTATCATAGTTCGCATTCAATACTTCGTTAACTGGTGACACATTGAAAACCTAATTAGTCAAGAAGTTTTTTTATTCAAGAGAGTTAACTCAGCTCATTTGTCGTACTTTGAATATTTTTCACTGCTATTAAATTTTTTAACTATATATATTTTTAAGCAAAATCTCAAACATTACAATAATCCCTTAATTTAATTTAGTTACTAGATTATGTAGCTATGATGATAAGATATGCGCGTGTCACTTTAATATGCATACTATAACTTAATGATTGAACTCTTAATCAGATCTATAGACTCGGTCATCAATCATCATTGATAGCTAAATTTCTCACAGAATATTTTCAAAGAAAAAAAAAATTAGCAAATGATCGAAGACTAACATTTAAAGTTGAGATTAGCGTGACCCGACCCGACCCGACCCGACTATATAATTTTCAAACATTTATCTTTAATCAAGTGCTTTTGGGAGCAAGGGAGGGGACAAAGGGACCAATCTTTTACTTCTTCAATAAAGTTTAGTAAAAGGGATTTCCTTTGCACAAATTTTCTAGTGAAACAAAAGCAAACCAAAAATCCCCTCTTTGTGTCTATGTGTTTTTTTATGTGTGCGACTTTCATTGAGTGAGCCAACCAATATACATAAAGCTATGTTGCATCATTATTTGAAGCCCATCATTAAAACAAAAGGCCAAGTGAAATTGGGTATCCTATGATTCCAACAACATCGATAGGGGTGCTGGGTGTCGCAGATAATAATAGTGTTACAAATATCAATTATTTGTTATTGTGTTTTCATGTCGTTTTAATTTTGTAGTAGCTAAAGATTAATTTTGTTGTAGTGCTCTATGGTGTAAAACCATTTCGGTTCTAGCCAACTTGCTCTTATTTTCTTAAATAAATATTTTTATTTTTATGCATTGAAAGTCCAATTTAGAGAAATTTCGTTCGACCGGTTGAATTAATTTCTAATAAAACATGAGAATAATAATAATAGCTATTAAAAGTACTAAGAAATCCTCATTTTCCCCTCACTTTTTTCATACGACACTCATCATTTCATCTCTCATTTTCATAAATGACTTATCATGAAAAATTATGAAATAAAATAAAAGTTTAAAACATTAATTTTTACTTTTCGTTAAATTAGAGAACGGACTGCTTTAGTAAAAAAAACAGAATTCGCTAGTAAAAAAGAACTATGTTAGTAAAAAAATGACCTGTGTTAGTATAAAACGGACTGCATTAGTAAATACGAATTGCAAGGGCATAGTTATTCATTTATGTAAAAATACATGCTGCGTACATTAAAACACGAACAACAAATAGCAACCGTTATAATCATATATTAGCAAAAAAAAAAAACTTTTATTTCTTTCTAGAAACAAAAATAAAATTATTATGTACCTAAAAATAAAATTAATATAATTCTCGGTTGAGTCGAGGAGAGAAAACCGGTTAACCAGAAGGATGAGTTGGGTTATAAATGTGAAGGGACAGCAGGGCAGGGGGTGGTCCCGTACGCGTGGGGAGTGGGGCCCAGTAGAGGGGTCAGAAATGTCATGCTTTTGGGATCCTAGCAATAATTGAACTCATGCAGGCTTTTAATTATAATGAATAAATAATAATGAGAGACCATCCTACTCATCACCAGTTTGTGAATTGACTATCTTACCCCCCACAATCTGAAATTAAATAAACAAAATAAAAATAATAATTATATTCAGAGGGTCAAACACTGTTTAACCAGACCAATGAGGTGACGACACGTCTTTATTATTATTTGTTATTGTGGAATTAAAATAAAACAGGTTTGAAGGCTTAATATCCATTTTGGCCCTTTACTTACCGTGTTTGTAGCAATGTGGTTATCAACTTTTAAAATGTAACGTACGTATCATTAACTCATTTCGGTTGTAATATATTAGCTGTTTCGGTATCTTTCAATTCAAAATATAACGTTAAGTTGGTGAATCACTATGTCAACTCATCGTATATTTCCACATCAACCATGTCATGTCATTAATTTTTTGTTTCTTGAACTCAGTCCATTCAAACTCCCCCAACCAAATCGACTTAAGATGAAACCTTTTCAAATCGTTACCCAGTCCATTTAGGGCCTCTTCCTTAGCTGCTCCAACTGTGGAGGTACGGTCAACTAATCCCCTGATCATTGACCGCCTGTTTGGTGATCTTCTAGTAGGCCTTGCAGGGCCCACAGTCACCAGACTGGGACCTATCAAGGTTCACTCGAACTCTCTCTCAATTTTGCTAATATATGGTGTGTGAAAACCCTTGAAAGAAGCCAAGATATGGGGGAATTCTAGCTAAGCTAGGTTGCAAATAATACTTTATCTTAGGAAATAGATGCTAAATAATTGTTTAATTACCTAATCAAAACGAATTGATCAATTATTGATTGTTTTTTAAGCCTAGAAAAGTAGAGTAACCCTAAGTAATCACGATTAGAGGGCTAAGCCAATAATTAAAAGGGGGCAGCAGACACATGCACAATGAAATGTGGGCGTAGGGTTTGGGTTCAAATACTTAAAAGGTCCCGAAACTATAGGACGAGTTATAAACTCGTCCTAAAACTTTAATCCGTTACAGAGTGGTCCTATTACTATGAAACATGTTACAGAGTAGTCATAATGACGTCATAAGTGTACTTTTTCAGCCATTTTGCCACGTCACCATGGACATGTCATCGAAAATATACTTTAAAATTCATCTTAAATTGATTCAAATCTAAAATTATATCAATTACACTAGATTTAATTTTTGAACCAAAGTTTATAAGGTATATGAGTTAAGATTTAGATTTGAATCGTATTGTTGAATTTTGAATTATCTTTTAGATGACATGGCGAAATGGCTGAAAAAGTACACTTATGACGTCATTAGGACTACTCTGTAACATGTTTCATAGTAATAGAACTACTCTGTAACGGATTAAAGTTTTAGGACGAGTTTGTAACTCGCCCTATAGTTTCGGGACCTTTAAAGTATTTGACCCGTAGGGTTTGTTTGGTAAAATTGAATTATTAATATTTTTTTTTATAATTGCGCTTTAGATTATAGATAAGATGGTCCAATCCAAAGATCTTCATGAGCATGCTTTGATATCTCACATCATGAGTTTAAATTCCTATACCATATTATTATTATTATTATTATTATTATTTTATTATTATTATTAAAAGTAGTCAACTTTGACTAATTTCATCATTTGTTCCATTTCTCAATTTTGAAAAATGAAGAATTAAATTTCGGTTGAATCTCGAGTTGCTAATCTCATCTTGGTCCATCAAAGAAAGTGAAGAATGTGAAACTCGAGTTTGACATTAATTTTTTCGGTGAATCTGTTTATGATCCTTGTACACACTTATGGGGGGATTTTACACAAAGTGTTGTACCTATATTTATAAGTAGTTTTTTTCATTTCTACAAAGACAATGAAATAACTAAATATTTGCAAATTATTTAGAATGATTATGATTACATTAATTCAAGTTCCCGTTGGAACGTGGCACCATAACTCGTTTTGAGCTGGTGGGATTGACATAACTAGGACCTAAGATGGCTCGGACACGAGCTTAGGAAAGTGTGCCTACAAATAGACTCGACAATGAGACCTAGTTTCATCCAAACTCCAAAATCCATACGCCCATACTTCACTCTGGTCACAAACATCTATATATATCTATCAACTAATTTGGAGGATATACAACCTCATTCACACTTATCAATTCACCGCAGATTTCCTTGAACAACACGAATTCTTCATCTTTTAATTACACTATGTTGATGTTTCAAACTCGCGACTTTCTTATTGATCAGTGTCGTGTGATATTTGTATCCTGAGGTGACATTTTCTTCACAAAATTCTTATTTTAAAAAGGGTTACCCTCATTAATTATACACATAAGTGGTATGATGCATGTATATATAATAATACTCGCATGGGTTGGCCCGTGAGGTTAGATCATATGGGTAGCTTTAGGACGGCAAAGAGTTAATCACGTGAGATGAGTAATGATGAGTGTTATTAATTTAATGATCACTTTGTTACGAACCAATACGTTAGTGACCAAAATAGATAATAACCCAAAATTATTTTAGAAGGGAAGATGGGGACCGTGTGCACCGTGGAAAGGAGACAGTCTACGCTGCTCCAATCATTGGTTGATACTATATATTATCATCTCAATTATGGCTTAATACTCATTTTTGGTCATTAACGTATGTGGGTTGTTACAGAGTGGTCATTAAACCTTTAAAATGTGACATACTGATCATTAACCTATAAGGTTTGTAACATTGTTGTCATTCTGTCAACTCACTAGCCAGTCTGCGTTAAAGTGTTGATATCATCATGCCAACTCAGCATTTTTTTTTTCACGTGACAAAGCACGAGGAAGATTCATGAGCTATGTGAAATAGTTCAACCTTAACTGACATGACGCGTTTTGGGGGTGTAGTGGTGGGGGGTTTTGATCTTGAGAGGAGGAGGTAATGAGTTCGAATCCCACCAACACCCAAAAACAAAATCCGTGAGGGTTGGGCCTAAAGCGGACAATATATTGTCAGAAAAGGTTGGGATGTTACAATTCATTTAGACTTAAACCAACCAACTAATTAGTCGACCAACCATCACCCAAAACCCCACTTTCCTCCACTCCATCTTCTTCCTCGGGATCGATCGTTACTCCTCCGATGACTCCCATCCTCAGTTGGGTAGTGGGTTTGGGTTGAGTCAGTGGTGGATTATAGGTGACGTGAAAAAATGGCTGAATTGACATGTTGATATCAGCCCTTAACGAAAATTTTGGATGGAGAGTTAACGGAATGATCATAATGCTACAAGATGTATATCCTATATGATAGATAATAGGATTGGAAAGTGGGGTTGTGGGTTATCACTAGAGTCCAACAAAGATCCCATCCCCAATTCTCCAATCTAATCCCAACCGACCATCAATCTGATCTCATCCTTCCAATTATTGGATCTCTCTATCTAAACAATAACACATCTGATCTGATCTAATCATCCAGATGTCAAAGACAAGACACAACCTCCACTCTACTATACCACTTATTAATTGCAATGGCTGAACAAGGGATCGTTTGGTATAGAAGAAATATTGTTGAGCTTGTTGAAAAGTCTGTATCATGATGTATTATCATATGTTTATAGTTTCACATAGTCGAGTTTGTGTATTTCAGATAGCCAGAGTTTTTTTACTGTCTCTAGAATGTGTGTTCTGAGAATTTCAAATTTATAAGAAATTCTGACTTTCCCCGGACATAAGCATTTCCCAATTATTTTCTTTACCAAATATAAGTACCAAACAAGATAATCTAACATCCTCTAAGTCTCTATATATAGGTAGGGGAAGGTGGCTTTTTTTGGGACGAGGGTTTTTGTTGTTTGCCTCGGTGTATAGGGCTCGGATATAACCCGTGATGGCAGTGTTATGCCTTGAGTGCACCGTCAATTTTTTGGGAAGCCAACATAGGGTTGTTATTTCAGTTGTGGAACACTTTTGGGGTGGTCCGTGTGTATATGTTGGTTTGCTTGTTTGTTTAATGAGAAATTTCTACCATTTATATTTAATAAAAAAAACATTCTCTAAGTCACTAGCGGGTCCAGGATGGATAAGAACACTTTGACATATAAAAAATAAAAAAAAATGAATAATGGACCAAATTTGAAAAATCACTTATATATACGAAAATACATATATAGTTTAGTAGCTCATGTAGTCGTGGAATGGGCCGCAACTCGAGAAACCCCACCCCGAAATCTACCTACTTCTCGAGCATCGAACAAACACCTTTTCATCGATTCGTTCACCTATTCTCATACTCCTAATTGTTAATTCAACATTCCAAACAACACCCATCAAAGAGAGAAGTGAAGTGAGCATTCATTGGAACAGATGCATCATGCATGCAGCAGTAGTAGTGATGGCACTAATAATTGATAGGTGAGAGAGAGATGAATCAAACAGCAGAGAGAAACAGAGAAGATCTTCCAGAAAAAAGCTGCCATGGAGATTTCTGTGTAGAGAGGAAGGAGATGTTTAGTCATAGCAACTATAAATTAAAGAACTATAGCTTTTAAAAGCTAAGGCCTGAAATTGAAATTGAAACAGAGCTACTTAGCCATGAGCAGCAGCAGCTGGAGTTGATGTGATGCTGCAGCAGGATAGGGATGGCTTTGTTTCCTGCACCTAATTGTCTGCAGACAGCATTTGTGTCTCGAGATCTGCTGAAGAAAGGCTTAGTATCCATTTTGGTCATTAGTTTATAAAGGTTGTGGCAAAGTGGTCATCGTTAATCTTTACTTTGTAACCTAGTTGTCATCACTGACGTATTTGTAATCGTGACATTGTGGTTATTCTGACAATTCTTCTTCCATTAATTGTTGATATTATCAAGCCAATTGATCATCAATGTTGTCCACCTCATCCAATATCATGTCACCTATACAGTATATAAAAAAGTTAGATTTTAGTTACTATAGATTACAATATCATGAAAATGCAGTAAAAATAGTTGGTGCCATATTTTTCTATAGTGATTTGTTGTAGTTATACTATTTGCGAGAAACACTATTTTCAACGGGGATGCTGAGTGTTTCAAATAGTATTTGCTACAGCAAATCACTATAGAAAATAGTGATTGTTGTTGCATAACAATCACTATTTTGTTATTGCATTTTCATGCTGTTGTAATTTATATAGTAGGTGCTAATTCACCATATAGACTCAACTTAACTAACTAATCCAACTCAAGATAACCGACAAGGAGAAGATGTAAACATGGCATAGCAATCTAGGCTTTTTGTTTTTTTTTTTTGTTAAGAGGGTGAATCTAGAGTTGAATTGGTTAGTTGGGTTGAGTCTAGGATGAATTAGCTGGCATGACAAGGAGAAGATGTAGTGCTAAATTCACCCCATACTCAACTCAGCTAGCAAATCCAACTCAATCTAACCGATAAAGATAAGGTGTAAACATGAGACAAGGTGAATCTAAGGTTGAATTGGTTATAAGTTGAGTTCATTCTAGGATGAATTAGGTGGCATGACGTGCAATGACGTTGAAAAAATTGATGGGTTGGCTTGATGATATCAACAATTAACAGCAATTTTGAAGAAGAATTGACAGAATGACCATAATGCTACAACTCCAAATAGAGTCAGTTGCAACTAGACTATAAATTAAAGTTTAATGGCCACTTTGTTACAACCCGGTAGGTTAATGACCAAAATGGATATTAAGCAATGTGAAGAAAAAAAGAGAGAAACAAAGAAAGAAGAGGATACTTTATTGCAATCATTATAGGGGTGGTTTGGTTGATGGAATTGGGTCTGGGAATTGGATTTCAATTCTCGTCCCAATGAGAATTGTAGTGCAATTATTTGAGTTAATTCCCAATGGATTGGGAATTGGGTCTCAATTCCCGGACCCAATTCCATCAACCAAACGGTGTAATTGGTTTTGTTCTTTTGATGCTGTTTTGCTTTCCATGTCCGGTCATCTATCTAAACTAGTTACTCTACCAGCAGCGGCAGAGCTACTTGCACCGCCGTGGCTCCACCACCACCGCCCATCAACCGTCCTTTTCTTGGATTGCTCTATAATTGCTCTTATCATACATAAGTCTTTCAGTTTTTTTGGATGAGGATTTCATTCTTTCTTCGATATAATGTTATGTTTTCGGGCCGTTTGATATTTGAGATTGTGTTATGTTTCACCGAATCTAAAATTTTAGTGGTTGTTTCTCGGTTCGGGTTTAGAACGAGGAATAGATCAATTTTGTTGCATTTTCGAATTCTTTCGTTTTTTTCGTCTCTGGTTGTCTGTCTAATATATCTGGAACTGAATTTCTTCATTTCCTCCTGAATTCGGCTACAACATACGGATATTAAATTAATTTACATGGTTCTGTAAATTAGAGACATAATGATTAGAGATTTCGTAGCAGGCTACTAGTTATTTTTGTCAACTGGTTCTTAAAATGGGCATCATTAGTTTTTGCCTGATCTGTAAAACAGTAAAACTTGAGGCACTTTTGGAGGAAATACATATAAATATGATGACCAAACTGTAAGATAAGAATGAGTTGCAATGATTTCGGTCTACACCTTGCATGATTTTGGTGACTCTTTTCTATGATTATCAAACCATTGAGTTGATAAATAAAGGGTCCATACCCATTGCATATTTATTGTTGTCTAACCCTCTCCAAACCACTCGGGTTATTGGGATGTACGGTTATTTTTGACATGGGTCAAATACTTAAAACGTCCCGAAATTATAGGGGTGGGTTACAAACTAGTCCTAAAACTTTAATCTGTTACAGAGTGATCCTATTACTTTGAAATGGGTTACAAACTAGTCCTAATGACGTCATTAGTGTACTTTTCTAGCCATTTTGCCACGTCAACATTGACACGTCATCAAAAATATAATTTAAAATTTATCTTAAAATTTAAAATTAAATCAATCTAACTCACTAGATTTAGTTTTGAATCATATTTTATAAGTTAGATGAGTTTAAATTTAGATTTGAATTAGATTGTTGAATTTTAAATTATGTTTTTGAAGAAATGTCAACGATGATGTGGTGAAATGGCTGAAAAAGTACATTGATGACGTCATTAGGACTAATCTGTAACACATTTCATAGTAATAGGACCACTCTGTAACTAATTAAAGTTTTAGGACTGGTTTGTAACCCACCCTATAGTTTCGGGACGTTTTGAGTATTTGACCCTTTTTGACATAATACAGGGACTTTGATAAGGGGCGGAGCCAGGGCTTCAAGCGAATTCCCTAGACCCCACTTGAAAAAATATATGTCAAATTGTAATATAAATGCTTATAATTGAATATTGGACCCCACTTGGACTAGATCGTAATTTTTATATATTATTCGATCATTTCAAAGATTTTTTTATTATGGACCCCCACTTGATAGAATTTCTGGCTACGCCACTACCTTTGATGGCTGAAAGGTCTTGGCATCGAATCTCGGTAGCCCCCTATATAACAATTTGTATTGCATAAGGCTTGATTAACCTTTGCAAACTTCAATCCCCTTTCACGAGCATTCGTTTAAGGGACATGTTAGTGAATAATAAAAGATCCAAAACCCCTCTTCCAACAACTCAAATTATTGATCGAGACCTAATCGGTTGTTGACATATAGTAATATTAAACATTTCCCACACCACTTTTTTATAGATATTCTCGTGTTTTCAAAGATAAATGATGAGTATGAACATGATAATAACAGATTTGACATGCTTTAAATCCGAAAATTATCACAAATTATCATTAGAGAGAATTCAATTATCATGATAGCAATGATTATTATGTTTATTTAATCTAAGTACGTAGTGTAATGTTTGTGCTATCATTACACGTTAGAGAGACTGACGGTCAGATGATGCTATCCGCTGGTGCGTACGGATTGTGCTATCCGCACCAGAAAAAAAATCGTAAGTACGTAGTGTAATGTTTGTGTTGTGCTGGTAAAGAAAGGGACATGAGTCCGCCACCTATACTATAAATAGCTCATTTTACCCCATCCTACTTTGACTACTTTGCAGTTTTGGTCCTTTCGTTTCAACCTTCGTCTTCTTAATATTAAATCTAGACACATTCACACACCGACAAAGAGAGATATCAGATGTAGGAGATGGACAGTTGGTTAAGGAGGTAATTTGGGGAGGTATCACGAAGAGTATGGTGAAATACAGAGAATTTTAAAACCACATTTTATTCGTCGATTTCATCCTATCTAACCACATGTATACATATATTCCCAATTTAAAACACTTAGTAAGCTAATAAATGACTATTGAAGCTAACGTGGTTTTCTAGAATGCCATCAATTAACGTTACGAAGAATAAAGTTGGAATGGAGGGACCCAAATGACAAAGTGGTCAAAGTATAAGGGGGTAAAACGAGCAATTTATAGTATAGGGGGCTATTTGTTAAGTTTGCAAAGTAGAGGGCACCAAAGTGCTATTTTCCCTAAATATAAATAATGGCGTTAATGATGGGCTTATAAATTAATAATAATTGAGGTACAGGTGAAGGAATGATGGGTCATGTGATGACTGAAAGGAGTTTCAGTCAAAGCATGAGGATCAAAGTACACTTTTGTTTATTTTGGAATGTGAATGTAAATGTAAATTTTTAGGCCTAATACCCTCAGATGTCACGAACTATTGCGTTATTACTCGCGTATATACCACGTAAGCTCTATCTGGAGGGCGTCACCAACTATTGAATCTCGTGTTCCAAATAACACGCCGTTAGATTTTAGACATTTCCGTCAACGACCGTCAACTGACGTGGCAAGTCCATGTTATGTGGCACGGCCATCGCACGAGGAGGAATAAGACCAGCACCATGTCAGCAAAAAATAAAATAAAAAGAAATACTTTAATGAAATAAAATAACAAATTATGCAATATTTAATAATTTTTTAAAACTAAAAAATAAAAATGAAACTCAATCCCTCCGACGACGACCCTCCTCCTCCCTCACCGGCGCCGCCGGCCGCCTCCGACCACCACTTCCTCCCCCAAAATCGCCACCACCGTCTCCTTCTCCCCGAACAAACGGAAGCTCCTCGCCGACCAACTCAACACCAAGAAACCCAAACTCTCCCCTCACACTCACACCCCAATCCTCACCGCCACCGTCGCCGCCTCTGTTCTCTCCATGCGCCTTAATCGCCGCGGTCTCGGTCTGCTTAACAATCCCAACTTTATACCCGACGCTCACCAGCCTTCACTCCATTAGCTAGATCCAAAATTGGATATAGTGAGAAATGAATGTCATTAATCTCCAGATCGAGAAACTGCTCTGAAGTCTGATTCGAGTAAACCAAATCGAATTGTCAAAGATGCGACGATTGAAATTCGAAACTCCCAATCACAATCCAAATTCCAGAAACGAGAGTAGAAGAAGAACTTACGAAGCAGTCGTCGTCGATGTCGTTCCTGTTGTGGAGCTCGTAGTCGAAGCCATCGGGGACTTTGATGACCTTGGAAGGGTCACCGTCCTGGACGATGATGAGGTGGTAAGGCTGGAAGAAGGGCCTCCACAGCTCAAGGAAGAAGGGCCTCCACAGCTCGAGGCGACGACGGCGATCTCGGATTACGGATCCTCCGTTCTCTACGGTCTCCAAGCCGCTGATAGAGATGCTGACGGTGGAGCAAGATCTGAACGCTCAGATCGGAGCGGCGATGTGTCTTGCGGCGGCGATTGAGGCGGCGCCGGAGGTGAATCGTTCTCTCCCCTGTTCACGAAAGATGTAAATCGAAGTAGCACCGGCCGACAACGGTGACGATGAAAGCTACGGGGGTGACCAGGAACGGCTGACCGTTGATTCCGACCCCATCCACCGACCAGCCCTTCCGTCCTTACGATTTCAGTTTCCGACGAAGAGAGGAGAAGGAGTGGAGAAAGAGAGGGAGAAGGGAGAAGAAGGGTTTTTTTTTATTTCATTAATTTTTTATTTTTTATTTTTAAGAAATTATTAAATATTGCCACATAGGATGCCAACTAGATTAGTTTGTACAGTCAGCTAACTCCGTCTAGCCACCTGTCAAGAAAAGCATCGAAAATTAACGGCATGTTATTTGGAACACGAGATTCAATAGTTGGTGACGCCCTCCAGATAGGGTATACGTGGTATATACGCGAGTAATAACGCAATAGTTCGTGACATCTGAGGGTATTAGGCCATATTTTTATATAATTTTAATATATTAAATATATTTATCTGTATAATTATAAAAAGTTTTATTCTTTTTAAGACGAGAATTTTATTATCATTACAAAACTTATCATGATGTTCTTGTCTGGCAGTGCAAGAAGCTGGTGTTCGAGTACGGTCAAGTGATCCTTCACAATTTCTCGAGAAAACGGACATATGCACCGTTTTACATGGTGTTTTCGATTCCGAAATGGCTACATGCCGTAACAAGCCCTAACCAAGATGCTCAAAACTCGATATGGATCGACGCAAAGCACAAACCAGGCCACTACTAATGATCACAATAGTACTCTATGTACCCTAACAAGCCCTAAGTCCCTAACCAAGATGTTCGAAACTTGGGAACGATAAACCCTAACAACAATATGAATTGAGGCAAAGCACGAACGAACCACAAAATGATAAACAGCGAAAAAAGAAGGAAGAGACATCTTCTGACTATAGATTTCATTTTCACCTCATCTGAAAAAGATTCCAGCTTTTCTGTTTACCCCTTTAGTTTTAAGGTCTCTCTCTGTTCCCTTACAATTTTACCAAAGAGACTGTACATCCGGGTTCGGGTTCGGGTTGCGAAATAAGTCCCCAATACTACTACTGCTACTACTCTGTCTGTTAACTGAGGGCTTCACAACACCTTCTCCCCTTCCTTGCACACTCCATTCCTTCCTGCCCAACAAACAAAACGACGATTAACCGACTTGAAAATTACACGAACCAACAAGAACGAGAACATCCATGGACATGTGAAACTCTCCACCGAGGCAAATCAAAGTTATCGATAGTAAGGAATGATCGGGCAAAAGCTCATCAGCATAACTTACATTTGGTTTCTACAAATACAGCTACGAATCTCAACATCGTTTAGCTTAGACAAGTTGGCTCATGAGCTAGTTTACAATCTAATCTACTATAACAGATCTAGCAGACCGATTGATTAATCAACCAAACAAATTCAAAGACCCATCTGACTCGGTTCTAACGATTGTGCTACGAATCACAGACTAGATCTGCTGTAAAATGATCAATGCAGATACATAGTAAACTCTTAGAATCGACATAACTACTTGAAGTAAAATGCTGTAAAGGGGTTATTAGGATTGTGCACTCACTTGGACCAACCATTTTGAGGATGCATCTCAAATGAAAGATTAGAAGCTGCTGCATGTGGACTGCCGAAACCAATCTCGTCATGAGCATTATCTTCCTCGGGTTTGACAGAGAGATGACCTTCGTTGCCAGAAAACGGATGGGAAAATGCATTCTGCAGCCATGGTTCATTGTCATGCGAGCTAGTGACGGGACTGAACACCCCACTGTGGCCATTACCAAGATAACTGCTCCGAGGAGAGAGATTCCTTGAGAAAGCTTTGTCATCTGTCGAAAACATTGATATCATATTCTTCTGAGAGGAAGGATTCAATGTATCTTCATTGTCTGGAATACTCCTTTGGGCTGGTAAAAGCCAGCTTCCTGAGCCGCCAACCAAACCAAGGCCATCTTGACAGAGAGGAGTACTGTTCCACATTTGCCATGTCCCTTTCTCATTTACATTCACATTGTCCGTATAATGGGAATTCACATCATTAGGCTTGGGAGTGGTGGGGAACCAGTTGTGCTTCTCATCAGCAATTCGACGAGATAATGGAGACTCAATTGGAGATGGCTTACTCACTTCAGGGGATCCAGCTTTGTTTAGGGGTCGTGGCCTATCTGATGCAAAACCAGTTCCCAAGTCCAATTGGAAATTATCCAGGGACTCGGAGACAGGGCCAAGCAATGATATGGGATCAGGAACATAGCACGGATCTTCAAACCGCTTCGGTTCTTCAGTAAGGCGGAGAGCACTGGTCTCAATGGGAGATGAGAAACCTAAACTAGTTCTGCTGGACACATCAGGATACATTGGGGCAGAAAATGGTGACGGCAGGCCAAACTGAATAGGATTATCAAATGACTGTATTGTTGATGTTTGTCCTGGTAACTGTGGGTTCTGCAAGTCAGCCTGGGGTTTTGGATTTGGTCGGCCAATAACATTAGTACTTGAGGATGTCGAACGAGTAAATAATTGCTGCCATGACTTCTTAGGTCCAGCCCTTTGTTGCTCTGACGGTACCTGTCATGTAAATCTCAGCATTGTAATATTGCTAAAGATCCATTTACAAATCTCAGCACCGTGGTATTCTCATAATGTGCTCAACAAGACCTAGACAATAACAGTAACAACCATCACTAGGCCATTTGATCTTTGAAGCAAACAAAAACACGAAATTAGGAGCAAAAAATGGAGATGAACTGCAGAAAACTTGGTACAAGCATGCCACATTCAACCACTAAAAGATAGAAACCAACGGGCTCTGCATACCTAGAATATCAGCTAAGCCTATGAAATGAGAGTGATACTAATAAGTAAACATGGAAACTTACAGATCGATTAGCATTGCTATCGTCAGGGTTGATACTTGGTTTCCCAGCAAGACCAGGTGGACATGTCTCTCTCCTGTGGACAGAAGTGTGAAGTTGATCTGCAGAGCTATTGGACTTCAATTCTTTCGTAGCAGCAGCAGGATTATTAACGTTCCGTCCAAAGAAACCGTTTCCACTAAATGCTCTCGAAGGAGATAAAAATGTTCCATTCATCCTGTCAAAGTACCTGGTTCCAGCATTTCCACGGCTGAAATTGTTTATAGATGTATTCTTCGTCCCATTGCCATGTCCTACTTCACTGTTATGACCTTTACCATTCTCTGTACTGAACTTTTGTGGTTCCCTTCTCTCCATATCAGTCTTCTTGTCAAAATCTTTTCTTCTTTCACTTTCTTTACCAGATCGTTTTTTCCATCTCTTCCACATCAGAGTTACTCTTACTTGATCCCTTGTCTTTATCTCTTCTTCTCTCCTGGCGCTTCTTTTCTGCTTCCCTTTTATGATCCTTGCTGTGTGATGGTGACAACTTGCTACGGTCTTTCTCAGCCTCCATTTTCTCATCCCTTAACCTTCGACGTTCCTCAACCAACCTAGCAACCTCCTCCCGCTGCTTTCTCTCTTCTTCCTCTAAAAGCTCCCTCTCTAACCTAGCCTGTCTCTTCTCCTCAGCTTTCCTGCGAGCTTTATCCACTCTACTCTCGGAATTCTCTCCTCTTTTAGCCATAACCCCTCTACTATCCCCACTAGAAGAAGCATCGTCCTTTGACAAGCTAATCCTAAAAATCTTTCTCAGAAGCCACCTAATGCTCATGAAAAACGAAGTCAGTAGTTTGCATCCAAAATTACAACCCGCAAGTAAGAGTTATCTCCCAAACAGTTATCATCTGCTACTAACATACCACCACCACCACCACTTCTCAGCCAATAACCAAACTTCCCAGCAACAGACCCTCCAACCCAACCACCATTATCTAACCAATCCTGACTGCAAACCCATCCATTATCAGACCGAGCCTTCCCATTGAGTATTTTTCCACCCTTCCCAACCAAGTCCTTAACAATCCCAGAGTTAGGAATCCCTAATCCAGGAGGTACAGCCAGTTCCAACACTGGCCTCTTCGAAATATGGCCACAGTAAGCACACATAAACTTACCCCCTCCCGGGTTCTGATCCCTATAAGGAGTCAAGCAATTCCTACACCTTTTAGTAGCAGTTTTCCTTAGCTTCTGCAACTCAATAGCTTCAAACCTCTTCCTCTCCCTCAACCTAGCATTCCTCCTCACCCGCCAAGCAGACAGCTGAGGCATCAAAATCTCGTACCAGAAGAGAGTGATCAAAAGCACAAACACGCAAGCAAGCCTGGGGAAGTAATCTCAAATCGAAAAGCCGAGGGAAGGAGCTGAGACAAAGCCCACAATCCTATAAGGGGAATCACTAACCAAGGCAGCATCGTAGCAATCCGACGAGACCACTTCTGGATCACACAGAGTGTACACATTATCCTCTTAACCCCAAACCTATCTACCCAGTATTTGTAATCGAACCAGGAATGCAATAAACCCTAGAGAACCTCTAAAACAAATCGCAGAAATTGTACCCCCGTCGGGATGAACAAAACAACAAAAGAGCCCAAATCGCAAGCACTAACCCGAGCTGCTCCTGGAAACAACAAACAAAGACCAGAAGTTGCACCCAAGCTTGAGGAACCCTAGCAAACAGAAACAGGGCAAGGAAATTCCAAACAGAAGGAAATACAAAGGAAGAACATACCCGGCATTAACGTGCGAATAGACTAGAAGAATTTGAATGAAGAAGGCGGAAAAGCTGAAGAAATGGATTGGATTCCAAAACACGGAAAATGAGAGCATCGACTGCTTACAGATTGGGGCGTCCCCGTTTGTGCTAATACGATGGCTTATTATCTATTGTGGTCACTCACGTATTAGGTTTGTAACGTAGTGGTCATCAACTTTTTATGTGGTCATTAACTTATTGGGTTTGTTCAGTTTTGGTCATTCCGTTAAGTCCCCATCCATTTTTTTTCCGTTAAATGATGATATCAGCAATCCAATACACCATTTTTGTCCACGTCATCCATCAACTCCACATTCAACCCAACCCAATAAATCAACCCAACCAAATCTAACTCATCCCGCCGTTCCAAATCTCTCTCTCCCCCGCCGTTCCAAATCTCTCTCCCCCGCCGTTCCAAATCTTCTCTACCGACCATTGAGCTCACGAACACGACAAGCCGCCATTCTCATAATCTCTCATTCTACTTTCAACTGCCTTCAACAGAAACGACAGAGCCATTAAATTAACCTTAACTGTCTTCTTCAACTCCTCCCTCGCCACAGAACTCAAAATGAAGCCCATCATAGATCAAACTTTCTCATTGCGGCCCGAACTCAAGATGAGCTTGTGAGACAAGGCCTGGGATACATGGGCCGAATTCTATATAAATAGGTCCAATATTTGGGCACTTCAACCTATTTCGGTTTGACATTTAAATTGTTGGGAGAGAATTTTATGAAAGACGGTTACAATTTCAATAATCCGTGAAATATTATAGTTCGTAAAGATCCATTATGCCTTATGCAAGTGAAATTGTTGTATTGAGAGCAAACAAGTCCCCGATGCTAAGACTGCTAACACATCTCAGTCATAAAGCTTCTGACAAGGCGATACCCACGTGAAAAATCGTTACATTGAAATAACTCGAGTTGTTGAAGAGGACCCATAGCTGGTTTATATAATATTTCTTAACAGGTTCAACGTTATTTTTATATTATTGATTCACACGCTCAAAAAAATTCATGAAAAAGTCTGAAGTTTGCACAAGTTCAGTAAACCTTATGCAATGGATTAGAGACTTTTGAGATACGAAACTCGACCTTTTTGTCAATCGATTAAAGACTTCAATACCGTTTCACGGACTACCGTTCCTACCAGCTAGTAGAACTCTTGATCATGAAATTTGAACAGAACAAAGCAACCTATGGGACTTAGAATCAGTTGAATGTGTCCAACATCAGTTCAGTTGTTGAATGGAACATGCTGTCAGACTATCAGTAGCATCCGCATGATATGCAGGATGAACAACAGATGAGAAACAAGGACTATAACCAAATCAAAAGCTCGATAAGTCATAACACATACATCTCAAACACAAATGAGGCTACGAATCATTCGAAAAATTCAATGATGAGAGAGTCGATGTCTTCTTCAGACGATCGGAAATGGCAGTAGTGTAGTAGGAACTTACATGGACATGAAGGTGTGTTATGTCGCCAAATACTCGGCATACCAGAACAAGTAGACACACGATACAGTCTAACGAATCTAATTTAGCCTCCTCCTTCTCGGAGCGCGAGAATCCCCACTATCAACATCAGAGGCTCTCGAGTTATCAGTTCTTCTCCTCGAAGAAGATGTTGAAAGCGAGACCATGGAATCAATTTCCACGGCAGTGTCCAATTGGCTTTCTGAGTTTATAACTGCAGCAATGCTCGAGAATGAGTCCCTATCGTCTACCGCTTGGTCCTGGTTCCTGACCAAGGGGTTGTTCCGGAGATATTCAACCATTCTTTCGGCAGTGCTGACAGCAGACGAGAGCGAAGCGTGAGCTGAAGCTCTTTGAGCATGCGGTTGGGACCTCCGGAACAACATAGAGTGAAGCCTCCTGGCTCGGCCTCCTCCTTCCGGACTACTTGTCCCGCTCTGTGTCAAGTCCACTACATCACTGGGATTCGGAGCTGAACTTTGCTCTGCACGCATTCCCCTGAACGACATTATCCTATTGAGAAGCGAACTCCTCTCCGTGATGTCACGAACACCACTTGGATCTTGAGACGGAGTCGACTCTCGTACCACGTCAAGCCTACTTCCAAGACGTCGAATCACCTCTTCCATCGGGAAGATAAAATGATTTCTCTGAATGGCCTGCCTCATACTCTCAACTCGCCTCCCCTGGGGCCTGTTTGGATCTCTAGAGTCGAGTCTTCTTCAGGTGGCCGCGAAATATTAGTGCCACGGCCGTAAATTGGGGTCACGTTCTTGATGGTGACCTCCCCCTTGCACACGGGGCATTCTTTCGCTCCCGAATACAGATGTAACCATGTATACAAGCATGCCCAACAGAAGAGATGACCGCAACAGGTAACAACAGGATCCGAAGCCAGATCAAAGCAAATATTGCAATCAAAGAAGCTACCAAGAGTTCCACTTCCCTTCTCAACATCATCCTTCTTCTCCGAAACTTTGTCTTCCAAGAACCCACTCCCGTTTTCGCACATTTTAGGATCTTCGTTGGCCCGTTCTTCAGCTGCTATACTACCCTCACCAGCCAGTAACCCGCCCACACTTCCTGAATCACCAATCAATTGATCCAAATCCACCGGAAGAGTCTGCCCTTCCTGTGCGAATTGGACTGGTCGCCATCTCCTCCACCTCTGCGTAGCTCCAATCCGGACAGCTTCCCTAAATCTCTCAATCGGGTCAACATCAATCCAATCCTCCAAGTTCACACCTTCATTAGCTATGTCTTCTGACTCTGCGCCAGGTCCAGGTCCAAGGTTCAAGTCAAGATTCATAGCGTCCGGTGCTTCCTCCATACCAAACTAAGCAAATCCCCAGATGCCAAAACCTATAAAATTCCACAAAATTAAACAACAAAATAAATAAAAAAACCCTAGCTTTCAAGCTCATTCAGCAACACGAAACTCCCTACATCATTAGCTAACACAAAAAGTTTCAGCTTCACCGCATAGTTTCACAATCTCTAGTCAGATTAAACATCAAGCAACCAAATCTTCCTAAACCCTATATTTCAAATGTCCCCTAAATTCGATTGAAACCAGTATATCGCATAAACCCCAAATTGCTTCCGGACAAACCCTAGTAGCTTGACACGTAGGACATTAAGATTGAAAAAATTGGCCGAATTGGCGATTGGGAACAGAGATGATATATTAAGGAACCTGAAACGTGAGAGCGGGGATCTTTGACGATCAGCTGCTGGAGATAAGTGCGAGACTCAGAGTTGAGTTAGCTCCGAGTTGACTCGCCATGCGCGTTGTCTTGTTGTGCAGCTTTAATTAGCAAAAAAATCTCATCTTTTTTGCAGAAATGGAAGAGAGACAACAAAAATTTGACAGCACTGATATGTGCGCTTGCACATACATGAATGGAACGGAAAAGTCGTAACTCAGAGATTAGAGGATTAGCGAAGTTGGGGATGAATGATTCGGTGTGTACGGCTGATTCTGCTCTCTCTCGTGTGCTTGGATTTGGTCCGTCGGATTGTGATCGTGGGGCCAGGGATGATGAGATCTGATGAATAATGAACGGCTCGATATGCCTTATGGTAATGTACGTGATGAAATTGACTTGTGTGTGGAATTGGGATTTGGGAGTCAATACTATAAGATATCATATTTTTTTTTTATTAATTTCAATATTTTTGTCGGTAACGCCTAAGTTTAAAAATTTATGTTGTTTATTATTTATTTGGTCATGTAAAATTACACCAAAGATGAAAATTGAACTTGTTAACTCGTATCGAATTGATTAGTTTATTAATTATTTGACTTATTAGCCGTTTGATTCATTTAATATTTCTCAAATTAGCTGAACATGAATTCTTTTGGACGAGCGTCAAAGGTATTTTGTGTTTTGCTTTGATCGATTTCTACCATACGGCCACGCTTCTAAAAGTATCAACAGTGCTTTCATTGTTCTATTGCCAAAAAAGGAGGTTGTGGAAGGTTTTAAGGACCTTAGACCCATTTGCCTAATTGGAGCAGTGTATAAGATTTTGTCAAAGGTCCTGGTTCGTCGAATGAAATTAGCCATCAACCTCGTGATTGCTCCACACCAGTGTGCTTTCATTCCAGGTAAACAGATTCTCGACTCTGTGCTGATTGCCAGCGAGTTAATCGATTCTAGAAGGAGGGGTTCTAGGCCCGGTTTAGCATTCAAGTTGGATATTGAAAAAGCGTATGACCATGTAAATTGGGAATGCTTGTTTCAGATCCTTCTTTCTATGAAATTCAGTGGCAGATGGATTAATTGGTTGAGAGCTTGCGTTACAACTGCGCATTTCTCAGTCTTAGTCAACGGGGAAGCTACTGGCTATTTTCGCAGTTCTCGGGCCTACGACAAGGTGACTCACTGTCACCTTATTTGTTTATTATTGTGATGGAGGTTCTCTCCGGTATTCTGTCGAAGCTTCAAGAGGCAAACCTCATTAATGGATTCTATATGAACGAGGAGAATAGAGATGGTTTGGCTAACCTGATTTTGTATGCGGATGATGCTCTTGTATTCTACGGAGCGAATATAGAGGAGGTGCGTGTACTTGTTGCTGCTTTAGTCTGTTTTGAGAGCATAACGGGCTTGCGTGTGAACTTACACAAGTCTTCCATGTTTAGTATCGGGGAAGTTTCGAATGTAGAAATGCTTGCCAACATTTTTGGTTGTCCGTTGGAAGTTCTGCCAACTTCGTATCTCGGACTGCCTCTTGGGGCAATTGGGAGCAGGGTTGGTATTTGGGATCCTGTGATTCAGTTGGTGGAACGAAAACTTGAGACGTGGAAGGCTAGATTTCTGTCTTTTGGAGCTCGCCTCACGATGCTCAAGAGCGTTCTTGCTAGTTTGCCAGTCTACTTCATGTCTTTATTTAAAGCTCCAGCTTCTGTCACCAATTCGTTGGAACGCTTACAAAGAAGATTTTTATGGTCAGGGGTTGGAGAGAAAGATAGAATTCATTGGATAAGTTGGTCCAAGGTGAAAACTGCTCGCGAGCTTGGGGGTCTCGGAGTGCAGGACTTGCAATCTTTAAATTTGGCTCTACTTAGCAAGTGGGTGTGGAGATTTGGGATTGAACGTTCTGCATGGTGGCGTTGTCTGATTAAAGTGAAATGCGGAGGTGGGCCTTCAGAGTGGCAACCGACGTGGGGTTTTCGATCCGCTGGGTGTTCGATCTGGAAATGGGTGGTTCTTTATAGTTTCTCATTCTGGTTTCACGGCCATGTTGATCCTGGGGGGGTGGATGTGCGTTTTGGTTTGACTATTGGGTACCTGGGGTGAGGTTTGTGTCTGCCTATCCAAGGATTGCTGCCTCTGTGCTATCCTTGGATAGTGCCGTTTCTGACTTATGTTTTTTGCAGGATAGGCGGACATGAAATATTCCTTTGATTTACAATCTAAGGGAGGTGCTTTACAGGAATGGTGAAGGCTCTGTTCACACCTCGACTCTTTGGCTGCCGATCACATTACAGCTGGGCCATCCTCCCTAGTGTGGCCTTTGGAGAAGTCAGGTCGTTTCTCGGTCAGATCGTGCAGACGGGCATTGGTGCTCCAAAAATTTCCAGGGTCTAAGACTTTCCCACATCAGGTGGTTTGGTCTCATGTAGTTCCATCAAAAGTTCAATGCTTCACATGGATGGCGTACCACAAGAAGATGGCAACTATTGACAATTTGCAGAAAAGGGGCATACAGATGCCAAACAGGTGCGTTCTTTGCGGCAATCAGTTGGAATCAGTGGATCACTTGTTCCTCTTTTGCCCTTTTTTCGTTGGAGATTTGGAACCGCTTCAGTTCAGCACTTTCCGTGCACGGTCCACACCAAGGCGATGTTTCTGAGTTTATCTCGTCGTGGAAAGGGATGAACTGTGTTCCTCGTTTCAAGTCGGTGCTAAAAGTCTTGCTTCATGCCTTCGTGTGGCACATCTGGCTGGAGCGAAATTGCAGAATATTTAGAGACGAATTTACAAGCTCGACAGGTATTTTTATTAAAATTGGATTCGTTGCTGGTAGTTGGCTGCATGCCTTTAAGCTGTTTTCGGTGGAGCTACACTCTCAGTGGATGCAGTTAGTGTTTGACAATGGTTGAAAGTGTTGATGTTGGCTTGATCAGGGGAGTCTCTGCCCCAAGGGTTTCTGCCTGGATTTTGATGTGTCGTGTGCCTTCGAAGCTGGCTGTTCCAGCTTGCTCTGTTCTGTCGCTTAAGCTGTTATTTTCCTTATGCTGGTTTGACTTTTTGTGTTTGATTTTGCTGATGTAATAACTCTCTTGTTTCCTTTGGAAGCAAGCTTATTCTTTTATTCATTACCACTTCATCAAAAAAAAAAGATTCTTTCCTTTGTCTCCGTCCTTCAAATTCCTAAAACCCTTGATAATACCTCTCATTTACGCCTCATCGCCGCATTTACTAGGAGCTACACTTAATTGACTCCTCTTTTTAGTGAAGGTGTCGTCGTCGTCTTCTTCTTCCTAGCTCCCTGCACCTTACCGACCTTCATTCAGGGCGATATCGCCCTTCTTAGTTCATCCACATGCACTCTATCTATCATGTCCTGATTGCCTCATCTAACACCACAATTATCAATAGAAAGCTATTGTGTGTAATATTAAATTGATCAATTTGCACTAATTTGATATTGAATATATAGAAATCATCTCATTCAATAAGAATTAATTATATCCTCACTGAAATTGGACAACTTGACTAATTAAAATTACTATAATAAAAAGCAAAGAGTCAAAATAATAATAATAAATATTAATGTGGCTGATGGGCTAGTTTTGCAAGTTGAGTTGTGAACTGTAATTGAGATGGCGACTAAGCCCTAAAGCTCAATTATCAAGTCCACTAGCGTAGTGGCTATGGGTAATTTATTAATTAAAAAATCATTGTGCCCATCGCACAAAATCGTCCCATTCGTATGAAAAAAAACCAATCAGTCCCATACGTTACAGAATCGTACAAAATCATCCCATCCGACCACTTTTTCGGCCGAATCATCTTGTCAGCATGTCGAGTCAGCAAACAAAAGTACATGTGGAAGGTCCAACTCAGCCGGCAAACCTAATCGATCATGTCTACTTCTCGATTTTGCATGAACAAATATTAAAGTCAACTACCCATGGATTAAGCACAAATCTGTGTAGATAAGCATTCCAATAAACTAACGTGGGTGAAGGGATGAATTGGGCTGGGCTAACAATGGGTCCATTTGCAAGATTTGGGCCCATTATGGGCCGTGTATACTAATTTATATGTGTTTAGGCTAAGTACCTTCATTAGCTTTAAATATTATTAAGGTGTAATCGACATACGGTTCAGAGGTCGTTTGGTACAAGAGATTGAGAATTAGGAGAAATATGAAAATAAGAGAATGGCGGAAAAGTGTCAAAATTTCAGATAAAAAATAAATTGTCAGAATATGTAGACAGTAAAAAAAACTCAGCTCCATTAAACAGTAAACAAACAATGATATCTCAGAATACAGAATTTTCCAAAAAAACACAGTCGGATTTCCCCTATACCAAACGAAGATTTCTCGCTGTGCTCATAGACAAACTGGCTTCATGTTTCGAGCAGATAAGTCAACACATGGCGACCGTAATTAATTATCATCTATAATCCATAAAAAAAAAATTAAAGTAGAACATTTGACAATTGCAATGCTTACGTTAAACACCAAATGACATATAACCCCCCACATTAACTTCACAATTACCACAAATCTACTCAATTAATCATCTTGCAATCTCTTCTAATCTCCCCACTGCTCCCGGTCAACGGGCTGATATTACCCATGTTGACCATCGACTGGACAAAGCTCTGAAAGAACGCAGTCTGGTTGCTGCTGAAAGCGTTGACCAGAGCAACCGTCGGAGCCCCGGTCAACGCCTGGTCAGACTGCAACAGCCCCTGATTGTTCTGTAGGTTGGAGTAGTAGTTGTTGTCGAACGTGTCAGACGTTGTCGGGTCAAGGTTCGCCAAGGCCGCTCCGTTCCCGTTCTGGGGGCACGTCTGCTGAAGGGTGGTGGCGTACGACGCGCTTAGAGTCGGGTCGGGTCCTGAACCGGTGAAGTTGTAGAGCCTGTTACACGAATGTACGGCACTGCGCCCGCCCGAACGTGTGGGCCCCTGCAGAAGATTAAGTACGCTAATTAATGTTATTATTATTGTTCAGGGGAGATTAATTAATTAATTACCACGTAATTAATTACGGTTTGTAAATTACAAGATTGACATTTAGTACTTAAAAAGTTCTGTTTCTGGTACCAACTATGCATGCAGCTTTTTTCTATCTGTTAGTTCTTTTGGACTTTTGATGTTATGATGGAATTAAAACGCGTATAGTACACGTAACATTCGAGTAACATATTTGAAAGAATCGAACTTAAGTATTCGTTTTAGTTGTTAATTAACGAAATAATTGAACACGAAACGATCAATACATTTAATATGAAATCATGTGTTATAATGTACCTGATAGCGCAACAAGATCGTTGGTGTTAAGCCCAACGTTACTAAACTTGGAAGTAAGATTAGCAAGATTATCAAACGGAGCCGGAATCGAAGCGTTAGCTCCTCCTTGATTCGCAGTTCTACTGTCCCTTCTTCCCAACAGCACGCTCCACGAAGGCCCCCCGGACTACACAAAATTAACAAGTATATAACAAGTCAACGACGTCATTCTACAAATCTCTTTAAAGATGGATTATAAAAAAAAAATTGTCTTTAGCTACTCTAAATCAAAACAGCATGAAAATACAGCAGCAAACAATGATTCAAGTACGTACGAGAACAACAGAAGATTCAGCGGCAAGAGCAAGGATGTCGGCGCAGGACACGACACCGGGGCACACGTTTTCGACGGCGGTCTTGATGTTGTCCACGACAGGGAATCCTCTAGCCGAGTTGACGTTGGGACCCGCGTTTTTCTCGCTCTGTATGTTCGCCGTCGAGTTGTCGTCAAGCAAGATCGAGCCGTCACATCCCTGTTAATTAATAATTTTTGTAATTAATTACGACGTTGATAATTAGCTTAATTAGTGAATTAATTAATTAATTAATTAATTAATTACCTGGACGAAGCAATCGTGGAAATGGAGGCGGATGAGGCTGGCGGCGATCCTTGCGTCGGACTGGAGTGCTTGCTGGACAACGTTGTTGACGACGGCGGAGATGTTGGGACACGTGGCGGCGTAGAACGTGGAGGTTAGTTGACCGTTGGATTGGGAGAGGATTAGTAGTAGTCCTGTTATCGCCAAGTAAATGAACGGCGGAGAAGCCATGGGGATTGGGAAGTGTTTTTTTTTTGTTTTTGTTTTTTGTTTTGTTTTCTGTGGTGTGATTATGGAATAATTAAGCAGTTTATTTATAGGGCGGAATAATGGGAGTCGGTTATTTAATTGGTATGATTACTTGGTCATGACTATTGTTGACGGAAGTGGATCAGCGTCCGAGAAATAGTGGGTTTGGAATGTTCCAAACCCTCTTCCAACCATTAGATCTAGTTTGACTCTTTGACCAATCTAATGGTCCAGATTTGTTAGGGGTATTTAGGACTTTACACAATTAAATTAATTATTATATATAATTTAAGTATTTTATTATTAGATTTAATTTTAATCTTTTATTATTAGATTTTATTAATATTTGGTCGGGTGACCAGTGTCCGTCACCGGTGACCGGCTGCCGGCTCCGGCGCCCGGCCGTCGGCCTGGCGACTCTCGGTGACTGGCTGCGCGCGACTCTGCCGGCGAGCTCCCGGCGACCGCCGGCGACTCTCGGCAACCGGCCGCCGGCGCCGGCGACTCTCCGGCAACCGGCCGCCGGCGCCGGCGACTCTCCGGCAACCGGCCGCGGCACCGACAACTTTCCGGCGACCGGTGACTTTTTCGGCGATCGACCGTTAACTTTTCCGACGAGGCTCCAATGGCTTTTCTGACGAGGCTCTGATGGTTTTTCCGACGAGGCTCCGACGATTTTTCCGGCGAGGACAAGTTAACTAGTTAACCAGGATTCTTACTAATAACTTGTTAACATGATTTTTTTTATAGATAACAAGGTAACCTGAGTTTTTAGAGTTAACTAGTTAGTTAACATGTTTTCCGGTGACGTTCCGGAGACCAACCAAACTCCGGTGACTTTTCCGGCGAGGACAAGTAAACTAGTTAACCTAATTTTTACTAATAACTTGTTAACATGATTTTTTTATTGATAACTAGTTAACTTGGGTTTTTATAGTTATCTAGTTAGTTAACATGTTTTCCGGTAACCGACCAAACTTCGGTGTCTTTTCCGGCGAGGACAAGTTTACAGGATTTTTTTATTTATAACTAGTTAACTAGTTAACCCGAGTTTTTACAGTTAACTAGGTAACATGTTATTTTGTTGATAACTAGTTAACGAATTACCATGATTAGTTAATTGAATTGTTTGTTAACTAGTTATGTTATTTTTAAGTAGTTAACTAGTTAACATCATGATTAGATAATGAGTTAACTAGTTAACCAAACGAGTTATAGTTTTAACATACAGTTATCTAATCGAGTTAACTAGTTATCTAATCGAGTTAAATAGTTACCAAGTTGTTAACTAGTTAACCAATTGAGTTAATTATTTATCAAGTTGTTAACTAGTTAACAAGATTTTTAGTTGATAACTAGTTATCAAAATTAGTTAACTAGTTAACTTATCGAGTTAACTAGTTAACATCATGATTTAGATAACGAGTTAACTAGTTAACCGGTCGAGTTAACTAGTTACTAAGTTGTTAATTAGTTATCTAATCGAGTTAACTAGTTAACCAACCAAATTAATTAGTTATCTAATCGAGCTAACTAGTTAACCAATCGATTGGTTAACCATCATCACCATCATCAAAACCATAGATAGAACAAATAATTAACCACCAAAAGCGGAAGGCACAACCAAACAAAGTGCTACAGCCAAGAGGATGAGGCTGATGAAAACAGAGCAAAGTTGAAAACAGCCAATCATGATTCGCCCGATTCCCAAGCACCTTCTCCCTCTCCTCCGCCGCTTTGTCTCTAAACCTCCGCCCTTCCTTCACCGCCATCACTTTCCTCACCGTCTCCGCCAAATCTCCCCTCAAGAAAGCCTCATCCTCTTCCTCCCTAGGAACCTCAATCCCTACCTCCTTCTTCTCACACACTCTCGCGTTCACTCCCTGATCCGTCACGTGTAAAGTCAGCAATGATGAGGGGAACCCCGAAATGGAGCGATTCGATACAGAGCTACTCCCGCGGTGAGTCAGAAATCCTCCGATGGATTCATGGCCCAGGATCCTCAGCTACGACACCCAGGAGAGCATATGAGTCCAGATCGGAACTCAAATGCGATGCCGACTTCTCACCGAGCGTATGAGTCCAGATCGTATCTAGGGAAGGGTATCAGATGGTGCCGAATTTCTTGTACGCGATGCCGTTCATCGGATCTGGTGTTTTTGGAGGAGACGAGTTTTGGTGAGTCGGGGACTTGTTTTTGGGGTTGGGAAGGTGAAGAAGAGGATGGATGCGAGGTTGAAGAATTTGGAAATTAGGGTTAAGAGAGTGATTGAAGAGTGTTTGATTCCGATGGGTGGGAGGTTGTCGTGATGCCGCAGGTGGTGGTTGGGTACGGCGGCTGGGCTGCTGCTAACGGAAGTGAAAGGAAGGCAGGGAGACTGCTGAATGGAAATTAGGGTTTTATTTAGTTCTTAATGAACTGACCATTTTGCCCCTCCGGGTTTGGTTTGGAACCTGTTCCAAACCAAAAGGTTTGGATGCAGATCCTTTGCCTATTGTTGACGACTTTTGTTCTATAAAACTAATCACTTTATTAATTATATTATGGTACGTACTTACTCATTCACTAGGTTGAAAGGTTCAAATTATATTATGGTCGAAGAAGGTTCTAAGAAATAGGTACTAATTATGAGCGGGAAATTACTCAAAGGTAGTAACAGGTGACCAATAAAACTCGCTATCTCTTCTCTCTTCTGTTCTCAGGGAGTTTGCCTGGGGAACAATTTGGGTCATCACTTTTGGTTCTTCTACTGTTATGACTTAATGAGTCTACTAGCGTATGATTTCAGATGCTAAAATTGTATAAACCATGATTATATAGAAAATGTATGGATTATTTTGATGAGTGGTTGATAAAATCGATCGAACCGTAAGAATCTATACAAATTTAAAACACTCTTAGGAAATGTTCGGTATTTGAGATTTGATGAAGTTAACGGTGATGCATATGTAACAAGTGTGATTGGCTATCTAATTTAATAACTTGGAAGCCAATTAATCTTTGGAATGATGTATACTCTGTGTGAGAGAGGAAAGCAACCGCGTTTGTGTACAGATGTGGACCATATCTGCCAAGACTAAGTCAATGATTGTATACTAGATGTTCCTCAATCAAAGGAAACACGAACCATTCCCCCCCCTATATTATTCACCGTTCAAGAGAGACGATAAGAGGCTTTTATATTACTTGCACTCGCAAGTGTCATGTACCTCTGTTACACTATGTTCGATTAGCAGCAGACAGTGAACTCGTGTTCAACAGACCTTGAATGGACGGGGTTCGTCAAACCCATGTTATCCGTAAAGCACAACTCCGTTTCATAGGAGTTTTCTGAGGGGTCGTTTGTCAGGGTGAATTGGGCAGGAGAATTGGGATGAATTGGATAAATTCATCGAAATAGATCATTTGACAGGGTGAATTGAAGGGAGAATTCTCGATGATTCAAATTCTCCATTGTGGCACATGGAGAATTTGGATCTGTTTCAACTCTCCAATGGAGGGAATTGGGGAGAATTGGGTTATTTTTAGTATTTTACCATTGAATTTTTTTTTTTATAAGTATACGTATATTAAAGAAAACCAGGGGAACCTGATAAAACAGAGTAGCTGTACAAAACAAAACCATCCTAACAGAAGCAGGGCAAGCAACCCCACATTCTCTCTATTTTCGAAATGGACAAATGTCACAAATCTCTCCAATTCTCTAGCTTATTCAATTCTCGCTCTCCCAATTCCACTCGCCAAACGACACCTAAAACCTTGTTAGATTCTAACTACTAAAATCAACCTATTAAAATTGCTGTTGCATATGCCGCGAATATATATCAATATTGGACGAGACCATGCATGCATATATTTACATGCACTTTACCTTGGTCGTCTTTTTCCTAATTTCCTGGTGTGATGTGGACTTATCAACGACTCTTGTTTACTAAGCTAAGGTTCGGTAATGTCTTGCTGTTTTCCAATGTCATTATTAAAAAAAATAAAAAAAAATAAAAAAATAAGTGACGTGTAAATTAACAAGATATATATAGTACTATAATGTTTGACTAATTAGGAAAATCTAGAAACAAATGTGTTGCCACTTAAGAAACAGTCCATATAAATGCCAATTTGGCAATCTTCATATAATAAGTTAATTGAATCGTCGGCGTGGGATTGGAAGAGCCGGTGACGGTGACGGTGACGGCGACGGCGACGGTTACGTTGTTGATATTAACGTCGTACCTAACTTTGACATTTGCGACACATTAGGTTATTTTTATATAGTGTGTTTCTAACTTAGGGTTAATGGGTTTGCTTGAGGTGAGTCATAGTTCATATACGGTCTAATCTATGGCGAGATGGTGATTAGAGTCCTTTATCGTTGGGTGATCCAGATCAATCACTAATCGGGCTATTAATGAATTTGATGATTGATGAGACGTGGCGACTTGGCTTGGATATCAAGGAGCTATAAATACTTGATTATTGACGAGACATGAGCTAATATTGTGGCACAGATTCACTATACGTATTGGTTGTAGGCTCATACGCTATACGTCCAAGGCTATTCCAATTCCTCTTTTCGTTTCACCTATGATTTAAATATGCCTTACCATGTCACTACCTTATTACTCTCATTTTTAATGTACCCTTACGAGGATTGAGGAACACTACAAATACTCTAAAGTACACGAGAAAAGTGAGCGTACCAAATCGACCTAACTAATCTTTTATATCGAATTACTTATTGAAGATATCAGTATAATTAGGCCAAAACAAGCACAATCCTGTGACATGCATAACCCTATAGCGAATATTTTCATTCAATTTTTTGGGATTTGGGTTAATTAATAGATGGCCTTTCATGATAACTCGGCCACATAGATTTTAGAGTCCCATTTGCTCCATAACAATCCTAGCCAAACGAATTTAATTAAAAAGCCACGTGTTTGGGCCTCAATGATGGCTCGCGTTAATGGGCTTTATATGATTCATTCACTATATTCTGATAATCTAATGCAAAGAGCTCCAGCTAATGTGACCAATCAAGACCTTTAGGTCGATAGTTGTTGACATTCAATCTTAGAGAATTCGGAGTTGAAGCTAATGGTGGATTCCAGTTGATGATAATTTGGCATCCACATAGTTGTAGGCCCATTGCCATACAATCCTAGCCCAAAAGACTTAACTTAGTAAAAGCGTTTTCCTCATAGGATGGTCCTTAATGGCTTTATTCATTCACTATTTAGATTACTCTAATTCAATAGAGTTAGCTATGTGAAATCAAGAGCTGTCATAGTTGTTACATGCGATCCTGAGTATGTCTTGAATTGATTTGAAGCTATTGAGTACTTGTGCGCAAGCACGAGCAGAGAGTTGGAAATTTATGGATTTCTGAGCTTATCTTAAATTTGACTTCTTACTCAAGTTATCTTAGTTTAAAAATTGTATTAGTTTCAATATGTTGATTTTTACATTGATTAAAGCGGAGATTAATGATTCATCAAAATATTTACTTCTTGTCAATTTTTTATTAATATTTAAGTCAAATACTTGTATTTAATTATGGTAAAATCGAAAGAGAATGTCATCTAAAATATACGTTCAAAATTGAGAATCTTTTAAGCAAGTTTTTATTCTTATCCGATAAAATTAATAATTGAGCTAGAAATAACTCTGAATGTGGTAAGATTAAACTCTATTATTATTATTAACGCTTCATTCAAGTTTCAACGCAACCTATTGGTTTGGTTGATGAAATGGGTCTGGGAATTGAATTTCGATTCCCAGACCAATAAGAATTGTAGTACAATTATTTGGGCAATTCCCAGTGAGCCGGGAATAGAGACTCATGGTTTTGACTTTTCCTCGTTACAAAGAAAACATTGTTCCAAAATTTAATCTTATACTTAACCTGAGAAATGAAAAGCGATGAAACCGGGAATAAATATAATATAAAAAATGACCGGCGGGACCCACTCCTCCTCCCACCGGCGACGACCTCCCTTATGTGACTGTGTTTCTGTTAGTCCACCCTGTCACCTCTGTCCGTACCTTGTCTCATCTCTCACCTGCTACCGATCCAACCCGTCCCCACACGTACGCCCCCTATCTCCACACGTGCCGCCTCCCACCACCAGCTCTCCTCTTCTTTTTTGTTTATGTGGTGCAACAACAACAACAATTACAAATGGCTCTTCACAACCATCTCTAAACCCGATTCGTACCCCGAGAAAACAACAATCAGAGCTCGAGAAAGATCGATCTCTTCCTTACCCAGTTTTCCTTGCTGCTTTCTCCGATCTGGGTTCTGTTTCAATTTCTCTGAAGAGATCTCGACGATGAGGATCAGGAAGAGAAAAATCCCTCTTCCCATCTCTTTACTCTCCCCAGTTCCCATCACTTCTTCATTATTCACTTCAGATCCCGCCGTCCTCTCCCCGCTCCTCCGCCGCCGCCGCCGCTGGTGCAACTCTTCCCCCACGGCGCCGCTGTTAAAGAAGGAGGCGCTGGAGCTGGTCCCCACCTGAATCGGACCCACGCCGTTAAGTCTCCCCTGGTTAGTTTTAACTTTTAATTACCGTATGTAAAAAATTGGGTTTAACCGTTGGGGTAATTAATTTGTGCACCAGTTTTCGATTTAACCAAGAACCCACTAGTATATACTCATTGTTGTTCTTAAAATCTGGGTTTTGATTGATTTGGCCTTTTCTGCATATTGAAGGAGATCAAGAGGACGAGTGATGCTACAGCTGCGAGGTAATTTCATGATTATTTTAACTATCAAATGTTGAGAGATTCCAGTGCAGCAGTAGTATCAATTTAGCATCTTGTTTCTGGGTTTGGTTCTTAGTTGTAGTGCAACTTTGTCTAGTGATTGTTTGATTATTCAGCTTCAACTATACAGTACTACTGTGTGATTGATGATTGATTGATTCAATGTATATATATGGTGTAACGAAATGATCGATGTTACGCGCGCGTGCCAATTGTTTGATGCAGCAGTAGTGATCCGGAAACCATGGGACAGCTACGACCAGCTGCAGCATCTGCTGCTTCAATTTCCGACCCACCTGGTAATTTTCGAGATAAATTGTTATACTGTGGGCTATCGCGCGAGATTTGATGCCAGTCATAATGTTTATAAGTCGATACGAAAGCTTATGAGTTGCACCGGATTGTACAGGAGCAATGTGGTCAAAGAAGAGATCGGGAGGAGGAAGTAGAGTGATGGAAGCAGGGTCGAGGTGCAGTCGAGTCAATGGTAGAGGGTGGAGGTGTTCGCAGCCGACTTTGGTTGGTTACTCGCTATGCGAGCATCACTTGGGTAAGGGTCGAATCAGAAGCATTTCGAGTAGTACTAGTACTGTTCGAAGCAGCCGCCAATTGGGGTCTACTAGTACTGGTACTAGTACAAGTCTGCAGCCAAAGAATCATGCTTCTTCTTCTATGATCATGATCAGCTCATCGTCGTCGTCCGATGCTGATCAAGCAGAAACCAGTAGGAAACATTTTGTACTACAGAACCATGAAGAGGAGGAGGATGATCATCTTCATGAGAGCCAGAAGCAGAAGAAGAAGTCGAAGCTCGGATTGGTCAAGGCTCGATCGATAAGCAGCTTGCTTGACCAACCGGATAATGTTGTTTCTGATCATATATAAGTCATCGTTATACATGCGAATGTGGTCCTAAAAGTGTGAGTATTATTAATTATTATACGATTATATCGAAATCTCTCGATGAATATATGAATATCGTTTATGTTAATAAACAATATAAGATCCATTCAGAACCATATCCCAATAACTCGAGTTATTAGGATGTAATATTGGTTCTTGAAATTATTTAATTAGTTAATTTGTTTATATATTAATTATGTTGGAATTGATTAATTATTTTGCAACTGTGCATCTTTTGACTCGTCATTGACAGACATTACAGCACTAGCTACTAAAAGTTGCACACTCTGTCACATTTTATTTTATTCCTCACTTTTTTAATCTATTTTTTTTTTTAATTTTCTTATTCTTATGATGAGGGAGATTCGATCTCTAGCTAGCTAATTCTATATTATTATTAAATTATACAAAATTAATTACTAATTAACAATTATGTATATGATTAATAATCAGTTAAAGGTGGTTAAACTGTAATGCTGTTACAAAAAAGTCAACATTTAGCAGCTGCGGTCATTGACCACTATAAAAAGGGAGGAATAAATAAAAGGAAAAGACGGCTGAGGATTTAGTTATATGAAATGAAGATTAATTGTCACTTTATTAATGTGGTACTTAATTGGTAGATATTACAATGATCGAAAGTAGCCATGTCAAACACGATCTCTTCCTTCCCTAACTGGAAGGTCATTCTCCCGCTAAGCACATCAATGATGTCTCCAGCAGTAGCGAGGAATGGTATATTGTTAGTCTCAATGTTCGATTAATTCAAATACTCATTTCGTAAGTGGTCAAATAAATATAGATTTAACATCTCTAATAAGGATTGGTATGTTACTAAAACATTCATCTCGTGTATGTGTGAAGAAGAGTACACATTAACGTGGAGATTTAAGTAGAAATGATCGATAACTTGCGATATGTGTGTTCGAGAGTCACGACTAAAGAAACATTTCTATTATTATCATGAAAAGAGATTGATTATATGAGAATCGTGAAATTTATCTATCGTTTGATTCCCGGTATAAGTCGTAAATGGTTATTAATCTTTTGATTAACGCTAAACCATGGCTAAGATAATTAAGCAACAAAATATTTGTTACCACCCAACTTCAACGCATGATTGCATGGTTTTGTTTTCCCATGCATGGGCCCTACCTCGTTTGGGCCTCTCATTTTAACTCAAGCCCTATCCGAAACTACTTTTCCTTTTAAATTAATCCGAATATTTTTACTATTATTATTTTCCTCTCTTTAAGTATAAATGTATAATGCCTTTTTTAAAAAATTCTTATATAATTGTGATGAAATTTTAATTTAAATACAAGGTAATTAATTCAATATTATGTTAATTGTTCATTTATTAATGTGATTTTTTTATTAACAGTGTGAAAAATATATTAGTGAAAAAGAAACTTATCTATTAGTTGTCAATAACATTGTATTTAAGCGCTTGTGGCCTAATGGATAAGGCATTTGACTTCTAATTAAAGGATTGTGGGTTTGAGTTCCACCGAGCGTGTAACAAATTTTTTAGACCGGTTTTTGGAATATCTTAACCTTTTTTTGATAAAATATTATTTCAATCAAACATAATTCAAATAATATATTTTTTTTACAATGAAATATTCCAATTATATTCATCCACTATGGGGAAAAAGCTCCTTACAATATATTGATTTGGTCAATTCTATTAATAATCCAGTCGTAAGGGAGAGATTGTAGACGAGAACATTTTGCCACCCAGTCCACCATTATATTTAAACGTCTAGGAATAAAGGATAACGAAATGCGATCATGAACAAAAAAGATGTTCTTAATAATTAACCGCCAACATAATTCACTTAATTCGATATGGAATTTGAATAAAGTTATAAGAAAAAGAATATAATTGTATATAATAAGACCGGTGGACCATCCCACTTGTGGTAGGAGTGCAACCATCATAGTATATATATAGGTCATGGATGATCCAACAGCCATGCCAATTTTGCATTCTGATAAGCCCATCTTTAATCTTTATACCCACTACATTTGATAGCGATATTTAATGAATATATATGTATATTAAATAAAAGGGAAAATAACACTTTGCTCCCTTTACTTTGTTAACTTTAACAAGTAGTCCCCTATACTATAAATAGTTATTTTTACCTCCTCATACTTCGACCACTTTTGTCTTTTGGGTTCTTCAGTTTCAACTATATATTGTCTTCTTAACATTAAGTTTTGACACATTCACACTGACGGAGAGAGATATCAGAGGTAAGAGACGAAGAATAGGTAACATTAACAATTAGAAGTAGTGGCCATAAGAGCGCAGATACACCATTTTCTTCGTTTAATTACATCTTTTACATCTATCATCGCTATGTTTTACAACCTTTCATATAATTAATCATCTACAATACAGTCACCTGCATTCAACTACTCAATCTGTTAGTATACACTATGAGATCCATTCAGAACCCTCTCCCAGCTACTCATGGTACTTATTGGGATGCAACGGGTCAATGACATGGTATCAGAGCCTCTCATGACCAAAATGTCATGACATCGAATCCCAATAGCCCCCAATATAGCAGTTTATCATCCATAAGGCATGGTGGACCTTTGCAAACTTCAATCCTCTTTCATGGGCTTTCGTTTGAGACGGTGTCTCAGTATACACTATAAGATCCATTCAGAACCATCTCCCAACAACTCGAGTTATTGTGATGCAACAGTTCATAACACAATCATTGATCATCCTCGCTCTAGATAAGTTCTAACATCGAAATCGTCCTAAAATGTTACATCAATCAATCCTTTCTCGTAGTTAGGCCTTAATTTCATACCAAAACATTTAATTTTTTCTATAAATATAATACATCCAGATGTGGTCCATGGCGCATGGTGCTAACAGTGGGTAACAGTGGGTACGTAGCTTAGCTAGTGTTATTGTGGCTCACACGACTTCAGTCGTGCATTGTACACGTTATTATTCCTTTGGCCACTTAATTATCACACCATTCAAGTGGGGTTTCATTATCGAAATTGGGATGTTCCGTTATCACCTTCACATCTTCAGCTTCCGCGATTCATCTCCTTACCTTCTAACCAAGGGTTTAATACCACTTATTAGGATTGTCCTACCAGCAACAGACTCACACTAGCGGAAACTCCAAAAACAAATTAATGCGGACTTGATCCAAACAGACAATATCATACTAGTGTGAACATATGGGTGTTAGCCTACGAAAAATTGGAAAAAAAAAACAAAAAATGACTAATATTCTCCTAGATAGTAGGAAACTGACTGAAATGTATTCCCAATCATGTTTGACCTCGAAATTTGGAGAAAATCTAGGCATTTTAGCCATAATGTCGAACTTTTCAATTTTTGGCAATTTCGGTGATGGTTAGAATATGAAAAATTGGAAAAAACTCAAAATGACTAATATTCTCCTTGATCGTAGCAAACTGCCTGAAATATATGCCCAATCACGTTTGGCCTCAACATTTGGAGTAAATATAGGCATTTTAGCCATAATATCGAACTTTTTCAGTTTTGGCCATTTCAGTGATGGTTAGCCTATGAAAAATTGGAAAAAACTCGGCTAATATTCTTCTGGATGGTAGGAAACTACCTCAAATATATACCAATCATGTTTGACCTCAAAATTTGGAGAAAATATAGGCATTTTAGCCATAATGTCGAAAATTTTAGTTTATGCCATTTTGTTTGATCGTTAGCCTATGAAAAATTGGAAAAAAACTCGAAATGGCTAAAAGTATCCTAGATGGTAGGAAACTATCTGAAATATATTCATAATCATGTTTTACCTCGATATTTGGAGAAAATATAGGCATTTTAGCTATGATACTGAACTTTTTAATTTTTGGTCATTTCAGTGATAGTTAGCCTATGAAAAAATGGAAAAACTCAAAATTGCTAATATTCTCCTAGATGGTAGGAAACTGCCTGACATGTATTTTCAATCACGTTTGACCTCGAAATTTGGAGAAAATATTGGCATTTTAGCCACAATATTGAGCTTTTCAGTTTTTTTACATTTCAGTGATGGTTAGCCTATGAAAATTGTAACAAAATGGCTAATATTCTCTTAGATGGTAGGAAACTTTCTGAAATATATTCCCAAACACGTTTGGCCTCAAAACCTGGAGAAACTTTCTGGTGAAATTGCCTAGGCCCTAGGTGGATATACCCATATTTGTACATAGTTTGAATATGTATTTATTTTGGTACATAGTTTCATTTTTTATTTATTTATTATGGTGAAACTCCTAGATTTGTCCCAAAATTTTGGGTTAGATTTGTCCCAAATTTATGTTAGATTTATCCCAAATTTTGGGTTAGATTTGTTGCAAAATTTTCGGTTAGATTTGTCCCAAATTTTGGGTTTGACTTGTCCCAAATTTTTGGGTTAGATTTGTCCCAGAATTTTGTGTTTGATTTGTCCCAAAATTTTAGGTTTATTTTGTCAAAATTTTTGGGTTAGACTTGTACAATTTTTTGGGTTAGATTTGTCTCAAATTTTGGGTTAGATTTGTCCCAAATTTTGTGTTAGATTTATCCCAAATTTTGGTTAGATTTGTCCCAAATTTGGGTTAGATTTGTCCCAAAATTTTAGGTTAGATTTCCCCAAAATTTTGGGTTAGATTTGTCCAATAAATTTTGGTTAGATTCTCCCCAAAATTTTGGGTTAGATTTGTCCCAAAATTTTGCGTTAGATTTGTACCATAATTTTGGGTTAGATTTGTCCCAAATATTGGGTTAGATTTGTCCCAAATATTGGGTTAGATTTGTCCCAAAATTTTGGGCTAGATTTGTCCCAAATTTTAGGTTAGATTTGTCCCAAAATTTTGGGTTAGATTTGTACCATAATTTTGGGTTAGATTTGTCCCAATTTTTTGGGTTAGATTTGTCCCAAATTCTGGGTTAGATTTGTTCCAAAATTTTAGGTTATATTTTCCCCAAAATTTTGGGTTAGATTTGTCCCAAAATTTTGGGTTAGATTTGTGCCAAAACTTTGGGTTAGATTTGTCCCAAAATTTTAGGTTAGATTTGTGCCAAAACTTTGAGTTAGATTTGTCCCAAAATTTTGGGTTAGATTTGTACCAAATTGTGGGTTAGGTTTGTCCCAAAATTTTGGGTTAAATTTGTCCCAAATTTTGGGTTAGATTTGTCCCAAATTGTGGGTTAGATTTGTCCCAAAATTTTGGGTTAGATTTGTCCCAAATTTTGTGTTAGATTTGTCCTATAATTTCGGTTAGATTTGTCACAAAATTTTGGGTTAGATCTGTCCCAAATTTTGGGTTAGATTTGTCCCAAATTTGGTAGTTTGTTTAGATTTGTCCCAAATTTGGGTTAGATTTGTCCCAAATTGTAGATTTGTCCAAATTTTGGTTAGATTTGTCCCAAAACTTTTGGGTTAGATTTGTCCAAAATTTTGGGTTAGATTTGTCCATTTTTGGGGTTTGATTTGTCCCATATATTTTGGGTTAGATTTGTACCAATAATTTTGGGTTAGATTTGTCCCAAAATTTTGGTTAGATTTGTCCCAAAATTTTGGGTTAGATTTGTCCAAAATTTTTGGGTTAGATTTTACAAAATTTAGGGTTAGATTTATCCAAAATTTTGGGTTAATAGCACATTTTGGCCAAATCTAGCGCATTTTGAGCCAAATCTAGCGTAGTTTGGGCCAAATCTAGCGCATTTTTGGCCAAATCTAGCGCATTTTTGAGCCAAAATTTGCGCATTTTTTGGGCCAAATCTACATTTGGCAAATCTAGCCATTTGTGACAAATCTAGCGCATTTTTGGGCAAATCTAGCGCACTTTGGGACAAATCTGCGCATTTTGGACAAATCTAGCGCATTTTGGGCAAATCTAGGCAGTTTTGGGACAAATCTAGCGCATTTTGGGACAAATCTAGCGCACTTTGGGCCAAATCTATGCATTTTGGGACAAATTAGCGCACTTTGGGACAATCTAGCGCATTTTTTGGGCCAAATCTAGCGCACTTTGGGACAAATCTAGCGCATTTTGGGACCAATCTAGGCATTTTGGGCAAATCTAGCGCACTTTGGGACAAATCTAGCGCATTTTTGGGCAAATCTAGCGCATTTTGGGCCAAATCTAGCGCAATTTGGGCCAAATTTAGCGCATTTTTGGGCCAAATCTAGCGCATTTGGGACAAATCTAGTCATTAGGGACCAAATCTAGCGCATTTTTGGGCCAAATCTAGCGCACTTTGGGCAAATCTAGCGTCTTTGGGACAAATCTAGCGCACTTTGGGCCAAATCTAGCGATTACTTTGGGCAAATCTAGCGCACTTTGGGACAAATCTAGCGCACTTTGGGACAAATCTAGCGCATTTTTGGGCAAATCTAGCGCACTTTGGGCCAAATCTAGCGCACTTTGGGACAAATCTAGCGCATTTTGGGCAAATCTAGCGCACTTTGGCAAATCTACCGCGTTTGGGCAAATCTAGCGCATTTTTGGGCCAAATCTAGCGCATTTGGGCAAATCTAGCGCATTTTGGAAACAAATCTAGCGCATTTGGGCCAAATCTAGCGCACTTTGGCCAAATCTAGCGCATTTTGGACAAATCTAGCTCATTTTGGGACAAATCTAGCGCAGTTTGAGACAAATCTAGCGCATTTTGGGACAAATCTAGCGCATTTTGGCCAAATCTAGCGCATTTTTGGGCCAAATCTAGCGCATTTTGGGACAAATCTAGCGCAGTTTGGACCAAATCTAGCGCATTTTTTTGCAAATCTAGCATTTGGCAAACTAGCGCAGTTGGACAAATCTAGCATTTTTTAAATCGCGCACTTTGGGACAAATCTAGCGCATTTTTTGGGCCAAATCTAGCGCACTTTGGGCCAAATCTAGCACAATTTTGGGCCAAATCAGGCTCACTTTAGCGCAATGCAAATCTAGCGCACTTTGGGCCAAATCTGGCACATTTTTTTGGGCCAAATCTAGCGCATTTTTTGGCCAAATCTAGCGCATTTTGAGTAAAATCTAACGAGGTTTGGGCCAAATCTAGCTCATTTTTTGGGACAAATCTAGCGCACTTTGGGCCAAATCTAGCGCACTTTGGACCAAATCTAGCGCATTTTGTGACAAATCTAGCGCACTTTGGGCCGAATCTAGCGCATTTTGAGTCTAGCTCATTTTGGGACAAATCTAGCGCAGTTTAGACTAAATCTAGCGCATTTTTGTTACAAATCTAGCACACTTTGGGACAAATCTAGCGCACTTTGGGAAAAATCTAGCACATTTTTTGGGCCAAATCTAGCGCATTTTTGGGCCAAATCTAGCTTACTTTGGGCCAAATCTAGCGCACTTTGGGCCAAATCTACCGCAATTTTTAGTTTTCGATCGTTTCGTTGATGGTTGCCTATGAAAAATTGGAAAAAACTCAAAATGACTAATATTCTTCTGGATAGTGGGAAAGTGCCTTAAATATATGCCCAATCATATTTGGCCTTGAAATTATGAAAAAATCTTGATATTTAAGCCATAATATCAAAAAAAAATTCGGCATTTTCGGTGATGGTTAGCTTATGAAAAAATGAAAAACCTCAAAATGGCTAATATTCTCTTGGATGGTAGGACACTGCCTGAAATATATGCCCAATCACGGTTGACCTTGAAATTTGGAGAAAATCTTCGCATTTTAACAAATCAAAATTTAGGACAAATCTAACCCAAATTTTGGGAAAAATCTAACCCAAAATTTAGACAAATTTACATCAACCCAAAATTTTTTGGACAATCTAACCCAAAATTTTGGGACAAATCTAACCCAAAATTTTGGGACAATCTAACCCAAAATATTGGTACAAATCTAACCCAAAATTTGGGAAAATCTAACCCAAAATTTGGACAAATTGACCCAAAATTTGGGGAAAATCTAACCCAAAATTTGGGACAAATGTAACCCAAACATTTGGGCAAATCAAACCAAAATTTGAGACAAATCTAACCCAAAATTTTGAGACAAATCTAACCCAAAATTTAGAGACAAATCTAACCCAAAATTTTGGGACAAATCTAACCCAAAATTTTGGACAAATCTAACCCAAAATTTGGGACAAATCTAACCCATAATTTTGGGTTATATTTGACAAGTGTACTCTAATTTTTTAACAAATCTAGCCTAGAATTTTGACAAATGTAGTCAAGGTTTTAACAAACCCAGTCAAGAATTTTAAAAATCTGGTCTAGAATTTTGACAAATCTAGTCTACTTTTTTACAAATTGAGTCCCAGAATTTTGACAAATCTAGTCCAGAATTTAGACAAACCGAGTCTAGATTTTGACAAATCTAATCCAGAATTTTGACCAATGTAGTCCAAAATTTAACAAAACTTGTCCAGATTTTGACAAATCCAGTCCAAAATTTTGACAAATCCAGTTCAAAATTTTGAGAAATCTAATCCATAATGTTGACAAGTCTAGTCTAGAATTTGACAAATCTAGTCCCAAATTTTGACAAATCTAATCCAAAATTTTAACAAATCTATTCCAAATTTCGACAAATTTAGTCCAAAACTTTGACAAATCTAGTCCATTTTTTGACAAATTCGGTCCAGATTTTGACAAATCTAATCTACTAATTTGACAAATCTAGTGTAGATTTTGACAAATCTAGTACAAAATATTGAACAATCTAGTTTTGAATTTTGACAAATCTAGTCCACATTTTGACAAATCTAGTCCTGATTTTGACAAATCTAGTATAATTTTTGACAAATCTAGTCCATTTTATTACAAATCTAGTCTAAAAATTTGACAAATCTAGTCCAAAATTTTGACAAATCTAGTCCACATTTCTACAAATCAATATCAAAACTTTGACAAATGTAGTACAAATTTTGACAAATCTAGTCCATAATTTCGACAAATCTAGTCCAAAATTTTGTCAAATGTAGTCTAGAATTTGACAAATCTAGTTTAGAAATTTGACAGATCTAGTTCAGAATTTTGACGAATCTAGTCTAGAATTTACATAAATCTTGTCCAGATTTTAACAAATCCAGTCCAAAATTTTGACAAATCTAATCCATAATTTTGACAAATCTAGTCCAAAATTTTGACAAATCTAGTCCAAATTTTGACAAATCTAGTCCAAAATTTTACAAATCTAGTCCAAAATTTTTAGACAAATTGCAATCTAGTCCAAATTTTGACAAATCTAGTCCAGTTGTTTACAAATTCGTCTAGTTTTTGACAAATCTAGTCCATTTTGACAACTAGTCCAGTTTGATAATTTAGTCAAATTTGACAAATCTAGTCCAAAATATTGAACAATCTAGTTTGAAATTTTGACAAATCTAGTCCACATTTTGACAAATCTAGTCCAACAATTTGAGAAATATAGTCTATATTTTGACAAATCTAGTCCAGTTTTGACAAATCTAGTCCAAAATATTGAACAATCTAATTTGGAATTTTGACAAATCTAGTCCAAAAATTTTTGACAAATCTAGTCCATTTTTTGACAAATCTAGTCCAATTTTGACAAATCTAGTCCAAAATTTTGACAAATCCAATAAAAAAAATTTAACAAATCTATTCCACATTTAGACAAATCTAGTCCAGTTGTTTACAAATTCGGTCCAGATTTTGACAAATCTAATCTAATAATTTGACAAATCTAGTCCAGTTTTGACAAACCTAGTCCAAAATTTTGACAAATCTAGTCCAAAATATTGAACAAACTAGTTTGAACTTTTGACAAATCTAGTCCAACAATTTGCCAAATCTAGTCTAATAATTTGACAAATCTAGTCTATTTTTTGACAAATCTAGTCTATTTTTGACAAATCTAGTCCAGTTTTGACAAATCTAGTCCAAAATTTGACAAATCTAGTCCAACAATTTGCTAAATCTAGTCTAATATTTGACAAATCTAGTCCAGTTTTGACAAATCTAGTCCAAAATTTTGACAAATCTACTCTAATATTAGACAAATCACGTCCAGTTTTTGACAAATCTAGTCTAAAAATTTGACAAATCTAGTCCACATTTCGACAAATCAATATCGAAACTTTGACAAATGTAGTACAAATTTTGACAAATCTAGTCCAAATTTTTGACAAATGTAGTCTAGAATTTGACAAATCTAGTCCAGAATTTTGACAAATCTAGTTCAGAATTTTGACCAACCTAGTCCAAAATTGACACAAATCTTGTCCAGATTTTGACAAATCCAGTCCAAAATTTTGACAAATCTAATCCATAATTTTGACAAATCTAGTCCAGTTTTTTACAAATTCGGTCTAAGTTTTGACAAATCTGGTCCAGATTTTGACTAATCTAATAATTTGACAAATCTAGTTCATTTTTTGACAAATTTAGTCCACATTTTGACAAATCTAGTCCAAAATTTTGACAAATCTAGTCCAGATTTTGACAAATCACGTCCAATTTTTGTCAAATCTAGTCTAATAATTTGACAAATCTAGTCCACATTTTGACAAATCAATATCGAAACTTTGACAAATGTAGTACAGATTTTGACAAATCTAGTCCATAATTTTGACAAATCTAATCCAAAATTTTGACAAATGTAGTCTAGAATTTGACAAATCTAGTCAAGAATTTTGACAAATCTTGTCCAGAATTTTGACAAATCTAGTCCACATTTTGATCATTTTTTACAAATGTAACGCATTTAGTCTAGTTTTTGGAATCTAGCGCATTTGGGACAAAACTAGCACATTTTTTTGGGAAAAATCCAGCCTTTTTTGAAACAAATCTAGCGTATTTTGGGACAAATCTAGCGCATTTTGGGATAAATCTAGCGCATTTGTTGGGACAAATATAGCGCACTTTGGGACAAATATAGAGTAGTTTGGGTCAAATCTAGCATATTTTGTGACAAATCTAACACATTTTGGGACAAATCTAACGCATTTTGGGACAAATCTAGCGCATTTTGGGACATATATAGAGTAGTTTGAGTAAAATCTAGCACGTCTTGGACAAATCTAGCGCATTTTTGGGACAAATCTAGCACATGTTGGGACAAATCTAGCGCATTTTGGGATAAATCTAGTGCACTTTTTGGGAAAAATCTATCGTATTTTGGGATAAATTTAGCACATGTTAGAACAAATCAAGCGCATTTTGGGACAAATCTAACGCACTTTTTGAGACATATCTCACGCATTTTGGGACAAATCTATCGCATTTGTTGGGAAAAATCTAGCACATTTTAGGACAGATCTAGCGTAGTTTGGGACAAATCTAGCGCATTTTGAGACAAATCTAGCGTATTTTCAGACAAATCTAGTGCATTTGTTGGGACAAATCTAGCGCATTTAGGGACAAATATATAGCAGTTTGGGTCAAATCTAGCATATTTTGGGACAAATCTAGCGCATTTTGGGACAAATCTAGCGCATTTTGGGACAAATCTAGCGCATTTTGTGACAAATCTAAAGCATGTTTTTGGACAAATCTAGCGTATTTTGTTAGAAATATAGCGCATTTGTTGGGGAAATTTAGTGTATTTTGGGTCAAATCTAGCGCAGTTTGGGACAAATATAACGCATGTTGGGACAAATCTAGCACATTTTGGGACAAATTTAGCGCCTTTTTGGGACAAATCTAGCATATTTTGGGACAAATCTATAATATTTTAGGACAAATCTAGCAGATTTTGGCACAAATTTAGGACATTTTGGGACAAATCTAGCGCATTTTGGGACAAATCTAACGCCTTTTTTGGAACAAATCTAGCACATTTTTGGGACAAATCTAGTGCATTTAGGACAAATCTAGCACATTTTTTGGGACAAATCAAGCGTATTTTGGCACATATCTAGCGCATTTTGGGACAAATCTAGCGCATTTGTTGGGAAAAATCTAGCACATTTTGGCACAAATCTAGCGCATGTTGGGACAAATTTAACCATAATACTGAACTTTTCAGTTTTTTGCCATTTCGGTGATGGTAGCCTATGAAATATTGGGAAAAAAACTCAAAATGGTTAATATTCTCCTAGATCGTAGGAAACTGCCTGAAATATAGGCCCAATCACGTTTGGCCTCGAAATCTGGAGAAAATCAGGCATTTTAACCATAATACCAAACTTTTCAGTTTTTTCCCATTTCAGTGATGGTTAGCATATGAAAAATTGGGAAAACTCAAAATGGCTAATATTCTCCTGGATCGTAGGAAACTACCAGAAATATGTGCCCAATCACATTTGACCTCGAAATTTGGAGAAAATCTAGACATTTTAGCCATAATACCGAATTTTTCAGTTTTTTACCATTTCGGTGATGGTTAGCCTATGAAAAATTGGAAAAACTCAAAATTGCTAATATTCCTCCATAATTGTAGAAAACGGCCTGAAATATATTCTCAATCACGTCTGACCTTGAAAATTTGGAGAAATCTTTGCATTTTAGCCATAATATCTAACTTTTCAGTTTTTGGCCATTTTGGTGATGGAACGCCTATGAAAAATTGGAAAAAAAAAACTCAAAATGACTAATATTCTCCTAGATGGTAGGAAATTTCCTAAAATATATTCTCAATCACGTTTGACATCGAAATTTGGAGAAAATATAGGCATTTTAGGCATAATAACAAACTTTTGAGTTTTTTACCATTTTAGTGATGGTTAGCCTATGAAAAATTGGAAAAAACTCAAAATCGCTAATATTCTCATGGATGGTAGGAAACTGCCTGAAATATATGCTCAATCACGTTTGGCCTCAAAATTTGGAGAAAATCTAGGCATTTTAGCCATAATACCGAACTTTTTAGTTTTTGACTATTTCGGTGATGGTTAGCCTATGAAAAATTGGAAAAAAATCAAATAGCTAATATTCTCCTAGATGGTAGGAAACTGCCTGGAATATATTCGCAGTCATGTTTGGCCTCGACATTTGGAGAAAATCTAGACAGTTTAACCATAATATCGAATTTTTCAGTTTTGACCATTTCGCTGATGGAACAGGTAATCCAAACAAAGTCAGTCACTTGATGATTACTAACCATTTGATTTGAAAGAAAGGAAGCGTTGTCTAAGTAAGAAATTAATTAATTACGTTCTATAATGTACAATCTTAGGATTCCCTGCCTACTATGGATAAATTTGCCTTGGAAAGTTATGAACAAGTGGCGCGGCCATTGTTTCTTGCTTTATAGTTTTTAATCAATGGTGGCCGAAGGGTGATCATCCCGCCGGCTGGCCGGCCCACGGCAGCACAAATGATTGGGTGACCAATTCGTAGTGGACCAGGAATTGAGACCCAATTCCATCAACCAAACGGTCGAAGATCCTGAGTTCAATGTAATTATTGCACTAGTTGATATAAGATATACTATGCAGCTGGCCGAGGTTTTGGGTTTGTCTTTATAAGTGACCAATTCAGCAAAAGTATAATCCCAAGTGACAACAAAATTCCTTTACTTTATACTTGTAAACATGGGGAAAGATGACAAATGCATCATCCCAAAATATGCCTTCTTTGGTTGGATCCTGAAGTTATCAATATTTACGAAAATTTGATGTAACAGTGACATTGTGGCTTGTTTGTAATTTTCGAGAATGAAGTGACTAATTTGTCACAAATTTTAAAAATTGAGCTAAATATTAGAGCCGTTAATAATTTGCCCATATTGATCATCTAGTTAGTTAATTACCATGAATCAAGGGGTTAATAGCAAGAGCTGCTATATCTCGAAATGAGGATAGCTCTACCGATTTTTTTTTCTCCGCCCAGGACCCAACTATTCTCTTTTTCAATATTTTTTATTTTTAAAACATATAGAAAATCCACGTAGACCATCAACGAAAATCTAAAATCTGAATACAGTATATTTATACGTATAAAGTGAATGTATACAGAGCGACGGCGAATTTACCCTAACATCGACGAAATGACGACCACGCCCATTCCGGCGAGAAATTAGCGATTCGCCGAACACTTTAAACACTTCTTCTTCTCGCCGCCGGCGCAGCAGAGCATTGCTATCCGCCACCAACATGAACAATCCTGTAAATATCGCCCAAATCAGAATACGAACGAATAACGATTCAACAGAGAAGACAAATTAGAAACAGAGAACCCAATTAATTACTTACTCTGTTTTCATCGCAGTCGTGGAGTGCGTTCTTCTTGTTCTTCCCGGAGCCATGGATTCCGTAAGCGTTCATTACTTTCTTCTCCTCCTTGTGATTCATTTTCCCGTTCGTCGAGCTTTGCAGCAGCGTATGCGAATCGCACCAATTTTTACTCCCGGCGGCCGGCGCCGCCTCTAACGGCAGTTTCCTCTCGCCGTTGTTTTGGCCGGCGATGAGATTCGTCCCGGAGAAAGACTTGTGAAGGTCGATCGAGAAGCACAGGTCGCTGAATTGGTAGCTAGGAATGTCCGCCACCGCCACCGAAGCCGGCGAAATCGGAGATTTCGCCGCCGCCGGCCGCGGCGAGTGAGGAGAGGCCAATTCATTCCGATTCGGCCTCTCCTCAGTCGCCAATTCCTTCCGATCGGAAGGAATTGGCCTCCCCTCCGTCAATTTCAAAATCCCTAATCTGAGCCGGAGCAGCTGCAGAATCTCCTGACCATTCCTTGCAGAATTCGAGATCTGCCTTGTGAGATTCTCCGGCAGCGCGGCGGGCTCGTTCGTCTTATGCGAAATCGCGCAGGCAATATGAGCATCAAATTCGCAGAATCGGCAGCGGTACAACCATCCTTTATAGCTAGGTTTCGCACAGAGATCGCAGCTGAAATCGTACGGAGGGGAGAATTGGATCTTGAGCGGATGAGGATGACCGGAGACCATAACAGATAGCGGCAGTGTTAAGCATAAGTTATGATAGCAGATCCCTCCGCCGCAGCCGTAGTAGAACCCATCAGCGATTGTCTTAGTACAAGCTCTGCATTTCATCGCAGAAGGAGACGATATTACAGCTAGGTTAAGCTTCTCGTCAGGGTGAGCAGGGTGAGTTGTTGTTCTGGGCAAGTGGAAACAAACCTTGTGTAATGAGAAAGAATTGCAGGTTTTGCAGGCGTAGTAGTCATTTCCTGATGCGATTTCGAAGCAGCAGCCGCTGCAGATTTCATCTCCGGATGAGATGGATTGGTTTAGGGGATGTTGGTGGGTGAAATGGTGGATCTGGGTATTAGTTTCTGGGTTTGGATCCATGGCAGCAATTGTGGTAGTAGTAGCAGCTGCAGATGATGAAGCTTCGATTTTAAAGGAAATTTGTCGTCGTGGGAATCAATGGAGGATTCTTCCTTGGCCTGCCGTGATCAATGAAGCTTCCATTTGTAATCAAGGCTGTGTTGTCCATAGTTCTGTCAGGTTATGATGATGGGTGGCAATTTGGTTCAGGTTAAATCGATTGAACTTTGTTAATCAACGCTTAATTGATTGGCCGGTCTGTCACTAGTGGCAAAGTTAAGGGGAGTCTATCCCTGGGCTGAGGATCCAAATAGCTAAACTATGTGTAATTTCTTATACATTCATTGTATCTTATTCATCGGGTCCAGAGTCTAGTTGTATCCTGGCTTCGCCACTGTCTGTCAAGGGGGTTTATTCATTTTTTTAGCAAGTCGGTCAACTGTTATATCGTGGTTAACCGAAACAAGAATAGAATAGTGAGTTCTAATGTTAGTGCTTATTTACTTGGTGTATAATTTATGATATTATTTAATTTACATGGAATTTCAAGGTTAAATGTATGTTAAATCGGTAAAAATTGGTTAAACCGGTCATAACTTGGCTAATTAATTTGGTTAAAATGATCAGTTAAACCAGAAATTTATAGGTCATGGTTAATTATTGGTTGACCGAGTTTTGATCGATTTTTCACCTAATTTTTTTGACCGGTCAAAACTTCTTGTAAGTTGATTAATCCGTTAATGACCGAATTAACTGATTCCATGGAATATTTAGTGTGTCTTAAGTTTCAATATATGCTTTGTTTTGGGATTGGAATTGGCTATACCCAATGCCCAATGGTGTTTCATGTTTGACCTAATGCTCAATTGTTTTTGTGTAAAGGCCAAGATGAGATTTAGACTTGCCAATTGGACTATAGTTAAGAGTATGCTTAATTGCTTAATGAATAGTGATGCTCTTGTTAATTGGCTTTGGATTTTCTGAAACTAGGAGAACATTTGAACAAAACCAAGTTATAGATCAAAGGAAAATATCATTATTCTAGGAAAATCATCGAATTCTGAATAGGCCGGTTAATCCCGTAAAACTCAGCTAAACAGGTGTGTCTAACTTTTATTCACAACGAACTAGTTTTTAGAAACAGTAAGTATGCTATAGAAATAGGAAAATTTACATACAAAGGACATCTCGTGCTTGAGGCTAACTAAGTAATCAAATGCGTGTTTACTCGCGATATATTAAGGAACTCGATCTCTCATGCCCTGCATCAGCTTATTAATTTGGTCCATGTATAGTAGAGTTGTTGTGGATACCTTCCTTCTCACATCGTATCAAGATTCAAGTTACCGACTTACTGCACAACGAGAATCAAGCTGCACATGTATTCTCTGCTACTTTTTCTTTCAAGCTATTAGAAAACTTGTCACAAATGTCCTTAACTCTGCTTGGTAATCAAATACCATTGAATAACTTATGGGCTTTTTCTAACTAAAATGATTGGGCTTGGGCCCATGAGAATCATGGGAATCTCAGCCTGTTATCCAGAAGAATTCAATAAATCAACAGGAAATAATCAAAGACCTTTGAAAATTCACATAGCTATCAGTTGACAAATCGCCATTTGGCTTCTGCTTAATGCGTATATAAGAGTAACTAAGATTTAGATTTAGTATAATAATAATAATAATAATAATAATAATAATAATATGATGATGATGATGATGATGATGATTAGGGTATGATGTGGCAGATTGGAATATAATTCTAAACTCATTACTCAATTTTAGTTATTTTTATTAATAAGATTATTATGACCTAGTAAAATTATTTAATATGTTGAAATCAATCGATGTGCTCGTTATCGAAATCAGGATAGTCAGATACTCAATGTGGACAAGGTAGACATGACCTCCTAGGTTGGGACTTGATGTTCCTTTTTGTCTGTGTTTGCTGCCTTCGTCTCTCCGCAAGGAGCTACCTATGCAAAAAAAAAAAAAGGTATTATCTTATTTTTGTTACCATAATTTGGTCTCTCGAATGGCTTGTAGCTCGGGTCTGTATAGAGCCAACATGTTGTGTAGTCGGTTTGGGTGTTTGGTTGGCCTTAGGCTTACCAATGGGCGATATGCGTAGCTATATCAACACCTATTCGACTAGGAGTGGGTTATGGGATATAGTTTGTAATCGTACAAACTTTGGAATAATACTATTTGTTACACCACTATTTACAACAGGGATGCTAAGTGTGACAAATAGTATTTACTACAGCAAATTACTATAGAAAATAATGACTGCGTTGCTAATATCAACTAATTGCTACTGCATTTTCATGTTGTTGTAATTTTGACGATAAATTTTTTGTAGCGTATCTTTTAATCCATCACAATAATTTGGATTATTACTTTATTGGCGGCTTCTAATTAACTAGATTGTCTTGTATATGATCTGATCTTTATAAACAAATTATCGTTGACTATAAAAAAAAATAAAAAAAAGTTCGAGTGATGATATTGTAATCTTGATTGGTGAGTGTCGTGTTGCCGCCACTATCTTACCTAAGGAGTAATGAACAAGAAAAATTAAAGTGTCACCATTCACAAAATATCTAAACTTAATTGAAAGTCAACCATCTAATTATTTTGACTCTAATAACTACTTAATTTTCAGTTTTATTTAAGAATCGATACGTCTTACCTTATTTTAGGGTCACTGTAAGGTCCAGCTCCAGATTGATTCTGTTACGACTTCCCTCATCCTAACTAAAACAGAAGATCATATTTTCGCATTAACATGCCTGGGAGGTTCTTCGCTTCAGAGAGCGTGAGTAGGGATTGGATTGTGGAGATTAAGCATATCTATATCTATCGAGAAGGGAATAAATTAAGCCGCAGATCATACCATGAGTATAGTCTTGGCCTTCAATTCTGGCCTTCGTGGTCCATCCTGAGTTCCGTGATCGTTAGTGATGCCAACCACTACTCACATTGGAGGGAGCAAGCTGCACCGATATTCGATTGATGGTCACCTAACACAGAAGCCCCTTCTAACCCAATATTATTAAAGTCGAACCAGACCGACTTAATTAAAAACTTGTCCGATCCAGCTTAACTATTTTAATTTATTAATCAAAATGGTTCGACTCTAAAAATGTTGACAATCTAACCCCGACTGAACCATTAAATCATGAACCCTTAACTTCAACCTCCGATCCGATTCCGAAAACCTCGTTACAACCTACTACAAAAGAATTGGCCATTTTTCAAAACATAGAGAAATTTAAATGTCAACATTAAGTGCAACGTAATTAGTACTAATTACATATTAAACATGGCAAATTATTAGAAATGTCAGACAAAGGATTTTCAATACAGAACTCGAAAATGCATCACTCAGAAACTGCAACGAAACTTCATCTTCTTTACACAAATTTTCACCTATTTATCTTCTAATCTGTAATCTCCTTCTTAGTTCATCATATCAAATCATCATGCTGAACCCAGATGTTCATCCTTCTCTGTTCCTCACATCTCTGTTCATAATCTTGATCCCTAATTTCTCCCAAGTTGGTTGCTTGAAATTTAGCTACCCACAATTTCACGACAACACCACAACCCATTTCATCCGACACGAATCCTACGTGGCAGGGGATGCCATCCAGGTCACCGGAGACTTCAGAGGCGCTGACATCGCAAACCAGTCCGGCCGAATCCTCTTCGACAAGCCCTTTCGTCTCTTCCGCGACGAAGGGCTTGTCAAAGCCACTTTCAACACCGAATTCGTCCTCAGAATTGTTCCCCAGACTCAATCTACAGGGGAAGGCCTCGCCTTTGTACTCACAGGAGATCCGACCCTGCCTGAGAACAGCTCGGGTCAGTGGCTCGGAATTGTGAATTCGAAAGGGTTGGAAAAGATCGTTGCGGTCGAATTCGACACGAGGAAGAGTTACCCTGAAGATTTGGATGATAATCATGTGGGAATTGATCTGGGTTCTGTTTACTCTGTTCATCAGGTTTCCCTGTCAGGAATTGGCGTCAATCTGTCTTCAGGTTCTGATATAGCCGTTAGGATTCAGTATGACGGCGTTAATTTGACGGTTTTCGTCGCGGAAAGAAACGTCTCTGTGATTTCTATGGCGATTGATCTGTCTTTGTATCTTCCTGACAGGGTTTATGTAGGGTTTACAGGGTCTACTAGTCAGTACACTCAGCTGAACTGTATCAGGTCTTGGGAATTCGTCGGATCGGAAATCGGAGATGGGAGAAAGATTTGGGTTTTGATTGTTGGGATTGTTGTATCTGTAATTGTGATTCTGATCTTTGTTTCTGGTTTGGTGTACTGGAGAAGGAGATCTGATGAGGACGACCCTTATCCAACGATCGAAGATGCGATTCAAGGATCGTCGACAGCTCCGAGGAAGTTCAAACTGAAGGAATTGAGGAAGGCGACGGGGAATTTCAATTCGAAGAACAAGCTCGGGAAGGGCGGATTCGGTACTGTTTACAAAGGAACCATGGAAGGTAAAGAGATAGCGGTGAAGAAGGTGTCGAAGAGGACGACTCAGGGGAAGCAAGAGTTCATATCGGAGGTGATCACGATCGGGAATCTTCACCACAGGAATCTGGTGAAGCTAATCGGGTGGGCTTACGAGAGGAAGGAGTACCTCCTGGTTTACGAGTACATGCCCAATGGAAGCCTCGACAAGTTCATTTTCCACGACGAAAAGTTCGCAATGGGGAACGGATCACAGTCAAATTTGAGTTGGGCTATCAGATTACGGGTCATTTCAGGAGCAGCTCAGGCCTTAGATTATCTGCACAACGGATGTGAGAAGAAAGTTCTTCACAGAGATATCAAGTCCAGCAACATAATGCTGAACTTGGATTTCGACGCCAAGTTAGGCGATTTCGGTCTGGCCAGAACATATGTCCAAACCGATCAAACCCACCACTCCACCAAGGAAGTGGCGGGTACGCCTGGCTACATGGCGCCAGAAGTCTTCCTAACAGGAAGGGCTACAGAGGAGACCGATGTTTATGCATTCGGGATTCTCCTCCTCGAAGTCGCGTGCGGGAGGAAGCCCGGAGGGTGGATGGATCACGAGGACTTCGAGAGCAACATCGTGAAGTGGGTTTGGGAGCTTTACAGGACGGAGAATCTGATGAATACTGCGGATGCTAGATTGAATGGAGATTTCGAGGTCGAGGAAATGGCTTGTGTCTTGATTTTGGGGCTAGCGTGCTGCCATCCGAACCCGAATAACCGACCATCAATGAAATTCGTCCTGAAGGTTTTAGCAGGGGAAGCTGAAGCTCCTGAGCTTCCCATGGAAAGACCAGCTTTCGTGTGGCCTCCTTTGCCTTCTTCGTTCAAAGATAAGAACTACTCCGCGGTTGGAAGTCAAGTCACTTTGTTTTCGGAACTTTCGGGGAGATGAATGAATCAATGACACTGGGTTATTTCGTCAAATCATAATATGTATTGGGTTAAATCTAAAACATCACATAGTCAATCCATTTATGCACATGAAAATACAAATAGTTTCGTAGCTCTAGACTCAGAAGTGAGGTGAGCCACGGTCTGGGGAACCCCACCCCAAATCCGCCACTCCTCGTAAATCCCATACGTAGGCATTAAGTAACTATTGGGTTCGCTCATTGTAAAAAAGGTTAACATTTTGCATTACATGGTGGTTTGATTTTCAGGGTTGACTCGATTCAGAAGAAGAAGAAAAATATCAATAATAGTATGACTCATTACTTCGCGTAGTCCGTATTTTTCAGAAACGGACCTTATATCGACTCGATTCGGTCCGTATTTAAGAAGATTAAATTAAACACACTTAGCAGACTCATTAATAGTGAGAAACATAGACATTAAGCTCACGAACAGCAAGAAAAGCATTTAAATCACGAACAACCCTTCTACCAAAGACATATCCACGTGCCAACCGGAAAACCCCGGTCCCACCAACAATCGACAGCTCATTCGGAATCTCAAGTGGAAAGATGGGGCCCACCATGGTCAACGTACTCCCGTTGTACTTTCCACGTGTGAATGCCAGGCTGTACACCATCTCCAAAACGAAGTCGTTTGGCGAAGGAAAGGTGAATATTCCCCTAGCTCTTCCGACCGGAGTGGAGTTCAGCTCGGGTCCCGATGTCAGGGCGTTGTCGGATAAGAACACGCCGCCGAAGAACGTGTCGTTGTCGAGGATCTTGGTGACCGGTATGGAGGTGGCGTTCTCGCCGCCGAAGATGTCGTTCATGTAGAAGTGGAGGCGCGTGTACTTCTCTTCGTTGGTGTGGCCGAATTGTTGGCGCGTGAGCTTTTTGGAGAAGCTGTCTGTTGAGTACTGGGTTTTTTTGGCGGCGGAGGATGAGATGAGGATCGTTATGGTTAGGAAACAATGGAGGATGAGTTTGGCCGCCATTGTTAATGATTAATGATTTCTAGCTTGTACAGAAAATGTTTATGGATATGTAGGTTAACTATATGATTCGGAGCCTATTTATACACTAATTGTATTATTAATTTAGGGAAAATAGCAATTTGCCCCTCTACTTTGCCACTATAAAAAAATTGATCATAGCAAAATTACAACGGCATGAAAATGAAGTAAATAGTGGATATTTGTTTGCTACGACAATCACTATTTAATGTAGTAATTTGCAGTAGCAAATACTATTTGCCACACCACTATTTGCAACGGGGATGCTGAGTTTTACAAATAATGGTGTGGCAAATAGTATTTGCTACTGTAAATGACTACATGAAATAGTGATTGTCGTAGCAAATATTCACTATTTGCTACTACATTTTCATGTTGTAATTTCTCAGTAGCTAAAAGTTTTTTTTCTTTGTAGCGTGCTAACTCAACAGATAGTCCTCTATTATCTATATTATAAATTGCTCTTTTTACCCCCTTTAGTTCAACCACTTTGTCGTTTGGGTCATTCCGTTCCAACTTTCGTCTCCGTAATGTTAATTGCTGCACATTTTCGGTACACCATATTAGCTCCAATAGTCATGTATTAGCTTTCTAAGCGTTTTCCAGTTGAGAATTAAAATCGACGAATAAAATGTGTGATTTCAAAATCCTTCATATTTCACCATACTTTTCGTTGTACCTCCCTAATTTACCTCATTGGCGTGAACTATTCGTCTCCTACCTCAGATATCTCTCTCCTTCGGTTCGGATGTGATCATATTTGATGTTAAAGAAGACTTTTAGTTGGAATAAATAACCAAAAGTAGCCGAAATAGGAAGGATAAAAAGAGCAATTTATAGTATATGAGGTTATCTGTCAAGTTGGCAAAGTAGAGGAGGCAAAGTGCTATTTTCAATTAATTTATTATTATTAATGTTAGTAGGTGTTTTTTGTGATTCGGAATCATATAGATTTCTTAAAAAGAAGACAAATTGCATGCATATACGCTTAATTAGACCGTTTCCAATTCAACCGGCCGGTCGGCCTGATCCCCAGTTCAATTCTGAAAAGTCCAGACATGAAATTGAACACTTCTAAGCAAAGAATCAGTCAATAGAAAAAGGAAGATTAAGCAAACAGAAATAGAATTTTAAAATTAGGTTAAGCTCAAACTACCTACTTATCATTATCTGAATCGTCACTATCAATCACTTGTGAAATCTTCAGAATGAATCTTCCATTGCTGCAGGAACAGCTTTCTGCAACTGTTGTCTCTGGTTAGAGGATTTCAGCAACAATATCAATTGACAACTATGGGAAGAAGGGGGGTTTAATATCTGAAGTAGGTTTGAAATGAAACCAATATCGAAACACAAACCAGCAAAACGATTCGCATCAGCAAGCTTAGTCAACATCCATACCCTCCTTCTCATTGCTCCTACTAGACCACAGCTTGATCGTTCGATCATGTGATACTGTTGCAATGTATCGTCCATCTGCAGATAACGTATGACATCAAATCCGCAGTTCAGAATAATACACAGCGTCATAACAACAACCACAAATTCAATTATAGTTCAGTTTCTGTAGGCGGCGCAAGTCATGAGACTAACCTGGAGCGATGTCCAAAGACGTAACTTTGGACTCGTGCCCTGCCAATGTTTTAACAGGCTTGAAATCTTTGCCTGACCAAACCTGTACAATATGTGTATAATATGAGGGACAACTTACGGTTATTATAAGTTAAAAGGTAAAGGGTGTTTGAGCTACAAGGGAAACATACCTTTGCAGTCGTGTCGTAGGAGGCAGTGACCAAATAATACCCTTCTTGAGGCTCGAATTTGACATCGGATACGAGATTTGAATGCGCAGGGATGACGTACAAGGATTTTTTCTTCCTCAAATCCCATATCCGACAAGTATTATCTTCACCACCTGTGGCTAGATGGTAGCCATTGGGAGAAAAGCTAATGCCAAGAACCTGAGGAGTATCACCAAGGGCGGAAATTAACACACGCAATCATTTGCATTACAACTTAATATGGAAGAACTAGGATATTAAGTATCTAACCGGCTTGACTGGCCTTCCAAGGCCATGATACTTCTCCCGGTACGAAGATCCCACACCCGCGCAAGTGCGTCCAATCCACAAGATCCCACCAAAGATCCGTCATGATGGAAGGCGATCCCATAGACACTCCTGCTATGACCTTCTTGGAGGAGTAATTCCACACCAGTGTCAACGTCCCATAATCTCCATGTCTTGTCAAAGCTTGTGGTGCCAATGTATTTTCCAGAGGGATGAAAGGATATGCGTGCAAGACGATCCAAGTGGCCCTCAAATGTCCGCAGAAGAGTTCCATCAGTGTCCCACAATTTTGCAGTTCGATCAGCAGATGCAGTGGCCAAATAGTTGTTCACGGGAGAAAACGTCACGTCTGTTAGGCGTTCTTTGTGTCCCTTCAAGGCCGAAATTTTATTTATTTGAGGTGTTTTCCACACTTTTGCGACTCCAGTTAATGAACTACAAAGAAAGAAGAAGAACAGAAATATCAGTTAGCACCTAATCTTGTTGTAACCCAATGAATACTAGTTTTCATTTATACTCTGCAACAATAGTAGTGTGTAATGCAGGGTTTATGTATGAAACTATATTAGTATAGAAAGTACCAGGTGGCGAGAAATTCTCCATCCTTGGAAATGGAGCAACCAGAAAGAGGTCGATCATCTCCAAACTCACTGCAGTCAAGAGCCAGACTTCCTGCTTGCTCCAAAGCCCATTTGATCTCTGCATCTTCATCTTCATCTGGATCATCACGTTTTCTTCGTGCACGCTGAAGCCGCGAGGCTGCCCTCGCAATTGAATATTTGGCAATGCTAATCCTAGCATCTAATAGTTGTCTAGACCCTTCCGTGTAAAACGGGTATTCAACCATTTCTTCCTCAGCATCATATGCTGCTGTAGTAGCTGCAGCCTCCTCTTCCTCGTGAGCTTTCATCAACTTTTCCAGCTGCCCTTCAGAATCCAACTTTGCCATAAGCATGCGCAACCTATCTCGCCTTTCCATCTCCCTCTCTCCAAAAAGTGTTATCGGTTCACCAAGCCTACGTAGACGGGCACGAACAGCCATATCATTGGTAGGAACAGCCAAAGCAGCAGCACGTCGCTTCATCATGAGCTCCTGGATCGCCTTTTGCTGCCTCTCTCGAACAATCCGGCTCTCTTCTGAAATTTCGTAACCCACAGCTAACCCCGTACCAGCAAGACTAGAGTCATCTTCTTCAGAATCCGAGTCACTCGTTCCTGCCTCACCATCCTGGGGAGCTGGAGGCTTAAGTACAGGCGGACGGATAGGAAGAGGTGCCAATGGGCGAGGAATAGGAGGTGTAATAGTAGGTAGTGGAGCCATAGTAGGCACGAATGGAGCAGCAGGTGGCATTACTGGCGGGATAATTGGTTGAACCGGAATGGCATCAACCATAATGTGATCTTCAGGGACAGAAGCTGAAGATTCAGCTGGTAAAGTTGATGATGGAGGGTTCTCTTCCTCAGCTGTCATGATTCCAAAACTGTAGGAAAACATCAAGAATTAACTAAGAATTGAAACAGGCTACATTATTCAGAAAAATAAAGTGGATTCTTAGAAACTTGCTAACTAGATTGCACGCATGTTATGACAAATTCATACAATCCGGAACCTGTTTCAAGTACTGTGAAGCTCATGTTACGGATAAGCATTGGAAGGATTCTCACAGCAATGAGTAAGCTACAACGATTCTTTCCGCTAAAAGAAACAAAGCGAACCCTAATAGTTCGATCAAAGAGTTGAAGTGTAAACCTAGAAAACAAGTAACAAGTTCAATTCGCAGGCGCGTGAATTTCTCGTCAAACAATACGGCCTCTGGCTATTGAGTTCCGGAAAGTGAAGAACTACAGCTTAACCTAAACACAACTAGTGAAATGCAGTTTCGATAAGAGAAAGAATGCAATACCTAATTTCTTCTCAGTAGTCGGGCGGGATGCAGACTTGCAGCGACAGACGACAAGAGGAAGTCAACAGAGCTCGATTCCCTGACTATCTTTTACTATTTTTGCATCGAAATGTTCGCCGGAGAATGGGGAATAGAAGTGGAGGCGGCGAGAGATGAACACTCCTCAGTCTGGAACGAAGCTCCTAGAAAACGGAGACGATCACTCCCAGAAATAGCACTTTGGCTCCTTCTACTCTATCAACTTATCATATAGCTCCCTATACTATAAATGACACTTTTTACCCTTCTTCAACAATTTTACAGTTTGAGTTCTTCCGTTTCAATTTTCATATCGAGAGACTGATTATGATTCATTATTATTCAAGGGATAATAGCAATTTTTCCCCCTCTACTTTGCCAAATTGACAGATAGTCTTCTATGCTATAAATTGTTCATTTTACCCCCTTCTACTTCAACCATTTTACCGTTTGAGTCATTCCCTTCCAACTTTTGTCTTCGTAACGTTAAATCTGAACACATTCGCACCCAACGGAAAGAGATATCAGAGGGAGGAGACGAAGAGTTTGCCAATAAAGTAAATTGGAGAGGTGTCATGAAGAGTATGATGAAATACAAAGGATTTTAAAATCACACGTTTTATTCATCGATTTCACTCTATCTAATTATATATACTTACATTCCCACCTAGAAAATGCTTAGTAAGCTAATACATAACTATTGGAACTGACACGGTGTACCGAATACGCATAAATTAGCGTTACTAAGACTAAAATTGGAACGGAAGACCCAAACAACAAATTGGTCGAAGTAGGAGGGGGTAAAAAGAGCAAATTATAGTATAGGGGGCTATTTGTTAAGTTGACAAAGTAGAGGGGGCCAAAATGCTATTTTCCCATTATTCAAAAGTCAAAACAAGAACTGAGCGCTAATTGCTTAGCTCAACACCTTAGAATCTTAACTGTATAAACTCGATGAACTGTAAAACAGAACTGCTAGTGCTGATAATGTTTCTATCAGTATCAAATCCAACAAAATCGAACTCATCAGTACTCTATCAGCTGGTGCGGTTTTACGCTATCCGAAAATGGTGGAGTTGAAGCTTTAATCTGCTTCTTGTTACAGCAAGCAACCCAGAAAGAAAGTGATCGAAAACCCCCCCGAAAACAAACGGAAAAAGTTGTAAGAATTTCATTCCTGATCGGTCTGCACCGTGAGATCCAGTACGCCTAAGTCATGGTAGAGACCGTGTACAAACTGCAGTACCTGCCGATCATCTGTTCCGTTCCTCACCTGTTAAGTGTCAAAAACCACTTGTTCAGTGACGCGACTTTCAGAGATGAGAGAAAGGGTTAAGAACATAGTAAACTGTTTGTGAATTCTGTACCTGCAATGAGATGGAACCTACAGCATGGCCTGGAACTAATTCCCAGAAACGGGCTTCGGATACCTGGGAAACATCTTCACAAGCAGAAATCTGCAGAAGACAAGTGACGAGAAAAATGTTTATATGCAGGCTGCAAGCACAACAACAGGATTAAAGAGACCACTGCTGATCCTTTTTATAAGATGCTCATAGGTGTTGGGACTATATGATGATTGGTGAATAAGCCGAGTGAAATAGGCAGGGACAAGTAAAGTAAAATGCAGTTTCTTATGGTTCGAACGAAATAGATAGATAGGCGGAGGATTTTACAGTCCTGACCTGTCTCGAGCATTTGCTCAATGCTGAAGGTGGAATGCTTGGTGGTGCTGTTTGAAGCAAGACACCGCCGGCTGCCTTGAAAAGAGGCATGACTAGCATAAAGACTGTAACGGATACTAGCCCCAAGCATAGAACCTCTGCATTCTTAACTCTGGCACAGGATGAGAAAAAGGTTAGCGACGATCAAGGGTTAAAAGGATATGTGGGGGAATATTAAAGGCAAGTGAAATACCCAAGCGCCAAGAGCCATGATGCTAGCACCAAACCTGCACTGAGACACAAGAAGTAAACACTGGCTCAATATGGCAGCTCGACGAAATTCTGGAAACACTGAATACGAAATGCTATGCAGCTTCAGCACAACGTCGCTAAACATATATGGAGGTGGGGTATGTTTGGGTTTGTGTATGCATATTCACATCCAAGCCTGGATAAAAAATGACAGGGAAGACAAGGGAGTAAAGATCAGACCTGCGGATGGAATCTGCAAGGACATGTAAGCAAACTGAATGGTAATTCATGTCTTCAGCATTCCTGTAGACTGAAAAATTTAAAAGTATAAGAAGCAAGTATGAAACACAAGATCTAGACCGACTTCTGATATTATCAAAGAACAAGTGTTATCTATTGATATAAGGAAGGCTCAAGTTTCAAATTTTCCTAAACACATCACCTGATGAGACTTACCAATATTTACTCTAGCATAATTCCTGAAGAACCAGACACCAATAAGATTCACCGCCAAGTTTGTCACTGCTGAAACAACCAAATAATGCCTACAGTTCGATCCGGAAAAGTTTTGAATGATTACTTCTTATTGTTGAACAAGATCATGGACAAGTGGGAGATAATATTTTGCTTGTATTGTATCTATAACAAGCAGTACTAGCTGCATCCATTAAAGTCATAGACAAAGAGATCTAGTATAAAGGCATTCTTCACAACGCGAAGTCAGTATGAATTACTTACTTGTGCTCCGATTCATCTTGTATGAATGCATGCAGAGCTTCCACAGCCAAGGAGAATGACAGGAAAAGCAGAAACAGCTGTCTACACAGGCAGCAAAATCAATAATGTTCATAACTTTACATGCAGATTGCAGAGCAAAGAAACGAAATGTGCTATGAGGAATGAAACTTGCCACAAGCAAAGTGAACACAAATAAAAAAAAACACAGCTTAATGCAAAATGAAGAGGAGAATTCAGGTATTGTCATGATTACGTTAATACAATCTTTGCATGTGATAAACCTAAGCAAGTGAAGAAATTTGCAAATGATGATTTGAAAAGTAGGGAAGCTTCCTCTCCCCTTGAGTTAAGAGTCAAATGACTGTACAGACTGGAACTCTGTAATTTCTAAGTGAAAGAACTAGCTTATGAGCCAAAAAGGAGTGAGGGTAATACACTTTCCATTGATATCATCCCAAGTTCTAAATCCACTTCCACAACAAAACAGGAGAAACAAGATAATATCATACAGGAAATGCCGGATACTTACAGCATTGGTAAAAGCAGCTAATACTTCAAGCCTCTTGTACCTGCCAAGAACACCTTCCCAGTCAAAACATGTTCTACCAGGAGACCATATCTAGCACATTAATTTCCAAGTTCGTAACTCACCCATAAGTGTAAACATTATCAGGCTTTCTCCGCGAAGCAGCCATAGCAAACAAGGAAAATGTAAGGAGACCACAGCCAAACGTCAAATGAAATGCATCCGATACCAAACCTGAGATACAATAGAAGAACACAATCATGTGATGCATACATCTAACAAAGAGGGGGAAAAGCTAAAAAAAATTCAGAAAGGTGAATTTGCTTACCGATACGGCCACTAAACAGGCCAATCACGAACTCGGTAGTAGAATACGCAACATTGAGAAAAATCATCAGGCACAGCCTCCTCATTTGCCTGCTCCCATACCTTACAGCCCTAAACAAGGAAACCGCCGGAAAATTCTCGTTCCTGCCACAGGCCGCCGTGTCCTTGGAGTCGCCAAAGACGTCATCGTTATGGTAATTGAAGGAATAGTTATAGACTTCCGGCGGCATATCGATGCTCGAGGAAGTCCGGGAGAGGAAAGGCTTCGCCAATGATTCATTGGGGAGAAATGAAACCGGACTTCGCGGTTCTTGCTGTTGACGGAACGAAGATTGGCGGGAGTAAGCGTACCGCCGATCGAAGTCTTCGCTCCATGGATGCTTGAAGGAATCGCTCATCGGAAAAGGAGGAACCACACGAGGAAAAGTCAATCACCGTTTCGAATTGATGAACCGCCGAAGAATCACAATCGATTGAACCAATCGAGGACCAGAAACAAAAGAGCAGCTTCCTTCTTCCTGGAAGATTGGCGAAGAATTTGGACCAAAGTCTGCGGCAACAGAACTGCAGATGGCGAGAGAGAGACCAGAAGAAATTTCACGAAGGTTTGAATGAGATGCAGAGGAGGAAGACCGAGGTAGTAAACTGCTGAGTTGAAGAAGACTTTTCCGTCAATGAAATCTAGACCGTTAATTAGCTTAATTCTTCCTGCGGTCCCTAGAGTTTTTTACTTTTGTTTCCATGCAAATTTTGTATACAACTTTACAATTTGGTCTCGTTATTTTAGTATCATACAAATCAGTCCCTCTTGCAGTAAATTGTGTTCAATCAATCACATTGGTTACTCATTTCCAAAACTAATCAACTCCCAAATGTGTGTCATTGTTTCTATATTCACCGACTAATCTGCATACGGTTAAACACAACGCATTGTTGGTTCGCCCACCAAGACGATGATGGATATCTCGTGGATGTCGCCACCACCTGTGTGTATCATTCTCAACTCTAATGACTTTGTTATTCTAAAAATTAGCCAGACAGCAGGATGAGACATGTTCGGAGACATTGATGGTTGATGTCTAGCGTGAACTCGGGGTCATGCTCGATCACCAGGGCCGAGTTAAGAGCAGTTGTGATGAGGTTACAAATTGCTCGTGAGTGAAGGTATTGAAAGGTAAAAGTACAACTGCCTTCGTAAGCTACATTTCAGCTTTTGATGACAGAGGGTGAGATCAAACACTAACACTCTTCTAAGATCGTCAGTTTTCATGAGATATTGGATCAGGACTGGGTGGTCGAAGTTGAGCATATTTGTCGGTATGGCAAACGTTCTACTTCTATTATTAAACAGTAATTTTCATGTCAACCCATGTACATAATTCACTGTACAAATAATAAACTTAAGAAACTTTACATCTGTCTGCAAAAATATTGAAACTGGAAAAGAACCTATCAAATAAGAACATGTTACAACTTACAGAAAGTAGAATCTCACTATCTCAGTACAGCAGTTGGCTTGATCGCCTACTAGTATCAGTAGTCTTGAACTACTACTACTCTATTTATGCAGGTCAGTAGCAAAGAAACTGCAGTAAGCTCTAAGTTAAGGATTCTCAGGCTTTTAAACAGCAGCCAACTTATTACACAAAGATTCATACGCAGCACTGCACACCTTGAACTTTTCTTCTGCAACAGCCTGTTCCCAAGAAGAATAGTTGTTCACAGCATCGATCAATGAAGAAGTGAGTATGTAAAGCAAAGTATAATGTTACCTTCGAAGAACCCTGGTGACGATCCGGATGCCATTTCAGAGCACATGTTCGATATCTATAACTCAGAAGACGAAAAACGTTAGCTCAACTGCATCTTACAAAAGATCTTGTGATCGCCAAGCAAAGACAGGAGTCATGGATTACTCACGCAGTTTTCACGTCTTCGAGTTTTAGAGGACCAGAAGCGCTCAGTCCAAGGGTACGCCTGTCTGAGGCTAAATCCAACTCTGAGCTACTATCAGATTCTGATGAGGAGTCGTAGTCCTCTTCCTCTTTAAATCTATACCTCCTGTAGTCCCTAGAGGATTTGTTCCTTCGAGGTTGGTCATCATTTATGAAGGACCAGAAGCCATATCGGCCACCACCAAATGCAGATCGGAAGATATTTTCGACATCAATATCGTCTTCACAAAAATCGAAACCTTCTGTGCAGGAGAAAGATTGTATTCCATAAATCTCTAAGCAGCTTCAGAGTCAGGGAAATGATTAATCATACATAAAAGATGAGGTATCATGTTATATGAATTGTCTATTTCCTTAGGAGGGGCAGTATTTAGAATGATGTAAACAAAACTACGTTTTAACTGAAGAGCTCCAACTCCATAACAATTTAAGCACCCATTTCGTTGCATAAATGTATTTCGATCAGAAAAAGGCAGAAACTTAATTTTGAAATTCCACATCAAATCTTAATTTCAGTTCAGATTAGTTACTCGAGTTTGAGCTAACATACAATTATCCCTACATCATCGAATTGTGAAATAAGCACAGAAGTAGCTTGAAATCCTTACTTTTGCCGGGGCGTTTGCTTCTAGCATTGCTGTTTCTGGGACCCCTGGAATATTGCTGTCTAAACCATGAAGACCCTTTACTTGAAGATGGCTCTTCGTTCTCAAATTCATCTTTCAAACCCTGGGAATTTAGAAATAAGGATAAAGATAAATCGCACACAATATTTGAAGGACTAAACACCAAATCTATCATGGTTCAAGCTGAGTCAAATGGCTTTAGAAAAAGAATAAGCCAAGCCAATCAGATCATATGATATGTAACCATACTCTGAAATATATAACAAAAATAACTACGGAGAAGTAGACAATAAAAACCTGAAATAAGGTGTCTGCATAAGCCCTGATATTGCGCAACAAGTCATGCTTTCCATACAGCTTCCTGTTCCTCCTCGAACTAAAGTTCGGTCTCTGAATACGAGCAGTTTCAGTTATCAGAATTCAGAAGTTTGCAACTAGCATATGGCACTACTATCCATAGACATTACATACTTTCATTCTAAAACAGTGTAAAGAAACTAAAACTATTCCCGTATTATTTGGAACTGAAACAGACTGAATATTAGTTCCGATACTACATTGAAGTCCTAGACAAAGGGAACCAATACAAAGGCATTCTTGCAGATTATGCACTACCTGAAGTCAGTATACCAACACCATTGCAAGAACATCAAACGAACTCGTCACTTGGTCTACTTTAACTCATCTAAACAAGCATAAGATCATGCCAGTCTCCCTTCTGTATTGAATCAATGATCCTCCTAAATTCTGCCAGTTCCTGAATTTGCGACAACCTTAACATACCATTATCTGCTATCGACACATCCATCGATCACCAACTACTAATCCCTTGACCTTGTTTTCACGAGTAATACAGTCTATAATGGAGGATAACATCCGGAAAATATCGCAACCAAGATACCGAATTCGAACAGTTCAAAACCTAAAAGCCATCGTAACCCATATGCCAAACATGAATAGCCTACTAGCTCATGACCAATTAAAGGAATACAAAAACACACAACCATCTTCTCAAAATCCCACATTGAGTAAGCGAGCAAAGCAATCCTCAAATGTAGAATCTCCAAAGCTTCCCATAACATAAATTGAGATTCAATTCAATTTCAGTCCTATGCCCCTCAATCCCCCAATCGAATCAAATATCAAACTATCATAACTTTCAATTCCCGTTCATGGTAAAACCAACTCCCTCACATAAGAATTCGCAGTTCAAATAGGAAAACAAATGAAGCATAGAATTGGTTCGTAACAGCAGACTGAAATCATCCAAATACTCACGGAGTATCCGGCATTGGAGCCACGGCGTTTGCGTTCAAGGACGGGAGTAGAATGAAACAGGCGGCAGATCGGAGCTGGAAAGAGCTGCTGCTTTGAAGATTGAAGATGGCTGCTGCTGCTGATTTACCAACGCTGTTCATCATCATATCAACAATTGATTTTCCCCAGGTTTTAGAGGAAATCGAAATCGAATTCGTCGTGTGATCTTCTGGACCGGCCGGCAGTCCAGCCAAAAAGGGATTTGAGAAATGAAACTAGCCAATGGTCAACGGTGAAACGGTTAATAGTCAATCAAAATTTCCAATTAAACGACGGTGCTCCATACTCCTCGGGCTCCCGTCTGCTTTTTAACTTTTTTTTTTTAATTTATGTAAGGGATAATAGGTCGAGAGGCCCTTGTACTATTGAAAAATAACAAATAGGCCCCTCTATTATTAATTACACCAAACAAGCCCCTCTACTTAGAACATATAACAAACAAGTCTTTCTGTTACAAATGTGAGAAACGGCGTTACTGAATTGTTGACACAGTTGACACGTCACTGACCCTTAGGTTGTTAGAGTTTACACGTCACCCGATTGGAATGTCAGCAACCCTAAACGATGTCGTTTTTAATATTTTGATTATCTTTTGCTAATAACCCCGAGTCAAAACGAAGCCGTTTAGGATTGCCGACATTCCAATCGGCTGACGTGTAAACTCTAACAACCTACAGATCAGTGACGTGTCAACTGTGTCAGCAATTCAGTAACGCCGTTTGTCACATTTGTAACGGAAGGGCTTGTTTGTTATATGTTCTAAGTAAAGGGGCCTGTTTGGTGCAATTAATAGTAGGAAGGTCTGTTTGTTATCTTTCAATAGTACAGGGGCCTCCCAGTCTATTATCCTTTATGTAATTAATTTTTACTTTGTACTGTGTATTGGACTATGATTGGGCCGTGGCCCATCACTGCTTATATAAAAATCTACTAAGCAGGCCCATGGATTGATGGGCTTGGTACAAATGAGCCCACGAATCCTAACATGGAAGAAGAGCAACCGCTATGGGTGGCCTTTGAAATTTGAATGGAGTGAATATTACCATGACTATTTATAGTGGAACGGTATTTCGCTGCTCCCCTTGGGAGCAGCTTTCCCTACACCCCAGCCTACATGGCTATCTATGATTGGTTCTCATTTTTCTGCCGTTTTAGTGTTATTTTTTTTATAGGTATCCGTTTTAGTGTTATAAAAACTCCTCTTTAAATTGCAATTTGGAACAATACTAAACAGGAATTATTCTTCCGTTTCAATTAAGAATAATTTTTATATTTTACACTATTTAAACCCTTTTCCGGTTATGAAAAGGAATTTCAAACAACAATTAACTATAAATATATGCTTTCTCTCATAATGCCATAAACCATTCATCTTCTTCTTGCAAAGCAGACTGAGAAACGAAATTGCAGGGTTAGTTCTTCAACTATTTCCTTAGTTTCTTCTATATTTTATATTTCTTTTATGTTTATACTTTATACCAGTAACTAATGTACATCAAAACCTACTGCAATATATAATTCAATCAATATGTTAAAATAAAAAGTAATGGTTTAGTTTCAAATTAAGCCTAATGTTTAGGTTAATTTTCTACTGCATACTCACAAAAAATAGAAGCTCTACTGCCCAATAGATTTTCCATGCTTCATATTTTTCGTGTTTTTCATAACAGTAATAAATTATTTTCTGTATTAGCATATTTCCACGTAATAATTTTCCTTACATTGTATTTTATTTTTATTTTTTCGTTGATAGACGCATTGTGAAGATTACAACTGTAAGATGAAAGAAGATAATCGAGTGCCATGCATAGGTATGAAGTTTGATTGTGATGATAGTGCTTATGAGTTTTATGAAGCATATGCACATACTGTTGGGTTCAGCGTAAGAAAGCATCGTGTTAAACGAACTCCAAGTGGACAAGTCAAAAAAAAGAACATTTTGTTGTTCTAAACAAGGGAAAAAGGCATTTGATAAGAGGCGCGAGCATGTGGCTTTTGAAAAACCAATCTCAAGGGTTGATTGTGCTACAGAGATGACATGTCAACTAAAGAATGATGGCATGTTTGAGATTGTTTCTTTTACCGTAGAACATAATCATGAACTTGCATCTACTCCGATGAAGCATATGCTAAAGACGAAAAGGAAAATGAGTTCTACTCATAAAGCTATTGCAGATGATGCTGAGAGAGCTGGACTACCAATTAAGTCAACAATCGATCTATTGGCCATACAAAATGGAGGTCGTGAACATAATGGATTTCTAGATATTGATTATAGAAATTATATATCTTCACGGAGAAGGGCTTCAATGATTAAAGGAGATGGTCAAGCAATTATGAATTATTTTCAGAAAAAACAATCAGAGGATTCAGGATATTTTCACTCAGTGCAGTTTGATGATGATAATCTCATAATGAATATGTTTTGGGCGGATGGAAGGTCAATTGTTGATTATAAGCACTTTGGAGATGTCGTATGCTTTGATACAACTTATAGGACTAACGAATATGGTCGACCTTTCGCTCCATTTGTTGGAGTCAATCATATGAAGCAAACAATTACTTTTGGAGCTGCGTTACTTTATGATGAAACAATCGCATCTTTCAAGTGGTTATTTGAAACTTTTTTAAGTGCAATGGATGGGAAGCAACCTACTACCATATTAACCGATCAATCAGCTGCCATGGCCAAAGCAATAGAAGAGGTATTTACTCAAACTCATCATCGTTTATGTGTTTGGCATATTTACCAAAATGCTGCTAAACATTTAAGTCACGTATTTCATGCATCCAATCAATTCGCAAAAGACTTTGGTTCATGTGTGTATGATTATGAAGATGAGGATGAATGGTTCACTGGTTGGAATGTTATGCTTAAAAAGTACAACTTGGAAAATAATGAATGGTTGCATGGAATCTTCTTAGAAAGAGAAAAGTGGGCTATGGTCTATGGTCGTCATATGTTTACAGCTGATATGATGAGTACACAACGCAGTGAGTCAATGAACAACGTGTTGAAGAAGTATCTAAAGCCGAAACACAATATGTTGTACTTCTTTGAGCATTATACTCGGTTGGTAGAAGATAGGAGGTACAAAGAGCTATTGGCAGAATTTAAGATGAGGGACACTAGCCCAGTGTTAAAAGTAAATGTTGAGATGTTAAGAGATGCATCTATGATTTACACTCCTCAAGTATTTCAAATGTTTCAAGAAGAGTACATCAAGGCTTTGGATTGCAGCATCGATAAGACCAACAAAACTGCAGATCATACAGAATATAAAGTGAAATATTCTAGTAAAGTTACCGAGCATCGGGTTCGATTTGAGTCTTCTCTTCAAATAGTTGAATGTAGCTGCATGAAGTTTGCATTTGTGGGGATTTTATGCGCACATGCTTTAAAAGTTCTTGACAAGAAAAATATAAAAAAGATTCCCGAGCAATATGTATCAAAGAGATGGATAAAAGATGCAAAAGATGGAGACTTGAGAAGTTCAGTTATAGCTCAAGAAAGTCCGGAGAGGTGCATTGGAAAACGCTACTTTAATTTAAATTACAACTTTAGAGAGATAACTACACTTGCAGCTGAGACTGATACTATGTATGAACATACAAATGAAATATTCTCAAAGTTGATGAAGGATTTGAGGGATATAAAAAGAGGTTTAAGTTCAGGAATCTCGACTAGTAGTAATACTCAAGAAAAGGAAGAGGAAGTATTATGCTCAAATCAAGAACATGAGGGTCTCTTCATAGCTGGAGTGAAAGCAAAAGCTACTGTTGGACGACCAAAAGGAAGGATGAAAGGTGCACTAGAGAGACCCAAGAGATGCAAAGTTCAAGCAAAACCACATGTTTTTATCTTTCATCTTAAAAAACAAATGTTCTTTTATCTTATTTATAATTTTATTGAAAATAACATTGTGCAGGGTAAAAAGAATAAACCTAGTTGTTCTCAACATGTTGAAAGCACTGTCGAATTACAAGTACAAAACAATCAAGTGCGTAATCACATTTCTATAATTTTTTTTCTCTTTTTAAATGAAGTTTACATTTCTCATTTATTTTAATTTTACTTTTACAATTTTAGGCCATGACTATACAAGAAGAGTCACAAAACTCAATTATCACCCAACCAATATGTCTTCGTCAAGAAACATTTGGTTCTGCATTTTTCTCGAATAATATATCATATACTCAATTGTTAAAGGTAAATTTTTATGATTGTTAAATTTTATACTTGTACTTTAAAATATTTATTTATTTAATTTTATTCATTATTTTTTTGCAGGATGCAATGGCACATTCACATCCAAGTGATCAACAATGATTTTTTTTTATTAAGCAACTATTTATTTTTTAGTGGAACTTGTTAAATAGATCATATTGTTTGGTAACTTTAACATTTGTTCCAATTAGTAATTTTGTTCTTTTTTTCTAATGGGATGTGTATTGTTTTGTTAATTTTAATAAGTTTTTTCTATTTCCTCTAAGCATTTAATTAAGGCCCTACAATTAATTTGATAGACATTACTGGTTTCACCAAAAAAATAAACGGAAGAAAAAATGAGAACCAATCATAGATAGCCATGTAGGCTGGGGTGTAGGGAAAGCTGCTCCCAAGGGGAGCAGCGAAATACCGTTCTTTATAGTGGTGGTGGTTTGGTTGATGAAATTGGGTTTGGGAATTGGATTTAAATTCTCGGTCTATTGAAAATTGCAGTGCAACTATTTGAGCCAATTCTTAATGGGTCGGGAACTGAAACCCAATTTCCGAACCTAATTCCATAAACCAAACGGCCATTAGATCATTTCCTCCTCGAGTTGTTTGTTTTTTGAGATGTGTGTAACTGATCATTTCTCGTCTTCGATCCTCATAGGTCAATTCTAACCCAGGCATAGTCATAATTGTAGAATTGTTGCGTCTAAAGGATACCACCCCTACTTGGAGCTTTCAAGTGGTTTGTCACTCAACTAACAAGGTCACTCATCATGTGACATGTATGGCCATGAACATCATTTCAGGCGTCTTTGCTGTAGGTTTGACTCCCTGGATAGGAACTTAATTTTCTTCGATATATTTTACTATCTTTGTGTCTCCGTGAGCAGGAAAAAAAAAATATGCTAATTACATAAATGCACTTTAAAAAAAAAAGAGCCAAACCACATGGAAAAGTGTGGTTTAATCGTGGATGGCAAAGCACCTTTTGAGGATAGTGAAAAAGCAGATAGCCATATCGTGTGCTATGGATTGGCTAATATATGCATTGAGTGGCTCCACTAGTACTAGTACCACCTCCATCATTTAATTTTGATGCTTCCTCTCATGCACTCATGTGTACCAGTACCAACACCTCCACGATCCTTCATTATTTGCCATTGAAATATAGTACAACACCCTTGTGGTGGGACTAAAAATTGTATTGATATAATAATCGTTCCTTCTTGGTGCAAACGTTGAATGAATTCGTTCGACATCTGAATGAATCGTCACTTGGTTGGTCAAATTGTTAATAATACAGGCTCATGAGGCTCACATGTATACTAGGAGATTAGGGTTTAGCCTATGCCCGAGTCTAGAGCATATATCTTTGTTTAGACGACTTACATTAAGGTTTACTCTCTCCCTCTCTTCCATTATCATAATACGAACTCTCTCTTCCTCTCTGTGGATTAATTAGCAAACACTACGCTAGTGAACCATGTTATATTCACTACAAAAAAGTTTGTCTTTAGTTTTTTTTTTTTTTGACAAAGTTTGTCTTTAACTACTATATAATTACAACGACATGAAAATGCAGTAGCAAATAGTTGGTATTTGCTACGACAACCACTATTTCATGTATAGCAATTTGCAGTAGCAAATACTATTTCACACCACTATTTGCGACGGGGATGCTGAGTGTAGCAAATAGTGGTGTGGCAAATAGTATCTGGTACTGCAAATTACTACATGAAATAGTAATTGCCGTAGCAAACATCAACTATTTGCTACTGCATTTTCATGCTGCTATAATTTTGCAGTAGTTAAAGGTAAACTTTTTTGTAGTGATTCGTGTCTTGATCTACAATTTTTTTTTCTTTTTTCCAATCATTTCTCAATGTCTAACAAAAATAACCATAACAAGCTCATATATGAGCCTGTTGCAAACCCAACTTGACGAGCCATGCTGAGTCGAGCCCTCGTGGCTCGGCCTTGCCACTCGTTTATAAACGAGTCTGTTTTCAAATCAACTCGTCTCAAACCGAATTATAGTGCGCAGTAACTAACTAACTAGCTGTGATCATTGATCCATAATGCACGTACAGTGAAAACCCACTAAAACTATGGACTTTGGTTTAGCTTCAAAGGCACCTCCAGACGTGTGTGTTGCTTCGCCGTAAAAACAAACCAATATTCTGACAATTAACAAGTCGTGAGGGTAAAATCCAAAGTTTGGCTTAGCGATTAAGTATACAATTAAGATGTCGTAGAACTTAAGTATACGATAATTAAGATTTTTCGTACAGAGATGCGATCGGACGGTGGAGGAAGGACAGGTTGTTATGAGAGCGGTAACACCTGAACGAACACTCCGACACGATCTCCCTGACAGTAGGAGAAAGGAATGAAAAGAGTTGGCCGGAGTGACTTTCCATTTTGGGAAAATATCACTTTTGCCCCCTCTACTTTGCCAACTTAACAAATAGTCCCATATACTGATAAATCGCTTGTTTTACCCCTCGTATTTTGACTACTTTTCTGTTTGGGTCATTCCGTTTTAAGTTTCTTCTCACACACTGACAAAGAGAAGGTTTTCAGAACCAGACCGGGGGTTCGAGCCAGCAAGGTCAAGGGTTCAAAGGTTTAATGGGAAAATCAGGGTTGAACTGGGATTGAACCAGGATTGAACCGGAATTTATCGGTGTCAGAGAGCTGACTGGTTCACGATCGGACCGGTCCAACCGAGGGGCAGGATACGACATTGAAAACACTCAGAGGTATGATATGAAGAGTTGGTTAGGGGGTACTTCGGGGGAGGTATCACGAAGAGTATGGTGAAATACAGAGGAGTTAAAAACCACATTTTATTCGTTGATTTCATCCTATCTAACCATATATGTATACGTATATTCTCAATTAAAAACGTTTAGTAAGCTAATATATGGCTGTTGGAGCTAACGTGGTTTATTGAATGCGCATCAACTAACTTTACAAAGACGAAAGTTGGAACGGAAGGACCCAAACGGCAAAATGGTCAAAGTAGGAGGGGTAAAACGAGCGATTTATATATAGTATAGGGGGTATTTGTTAAGTTGGCAAAGTAGAGGGGCGAAAGTGCTATTTTCCCTATTTTTTTAATTTCTTGTCCAGTTTTTGCTTTACTTTACTTTGTTTGCAGTTTGCACCCTAATTATTTGGTCACCTTTTAAAAGTGGAATCTTTAGTTCGATTGGCCAAGTTTTGTATTATCCCCAAAACACCCTCCAATTGGCGGGAGAGCCATTAAGCCAGCGTAGAAAGTTTGCCAGTTTGGCAACTGATCAAGGGTAAATCCGTCCGCACAACGGAAAGAAAGAGAGCCAGCTATTTGCAGCAGGAGAATGACGAGTTCATGGGGTCCGTAGATGAGACATCTGGAAATGAACGGCCAGGATGATTCAAATGCTAATTTGAGTATCATTTAAGTTGAATTTCACGTGTGGCTTACATTTGCATTTACATCCACACTCCTCGCCAAAATCCATTTTAAGAAACTGCCCCAAACTAACTTGAGCCTCAAAGCCCACACAGCTGAGCCTCATCGTCGTCACCACCACAAACACGATACCCACTCCCTGCGGCGGACAATCCACCGGCCGATTTCCATTTCCGGCGTGTCTTTTATTTTTAACGAGGTGAATTTTCTCCACATTCTCTTCCTTCTGGAGTCCTTTCCTTTCGTGCTTAACGATTTTGATTTTTTCTCCGTCATCGGAAAATTTAGAGTTCTCTTACCGGTAGATTCCTGTCGTCGTTGCCGTTGTTTTTACGTCGATAAAAGTTGATTGATAATATCGATCGGTTAGGCGATTGATTATTTTGTACGTGCATTTGCTTCTTCATTGTTTTACTATGATTAGCAAGTTCTGTTTTCAGCTACAAAACGATTTTTTTGAATCGGAATCGATTTACAAAGTGATTCTCTCTGGAATCTGCCTCTGTAGTTGAGTACTAATTGGAGCATGCATGGCTAATGGCTTGTTAGTTACTGTAATCTATGAATTCCTTGAAGGATAATATCGATCGGTTAGGCGATTGATTATTTTGTACGTGCATTTGCTTCTTCAATGTTTAAACATGATTAGCAAGTTCTGTTTTCAGCTACAAAACGAATTTTTGAATCGAAATCGATTTACAAAGTTATTCTCTCTTGAATGATTGAATCCGCCTCTGTAATTGAGTACTAATTGGAGCATGCATTGGCTAATAGCTTGTTAGGTTTTGTGATCTATGAATTCCTTGAAGGATGCGTCGTGTGATGTCTGATGCGCAGTTTTTTAATCTGAGATGTTGCTTTGTGTTTCCAGATATTAAGAAATGGCAGAAGGTGAGGATATCCAGCCCCTTGTCTGTGACAATGGAACTGGTATGGTCAAGGTAAGAGCGGTTGAACCATTTCTCTTCTGTACTGATTATAAGTTAATATCTTGTCTATTTGAAATTCAACTTTTGATGCTGTCTTGTTTATGAATTCATTCGTCTAGGCTGGATTTGCTGGAGATGATGCTCCAAGGGCTGTGTTCCCTAGCATCGTGGGTCGCCCTCGACATACTGGTGTGATGGTTGGTATGGGACAGAAAGATGCTTATGTAGGTGATGAGGCCCAATCGAAGAGAGGTATTTTGACCTTGAAGTATCCTATTGAGCATGGAATAGTTAGCAACTGGGATGACATGGAGAAAATCTGGCATCATACCTTCTACAATGAGCTCCGTGTTGCACCTGAAGAGCATCCGGTTCTCCTCACGGAAGCTCCTCTCAACCCAAAGGCGAATCGTGAGAAGATGACTCAGATCATGTTTGAGACCTTTAACACCCCTGCCATGTATGTTGCCATCCAGGCCGTGCTGTCTCTTTATGCCAGTGGCCGTACAACTGGTGAGTGACATTCATCATCTATTAACATTAACTGGATCCTTAGAATTTCATCATAAGTGCACAAATTTGATTATTTGGATTCAGATTCATCGAGAAAAAGGACCAATGAATGGCTGGATAATCAGTTTTTGCTCTGTTCTGTTAATGGCTTGTGATCTTATGAACTATTAGTATGATAAATGATTTTGATTTTGTCTTTCTTATAGGTATTGTGCTGGATTCTGGAGATGGTGTGAGCCACACAGTTCCCATCTACGAAGGATATGCACTCCCACATGCTATCCTCCGTTTGGATTTGGCCGGACGTGATCTCACCGATGCCCTCATGAAGATCTTGACTGAACGTGGTTACTCGTTCACCACCACAGCAGAGCGTGAAATCGTGAGGGACATGAAGGAGAAGCTGTCCTACATTGCCCTCGACTACGAGCAAGAGCTGGAGACATCAAAGACCAGCTCTTCAGTCGAGAAAAGCTACGAGCTCCCCGATGGACAGGTCATCACCATCGGAGCCGAAAGGTTCAGATGCCCAGAAGTCCTGTTCCAGCCATCCATGATAGGAATGGAAGCTGCTGGCATCCACGAAACCACCTACAACTCCATCATGAAGTGCGACGTCGATATCAGGAAGGATCTCTACGGTAACATTGTCCTCAGTGGTGGATCCACCATGTTCCCCGGCATTGCTGACAGGATGAGCAAGGAGATCACAGCTTTAGCTCCCAGCAGCATGAAGATCAAGGTCGTCGCTCCACCCGAAAGGAAGTACAGTGTCTGGATCGGAGGTTCCATCCTCGCATCTCTCAGCACTTTCCAGCAGGTACCGTCTTTTCGCATCCAATCTTTCATGTTCTTCATCTATTCATCATCAACAGATCGATAACCGTAGAAATGTGGTTCGTTTCCCTCGAGTGCAGATGTGGATCGCAAAGGCAGAGTACGACGAGTCTGGACCGTCCATCGTCCACAGGAAATGCTTCTAATCACAATATCATTTCCCGCCGATCATATACAGATTCTAATTCCCGAAGTAGGGAGGGTTTTCCTGAGCTTGCTGCAACATTTTCTTCTCTGTTATTTCCTTCCTTTTCTTTCCCCTATGTTTTTTCAATTTGTTTAATTTTCCCCGTCTTATGCTTTGGCTGTCTGGACAACAAAACAAAGTATCTTTATCGTCAATCAGATCCCAATTTTTATATATTTTAATATTTTGATTGTAGTTTTGGGTTTTGGGTTTAAGCTTGTTGTTCTTGCAATAAGAGAAAACAATTGAAAAAAAAACACATCTTTATTGTTTATTTCATCAAGAAATTTGGTATACTCTGAAGAAAACAACAAATTGAACAGAAAAAACTGGGAAATGTATTTGCCAAAAAAGGTCAATTTGTTGTCATGAGCTAATTATACAATTAGTGAATGAAGCTCTTCAGGTAAAACTAAACTACAAACACAAACCCAGAAACCCCTCTTCCTTTTTAACTCTTCCGCACCCAGAAAAAAGCCTCCAGCTTTGCCCCCCATCTCAGTTAGAATTCGATGGGCCGGCAGTGTTGATGAATCCTCGAACCGAAAGCTGAGGAACCGACGTGTTCTGCTCTAGAAGAAGCTCGTGGTCTATGAAGATGACGACCACAGTGATATCGTCATGGTAGTGCCTCCTGCGCCCTCCTGCAACCTGCTTAAGCTCTCGGTAACTGAGATCACTCTTCCTAGATGCTTTCTTCAGTGCTACTTCCACGAGTCTTCTAGCTATCCCCTGAAGAAAACACAGACCAAATTTCAAAACCCCCCGAGTTGAAGTAATCGATACACACGGAACGAGAATGCAAGCATAATACTACTTACGGGTCGCTGATTGTTCTGTACAATCTCCACTGCTTCCTGGTTAGTGATGTGCTCCCACAGTCCATCCGATGCAAAAATGAGAAACTTGTCGTCAGGCTGCAATGCTCTGGACACTATTGATGGCTCTGATGTCAGTACAGGACGTCTGATTGGCTCGGGGAGATGAAACCGCGGGAACGAAGGATCGAGTGAAAACTCCGGTCTCTTCAAGTACGCATCGCCTATTGATCTGGACACCTGATGGAAATTGCACACAAAGGTCAAGAAGATATAGCAGGATGGAATCTAGTGAATTTTCAAGAGATGGTTGCCGAAATGAAAACCTGAATGATGCCTTTGATACGCCAAGCTCCATGCTTCATAACAACAATGTGGGAGTCATCTGGATGCAGAGATTTAAGCTCTCTTCGGACCTCTTCCATGCTAGCATTATGATCGTTGGTCAGCTGCTCCGCGACTATCTTCTTCGACCTGCTTAAGGATCCGATCACAGCTCTAGAATCACCTAGATTCGCAACGTATAGAGTTCCTCTGCATATAACACCGGCCAAGCAGCACGACCCAATTGCAGCCATCAATGGCTTTATTCCGTAGCTCCTACGCACTAGAGTAAGAAACCCATCTTCAGTTGCTGAGAAGGCGTTTCTAAGAGTCTCTTCTGAGATGTTTCCTCTCTCGTTTCCAATCCCTACGAACAGAAATCAAAGCCTGTAAGAAACGAATTTTGCTACCCAGTTCTTGATACATTCTGGAATTTGGTGCTAATTGCCAAGAAATCTGAATTGGGAAACAAGGTATTATAGTAAAATAAGGCAAATACAGAACCGAAAAAAGAAAGAAAGCAACAAGAAAGTATCAAAGAAAGAAACCCATGAACAGAATAGGCCCAAAGCAACAGAAATCATGTGCCAAAGCATAACCGCTTTTTTCACAGAGGGGCGAAATCTGGGCATTGCTTGCTTCGCAGGAAAGCAACAAGAATTCAAGAAATGGAAAGAAATCATCATCAGCAACAGAAAAATGAGGAAAACCCAAGAACCCATTGCGAAGAAACCAATTCGGAACAAAACCCAGAAACTGGAAAATCAAAAACTCACGGGTGAAATGCTTGAAGAGATGATCGGAGATGAACTTGGAAGCGTCAGCGCCGCCGTGGCCGTCGTAGACACCGACGAAGACAGAATCACGGCCAATCTCGACTTGGCTATGATCCTCGATGACCTCATTAGCTTGAACCACAGCAAAAGAGAATTCCCCACAAGAATGCTTCTCCAAATCCCTTGACCAGAGCAGCGCATCCGCAACACCTCCGCCGATTTCAGGATCGTCGTCATTACGTCCGCCGCGATTGGAATCATCTTTGCTCATGCGTGAATACCGCCTCGCCACAGGTCTCCAGCAGGCCATAGCTATGCGTGTTAGCCACGATAGCAACATCCTTCATTTCCCTTCTGGGCAACACTGCTATAAGCGAAAAGAAATTGGGATCTGGAGGTCGATTTCAGGGGAAAAGGTGAAGGGATGGCAATTAATGAGGGGAAGGAAGTAAGTGAAGTGAAGCGAGAGTAATGCGTAAAGCGGAGTGGGAAAGAGGGCAATGCTGAAAGTGAAGGTTTTAGAGAGAGAGAGAAGTTTGTTTTATAGAGAGAGAAAGGAAGGAAAGGAGGAAGATGATCCCAGGGGTTTTGGAAGAAGAAGAAGCAGATCGATAGGAGCAGGAAGGAAGAAAAGTTGACTTTTCTGTGTCCACGTAGGATCAATTCAAGACTCGTTCTTGGTTACTTACAATTTTGGTCCTTAGCGTTTTTAGTATTGACAAACGAGTACTGTAAAGTTTTGGGGAAGAGAAGCAGATCGATAGGTGAAGGGGGAGAAGAAAAGTTGACTTTTCTGTGTCCACGTAGGATCAATTCAAGACTCGTCCGGGGTTTAGTTACCGTGTTGGTCCTTAGCGTTTTTAGTATTGACAAATGAGTAACTGTAAATTGGAATAAATAAACAACGAATCATGTGAAACTAGAAGGGTATTATTGATAGTTTTAACATTTATTTATTTTGACCAATTAATCATCCAAATTCCACTTATTAACTTCGTTTCACATACATAAATGTAAAAGAGACTAGGGGTTATAAATTCGTTCTAAAATGTTAGTCTTTTACAGAATAGTCCTATTACTATCAAACGAGTTACATATTCGTCCTAATGACGTCACCAAAAATATAATTTTTTTTGGCAATAACCAAAAATATAATTTAAAACACAGCTTAAGCGGATTCAAATCTACAATTAAATCAATCTAACTCAGTAGTTTTAGTCTTGAACCAAAATGTATGAGTTTGAATTTAGATTTGAATAAAACCGTTGAATTTTAAATTATATTTTTTATAACATGTCAACACTGACGTGGGAAAATTGCTGAAAAGGTACACAGATGACGTCAGTAGGACTAATCTGTAACATATTTTATAGTAATAGGACCACTTTGTATCATATTCAGTGTTCCAAAAGGCGGAACTAGCGCTGGGTGGCGGTCGATCACCTCGCTTCAGTTCCAAGATCTATAGTTTGTAACTTGACCTATAGTTCCAAGCAGTTTTAAGTATTTGACCCAAAAATAAAATTAGTTAGAATTAGTAATGTCTCTATTCTCATTTATGTATGTGAAACGAGTTTAATAAGTGGAATTTGGATGATCAATTAGTCAAATAAATAAATGCTAAACTATCAATAATAAAGTGAGATTTGGTAATTTGCTTTATAGTCATCCAACTTTATTGAACCATAAATAAAGTGAAAATTAAACAAAACCATTTAATGAAAGGTGGTTGTTAACTTATTTTCTTCCTTCTTTTCCTGAAATTTCTTGTTAGTTACGCAAAAAGGTCCCTCCTCACTTTTAATTGTTTTATTCATGAGTTTAGGATCAAATTGTAATTAAATCTCGAGATTACTATAAATAAAATAAACATCATTTATGACATCTAACATTATGTAAACTATTCATTACGTACGCCGCATAATACGTCTCACGTGCTTCACATTATATTACTAGGGGTTATGTTAATAATCGATGAATGTCAGTCGGTCTACTGGTTAAAAAAATTTGTAAACCACTTAACCATTAATTGATCAGTTTGGTGTCTGCTTAGTTGATTAACCGATCAATTTGATCGTCTTCCTTCTCAAGTAATGCAAAGTGGCCAAAGTAGAAGGGGGAATTGAGCACTTTATAGTATAGGGGCTATTTGTTAAGTTGGAAAAATAGGGGGGACTAAAGTGCTATTTTCCCATATATTAATTAAAAAATGTAGATGAGATGTGGAGACTAGTAACACATGCACCACGTGATAAAGTTAAAAATTTCACTATTTTTTTGGCCTTTTTTGGCTGCCACGTGTCCGAATTTAAACTGCTGCATAGCACCTTTGAAATTGATAAAAAAATTATATGTTTTTTTTCCACGTAATTAAATATACTATTTATGAATTTGAGGTCGAAAAAAATAAAAATTAATTGAATTTAATAAGTATTAAAGAAATTTTTCTTGCTTGAGCTAGATCTGCGTCAAGATCAATGTTGATGACGTTGTCCAACCTGGCGTTGTTCAATATGGCGTTAGTAGAGCTTCAGGATGGGTTCCAGAACTCCTCCGTAAGGGTGCTCCGTGTTACAGGGACGACATATCCAGGTATTTTCAATCTTTTCTTGTTTGAGCTACTTGCTGTCAGAGATGCGTGTTCCTGGTGTTTGTAGGCTAGTTTAATTTTTTTTTTGTAGGTGGACGTTGAAGGAGATGATGAGTTAGTCTCTACACTGCTTCTGACTGGTTTAATTACGTCCAATTCCGGGGTGCTATTGTGGAAAAATTCTCGATCTGAAGAATGATGCTCCTTCGTGGTGCCGTTCAGGTAACAGAGTCGCCCATTACGTAACACACAAATGACCCTGGATAATCTCTCGTGATATCATGAAGGTAGACTTAACCGACTAAATTAGGATTTGATTTTTCTTCCTTCTTGTGTTTACTATCTCGATGTCTCCATCAGAGCTATCTCGATTTTTTATCTCGTTCAAAACAAACAAAAATGTACATGTAGAAATGTGATGCAGCCTGAGGTTGAATTGAAGGTGACATTTTGATAGCAACTCATTTTTACACGTTGGCATGTTTAATCTGATATCTGGCAAGTGACGTGGCGTTTTTTATTAGTTAAGTAAGTACCAGATTATGGTTTGATGCACACGTCAGTTAGGTTGCTCTTATATGGATGGGTCCATGGGCTTAGTCCGGCCCACTAAGATTAGAATGCCCATTAAGAAAAGTTGAAGAAACGAGTTAGAGGGTACCGGGTTCGATCCCCTGCATCGCCATTTATTTTCGATTTTTTTTTATTTGACCTTTTTTTTTTCCTCCGACGACCTACCTTTCTTGTTCTTTTGCGACGATGTTGACCACTGCGTACATCCAACATTCATTTTCTTTAACTACCCGTTTTTTTTTTTTTTTTACCGGCGACATCGACTTTCCACGCCGGCCAACTGCTTTATTCCTGCCCGCTCATTACTTTCCATCCGGGGGAAAACAACAAACTAAACAATCCACCAATGGCTGCAGCAACCTTCGCCTCCTCGCTTCATTCGATTCCGGCAGCTCGCTCCCGCTACTCTCCCGCTTCCTACTTCTCGTCCACAACTGCCGTCGCAACCACCGCCGTCGGCCGCGGCAGAGTCCGGCTACGAATGCCGTGCAGAGCAATGGTTCAGCAGGGCGTACAGGGAGCTCCAGCTGCTTACGCCAAGGAAATGGAGCGGTTATCCGCTAAGGAATCGCTGCTTCTTGCCGTAAGTGTGATTTGTTTTCTTGTTTTGAATCGGATGAAATTAGTGAATATAGGTGCTCAGAATTAGAGGATAGTTAACATTTTGACTTGGCCGATCTCACAATTCGGTTCCTGTGATCATCGATTTTGAATCTGGAAAGATTTGCATGTATCTAATGCGAGTCAGATGCGTTGAATTCAGTTCAAAGATGCTGGGGGATTTGAAGCTCTGGTGACTGGGAAGACGACAGAAGTGCAGAAGATTGATGTGAATGAAAGGATTACTGGTCTTGAGCGTCTCAATCCAACGCCAAGGCCAACTACGTAGGTGCTTACTGAACCACTCCAATTTCCATTCTATACATCGTGTAGTGTTTCACTTGGTTTCTTCAGCTGCACAGATCACCTTACTTGGAAGGCCGGTGGAATTTCGAGTGGTTTGGAGCTGGTAGCCCTGGATTGTTTGCTGCCAAACTCTTGTTTCAGTGAGTCTTTCTTTCTTCCACACTGCTTTGAACCATTACATAGGAACACAATGTCTGTTTGCAGCTAGAACTGCCTTATCATGGCATTCCATTTACATGGTGTGGTCAATGTTTCGTCCATATCAGTGTTGTTTAGTTTACTGGCTTGAATTCCTTGTTGTTGTTGCAGGAGATTTCCTTCAGATTTGGCTAATTTATCAAATATGGATGTGGTGATTAAGGAGGGGAAGGCCAAGGCCACAGCAAATATGAAGCTATTATACTCGGTATTCATTAATTTTCAGTTCTTCATTCTTAGCAATTAACTTTTCAGAATTGATGTGATAGAAAGTAGAAACCTCAATCAACTATCTGTGTTCAGCATTCTTTCAAACTTGAGGTAGGTGTCGAGGCGTTAAACCTGCAAATATGGGAACGAACAGAATTTTGAAACCACTTACAAACCATGAATGTGGAAGTTAAGATAACGGAATTGATTTTTTGAGTCACAAAGTGATGAATTGATCTCAAGAGCAGTCGGTACAGATATGACTGCGAGTTTACCTGCTAATGATCCTTAAGCTATTCCAGCCAATTGAGAGTGTAGGTGAAGTGGTAAACATCCTAGGTGGAGCTTACATCTAGCTTATTATTCCTTCTTGTATTGATGTTCGTTTAAATCTGCATAGTTTCATGGAAAGCTTACTCATGGATGTTTGATCTTGTATGATGCAGATAGAAAGTAAGTTTACTCTCTCTTCACAGTTAACTGTGGAAGGTCCACTTAGAATGAAGGAGGAATATGTTGAAGGGTTTCTTGAGACACCAAAAGTTATTGAAGAAACTCTACCGGAACAGCTAAAAGGAGCGCTCGGTCAGGCTATTAACACGATGCAACAACTCCCCGTTCCCATTAGAGATGTCATTGCCAGTGGCCTCAGAGTTCCGCTAGGTAAGAATCTGATCTGTGTTCCCTTTTTGGCTCAACATAGTTCCTCAAATTACAGGACACTTAAAAGAGTATTATTCTATTATACTTACAGAAGAACATAGTTATTAGAAACAATACCACAGTTAGACTTGAATAACCGGTGTAATCAAATGGGATTTGGTATCAATGATTTACTTTGGATGATCTTCTTGAATGCTAGTTGCTCCTTGATATACTGCTCCCCCCCTCCTCGTGTGCTTATATACATTCGACCGTCGTCATCTGAGTTATTCATGGAGTTATGCCTGTAGTATCTCAATATTCTTAAGGCTACAGAGGTTAAAGTCTAGCTTAATTAGGCAACTGGTTCTACATCAGCATGCTAGAGGAAGTAGGGGTGTTCTCTGTAACTGTTCTATTGTTATGTCAACCCAAATTTACTGCTGTTCCTTTCATTCTTGCAGCTGGTACCTTTCAAAGACTCTTCTTGATTTCATATCTCGACGAGGAGATACTGGTAAGAGTTCTAATTACACTATTACACTTGGTTACTGTACAGAAACATACTGCTTTTCTTGCATTTTCACTTTACAAGCTTCTTCTCCGATTACTTAGACACGATGATCCATAAGTTCAATAGTTTCAGATCAGTAAGCATGTTTTCGGAACTGGATACTTATTCCACTGAACTTAGCTAGGTTTGTAAGGTGAACGTGATTGTGTGTAATCAAAAGCACGAACTGATAATTACAAGCCTTAATCTTCCTTCTACATGGCATCACTTAACTAGCTCGTGTTTTCGACAATGTCGTCCGGCACAGATAATGAGGGATGCTGCCGGAGTACCCGAAGTTCTCACCAGGATGGAAACACCTGCAACCATTCCAGACACTGTCCCAGAATATGAAAGCTAGACTGGATTCTCGAAAATCCTTCTTCCTCTCCTATATATTATGCTTCTTGTTCTTAATCAGTTATAATTAATCATCGTGTTAACAATCTGATTATCTTCCCTTAATCCCAATATCATCTTTCGTCAGGTGGCCGCCCTCGCCGCCCCTCGGGACAAAGTTGACTTGCGGCCGAGTATTAAAACGTGGAGGGGTTAGTGTTAATTAATCCTCTAATGAACTTAATTTAATCATTTTTCATGCATCATCAAGGAAGAAATAACAAAATGGTACATTGATGAATGGGATAATTACGAACCTAGCCTCCTAATTAACTAATCATAATCAATAAACTATGGTAGCAGCGTTAGCAATTCACTGGGGAAAAAATTATTCTTGCAAGTAAAGCCTTTGTCTATCTATAGTTTATCAATAAGATGAAAAAAAACTAGTGGGTTGGTATAAATAGTCACCAAATTTTGGCTAAATGACTCGGGCATCACAAAATTTTAATTTTTTTTCCCCACATAATTGAACTTCAACAGATTATCTAAGAAGTCTCTACTGTCTACGAATTTCTATGTTTTCGTCCATCCGCTTACCTGGAGTTGCTAATTAGGCTGCCATGTCATTTAAAATTGCTACATCAGATTCTAGCTACCAACAGAAGCTCTAGGAGGGAGGATGAGAATTGGGCATTTGGGTTGGGAATCGATTGAGTTAAATGACACGACAGCCTACTTGACAGCTCTACGTAGATGGATGAACGAGAATATGAATATTCGTAGCCGATATTAACTTCTTGCATAATCATTCGTTGTCAAGTTATGTAGAAGAAAATTTTGAAAGTCTTGTGATAGGCTAAAATTTGGTGACTATTTGCGTAACCAACTGAAATCCATTGTTAAAGGCAAATTTTTTGAAAGTTTTGTGATATTCGAGTTATTTGGCTAAAGTTCGGTAACTATTTACGTAACCAACCCAAAATCGAGTACTTCGATTTGGTAGGCCTGCCAAACGCAATCCATAAGCAGGCATAGCCGGAGATGCACTTAAACAACAAATGAAATCGACAAAACAACAACACTTAGCTAGCTAATTAATAAGAAGAAAATTGATCAGAAAACAACAAATCAATGAAATTCATATACATCGATCCAATTAATCCCAGTTAATTAAACTAATTAGTAATTAATTATTAATTAACACCCTTAATTAATCAGGCGAATTGTGTAGCTTCCCCAAATCCAAAGTTACGCTGTTGTTGAAAATGATGATTCGGTTCAACCAACGGGAACTCAGCTCCAAGCTCCTGAATAAACCCATCAATCTCCTCGAAATAACCACACCCGGTTCGACCGTCCTGATTAACCGGCCACTCAATTCGGTTTTCCTCCTTCACAATCGTTGCATCAAACCCAGAACCAACACCAAGGAAGCCGCCGTTATTGTAAGGGTAGCAAACGCTGTCGTTTTCGTCGCTATAACGGCCGTTAGTTTCGTCGTTAATTATAACGTCGTTAACATTCGGCGCTGGAGGAAGCTGCTTTGACTTTGACTTGCGTTTCTTCCTCTCGCTGACGTGGCCGTCGTCGACGGTGGGTTTCCCGGTGAGGCGCTGGACGAGCTCGCGGAAGTTGGCGACGTCGGTCTTGATGATCTCCGGGGCGAAGATGTGGATGATCCGGATCTTGGGCGGCTTCTTAGTGACGGCGTTAGTTGACGGCGGCGGTTTGGTGAGTGGACGTGAGACTCTGTGAAAGCTTAGCGCCGGCGGAGAAGGAATGGGTGAGGAAGAGGAAGAGGAGGATTGAGCGGCGGCGGGTGAAGAATTATTGTTGGGTTTCTTCATCGGATAAGTGGCCGGAGAAAAGAGATGAAATAAGGAGAGTTGGTGCAGTTTTGTTTCAGAGGAGAAATGAAATATTTGTTACAAGGTTTGTTTATATAGAAACGACAAAGGATGAGATTTTGAAATGCAAATAACAAGAATTTTCTGTTTTTAATTTTTTATTATTTGGAAGCTAAAAAAATCGGTTATGTATATATAACACAACAATTGTCAATAAAATTACAAATCTTAATCAAAAAAATATAACACAACAAAGCCAAATCATGTTTGCGGACATCCTGCAGTTTGTGGACGGTCTTTCCCAGTTGAGATTGCGGTCTGTGTCTCGTCAATCTAATATGGCAGCCCACTATGTGGCTCGCCAAGTACTTAGTTACCTCCCAAGCCAAGGTGTGGTTAACCTTTCGGCTTGGGTGGGTACTTAATACCTCATTTTGTTTGGTTGACTCCTTTTCTCCTGCGGGAGTTGTCTTTGGCAAAAAAAAAAAAAAAAAAGCCAAATCATGTGTTATTATAAATGAAGTTTCCATATTGTCACAAAAAAAAAAAAACAATTTTGTACATACACATAAATAGTTGTGGATAGTGATATAATCACATACAACTAATTAATTAAGGCGATATTTTGACTCTCTCTTACATAGAAACTAAATACTAAATCATATGTAAATTTGATATTTTCATAGTTGATAAACTTTGAGGTATTATAGTAAGTTGTTCGATTCGAGTCTCTAAAATTTTTGGTGTGTGTTTTTAACCGCTTTAGAGTTTCGAACTGAATAAATGTAATGTGTGTTGGCACCAATTTTTACTCATTTATATAAGAACTCAATTTAAGTCGCGTTGTTCACTAAAGATGATACATATCCATGCATGTATCTCAAGCATTCCAACATTTTTATTTGCAAAACTAAGCACAACACTATAGAAATCCCGTAATCTTAGTCATACAGATCGCTCAAGCAACAACTCAAAATCTCTAAAACGAATCATGATTATGGTTCTTGACAAGTAAAAAAAGATTATTATATATGGTGGAATGATTAATTAATACCTATAATAATGAGCTTGGTAAGGGATGAAAGGATGACATAAGAATGCGCGTAGGCGCTCAGGAGTTCCTAAATATAAAAATTAGAACACAAAAAACAGCTAAGCTAAAGCTGATCTTTTATTTAATTTAAAAGAAGAATAGAAGGTAATTATTATTATTATTATTATTATTTTTTTGCCTTAGATAACTCCCACAGGAGCGCTGGAGATAACCATACATTCAGAAAATTAAGGGCACACCCAAGCCGTAAGGTTAACCACACCCCGACTTGGGAGGCTACGAAGCGCATGACGAGCCACAAAAAGGGTAGTCATGTTTGCTTGTCGCGGAACAGCAAGAAGCCGGAGCTGGGGGAAGCGAGGCAAGCAGGCTGCAAATGTTCGCCACGAGGGTACCCACCCCCATCTCTAGAGTGAAATAGCCGATTGGAGATGACTCGTAAGACCTCCGTGGCATCTCCTTCAATATCCACTTCTGACCATCCCATATCTCGGCAGAGGAATCATGCATCGCGAACATCTAGCCATTCAACCAACAAAGAATTAGAAATACCTGTGGCAAAGAGTAGCCCCCGGACCACGAGACCGCTAGCACCACCTAGATCAACAGCGAGGGTCCATCGACATTGATCTTAAGCCCTTGGAAACTGAGGGGGAGAAATTAATCAACATTCAATATTCAATAGTGATGGCCTCCCACAAAGGACATGCGTAAGGAAGTGCCGGTACAGTAAGACGGGTAGTGTTGGTTGTATTCTATCCTCTCTCCGAATCACTATATATGATCGTTAATGATCAATCACCCATAAGTACTAACGAGTCCAGAGCGGCCGTAAACCCGATTCGGATTGGGTACAAAAAAGGTGAAGGAAAAAATTGGTGTAAACTAAATCCAATCATTGATGGTAACTGATCTGTTTCCTGTTTGACCCTTTCCCACGAACATGGTTTCACTTTATCAGACAGATATATACTTACTAGCTAGCTGTCATTTTTATACTCACAGGACGCATGATGTTCAAAGGCAAAACATGCAGGAGTATCTGAAACTGAACTCAGTACGTGCAAGCTTAAAATCTGGAGATTTTAAGGTGAGAAATCACAAGAATTTCTTATTTAAGAAATTGAATCTGAACCGTTGGATTTGTATTCTTTAATCAAATGGTACTAAATGTACCAAAGGGTATATTAGTAAATGTACCATAATGAAAAATAACCACCCGCCTCCCCACTTCTCACGTTTCTTGTGATGGTACCATTCATCACGTAGTTGTACCATTCGTCGTATATTGTACTTCTGTATATTATGCGATGGTGCCATTCATTGTGAAATTGTACCATTCATGTATGGTACAATTTAACATCGAATGGTACAGTTATATTATACATTGGGATTCTACCATTCATGTTTGTCATGCATTGATAAGGATTGTGTTATTATTTTGATTATCGAAAATTGTAGTATTTGCATATTCTAAGTGTATAATCACAATGTTATTGTGTTTGGTACCATTCGTTGTTAAACTATATCATTCATAAAATAAATTAATGGTACAATTTAACAACGAATGGTACTATAATTAATTTCTTATATAAGAAATTTTATCAATTTCTCATCACGTAAAAATCGAGGGTAACAATAACCGTCAGATGTACGTTACACGTGAAGTGAAGGGTGGAGATCAGTTTCAGTTGCAACAGAATCACACGGACGAGATAGATCAGATCAGATGCGCGTACATACGTGTTTGCGGACGAATGCCACGTGGCCATTATTCTTCAATTCTTGAGTGGACATGGTCGCAACTTCCTCTGCCACGAAAGACGGTTGAGCGGCAGGCGAGCTACGGGGGAAGGGTAGTTTGGTACTTTTGTGCTTGTCCGGACAGAGCACCGCGTGTGTGACTGACTATGTGTTCGTGCAATCCGCGCCATTGCTTAGCTGTGTTGTGGTTGGGGACCGTCGTGGGGTGGTTGTTTCTCATGTTTTGCTAACCTACTCTCCCTCTCACTAATCACTAATCACTAATCACTAATCATAATCACTAATCATAATCACTAATCACTAATCACTAATCACTAATCACTAATCACCCTATTTTGTGCTTGGATTGCTTTCGAAACATACATCAAAAGATATTGTATTGTTGGTGTCTGGTTGCCTGAGCAGTACAGATTTTAGAGTCATCTCGTCCAGATTACTGGCCCTTACAGATACGGGCTTCAAGCCCGTACATAGGCCCAAAAAAAATGGGCCGAAAATTTGGACTCAGTGGAACGCGCGCATGGTCCTCAAACGGCGTCGTTCTAATTTCCCTCCGTGCTTTTAGACACAGGCTAGCCAAAAAATGAGCTGAAACGCGATTGACAAAGTTCAGGAAAAAAGCTCTAAAACCCTACCGGAAATATGTGGAGAAGCCCTGCTCAGTTGATCGGAAAGAGCAGATGCCCCGGGAGGCGGCTTTCGACGGCGGTTGAGGATTCGGCGTCGGCGTTAGCTCCGGAGCCTTCGTATCAACAACAAAGATCATCGGGAAAACCGCTGCGGCTGTACCGGAGATTGTCGGCGCTCGGAGGCAACGGAGGAACTGTGGCCAAGGCTTTGAATGACTACGTGATGGACGGCATGTCCATCAGGAAACTCGAGCTTATGCGCTGCGTCAAAGAGCTACGCAAGTACGGCCGCCTCGAACATGGCCTCGAGGTCTGGTTTTCTGTTTTCCTTCTCCATTTTTGCAGTTAGTTTCAATTCATCTGCCTCTAGTTTGAAGTTAGGATGCAATTTTTTGAATGAATCTAGATACTGGAATGGATGGAGAAGAGAGGAATACACTTAGGCCATGGCGATTTAGCTGTACGCCTGGATCTCATATGCAAAACCAAAGGGATAACGGCGGCCGAGAATTACTTCAACGGACTGATCCCGTCGGCGAAGAATTCGGCTACTTACGGATCTCTGCTCAATTGCTACTGCAAGGAGCTGGATTCGGAGAAGGCGCTGCAGCTGTTCGAGAAAATGGACGAATGGAAGTTCTGCAACAACTCGTTACCTTTCAACAATCTGATGTCTCTGTACATGAGGTTAGGCCAGCCGGAGAAGGTCCCGGATCTTGTGAACCAGATGAAGCAGAGAAATCTGTCTCCCTGCACTTTCAGCTACAATATTTGGATTCAGAGCCTCGGACAGATGAAAGACTTTGAAGGAATAGAGAAAGTGCTGGAAGAGATGCGAAATGACAAGGAAGAAGATAGCAAGTTCAGTTGGACAACATACAGCAACCTGGCTGCTGTGTATACGAATGCTGGTGAATTCTCGAGAGCTAAATCGGCTCTGAAGATGACGGAGGAACGGATCGATTCGCATGACCGGAACGCGTATCATTTCCTGCTAACGTTGTATGCCGGCATTGCTGATCTCGACGAGGTTCACCGTGTGTGGGGGTGCCTCAAGGAGAAGTTTTATCAGGTCACTAACGTAAGTTACATGGTGATGCTTCAATCCCTAGCTAGGCTGAAAGATGTCGAGGGCGTATCGAAGGTGTTTGAAGAGTGGGAATCGGTCTGCACCAGTTATGACATGAGGCTAGCGAACATTGCTATAAAGGTGTACCTGGAGCAGGGCATGCACAACGAAGCTGATGCAGTCTTCAATCGCGCGACGGAGAGGACCCCCGGACCGTACTTCAAGGCTCGGGAGATGCTCATGATCTCATTGCTGAAAAGGAATCAGCTGGAACAGGCTCTGCAGCATATGAAGGCAGCTTTCGGGAGATTGGGCAGAACAAGATGGGGTACGAGAAGGGGTGGCGGCCAAGCACGGAAACTTTGAGTGCATTCTTCAGTTACTTTGAGGAAGAGAAAGATGTCAATGGAGCGGAGAAGCTGTGGAAGATTCTGAAACATATCGACCGCTGTGACTCGACTGTCTATACTCTATTGATGAAAACTTACGTAGCTGCTGGGAAATCGGATCCTGATATGCGCAAGAGGTTGGAGGATGATTCGATTGAAGTAGACGATGAGCTTCAGAAGTGGCTTGATGTGGTATGTCCTGAATAAAGCTTGTCGAGACCGACTGAATGTCGAGAAAGCTTGAAGAATCGGTTTTGTATTTGAGGTACTATTATTTGTCACAGAAGATCTACTTTCTGGGTTTAAGAAAAGAAAAGCTCATTACTCAGAGACAGAGAAGAATCATTTACAACCATAACAACTTGCAAAGACAGAACAATGTACCGAATACTGATCTTTATCCGAATCCAAGTCGAGATTTCGTCCCGCGTACATAGGCACATTAGCTACATCTATGGCAAAACTGAACTCATTACTGTAACTGGTAACTGGAGAAGAATAGTTTGAACTTTGACATATACCAGTGCTGTTGCGTTAACTGACTGTATTTATCATCACTTTTGGGCTGTAATTCTTCCACTGGCTACAAGTACATTGGAAAGCAGGGATTGCCGTGTGAAAGGCTTGAAATCGGTGCGAGGGGGATCTAACCCTTCTGTTTTAGAGTGACACCGATGATCCCTATTTGACTCTTCGGCCGATAATGTTCATCTGTATCCACCTCTTCGATTTCCTGGAAAGCGTTGTTTACGAAAAGAAATCAATACGAGTCCAATTCAGTATGCCATCTCAACATGTTCAGTTAGGTTCGTGATATGATGAATGAGAATCGACTACCGCATGTATCAAGCATGAGAATACAAGAGCTAAGTTGATACGATAAACAGAAATATGTGTAACCTTGTTTAAGGGAAATGTATGCAAGTTTAGAGTATGCATCACCTGAACCACATCTTCTCCCTTAACGACGCGTCCAAAAACCACGAGCTTCTCGCTTAGATCTGGGATTGGTGCAGTTGTGATGAAAAGGTCAAATCCTTTGTCATCATGTTTTCCCTTGGATGTTCCAACCATGAAGGCCTCATGTTTCAAGCTGAACGAAAAAGGAAAGGTTCTAATCATTCAACTGCTAAACTATGAACATATGCAGTTATAATTAGAAAGGAAATACTCAGTCTGCAAAGCAACCTCGAATGAAGCTTCCCTTTCACAGTCCAATCCTCTGTATCTCCCAGATTATCAGTGCTCCCTGCTTGAATCACGTAATGCTTTATCACACGAACAAATTGCATCCCCTTGAAATGCCCCTTTTGACTGCAAAAACAGTTCACCATTTCGTAAAACAGATGTTATGAACTCCACTTACTAAGATCATAATTCATTTACTGATTCCGTCGCATCTCAGTGATTAAGTAGAGGAAATATACAAGAAGCTATTCTCGAAAAGGGGCATCAAATCTTTTTGTTCAAGTACTTACCATAAGTCAATGAACTTGTCAACAATTTCAGGAGAGCTATCCTTGTAGAGCTCCACAGTTATAGGCCCTTTTGATGTAGCAAAGATCTAATGTAAAACAGAAATAAACAAACACAAGATTAAAATTCATTGGCACCAAGCCATAATGCTTGAACATGGATAACTAGTCGCCTCTGCATCTCTACCACTATAATTCAGTGCATTAGCCAACAACGTTTCTTCCTCTGCAAGTGCAATTCTTTCAATCCTTCTCACAGATTCAGAAAGAGTTGCATATACAAATCTGTATATGTAAATTGTCAACAGCATTCCATTGATGTGATTCCTCAGCAGATGATAGAATTCTTACCACGTATCCAGGAATATCGGTTTTCTTCAAATCAGAAATCATACTGTCATCCTGGAACCATAGAGACGAGTTGAAAATTCTTCAGAAATGACAATTGTGACGTTGCAAAGTGGAAACAAGTTGCTAAAACTTCGATCACTTATGGAAGTTGAAGAGCTAGCGAACGCACCTCAAAGCCTGAGTTCGCATTAGCGTTCTGGATGCTAGACCTAAGAAAATCAAAAGCAAGGCATTGTCACTAGCAAAATCCAACAGACAGTTAAGAAATGAAAAAAAGGAAACAAACACACAAGCAGAAACACTGGCGAACGAACCTTATGGCGCGGTCCGTGTAAGTGGAGTAGATGAAGAACAAAGCTAGAACAACAATCAAGCCGCCGAAGAGAAAAGTCGTGGCGCTTATCCGGCTCGGTTGCTTCTTCTTCTTGCTCTGCAGCAACAGAGCTTGAGGCTTGATCCTCGCCATTTTCTTCTCAGCGATGGTTTCGCAGTGTCTCCAAACTTCGGAAATTCACAGAGAGAATTCGTCAATTCCGAATTGGTAACCGTGAGATCGGAGGGAATTAGAAACCCTAGAACACAGATAGTAAGCAAGCGAGGTCCGATGACGAGGAATTACCTGTGCTGTGCTGTGATTCTCTGCTGCGCAAGAGACGGACTTAATCTCAGAATTTGGTGATCGTTAGGTGCTCTGGTTGGTGTTTTTCTCTGCTTTTCGAAATTTCAACGGCTTTTGAAGAAGAAGGCAACTGAATCACTACAGGGTGGCTTCACTGGTTCGTCATTCACCAGCTGTACTAGATATTGTTCTTATAAGTTGGGCCGACAGGATCCGATGGGCCCGTGGAATGGGCCCATATTTTGTCAGACTTAGGAATCGAGTTGAGAATTCTGAGTTCGTACTCCAAAAAAAAAAGTTGTGACATGACAGTTTTTTTTTTTATAATGGATCGTAATTTTCATTCATAATCGAACGTTCTTCAGAAACACCGAGTTGGCTATAGAGTGTCGTTTACTAGCGAGGAAACCAATAAATAAAGAGTGTCGTTTACTAGCGAGGAAGTCAGCGACATGGTTACCCTCCCGGTAAACATAGATAATCTGCACCTCCCAATCACGCCGAAGGAGGTCTCGAGCAAAGTGAATGGTCGAAACGTTGTGCATAATAGTTTGTCTTCGATATCTAGTGTAGTATAATGAAGCTGCAATGAGAAATTGTTATACACACTAAGTCTTTGATATATGTGTCCCTACATTTCTAAGGAACGAAGTAGCTTGACTGAACCATAATCGAGAAGCTTATCCCACCAACGAAGCGACATTTTTAAGTTGAGTTGAGGCTTATGCCATTTCACGAGTTAAGTTGCGTCCGTTAGTCACCTATTTCGAGGTCTTAGTATATCGTTGACAAAATCCTAACTCTATCTGTCATAGGCCTTTCCCGAGTATAGCTTAAGCAACATCTTGTATCATCACGCGCGAACCTACACAATCTATTTGTCATAGGCCTTTTCCGAGTCTAGCTTAAGCAACATCTTGTTCCATCACGAGCGAACCTACACAATATATTTGTCATAGGCCTTTTCCGAGTCTAGCTCAAGCAACATCTTGTACCATCACGCGAACCTACACAATCTACTAACATTTTCGGAAATGAAGGATGTCGACAAGAGTCTGAGTTTCTCCATGGAGGTTGTGTAACACTCTAAGTTCTTTCAAACAGGTTCTGCAGATAACAAACTGGAACTCTGCTTAAGCTCATGATCATATAGATATTAAAGATCTACTGTTACTGCATAACCTTACTCTTTGTCGATAATCTACTCGAAAACACAGTAACTTCGATCTTCCGAGACATAAAACAGAGCATACATCGGAATCAGATCGCAATCCTTTGTAGCTTTGTCTCTAACCATTAAGAACAACACCCAACACTAACATAAAACATGTAACAGAAAAAGACTTCAGACCAGAACGACACATCACAAGTCCTACAAACATGACCAGGACGAAGGAAAGCTGAGATCCTCTCTCCATTGAACGTTAACTGGATAAAGCATCACAGCTTGTTGTTGTACCAGAACACTCCTTCGTTCTTGTCACCTTCATCGGGCTCGACATAAACACACTCCTTAGCCTCCCTCCACATCGCCTTGATGAATGGAGTCCCGTCGAACTGGTAGTAATCTCCCAAGATCGGCTTGATTGCCTTGGTAGCTTCCATTGCATGGTAGTGAGGCATCGTCGAGAACAGATGGTGAGCCACGTGGGTGTCGGTGATGTTATGAAACACCGTGTTCAGGAACCCGTAGTCCCTGTCCATGGTTGCCAGAGCTCCTCTCAACCAGTCCCATTCGGAGGATTTGTAGTGCGGCAATGAAGGGTGGGTGTGCTGCAAGAAAGTGATCAAAACAAGGAATCCATTCACCACCAAGAGAGGAACTCCGTAGACACAAACAACCCAAGCCAGTCCCTTGGCGACAGCAAGCTTGTAGAGTGCGAAGCTCACAGCAAGGATGCCAGCATCAGAAAGGAATATCTCCGTTCGCTCACGGTCATTGTAGATGGGGCTTTTAGGATCATAATGGCAGGCGAATCGGTCGTACGGCCTTCCTGAGACGTTGAATGCCAAGTACAAAGGCCAGCCGAGGGTGAGAGTAATTGCCAGTGTGAGCACACGGCCAGGTGGGTTGTTGAGGTACTTGGAGTGCCACCCTATGGCTGATTTCTGTTTGGGGACGAAAACCTCATCTCGATCGAGGGAACCGGTGTTGGAGTGGTGGCGACGGTGGCTGTGCTTCCATGAGAAGTAAGGGACCATGAGGCATGAGTGGAGGACAAAGCCGACCAAGTCATCGAGCCATTGGTAGTCGCTGAAGGCATGGTGACCGCACTCATGTGCTAGGACCCAAACACCGGTGAGGACACAGCCTTGGCAGGCCCAGTAGATCGGCCACGCCACGTACGAGAGAGGATTGGGGAGGAGCTGGATGTAAGTGGTGGCGATGTAGTAGAAGATGGCAGCAATGGTGAGGTCATAAGCCACATACGAGAATGAGCGGGGTATGGACCTTTTGAAACAATGTGGAGGGATGGCTTTCTTGATCTCACCAAGGGTGAAAGGAGGTTTGGCGTAAGGAGACCGCTTCAAGGGTTGGGAGTCCACCTTTTTCGATGGAGGCACTGCCATTCTTCCACCAGCACCCATTTTTGTTTATCACAGCACCTGCAGAAGTTTAACAGAAGAAAAGCTCAGCTTTTGATTGATTGTGAAGAACAATGTAAGCAAAGAACACAAGTTGTGAGTTCTAATTATTGAGAAGTAGCGTCACTATTCAAGTGACAACTCACAAAGGATAATCTTAAATTAAATGCCCAAGATATGCGGTACAAACAGGGAATAATGCTTCCTCCCTAACCTGATTCTGGTACTTGCAATTATCGAGAATATCCAATGCAGAAAAGTGAAGGTTCATTCATTCAAAAAAAAAAAAAAGTGAAGGTTCAATTTGTTAAAATCGTCTTATGCGAAAGGCGTAATCGCAGAACTGCGATACAAAACTGAAAGACTACGCAATGCACATACCTCGCAGGAAGAGTTAGAATCAGAAAACTACTATGGATTTCACAAGACAGAACAACTAGCCCTAATACGAATCTAATTAGTACGTTTAAAGCCACCACTCAGATTGCATTCAGAACAACAGCATGCTGCAATCAAAACGATAAACCAGATGCTGCACTGTTGTTTAACATTCATTACAAATTAGAAAAGGTGACATCTTTCAGTAACCTAAATGCAAAACTTTGCTTTGATCATCTCCCTTTCACCATTCGGTTCCGTGACATCCAAAACTTTTCCATTTTTACCAAAGCCCCTATGCCTAAAAAACTCACTACTATACGCAATGAAGCTCAAAATATAACTCAAACTCTCTGGTACATCATCTTCTAAACAGACTTCTCCCCAAGAAATGCACTTTCTAACAATAGAATATATTGATCACAGTAGGGTAATCTAATAGTATTATTGACTTTCCAAATTCAAAGAAAGAATGAAAATTCAGAGCACAAAAACAAAATTCCATCAGTCTCCTAGTCACATACATGATATATGTCACGTGTTAAACCCCAGAATACTATTCTGATGTAGGTGTGCAGTAAGGGACAACTAATAAATACAAAACAAAACGTCTATAAAGAATAGATATTTTTCAAAGCTTGAGAGATTGCAGAAAGATCACCACTCTTTAATTAATTATATTAAAAGAAAAGGAACCCCAACTTTCACCTACCACTCAATTTAACCTGAAGTGGACTAAGTCTGAATCTGCTGCCTAGATATTTTAATGGAAATCAAGGATTGCTACGGCGAAGCCGGCTCCGCCCCGCCGTTCTCAGATAAGCAACTTGGTTCTTAAATGAATAAAAAAACAGAGGAAACGCCAGAAAAGATCAACGAAATGTACTAAAAAGGAGAACTATCAACCATGCCACTTGACCAAGTAAAAAGTAAAAACCATAGCAAGATATGATTCCATTTTAAAAAAAAATATGAAATCGAAACAACTTGCCTTAAATGAAGGAAAGAAGCAAAGATAATTCGTGCAATTTAATATTCTGATTTATTTTTCTTTACCTAACTCCAGGTGAGGAGAATTCAAATTGCAGTTGGATAGGGAATCTGAAATTCTGAATCAAATAAGCGAAAGATGAATCAGACGGAAAATCCGTGAAGCAAATCGGCAAATCACCGACGAAGAAAGAGGTTCAAATAGCAATCGAGGTCTGCGGATGGAAGGAATCGACATTGCTAATGGCTTCCAACAGGATACAACAATAACTAATAATAACTAATAACCAGCTGAGGTAGAAATCCAGAATCAGGCGACCAGAAAAAACGAAAGATGAACAGATATCAGTTAAGTCATAGAAACGGAAGACGGTTAATTACGAATCAGGAACAGATGAAATAAAAAGAAATCGCAGATTTGCCGATGAAAATTTCATCAGTTTCTGGCATAATCTTAACAGAAGGAAAACGAGAATCTGAGAATGTCCCGATCGTCTCCCGCCCTGGATCTGAAGCTTTCCGATGGAGAACTAACAAAGCGCTTTCGCCACCGTCGAGAGTAGGGAAAATGCAGGTGGAAAAACAAGAGATGAAGTGGCGGAGGAAGTGCAGAAATGTAAGAAGAAGAGAAGCCATGAATGGCGTACCTCTGTTGAGTGAAGATGATAAAAGCTTGATGAGAGAATCTCAGTCCGTCCGATGACGATGAGCTCCTTCTCTCTCTCTAGATTGAGAGGTGGCGGAGTGAACAGTGGATTGAAGAACGCCGGCCCGCTTGGATGCAGAGAGGTGGAGAAGATCTGTATTTAAGCTCAGCTGTCGTTGAGTGTTTGTCTGCACTCTGAATTCTAATTAACGTTTCTGGGCCATTGTAGGCCCACGAAGGTTTTGAGTTTATTTAGTAATTACTAATTACCCAACTCAACACTAGCTTTTGCCAAATAATAACATATATGTTAATTCTGTCCACTTCTGTCGGAAAATTCAAATCCGTCAGTTTGTTGCTTTCCGTTCGTTAAATCGCAAGTCTGTTAAATATTTAGACGGAATTTTCGAATGGGAAAATGATAAAAAAAAAAAACAATGTGGCATTAGTGCGTTGGGCTATTTATGACGTTGATTAAGAAATTACCCAGCACTTAACTGTAACTTTTATTTCACCGGATCAAGATATTTATCCTTATCCTTCTCTTTCATGCAGACAACAAGATTAAACTCTAGCAGACAAGAGCTCTCCTCAGCCCCTTGAATCTATCGACGGAAGCACGCAACCGAGTGTCGGATCAATCGCGGAGCAAAAGCCGACCTTCATCGCACGGGATTGGAGCTTCGACCGGACCGGTCACGGGTTTCGCTGCACAGCAAGCGTAGAATACCCTAAAATAAAAATGGACAAAATTGACATAAACGTGAAAGGTTTTAACCAAATTTGTGTATTCAGCCTAAGTTTTAGCTACCGTTAACATAATTAATGGCAAACAACGAAGGTAAACTATACAATATTAGAGTATTCACACATGAAAATTTAACCCTTGAATTAACGAAAAAATTATGGAGTTTGTCATGAAAAAAAATCGTAATCAGATATTTAAATCGTAGAATCATAATTTTTTACTAACTATTATGTAAATCATTTAGATTTGAAGCATAAGTACGTAAATTTTTATGACTCGGAAGCCAAAGGAGGAGGAGGAGACAGGACGACATTGTTCAGTGGACCAGGATGGTGCAGAACAAGGCCAATCCGACCCTCCATTACAGTTGGCTTCCCCCAGCACGAACGGTTCAGATATTAGTTTGTTTTAAGGCTTTTGTATAAAAGAAAAATATCTAATCATTCATTTTACCGAAAAAAGAAAATACAAAAATAGATCACGTGGGAGCCAAACCGAACTGGCCTGTGGGCCCCGCATACCCGATCGACGGTCGGTGGTGCCGTCTGAAAGATCCACGCTGCATTAATAATTAATAATTAATAATTAATACGAAGAGTTTTCGTGGACGGAGATACCGATAAACCAATGAGCCAAACTGATTGCATGCACAGTAAACAGAAGAATGTCTGAGCCCCCGGGTTTTGCTTCCTGATTTGCTAGTCGTTAGAATGTACAAATGAAAACCACTCTTGTGGGCCCAACATCCTGAGACTTCCAGGCCCAAGCCCAACATTTGCGGTGAAATCATGCGTTAAGGCGGTGTTGTGACATCGGCAACCTAATCAACTTCATTCTTCAGCTAAAACTTATATGGCTCGTCATGCGCTTCATTGCCTATTAAATTAATGAATGGTAAACATTTAATTTCGACTTGGGTAGATACTAATTTTTTATTCGTGTAGGTCATCTCTTTTCTCCGAAGGATTAATGTTGAAGTAAGGAATAAGGACCATATCTTTTGCTTTTCATATTCCTTTTTTTTTTTTTTCACGATGAATCATAATTCAAAATACAACTTCACCTTAATTTACAGTGTGCAGTTTTTCTAGCTACTCAAGTTATCAATCACGCGGATCATTTTTACGTGAGCTTCTTAGTTGTGATTGAGATATGCAGATCATGCATATTTATCGTGAGAATAATCATCTAGCTGATTGACATCATTTTCTTTAATTAGTTTTCGTTGTATCGAGCTTACGTATCGATCATAGTCTTAAATGTAACATTGGGTTTTTTTTTTTTTTTTTTTTTTTTGCCGTAGCAACTCCTGGGAAGGAGTAAGCTATAGATCGTGAACCAACCTAGGAGATAAAAAGAAAAAGAAAAAGATAAGGGGCAGGAGGGAGGAGGGGAGGGGAGGCAAGGGACGGTGTGAGGGGGGGGGGGAGACCAAATTACCTCAACCGGTTGACACAATAGGTGAGATTAATTTAGTGATAAGTAAGGGAGATGATTGTAGATAAAAACAAATCTTCGTATTTGATCTCCTGGGTGGAGGGAGCAATCATGTTCTTAAAAAGATGCAACCTTGAAGATTATATCCCGCAACTGGGCAGAAGACGAGAGCGATGAATCCTCAAAGAGGAAAACTTAGTATGACACAAACGTGCATATAGTGACTGATCCTTAAAAGGATAGCACGATCCCGTAATTGGGCAAGGTATATAACCATATCCCACAAATGGGCAAAGGCTGATCCACAAGATCAAAAGCAAAAAGATCTTCCTCCTCGCTCAATGGGATAGAGCCCTTCTCACAAATTTCCACATCTCACTCAATTTTTAAATCAAAATTCAATTTTTAAATGTAACATTGTTGATTACTTGCTTAAATGTATATACTGAACAATTTTACATGGATGAGTTCGGTTTGACTGCAGCTTCTTGTCTTGTGCAACCTTGTGACTTGCATCTTTAATTTCCTAGCCAACTTTTTGCACTTGTATTTGTAAATTAAGCAATAATATTAATACCTACGTACCTAAACTGGGAATTAATTAATCAAATCAACTACTCATATGTATTAATTAACCTAAACTATACGTGTTTGAAACCGATAAAATAATAATTGATTTGTAATATATATATTTCCTTAACAATAATCACGGCTAATAAAATGTAATATATAAATATACATGGTATTTACGGGCAAGAAAAGAAAGGTGTATTATTTATATGCATGTGTCACGCTCTCATGCAAACTGTTATGAGTTGGGTCAAGTGCTTGAAATGTGTAAGCAACCCTTACAATTATGAGGGAAGAAATCGTGACATCTAATGAAAGGGTGAGAAATGAGCTTCCAAAGTGGTTGAAAGTTGGGAAATAGTGTCCAAATACAATTATGTTGAATTTTTTTAATCAATATTTGACAATACTCATGAATATTTGACATTTGGTGGTGATATCGCTAAACTCGGACATACCACGTACTGCGCATAAGACTCCACGGCCCTATGCGTCGTATCGATCCACCCGCTCCATCCATTCCAGTGTATTAAGAATGGCTTGTCCTTTTCACCTTCATTGACTACGCCATAGCCTGGTTCTGAATGCATATGAAAGTTGATCATTCGACCGTCGCTATATATTTGACGATCCTCCCAGAATGTGTTCGGTGCTCCACATCAGATAACGCCACATCCACATTACATTTGATTCCCCTATGCTTCGGTGGATGCCATCTCAACCAACAGATTTCCGACTACATGTTGGGTTGAAATTTTAGTCTTTGTGGTTTCTTTATCTAGTATACCGTTTGGTGTTAAACATTTTAGGTTTGGAGATTAGTTCAGTAATTACGATTTTTATTTTCATTCCAAAAAATGAATAGTCAAACCGCAATCGGTCTTCCTAATCTAGTGCACCATTAACCTTCGTTGCACATATCGTCCAAGTTTTATAAATCCGTATTTCATAGAAGATATTGACCCATCTCGCAAAGACGGTTGGGCCTAAACAAAGGAGTCTTGCGAGTCAAATCGCAAAATGTTGTCGGCCCATCAATCCTAAAAATAAGGCTGAAGGCTTTTTGTCTGGCCTGTGAATTGGGCCACCAGAAAATTTTGTCCAATATAATCTCTGGGCCTCGTTTTATTGGGCTTTACTGGAGGGCCCATAATCTCACACAGCTGCCGACATACCAAATGACCATCTGCAGTTTTTTTACCAAGAAAGCTACAAAGAAGCAGTAAGTTATCTATATGGAATATGGTGAGTACTATCGGCAACACTTCATAGAAATATTTAAGAGGCGGCTAAAGGTCAGAAAATGTGTTTCTTCCTTCGCTTCGGAAATAACAACAGACAAGTTGGGTAGGTACTTTAAAATTTGTTCTCTTGCAAGTCGAGTACATGGCATGTATTTTTATGTGATACATAGGGCAGGGCAAGTATAACTCATTGTAACAAATGATTTAAAATTCATAAAAAAATAATTTAATTTTTATACAAAAAATATTAAATTCTACTTTTTAATTCAAAAGATACCGCAATAACAAAGAATTAAGCTACCATAAGGTGAAACTTACGTATAAATATGTTAGAACTATAATAGGTAATACTACAAGAAAAATCACTTCTAGTGACCACAATTTTGGGAAAGCGGTTACTAATATGATAGTAGCTAAAAATATATATATATTTTTTTTTTGATGAATTTTGTATGTATATATTTACTGCCGTCGGAAGCCAAGGAAGCTTCAAACCAAAAGGGAAACAGAGAGCTTCAAACTTGCTCTTGCTGCTGCCACTTCCTCAAACAGAGGGATAAGAGAACAAAAAAGACATTACCGAACACAAACAGCCCGCCGAGAAGACAAAAGGCCAAAAGGAAAAGGAGAGTGGATAGTAGCTAAAATATATTTAGTGACCATTTTGGATTTACTGACTTTTGGTGTGACGGTAAAAACGGTCACTAAAACTCCAAATGGTCACTATATCATTTTAGACACCATCAATTAGTGACCGCTAATCCCAACTTACGGTCACTAAAAGTGTATTTTCTCGTAACATAACAGAACATCCACTACAAAAAAATTGATCTTTAGCTACTGCATAATTACAATGGCATGAAAATGCAGTAGCAAATAGTTAGTATTTACTACAGCAATCACTTTTTTTTTTGGTAGAAAGGGGGGGCGCGAAGCGCCCTTACTCATTAGAAGAAATCAAACGGGGAAAGCAAACCCCTACAATGTCGCTAGAAATCTCTCTCTCGATATCCGGAGAGCAAACAAAATTAAAATGAGAACCCAAACTAAGAGAGTGACTGTGGTGGGCAAGGAGGTCCGCAACGCGGTTACATTCACGGTAAACATGGGAAACCTCCACCGTCCAGTTTCTAGTGAGGAGTTGGTGGATATGGAGGATGGTTTGACTATGGCTGTAGTCATACGGTTGCCTAGTGTTGATGGCGCAAACGGCCGCTTGAGAATCCACTTGCAAGTGGACCTTTCGAGCTCCCATGTTCCAGGAAAGTTCAAGGCCAATGGCGGCGGCCCTGAGTTCCGCTCTCATGATGGTGCAGGTACCAAGATTTGCTGCGAAGACGGCGAGGCGCCTACCCATGTAGTTTCGGATGATGCCGCCTGCAGCTGCATGGCCGTGAGGCTGGATCACAGAACCATCACAGTTAACTGTGAGCCATTCATCCGGAGCAGGAATCCACCTCAGAAGTGTCTCCCTCCTCCGAGTGACTACCTCTGACAATCACTATTTTATGTAGTAATTTGCAGTAGCAAATACTATTTGCCACCAGTATTTGCTACACTTAGCATCTCATCGCAAATAGTGGTGTGACAAATAATATTTGCTACTGAAAATTACTACATGAAATAGTGATTGCCGTAGCAAATACTAACTATTTGCTACTTCATTTTCATGTCGTTGTAATTTTGTAGTAGCTAATGGTAATTTTTTTTTTAGTGATCCATCGGATCACAAGTCTTTAACCATTACTAACAACCACCACCCAAGTCCAACACAAATGATTGAACACAAAAAACGACAAAAAGACTTCGACAAGTTGATCCAAATACGACAAGAACAATGGAAACCTCAGATCCCCAGCCGACTTCACATCTTGTTATTGTACCAAAACACACCATTCTTCTCACCTTCATCGGACTCAACATAAACACAAAGCTTAGTCTCCCTCCACAACGCCCTAACAACCGGTGTCCGATCCATCCGATAATACTCTCCCAACACCGGCTCGATCGCTTTCGTAGCTTCCACAGCATGGTAATGAGGAATCATCGAGAACAAATGATGCACCACGTGTGTATCCGTGATGTTATGAAACACCTTGTTCAAGAACCCGTAGTCCCTATCCACGGTTGCAAGAGCTCCCCTCATCCAATCCCACTCGCTCGAATCGTAGTGAGGCAACGAAACATGAGTATGATGCAAGTACGTGATCGTAACAAGCAATCCATTCATCACCACGAGAGGAACACCGTACACACAAACAACCCAACCCAGTCCCTTGACCATAGCGAGCTTGTAGAGCGCGAACCATGTCACGAGCAAGCCAGCATCAGAGAGGAGTATCTCGAATCGGTCGCGATCCTTGTACATCGGGCTCAGAGGATAGAAGTGGCTAGCGAAACCATCGTAGGGTCGTCCCGCGATGTTGAATGCTAAGTAGAGAGGCCAGCCGAGAACGAGAGCGAATGCTAGGGAGAGGACACGGCCAAGTGGGTTGTTGAAGTAGTTCTTGAAGTGCCAACTTAGTTGGGACTTATGTTTCGGGACGTAGACCTCGTCACGTTCGAGGGAGCTTGTGTTGGCATGGTGGCGGCGGTGGCTGTGCTTCCATGAGAAGTAAGGAGAAAGGAGGGATGAGTGGAGGATGAATCCGATCGAGTCGTCGAGCCATTGGTGGTCGCTGAAGGCATGGTGGCCGCACTCGTGGGCGATCATCCAAAGGGCGATGAAGAGGCAGCCTTGCATGGCCCAGTAGATTGGCCATGCAACGTAGGGTAGAGGGTTGGGGAGGACGTGGATGTAAGTGGCGGCTATGTAGTAAAAGACGGCGGTAATGATTAGGTCGGAAGCTAGGTAGGAGAAGGATCGTGGTAGGGATCTTTGGAAACAGTGTGGAGGTATGGCTTTCTTGATGTCGGATAGAGTGAAGGGTGGTTTTGAGTATGGAGATCGGTTCATGGGTTTGGATTGATGGACCGCCATTGTTGGAGCTTGAAACAAAGGGGGAAGAAATTAATTAAGATCTAAGGGTCAGTATTTGCTCTAATTTATTTGGGAAAATAACATCTTAGCAGCCAAATGCGAATTCATACAAAATAAATAAAATAATAATAATAATGAAGGGAAGAATATTATTAAAATATTTGGAGCTAGTGAACACATGTCACATGCATGTATTCAAACAAGCCAAATGATAGTGTACTATTAATATATACATAAAAAGATGCTCACCAGTCACCACCACATGATGCCACCAGACTGAGAATCGGTCAATTCGGTCATTAATCGATTAAAATTCGGGGAAAACTGACCAAAATTTGATTAACCAATTTATGACAGCCTTAACCTGAAAATTTTCTTGTAAATTGAATAATTTCTTAAATTATACACCATATAAATAATCACTTGCACTAGAACCAATGGCGGAACCAGGATTGGTACAAGGGGAGCCAAATTATAAACTGAAAATGGGTGCCACCGGCAAAAAAAATTCTTCAGATTTGGATAGTAGTAGAAAAATTCATGAATCTAACACTACGTAAAACTACACAATAAATTGTTTGATTATAAGTTACTTAGTTAGTAAAAAAGAATTATATGTGCCACCGGCAATTTTTTGTTCAAATTTGGATGATTTATGATCACATATTGTAATTATTACATATTATAAGTTGATTCTGAGTAACTATTTTGTAAAATTTAAGACAACATTTTACCGAAACATCGTAGTGGGGGAGCCGAACTTCAAATACCCCTGCGCCAAACTCCGAAAACACCAAATATTACATATAATTTTACACTCGATACCGGGGAGGGGGCGCCGTGGCTCCCCCAGCTACCCCAGCTCCCCCTATCTTCGCCATTGACTAGAACACATTACTCCGAGCAGGATCTCCGAATCTCATTTTACAAATGAGTTTAAGTAAAAAATCTAAGTAAACTGTAATATAAATACTTATAATTAAATATTAAACCTCACTTGGACTTAATCGAAACTCTTATTAATCGATTATTTGACTAATTTTTTATCATGGACCCACTTAATAAAATTTCGACTTTCTGATCATATGACTAAGACTCTAGATAAGATTAATTAAAAGGAAAATAATATGCTTGGAAGCTCTGAACCGTCGTTGTAAAAAAGACTTGACTGTTGACTTTTGACTAAGTAAATTTTCCTTTTTTTTTCTACGCATAAGAAATTGTCAACGTGAGATCACCGGCCGTTAGATTTGACGTTTGAGCCGCCACCGTAGCTCTACCGCCGTTCAACGGTCTACGTAGATCAATTTTGCTTTCTAGGGTTTAATAATTGCTACCATATTAGCCTTCTAATTAATTACTATATAAAAGAAAAATTTATGTGTGTTATTGGTTTATTAAGTAAGAATGATGATTTTATTAGACCCTGGTCTCGTTAAATAAAATACAATCGATCACATCTTGGTTTTGTACCAGAATACGCCTTTGTTCTCATCACCTTCTTCAGCGTCGGCCTCAATGTATACACAAAGCTTAAACTCCCTCCACAACGCCTTGATGAACGGTGTCCGGTCCATTTGGTAGTACTCTCCCAATATCGGCTTGATCGCTTTCGTAGCTTCCATCGCATGGTAATGAGGAATCATCGAGAACAAATGGTGCGCCACGTGGGTGTCCGTGATGTTATGAAACACCTTATTCAAACACCCGTAGTCCCTGTCCACGGTTGCAAGAGCTCCCCTCATCCAATCCCACTCGCTCGAATCGTAGTGAGGCAACGAAAGGTGAGTGTGATGCAAGTACGTGATCGTAACAAGCAATGCATTCAACACCAAGAGGGGAACCCCATACACACAAACAACCCAATCCAGTCCCTTGGCGAGTGCAAGCTTGTAGAGCATGAACCACATGGCAAGCATGCCAGCATCAGAAAGGACTATCTCGAACCGCTCACGATCCTTGTACATCGGGCTCAGAGGATAGAAGTGGCTAGTGAAACCATCGTATGGCCTACCTGAAAGGTTGAACGCCAAGTAGAGAGGCCAACCTAGGGTTAGAGTGAAGAATATGTAGAAGACATGGCCAGGTGGGTTGTTGAGGTACTTGAAGTGCCAATTGATTTCAGATTTCTTGCTCGGGACATAAGACTCGTCACGCTCAAGGGAATTCGTGTTTGCATGGTGGCGACGGTGACTATGCTTCCATGAGAAGTAAGGAGCAAGTAGGCATGAGTGGAGGAGGAAGCCAAGACAGTCGTCGAGCCATTGTTAGTCACTAAAGGCATGGTGGCCACACTCGTGGGCCACCACCCAAACTCCGGTGAAGACGCAGCCTTGCATGGCCCAGTAGATGGGCCATGCAACGTAGGCTAGAAGGTTTGGAAGGAGGTTGATGTAAGTGGTGGCTATGTAGTAAAAAATGGCGACTAGGGTGTGGTCGTGAGCTAGGTAGGAGAATGATCGTGGTAGGGATCTTTGGAAGCAATGTGGAGGTATGGCTTTCTTGATGTCGGATAGTGTGAATGGTGGTTTTGAGTGAGGAAACCGCTTCATGGGTTTGGTTTCCAACATGTTTGGCTCTTGTCTTGTCACGGTATGAGTTGAGGATGGGATCCGGATCAGGTCCTCTATTTAACCACGAAGCATCTAAGAGAGCAATGCATGTCAGCATCAGTTCAAACAAGGCAAACATGATGAGAGCAATGCATGTCAGCTACAGTCTTTGAATTCTTAAGGTATAAAGAAAAATTTCTGTGACTCTGTGAGCATGAGCTCACACACTGTACCAAAACAAAGTCAATCATTGGAAAAACATAAGCAGCCACACTTTGAAATTTGAATCTTTGATCATATGACTAATTCAAAACATAAGCTGCCTTCAAGAGATTGATGTATCTCATAGAAATTTTTGTTCATAAATGGCTGGGCCAAGTCAATCTTTCATTTTGGAGACGTAGAGATCACTTATGAAATTTAGTTTTTTAGTTTGGGGTCAAAATTACGTAACTATGTACCGTAAGTAGCAGAAGTTTGAAATATGTCCGGATTAGGGAAAATGTTAAGGGTGTTAGTAAACACTATAAGATCCATTCAAAACCCTCTCCCAACAACTCGTGCTATTGATAGGCCTTTCCTAGACGGTTTGGAGTTGTTTCTTTGGCTTGTGGGTTTTAATTTCGAGATGTAGGGTTGTCTTTTCCCCTGTTCTACTGGGTGGCTTTTGGGTTGATCTCCAGGCTGTTAGGAGTATACTCTAGATTTTGTTTTGTTTGCCGTTGGAGAGGTTTTTTTTAGACATATTTTGGTTCGGGTCTTTGTACATGGTATCTTTTTATACATATATATATATATATTAATGGTTCATTAATTAATTAATAAATACACTTGCAGAATTTAATAATAAAATATACCGAAGTATATATATAAGCAGCCTTTCTAATTGTATATAGAAAAGGGTAGCAGCTACGTCCCATCCAAATTTCCATTTGGTCAATTAATTATTCAAGATTGTGGCCCTATTTTGGGCTCACTCGGTGTTGAAGTTGGTCCAATATAGCTCGAGGTAGCCCAGTCGTTAAGTTGGGGCTCCAAGGTACCTCGTAAGAGATCGAATGTGGGGTTACTAGTTAGTTTTTCGGTGATTATCAACGATAGAATGAGAATTGTCAGTGTGAGAGTAAACATACTGAGGTAAATGTTCCTTGCCAAAAGTGCACGTTCGTCTGCAAAGTGGGTCAATGCAGTATTTATAGCCCTGGCATTTGGAGACATGACTCCTCCTGATCATTGGCTTTGTTCGAGAAGCGATCTAAATCGTCCGCCTCAGTCACCTGGATCGTGCCACGTCGCTTGAATTGCTAAGGAAACCCTATAGACAGCTAGGATTTCAGGGTGACCCCTTTTTTCTCCTTGCTGGGCCGTTGTTGAGGTCGGTGATCCTGAAGCGATTTGCTTCGGCATGGAGTCAATGAGTCGTCTGACCCGTTGACTCTAGGATCTGCTTACAGACCTCGTCCCAGGTCGACTATATATGTTTCTAAACATCACGACAGGCCGCCGCCCTCCACCACTCCATGTCTGTCTCTCCAGCTTTGTCGTTACCTGTTGCCAGCATCGCATCGCCACCTTCCGTTTGTCGTATATCAACATTTAATAGTTTTAAAATTAAACATTATAATTAATTGAACCTTAAAATTTCCAAAAACCTAAAGTTATTTTTAAAAAATTTACCCTAACCCCCGCTGCAGATCCCATCTCGCCTTCCATATTAAAATAATAACTACAATAATAGCAAAGTTCCACGTGAAAATTACATTTTGCCCCCTCTACTTTGTCAATGTAATAGATAGTCTCTTGTACTATAAATTGCGTTGTTTACCTCCTCCTACTTCGATCACTTTTTCGTTTGGGTCCTTTCGTTACAACTTTCATCTTTGTGACATTAATTGATGCGCATTCAGTACACCATGTAATAAGCTCCAATGCCCATGTATTAACTTACTAACCATTTTTTAATTGGGAATATAAATATATATTTAAATAGATAGGATGAAATCGAAGAGTAAAATGTGTGATTTTAAAACCCTTCTTATTTCACCATACTCTTCGTGATACCTCTCCAATTTACCCTTTTGATAAACTCTTCGTCTCCTATCTCTGGTATCTCTCTCCGTAGTGTGTGGATGTATCCAGATTTAATGTTAAGAAGACGAAAGTTGAAACGAAAGGACCCAAAACGACAAAGTAGTAGAAGTACGAGGGGATAAAAATAGCATTTTATAGTATAAGGGAACTATTCGTTAAGTTGGCAAAATAGAGGGGGCCAAAGTGCTATTTACCCAACACAGAAAAAAAATCAAACTATATATGAGCCGTCAAACTAGTCATCATTCATAAAAGAAACTAATCATCGTCTTCAAACTGAAAATGGTGGCGGCACCTCTATCCAAAAAACCAGACACACAAACCACGAAGCGGTTTCCTCACTCAAAACCGCCATTCACACTATCCGACATCAAGAAAGCCATACCACCACACTGTTTCCAAAGATCCCTACCACGATCACTCTCCTACCTAGCTCACGATCTAATCATTACCGCCGTCTTTTACTACATAGCCGCCACTTACATCCACGTCCTCCCCAACCCTCTACCCTACGTTGCATGGCCAATCTACTGGGCCATGCAAGGCTGCATCCTCACTGGAGTTTGGGTGGTGGCCCACGAGTGCGGCCACCACGCCCTTAGTGACTACCAATGGATCGATGACTTGGTCGGCTTTATCTTCCACTCTTCCCTCCTTACTCCTTACTTCTCATGGAAGCATAGCCACCGTCGCCACCATGCCAACACTAATTCCCTCGAACGAGACGAGGTCTACATCCCGAAGAAGAAATCGGAGCTACTATGGCACTCCATCTACCTCAACAACCCACCTGGCCGTCTTCTCTCGATAGTTTTCACTATCGTTCTCGGTTGGCCTTTGTACTTGTCGTTCAACCTCTCCGGGAGGAAGTATGAAAAGTTCGCTAGCCATTTCCATCCGCAGAGCCCTATCTATAGTGATCGTGAGCGGTTCGAGGTGTTCCTTTCTGATGTTGGCTTACTTGTCGTGTGCCTCGCGCTGTACAAGCTTGCCGTGGCCAGGGGATTGGGTTGGGTTGTTTGTGTGTACGGAGTGCCACTCTTGGTGGTGAATGGGTTCTTTATTACCATAACGTACTTGCATCATACTCACATTTCGGTGCCTCGATACGACTCATCTGAATGGGACTGGCTTAGAGGAGCTCTGGCTACCATGGATAGAGACTTTGGTTTCTTGAACAAGGTGTTCCATAACGTTACGGACACACATGTGACACACCATTTGTTGTCGATGATTCCACATTACCATGCCATGGAGGCTACGAATGCGATCAAGCCGCTATTGGGAGAGTACTATCATATCGACAGGACACCGATCGTCAAGGCCTTGTGGAGGGAGGCTAAGCAGTGTGTCTATATCGAGTCCGATGAAGGTGACAAGAACAAAGGCGTGTTCTGGTACAAGACCAAGATGTGATGTGACCTAGGGTGATCATGTTTGTGGGAGCTTTTGTTGTGTCGTTATGCTCTAAGATGTTCTTCTTTTCTATTTACTAAAATGTGTTGTTGTTAAGCTAGTGTTACCAAGGGCCGTTTGGTTGATGGAATTGGGTCCGGGAATTGAGACCCAATTCCCGGTCCATTGGGAATTGACTCAAATAATTGCACTACAATTCTCATTGGGCTGGGAATTGAAATCCAATTCCCAGACCCAATTCTATCAACCAAACCACCCCAAGTCAAAAAGACTTGTGATCCGATGCATGTTATGTTATTTCTATGAATGTGGGAATTGTCGTGTTTCGAGTAGATCAACGACTTGTGAATAAAGTTTCGGTATGCTATATTACGATACAATTCGTATGTGTAATCATGTCGCATATGTATAGAAACCGAATACATGTTGTATATACATGTGTACACAACATGTAGATATGTCGTATACTATTCATATACATTGTATGTACGTATATGTGATTAATTCATCTACTTAATACAGAAGAAGAATCTTTGAAGTGATTAAGATTCTCAATCAGCAACCAATAACTTATTTCGACAACCAACATGCCACCTCAGATTCACAATAAAAGAAAATAAATAAATTACATTTGATTAGATCTACAAAATAAATACGAACAGTACTGTTTGAGATGCTTTAAATTAGATTCCAATAAACAACCAACATGTGACATCTAAACCACCACATGAATATTCATTAAAACAATATGCACTAATTAATTAGTATCTTTTCTAAAAAAAATAAAAATTAATTAGTATCTATAATTAATATTAATAACTAATTAATCAAGTGAACATGTGGAAGGGAAGTCTCAACTCTCATGTCGTTTTGGTTGCAACTTGCAACTCTCATGTCGTTTTCGATGAGATGCTTTTTTGGTGAAATAAATAACTTATTCAGATTCCAAACCAGTCACATTCAAGCCGTCACCAACAGGAATCTTAATTAAAAAAAGAAAAAGAAATATATAATTAGCATCCATAAATTAATCATGCTAAGAGTTGGAAAATAAATATAAATTGCATGTTTTTGTCCCATAAATATTAGCATCCAGAGAGCAGAATTATCGACTTAATATCCATTTTGGTCATTGAGCTATAGGGAATATAATAAAGTGGTCATCAATCGTTAATTTGTAACTTAATTGTCACTAGCTTATTTGCAATTGTGACATTGTGGTCATTTCGTCAACTCACCATCCAGAATTTTCATTAAATGTTGATATCATTAAGCCAACTCATCAAAATTTTCCACGTCAGTACGTCACCCCATGTCATGTCACGTAATTCATCCTAGACTCAGCCCAACTAACCAATTCTACCCTAGACTCACCCCCATGCCATGTTTACCTTTTCTCATTGTCGGTTATAGATTGAGTTGGATATTAGTTAGTTGGGTTGAGTCTTGGGTGAATTAGGTGACATGATATTGGATGAGGTGGTCAAAAATGATGAGTTGGCTTGATTATATCAACAATTAACAGAGATTTTAGAAGAAAAGTTGACGGAATATTACAACTGCAAGAAGGTTAGTTAACAGAGATTTTGGAAAAAGAGTTGACGGAACGTTACAACTGCAAGAAGGTTAGTAACAACTATGTTACAAATTAAAAGTCAATGACAACTTTGTTACAATCCCTATAAGTTGATGACCAAATTGGATATTAAACCCAGAAATATCCTTATAAGCAATCAACTAGCTAGTCACCTTCGTGACTTCTTAACCCAAAATGGCCGATCATCAATCCAACAAGATGGACACCAAAACCATGAAGAGATCTCCATACTCAAAACCACCATTCACACTATCCGACATCAAGAAAGCCATACCTCCACATTGCTTCCAAAGATCCCTACCACGATCATTCTCCTACCTAGCTCACGACCTCACCCTAGTCGCCATTTTTTACTACATAGCCACCACTTACATCAACCTCCTTCCGAACCCTCTACCCTACGTTGCATGGCCCATCTACTGGGCCATGCAAGGCTGCGTCTTCACCGGAGTTTGGGTGGTAGCCCACGAATGCGGCCACCATGCCTTCAGTGACTACCAATGGCTCGACGACTCTCTTGGCTTCCTCCTCCACTCCCTCCTCCTTGCTCCTTACTTCTCATGGAAGTACAGCCACCGTCGCCACCATGCCAACACCAATTCCCTCGAGCGTGACGAGTCTTACGTCCCAAGCAAGAAATCCGAAATCAATTGGCACTTCAAGTACCTCAACAACCCACCTGGCCATGTCTTCTACATATTCTTCACTCTCACTCTAGGCTGGCCTCTCTACTTGGCTTTCAACCTTTCCGGTAGGCCCTACGACGGTTTCGCTAGCCACTTCTATCCTCTGAGCCCGATATACAAAGACCGTGAGCGATTCGAGATACTCCTCTCCGATGCTGGCATGCTCTCCATGTGGTTCATGCTCTACAAGCTTGCTCTCATCAAGGGACTGGCTTGGGTTGTTTGTGTGTATGGAGTTCCACTCTTGGTGTTGAATGCATTGCTTGTTACGATCACGTACTTGCATCACACTCACCTTTCGTTGCCTCACTACGATTCGAGCGAGTGGGATTGGATGAGGGGAGCTCTCGCAACCGTGGACAGGGACTACGGGTGCTTGAATAAGGTGTTTCATAACATTACGGACACCCACGTAGCGCACCATTTGTTCTCGATTATTCCTCATTACCATGCGATGGAAGCTACGAAATCGATCAAGCCGATATTGGGAGAGTACTACCAAATGGATCGGACACCGTTCATCAAGGCGTTGTGGAGGGAGTTTAAGCTTTGTGTATACATTGAGCCCGATGCTGAAGAAGGTGACCAGAACAAAGGCGTGTTCTGGTACAAAACCAAGCTATGATCGATGTGATTATGTCGTCTATACGATCGAACTTCACGCATGTGTCATTAATGGTTAATAACAGTTAATGTACACTAAGCCGAAAATTAAGGATCGTGATTCGCGATCCGATGTATGTTCTATTGTTCTGTAATTCAAACTCATCATTATGTCTTATGTCATCTCGATATTTTTGATAAAAACATAATCTGATTTATATTTTATATTTTTAAACTTACTATTGGTTCACATTGTATTATGTATTATACTATATATACAACCACATTAAATAATTACGATTATTAAATTTCAAGAACATAAAATATTTGATGGACCGACCAACGGGCAGGCCAAAAACCTAGTTTGTAATATAAAATTACATACCAAGTGGCCTTTTTTATTGATCATATTAGACTTGGAATCTCCGAGTCATGAGCTTTCAATTCATTCGATTGATTATCAAATTTCCATGTGTAGTTCAAGTTAACCAAATGTAGGTATTGGACGTACGTTTACTATTTTATAACAAACTCTTGTAGGTTAAATTAGTTCTATTAACCGAGATAGTGTCAATTTTGTGATTAACCAAAATTGTTGTTTTCTTCTGCATAATTTCGAAATTCTAATTGCTGGATGGGCCGGCCCGCAAGAATGTTATTAGGCCCAAGTGGATTAGCCCAGCCCATAAAACACTGTCCAATTCTCCTTTTTCCCTTAGCACTGGGCCTAATAAAATAGCCCAAATTCTCATACGGTGGGTTTCTCGCCACAAATCTCACCGACAGCTTGCCACGTATACAATTTCACATTTATAGATACCGACATAAAAAGCTATCAAAAAGAAATGCCCTTATCCTATCCAACACGTGGCGGAAAGTTAGCTAAAGGAACCGTGAATGACAGCCACCTGTCGGTATCATTGCCACGTGGCAGAAGATCAGAAGCCATTGGGGAACCGCTTTTTCCCGGTGTCGAACTCTATATAAAGAGAACGTTTGAAGTTCAATTTCAACGGTCAACACACACACAGCAAACAAGAAGAAACAGTTCAATCCACAGAAAGAAGAAAAAAAACCAGAGCTCGATTCTTCGATTAGTAGAAGAAGAATGCAGACAGTGAAGGAAACTGCGGCGAACATCGGCGCTTCTGCGAAGGCCGGGATGGAGAAGACGAAAGCTGTAGTCCAAGAGAAGGTAATTTCATGATATTGATTTTGTTTCAATTTAGGTTGAATTTGTTTGTTTGGGGAAATTTTATTGATTATGATGGTTGTATGGCAGGTTGAGAAAGCTTCGGCGCACGATCCGGTGAAGAAGGGGATTGCTAGGGAGAAGAAGGAGGCGAGGGTTGCGGAGGCTGAGGCGATGAAGCACAACGCTAAAGCTCATAATGCGGCGGCGAAGCAAGGAGGGCAAGTGCTTGGAGCGAACTATACGACTGGATCTACTGACAACATTGGTACTGGTGGCCATCATGGAGCAGCTACTGGAGGAAACTATGGTGCTATCGGTGAGTACGGAACCACCACAGGTGGGCATCATGGTCATGGGACAGGGCATCATGTGTCGGATATGTTGCCGGGTCATGGAGCTGGAACAGGAACCGGGACAGGGCATCATGGTCATGGGACAGGGCATCATGTGTCGGATATGTCGCCGGGTCACGGAGCTGGAACAGGAACTGGGACGGGGCACCACGTGTCGGATATGCTCCCGGGTCACGGAGCTGGAACAGGAACCGGGACTGGAACAAGAACCGGGACAGGGCACCACGTGTCTGATATGCTCCCAGGGCATGGGACTGGAACAGGTACCGGGACGGGGCACCACGTGTCCGATATGCTCCCGGGTCACGGGACTGGAACAGGTCACGGGACTGGAACAGGTTACGGGACAGGGCACCACGTGCCCGATGTACTCCCGGGTCACGGAAAACTGGGACAGGGCATCACGTGTCTGATATGCTCCCCGGGCACGGGACTGGAACAAGAACCGGGACAGGGCACCACGTGTCTGATATGCTCCCAGGGCACGGGACTGGTAGAGGAACCGGGACAGGGCATCACATGTCGGATATGCTTCCGGGGCACGGTACTGGACAGCATCACGGAACAGGAACAGGGCACCATGGTGGTGTTGTGGAAGAGGTGACGAAGTTGGCCGGCGGGCATCATGGTTATAACACCAGGGCCGGTGGTGCCGGGACAGGAGGGAAACTGATTTAAGGAAATATTATTCTGCAGATATGCAGAATCAGATGATGATGCTTTATGTTTGTTTGTTTTCGGTTCTTTTGTAGTTTTGTTTTTGAGAGAGTAGTGTTGTCTGGGTTTTAAATAGCACTACTCTTCTCCACTGTATCCAGTTTGAAATGCTAATAAACAGAAACAAGAGCTCCTTTTTTGTGGCTCTTGTTTTAGCTTATAAGATGAACAACCAGTCCTCTGTAATCGAACAACAAAAACCCAGGAAACACTTGCAGAGAAGCAACCAAACATCCAAAAACCCAGGAAACACTTGCAGAGAAGCATCCAAACATCACTAATTCAAGAAAAAAACACCAGATTCAAGCAAGCTGAAGTGTACAGAATACAGATCAAGCAAACCAGCTAACATAAGCAAACAAAGAACTCAACTTTAAGTCACTAGTTTAAACACAGAGTAAGGCAAATAAGCTCAGTCTGTTGGTACCACAAAAACCTTCTCTCTTTCACTGAGGCAATCTACGCCAAACATGAACATCACAATACAAAGACTACACAGCAACCTTTGACCTCATCGATTCTAAGAACTAGGCCAAAAACTAAAGGGACACTCACCTATCATACACCAGACTTGCGCAATTCAGCAGCTCCATGAGCAAAATGGCACCTTTGACCAAAGCTGCAAGTTCCTTTCGTAAAATTGTCGCATATCTTCGTCTTGTAATTGCCTCCTGGATGATGCTTCTCCCCTGTGAACCCGCCTGCGAAGCTGGGAGGTTTCGCATGACCACCTACTGAACCAATGTTTGCGATTAGCTCTTTTACCATTGCGCTAGCTTGGCCGATCTGATCAAACGTCCCTTCCAACTCGATGTTCCTTAGGTTGGGGTCTGTTTCGTGCTCCCTGATGGATAGCTTGGCGCCCGTCTGCCTACATATCTGTTTGGAGTTGACGCCGCCTTTTCCAATGATGGGTCCTGCGAGGGATGCATCGACACTAATCTTTGCAGTTGCTGTGTCACCGAAGCCCAGAAGAGGAGCTGGTTGGGGTGGTTCCATCCGGTTCGTGTGACGAACCGGAGCAGGAGCAGAAGCTCCCATCATGCGATAATCATCGTGAGATGCGGCAACAGGCCTTCCGAGCTCCCACTCCCCGTGTGCAAAATGGCACTTGTCGCCATACTTGCATCCTTCAGCAGAGTTGTATTTGTTGCACATGCGGTTCTTAATTGCAGGTGGATTAGAACCATTTGACACCGGCTGCGGTGGAGGCACATTCTTCGGCATGGGGGTGGCAGATGACTTATTCATCATTTGGGAAACCGCATTGTACCCACCAGGTACGTGGTGCAGAAAGTGACAGCCCTCACCAAATGGACAGCCAGCAGTACTGCATTGGAGGTATCATAGGAAATCAGTCAATTCTAAACAGGAACATGAACTCGGCATTCCAAAATCATGGTTTACGACGGTGTCAAACAACCACAAGTATCTACTGTAAACGTTTTCATCTTCGTAAAAGGAAGGGATGTACTGTATAAACGGAAACTCAATCAAAGCTGTTGAAAATCATATTGAATAACACAGGGTATCAGATCCTAGCAACCAATGCAATTCCATTGATAACAAATTGTGACTAGAACAAACCTAAGAAAGCTTGCCCAGCAATGAGCAAGTAAACTAATATCTAAGAAGTTGGACGGAAGAAACCCTTAGCAAAACCAGATTAACAAAATCAAGTTGGAGAAATGAGAAATCAACCTCATCTACAGAATTTGTATGAATTACGATTTTTTCACCTTACCCGACATGTCCAGTTTCAGTTATACAGTAGCTAGCCTTGAAGAGTTCTTATACAGTATCTTACCATTACGAAGTGAAATTGGGTATTCTAGTTTAAGCCCTTTGAGCCACAATTATAGAAGGAATCAATTATTACTGAGAGAACAGTTCTTATCCAAGCAAACGGACATCTCCAACAACTAAATTATTTAACTTGCAGAGTTACGAGTTTGTACCTGTAATTGTATGATACCAATTTCATTAAATGAGCATAAACGTCAACTTTTAAGAGTAGTGAATTAAAGTTTTCCAGTAACTTGCAATGATTAACAGCAATACTGCAACTTAAGATAATGTTTTTAGGGGGTGAGAATAAGATTATAACCTGTAAAACTTGGTGCATGGCTTCGATTTGCTTCCTACACCGGTTGATAACGGGTCCATTTCTGTTAACAAACATTAAGTGCCTCTCCTCAGTTGAAGGGTTTCAAGATTTTTAAACCTCTTACAAGATTATTGAAGTTTTTAGTAATCATAAAGTTATCTGTAGCCAAATAGGTAAGAATTTCATGTATTATACGAATTCAAAAGCTTGAATCTTAGCAACTAGTGTTTGAGTGACCTTGTCCACTGAGCTTTCACCAGCTGGTCTAAGATTTCTGGTACTCCTACGCTACTAAGAGAGTTGAAGAACAAAAGACAGAGACAATATACAGAGCTCTTTCACCATTTCACGGATAAGCTGTAACCCTAACAAGTAGCTCAAAAGGACTTGGAAATTAACACAACCCAAATAACTAAACAACATAATTGAAGCTCCTATAGTTCACCAACCTGCCAAAAGAATCTTACAAGTAATTAAAGCTTGAAAAAGAAACTTACCAGCTCTGGATTTCTTGAAGCCGCCATTGTAGTTGGTGACAGCCCCGTCATGCCTCCCTCTCTTCCGAGCATCCATTTGACAGCCTCCCACTAGATTTTCAGATCCAGAAACTGAAGTATAAACAACCCAACAGAAGCAGAATTGAAAGAACAAAGAAAGCCCCTTGGAACACAGGAGCAATTCAAGAGCTACCCAGAAGAGCAGCAGCAGGACCTACTACCCTAAGTTAACTGTGGAAAAGATTTGAAGTTGGAGGGTTTTGCAGAGGAGGATGAAGATAGGGTTAGAGAACGAACGAGAGAAAGGGGGAAAGAGTTAAGGAGGAGCGGATAATAGTACACATATACATATATTGGAAGTATTTATTGGTTCGTAAGATTTTAGGGATTCGTCGATCAATTTCAATTCACAATTATTTGTGTGGAATTGGAATTGGATTGTACTAATTAGGGTTTTGATTAGGAAGAACAGTCAAATTTGAAATTTCTGTTTCGGAAGATTTTATCATTTCTGGGTTTGGGTTAGCAAAGATTCGGCGCCGCTAGATGGAAATTTATTGTTGGGGGGAAAAGAGGTAATAAATAAAAACTTACTGATCAAAAAGGATATTTAGCCAGTGTGTCGTGTGAGCTGTCTGTCACGTGCAGAATCTGACGACATCACGGGTTTTACATTTTCCTAAACACAGATGTTATTTGGGCTGGGCTCTCTCTTTCTTTTGCAGGCCCAACTCAGTTTATAGGTCCACACATGGCGTGCCCGCACGTGTGACCGTGGGTTTTACGGCAAGCTCATCATTGCAGATAGCTTGACTCGGTATATTCAGGCTTGGTTGGTGCTAGTAGGAGACACTATAGATAGGGATCGGTTCAAATCACTTACCGACTCGCCCACCAGAACGGAGGTGTGCATCTCATGGGAGATGGCAACTCAGTGGGTAACCCTCAACTTTGACGGCTCCATCATTACAAAGATCAGACAGGCAGCAGCACGAGGCCTAATTCGCAACAGTCAGGGACACTGCCAAGCAGCGTTCTCTGTGAACCTTGTTATTTGCTCTATTACTACCAGGGCTGAGTTGGAGGTGTCGTGTCTGGCTTGCAGTTGGCTTGCGATAGGGGCTACCACAAAATTCAGCTCCCAATTTGACTCTAATTGCGCAGCCAGCCTTCCCCAGGCGAAGGGCATTAACGATCATGCCCGTGCATCTACTACTCTCCTTGTACCTGAGCCCCTCTGACGTGATTGGGAGGTGCAAATTATTCATGTTTACCGAGACGATAATCATGTCGCAGACTTCCTTGCTAATAGGGTCACTCTTTGTCTTACTGGTTACTTTATGAGCAACTCGAAGAACAAGTGATTATTGATTATTGATTCTCCAAACCAATTCTTGGTTGCCACTAAGAAGCAAAACCCCAGAATTGCATAAACAAGCAAGTACATTCTGAAAGATAGCATTCGAAGCAAGCAGCTTTATCTATCTTCTATATTATTAAAGCACAATCTACACAAGTTCTTGACAAATGTTACTACTACATAAACCCTAAATGCAAGACCCTAAGCAGAAGACCTACAAAATTCTGATAACAGAGCTAACTTCACCAGAGACTAAGAGAATTCATCTTTACACACTTTCAGACCAATTCAAGCACCTGCAGAAGCTCCCTGCAGAGCTTTCTTCAGCTCCTCACTCACATCCTCTTCCACTGAAGGACCCCTCTTCTCATTCCGCTTCCCATTCCTATCCGATTCTCTGTACCTGCTGAAGCTGGGTTCGGGAGCTGATGTTGGTGGCACAATGAATTTGCTTGATCTGAACTCTTGTCTCAGATCATCCATGGCTTTCCTCATCTGTGAATTCTCAAATTGAAGCGTCTCCAGCTGCCGCTTCACAGCCAAGCAAGCCTCGGCCACCTCGTCCTTCGGTTTTGCAGCAGCAGGCTGAGGTTCCGGTTTCGAATCAGATTTGTAGACGTGCTCGATCCCGATCTTGTTCATCACGAGGAAAGGCATCTTCTTGAAATTGATAGCTGCTGCCATTGAATCGAGGCCCTCCGCCGGAACCCTAAGCCCCCATCGGAAGCTCATCAAGGCGTGACTCCTCACGGGGAAACTCGTGATTGCAGTGACTTCCACGCCAGATAAACCAGCTGCTAGCGCATTTGACGTCGGCGGTGGAAGAACAGCCAATCTCTTCGCGTTAAACCCTAATCCTCCGCCAATTTCTACTCCGCCGCCGGCTCCAATTCCGTTAATCACTGGCTTCTCCACCACCTCGAGCGATCCGTCTCCATCATCAGCGTCCGAAGCCTTTTTCGAAACGACTCCGTTCTGCCACTTCCCCAAATACGACGACGTCTGCGACTTCTTGATCGAGAAATCTCCCAACCTCGGCTTCAGGTGAAGCATGAAGCTAGGGTTTCCATTCCCGACGAAATTGAACTCCGCGCTCATCACCAAGGGGCTATTCGACGGCGACCCAAACGGCCCCGTACCTGTCTTCAGCACAATCGAGAACGGATTCCACGAATCGTTCGGACGGTAGGCGACCTTGAACGACGGTCCCGATTCAAAAAAGGTCGAGAGGTTGAGTGAGAGCTCTTTACCTTCACCGGCGACGACCCCCGACTGTAACGATAAGCCCATGACGCTCAGCGGCAGTTTCGCTCGGAACAGCGGCTTCTGCTCCTCGCGGAACTTGAGAGATGCCTTCATCTTCAGAATCAGAAACCCTAACCGATGAACTGAAAAAAAATTGGAGAGCGGAATCAACAAGAGGAAGAAGAGAACTGAGTTGCGGTGAATGCAATTGAGTAGGAGAAGATCGCCGCTCCGATTACTTATACAGACATCGGAGAATTATTCGAAACGTCGAGTTGTCTGCAACGGAGATTCCGCCCAGAATTAGGCCTTGAGAGCGTTGATGGGAAGACGGGGAGCTCGTTCTTTTTATTGTGCTGCCGATTTTACCCTTTTGTTTATGGTTCATGAAGGTGGAGCTGTGTGTAATTATGTGTGAAATGGAGGGGGGAGTTTGTCTTAAGAGGATGAGATTTTCAGGTTTGTTTTATAATCATTTGCTGAGGTGGCGGTCCTACAGCCGTTCATTTTAACAGCTGAGTTTTGTTTTGTTTTATCGTGAATTTTTTTCAGTTTGAAAGTTTTAGTGGGTCCCATCAATGGCATTAGTGCAATTTTTTAAAATTAATTCATTAAAATATATTATTATATTTCAAAATCTAGTTTAACAAAATTAAAGTTTTAAACTTTTAATCCATTCCAAATCCGAGTCTCGACCAATTTGAAAGATCGTTTGATGCGGTTGAAATGACGGAAATTTGAGATGCGGTTGAAATGACGGAAATTTGAGTTGTTTGATCAAGTAAGGGAAATTCAGTGGAATTCAGAACAGTGTTACTAAATGATTCTATTTCCGAGTCATTTTGTTAGATGTTCACCTACTTCACGTACTATTGAAACAATTTCAGTAGCATCGCGTTGTGTGCCTCGCCAATAGAGTCGTGAACGGCACTACCTTACTCAATTCGACACCTTCAATTTTGCTATCTGTCTCACGACGGTTTATTGAACAACTAGTGTTGAATCGGAGGCGATCGAGAACGTGTTTGCCCTCTCGTTCCTCGTAAGAGATGGAAGGGCCGAGATAAGCGAAGAAGAAGAAGAAGAAGAAGAAAGCAGCTGCCATCTAGTTTATAAGCTCTTTTACAAGTGTTTTTTCCAGTTATGCAGATTACTGTTCCTGCTGATTATGCTTCTCTTTAATGTCAGATTAACATGGCAATTCCCTTAGCATTCAATTAACTGAAATCAGCTGGTATCTATCAAATGTTACACACGAGCACAATGAGAAGCCGGAATGGAACAACACTTATTGTTTCAACTCTGAAAATGGAAAAAAAGCTAGTAGCACTAGGTTTCCCTTATTCTTAGCTGTGTTTAGGCGGCTTTTGGAATGTTGAGGTTCTCGAAAATGGGGCTGTCGACTCCTACTCCCATAGCGTTTAGACCGTTGTCCACGTACAAGACAGTCCCGGTGATGGCTGAGGCCAACGGAGAAGCCAGGAATGCGGCAGCGTTCCCTACTTCCTCTGTAGAATTATGCAGCAGAAGGGCTCAGTGGTATGAAAAGAAAGGCCGAGATCGAGAAGGATAAGTTTCAAACTCACCTGCAGATAGCTCTTTCTGTAGGGGTGCATTGGCTGATGAGTAATCAATCATCATGTCGATAAAGCCGATTGCTTTTGCAGCCCGACTTCTCAATGGACCTGAAACAGATGAAAGTATGAGAACACAGAGAGAAGATAATGTAAAAGATTCCGATCGTTGCTGGCTTGAGTTTAATGGGTACCTGCAGATATAGTGTTGACTCTGATGTTGTGCTTTCTTCCAGCTTCAAAGGCTAGCACCTGAATCAACCATAGAGAACAACTGTGAAGATACATTCAACTTTCAAAGCATGTTTGAGCTACGAGGATTGACAACTAGTAACTCACACGTGTGTCACTCTCCAAAGCAGCCTTGGCTGAACTCATCCCACCACCATAACTGCAAGTAGAAGGTTTATAATTTAGATGCAAAAGGGATTATGCAGAACTCGAAACCAGTTGAAATGAGGACAGAAGAAGCATACATACCCAGGAATGATCCTTTCAGAAGCAATGTAAGTCAAGGAAATTGTTGCGCCGCCTGATGTATCAAGGAAAGATCATATCAGCATTTAAGAAGGAACTCAAAACAAAAAGTTAAAGGGACATTCCCAGTAGACAGCACCTGGATTCATTATCGGAAGGAAGTTCTGAAGAAGGGAAATAAAAGAGTAGCTTGATGCAGAAATGGCAGCAAGGTATCCGTATCTTGAGGTCTCGAGAAGAGGTTTGACAACCTAAGGAAGCAAAACAGGTTAGAGCACTGAGGATCCTTGCGAAGGAATATCAGAAGAACGAAATTCAATAGGGGATGATGAGACCTCTGGCCCATTAGCAAGAGAGTGGACAAGGATGTCGATAGTGCCGAAGTCTTGCTTCACCAATTCAGCGAGCTCCTGGGTAACGTTTCAGACATTCAAACATTCAAACACCGTTGTCTTTTGATCAAATACAAAGTCAATATGCAGTGCAGTAGCCATTATAATGAAACAAGTGATTTTTCCACATCATTTCTCAACACTGGCTATATTGTTTTAAGCTAGGATTCAGAAAGCAATTGCAAACATCAAAATGTAGTTTCTTGATTGCTTTAAATAATGTAGTAATAACATGAACATGATGCTTGGCTCCTCATTTACAACAGGCTGAATGGAAAATTAAAAAACAGATATATGAAGAACACTGCGCATAATGCTGAAGCATGACAGGCAAGCCAACCGTACCTTAACAGTCCAATTTGAGGATCCTGCATAGCGCTTGTTTGTTTTTATCTGCACAAATGCACACCATTAGTTAATCCATATTACGTAAAGTGATCAAATTGCAAATGAAGTGCCAACATTACATCTTCAGGAACATCCTCTGGACCATCAAAAACAGCATCCATCGGGTACACTTTAGTAATTTCCATTAGAGAACCATCTGGTAACCTGAAAAATCCATTTACGACACAGTACTTAAGCAAGGATGCAGATTCCTGAAACTAGATGTTTCAGAATAAAATATACGAGTCACAGATATATACTTACACACGTGATTCGTCAAACTTTCCACGTCGTAAACTGCTTTCAAATATGTTCAGTGCCTGATAAGAAAGAACAGTGATTAGTAACTGCAACCTTCCTACATTCGAGGAATTTTATCATTGAAAGAGTGGACTTGGCTCAGGTTACATACAGGCACCCATGTACCAACAAGAATTTCAGCACCAGCTGCAGCAAGTGACTTTGCTATTGCCCAACCGTATCCATTGTCATCAGCTATGCCGGCAATAAAAGCTCTCTTACCTGTAAATAATCGACTCATAGTTCGTTATGGTAAATGTAAGTACAATAATTTCCCAATCCTGTCCTCTCTATGGTTCATTAATAGCATTCCCCGCATGATTTTTCACCATCCTTTCATGTCTCTACCCTACATCTTAACCTATACTAAACAACCTTGCGACCACTTTAATCAACAATGAACATAGGAATCCACATTAACAATGAGGAAACATCAAAGAGAGTTTAACCTCGTAAATCAACAGGCAGTCCTGGCAAGGGGCTGGTCTCGCTTCCCGTGGACATTGCTTTAGCTGTCATGACCCGAGACAATGATTTGCGCTTCTGGAAGTAGGTCTGGCTCAAGGAGACGTGATTCAAACTTGTAAGCCTCGTCATAGACGCATCTTTCGATCCGGCACTCATACTCACGGTCCTTTGCATGAATACTTTACGGGGTGATGAGATACATGTCCTAGCTGTTGCTACACTTGTGGTAGGAGTTGCAGCTGCAGCCATCCTTCCTTATCTTTGGTTAACAAACTCTTAAAAGCTCCGCAAGACTGAGAAAACATATACATAGGATCAAATGACAGAAATCAACTTGCAGCATAGATCCATGAACAAGGAACAATAATTCAATTTGAGATACTGAAATCATTAAGCTAATCCAAAAGGAATGTGTTCAAAAGACAGATTAAACTACTAGAATATCCCGGCAGCTAGCAGCACCAAGCCTCGGACTTTAACAGACTTTCAACTATGTGCAAGCTCAGATATTCAAAGCATTAAACAGAATCATTCTTTCCCATTCATCAACATCAAGAAAACCTAAACAAACCCTACAGCAGAAAGCAATATCTCAACAAGAAAACCGAATCGAGAGAACTTTCAAAACGGAGATCAATGCGTAAACTGTAAAACCCTATAAACCCAACATCACGAAAGGGGAAATCCCTAACAACAACGAGTAAAATACACATTACCAGAGCGATGAAGCTAGTGGGTGGAAGGAAAAGCTTGTTTCTTTACCTCTGGCTATGACGAGAACTGAGAAGGAGAGCGAAATGGGGAATGCGGGGAGTGGAAATCAGACTGTATATAGAAGAGGGTACTAAGAACTAAGAAGGCTTTCGATGATTACGAAGTTCAGGGTTGTGTATTGTTGTGTATTAGTTGGGAATTCAATGTGACCAAATGGAAAAAGATCATTGGAATTACCGAGCCAAAGCAAACTGGAGCGGCCCTGCTGGCTGCGCTGTTTGTTTGTGGGCTGCTTCCGAATTACTGTTTAGTACCTGCATTTTTACATTCCTCTTTTTTACTCCCTGGTTTTTTGTTTTTATCCATTATCCTCCTTGGTAGTGGGCTTTGAGCCCAACTTTTTGGATGTTTAAGCAATTGCTCCGGAGGTACACTTAGGGGTCGTTTTCCGCGCAGTAATTAGGCCAGGAATTCTGTCGAATTCCTGTTTGGTCCAATTCCCTTATTTTCCGAGCAAAACAGGGTACACAAAACCAGCGGATTTCAAATCTTGGCAGATTTCAAATGAGCTTCGGCTGGGTTTTCAAAACCCTTTGAAAATGGAAGGAAATGACAGGTTTTGTATTTTTCCTTTGATTTTTTCAACAGTACCCCTTTATGTTCTATTTTCTAACGTGAGATAACAACTTTTTGGTTCATCATTTTTAAAGGAAAAAACTTCTATAATATTTTAATAGCTGAGATGGGTTAACATTGAGCCACCATTGGTCATGAAATGCAACTCATAGGATTTTTTGTGAAGCTAAGGTGCCATATTATTCCACTTTCTTTGAATGTTTGAATAATTTTGATTATTTGAATATTCATGCTTGGTCGACATAATTTTCTTTTTAATAATGATGAACTCGAATTTTATGAGTATTTTGTGTAAAAAACATCATAAATGAGATGCAAAAAGAAAGTAGGAGTTGTTCGTATTGATAGGAAGGGGTAGTTCAGTCATGTTAGGAGGTCATTTGTTTGAAATCCATATAGTAATGATACAGTGGAAAACAAGGAATTAAAATCCGGAAGGAATTAGGGTCTTCCCCAGCAATCGAATCCCTTCCGGATTTTAATTCCACTACAATTTATTTCCGCGCAAAAAACGACCCCCCCAGCTCTCCCCGCCCCTCTCGACCTCAACAGGTCCCCCCATCCGTTCTGGCATCCACTCAGTCGCTTCCGCTTAAAGATCAATGTTGATGGTGCCTCCTCCATCCATGTGGATGGCGCAGCTGGTCTAGTCGCCCGAGATCATTCCTCGACAGTTCTCTTCCCGACAGGTATCACGTATCCCGAAATTACTGGCTCTCTTACTTTAAAACTCCTTGCTTTTCAGAGATGCTTGTGCCTCGTGCTCGGCAAGAGGTTGGAGTGGCGTGGACATTGAAGGGGACGCAACCCTAGTCGCAACGATGGTGTCAAATCAGGATGTATTCTCCCTCCATGACGGATATCATTTCCTTCCTGCAAGCCTCCCCTTCTATCTAGCTGGTGACTGTTCCCATAACAGCAAACAGAACCACCCATTATATGGCGCGTCAACCTCTCAGATGTTTCTCAAGCCGCAGACTGCTAAATCTCTCGGGTTATGTAGATACTTAGGACGCATCACTATCTTCCGATCCCCCAACAAAAAAAAAACCAATTTAAACAAACCGAATTAACCGTCAATTTCACAACTCTCATCTATCTTACCCATTTACAAAGATTACCTATTTACAAGACAATTAGACGTCATAATCCCACATTTTAATACCCTCCAATTTGGGGGACATAATGTTAAACAGAACACTAACCCATATTAAGCTTTTGGAACAAAACTCTTCTGTTCCTCGTACGGTTGCTCCAAACCTTCAACGAACTTCCTAATTCCAATCTCATAATTCACCAAAAAGAATCTGTTTCAGTTTATCAGCTCAAAAACCCACAATTGCAGAAACATCATTAATCCTCCATCTCTAGGAATAGCACAATCTGTTGATTAATTCGTTTCGATTCTGGAAAACCATATCATCAACAAACAAACAAACCCTAATGTAAAGGGGGTAAACCAGGAAAAAAAATGGGGTCGCCGGAAAACTCCAGAATTTCCTCATCGCCATCGATGACACCTCCGAGGAGCGCCATGGAGTCATCCTTCGTATCCACTAGAGACGGGGTTGTTCTCCATGCCCGCCTCTTTAAGCCTCCCTCCGACGACGATTCCGCCGCCTCCGCCGCCGCCACCGCCGTCGTCCTCGTCCACCCTTACTCTAAGCTCGGCGGCTGCCAGGTCATCATGCAAGGCATCGCCTCCAGGCTCTCCCTCAAGGCCTTCACCGCCGTCACCTTCGACATGAGAGGCGTCGGAAGGTCCACCGGAAAGTCATCCGTCACCGGCATTTTCGAAATCGAGGACGTCGTCGCCGTCTGTAATTGGGTCTCCGAGAATTTGAACGTCGACAGGATCTTGTTGGTCGGCTCCTCCGCAGGTAATTGATTACCCTAATTTTACCAGAGGGAATTTACCATACTACCCTTGATGAGACATACGCGAAGGAATTTACCATTTTGTCCCTGTTGATTCTGCAGGAGCTCCAATAGCAGGTTCAGCGCTTGATCAGCTGGAGAAAGTTGTGGGATACGTGAGCATAGGCTACCCATTTGGGTTCGCAGCTTCGTTTCTATTCGGTAAGCACTACAAACCGACGTTGAAATCGAGAAAGCCGAAGCTGTTCATAATGGGTAGCGCAGATTGGTTCACGAGCGTTAGGCAGCTGAAGAACAAGGTCAAGAGTTGCGAGGGTAGAGCAGAGATGCATCTCATTCAAGGAGCTGGTCATTTCGAGCTCGAGGGTCCGGATTTCGATTCCGTCATTGTCAATTTGATTGTATCGTTCCACGAGTCGCTATAGTTGCTAATGTACAGTCTCTTTGAAATAGAACATAAATGTATAAACTGGGTAATGATCAAAGTAACATTCTTGAAACCTGGGAAATTGCAGAAGATGGATCATTGAAACTAAAATCTACACTGTTAAAAACACCATGTCATTCTCTGCCAATCTGCAGTAGTTGTTACAGACAAGATTAGACAGCGTGTTTTCCCTAATCATCCTCTAAACTAATTCTAACTATCGACACTTCTACCAAGGAAAATGAACAGAGGGAAATAGGTATTGTACAAGCCAGCAAACAAGACTAAGAATATGAAAAGCAAAACTGAAAACACAGGCATGCAACCATTCTGATGTTGGTGAAATCCATCTTTCCTTCCCCTCTTGAATTTCCCATTCCAGCAGATTAGTCAGCTTTTGCCTTTCAGCTTATCTAGCATTGCAAATCTTCTCTCCGCCACTGGTTTAATCGAACCTTGTCAACGTTCCATCGGCTGACCGTGTAAGAAATGCTGTTCTCCATCTGATTCAAACAAACAAAAAACTCGATTAAGAAAGTTCATCAAAGAGATAAGCTATAAGCCCATAATCAGGATTCAGTTACAATGCAGTGGGTAATAACTTCATTCACATTATAGAAAACACTTCATTTCAGAGATAGATCACCAAAGAGATAGAGTTGGAAGATATCCTTCCCAGCTCCTCTAGATATACAGAAGCTAAAAATTACAGATGTAGCTATTACCACTTTCATCATCAGATGCATCTGCAAGCCTTGCAATTGCATCCATAAGTGCCTGCTCATGCTCCTACATCATACATAACATAAGGTGAATCCAGCAGCATTAAACAGCACGAGAAAAGTTACACTGTAGGCACGGGAATCATACTTTTAGCATCATTTTTGCCTTCTCAAGCTCAAGCGGATCAGGCTGACTTACACCAAATACCTTTTCAACCTGCTATAGTTCACATAAGAAGTTAAAGCAAGATCCTGGTGTATAACTCGTGTCAACAATTTCCAGCAACCAGTACCTCCTTAACTAGTGTCTCAGTGTTCAGTAATTCAATATCATCAGAAACCTTCGCTGCTGCAAAACCATTGTGTGTCAGTAAATTTTCCCTTCTGGTTGGGAACTTTGTAGCTCCCCGCACTTGTCCTGAACTTGGAATAAAACCACCGCGATTCATAGGTTTCCTAATCCCACGACTAGCGCCACCATGGCCACCATGATAGCTAATTGCTGGATCCTCACCGTCCCATCGTATGTCCTCAGGGGATATCTGTCAACAGAAATACGCAAACATTTAGAAAGTAATACAAGATTCAATAGGAAAGACAAATGCCTGACAAGCAAAAATAATGGAAGAAATAAGTATAATTATTAAAAAGAATTGGTACCTCATTCAGGTCAACCCATTCCCATGTTTCAGTTTCCGTGCCTATATCGTACACAAGAGCATGCCGGCCCTGACAATCGTTAAAGTCTAATAAATTTAGCCGACAAAAATTAAGTGATTGTGTCTGAAGCCGTGTATCAAGATGGTTAAGCTACAATAACATTTGAGGAGTGATGGACTGTTTTATGGACACAAAAGGAAGCATTTGATGACATTGGACCACAAACGCTCAATAAGAAACTCTCATAATGCAATCAGAAAACATTCCACCGGTCAAAACCACGAATAGGAAACTCAAACAAGAATATACAGGTAAACAAAAACCTATCTACAGCTGTACTACCATTCCACTCTGTTATAATTGATTTGCTCTAGATGGCTCAAGAAGAACGTGATATTTAAGATTCAAGTGCATACCTGTGAAGAGTCATATTGAGTTATGACAGCCTCATAAAAGTGGTTGTCTTCAGGCCATCTTGTCCACACCTTTCGTCCAAGCAGTGCTTCAGGGGGTTCATCGATCACAAGCGCACCAGAGGAACTACGGGAGTTGTGGGTAGTAAAGTACCTTGCTCGAGTAGCAAATTGAGAAGGAAGCTGCATAGCTTTCACAGAGGATAGAGTAGGTAGAAGCTGACTCTGCCAATGAAAAATCAGGACAACAAAAGGAAGTCAATTTACAGCCTTCTTTTGTTCACATGTATTGCAAGCAATCAGAATCCAAACCAGCCAAATGCACCCAGCTGCGAGAATGCTCTAAATCTAGGACACAAAGCAGCGGAACATAGACCTAGCTACTAACAATCAATTCCAAAAAAAAGAATTCCATGATAGAGCCAACGAATGTACCCCTTGAGATGTCTTCTGCTTTTTACGAGCAGCAGAAATGGTAGGGCTGGGTATCATCTCATGACCCCTCTGCGGCACGCCGAATCTGGTAGGTTCATGACCACCCGTCATTCTCCATTCCCTGATATCGTACCAACACATAAGCGATTTACTCAACTACAATAGCAAGGGTTCAATCATCTCAAATTCACATACCTAATCCTCCGGATTATGTCATCCTCATTAACCCTGGAGAGAAGCTCTCTATGTTCATCGTCTGATACTCTCAGCTCTTTCCGGAGTTCTGTAATTAAACCCTCCTTTTCCTAAATATACATGCAGAGGACGTCTAAATTCAACAAGCAATAGTCGAAATCTTTAAGCTAAAATGTGGGAGAGAATGAGTAATACCCAGGTAAGGGCATCAGACTGAGCCTTGAAAGCACGCAGCACAGCACAATAAGCTTCTTGCTCTAAGAGATGAATCTGGGCCTCCATGCTAAGATGAATCCCTGAATATGCAAAACAACATACAGCTCCTTATTAGAACCTAATACCATAGAAGCCGAACAATCAGCTATCAGTACTACAATACTCCCAGAACAACGCATTTATCATGTGGCATGAACAATTGCCAAAAGGAACGCATAGTTAACACATGCTCACGGATTTACTATGAAGAAAAATTTGAATTCTCCCCACTCCAAAACCCAGAACCCTACTTGCTTCCACACCAACCTCCCAAAATTATCCCCGAACGAACACATACAATTATTCCCGCCACAAGGAAACCCTAAAAATCCGCCAGACAATAATCGACACCCAAGTGATTCAAACGAAGATTCATCACCAAAAGTTGAAACTTTATGACTCGTAAGCAATTATAACGAAGTGGGGAAGAGCAAAACGGGGAGGAAACACAACAAGAAGAGAGAATTTGAAATTCAAGGAGGAAGAAATTGAAATAAAGAAAAAAGACGCGGTACCTCTACTGTGCGAGAATTGTGAAAAATGAAGTGGTCAGTCCGTTGTCGACAGTATCAGCTGGAAGGAGTAAGCTAAGCAAAGCAGAGAGAAGAAAGGAAGAAGAAGGGTTTTGGAATGTGAGAGAAAATGAATCTGTGGAAGAAGAAGAAGAAGAAGGGGAAAGGAGAGAGCGCAGGAGCAGGGGATGAAGGAAGTTACTGAGAGCCTATTTCTAATTTTTTTGGTTTGATTTTGCCCGTTTCTTTTTTTTTGTTTATCCTTCCTATCTTTATTCTTAGAGAAAATAGCATTTTGCTCCCTCTACTTTACCAAATTAACAAATAGACCCTTATACTATAAATCGCTCGTTTTACCCCTCCTACTATGACTACTTTGCCGTTTTGGTCCTTCCATTTCAACTTTCATCATTTTAACATGAAATCTGGACACATCCGCACCCGACGGAGAGAGATATCGGAGGTAGGATACGAAGGGTTTGTCAGGGAGGTAAATTTGCAACGTATTATGAATAGTATGGTGAAATACGAAGGGTTTTAAAACCACATTTTATTCGTCGATTTCATCCTATCTAACCATATATATATATACGCATATTCTCAATTAAAAATGCTTAGTAAACTAATACATGGCTATTGGAGCTAACGTGGTGTACTGAATGTGCATGAATTACCATTACGAAGACGAAAGTTGAAATGTAAGGACCAAAACGGCTAATTGGTCAAAGTAGGAGGGGTAAAATGAGTGATTTATAGTATAGGGGAATATTTGTTAAGTTGGCAAAGTAGAGGGGGCCAAAGTGCTATTTTCCCTTTCTCTTTTTAAATTGGGCTGGGCTTGGGAAACTGTGAACTGATATGTGGGCCAAATTAACTGGGCCTGTATTGTTTCGTCTTCAGTATTGGGTCGACAGTGAACCGTCAGTCCATATATGAGCCCGGCCCAATACATGTCGTTCTAGTTGTTCCGAGCTTCTTGGGTGAGTGGTTTGAATTTGTATGAATGTATGATTATAACCGGAAATCGACGAGTATGACTACGAAATTCGAATGAGTAAAATTTTAATTTTTTTTAGCTTCCGAGGGAGAATACAAGATAGCCAGTTAGTCATATATTCAAGGGAAGATATCTTAGAGTGTGTGGAATCTGAAAGAGTAATTAAGATGGTTAATATTTGGACCTAAAATTACAATGTGTGGGAACGAATATCAGCTACATGAACACAAACTAAATCATTTTCAAGTATGGTCTAATCGTTTTATATTCCTTTTTTCCTTAGATAACTCCTGCACTGCCTGAGATATGGAGACAACCATACAAGAGGGGGGAAATTAATAAGTGCCCACCCAAGCCGAAAGGTTTACCGCTCATTAACTTGGGAGGCATCAAAGAGCATGGCGAGCCACATAGCAAGTTATAGTATTACCCCGACGCGGAACCACAACTAACTAGCTAGTCTAATTTCGGGGCAAAGACTTCTAGTAAATTGCAAATATCAATCACCAAGGCATGCACCTCCTTCACGAAAGAGTACATCACGCTTCAAGACCGAGTGACTTACTTGATAAGCATCCTTTCAATATCTACGAAAGACCATCTCATATCCCGACAAAATGACGAAAGACCATCTCATATCCCGACAGAACATCACAAGCAACATAAACTTGGTAATACTAAAATAGTGTTTAGCAAGTGGCAATCAACCTAATCAAAGTCCAAAAGATACTTTAACGTGCAAGTGGTTATAAATTTCACGTGACTCACATGAAAGCCAGCAAGTTTAATTAGATCAATTTTAATTAATTATCTTAATTACCAAGTTAATTACACTATTAAGCTAAATTAAGCTTTAAGCAACGAAAAAAAAAATATCTTTCACAAATTTGGATAATAGCACGTGGACGAACAAGGAAGATCCACGTCACACACTACGCGTTTGTGTGGGTCCCACCCAAACATCATATATAAATTAAAATCCAAGCCCAGAAATCTGAAATCCGATCTGATCTCACTCAGCTAAACTAAGATTCAATCTCTCCAATCCACGACGAAAGATCGATGATGCAGATAATCAACAGTCGACATAGAAGATTAGATCGGAGATCAGCGAGATTCGGCACTCTGTTCATCACTCTCCTCACTGTTTGCCTCTGCCTGAGCAGCCTCTGCCACGGCGGCGCTCTGTTTCCGAGGAGGCTTCTTCCGCAGATTCCGGCAGCCGCCGTGACGGTGGGGTTGGATCGGCAACGTAATGGTCAGATGGAGCAGGGCAAGAAAGCTGTGGAGCAGAGTTTGAGGAAAGCGCCGCCGAGCAGGTCGAATCCGATCCAGAACAAGTAGGGATGATCCCCGATCCATGGATGATGGATCAAATCTGCTTCATTGAGGCTATAGAAATTAGAATATGACTAAGTTATTTTTTTTGTGTAGAGTAATTCTGATTAGTTCTTGATTCATTAATGCCAAACTTGTAAATAATAAAGGCCCATGGGCCTAATTTGTTCCCGGCCCATTCGAATAGACTGGCCCAATTTGAATCATACTTCTTGAGGAAGATAGTCTTACAAACAAGGGAACAGAATTCGATTCTCTTCTTACAAAAAGTTACATTCTTTATCAAAATTTCACCTTTTTTTTTCCTCTCTTTAATTCAATTTCCTTAACACTTTGAAATTAAGCAGTAAAAAACAACTTCTGGGAATAAAGCAAACGAATAATAGAATATATAATTTTGAATTTTTTTTATTGTAAAAAAAAAAGCAGTTGGCTAATCCACAGTTTCCTTTTAACTTACAAAACAATCACTAAAGTTCTGAAACTTGACAGAAATTTGATCAACTTCATTCCCTATAGCTATGTATGCACAAAATTGGACCTTTAGACGATCGATTTTGGTCCATTGGGTCGATGCTACTTGGGCCACGTAATCATGCATGCATGCAAAGTAGACTTTTTAACTTGCAGTCAATGGCGGAGATAGTAGGGGAGCCACTGCGCCCCCTCCCCCGGTATCGAGTGTAAAATTATATGTAATATTTGGTACTTTCGGAGTTTGCCGCCGGGATATTTGAAGTTCGACTCCCCCACTACGATGTTTCGGTGAAATGTTGTCTTAAATTTTACGTAATAGTTACTCGGAATCTACTTATAATATGTAATAATTACAATATTTGATCATAAATCATCCAAATTTGAAGAAAAAATTGCCGGTGGCACATATAATTCTTTTTTACTAATTAAGCAACTTATAATCAAACCATTTATTATGTATTTTTACGTAGTATTAGATTAATAATTTTTTTTTCTACTACTATCCAATTTTTAATATTTTTTTTTGCGGTGGCACCCATTTTCATTTTATAATTTGGCTCCCCCTTATACCAATCCTGGTTCCGCCATTGCTTGCAGTCATCCAAAAAATTTAAATTTTCAATATAGTCATTCATAAAAACATTATAAATTTTTCTAACCATGATAATTCATTTATATAATTTGTGCGCGTGGATGACATAAGTGAAGCTGAAGTAGTTGGAGAAATTACTGCAGCTATGAGCTCTATGCTATTGTCATTTTGCATGTGGAGGATGATGAATTCTCATATAAGCTCTTCTCTCTAAAGGTTGTAGCTTTTATCAACTTTTATGATTTCCCCATATCTCATTATGATAGGTGGATTCCGGCCCCGGATGAATGGCTGATAGTTAACTGCGATGGTTCTGTGATCTAGCCTCACGGCTTTGCTGAGGCGGGAGGTATTATACGAGACAACTCGGGTCGTCGGTTGGCAGTCTTCGCAGTCAATTTGGGATCTTGCACAATCATGAAGGCTGAGCTGCGTGCTGTTGCGGCCTTGGGGTTTTGAGCTTGCTTGGGAAATGAAAGCTGACAAGATTGACTCCTACACCGCCGTCCTTGCAATCACTGGTTGGCAGGTTGAGGACACTCGCCACAGCCAAGTTCTTAACCACATTTTGACAACTTGATGACAGGGAATTGGGCTGTTAATGAAATCTCCCACATCTACAGGGAGGGAAAGGAACCGCGTTGCGGATCTTCTGGCTCACCACGAACATAACCTCATCTTTGGTTCTCGTTTCAGTTTTAGTTGTTCCTCAAATATCGAGAGAGCTATTGCTAGTGACATTGTTGGAGTTTGTTTCCCTTGTATAATTAATTCTAATGAGTAAGGATGCTTCACACCCGCTTTTCTACGAAAAAAACTAAGAATTACAACTAGAAAAGTGAATCAAAATCACACGACATCGACACGATCCTAATAGTGACATGGACTTTTGACCATGTCATATGTATATGCCTTTGTTGTTCTGTCACAAATTTAATTTTCGAATTAAAGCTTCTGATTGGGCCCACAGAGTAATTCCAGAAGATTCTTGCAAATGGAAGAATCACCTAAAACGGCTACACCTACTCCATAATGCATAAATTAAATTAATTAAAATTATGAACACACTGAAAATAACAAGGCAAGGATGGAGTAATTCACTCCAGAAATTAAGGTAACTTTCTAATATAAAAAATAAAATAAAATGATTAATTGGCACAATTACCAAGAAAATTAATCATCTTAATCACATAATTAATATTACGTGATCCTGTTTTATCCATATTAATATTTTTTAGCCGGCTGTTTGATTTTTCTATGTTTAAAATTGTCTTGAAGGATGTGCACTTTTTTTGACTTCTATGGATCATAAAAACCATTATGTTCAATTAACTATAAGTATATCAAAGACAGTTTGGCCGAGTGGTCTAAGGCGCCAGATTTAGGCTCTGGTCCGAAAGGGCGTGGGTTCAAATCCCACAGCTGTCAATATTTTTGTTTTTCCATTCGTAGTAATTTTATGTTTCACAATCATATTTTATGTATATTTGTTGGTCGAGATTTGAATATATATATATATGAATATCAAATAATTTATAATTATCAATGCATTATTTTTTTTAATAAGGTAAAGTGGTGAAACTACACCAACAACCCATGCTATTTCAAACTTCTTTCGATAAGCTCATCAAATCATTTACAATCCCACCAAAATTTCACATATTTTTTTTTAAATATAATTATTTTAACAACATGTGTTTTTTCGGTTCAAATCACATGTACCCACAAAATTAAAAAAAAAATCTAAAATTAATAACAATAAAATAAATACACATCAATTTTTCGAACACTTTCCGCGTCAAATTCTTTATTAGTTCATCATAGAAAAATAAGAACGAAACTAACATACTCGAATATGCCTACTCTAAACCATCAATTCGAATAATTACGATTTTAGACACTAATAATCCAATCATAGTACTCAAAACTCATGAATTTTTTCATGATCTCAACATATCATTGACAGATGATCACAAGTAAGTAGATCACGAATGCAAATGTCTTTGTTGATTTCAACTCAAAATTACTCTTGAAAAAGCTTTTGACCACACACTCAATGCAAAAAAAACCATTCTTTGCAACAAGAAATTGCAATCTCAGTTCAAATTCAAAATCATAGCACAAGCTTCAAAAGAAGAGAAAGTCCCCCCTAAAGAGAATAAAGCTTTAAAGTCAGGTGCTTGAAAGGAGGATTTTTCATTTCTGACCGTCGGATTCATCGCTCTGTTCGTATCGACCTGTACCCACGAGATTAGATTAAGCACCAATTCAGCACATAGGTGGTTTAGCCCCGACCCTAACGAATTTCGACCGTCTAGCTAACTACTCATCTTTTTTTTTTTTTGGACGTAGATAGCTCCGAGAGGAGAATCAAGACATTACATTATGTATACATATTTTTTCTCCAATTTCGAATCTTTTTTTTATTATTATTATGATCACATGCTTCTAGCCATCATTTCCTGGAATCTCCTCATGGACTCCTGCTTCTCCAGCTGGAACTTCTCGTGGCAATCCGCGATGAACATCTCCGCCAGCCTGTCAATCTCATTCGCCACGTCCTCATCGCTAATCTTCTTCCTCTCCTTGTCTTTCTCCTCTAACCAAAGAAGGTACCCCGCCAGCGTGGCACCACCACCACCCTCCACCTCAGCACCAGAGTTCTTCCAACTACACGACCCTTCATACTCATCAAAGCCACGTAGGACGGAGTCAGGGACAGGGAGGACATGGGATGATGAGGTGGACCCCCAGTTGTAGTGGAGCCTGAAGGAGCCAAAGAAGATCTTCTTGTGCTTGTTGCTTACGTGGAGCCTCTTCGACCTGTGGGTCGAAGAGGAAGAAGGGTAGAAGATGAGGTAGTGGAAGGGGAAGTTGTGGTCTTTCAAGGCTTGTATGAGGATGGATTTGGCTCGTCGGAGGGCTCGAAAAGCGCGACAGAGATGCGCCACGACTAGGGTGTGGATTAGGGTTTTGATGCTCTTCATTGTGGCTATGGAGGAGGATGATGAAGAATGTTGCTTTGTTGTTGATGAGAAGGCTTGAAGAGGAGGTTGGAGTGTTTTCAAATATGCCATTTTTTTTTAGACTTTTCTTTGGTTTTGGTTTTTGGTTTGGTTTTGGAGTAGTGGGATTTGAGGTGTTTATAAAGGGTGTGGATTTACAAGAGAAGATGGAGGTATAATTACGATTTTGCCACTGAGTGATGATATTCATGTCATAAGTCTTGCTTGCTAGCTTTTTCTTCTTCTTTTCGTGGAGATTTGATTCATTGATGTGTGTTTGCATGTGATTTGTGGGGGATAGGTACTTCCTCAACTTATTTATTATTATTTATTTTGCTGTGGCAACTTCTTGACGGGAGAGATCATAGACCGTGAACCATCCTATATGGAGCTATAAAATAATAGGAAAATTAACTGTATAAGAAAAATCTGTAAGAAGTTTACAGAAACACGAGCGAGCTTTCCTATTTTGGGCCCTTGAGATTGATCTATATAATATTCCAAGATTTTTAAAAATTTGATCATAACCCTAATTTTGATGTAAAGCTTTTTTATGAGCAATTATGTTCTTTACCATTTCAACATTCAGTAAGAAAAAAATCCACAAACGAGATTACTTCATAAAATTTCGTTTTTAGACACCATCATGAACAGCTAGACTTTCAATTGTAAATGGATATGTGATTGCAAAAAAAGCTTTTCCACCCGAGAAGATGTCTTTATCGTTTTTTTGTTTATTACATGAAAAATCAATAGCTCCTCCTATTCGTTTCGTGATAGCACCATCTACTTCGATCTTCATGACATATGTAGGTGAGTCTAATATACAACTAGGAAGTTAAAAATTAATATATATAGCTAATAGCTATACACACGTAGTGTTAAAATGATAGCATTTTAATTTAATCATTTTTTTTAATACGACATGTTGTTATCATTTCCATATCAATTCAGTTAACCAAAATTTTTATGTGTCAATTTGGTTTGCTTAATCTAACATTTTCATAATAAAGATACCATTGAGAAAAGACAAGGAAAATCATGATATATTTAAATTATCTGACATTTGCTGACGTGGAAATTGCAGGTATCTTTCCTTCTTTTTTTTTTTTTTAATAAACTCAAATATCTTTCCTTTTATTCAAAGCATTGTGGGATTTTCTGTGTTGCATTAATTAATTAATGGGTTATTAATTTAATTATAAGCATAATTAATAGAGTGATTAATAATAAGGACGAATGTTTATTTGGCATCTTGCTGGTCGTCGTCCTTATTAACTGCTGACATGGATCGGCGCTGTTGACTGTTCTTTGATTAGTTGGACGGAAAACAAGTTAGATTATTCGTAAGGAAGCCATGCTGCACAGAATCAAGTGCAAACTTGGCCACAACATGTGCGTTTGAGTTTCTTGTTCTTTTTACGGTACTTAAATGCACCGCATAGAGTCCTTGTGATTAAGGTTTGCATACAAGAAGATCTTAAATTATTATATAAGAAAATTACTAACCATATATAAGGCTTGAAATTTAGTTACATCAAGATCAAAGGTGACTAGCTCAGAGATTATCGAATTAGTGGTTCATCTAGTCTGTGTTTGCCTGTCAGTCTCAGAAGATTTACTCGATAAACAAGTCGGTAGTTTAGTCGCTAACGCTATACTATTACGTCGAGGATGATTTTGACTCTTCTTCTATAAACGATGAGGATCTCAAACATACATAGTCTGGGTCTCCTCGACGACACATAGCTACTCGACTCAGACTTGAGACACACTAATTGGCAAAGAGCCCTAACACTATGTACGACCAGACTATACATGTACAATCTTACGAGTAAATACACAACGGGCTTCACTTAATCCGCCTAATGCAAACCTTTGATATATACTTCTACGTCTCTCATCCATTCTCATACGCCTTACATACCCCCCTCATTACCAAACGATTACTACTACTTTGTCTAAATGCGTCCAAATACGACTCTTACAGAAGGTGTGTCTCATCTCTATACTCGATCGAACTTCTTATTGGACCAACTAATCCAACTCTAATAGGTTAAATTATTTAATGTAATTAAGTAATCCATCTGGGAAGGAATCAGTGTAATTTACAAACAGGTCACTCATTTCTTTATTGAGTACTACGACACACCATCTGACAGAGTAAAGTGAAGAAGAAGTTTCCTTCAACCATCGGAGATTCAGCCTTAATAACCGCCTCATGCAAATTACCTAATCCTATATTAATTAATTAATATAATTAATTTACGAAATTGTTTATGTAATTAGCCTTTTCCCAAAGCTAATTAAATAAATAAATTAATTGGAGAGAGTGGCAGCGGGAAAGCGGATCCGGGTCGGAACTCCGATTGCCGAGGCCGGAGCTAAACCGCTAACTCATTGGATCAATCAAATTGCGTCATTACTTGTTAATTAATTACTAACCCAAAGGTTAATTAATTACTCCCCGACAAAAAACCAGACAAGTTCGCATATTTTTCTTACCATGGTCCCGTCACTTAAGACTGGCTGGAAATTATTTTAATTTTGGTTCGGTGAAATCAGAGCTTAAAACATAATTATTTTTTTGTCGTGATTCTCAGTAAGTTGTTTAAGATTTATTGAATTTGTGCAAACTTCGGCTCTTAGAAGATTAAGACAAAGGCTTATTAAGAGCTACAACATCAAAAGCACAAATAAACTCCTCAACGAAAAATTCTCTTCACGACAGGTATCTTATACCCTGGTATTCACGATTCTATTGTGTTAGAATTTCTCGCTTGCAGGGACGCTTGCGCTTTGTGCTTTCATCGTGGTTGGTGCTACGTGGACATTGAGGGGGGCGTTAATTTAGTTCCCGCAATTGTTAGGGATCATGTTTTCCATTCTCTCCATGGTGGACCGGTCGTTGCACTCATCTAATGATGCCTTGATTTCTCTCCTTCCATCCGCCTGCTGACGATCTCACGTTCGGTAAACAGAGCTATCCATTATGTGGCACGTCAAGCTCTCTGATGTCTTCCAAGCCGATGAATGGTAAATCACTCAGCTTGAATGGATAGTTAGGGTGAATATATGGTTATCTATTAGTCTCCCGTGCATCACTTGTCACCATCGCAGAAAGTTGTAATGCAATTTCCCCCCTTTACTAAGCCTGCAAATACACAAAATTCAAATATTAATTTTTGAATGGTTTCAAATGCAAACATAGGAAACTTCGATGACTATATAATGTATAGTTATAAATTTATAAAATTTACAAGACTTGTGGGGGTCAATGAGCTTAAGTCTTGGTCGTCATGTGGGGTTACATGCATCTCTACCAACTAAACCATGGGCTTAATCTCACCTAATCTAACCTCCATTATTTCTTAAGCTCGACAATCTCTGTGCACATACACCTGAATTTCATTGGCTACTTAATTAATTAGTTATAGATTTCACTCAATTGACATATTGCATAATTATGTCCGAAATTATGTAATAATGACACGTGAGTGGCGAGGTGATGGCTGAGCAGCGCCTCCACTAATTATTAATGTTTGTTCTGCTAATTAACGCTCAAACCATGCAACATGAGTATGGTTTGGCGCCAGAGCATAGTATTATAATAATTTTTACATTTAAAGTATACGGACCAGTTGGCCTTGAGATTTTTTACGGTGCTTTTAAGTCGATGTAATTATAATGGCTTGGTAGGTAGTAGATATCTTGTTATGCATGAGATAACTTATGTTACATAAAGTTTACGTATTACAGTTATAAATGATTGTTTCGTATGACTTAACGTAATGAAGATCTTACTTAACCGTGTTAATTTTACGTGTTACGTGAGAGTTATCCTTCATCACGTAACAACTGATTATCTTACGTAAGCCTTGGATGACCGAAAGGTCTTGGTATCGAATTCCCAGTAGCCCCCAATATAACAATTTATCTTGCATAAAGGCTTGGTGGACCTTTGCAAACTCCAATCCCCTTTCATGGGCTTTCGTTTGACGGGGGCATGTTAATAAACAATATAAGAACCGTTCAGAACCCTCTCCCAACAACTCGAGTTATTGGGATGCAACGATTCTTGACAAAATGATCATCTTCCGGGTTAACTATATACTGACGTCAACATACCACCAGCATAGCTGTGGCCTTCAAGGTTCATCGTACTTGTGCCATGCTGGCAAGATCTATAATCATGCATGACCAATGAACAGCTTCCACGTATGCATGAATGAACCATGATGCATGAAAAAAAACCCTTTTACGCAATCATTTGAGTAATATTATTAACATTAATCATGCATGCACCAAACTATAGCTAGCTAAGCTACGTACGATCAATGGGTGATGATGAGTGATGAATGATGATCACAACAGAAACATGATGAATATTGCTTGCTTATGATCATGATGACAAGTGCAGATCGTAGCAGTTTTCTCATGTGTTGATTCTTGTATGATATGCATGATACCAAAGATGAGAGCTTTATATGGTGTGTACGTAATTTCGTTTGTAGCTGTATGTATCTTTGCTTTTGGTTTCAAGTTGATCAACTGATGTCGTATTAGCGGTGGCGGAGGCAGGATTTAAGTAGAACAATTGGATTCAAACGACCATGGTCTAGATTCAGGGATCAAACGATCAGTTCGTTGTTTATGTTTCTGGTGAGGATCGAACCACAATCATCTACCTAGCCTAATGCACCTTCAACCATTAAATCATGACGATTTTTTTACTCTTCATAACCCATTGTGGAATCAAGCAATAGATCGTCTTACTTGGGTTAAAAAAAAAATCACTAGTCTATTGTTTTTTTGGTTTGTTTATCTCTAGTATACCGATCACCACATTGGGTGTCAAATATTCTAGATATGGGGATTTGTTCGGTGATTACGTTTCCAATTCTCTCTCCAAGTGAATGTCGGAATTCGAACTTCAGTTCTTTTCCTATCTAGCTTAGTGCACCATCAACCAGACAACCACTAGGTCATCTCTTCTTGAGTATTGTGTTTGTGTATTGGCGTCCCACTAGGCCATCTCTTCTTGAAAGTCGAAGCCTCAACTGTGAGTTATCTCCTTAATGGGCTTTATTTTCATCCACAATAGCCAATTTAGGCCTGTTGGGCTTAAAGCCCACATTAGCCCATTCACTGTCCTAAATGTACTAACCTAGTCACAAAATAATAATAATAATAATGTACACTAGTTCCAATCAAACTCCAACTAGTATCAATTAACCAATCTCTAGGAAGATGGAAGATCAACGTTGATGGTGCGCTCCGGTCGTCTACTGGAGGAGCTATAGGACTAGTAGTGTGTGACCATGCGGGTTCCTCGATCTAGCTACAAGTACTTCTTATCATAGACTCACTAATCCCCATTGTTTGTTCAGAATCAATTCTTCTTTCATCATGACGGTGGCCCTATCACAGCTGACATCTGTTGTTTCCTCTCGCTCTGTGCCTCGTCAGGCAAACGGTGCGACCATTATGATAGTTCGGTAGCCATTCGTTGAAAAGGAAAATGAATAAATCCTAGGTTGACTATATCCAAAGATTTATAGGATGTAAAGCCAATTTCCCCCAATATTCTTTGTTTTGTTTTTTTTTTTTGATGAAATATTCTTTGTTTTTGTTATCTATAAGTCTATCTAGAAACTCCATTATTTGGTTCAACTAAGAACAACCACCATCCATTTTCATTCCTTTTCCCTTCATCTTGGAAAGTTGATGAAAACGACAAAGCTATCTAGGTTCAATTGATCTTTGATTGAAAAAAATCAGTTTAAAAAAAATTTGGGAAAAAAAATCAACATTAGATAGGTTTATTCAAAGGATAAACAATATTCTGAATAGTCATTTTACCATAAACTCATGCAAGTGTTCGATAGTGATTAGTTTCAGATTAGCATATCCAAATGAAATTAAAATTATGCTTGACATGACTGAAAAATGAACTAATTCAAAGTTAGGTTTGACTTTGGTTCCCCTCCGTTGGTATGGGTAGAACAAGTGGTTTAGTTTGGATGACCAAGTAAGTTCATCTGACCAGTTAGCCCGCATCGCTCCATGTTCGACAAATGGATTCCTAGGAGAATGTCATTCGTGGGGACTAGTTAAGCGACTAACAGAGTAGAACTTCGAAACAAAATCGTGTGTGGGAGGGGGGAGAGGTAAGGCGTGGAGCATAAGGCGTGTAGGGTTGTTGACATAGTATTCAATGGTTATGGTAAATGGAGTCATATTTCATTGTATTCATACTCGAGATTAGTGTTGGGGCCACGTATGATTGATGGCGCCCACAATTGGATCCTGGTGATCTAAGGGTTCAACAATTGTGATCTTTTCTTGAAACCTTAGATGCATTGTGGGCCAACAAGGCCATGGGCTGACCTTTATGGGCGTAAATGGTGGGGTTTGGACTTGGTGGGCTCAATCATGACTTGTCCTAGTTAGATATAAATCCATGAAGACTTATACCCAAAATAAATAATATCCCGTCGAAAAAGGTTAAGATGCTACGCTAAAATCATCTTTAGGTGAGTTGGCTATTAGTGCACTATCTTCTTAGCTATATAAAAGTAAGGAACATTTTAAAGCAATGCAAAAAGTGGTACCTTGTTCTTCCATGAACTAAGGAAATTAAAGCACACCATCAATGTGTAAAAGTAAAAGAGAAATAAATTCCTCATAAAACAAATTAAGCAAGTGTGTATGGATTAAGGAATCAAATCATTTGTATAAAACAAGTTATAATTATAAATCATTTATATAAAACAAATTATAATTATAAATCATTTGAAAAAAAATGCAACGTTGTGAGAAAATACATTCGATATATTAGAAGTCTCGAAAAAATTTACCTCATAAGGCGAGTAAGTTGTGAGGTGAGTTGAAGATATAGATGTTACTGTCAAAAATCACACGTGTCGCTGATTACTGACTTTTTCTCAGAAGGAATAAGAACATTTCACGCTTTATTACCATGATAATCAGTAATTTCACCAAAAGCACCAGTTTTTAAAAATCTTATTACCCGTTTAATAAAGTTTCAAAACTATTTACAAATCTACAAAATTTCACCCAAAAACTGGGCAAGTTCATCCAATTAGGAGGCAAAAATAGGTCGGTTTTGATCAGTCAAACTAACGAAGAGTCTACGAAGTCAATTCTTCCAACTAACACACGAAAAGGGACAACTACTCGTCGCCATATTTTCATACGATTAAAACACATTTGTTAGAAAACTATATAAGATCCATTCAGAACCACAACAACTCGAGTTACTGAGATACAACCGTTCTTAACAACATGTAACATGTTATTAACCGTCAAACATGCAAATTACACGGGCAGCCGAAACTCGAACAAAGTGTGATTAGCAGCTTAATTAAACCCCCACCTCGGTTTATCCAAACGACAAAAGTGTTTCAAGTAAAACGACAAAACAAAACAAAAAAAAAGCAGCAGCGACAGTGTGCATGGAGTTGCACGCCCCAGCTTGTGACCGCTTACGAGGAAGAAAAGAACTACTGTTAATTACTTAATTAATAATTTAATCACCTTAGCTAATTTTCTCTTAGAAAAAAGTAAACTGTGCTTTTCTGTCTTGCGATAATACCTAGGAAATGATTAGCAGGTGTTTATCGGTCGTTTTCAGAGATAATGACCCCTCCTGACGATGATTACAGCAGTATAATTTACGGCCGCCAACGTAGATTAATGGTGTGCAGTGTACTAACGGAGTTATTTCGTCAAATTATAATATGTATTGGGCAAAATTTGAATAATTACCGGGCTAATTCAGTTAGGTATATATAAGTTAAATACATATATAGTTTAGTAACTCTAGACTCGGAAGTGGAGTGGGTTGCGACTTGGGGAATCCCACCCCTAGATCCACCACTGCTTATGAAGTGTAGTTAATGTAAAATTCACGCTTTCGACCAGATTTAATTTTTACGCATACAACATTGATGAACTTTCCCTTCTGTCTCGTCATTCCCGGTCCTCTTGAGTACTGCAGGTTCCTCCAATCTTCTCACATTCATATTTCTCTGGTTTTAGAATTTTTGGCTTTCAGGGATACTTTATGTGCTTTGCTATTGCATGGAGTGGACATAGGTTGGCATTGAGGGCGATACTTCTCTAGTCGGAATAAGAGTTTTTTGGAGTGACTTCCTTAGCTTTCCATGTGGCACTGTCATCTCATATATTTGCTCGTTCCCAGTGGCGAAGTCAGGATCCTAGTAGACCCTGGGCCCGATACATAAAATACATCGGCCAAATATATTTTTGTACGAAAAATATATATATATATTAGCTATTTGGGTCCACCCTGGGCCCGGGCCAGGGGTAGACTCCCCCTGGCTTCGCCACTGCTCTGACTACAACACCTAGGCTCCAATATCTTCATTCAGTTCCCTGTTCGGTTAATTTTTTTTTTTTTTTTTGATAAATGCACACTTTGTATTAATCACAAAAGGAAGTACAATTTACACAGCCTCAAAGAGACTAACCGAACAAGCCGCAGCCCTGCTATACAGCCGCCAAAATCCCCTCAAAACCTAGAAAAAATGCAGCAATAGCCTCAAACCAAATCATGAGACAAAGCCGCCAAAAGCCCCAAACCAAAATCCCTGTTTGGTTAATAGAGCTGCACATTATTACGTGACACATTAAGCTATTCAATTCTCTCAAGTTAGTAAGCCTATTAAATTAGGTTGATACCATATGTAATCGAGACCCATTACTTTCTTTTGGATTTGATAATTAGTATATAGAATTAGAAATCTTTATACTAATTTTGAATTAAAGATTTCTTTTTCCCGATTCTACAAGAATTAAATTAATTAAATTAACCCCATTTTTTTTCCTCTATTTTTTTCCCCTCACGTCACGACAAAACTGGATTGACTGTCGTTTGTCTATTTCCAAGAACATTTTTTTGTTCTGTTCCTCCAAAGCTTCGTTAATGTCGATAACTGTCTCATCCCTATCTGCTGCACGAATAACTGAAAAGCCGTTCCTTTTTTTTTTCTTCTTCTTATTTATAAATACGATTCATATCTTCATCTTCAAGCTTCTCTAGCAGAATATATATGTTCATCATCCCATGTTAATTGCAACGCGTTCTCTACTCTGTTCTGAAACCCACTTTAAATAATGAAGAACAGAGGATGAATTCGGAATTCTGATACACTCTGAATAGTTGCTCTCAAAACCCAATTTCAACTCTGTTTTGTTGAAATGAATTCTCCGAAGATTGATTTCCACGATGGGCTCAACATCAATCAGTTCATGGGGCAGCAGCAGGAGACTTGGAGCAACCTGGAATCCGCCATGATCGAGCCGTCAAGCAGCTGTATAGTGAGTAGATTCGAGTCTCCAGCTTCAGCTTTCTATGCTACTGAGAGATACATGGGTCTTCAGCAGTATGATTCTTCCCACGATCATCACTATCAGGATTCGGATATTAGTGTCCCGAAACAGAGTTATTGTTCTTCTCATCAGCTGGAGCAGCTTGATTTCAAGCCGTTTCAGTTTAGCGAAAGAGGGTCTGGTTCTGGGTCATCTACTTCGACTCATCAGCAGTTTGTTTCTGTACAGGATCACAAAGTAATTTCCTCTGCTCTCGATGAAGTTTTTGCCCAAGTGGATGAATTCTGAGTTTCTGATTCTGTTTTTTTTTACAGTTGCAGGTTGGGATGCCATTTTCGCAAATGGGGTTTCGATCAGGGCATGATAATCTGTCTCCAGGATCGTATAATTCTGGAGGCGGTGGTTCGGGACCGGGTTTATCGAATAAGACACGGATCAGATGGACGCAAGATCTTCATGAGAAGTTTGTAGAGTGTGTGAATCGACTGGGAGGTGCAGACAGTGAGTGAAAAGCTTCAAACTTTGACTACTCAGGATTTGTTTTTTAGGGTTTATGAATATATGTTTTGTTGAACATGAATTTACAGAAGCAACTCCAAAGGCAATTCTGAAGCTGATGGATTCAGAAGGGCTCACCATCTTCCATGTCAAAAGCCATTTGCAGAAATACAGAATTGCAAAGTACATGCCAGACACTTCTGAAGGTGAATCTTCTGAAAAAAGCTCTTAGCTTGTTGTTTTCCTGCTGTTTTGATACTCTTGCAGCAACTAGTTACATCTTTCTGGTCTCTTTGTAAATGACACACAAAAAGGGTTTGTTAAGAACCGTTGCATTCCTATAACTCGAGTTAAGAGTCATTAAAATGAAACCATACACATACCATTATGAAGTAAGGTAGTGAGTAAGTTGTGATGGTAATTGCAGGAATGGCTGATAGAAGAAGTATGATCATTAATGATGTATCACAGCTTGACACTAAAGCGTACGCCTCGATCGATTTTTTTTACAGCTCTTCCTTTCTCTGGTTTCTTAAACACCATAAGCCAAGTCTTGCAATGAAATGATGATCACATTATAGACCCTTATCAGTTTCCCCACCTTTGCTCCTTCTTTCTTTTTTGCCCGAGTATTACAGTGATCAGATTCTGCTTAAACATGGTGTTGCAGTCGATTTCAAATCCGGGAGGCGCTTCAGCTACAACTAGACGTCCAGAGGCGTCTCCACGAGCAGCTGGAGGTATAACCAACTAACCAAACTAATCAGTTTAAAGAATAGAAGAAGTTAACTGTGTCTAATTAGTAATTCCTTTCTGTTTGTGATATGCAGATACAGAGAAATTTGCAGGTAAGGATTGAAGAGCAAAGCAAGCAGCTGCAGATGATGTTTGATCACCAGCAACACAACAGGAATACTAGTAGTAGTAATAGTAATAATAACGATCCGAATCTTCTACTGATGAACAGCTCGAACCTCTTGGAAACTTTCAATGTTACAACTACAACACATTTCCATGATGCTGAAGCCTCCATAGCTCCTGAAGAAAGATCTGAAATTGCCATCTTCCCATCAAAAATAAGTTAGTGAGAATTTCATACTAGTAAAGCTCAACCCCCTCCTGTGTGTGCTAAAACCAGAGAATCAATGGCTTTGTACAGAGAACAGTAATGGAGTGTGAGAACAAGAAAGGATTTGTATCTGTATATTGCATTGAAAACATATTATGAAGAATGAAAGAACACGTTGGAATTGATATATGCTTTCAAGTTTCAACTTTGAACAGAAGAGATTAGATTATGTAACTTTGAAAAATTACAAGGACCAATGAAGTAATTGACCAGAAATGATCCAAAATTGGGGATTTTCACTCAATTTTTTCTGACGGCAGGATTAGGGTTTGTATGTATAAGGTATAAACAAGGGAGGAGGAAAGGGAAAACAGAGTATCGAGCCTATCTGGATGCATTGTCCGAATGGTAGATAATAATATCATCAGGTTCCCGGACCTCAGCTGCTTCACTGAACAAGCTTTCAGAACCGCCTTCTCCATTACCGCAGAACCCAACTCCTCGTCATCATCATTTGCCATGGAGGAAATGAAGAAGCGGAAGATGGACGAGGTGATCAACGGAGGTGAAACGGCCAATCAGGAGCTCCTCCGCTCTCTCCTCGACCCTCTCAGCAAATCCCAGCTCATCGATCTTCTTTCCAGACTGTGAGTTGGATGAATGGATAGAAATTACTCAATTAGTGGATTGAAGGATTAACAGATTATTACTCGGATTCGATACTATCAAAATTACTTGGATTTTGTTTCGTCTGTGACCAAAATCCTTACTACTTAGATTTAATTATTTCATATGAATGATGCTTATTGCAAATTGCTTCACACCTGTTCTCTGTTGCCCCTGTGTTATGCATTTGTCGATGAGGGATTGTGGTTCTTGTTGCATATGTGTGTTGAATATCCAATATGTATGAGCGTTGCTTATGCCTGTATGCTGTGTGATTGACCTTGTGCATGTGTGTTTGATTTGCATGTGTGGCCTAAAGAGGGACCCAATATCCTTCAATTGCAGAAGAAATTAAAAGTCTAGCCAGTGCAGATCCGGTCCATCGAAAGCTTTTTGTTCGTGGCTTAGCCTGGACTACCACTTCAGATTCCTTGTGTGCTGTGAGTGCATTGCTGCTTGCTGAGTGTGCTATTTTGTGTGTCGTGATGATTCTTCTTTGTATCCAACGTTTTCGTCCAAGTCGTTTAATGGAAAAATCGATCTTAATGTGGCATGTGCACATTTCGCTCTCTTAGCTCTCTCGGTCATTTGAAACTTTTTTTGAAGCTTACTAAGCATTTCGTGAATTTTGTAACAGGCATTTCAGATGCATGGTGAGATAGAAGAAGGGGCGGTGATTCATGACAAAACAACGGGAAAGTCGCGTGGTTATGGTTTTATTACATTCAAGCATATGGAATCAGCACAAAGTGCTTTGAAAGCACCTGGTAAACTGATTGATGTAAGTGTTAAAGATGTTACTATTTGTCTATATCAGTTTTATTCATCCATATAGTGTACATGCTGATGCTGCAACGATTATCCTGGCCTTGTAAAAAAATGGTGTTATTTGTGTATGTAAACTCAGTTAAATGAGTTTTTGAGTCTACAGAAAAGGAAGCATGAATTAACAAATTGATGCTGTCTGAAATGGGCAACTTATTGATCTGTTTCTTAATGCTTCAGGTCTCCATTTTGTTAGTTTGTGCACTTCATGGTTTAACTCTAGACTGTCGAAACGTTAAGTTGCAATTACTTCGAAGGTTTTGAGACAGAAGTTAGAAGAATATAGGACAGGTAGCTAGCAGTCATAGTGGATGACGAACACAGAACATGTTCATACAGATATCTGATGGAGGAATTATTCACCTCTTCCATTAGCAAATCCAGTGATTCCCAATACTTTTTTCGGTGGTGGATAACTTATCCTTGCATTAGACTTAGGAATATGCTTTTGTCCCTTAGAATACTTTGTTCCATCATTTTCAGGGGCGGTTGGCTGTCTGTAATCTTGCTTGTGAGGGACTTAGTGGAGCAAGCAGTACCCCAGATCTAGCACAACGGAAACTGTATATCGGGGGTTTGTCCCCAGAGATTACAAGTGAGGCACTGCTTAAATATTTTGGAAGGCATGGAGAAATCGAAGAAGGTTCCGTTGCATATGATAAAGATACTAACGAGTCACGGTATGGTTTGGAAAGCTTCGTCCTTCCACAAACTGCATTTTACTGTCATTTCTTATAGTAATCTCAGTGTCTCTTTCTAATTTCTTCTCCTCTCTTAATCCAGTGGATTTGGCTTTGTCACATACAAGACACTGGAAGCTGCAAAGAAAGCTTTGGATGATCCTCAAAAGACACTCGGGGTTCGTCAAAGAAATCTCTCTCAATCTCTCATGCATGCTTGTTTCTATCTTCTGAATCGTGTGCTCTTTAGAGTTGGATCTTGTTAGAAATGCACCTTGCTTTAATCAAATGATTTAGGCATATCAGCATATGAATCAACCATTTGTCCCATATAGTGTAACATTGCTACTGAAGGCCTATTTGTACATGACACAATCATAATCCTTCTGATTCTGAACAACGTTTGTGCATATTTTTCCTACAGGCCAGATCTCTCATTGTGAAGCTTGCAGATACTAACAAGGGCAAAGCCTCTCAATTGCAGTCGGCCGCACCTGCACCCGTACTACCAATGACTCAAGGTCCCTTAGCACCCTTTCCAACCGGATATGCACAACCTGGAAGACCTCACACAGGGACTGCACCGGTGGGTTACGCTTACCCTCAAGCAGTTGGAGGATCATACCCTCCTCCTCCATCGTCGTACACGAGTCCTCCAACGATGCACCCTGTATATCAAATGCAGCCGCAGATCCCCTACTCTCAAGCTGCCGCGAGGAAAGACACATCAGGGATGTCAACACCAGCACCCGTGGGAATCAGCGGCGGGTATCCTTATTTCCATCCCAAGTAGTAGACAGTAGTATGCAATTTGATGCTTGATGCTTAAGTTATGTCTTTTACCAGACTTCTGTTTTTCCCTTGCAGATGAAGCAAGTTAAGTAGGTTTGGCTGTAGGCGTGTACAATTGCAGAGGTTTAAAACAAGCTAGAATCTTGTGTCCAGTGGTTAATTACATGCAATGTTTAGGACGTTAGAATTTGTTGATTTGTGAGGGTGACAAATTGCGTCGTTGAATTTACAAATACCAATTTTCATAGTAGGTAGTTAATATGTTAATTTTAGGTACCATTTTCAGTGTTATGACGACGACAACAACAAAAAGTATTATCACCATAATTGTCGTGAAATCTCGTAAACTTGCGAGCTGCATCATCCGTCATCATTAGGTTTAAGAGAGATTCGTTAATGATCACAAGTGCAATCCAGATATAGGAGCAGGATTTTGGTCGTTTGGTATAGGGGAAATTTAACAGTGTTTGTTGAAAACTCTGTATTCTGAGATAGGATATATTTGTTTGTTTACTGTCTGATGGAGCTGAGCTTGTGTATTTCGTATAATCAGAATTTCTAATTCTCTCCAAAATGAATATTCTTAATCTCAAAATTTTGACTCCCCAAATAGAATAGAGGGTCCTACTATCTTCCTCTATTGTTTTCTTTATCGAATATAGTATACATACCAAACAAGATATATAATACTTTTCCATCTTTCCCCAGTTCTCGTACTTTCTTGCCTATGAAAAATTTGAAAAAAAAAACTCAAAACGGCTAATATTCTCCTGGATGGTAGGAAACTGCTTGAAATATATGATCAATCACGTTTGAACCTCAAAATTTAAAGAAAATCTAGGTATTTTAGCCATAATACCAAACTTTTCAGTTTTTGACCATTTCAGTGATGGTTAGCCTACGAAAAAATTGGAAAAAACTAAAAAATGACCAATATTCTTCTGGATGGTAGGAAACTGCCGAAATATATGCCCAATCACGTTTGGCCTCAAAATATGGAAAAAATCTAGGCGTTTTAGCCATAATACCGAACTTTTCAGTTTTTAACCATTTCAGTGATGGTTAGCCTACGAAAAAATTGAAAAAAAACTAAAAAATGACCAATATTCTTCTGGATGGTAGGAAACTGCCCGAAATATATGCCCAATCACGTTTGGCCTCAAAATATGGAGAAAATCTAGGCGTTTTAGCCATAATACCGAACTTTACAGTTTTTGACCATTTCGGCGATGGTTAACCTATGAAAAATTGGAAAAAAAAAAACTCAGAATGACTAATATTCTCCTGGATCATAGGAAACTGCCTGAAATATATGCCTAATCACGTTTGACCTCAAAATATGGAGAAAATCTAGTCATTTTAGCCATAATACCGAACTTTTCAGTTTCTGAAACCATTTCGATAATGATTATCTTATTCTCAATCCCCTGTACCAAACGAGCATTGTACTGAGATGGTGGTTGGTCTGTCCACTTAATTACTAGTAAAGAAACACTTGCTGATGCTGAGTTGACTGCACTAGTTACAAGTGTATCCACAGTGTTCTATTTCTGCAGATTTCCAAGAAGATTGCATAGTATCCAAAAGCAGTAGATTTCACTTTAGAGTAGGAATGGTGCATTGTGGATCCTCCCTTACTGAAACAAATCTTCTGAGGTTTGCTCTATCTCTCTATCATATCACTGTTGCTTGCTGCTTCCTTTATCGATATGAACTCAGTAGAGGCTGTTTCACTGATTTGGCCTCACTTACTCGAGGACGCAATACAGGGTTCGATTGTTCTGGGTTGAGCCACTTTTGGCTCGGTCGGAAAGTGGAAGAGGTAGAGTGCAGATTATGCATCTGACTTCGTCATCTGGTGTGCAGACTCGGCCTCCTTAAACCTAATATGAACCAATTAAATCGGTCCAAATTCAGAACCCAAAATGGTGGATATAGGCTTCAAATAGGATATACTAGTTCCATGTAGTCACTTGGGCTAAAGCGGTTATTAGTTATTACTAAGGTTTTCGGAACCGGACCGGGGGTCGAGTCGGTAAGGTCGATGGTTCAAAGGTGTAATGGGAAACCGGAATTATCGGTGTCGGAGAGCTGACTGGTTCGCGGTCAGACCGTTCCAACTGGGGGCAGGATACGGCATTAGCCAATGAACTTCTGTTATTTTTTTTTTTTAATTATTAATACAATATAGAATGAGTGGTGCTATTTGCAGTCCGCGTTTTACTAACACAGTTCGTATTTTTAACATAAATGGACAATTATACCCTTGCAGTCCGTATTTACTAATGCAGTCCGTTTTTTACTAACGCAATCCGTTTTTACTAAATGCAGTCCGTTTTTACTAAACGCAGTCCGTTTTTACTAAACGTAGTCCATTTTTTACTACCATCCTTTTACTACGCAGTCCGTTTTTACTAAACGTAGTCCATTTTTTACTAACGCAGTCCGTTTTTACTAAATGCAGTCTGTTTTTTTACTAACGCAATCCGTTTTTTAATTACATAATTTCTCTCGAAATTATTAATTTTAAGAAGTATATGATTTTTAATCATTATTATTAATTTACTTGAATTTTTTAAATTTTTCATAAAAATATTTAGACGTATATAATTTTTCATCATTATTATTAATTTATTTAAACATTTATATTTTTCCATCAATAATAACTTGTATTAATCATTAATTTAATTTCAACATTTATAATTTTCCACTAGTATTTTTATCAATATTATTAATTTATTTTAAATGCTTAAAGTGCTATTTGTATTTTTATGTCCATTTTTTCTAATATATTATGAATAACTATATTCGATAAAAACGAACTGCGTTAGGAAAAAAACGGACTGCGTTAGTAAAAAACGGAGTGCGTTAGTAAAAATGGACTGCGTTAGTAAAAAATGAACCGCGTTAGTAAAAATAGACCACAAGGATATAATTGTCCATTTATATGAAAATACGGACTGCGTACAGTAAAACACGGACTGCAAATAGCAACCCGCCTTATTAAATGAACATAACATGTACTTTGAAATTAGTTGGATTTGCAGGACCACTTTGATACCTTGGTATCTCCGAGTTTAATTAATTACTTAATTATGCTTTGAAACATTGTACCTTAATCAAACATTATAGTTGTGCACGAATTCCTTGTTTCAGATTTAGTTCCACAGAAAAAAAAAAAAGATATTCCTTTGTTTTTTTTTGGGTGGATTATCGTATAATTGAATTACTTTTTTCTTACTTTTTAAACGAAAATACATGATGAGTCCAAGTCTAGTAGACCGGCCTGGCTCAAGCGTACATGTGAAGAATAGTCGCGGCCTGCAAGTCCAGTCGCCAGACACCTAGGATTTGTTCATAGGCGATCCGGACCTTATGTCAGAGATCACCAATTAACGGTCGATATATGGCGGCCCGGCCTGGACCTCGAGATCCTTTAAATAGAGGTTTGACTCCAGCATTGATGGGACATGACCTAACTCACAAACAACACGTCTAATCGCTCATCGACACACTTAAAGCCCAAATATATATGGACTTAGGGGGTACAATGCGGTACTTCTCTGTCTCTCATTCAAACGTCACCCCCCCCCCCCCCTCTCACACTCATATCCGAACGCTTACTACTCTCTCTTATACGCGAGCTCTAAATTATTGATTTTAAATGAGGTACGGTTGTTAAATCATCGGTTTTATGGCAAAGAAAGTAGATTGTCAGCAAAAAAACAAAGGATCTCATTTGTAGGTGAGTACTACTAATTATAGTGAAAAAATAAGGAAAACTGTATTACCAAAAGAACATAATAATAATAATAATATAATATAATAAATATAATAATAATAATAATAATAATATAATAATAATAATAATAATAATTCCAAGTTTTGCAGTCATCAATCAAATTGCCAAATCAGGAGACCCTGGAATCCTGAATTCAATTCCTGATGTACTACAACTTTCAATTCAATTCAATTCAATTCAGTCACCCTTTCTTTCACATTGGGGTTTCAAAGCATTGAACAGATCACTTAATTTGCTTCTGTTTCACAAGATGGTCATCTAACTCCTGAATGTAACATACCAGTCACTTAGCTTTAGACTACGCCGACATCAAACGTTTCAACACTAGTATGATGTTGTCTGATTTGAACCAAGTCGGCATGGATTTGATTTTGAATTCCTTCTCATAAGGATTTATATTAGGTTTTTAAGTCGAGCCCCGAGATGGTACCAGATGTTAGTACTAACGATTATCTAAGTAGTTATGATGAACTAGTCCTAAGACCCAAAACGGAGGGCCAAAAAGGTAATACAGTTCAATTATTAACAACAACGAAGCTACAATTAAATAACTAGCCATTTAGTTCTTGATTGGCCCGGCCCGCCAGCGTCCTAAAGGCCAAGCAGCGGCCCATACACAGAGATCGCCGCTGATGGGTTGGCCCCAAGCGACAGTCTGGCAGATCGGGCAAACAAGCTTAAGGAGTAAAAGAAGGCCCAAAGCGGCGGCTCAGAACGGCGGCTCTTAGGGTTCCAAGACAAAGTGGACACGTGTCGACATCCTATGGAGACCGCAAACGAGTGGTCAGGATTCAACCTTGGCGACCAAGACAGGGGTACTATAAATACCCCCGTACACTCCATAAACCGGAGGACAACACTTTTACCCAGCGGACAAACGCTCCGCGGTACGTAACTCACCTCCCTTCCCATTCCTTAAACTAATCGCCTCACTCTTTCATGAACTAACTACTCCCATTATCGCTTACGAGGTACACCACCCCCTGAAGACCAACAGGCTTGGGCTTCCACTATTGGGTCAGGCGACGAGACTGGAACAGTTCCGTCTCTTACTAACAGGCCCACACTAGTATGATACTGTCCGCTTTTAGGCCGTTGTTGTTATTGATGTAACCATTTGATTTGGAAAAAATGTGAGAGAGCAATAATTAGAAGCAGAAATTACAGTTGAAAAAAGTTATGTCTCATTATGATCATTACTAATAAAGTAAATGGTCACAACTGAAATTATGGCAACTGGACCCTTTCCTTTCTTTTCTTTGTCGTTTGTCTTCTTCATTATTATTTCAAAATTGCAATTTCACCTCTTCTACTTTGAAAACTTAACAAATAGTCACCTATACTTATAAATTACTCTTTTTACCCCTTTCTACTTCGGTCATCTTGTCTTTTGGGTCACCCTGTTTCAACTACTGTCTCATTAACATTAAACCTGGACACATCCATACGCCAATGGAGAGAGGTATCAGAGGTAGGAGACGAAGAGTTGATCAGGGAGGTAAAATTGGGGAGATATCACAAAAAGTATGGTGAAATACGAAGGAATTTAAAACCACATGTTTTATTCGTTGATTTTTTTTTTCCGAATAAAGTCTACTCATGACATTAATGTGAAATCATCGTCAAGCAATTCACGAATACAAGGAGGTATCACCCCATGCGTGGGGGATTCATGGTTCCATGACTGCTGAGCAAGGACGTGAGCAGTCCTGTTCCCATCCCTCCGACAAAATCTCCACCTCAAACCCCGAATTCCTATCAAGTATAGTTTCCTACATCTATTAAGAATATCCCCATACTCTGTAGTATTCGTCTCGAACCGGCCCAAGTCATCAATAACCACCTTAATTAGTGCCACTCTCGAACTCGACAATCTCGTGACCTGACTCTTGCATCCAACTCATCGCCTCTTCAAGCGCCCATCTTTTGTCGGAACCACCTTATTCCACGTCGCCATCATGTAATGCAGGAGTCTCCCTTGACCATCCCTAGCACAAGCACCTAGTCCAATCTCCCTTAGCTGATTTTAAACTATCTAATAATTATACATTTATGGTATTTCCAATTTAAAAAACGTGATGGGTAGAAAATGATTTATAGTAATGGGGCTATATGTTAAGTTGGAAAAGTATAGGGGCTAAAGTGCTATTTTCCCTTGTTGGAGAAAGAAGAAAGAAACCACAGTCGCTTTCATTGAGTAGTAGTGAGTCAGTGTACAGTTAGGCCAAATGCCAAGCTGTTGCGTTCAGGCTCTTTCTCATTAATAAATTAAAAATAATAATAATAAATAAATAAATAAAAAGCCATTGTTGTAATTTGTAAAAGCAAAGTTCCTATCTTGCTCTGTTTCAACTAAGAACAGTAGTTGGAATCTTGTTTGTTCTGTCATACATTGTAACTAACCAATCTTTAAGGTTTGAGGTTTTGATTCTCGAAAGAGGAATCCTATAAACAAACATCTTAGCTCAACTTTGAAACATAGTAGAAAGGCTAGATTTCGTGTTTGTTGAAAACTCTGTAATCGCGATATCTTTGTTTGTTTATCGTTTAATGAAGTTGAGTTCTTGTATTTCATATACATAGAGTGTTTTATTGTCCTCAAAATATTTTGGGATTATGAGTACGAGTACCCCCACGATATATAGGTATGAGCAGGGGGCGGAGATAGGGGAGCCCAACTTTCGACCCCGAGCGTTAAAATCATGTATAAATTTATTATTATTTGGAATCTCGCTCGGTGCAAATTTTAGTTCCGGCCCAGTGTTATATAAACTCATTTCACCAACACGTGTAGATGGTTGAGTGAGCCGAATATCATTTTTATATTGACTTGTGAATAAGTAAGACTACCATATTTGATGATAAATCGTCAAATAAATAAATAAAACTACCAGTGACACATTTCAATTTCATTTAGCCAAGAGTATTACTAATCATTTTAAGAATACGAAAGTAACTAATAGTTTCAACGTAATATATATGTTTTCAGTAACAGTATCGAACTCTAGTTAAAATTAGCTCAAATGTTTAGCTTCATAATTTTTTTTTTTTTTCAAATTCAGCTCAGTGCATCTTCAATTCCTAGCTCCTCCCCGTCTACCACCCCTACCCAGAATGTGTATTCTAAGAATTTCTACTTTTTATTAGAAATTTATACTTTTCCCATATAGAATAACGAGTCCAACTATCTTCTCTTACTAATTTCTTTATCTTTTATCAAATATCCTATTTTCATATTTCTCCTAATTCTCGATCCCGTATTCATCACTTCTCGTTCCAAAAACCCCCTTATCCACGATTAATTAATGCTAATTGAAAACAAACATTTAAGGACAAAAATAGCTAAACATATCATCCAATCTCAAGCTAAATAAGCTATAAACTAACAACAACTAGAAAACCCATCATTCATTCCCTTCTTCAATATAAAAAAAAAAAAACCCTTAAATATTCAGCTTTCTCTGTACCTTCAAATTTCCTCTTTCTCTGTGCAGCAGCAAGCATCAACCTTTACCCCCCCTTGACTGACTGTTATTTAAAAACCACAACTTGCCACTTCCCATCCTCCAGCAAAAAAACCTCAACCAATGGGAGAAGAAGAAGCAGATTAAACCAGCACAGAGTAATGGACTATTTCCCACACTCTGATTCAGCAGCATCATCATCTTCATCTTCTTCAGCAGCTGGCTCAAACAATGGGTTGAAGTTTGGGAAGAAGATCTACTTTGGTGACCATGTGGGTCTTCTTAATTCCAGTACTCCTAATAAGCATTCTTCTTCTGGGTCTTCTTCAAGGAAGGCTGCTAATCAGCAGCAGCAGCAGCAGACTCCCAGGTGTCAAGTTGAAGGGTGTAACGTGGATCTGAGCGATGTCAAGCCTTACTACTCGAGGCATAAAGTCTGTGCTATTCACTCCAAGACTTCTACTGTCATTGTTGCTGGGTTGGAGCAGAGGTTTTGTCAACAGTGCAGCAGGTCTTCTTCTTCTTGTTCTTGTTAGTTGTTTACTTCTCTGGGTGAAAAAAAGACTGTATCTTTATGTTTGAAGTTACCCATTTTTGGGATTATGTTTGGGTTTTGTGTGGTTGGGGTTGTTGGGTTGTCCTGATTGCTTTAAAGCTAGCATCTTTAACCCTTTTTAAGCATATGATTGATGATTGATACTGGTTTGAATGGTAGCTGTCTGTGGCTTTTTGTCTAGGATTATGGGTCTATTGTGATCAACTGGCAGCATTTGGGTTAGTGTTAAGTGTGCTGTATTGGAGTTTTAATGGTTCAAAATGGGAAGGTTCAATAGTTGGATTGTCATTTCTAATTTTGGAAATGCTTGAAGCTGTGTGGATATGGCCACAGGCTCTCAATTCTGGAAAACCCTAGGCCAGGATTGAAATTGGGATTTGAGAGAAGTTGTTAAGAAAGAATGTTGGGAGCCTGTATTTAGGGTTTATCAGATCATGGTTGTAGGTTCATTAGTTGAGATTTGTTCTTGTTCATTGAGGGAGATTAATCTGTAATCTAAGCTTTTACCTCATCAATATCTGAAGAATTGTGGAAAGCATCTATCTTTTTTTAACTTGAATCTGCAGTTCATGGCTCTTCTGTAATGAAATGCTAATGGCTAGGTTTATTAGTTGCAGGTTTCATCTGCTGCCTGAATTTGACCAAGGAAAGAGGAGCTGCCGCAGGCGGCTAGCTGGCCATAACGAACGCAGGAGGAAGCCGCCACAAGGCTCGATGTTATCGTCTCGCTATAGAAGGCTCTCACCGGCTCTTTTCGGTAAACACGTCTCTTTTAACTCTTCTGCTAGACTGCAAATGCCAACTTCCTCTCTCATTTTGGATTCATGTTATTTCAACACAGCAGATAACGGCAGCAGCAGAGGTGGTGGTGGTGGTGGTGGTTTTCTTCTCGACTTCAGCTCGTTCCCGAGGTCATCAGCTAATGAAACTCCTAGGTCTGTTCCCCACAATCTGTGGCCAAACAACAACTCGCAGAATCCTCCTCCACCGAACCTCTACACGCAAGGCGGGACTGGGTTTTCGATCCACCCAGGAGAATGTTACCCAGGTGTAAGCATTGCTGATTCGAGCTGTGCTCTCTCTCTTCTGTCAAATGAACAACAATGGAGCTCTAGAAGCAGACCGCCATCAGGTCACGGAGCTGTAAGTAACTTGGACGCTGAAGCACCGATCGCCACTCTATGCACAACATCTCATGTTACTGCTGCTGCTGCATCAACCATCAGTCCTTACCAAAACACTTGGGGTTCCAGTCTGATCTCGGTCTCGGTCATGTCCAGCCACATTCGCCCACCAGCGAGCTCGATATGTCTCTGCTCTCCAGGAGACAGTATATGGACTTGGAGGAGCATTCCAGACCATACGGCGGCTCATCTGATCAGCATATCAACTGGTCTCTCTAGGTTTCTTCTGTGAACACTCAGTTTTCCTCAGATGGGTAGTATATATCTCCATCAAGCTATCGGTTCGTCGGTTCGTGCTTATTCAAAATAATGACCAGGAAGAACTAATAGGACAGGGGTTATCCTGTTCCTGCATAGACCTGAAGTACATTAAGACTTGTTGACTTGTATTTTGCTTTAGTATTGTTCTTGTCTAAGTTAAGCCATTAGGCTTAGCTAATCTATCAACATATCATCTTATTTTGTGTCTGTAACCAATAGCAGTAAGTAAGCAAGCTTGATGAATCAACCAACTTAGTAATTGAATCAACCAACAAGTCAATCTTTCATGAATACTATACAAATAGCTGGAAATGAGATCTTGAAAAGTATGAGCAATATAGATATCTCACTGGATAAAGGAAATCCTTCTGGATTGAATTTGCAGATATCTCGATAGACTTGTCTTAGGAACTTGATGTTCATGTACTAATTAAGTGCTGCCATGAAGTTGGATCGAAGGAGGATGGAGAACATGAACAGGTCTCGAGCCAAAATTGATGAATGCACGCCAGCAGCGAGCGATCCAATAGGTTCTTCAGAGTCATCGCCTTTTACCTTCCCACTAGTTTCTCGGTTGCGAGTAACTATTAATGAGCGATATCTGCTTCCAGATGTTCTGAGGAAGACTTCCATTAGCGAGCTATAAACGAGCAAAAGACAATTCTAGTGGTCGTCTTCATCTGTTCCAGGGCAGTTGGATAGAAGTGCTTCTGCTGTTTCATACTGAAACAAATAACAAGTTGTACTAAACAATCAGACATTGCAACTCTTAGTAACCACTACAACAAATCAGTATCTGTACTTAAAACCATGTTCAGCAAGAGAACAAATGGGGAGTGGTGGTAAGAAAGTTAACCTGAAATCCACAGAATAAGCAGTACCGATGTTCGTCTCTCAATTTCATCAATATCTCATGCAGATCCTGCATCCAATTAAGAGCATTTAACGAATCAATACAATCATTCAACGAATCAAACGCTAAAGAATTTAGGAAACAGTTGTTATAAGATTGCACAAGCATACCTCTTCTGTCACAACTTCTTCCTCTTCCTCTTCCTGTTCACCCTCTTCTTCATCCTCACTCTTCTTAGGCTCAACAAACTCTTTATTCTCCAACTGATCAAGAGCTGCCTTCGCTTTCGTAAAATTCACAACCACTCTCTTACTCCGCCATTGCGATTTCTGCCTCGAACCAAAGTCAGCCAGCATCGCTTCGTCGTTCCTCTTCTTCCATTCAGCCTCAAACTCTTCTCTTTTCCTCTTCTCCTTGTGCGGGTCTTCCCTTCCAATTCCCACTCTCGTCCGCCTAATCACAATCCCCACAGGCTCAGCTCTCCCTGAACCCTCTTTACCAAGTGCTGAACCAGGAGTATATCCCATTTGCTTCAACAGCTTAAAACCAATGTTAGACTGTGGAATCGGAGCCTCAATTCTAGCCAACGTTTGCTCATCCTCCTCTTTTTGCTTTCTTTCCTTCTCAAGCCTACGTTGTTCATGCCAACTTACAGCCTTTTTCTTTGACGATTGAACTGTTTGGGTCTTATTATTAGCAATCTGCAATAGTAAGCAATTGAAAATTAGGGTTTCGCACTTCGCTCCCCGGGGAAAAATTACACTAGAGTTGAACAGATTCAGTTCAGGTACGCGTGAAGTAAAAATTACAGTATTCTGATAAACTGTGAAGCAATAGGACTTCAATAGTTCAATCACATATCGCCGAATCGACGTATAAGAGATGATCAAATGGTAAAAATGAGCAAAACCAACCTTTTTGCTCGATAGCTTCGGATTGGACGGGACGGATGTCTCCGGAAGAAGGAATTGAGAAAGGTCTCCCATGTAATCTTCTTCTTCTTCAGCTTCTCGTCGTCCGGCGGATCCCAGGCCGGCGGTTTCGTTTCCAGGCGATCCCGCCATTCCTCCGGCGACCTTTGACGACAAAGAAAGCGAGGGAAGAATTAGAAAACTGGAGCCGACGAGAAGAACGGCGAACTTGAAGATGGTTAAATGGGCCGGTCTTGGGCCGATTTGGGCCGAGCCCACTTCTAAAAGAATCAGACGGAGCGAAAGGAATATATCCGGTTTTGATTATTCGAGATGCCACGTGGCGGCAACCCATTGATCGTCTTGAATTTCATGGGCCTCCTCAGAATCAAAGCGCAGAGATCATAATCTTTCCAACAGACGAAGCTGATACTGAAGTCTGAAACACCAATCCAAGCTCCAAACAGATGTTAATGGCGGGTTTCGCGACTTCTTGTTCAATTCTCTCTTCCAGAAGGTAAAACAAAATTGGTTATTACTTCTTCCATGTCTTACTGTAATTTGCAGTGCTTCTGTGGTCTGCATCGTTGAACATTTCCGATTCTGGAGACATCTGCTCTTAATTCTTCCTACTGTAGAAGCAAATTCCCTGCTAAATGCTGTATTTCTGTAATTTTGTGTTTCTGGGTTCATTACTGCACTTCCGCTTGGCTGAAACACTGTTGAATTAATGATCAAGTGGGTGTTGTTTCAGCAATTTTGCAGCATCTTGGTTGGAATTCCAGGCTAGAAGAAGGACCGAATGGAGACCGAGTCAATGCGTGAGCATGTTCGGGATAAGAGCTGAAGTGAATTATGTGAAGGCAGATGATGCAAAGAAGCTGATTGCAGAAGAAGGGTATGCTGTGGTTGATGTGAGGGATGTAAGACAGTTCGAGCGAGCTCATATAAAGTCGTGTTACCATGTTCCTCTGTTCATAGAGAACAAAGATAACGACATTGGTAAAGAAGTCTTCTTTACATTGATTACTGTGAGTTTAGTCGAGTAGTAGCATGATCCGAGGATGCTTCGTCGATGTGATTCGTGTGCAGGTACCATCATTAATAGGCAACTGCACAACAACTTCTCGGGACTCTTCTATGGATTGCCTTTCACTAAGCCTAACCCTGAATTCGTCGAGTCTGTGAAGAGCAAGTTCTCGCCCGAAAGCAAACTGTTGGTCGTGTGCCAGGAAGGACTGAGGTTAGTAATTCCGCCATTCATGTCGTGTTGAATACTGATACTGATAATGTGCTGTGAATCGGGTAGTAACGTATTACGTATTGTAGTTCCGTTTTTCGCTGGTTAGAATTACAGTTCAGTTTAATATCAACAACGCAATGTGGCGCCTCTTTTCCAGGTCTGCCGCAGCGGCTGACAAGCTCGAGAAAGCCGGTTTCCAGAACATAGCTTGCATAACATCTGGTCTTCAATCTGTTAAACCAGGTTCGACTCACATGTGCCCGTGCCTGCTCTCCCTCTTATAAATATTGTAACCATCATCTTACCCTAAACATATTTCTCTGCTGTTTCCAGGTACATTCGATTCCGAAGGCAAAACCGAGCTACAAAATGCTGGCAAAGCTGGTTTAGTCACAGTACAAGGCAAAATCTCTGCCATTGTTGGAACCGTGCTCGTCTGTAAGTCTCGTACACAGCTCGATCACTTCCTAGTTAGCCATTTAGGACCGAATCGGCTCACTAATTTTTTCTTCTATTGCCACGGTTACGCAGGTGCGCTTCTTTTCATCACAGTATTTCCAGATCAAGCAGAGCAGATCTTAGCACTCATACCGTCTAGCTAGTTTGTACAATTTTGCAACAGTTTTAAACCTAATGTCGACAAGTTTTTTCGTGCATCAGTACTAAGAAGAAAACAGCATCGAATCCGAAATCAATAATCAATGACCAACCAATGCATTGGCTTAACTGAAAGGGAAAATATAAAAGAGGGAATAAAACAGAGATTTCCAGATAGTCAAAATGCACAAGGACTGGGAAGAACCTAGCCAAATATTACAGTAAGAAACTTTTTCTTTTGCATTTTCTCGTTCAATGAACAGAAACCTTAAAAAAAGGAAAGAAATATTACAGTGAGATTAGCGTAGGGCATGGCAGGTATATATCCTGAGCACCATTGTCGAACGGGACGAGTCTCGGATTCAATAGTACAGCATTTGAGCTCTGTGCCTTTTGCCTATACGATGGTTGAAATAAACAGAAACAAAACCCAGCATTGCTACAAAAAACGGCGTCCTCCATTCTCCTGCTGTCGACATGACTTAATCGCCTTGTATGCAGTACAGTTGTCGGATATTGCCCGAAGCTGCAGGAAGATCAAAATGGGTTCTTTTAAAAACAAATTCGGAGAGAAAAACATAGAACGAACAGATAGCATGTTTCGATCATTGATCAGATCATCTAAGCAGCTGCATTAGGTTACATGCAGAAGAGATGTAAACCCAGCACACAAATCCATAACACAGGCAAGTGACCCACGTTTGAGCCTCAATCCTACTCAAAGGTGATTCTTGCTTCCTATAGCACACTGTATGGCTCGAACTAGGCTCCTATTATACGGCACTATATGCGAGAATAAAGTAGTCAAGACACAATTTCCCGTTCTCCCCTAGCATTTGCAACTACTACGAACTTACACATTGTTTAGATCCAGACCCCATTATCTTGTGTCTGACCCTTTAACCATCTTAACCAACTAGGTAATAGCATACAACCAAATTTAAGATATGAAGTACAAGAGCTTAATCATCCGATCATATTACCGTATAGCCAATCTTTGAACAACATGTGGAGTGCACATGACAATTCTCGCTTCCTGCTTTCTTCAAGTGGAGTTTCCCTCAATAGTTGTTTAATCTCGTCCAAGGTTTTTAGCTGAAGAATGGACAAAAGGTACTCATTAATCGAACGAAATCTTACAGTGGCTAGAAAAGCAACATCTGCAAGTGGAATTACATATTTCCATGTTCTCAAATATACATACATTTTTCAGACGGGATTCCATGTAGCTGTCTGGCAACGGGAAGGGGTTATCTTTTGTCAGCCCTGATGATTCACCTCCGAACCAATTGGGAATCTGAATCAAGAAAGAAAAGTACAGAAAGCAGTCAGAACTGAGCTACTTGGACTATGATGGTTACTTGCATCATGCGGAAAATTACCTATGGATTCTAAATGAGACAGATTACCAACTCAAGTAATTGAGAATTATATACAGTGATACAGACACATAATGTGTTACCAGAAAGTTTGTGAAATGGTCAGGATCTATCCGTGTAGCTGTCTCAGCTTGAACATCAGAGACACCTGCTGGATGTGATAAAGAATCATGGGGATCAACCACTCCTAAGGCCAGCGGTTCATCCCACTTGTTGATGCTTGCTTCCACACCAGCTTCAGCCATGTGCGCTTCCAAATTAGAGTAAAACGTATTGTATGGTGCTACCTGATTAGAGTGTAAAGACTTGTTTAAATTTTGTATTGATTTATCTTCAAATGCAAGAGGAAGGGAATTGAAAGGAAAAGAAGACTTTATCGATAGTTCTCACTGTCAAACTAAAAATGTATGTTCTTGAATCGCATTCAAGTTCAGTAGGATAATAATATTGCTGTTAATATTACGGCTAAAATAATCAATACTAATTGATCGGAACTTACATGTAGCTTATGGTTATCACCAACCATGAGTGGCCGCTGGTTTACCCCAAGAAAGAACACACACTCTCGACAATTGGCAATGCATACTCTTCTTGCAGCTGTTATCACATGAACTCGCTCACAATGTTCAATCCTTACAGCCTGACAATACACAAAAAGAACACAAGTAGCCTTTAGCATTAAACATATTATTAAAAAAATGAGAGAATTTTTTATTCCAGCATACGCAAAGCTCTAACGCATCGGTTAGCATATTTAAAACAGCATTTCTTTTGCTCATTAAACTAAATGAAAATATTTTGACAGCCCTTCAATATCCAACCCACTCTATACCGGGGAGCAAAGTTAACAGATTTGCCTTCTTGGGTTGGTGGTTAGAAGTACAAAAGAAGCAATTGCACCTCAGGACTAAAGAAAGTAAGAACCCTGTAGATTGAATTACAACACGCAGCAATTCTTGAACCAACAGTTGGCCATTACCTTTCCCACAGCTCCAAGAACGATTGTAGAATCAGAGCATCCATACACCGTTGCATATCTCAATGGTGCTAGGATGTAAATAGAGGATTCATGACAATTTAGAACCTGCAACCAAACAACAGAGTCAAATTACCAGGGAACTGTTACATAATTTGACTATCGCATTCAGTTCCTTCAATTTTCCAGAAATAAGCGATGTAGCAAAATGGTACGTGGGATAAATAGTTTCATTGCAAAAACTCTATAATGAACTTGGATTATCACAAACGTTTTTTAGTGAAGACATGTGAAATGTTGAAGCCAAGTATGAACAAACAGCCACATGCATCAGTTCAGGAAACACACCAAAATGCAGCCCAGACACCTATGTTGCCATAATGTTCACCTAATTTGATGCATGTGACATGTAAGTTTCCGGTTCTTATAGATTAAAAGAGATAAATCAAAGCCTAATCGTTGAAGCTTTATGAAGCAAACAATTAGAAGTCTAAAGAACTTAACTATATAATTTTAGGCTCAAAACTCAGTAGAGCAAAAACACACATAGTATTTGGTGGCCCGAGAAAATTTTAAACCATAACAAGGCGAAGGGGGCAAATGAAAGATTCGGGTTTCAATTTTTACCTTCAGTGAGGAGCCTTTAAGTTCTGATGCCTGCTTCACACATGATGATTTGGAGACACCCTCGATGAAGCTTGTGCCTCTAGAACTTGGCGAGGTCTTAACAGAGTCATTGCAGGTATCAGTCATCGATATATCTTGATCAGATGCACTGGATGGACCATTCTCTTTTGCAGAAATTCTTTCAGTAAGGGTCTCCAACGCAGAAGAAATATTTTCAGTTATCCAAAAAAGGACTTCAGAAGCAGGGACAGGAACAGCGGGCATGTCAGGATCCGAATTGGCAAAGAACGGGGTAGCTTGACATAAAGAAACTCTTTCCGAACCCTGTTCACCAATCTGAATAAGAAATCCAAGGTGCTCAAGTCCCTCCATGGTCAAAACCTGGAACAATTAGGAACTGTGGGCTTAGTATCGATGCACTGATTAGTAGAAATACACGAGAATCAAACATAATTAACCAAAAGAAAGAACGAGATCTAACAGTTATGAAACAGAAGCAAAGAGAATGAAAAACACATGCTGGACTGTCTTATCGTATTATCTAGACAGTGGCTTTTCCACGAAATAATACACAGAAATCTATAATTAGACATAGAACTAGACTTCACAAAACATGGATTGGGGTAAAATGACAGACCAGGGAATCTTCGCTTTCGCCTTCTCCATCTCCTTCCACAGGATCCGCCAACAGAGAAAGAATGTTACCCATGTGCTTTTGTAGATAGGATAACTGATGAGCTTCTTCATCAGCATGTGATGGCATGAAACGACGGCTGTTGCTACGCACAAGCTGTAAGACAATGCAGCAATGAGTGGAAGTCAATGTGTAGAAACTAAAAAGTAAAAACCAAGGAGTAGTAGTACAGACAACAACCATGCAGACTCAAGCATATACATTGATGGTAAGGATATAGATCAAATTTCAGAATCAGAACTAGTTAAAAAAACCCAAGAAGTTAAGGAGGTTGTGATGGTTGTTCAAAATACTGAACACTGTTTGATATGTGTGAAGCCTTTGAGAGAATCAATATGCTTGATCAAGAAGATGGCCTTCAGTTGCAACTATACTTCTCAGAAGCCATCAACCAGCCATAGTAAGTAATGTAACATTTCTTCAACTAGGATAACATCCATTGGCCGCCACATATATTACTTTACTATAATTAAAATTCCAAGCACACTGATCCCATAATCAACTCAACTCTCCACTAACACTCATTCAAATGCAACGTAGGTAACACCAAAATTCAGCAATCATTCAGTCGATGCTCTTAAAATTCTCAACAATCGCCAGAAACGACCATTGAAATCAACACAGATGATAACTCACGCATTTCCACAAATCATTAAAAGCGCCCCCAAGTTGAAACCAAGTCTCAATTCACATAGTTATCGGCTTAAACAATCAACCAATTGCACAATCAACTGAACAGTGAACACAACCAAAACAAGAAAATTCACCTGAAGAGGAGAAAGAGCGGACAAGTAACCGTCAAAAGCCGAAGTAGAAGGCCAAACATCGGCAACAGCAGCGGAATCCTTATGCGTCCGAGGCAACAGCTTCTTATACGATTGTATATACAGAAACAGTATCAGATCACGCAAATCCGCCCTACCGAATCAATCTCGCCGGAACCAGCCTTAACCAGCGGGTCGGACTCGGAGTGAAGCACAGATGCCAGGGTATCGAGCACGAGCCTAGCGTGGTCGGTCGAGATCTGCAGCGCATCGGCAAGGCCCGCCACATCGACGCGCGGCTTCGAACTAAGCTTCTGCCGAAGTTGACCTAGGGTCTGCATCGGGTCCTGGAAGATTAGCTTCGGGATTGGGAGGAGACCGTGCTCAAACGGCTCCCGGCGAGGGTGGATTTGGGAGGCGGGGCTGGGCGTGGGTGGATTCGGGTCGCTCGTCGACGTCGCCGGTGGCTCAGCGGCGTCCGCCATGGCAATATGTGGGAGAATTTGGAAGGATTTTGGGATCGTTTGTTTCCTGTTCTGGTAGATCTTTCGTGAAGAAGAGACGATTGAATTGAAAATGCGAGTTTGTGTGTTTGTGTGAGAGAGCCAGAGAAGGGAGAGTGAGGAGGGGGGATTGGGATCCGGTACGGGCAGGAGTACTGAGTTGGGATGACGTGGCGGAGAATCGTGGAACAGTTGGCCAATCAGATGGGGCCATGTGTTCACGGTGTCACTGAAAGTGGGATCACTTGTTGGGAATCAGAGGTTTAGATGGTGCCAGGTGGCACGAGAATGATGACTCTTCTTCTCCATGTGTTCAAAGCTTTGCAGATGGAAACATAAGTGAAAACTACGATCGAGGTAACTAATTTCAGTTACTGTTTAACTGCATGTAAATTAGTTTCTACGACAGTTCTGGAATGAGTATCGAGTAAATTCGCTATTCATCGGTGTGCACTTAAAATCCGTTTTTGGTTGAGCACTCCCAAGAGCTTCCGCCTGTGTTGATATTTGATTTTCCCCTCTACTTGAAGAAATGAGATGGCGGTTTTTGGAGTTACACTGAAGTTGGACCTTTCGGAACCCGGCTTGTTAGGTGAATCCAGTCTTGTGATTGCTACTCTGATTTCAGCTCTTGTGATTCAGCATTCTCTGAGGTTCATTTAATGTTGCGACAACAACATATTTGAATTATAATTCATTATTTTACGGAACTCGTTAATTTAAAACATTGTATCATTTTTGGTACTTTAGAATAAAATTAGAATGATGTATTATTAACATGAGGAAAGTCCAATGCTAAGTATGGACAATTGATAAAAAGCCCATTTATATGACACCGTCAAATTACATTTTCGAATTCTTTATTTTCTGTACTTAATTATCTGTCCAATTTCGAAACTGAATTCCTCTTTCCTTCCAAATCCAACTCCATTAGGAACCTGAAATCCCTTTTGAATGGAAGGAAGAATTCAATTTCAATAATAAAATTCCATTGGTTTTATCAATTCCCAAGCAATCCATTTCCATGCAGAAAACGACCAGTTACATTCTTTCTCTATATACAACTTTACAAAAACATGACAAGGGATCGAAATTGGTTTTTAGACGTAAAGGTTCAACTTTCTTCCCCACTATGATCATATTTTCGACCTAGCTAAGCTAGCTACATACATATAGAACACTACCATTGTAATTAGTAATCAAAATGAAAGTGTTACATAAGTGGAACAAGATTATAATATGTTGATCATCATCATCATCAATCTTGTCTAGGACGGGACAACCAAAGGGAGCTAAGAGCTCGAAGTCGATGAAAGTACTCAGCGATGGCTAGAAAGCACCTAGCCGCTTGTCTCGTCGTCAATATTTGATGCAGTCGGTGTAGAGTTTCGTGCCTCAGGTGGTCTGCCTGCATTTTTACAATTTAGTACCATACTACCGTCACCATAAAAATTATGAATCCCGATAAAAATGGTATCAGAGTCTTTGACCAACACAAGTTTAAAGTTTTGAATCCCAGTAACCACTAATATGTGTATAAAGGCTTATTGAAGTCTCTGTAGCCCTCATTCTGTTGCATAAGTCTTATCGAAGCTGTGTAAACCTTAGCTCTTCTGAGAGCTTCCGTTTGAGAGAGCGTGATAATAAACAATATGAGATACATTCAAAACCCTCTCCCAACAATTCAAGCTATTGGAATGCAACGGTTGGCGACAGATTTAACCTACACCTAATTCATTAGACCAGACCAACCCCAAATTCCATACATACACAAAAGACCCCATTAATAAGGCGGCTGAAGATCATTGCTGCAAAAGGTTTGAACTTTGAACAGTCAAAACTCAAAACAGAACACAAAGTCATAAACCCTTTGTCTTCAAGTCAAACGGTTACGACCCGCCTGACATCACAAACCCTAAAACATGGGCCGCCCCTCACACTTCCCTATGTTCACAAATTCCGGACCACCCCCGCCACGTCAGACACTAGTAATTCAACTTTCTTTGAAGGGGTAATTTGGTCAATCTCTATTCTCCCCATCTAGGGCATATGGGAAAGCCAAATGGAAGATAGCAATAAATGCAACCGATAAATCTTTCTCCCTAAATTCCCCTTACTCAATGTAAAGTCCCTTTCATTGCCCTAAATTTATTCTGTGACAACTACTTGACGGGAAAGATCATAGATCGTGATATATTTAAGAAATGACATGGAAATGTACGTACCTGTCGGACGAAGGACTCGAAAGTGGAGAGCTTGTTGATGGCCATGGCCATCTGACCCATGTAGTTAGTAATGTTGGGTTCGCAGCTGCTGAGGGAGTCGGAAGCTATGGTCTCGGAGAGCGAATGGTTAAGGCCATCGATGCTAGGGAGAGAGCCTCCTCGGCATCATGAGTCGACTGCTGCATTCCGCAGATCCCCATGATTTGCTGCTCTGTTAGCGGCTCTGTCTGGTTCGCTACTATCTGCATGCATTGTACGTTATGGAGTGAAAGTAAGGGTGAAAACTATGTGTTGTTCGAAAGAGGAAGGAGGAAAATGAGCTTTATGAGATTGAAGACCTAACTCTACCTTATAATGGTAAACTCAACCTTTAATTCTCTTCCTAAATCTACCTCATTTAATGAACGCCTTGGGAAATGTAAGGCGTGTTACAAAATCGTCTTAAATTTTTAATCCAGTGGTCCTATTAGGCTATTGTTATATATGAAATGTGTTACATAGTAGTCATAATGACATTATCAGTGTACTTTTCCAACCATTTTGCACGTCACCACCATTGGCATGTAATCAAAAACATAATTTATAAAACTAATTCAAATATAAGTTAAATCAATCTAACTCTCCAAGTTTAGTTCTGAACCAAAACTTACGAGTTAGATGTGTTTAGATTTAGATTTGAATCAGATTGTTGAATTTAAAATTATATTGTTGATGATATGTCAACGGTGATGTAGATAAATGGTTTAAAAAGTACATGGATGATGTCATTATGACTAATCTGTAACATGTTTCATAGTAATAAAACCACTCTATAACAAATTAGACTTTTAAGACGAGTTTGTAACATGTCCTATAAGTTTGGAACGATTTAAGTATTTGACCCTTCATATGCATATAGCGTGTTCATGAAAATTACATAGCGCGATAGAAGATGCTATCTATTCATCGAATAATCCTAACTAATTTTCGTGACCAAAGACTCCTTAGAAAAAGATTAGAACCCCTGATCACTAAAAGTAACGAAATTTTGTGACAGAGACTTGGAATGCAAACCTTGATGAGTTGGGAAGGGCGGAAGCCGCCGATCCACATGAAGCAACGCTCGGCGGGGGACTTCCACATGCCGGAGACCAAATGGAAGACGTCGGCCTTTGCCACCATCCCCTTTAGGTTCAACACGACGTCGTAGTGTGCCAAGCAGTTGTCAACGTACATCCTCAGATCGTTCTCCGGCAAGTGCTCATCCACCGCCGCCCTCAGCTCACACGTCAGCCGGTGGTGCTCCTCCAGCCACCTCCCATACTCCATGTCGAACATCGCCGCATCTAATTTCATATATATTAATTCAACTCAAACAAAAGGAAAAACCTAAATGTTAAAAAAAAATAATTTTGTGTAGTGTTTTGGAAATAATTAGTTTACCAGTGCTGATATTGCTGACGATGGGAAGATTTTGGTCTCCACCCAAAAACATGCCCTAAAAAACAAAAGAGTAAAATCTCATAAAGATTATGGTTGAATTATTACTATACATGCTTGTAATTTAGTACAGTTAATGTAAAAATTAAAAAATAATGAGTGCATTCATTCGAGGCATTCTAAAATTCTTCAGAAAATCCTTCTACTAATTCAGTCTATTTGCACTTAATGTGTGCCCGAACGAACCGATAAATGTATGTAAAAGCGATAATGATTAATTACCTGAGATCGAGCTCTATGCAGCTCTTGCTCAAGCTGGGAGAGCTTGATTCTACTTGACTCTAGCTGTTGAACATAAGCCTGTACACATTATGAAGTTTTTTTTCATACGAATGAGTAAATTTTCATTTCATCAAATGGTTATGTTAGGCAATAAACTAAGAAGGATAGACAAGAAATAAGAAAATGTTTATTTAAATGTTTTGTAAGATTTTAAGAAATATTGAAAATTAGGAACCTTTTTGCGGAGCCTGCTCTTCCTGGCTGCTTCTCTATTCTGAGCAAGTCGTCTCAATGTCTGGTGTTAATTAGCACAAAAAACGAAACAACATTGATCCATCGATAGAGACAACACAACAAACGTTAATTCAATGATTACTATTCAAAGCTGTAGTGGTACCTTAGGGTCCGGCGCCGCCTTGGGACCTCGCTGCTCTGAATTTGACGCACCAGTACTCATCAATGTAGCTTTACGATTTGCCCCTTCCCGCTGCCGTACATAACCATTATGATCAATTGGTTCATAGCAGATATATTAACAATGTTAAAAAGAAGAATGCATCACCGGATAACTTACCTTGATCGATTTAGGTGCAGATTGGGAAGTAGAAGCCGGAGCAGCGTCGTCGGCCGGGTTCATGGCGGTTGGCACACCAACTCCTAGATGAGGTGGTGAGGCGGCAGCAGCAGCAGTACTAGTACCATTATTATTATTGATCATCTACCAAATCCCCCCAAAGGGAAAAAGCAACGAATCAATACTAATTAAGTTGTAATTAAACTGGTATTGTTGATTAATTAATACTAATTAAGCTGTAACTAATTAATTATGAACAAGCTAAGTACCTTGGTGTTCATAGGGTGCGAAGGGAAGATGTTGAGCGTTGGAGGCGGCCTGCTGCTGTTGCTGTTAATCATGATTCCTTCTTCTGCATCGTAATTATGATCTGTTATGAAGAAAAAATACTGGTGGGACCCACTGAGACTGGAAAATGGATCACGCGAATTGAGAGTTTGTTGGTGGTACAGACTACAGATTCTACAGACTGCAGAAAATCTGTTTGGTACGGGCGCTGGGGATTGTTAATTTGCAGGATCTGGAAACAAACGAAACGATAGAGAGAGAGAGGGAGAGAAGGATCGTACGTGGAGGAGGAGGATCTGGTCCATCAAGATACATGAAGAGAGCTTGATCAAGTTCTTCTGGCAAATCATACGCTCCTCCTCCTGATCCGTCGACTAATTTGCAGTAGTTAGGAAACTGATCCTGCTGATGAAGATGATGATGATAATTCTGGTGCTGCTGATCTTCCATAATATTGTTTGTTGCTGCCATGATGATGATCAACTTCGGAAGCAGCAGTGTCGATGAAGCTAGGGTTTATCAAGAGAAGAAGACGGCCGATGAACTTCAACATCATCAGATGGAATCGATCTAATCAAGAGCAGAAACCGTCTCTCGATCTATGACTCCATCGTTTGATTTGATTTTCGTCTTGACGAATCATTAGCTTGGACTGGCTGATTATGAGATATTCTTCGTGTATCTGGGCTTGGTTGGGACTATTTGAATTGGTTGGAAGCTGAGAGAGAGAGCTGCACTGTTATCCTTCAGATATCTTCTGCTGCTTGCAGGTCTAGAGAGAGAAACTGATCTTATTGCAGAATTACAGAGACGACGAGAGAGAGAGAGAGAGTCTGGAGGAGCAGATATGGAAGGAAGACTGTGAGAAAGGAAAGAAGAAAGAAGAAACCGCTTCATGACTTTTATTTTTTCTTCATTTTGTTTTTACTAGTCTACTGCGCTCACCTGCCCACTGAACTGCCCGAAATACCCTCACGGTTTCCCCTTATTTTCACTTCCCACCCTGCCTTTAATAAAAGTTACTGTTGACATTTTCGTTTTCATGCAAAGATGATGGATATGTTTAAAATTTTACATGGCACTATGTTTTTCACAAAATCACTGAAGTACAAACTAACGGTGGTAAAATAAGGGATGTTTGGTATTTGTGATTTAAAATACATGGATTTTTCAAAATTAGTGTATTTAAAATGTAGGTTTTCAAATTGGTGGTTTTCATAAATAAGTATGTTTGGTATTTGTGTTTTAAATTCATAAATTGAAAGTTATATTGTCTATTTTTTCCCAATTATTTATGAATATCAATTTCACCTAAAAAACATAATAAGGGCATATGATAGAATAAAAGATAAAGAATTGAGGATTTCCCACAATCTCACCTAAAAGGTGAGATTCTAGGGGCCGTTTGTTCCCTAGAATTGGGGTGGGTGAATTGCCTAGAATTGAGCCCCAATTTTATGGGTTGGAGATTTGAGTGAAATGTATTGTTTGTTTTGCACAAAAAGGAGGAGAATTGGCTAGAATTGAATTCTCAAGGTGGGCCCTCCAGAGAATTCGGACCCTCTCCGAATTCATCACTGTTAAGGAGGGAATGTGCAGATTCTAGGGTGAATTGATGGTGATTTGGCAAAAATAACCTTTTTTTTAAGGGGGAGATGGGGAATAAGTTAGGGTAATTTGGTCTTTGTCAAATTACTTAATTTTTTTGATTTAATATTTTTTATTTCTTTGAATCAAAGAATCTTCCTAATTCACTCATCCAAACGGTCTATTTTCGAAATAGACAAGAATCCCCAATTCTCTAGCTATTCTAATTCTCTAGCTATTTTAATTCTCTCCGATTCAATTCTTGGCAACAAACGACCCCCTAAATCCATGTATTTGACCTTCTTTTGGGAATTACAATACATGGATTTTAGATAGAAAATTAACAAAAGAACATGGCATTCACCACAATACGTGTATTCTCCAAAATCACCTTTCCAAATCACAAATACCAAACATCCCCTAAGTTTAATTTAGGACCGTACGGTCTCTAATAAATACAAAAAACGGTCTCACCGCATTTTCTTGTAGTGTTTTTGTTAAGAACCGTTGCATCACAAAATCACTGACATCGATCGAGTCAACCCAACAAATCTGCAAGTAACCGATACAATACCTTTAGTAACCAATCGAGTCGTCGCCTTTTTTAATTAATTAATATTCCGTTGTTAATAGTGGATTAACAATGAACTAATTAATAATGAAAATTGGCATATCTAATCCTTATTGCTTGTACCCTTAATTCGGGACATTATTGTAATGAATATTGGGAGATATTAATTCCACCTACCTCATGCTCACTTACCTCTTTGTTGGATTGTTCTTTTCCGAGTTTCTCCTAATTTTGGTGTTTCTTCTAATTCTGATGTTGATACATTCGTTGTCTTTCAGCGACAAATAACAAACTAAATTTTGTCAAAATTATAAAATTAGTAACTGGCCTATTTTCTTTCCAGACCCACGACTTCAAATCCCTTACATATACATTCCTTGTCTTTCAACGACAAGATAACACACTAAACTTTGCCGAAATTATAAAATTGGTAACTGACTTGTTTCTTTCCAGACTCATGATTACATATCCCTTATAATTAAACACGTGGAATTGTTGTTTCCCTCACAAACAGTTTTTCCCATTTCACTACTGAATTCAATTGCAGTGTTATCTATTTTGGGAAAAAAACAAGACTTTCAATTCAAAGAATTGTCAACTTTCATATAATTGAATTTCAAATGAAATAAACAAGTATCGCGATATTCTAATGCAATGACAGAAAGGCACACCTATACACGATTCGATGCTCAGTTAACATAACCGCTCATTCTGCAGCACGCCTGACTCTTTGATATCTCGCAGATATGTTGTATGTGGTTCTTATTGTAACAATTTTTTAATAATTAAACATTAGCAATTAAGTTAATAAGAACATAATCTAAGAGGTTTGAAACATAAAAGGGACAGAACAACCGACGTGCCAGGTTCAATGGATGTACAACAGCACCACGTATCAGTTTCTTAATCTCTCTCTGATTCCATTAATTAATCGTAATAGAATCCATGTTGCTAATGCTCGCCCCATTTTTCCAGTCAATTTCTTATTTTTTTTGTTTGACTTTTGGGAATTGATTAATTGGATGCTTCATTTGGTCAACTATAGGTTCCATCTCTCATTGCTTACTAATGAGAAAACGGTGCCGTTTTTTGGTTGGATCGGGTCGAGAACTGATAGGTTCTAGACCCAAAAGGACTGTCGATTGGTTCAGCGACAGTTCAACCCAAACTGCTTAATTAACTATCTCGGGTCTGCTCACTAGTTTGACTGGCAACTATCGAAGTTAACTTGCTTAGGAGACTAGGCTCGTCTGAGCGGTCATCTCAATTCTCAGCTCGTGTGTATGCCATTGTCACCTCGGGGTTAGGGCATAATCGGCTCGTCCCTTACCCCTGCAACCAACCCCCTCCTAGCTAAGCCTCGGTGTCTACGACTCAGATGACACCTCCTGAAAGTCACCAACTCGAGGCTTCCACGTGGAATGCAGACTCGTGATTCAAGGAGACTACAAATAGCGATATCACTTCAACATTTGAGATACAACACCTATCAGATCATCATACGCATAGACTATACGCTTAAATACATATCAATCTACATTTTATTATTATGCATGAAATATTTTATTATGAAAAGTTTAAAGTTGACTTTTTTTGGCAATGATTCGGGTAGTAGTTTAACAACATATCATGCCAAGCTTATATATGTTTTGATGCCTTCCATGGACATCTTGATTAATATATTAATTAGGTTTCTTAATTATTTTTATTAATTTGACTTAGAAACAAGCAAAGGGACACCTAACAAAGGCAAGAACATCCCATTTTTTTTAATTAGTTGAACATTAGTCCTTTTAATTTGATTTATTTAAAATCCTCAAACAATATTAAAAAAATATTTAAATATTAAGAAAAGACATCATAATTTTGTCACGGGACATTGCACATACATTGAAAAATATGATCTTATAACACTATAAATGTATGGTGTACAATGTACATGTGTTCTTACAATACAGTTTGAATGACCTAATTAGTAATTACTAATATTTTGATGATTTAAAGTGCTATGAACTGGAAATTGAGGGGGGGATTGTAGTTAGGCGGTCTTGGGCCTGACATTTGGGCCCATGGATAAAACCATTTCCCCTGTCTAGTCATTTACTAAATCCCACAGGCCCGCGTATAATCCTAATCCTCATTTACAACGACGTCACTGGCTCCAAAACGGCGTCGTAGCAGCACTGTTCAGCACTCAGCACTCAGCACTAGTAAAGCCGGAGCGCAGCTACTGAAGAGTGGAGAGTTCTCTGCGCTTTTCCGCTTCAGCTCCGAGTAAATTTGCTGATCGTCTTCCCGGAATCATATGATACATACATGTCCTTCCGCCAGTTTTAAAGCTCTGTAAGTTGAATTCCAGTTTCTGTATACGATGATTGCTTCCCACAGTTTGCTGATTTCGTGTTATTTGAACGTTAGGAGGCTTGGTGCTTTGCTGGGGAGAAGTTCTAGGGTTGTTAGTTTGAATCGTCCTTGGAGGTGTTCGTTTACGTCGATTGGAATGGAGGTTGATAAATGGGGTTACTGATCAGAGAGGAGCATTGATTGTTCTGGAAGGGTTGGATAGGAGTGGGAAGACTTCACAGTCTGCTAGATTGGTTTCTTATTTGGAGGGAACTGGACATTCTGCGGAACTGTGGCGATTTCCTGACAGGACTACTAGTGTTGGGCAGATGATTTCGGCTTATCTTTTGAACGAATCGCAGCTTGATGATCGCACCATTCATCTCCTGTTCAGTGCCAATCGATGGGAGAAACGGTACTGGCTTCTTTTGTAATGTACAACTCGAGTTATTGCCTATTGGGATGTAACTGTTCTTCACATCGCAACCTATTACTTTACAGTTACATTGATGGTTAAATTAACCTTCGACGTACATTGATTTTAAAATCTTAATGCTGTTGAAAATTTTTGGTTGGTATAACCACCAGATGATATTGTCTTCTGTTTGATGCAAATGATATTTTGCTGATATTCTGTTATGAAGAAGAATTTTTTCTCATCTAAGCCATTGCTCAGGTCGTTAATGGAGTCTAAATTGAGGAGTGGAACTACTCTGATTGTAGACCGTTACTCGTATTCTGGTGTAGCATTCTCGTCAGCAAAAGGACTTGATCTTGAATGGTGTAAGGTAATTTCATAATTGAGTTGACATGCTCAGAAATTTGAACCTTATTGGCACACCTTGGACATTATTATTAGTGAACAAGCTAATCTTTTGCAGGCTCCTGAGTTTGGGTTGCCCGCTCCAGATTTGGTCTTGTACCTTGACATACCACCAGAGGTAATTACTCTTTCCCTGAAGTGAAATGAAAGCATGTGTCATATAGGCATTTTAATCTAGTGTATACAAACTTCACCTTTTGACATGAGTCATTTCACTTGATATGTAATGTGGTCTATTCATTCGGAAATGCAAACATTTGCAATCATCAGAAAGCTGCAGAGAGAGGAGGCTACGGAGGGGAAAGATACGAGCAACTTGAATTCCAAAAGAAGGTCGCTGAATGTTATCATGCCCTCCATGATTCTTCCTGGAAGGTAACTTCTGGTTAAAACTTCGAACCATATTGTATAACCTTGCTACCTGACTATAGCTTAGTAGTCTTACAGCTGTTTAATGGCGATTGTATTGTTCTAATCAATTCATGTATTGCGTGATTTATCATAGATGATCAACGCTTGCCAGCCAATTGAGGACATTGAGAAACAGCTACAGAGCATTGTGCTCGACAATGTCGTTGCATGCAAAAGAGGGAGACCTATTTCCCACCTCTGGTCAAGATAGATGGAGCGAAACCTTGTAACTGGGCAAATCGTGTAACCTTGGCATTATAGAAGTTGCCATTTCGATGTGTAAATTTGTGATCCTTTTTTTTTGTTAGTACTGAATGTTTGCTTCCTGGAGAAATTTTATGTCCAGCTGTATCTGCTCTGAATTTTATTTAACAAAGCTGTATCTTTGAGAAAGAGGTGATGTGATCCGAGTTCGGCATCTTTTATGAAATGATAGTTGAAACATGATAGCCTTCTTGTTCTGTCATTGTTGTTTGTTGAAGGTACATGAATCATTCAAACTTAGGAAAAACTTAACTAGATTTAACACTGAAATAAATTATCAAAGAAACAATAAGTCTTGATGTTTGTGTTTTGTTTGATCATAGCAGGCTATCAGCTCTGGATGGAAGCCTCCTGAAGTAATTGTTTGGGACAGAAGGCAACTTGCTGCGGAACTTTGGATGTCGCAGCCAAAACAAACCTGCAACCAAAGCAACTATTTTGAACGGGGTTATGTAGAGCGCCACAGCAGTAACGAAGCAGAACATCACGAAGAGACTAGTGGCTCGAGGATCCCTCCAGCTCAGCAGAGCGTGGAACCTCTCCCCTTGTGTTGCTATATCTCCAACCACCGTCTGGATCCTCCCGGCAACGCTCCTCAGCCTGTCGTACCTCATCCTCACCACATCTTGCGCCTTCGAGGTAGGGAAAGTGTCGAACTCTTCATCTAGCTCATCCGGATTAACCCCCTCTGCCCATGACAGCTTCGTGTCCATGTGAGGAGGGTGCCTTGGTCGGTACCGGAAGTTCCAAACTCCGATCAAGAACATGTACAAGAACATGGTGGGGAGAATGAGCTCGGGGTAGCATATCAGGATGAAGAACAGCACATGAACCAAGACTGTGGTGACAGGGTTCTTCCATTTACAGACTTCACCGAGCCATTTGCTGATTGATATGATGCCAGAGAAGAGGGAGACGATTCGAAAGAAGTTTGCTTTGCTTCTCCTCATGCTCCACATGTGTGAATCCACATCGAGCATATACTCCACCACCTCTTTCCTAAGCGGTGGCTCGGCTCTCCCTAGCCTAGTTGCCACAATCCTCATAGCTTGGTATCTCAAGCTGTCGAGCTGGTTCACCGTGAAAGGATGCAGGTAGTGCATCTTTGGAAGCAAAGGATGGCCATAAAGATATATCATATGAGCTAAAGATAGGCAGGTGAATCGAACTGCAAGCTGGAGCTCTCCTGTCTTCTTCAGCCCAGATGGTTGCAGAACAAGGAGAGGGTAGGAGTTTGTGTAGATGCGATCTGTTTCGAGAGTTGATAGCCGGATCCTCACCTTTCCAATTTTAGAGTCGTTCTTACTTCCGCTATCACTCCCTCCCAAATGGCAGTTGTCGAACACTCCGAGGGTGATCACAGTGCAAGGATCGTAAACCTCCCAGGTATATTGCTCATTCCACTTCGGATTAAAGTTATCAACAATAGTTCTGGTTCTTACCCACTTGAGACCATACTTGGCTACACAGTATGCATCTGTTGATGCTCTTCCGTCGTTTTTCTTCATCGGCTGAAGCCCTTGGGCACTCAGGATCCCAACTTCCAGTAGCCCGATCGGCTGTTTCCAGAGCTGCCTAGAAGTTGGCCGCTGGTCGCTTATGTACATAGTTGATTCATCGAGCACATGGTATCCTCCTTCCAGGCAAACTCTCAAATGTATCCTGCTCGAGAACTTGTGTTCGTGCCTCTTGTCAGCCTCCAGGACTCCAAACCCAAACTTCTCCATGTTGAACCACTTGGAATGAATCGAACGATGGTGATCGAGCCGCCTTTCGAAAATGTGGAGTGGAAGAACAATCCTCCCTACAATTTCATCTTTAGAAGGGGCTACTCTGTTCTCCAGTGTCAACACCAGCTGTTCTTCAAATGGCTCAGCTGCTACAAATATCAGATCTTCGTTCCATACCGGGTTCGGGGTCTTGGTTGGGCACAGCTTCGTCTTCAGCACCTGATGCCCAACTTGAGCTTTCACAAACACCTGTGGCTGCTGTGTCTTGTCATGCGGCTCCACATCCTGTGCTTCGATGACATTAACTCTGATGTACCAAAGTTTTGGTGAGACATAAACCTTTGATCTCACACTGAACACACCTTCTCCGTGGACCGATGCAGCATCAGAATGCCAGGAATCTGGAAAAGCTTCATCAGCTTGTGTTCCCATCCAAACAGCTAGCATCACCTCTCCTTTCACCTTAGTCTCTCCCCTGCGATCCTCTAACCGATACCATTGAGGAGCCAACGGGCTGTCTGGAGGGACTCGGGTGGGAACTTCATGCAAATCGAAGATCACTTTCCCTACATAATCATCTCTCCCCACCATCTCCCTGTCTCTGATATACACTTCAAGGACTGAAGACTGAAGCTTTTCTTTGGAGAAAGCGAAAACTTGGTTCCATTCCGGATTGGTTTTCTTCTCAAAGTGCTGAGTTTTCCCTTTATAGTTCCCCAGCTTGACTTCCACATAAGGGTCACAGCTTCCGGACATAGGGTTCGGAGGAAGGTCTCGAGCTTTCACGACCCGGACATAGAGGTAAAACATCTGCTCCACCAGATCATACGTGCTTGTGGCTCTTTCGCTGCTGATCCATCCTCCTCCACCGCGTGAACCTCCATGGGGCCATCGTTCTCCAAGCTGCGGCTTGGTGTCCTTCAGATTGAAGTCCTCCTTTTGAGCATCGGACGCTCCTGGTTTCATTGGTAAACTATACTTTTTATCTCTTCCTTTAACTGGTTGCTTCTTTCATGCACGTTTCAGCAGACCATGAAAACAGCTAATGAGTGATGCTTGGAAGGTGATTGGAGAGTGATGAGAAATGGAAAGCCAACAAAAATGCCTACTGAAACCAGGTACCTCTGCTTATAAGCTGATTAGGAACAATGGTTAAGCATCTTCCATCTGTATAGTCTAAGGCATATTAGGAACAATGGTTAAGCATCTTCCAGTCCCACTACTAGCTGCATAACCCCTTTTTGGTTAGATCGAATACCAAAGGAATCTCAGAATTTCTTTTAAAAGAAAAAGTTGGAAGAAAAGAATGATCATGGTTAAAAAATTAGTCAGAAATGGGGAACAAATGCCTACTGCAGCATTGTTCTGTACGCAAAAGTTGTAATTAGGAAAGACACAGATAGTAATTATGCTTTCTGGTTCATCACTCAAGAATGTTACATAGGATACCAAGTCAAAAATAACAGTAAACCATGAACTTCAGACTACTTCTCCTTTCACTGTGGTGAAATACATTGTTACAAAGTTCCCTCTTTTCAGATTCCTTGCTCCTCGTTTTGCTTTGCCATGGACATGGATGCATTTGCAAAGCTCAATATAGAAAAGAGAGAAGCTTTTGCTTTTGAATGTCTGTAGAACAGTTTTCTACTTTTCTGGGTTTAGTCAGTAGTGAGCTTGAAGAAAGCTTAAGGCATATATCAGCATCAGAAAGCCTTAAGCCTTAAAGAGGGTTTTTTTTCCGATATGAAATTTCTTATAAAGAAGCTTTAGCTAATATTCTCTACTTCATCTTTATTCTGCTTTAATTTTACACAAGGCTTGTGATTTGTGAATGGTGTGTCAAAGGTTACTTTTCTGTGTTCTGAACTTTCACAGATTTGCATAACAGATAGCAGAAGATTTTGAGGTTCTGCACTTTCTAAATGGTTTCAGTTTTCATGAATGCTTATGCAGGGCTTAACTTAACTAGCTTTTCCAGTTTATATGGGCCGTGAAAGAATTATATGCAAACGGCAGAAAGACCCATGGGCCCTAGCTTACAAGCCCAACAAGGTATCTAATCCAATTTTGCCATATTTTGGGCCGAGCATAACTTTATTTCTCTAATATGGGCCTTGGAGCAACTATTGCACATGTCAAACCCAGCCATTAATAGGGTTGTTGATGAACCAAGCCGCTAACGAGCCGTTCGGTGACCGGTCGGAGAAAAACTCGTTCTGAACTCAGTTCCACCTTTAACGAGCTGGCTCACGAGACAGATCAATTACAAATGTGCCAAGCTCGAGCTCATGCCAGCTCAGCTCGTTAGCTCAATCGATGAAGCTCACAACCTAGCTCGCTAAGGCTCATCAAAAGGCTCGTGGAGTAGCTTGATTCCACAATTCGCGAGATGGCTCATTTATGAAGCAGCTCGCGAGCTGGCTCGATATTGGCTCTTTTTATTAAAATATGTCTTGCAAGTACATCGAACGAGCTCGAGCTCGAAACCTTGCAAATGAACTCGAGCCGATATCGAGCCAGCTCGCGAATCGCAAGAAGGAAAGGAAACAAGTTTTGTGTTGTGGCACGCCAACTTTGTCTTGCTATATATATAGAAAAAGATTCCTTTGGGCGCCTCAATTATTGACCTCTCTAAATTCAAATAAGACGCGTCAGACATTTGTTCATCATGTAAAAGCAGGCTGGAGAAGTAGTACTATTTTGTAATTTGTAACCCCACAGCTACCTGCCTTTTGTTTGCTTTACTACTACTAGTTTGCTTTAGTACTAAGTACTACTAGTACTTTTAAGTTTCACTTTATTTACTCACGTGATAAAAACTAGTACACACCATGGTTTTACAAAATCGGATCCGTGATCGAGTTGGTGAGGTCAAGAGTTCAGGGTTGAATGGTTTAACCGTGGTTGTAACGTTGGTATGTTGAAACTGAACCGTTTTAATTATTAAATAAATAGGTGGTGTGTAATCATATTTTTTTAATCTTACCTTATTTATAAACTCGGAAAGGACTCGATTAAGTCTTGGTTTGAGTCGAGCTTGAGTTAAATCGGCGTCATTTGTGCTTTAATTGTCTGACCGGGTTTCTTCTTGCGATCAAACCGACCAATTATCATGATTGAACCTAGATAGGCTACCAATTTGATTGGTGACCTGAAAACTGAGTGCCGGTATCGGGCAGATGGTCGGCTCAGGGTCGAACGGGCCGATTCGTCGAATCGTCCGACCCAGCTCTAACAACCATGGTAGTTCTTCCTTGCAAAATACTTCTAAATATTCAATTTTCCCATAATCAAAGCTTGGTTAATAATACTAATACAAGCATTATCTTTATTCATCATTAAAAACCACTTAAATCATCGGTTGAACCGATCGAACCGGTCTAACCGATCAACCCAGCTCTTCACTTGCAGCTCTGAAGCGGGTTCCCACACAAGCACCGATTATGGAAAAACGCCGTGGAATCAAATCGCTGCAACTTCCCGCCGGCCGGAATCTCCCCACACAGCCGATTATAGCTCACGTTGAAAAACTGCAGGTCCAGATTCGCCAATCCCGCCGGTATCTTCCCGTAGATCTTGTTATGATTCAAATCCAAACTCGTCATGTTCGGAGGAAACGCCGCCACTTTCCCCAAATCGAACTCGAACAAATTTCTCGATAGATCCACAGACCACGTGCTCTTGTCACCGCCGAACAAAATCGAAGCGTCGCCTTCCAATCGGTTCCTCGACAGATCGATTCCGGAATCAGTGTTGTAATTCGCCATCGACGCCGGGATCGGGCCGGAGAGCTGGTTGTGCGAGAGGTACAGCGACGGCGACTTGGGGAATTTTCCGAACGAGTCCGGGATCCGGCCGGTGAGTTTGTTCCGGTCAAGATGCAGAGCTTCGAGATTGGGTAACCGAGCGAGTTCACTCGGGATTGACCCGGTCAGCGAGTTGAACGAGAGGTCGATGAAGGTTAGGGATTTCATCTGGCCGAGCCAACCGGGAACTGAACCGGTTAGGTTGAGGTGGTCGAGCCGGAGGAAATTGAGGCGGTTAAGTTTGGCGATTGCGGGCTGGATTGGTCCGGTGACGTTTGTGAGCTTACGGAAGGTGAGATGTTCGAGGAAAGGGAGGTCGCCGATTGACGGCGGGAGCTGGCCGGAGAGCCCGCCGGCGAATATGGTGAGGGAAATGATGCGGTTAGTAGTTCGATCGCATTCGACTTGGTACCAGCTGGTGCAGCAATCGGAGTCGTGAGTCCATGAGGCTAAGAGGTAAGGGTTTCCGAAGCTTTGCTTGATTTTGAAGAGGGCTGATTTGTCGTGTGGGTTGCAGCGTTCGGTTTTGGAGAAGGTGATCGGAAGTAGTACGGCGCCGGCGAGGAAGATGCCGTACAAGGAAGTGAGCCTGATTCCTCTCATTGTTTTCGAATTGGTTGATGAAGGAATTGGTTATTGTTTGTATTTTTGTATCACTATTTATAGGCTTTAATTGGTAACCAAATCGGTTATCCCACCCAAAATTCTGCGGATCTGAGCGAGTAAAGTTGACAGGTACGGGAAAACTCGATACTCGGTTTGAGCGGATTGCGGAAATGAAATCATTCATGTGTGTTTAACGAACCAGACCAATTTCTCATTCAGACAATCACTTCTTCGCTCCAACTCACCAATTGAGTAGTCTGCTGTTCCCTTTCGAAATCTTAATACTCTGGAAATCATAGCTCCATCCAGAAAATATCTTCGCAATCAAAGAAAGATTTGGAGTTCATTCGATGGGTAACAGGTTTAACCCAATATCCATTCTGGGGCGGGATAATATAAATTTTGTACATGCTTAGTTTAACAGGACGGGTACGAATAACACTCGTTTATTAAATTGGTAGAGAGTAAATAGGTGATATTTGCACTAGTGGGTACCATTCCCAAACCCAATTATTTATAAAAATTTAGGGAGAGAAATCGATCGAATTTGCTCTCTCGTGCTTTCACCTTCTTGTGTGTTTCCAAGCCTAAAATCTCTAAGCACCGAAACCAGATTTGATGACGAGACATCTCATAGTCCCGCCGCTAGTTCTTCTCTGATTTGCGAGAAACAATTGCAGTCATCTCAACGACAAGAAATGTCCACATTTATCGAGCTATATTTGTTGTTTGTTGATCATCATATTTAGTTGAAGCTATGTGATTATGGCTACGTTTTCCTGCTAGGATTTCACGGCCGGAAGCTACGACACGTTTTCCTGCCAGGATTTCGCGGCCAAAATCAGCCCATTGTCTCGAGTCTCGTTAATGCAACCAACCCGTAACCAGCTGGGTCATACAAAAGTCAAATTTGTCGACTAACCAGCTCCAACAATCATCCCCAATCCCCACTACGCGGCGGCTGGATCCGTGCCTTTACATCCACATCCTATAGTCAAACTTTGAAAGTGAAATGAAATCTGAATCGACTACTTGGAACACGTAACTAAGCAGCTGATCGTCACAATCAAAACCGCAAGATACTCTCTTTGCTTCAAAACAGTAGCAAACACCAGACCCACAAAAATAAACACTGAAAAGACGATCAAGAGAGTTCAAGCATCATTCATTACGCAAAAAAACAGGTCAAAAACATGTCTTTAACTAGATAGGGCATAACCAATTCAGTGCACGACTCTACGACATAACATGCTCCTTGCGATTGTAGCTACCTACAGAGATTTCAGATGTTCTTGAACAATATTAAGCCCTTCGCTTTCCTCCCCGAAATCCTGCAGACGCAGCGGCATTAGATGATCAGTTAGTTTGCATATTCAAGGAGTTGGGAGTTTCAATCTGGAACTGATATAATATGAGAGCTATACAATATACATACCTTCACGACGACCATTGATGCTCCCACAACTTTCCTTGCTTTCCCTTCGGAATCAATCTTGCAGAGCTGCAAACCATACATTTTACAGACGGGTTTTAGATATAAATTAAGTGAACCGTAACACGTGCCAGCATTGCTGACGAAAGTTACAAGTTTCCATAGGCAGTTACAATCACAGGTGTAATTCTAAAGCTCTAAACTATGTTAATGTAACAGTAAATGAGCCTAGAGCAAAATGGAATAGCAATTATCAATTAGCATTCAGAATCCACAGAAGGCGACTACATAGACATAACTAATGAATCCATATTCAAAGACGAAGGAAATGGCTTGCTTACCCCTGCCCATTCGCCAAGGGTCTTGGCACTGGGAACAGTCATTAAGCTAACATTGTGATCAGCACAGAGAGCTTTCACCAATTTCACATAGTCAGCTTGGTTGCAGTCTTCTGCCAACACGCAGAGCTGAGCGGTGTGCTTCTCGATCACCTTGGCACCTTCATGAAGACCTTTGACAAGGCCACCATGAGCAAGTGCCTTCCTCAGGACAAGTTGCAGGGCAGTCATCAAATCCATCGGCTCACCCAAAGCAGCTGCGGGAGCAGCAGCAGGGACAGCCTCAGGCTGTTGAACAGCAACCTCTTCACTGCGAATCCATAAACCAGATCAGAAATAAGTTAAATCTTCAACTCCATTTCAGAACAAACCATTCGATGAAGAAATCCACAAGCTACTCTCTCAATCGACTGGTAAATGTAGCACAACCAAAATCTGGAAATCTTCATACTCAAACCTTATACAACACTACCTAAATCGAACAAGATGCAGGATTCAAAAAATTGAAGAAGCATTCAATCGAATCATTTACATACCCGACATTTTGCTTATGATTGGCTACTGAGAAATCCTTCTTTGTCAATCTAACTGCAGAAAGAAAAAAAGCGATCGTTCGATCACAAATAACGAAATACGGGAGATTGATGAAAGCTGAAACAGAGAAGAACATCGCTAACCTTAACGAGAGTTTACTGCCGCCTTCAAGAGTGGAATGCTGAATTTTTTGTTTAAAGTTCGAAACCCTAATTTGAACTATTTATAACCTTTAGGTTTGAATCATCGGGCCTGGGCTTGGGTCCATGGTCTCAGGCAAAGCCTACTATCAGCCTTTCGGGCTCCAATTTATGATTGCCGAGTGGTACTGAAACTTGAAAATATTACGAACTGGTTCCAAAAATTTGAATCGTGTTATGATCCGGTATTGCAGTTGCTGGCGGTAGCAGTTTCCGACAATTTTTTCACATCATAAAAAATATAAAAAAAAATTAACTTAATTCGATCCAAATCTAACTCTAAACCAATCTAACTCGCTAAATATTGATTTGAGTGCTTTGTTCGGGTTTAGCTAGCCAAAATAAAACCACTGATACATTATTATATGTTTGATGATATGCCAGTTGTGACGTGGCAAAATGGTCAGAGAATGATTTCGTCGACGAATACAGTACTCTATCGTAACATGATCCAAAATTTCGGTATCAGACCGCGACATTTTGTAGTTTCATGACCAATTTGTAAACTTTGACAAGCTGTTAATATTTCACAAGAATGAAGAATAGACTTTACAAATCATACAAAGCACAGACATGAAAAAACAAATGGAATGAAATCCATGTCTTGATTTTCAAGTTCACAGTTACACGACACCCAGCTTTCACTCTTCAAAGGGTGCCATTAATGGCGTTTTAAAGATGGACCGTCTATGTTCATGGAGGATGATGCAGGTCAAAGAACAAGATAACTGAATCAAATAAATTAGTTACTTCTTTCACAGGTATGCTCCTGTCAGCACAATGTGGATTCTTTCCATTCTAATCTGTCAAGTCCGTCTTTAATCGCTCTTCGGAACTCGCTGTTGTGGGAATGAACGACGAAACATGTCCACCTTTCACCCACCTCACTTCTGATCCAGGCCATGCCTTTTGTAGCTCCAAAGCTGAATAGTTTGGGACATAGCCATCATCCTACAGGGCAGGAAGTAATTGCAGCATAGTTATGAGTATCACAAGATTCAATGTCCTGTTCTCAGGAGTCGACTAGAAGGATTCAGAAAGACATGAAGAAGCCAAGTTACTTACAGTTGCAGCAACGAATATGACTGCATTCGGAATCTTTGGGACAGGAAATCGTGTGACGTCTGTGAGAGAGAGCACATTGCGCATACGTGCTCTTACTTCCTCCAGGGTCATTGAATCTGCAAGATCATCTCTCAGTGCCTCCCAAGCAGTGCCATGTTTTAGTATACCCTCACAGAACGCCACAACTGCAGAGTGTGGAGAAAGAAAAGGGAGAGTTGCAACTGGTGTTGGGTGCAACGATCCAACCATCGCTGCATGAACTCCTCCTAATAAAGAAAACGAGCCAACCATGGAAAGAAGATCAAATTTCAGACATTTTCCAGCTGGATATCAGCTTGGCAATCATCATTCCAAGATGTCAATGGTTGTGTTAAAATGCTGATTCTTAGTTCTTACTTCTTACCCATACTAAGACCACAAATACCCAGCTTGCCAAAGCCTGCTTCATAGTCTAACCAGTGTAAGAGACTACGTGCCTCTTCAATGGTTGCCCTACCCAATAACAGCAAGTCACTAACACATAAGAGCTTCGCACCCTGCTGCAACATCGGGCGCCTTTGTCCGTAGAAAGGACTACAAATTGCATATTCAAAGTCATGATACCGATCATACAGAAACTGAACCTTCTCATCTAAAAAGGAGTACTTGGACATAGAATCGCTAACCTTTCCAATACCATGGTAGCAATGTTATCCTTTAGCAGTGGTCCAGCAAGGCGCAACCGACGCTCATAGGTATGATCCCCAGTGCCTGAAACAAATAGACTTAAACTGCTGTAATTATAGTAAGATCCCACAACAAGCTGCAATTTGAAACCACAACCATGCTCCAAACAGAAGAAACCTGATCTAATATGGACCATTGATAAAGATTAAAGAGTAGTTTGGATAGGATAATCATACTGGAAAACCAGTTGAACATAACAGGATGATCATGTCATTTCCACACAAATGTGAACAATAAGTGCAAAGATCAAAATGAACTTGATAAACAAGATCCAAATTCAACACCCCAACTTGTAAATTGAACAAACACTAGTCCCCTTCAAACACAACACTACTGCAAACTCTTATCATACCTGCAAGATGAACCACACAAGCCATCTTCTGTGGCGAACCGGATTTCGGAGCAAGGAAAGCCACTCTTGCAGTGCGACACTCAGGGGGCAATGCACTCAGAAGCTGCTCATCACAAGGAGTCTTGAAAACCCCTTCTCTCAAACAAGCATTTCTGCTCTCCCACATGGTTCTCCAAATCGGCTGAATCGAACTCGGAGGCCAGTTCTGACCCTCAACTTCAGGGAACAGATCATTCACCATCCTCTCCAAGAGAGCAAGCTTCGTGCCACCCCATCCTTTGGAGAAGAATGGAGTGCTCATCTTTGTCCTGTGCATAACAGCTCCATAGATGTGGTCTATCACATAATGCAGCATCCCAATGTTAACAGTCACCATCACCAGCTTGATCTAATTCGAAATTTGCAGCTGCAATCGAATTAAAGTTAGGAACTTTAAGCAAAACCCTGAAATTCCTGGAATGAAATCGTCAATCTGGAAGAACTGCTGCTGAATCACGCCATCGAGCATAAGGGTTACAACCCAGAATGTCGCTCCAGATCTACTTGTGGAGAAATTGTTATTGGAGAAGCGATTGAACCAGGTGATGATATCTGAATCTTAAAGAAAAAAGAAGGGAAAAGTTTAGCTGGGAGATTGGATTATTTACAAAATATTCCGGCGTTATCCTCGATGGCTGATTGGTTGCCGAGAATCTTTAGGAATTTTTTTTTTCTCAGCTTTGTCAAAGTTTAAGAAACAGAAAACCGCTGTTTCTGAAGATCCGAGGAAACTAGGTGCGCTGTTCGTGAAAAAAATAGAAAACGCACGCAAAACCTTATCCAAGAACACGCGCCAACTGTGAACTGCCACCTAGAAACGTCGTCGTTTAATAGGAAAAGGAGACCATTAAAATGCGTTTCGTTTTCGTCAGGTGAACGGACAGAGACCGGACCAACCATCCGGTTCGACCTTGAGGGTTGAGGTATCCATGAACATTTATGGGTCAAATACTTAAAATGTCCCGAAACTATAGGACGGGTTACAAACTAGTCCTAAATCTTTAATCTGTTATAGAGTGGTCCTATTGCTATGAATTTTGAATTATGTTTTTATGACGTGTCAACGGTGACATGGGAAAATGGTTGAAAAAGTACACTAATGACGTCATTAGGACTACTCTGTAACTCGTTTCATAGTAATATGACCACTCTGTAACAAATTAAAGTTTTAGGACGAATTTGTAACATGTCCTATAGTTTCAGGACGTTTTAAGTATTTGACTCGAACATTTATACATGAATGACATATTTAGAATTGAAAATTACCATTACACAAATTAAAGAAGTATTAAAATAAAATTAAACGTGATACTAAAACATATTAACAAATTACATTATTGCAGTAAAGTCACAACGTGGAATAGGATAACAAACGAGAGGAGAAGCCATAGCTCCAGAATACCCAGTGACCAACTTAATATCAACCGTATCCGCACCCTTCACTTTCCAATCAAAACACTGAACCAACCCACCAATGGTCGTGTGCGTCACGATCAACCCATGATTCATCCCAGGACACGCCCTCCTCCCACTACCAAACGGCAAGAACCGACAATCATTCCCATTGTAACCCATCTCCTTATCCCAATCCAATAAAAACCTCTCTGGGTCAAACACATCAGGATCCTTCCACGTATATTTATGACGCATGATGTCATACGCATTGACGATAATCCTCGTGCCCGCCTTGATTGTGTAGTCGTTGATTTGAGTGTCTGTGTTACATTGTCGACGAAGTAACGGTCCGGGTGGATGCATCCTTAGGGTTTCTTTGACTGTGGCTTGTAAGTAGGGAAGTTTTGGAACGTCTGATTCTTGAAGTATTCGGTTGGTTCGCACGACCGAGTCGATCTCTTGTCGGAGTTTGGTTAGGATTCTTGGGTTGTTGATCAGCTCAGCAATTGCGAATTGTATCGTTGCTGCTGTTGTGTCCACTCCAGCAAAGAAGATTTCTACAGCACAATAAGATTAAATGGGCTTGGATTCGTTAAAAGATTAAACGGGCTTGGGCTGGTTAAAGCCCAATAACGTAAACGCCGATCCGGCCATTATGCATGTTTTTTCTGGTCAACTCCGCCATTAACAAATGGGTTAAATACTTGACACAAATATACCATCTAAAATTTTAATATGTTATCTTATGATTATATAAAATGTATTACAAATTATTCTTGATGACCTCATCAATGTAATTTTATAATCATTTTCCATGTCATCATGAAAATACAATTTAAAATTCAGTTTAAACCAACTCAAATCTATAACTAATCAATCTAACTCACAGATTTAGTTTTGAACCAAAATATATGATTTAAGAGTTTAAATTTAAATTTGAATCAAGACTGTTTAGTTTTAAATTATATCTTGATGCATATCAATGAGAACGTGCAAATGACTGAAAAATACACAGATGACAATACAATATGAGAGACTAATATGTAACACGTTTCATAGTAATATACATGACCACTCCGTAATAGATTAAAATGTTAGTATGATTTTGTAACATGGCCCATGTTACAAACTCGTTCTAGAAATATTTAACCTCCCCGACCGACCGACCACTCGATTACCCATCACTAAAAAAAATTGTCTTTAGCTACCGCAAAATTACAACAGCATGAAAATGAAGTAGCAAAATAGTTGATGTTAGCAACGACAATCACTATTTTTCTATAGTGATTTGCCGTAGAAAACTCTATTTGCAACACTGAGCATCCATGTTGCAAATAGTGGGTGTCACAAATAGTATTTGCTACATCAAATCACTATAGAAAATAGCGATTGTCATTGCTAACATCAACTTTTCACTACTGCTATAAAAGCAAACCTCTTTGTACCGTATTAGTTAACCGATCTCAATCAATCAATCAATTTTAACCAATAACCTAAACCGAATTACCACCATTAAACAAATATACTCACAAGGAACAACTTCTTGATGTGATTTCTTGTCAACTTCAACTCAGCATCAGGATCCCTATACGTCTCGAGCAATATATCCATAACATCCTTATGATTATTCCTTTCTTCTCCATCATTCTCATACATGTTCATAATCTCCTCCATGACACGATCATACTCCCAAGTCACATCCACGAGCCGCCGCCCATTCCCGAACACGTCGAACCTCTTCAACGGCCCGAACACCTCCGCAAAGCTCAGCTTCGCCGCCGCCTCCATCATCCTTCCGACCAGCTTCCGAATCACTGCCGGCAAGTCGGGATCTTCGACACATCTCTTACCCATCACCATCCTACATATCACACTGTTCGCCAAGGTCGAAATCTCCTTGCCCAAATCGCAGGGTTGGCCGAACGTGGTACTGTCATTCGACTGAGGGGGATTATGTAAGGTGAGAAATCGTTAATATTTTTTTATATAAGAATTGGTCATAGTACTAACTACAAAATATGTAACGACTATTATTTTCAATAATCAAAGTAATGACACAGTTCTTATTAATCCACGACGAACATGAATGGTGGAATCTTTACGTATAGTGTAAGTGTAACATTTGTTGCTAAGTTGTATCATCCATAAAATATATAAATGATACAATTTCACAATGAATGGTACCGTTGAGATCATACTAATGTGAAAATAAATAATTAAAGAAAGGAAGAAAAAAACCATAGAAGATAAATATAATTAAAATTTTAGATAGATTTTAAATTACTTAATTAAGTATTTCTGGTACAATTTGTACCATTAGATTAAATTTATAATTCAACGTTCCAAATTCAAGTTCTAATATAAGAAATATCAACAATTTCTCACCGTAAAATTTTTCAGCTTGTTCACGAGCTTCACGGTCTCTTGCGCCCTGATGTGGGTGAACCGTTCAAGCTGTGGGACAGCAAAAAGTTGGGTCACGCATAACTTCTTCATGAACCGCCAATAAGGCCCGTAGGGGGCATTGACGAAGGTGGAGTCGTCGTAGATGTCGAAGCGTGAGAGGCCAAAGCCGAGCGGGTACTTGGACGAGAAGTTGATGTCGTGGGTTTTGAGGATTTGGTTAGCAGTTGCGGCGTCAGATATCACGTAGACGGGTGTTGGTCCGATGAGAATTTTCATGATGGGTCCGTGGGCTTTTGATAGGGCTTCGAGGGATTTTGGTAGACTTGAGCTTAGGAGGTGGAGGTGGCCGATTATGGGTAGGGCTCGTGGGCTTGGCGGGTCGCGGGTTTTGGGTCGGGTTTGGGAGAGGAGCTTGATGGATAAAGGTAGGATGATGGTTAGGATGGTTGTGATTGGTATGATCCATGAAGGTGTTTGGAGGAAGTGATTGGTGTTTGTGTTGTTCATGGTGGGAGTGTTTTTGTTGTTGTGGATTAAGAGTGGCTAATGGGTATTATATATAGGCTGAAAAAGTAACCGAAACGAGATTTCCAAACCGAAATAGTCAAGATTTTCAAAACCGTAAAATTTACGAAACGCATGACGAGCCACATAATAGGTTGTCATCAGGCAAAAGCAGCAATTATACTTACTGCAATTTGATTACTATAGTATTTGTATTTATGTATTGTAATTAAAAAATTGAGCATTGTACTACGAATTGATGGGCCGGACAACTAAGTGGGCCATGACTAAGGACAAGGTTTGATATGTTTAATTTAGAAAATAAGGATGGGTAGATGGCCCATTGGGCCTATTACGTAATTTTGAATACAAAACTCGCTCAAAACGAATGAAACCGAGCCGTAGGATAACAAAGCAGAGGAGGCGTCATAGCTCCCGTAAACCCTAACGCAACACTTATATCAATCTTCTCCCCATCTCTCACCCTCCAATCGAACGACTGAACCAACGCAGCCACTGTCGTATGCATCACGACGTCCACGTGTCGAGATCCTACGCACCCTCTCCTCCCTCCACCAAACGCCACGAACTCGAACCCGAACCCATCACCCCGACAATCCTCCTCCAATAAGAACCTCTCCGGCTCAAACTTGTCCGGATCACGCCACGTGTCCGGGTCCCGCATTATGGCGTAGGCGTTGACCAACACTCTGGTGTTGACCTTGACTTGGAAGCCGTTGACTTTGCAGTCTTGGGTGCATTCTCTTGGGATCATTGGTGCGGCCGTGTGGAGCCTTAGGGATTCCTTGACCACGGCTCGCAAGTAGGGTAAGTTGGGCACGTCTGATTCTTTGACCAGTCTGGTCGAACCCACGATTGAGTCGATTTCGGTTCGTAGTTTGTTGAGTATGGTTGGACGGTTGATTAGCTCTGCCATTGTCCATTGTAGTGTTGCTGCTGTTGTATCAATGCTCGCCATGAGTAGTTCCTGCATACATTACACCAAATGGAATATATAACGAGTGATAAAAATATCGTAAATTGGACGGTTCAATCGGTTCAACCATACGTGATTAGTCTAGCACTACAAAAGAGTTTTCCTTTAGCTGCTGTAACATTACAACAACATGAAAATACAGTAGCAAATAGTGATCTTTTGCAACAACCATTACTATTTCATGTAGTAATTTACTGTAACAAATACTATCTGTGACACCACTATTTACGACACTCAGCATCTCCGATAAATAAAATATCATATATTTAATGGTATGATAACTTACTATAATGAAATGCTTGATCTGAGTTCTTGTCAACTTCACTTCAGCATTCTCATCCTCATAAGTCTCCATCAAAATATCCATAACATCCTTCTCTTCACATCCTCCTTTAGCACTCTTCTTTTCATAACCCTTCATGATCTCTTCCATCACACCATCATACCTCCAAAGTGCATCTTGAAGCATCTTCCCACACCCAAACAAGTCAACCTTCTTCAGCACCCCGAAAAGACCGTTGACCCCGAACTTCCCCGCGATGTCCATGATCTCCGACACCATCCTCCTCATCTCCTGACATCCCTCGTCGCCTTCATCACCGCGACCAAATCTCCTCTTCATCACCATCCTACACACCACATTGTTCGTCAGTGTCTCGAGCTCCACGTTCAGATCACACTCTCCGCCTTCCTCAGAAAGCCTCGAGAGGGAGTTGACCAGCCTAGTCAACTCCCTCTCTCGTATGTGGTTGAACTGCTCAAACTGTGACCCACTGAAGAGACCGGTCACGCATAACTTCCTCATGAACCGCCAGTACTCACCGTATGGACCGGTGATGAACCCTGTCCCTCTGTATATGTTGAAGTGGGTCGGACCGGATTCGAACTTCGAGAGGAAGCACGCATCGTTGGTCTTCAAGATCTCTTTCGCGACGGTTGCGCTCGAGGCAATGAGGTAAGCGTCGGAGCCCAACCGCACTCGGATTAGTGGGCCATAGCGACGGGCTAGGGTTTGGAAGGATTTGGGGAATGAGGAGCCTATGAGGTGAAGGTGGCCGATGATGGGTAGAGCCGGAGGGCTCGGTGGGCGACTTTCGATGCCCGATTCGAGGCATTTGTGGATTAGAAACGCTATGGATAATGCCAAGATGATTGGAAGTGAGTAATGAGATGTGATGTCGAGAATATTAATGTCGGAAAACATGGCTATGGAAGCTACAGCTATAGCTATGTTGATTAATGTTTGAGTATTAGGGAAAAGAGTGGATTGCTGGAGAAACAGAGGGAATTAATGGTTAGAGAAAGAGATAAATTTAAGAGAAAGTTATGTTGGTGGCTTAGCTTTGGATAAGAAACGGACGGACTCTGTTCCAGCTTCTTTTTCTATCCCTTTAATAACACTACAAAAAAAAATGGACATTTAGCTACTGCAAAATTACAACGGCATGAAAATGCAGTAGTAAATAGTTAGTATTTGCTACGGCAATCACTATTTCATGTAGTAATTTGCAGTAACAATAGTGGTGTGGCAAATAGTATTTGCTACTGCAAATTACTACATGAAATAGTGATTGCCGTAGCAAATACTAACTATTTGCTACTGCATTTTCATGCCGTTGTAATTTTGCAGTAGCTAAAGGTCCATTTTTTTGAAGTGTAATTTTTCTTGTATTATAATGACGTCATCGGTGTACTTTTTCAGCTATTTTGACATGTCACCATTGACATGTCATAAAAAAATATGATTTAAAATTCAGTTTAACATGATTCAAATCTAAAATTAAATCAATCTAACTCATTAAATTTAGTTTCGAACCAAAATTTATGAGTTAAATGAGTTTAGATTCAGATTAGAATCAAATTGTTGAATTTTAAATTATATTTTAATGACATGTCAACGGTGACGTGACAAAATAGCTGAAAAAGTGCATGAATGACGTCATTAGGCGCTTCATAGTAATAGGACCACTCTGTAACGGATTCAAGTTTCAGGACGAGTTTGTAACCCGACCTATAGTTCCAGGACGTTTTAAGTATTTGATCCTAGTTTAAACTAATAAACTTACATGATTAATGATAAGTCATATATATTATATGTGATTAGTAAGCTTCATGAATAACTAATTGTATAATTAAGATGTACGGATCATCACATGCATGTAATTAAAAGGTGTAACATGGCAAATTTATTAAGTCAAATGTTCTCCCAAATGATGTAGATATTAAATATGATGTATGTGCTGAAAACTTGTCGGGGGAAAGACTAAGGAACCTTCCTACTGTGTTTTTAAGTCATTCTAATTATAATAATTTAGAGTTAGTAAATTTTAGGGATAATAGGCTGGGAGGCCCCTGTACTATTGAAAGATAACAAACAGCCCCCTCTACTATTAATTGCACCAAACAGGCCCTGTACTATTGAAAGATAACAAACAAGCCCTTCCGTTAAAAATATGACAATCGGCGTTACTGAATTGTTGACACAGTTGACACGTCACTAACCCGTAGGCTGTTAAAGTTTACACGTCAGCCGATTGGAATGTCAGCAACCCTAAACGGCTCCGTTCTAACTCAGGGTTATTAGCAACATATCATCCAAATAGTAAAAAAGGACGCAGTTTAGGGTTGCTGACATTCCAATCGGCTGACGTGTAAACTTTAACAGCCTACAGGTCAGCAATTCAGTAACGTCGGTTGTCACATTTGTAACGGAAGGGCTTGTTTGTTATATGTTCTAAGTAGAGGGGCCTGTTTGGTGAAATTAATAGTAGAGGGGCCTGTTTGTTATCTTTCAATAGTACAAGGGCCTCCCGACCTATTGTCCCTAAATTTTATTACGTAAGATACTCTTTATTACGTACGGCTTACGTAATAGGCTTAATTTGACATGTTACGTAAGAATACTCTTCATTACGTGAGGCTTAATTACGTAACAGATGATTATCTTACGTAATAGGCTTAATTATTTGACATGTTACGTAAGAATACTCTTCATTACGTAAGGCTTACGTAACAGATGATTATCTTACGTAACAAAACTTCAAGTTATCTTACTTGAAGTTAAGTCAAGTCACTGTGGGAGATTCCTAAGTATGAATATAAAGATCGATTTGCTTAGAGAGTTATGTAATACAACATACACGTAATAATCGCTTAACCAAACCAATCATTAATTACTCAAACCGGCTTAACATGGGTAATTGGATAACACTCAAGGGTTTGACCCAATTCAGCTGCAAACCCGGGTCCGGGACTCAAGTCGACCCAGGCCCCATCCTTAACCTTCCAATCAAAACACTGAACTAAACTACCGATAGCGGCATGCATCATCATCATAGCCAACGACGCACCCGGACACCCCTCCTCCCGCTCCCGTAGGGTAAAAACCTGAAATTTTGACCTTTGTACTCCATCTGATGCTCCCCGATTCGCTCCTTCGAGTCATCCATGAACCTCTCTGGGTCAAACTCGTTCGGGTTGACCCACGACTCCGGGTCCCTCATGATCGCGTACACGTTGACCAACACTCGTGTCTTGGACTTGATCGAGAATCCGTTGACCATGCAGTCCTCGGCGCATTCTCGGATGATCAAAGGAGCCGATGGGTGGAGTCGTAGGGTTTCACGAATCACGGCTCGAAGGTATGGGAGGTTGGGGACGTCCGAGTCGTTGACCAACCGGGTTGGTCCTACGACCGAATTGATTTCGGCTCGGAGCTTTGAGAAGGACTTTGGGTGGTTTATTAGTTCACCCATTGCCCATTGCATCGCTGCTGATGACGTGTCCGTTCCCGCAAAGAATATGTCCTATATTACGAGTACGGGTCAAATACCAAAAAGTCTCGAAACTATAGGTCGGTTATAAACTCATTCTAAAATTTTAATTGATTACAGAGTAGTCCTATTACTATGAAACATGTTACAGATTAGTCATAATGATGTTATCTGTGTACTTTTTCAACCATTTCGTCACGTCATCGTTGACATATCATCAAAAATATAATTTAAAATTTAACAGTCAGATTCAAATCTAAATCTAAATTCATCTAACTCATAAATTTTGGTTCAAAACAAAATCTACCGAGTTAGATTGATTTAATTTTAGATTTGAATCAATTTAAACTGAATTTTATTTCATATTTTTTATGACATGTCAACATTGATATGAAAAAATGACCGGAAAAGTACGCAAAATGACATCATTAGGACTAACATGTTTCATAGTAATAAGACCACTCTGTTACGGATTACTATTTTAGAACGAGTTTGTAACCGTAATTTATACGGATGTGATGAGTATTACTTACAAGGAGGAAAGACTTGATGTCGTTTTGGGAAAGCTTGATCTCAGCCGTTGGATCATTACAAGTCTCTAGCAAAATGTCCAAAATGTCCTTCTTCCACATTTCTCCGTTTTTCAAACCACCTTCAAAAGTCAACGCCTTCTCTTCGTGCTCTTTTATAACTCTGCTAACTATCCGATCATACTTGGTCAACGCTACGACCAGCTTCTTCCCGGCACCGGAGAAATAATCCAAGAACTGGAACGGTCCCAAGATGTCCCCGACGCTCAGTCTTCCGGCGAGCTGTAGGCATGTCTTCACTAGCCCCGCGATCTCCTCCGCGTCCTTGTCGGTGCCGGAGCACCTCGTGCTCATCGCCATCCGGCATATCGTGTTGTTGGTCAACTTCGTGAACGCCCTGCACGTGCATTCGTGAGGGTAAAAAGAGTAATTTATAAAGTAACACATTTTTATTAGGGTTAATAATTTAAAAAAACATAAATTATAGCATAAACTTTTCGAAATTTCAAATTTAACACAGTTTTTTAAAGTCGTTTGACTTGTTTGTAAAATTTTAAGGCCATTTAAACTTGTTTGTAAAATTTTAAAAATTAATGGCTTAATTGCAAATTTTTATGCCACATATGGTGCCACGTGAGTTGTTTAATACATTAAACACATTAAAATATTATAATGTGATACCACCTGTCATTTATATGTGTCCTAAAAGTTGTGATTTAGTTCCACATGTCAGTGTGCGAATAATTATGACTTAGTTCCACGTGACATCACGTGTTGGTGTGCGTTTCATCAAAAGTTACGAATAAATCATTAACTTTCAAAATTTTACAAACAAAATAGAAAACATTAACGATTTCAAAAATTGGCTAGATTCAGAATTTCAAAATTTTATGCCTTCTAATTATAATAAGCTATAAATTTTGTATTTATTTATCAACCCATTTTATTTCGTTTAATTTGTCTCGATTAAATAAATAAAAAAACCATGCCGACGGCCTTATACCTGCTTAAGTCGAAGAGGCTTCCGTCATCGGCGCACCTCGCCGCCGACATGACGAGCCGGACCTTCTCATCGTCGACCACGTCAGCGAAGAGCCGAAGCTGTGGGACCGACAGCAGCCTAGTCATCGACAACTTCTTCATGAAGCGCCAATACTCACCGTATTGGGCCGTGACGAATCTGGACCCACGGTAGATAAAATACTCGGAGGATCCGAATTCGGGCCTGGAGGAGAAGTTGAGATCTTGGGCCTTAAAGATCTCCTTCGCCACGGCGTCGTTTGAGGCGACCACGCAGGTGGAAAAGCCCATTCGGATCTGGATCAGTGGGCCGTATGTTTGGGCCAGGGCCTGGAATGATTTGGGAGGACTCTTCCGATGAGGTGGAGGTGGCCGACGATGGGTAGAGCCGGCGGACTTGGCGGCGGAGCACCTGGGGTTTTGGTACGGCGTCGTTTCAGGATTAGGGCTTTGGCTAAGAAGAATGATAAGAAGGCTGTGGTGAGCCAAATGAAGAGCATGGTTGGAAGATGTAAAGAGAGAAGAAAGTGAGGTTTTGCGTGTGTTAATAATTGACTAGGGTTTATATAGATATTAATTGAGATTAGTGGTGGAGATTATCTTATAGGCGGGTTACCAATCAATCGATGATACATGGCGATTGGGTTTGAATTTCGATATTCTATAAAAAGAGACCTGATCCCCAACATTGATGAGATATGACCTAATAATATCCAGATGACACACCTTAAGTATAATCAATCCTCGGCATGCTTAAGGCTCACTATATGCGTTCTTACTTCTAAGGGGTGCGCCTTGATATAATTCTCTGTCTGGTCTCACTCAAACGCTCATCCCCTCTTACTCATACAGTATTGTTCGCCCAAGGGTACTTTCCGATAACTTAAGACGAACTAGGACAAGACGAACACTCACATCCTCCTCAACTCGCCAAGGTTAAACCTTTATTTTGAGTGTTTTCTCTACAAAAACATTGTTTTTTCTTTCGAAGTTGTTAATACTTAATATATTGTACTATTTATATTATATACATCTTGTACCACATAAGTCATGACGATAGAAGAAACAATATAGTAATAAATCGTACAACTATTGTGGCCCATTTCATCAATAATTCTTGGTTAATTTTTTTTTGTTTTGAATTAATATACTAATATTTTAAACTAATACAATAATTATAAGATTCAAACATAATACAATGATTGAAGTAAATTGAATTTCGTACGAAATAACTAGTGACGTGATAAAATGGTCGGAATATACTGCAGCCAGCCACTGCAGGACTGAATCGTAACACAATTCAAAATTTTGAGATCATTCCGTGACATTTTAAAGTTTCAGAACTCGAACTAAAGTTTCCGGATGTATTACACATATTTTTTTGTTAACTTTGCCCACATGATGAGGATCAAAGTAACTATTATTGCACCAACAAGACAAGTACAAATTAGGTGATACAAACAACTTCACCAATGAAGACATTACAAAAAGAGAAACCAAACAATCCACTCAAACATTCATCCCCTCTTACTCAGCCGAACAATGACCTCAGGAACGATGGAATTGATTTTGGGAATTGGATTTCAATTGCCGACCCACTGAGGATTGTAGTGCAATTATCTGACTCAATTCCTAGTAGACCGAGAATTGAATCTCAGTTCCATCAACCAAACGACCCTTCAGTTATCGAGATCACAACCACAATAGTCTTTGATCGGGAGCAGAGGCAGCTTCATAGTGATGTTCTTCAATCCCGTCTCGAGATACTCAAAGTTATCGAACGGTCTGTATTTCGGCGGATTTGCTTCATCAACAAACTCCTTATGTGGCTGAATCTGAATTCCCTTCTTCACGAAAGAAAACAGTGCCACGCTGTACCTTTCTTCAATTCCTCTCGGCTTCATTACTCTATGCCAACAGCTTCTTATTCTGTCGTTACTCCATGCCTTCATTTCCAATATCATTCAATTGTTAGTATAAGGGTTAATATTTTGAAAATCGTGTTATAATTAGAAAGCATGAACTTTTTAAAACTCGAAATCTAGCACAGGTTTTGAAATTGTTAACGTGTTTGTACTTGTTTGTCAGATTTTGAAAGTTAATGACTGGATCGTAACTTTTGATGACACATACAGTTAGTGGCGTAGCTAGAAATTCTGCCAAGTGGGGTGAATAATAAAAAATCAGCAAAATGATCGAATAATAAGTGTTTCAATCAAGTCGTCCAATATTCAATTATAAGCATTTATGTTACAATTTTACATTTATTAAAAAAAAATTTTGTCAAGTGGGGTCTCTGATACACATGTCACAACTTTTGATGACACATACAATGACACGTGGTGCCACATGACAATATTTTAATGTGTTTAATGTATTACACAACTCATGTAGCATCACATGTCAATGCACGTATCATCAAAAGTTGTGATTCATACATTAACTTTCAAAATTTTACAAACAAGGACAAACGAGGTTAATAATTTCAAAAGCTAGGCTAAATTTGGAGTTTCAAAAAGTTTTTAGCATTTTTTTTAATAAATCAACATTTTAATTATAATACGCTGTAATTTGTGTTTTTAAAATTATTAACCCTTAGTATAATTGAATATTTAATTTGTTAACTTGGATAAAAAATATATAGCTATGACTGACCATCATTGCATTCCCAACAAGAACAATGAAGGAAGACGGCGTAGTCAGGTCAACGTCAACCCACTGTTATGTAACAGTAGGAAGTTTGACCTGCAGGCCGTTGACCTGGTTCTGATGAATGATGGTCATAACGGTCAAGTCCCTGTGAGGAACTTGACTCAAGGTGCCAGATGACTCATCTGGTGTTGCCACGTAGTACTTTAAGAATCGAGTTTTGCGACTCAATGACTCGTCTAATCCAAACTCCAAGTCAACAATATTGTAGCTTTCAGCAATCATCTTCAACACGGTCTCGAATATCTCCACGAGTAGCTTCGACATAGAGAGACTCGCCTGGCTAACAATTAACAACAACAACAGTAAAAAGCAGTATATAATTCACAAGCTAGCAAAACTGTCATGAACGGTTGCATTTTAATAACTCGAGTTGTTGAGAGAGGGTTCTGAATGGATCTTATATTGTTTACTGGTATGTCACCTCAAACTGATGAGTTTTACACAGTTTTGGTAAGACTTGTGCAACGGACTGGGACCACGAAGGCTTCAATAAGCCTTTGTGCATGAATTGGTGGTTATTGGGATTCAAAATCTTGACCTCTTGTTGGTCAAAGGCTCTGATACTATGTCATGAAACTGTTGCATCTCAATAACTCGAATTATCGGGAGATAATTCTGAATGGATCTTATATATTGTTTTCATGAAATTAGCAGAAAATTTACCAAAAACTGTCGTTTCCCGAAGCTGGCCACATGAGACTGGTGAAGTTTCGAGTGGCCTCGAGGATCGTTGGGTGGTTATCGATTGCTAGTGCTCGTAAAGTAGTTTGTGAGAGGCTCCGAACGGATCCCCCGAAAAACGGCTTAGGGTTCGTGTTTTTGGATTTGATCTCATCTGGGAGATCGAAGAGCGGTTTTACCGCCTCGAAGATGGGAATGTCGGCGGCGGCAGTGTGTATTGCCTTGAAACATCCGTACTCTTCCATCGCTAGTTGCACGGATGTACGAACAGAAACCCATGAATCACTCCCGTGCTTGACATTCGACAAATCTATAACGGGGATGCTACCCATGGTCTAACTTTAAGGTGCAAATTGCTTGTATATTGTTTATTTAGCTTTCCATTATATAAAGAGAATTCATAAAGCTAATAGATCGAGTACAGAAACATGCAATCGATGACCAAATGAACATACAGAATATGCAGCAGACATGTTTTGACTCTTATCAAATGGATCGGTTGGATTGGGACATTGATTTGATACAAAAAAATGTTGATGGCGGGCCGTCATCCCCGAACGGATATGGTATCATTTGGATTTTCCGTTGTTAGAATTATTAAAAATGTGCTGTTAAAATGCCGTTTTCTCTTGTAGTGTCTTACCCTGGTATTTGTGATCCTCTAGTGTTAGAACTGCTTGCTTGCTGGGATGCTCGTGCCTTGTATTTTCATCATGGTTGATGGGGAGTGGACATTGAGAAAGATGCTATACGTTAGTGCCTGCAATGGTTGGAGATCAAACTTTCCATTCTCACCAGTGGATTGGCGTCGCTGAAATAATTGCTGGTTTCTTCAGTTCTTTTCATCCATCCATCTAATTCCACATTCGGTAAACAGAGCTGCCCATTATTCGGCACGACAAGCTCTTCGATGTCTTCCAAGCTGAGGAATGGTCAGTCACTCGGTTTGAATGAATACTTAGGGAGGGTGAATATATGATTATCTATCGGTCTGTTACGAAAATTACTTTTAACAAAAAAAAAAAAAATCAATCCTTTGATCTTAATCAAAAATAGAAACATATGTCAACATAAAAAAATTGATAAAGAGACGAAATGGAAGATTCGGGAGTGGGTGAAATAAGGAATTTTTTTCGGAGACAAAACTCTTATTTTGTCACCCACCTGGGGAAAAATTTTGCGCTACATTAAACAAACCATAAAAACATACGTTAAAATAGTTGGCCATTGTTGAAAATATCAGCACAAATGGCATATGAACAAATATAGGTTCTCCATTTTCCACTAGAGGCCTAAAATACCTTCTATAGTTGAATCGGGTTGTTTGAATCTGGTGACTGCGCTGCGAGATTTTAGGATCTTTCGGTCGTGAGAGTGTGCAGCGTGGCGGACATCTATGCAGAGTATTCTCCAACAGTGTCTGTGAATCTCAGTGGCCTACGTGCCAAGGCGTCTTGTTGGATTACAAAGGCGCCGACGGCGCAAGATGGTTTGCTTCGAGCAAGATGGACTTCATTTTCGCTCTAGCATGGAGCGAAAAAATTCTATTATAAAAAATGGGACGAATTTTAGAGTTCATATGCACTAATATACACATCTCAAACTTGTTGTATTGTTCAGTAGCGGTTTTATTTCATAGTAATGAAGTTGTCGACCAAAAGAATGCATTACAAAAAATTGACTTTTAGTGACAGATATAACTGTCGCAGAAAGACCACATTTATGGTCACTAAAGTTTAGCGACATTAAAAACTGTCTCAAAAATTTGGTTGCTACTGCGTCGTCTACACAAAGATGCGACGGAATATGATGTTCGTCACTATAGATTACCTATTCTGCGACTGTTCTAACAGTCGCACAAAGATGACACGAGAATGGTGCCCACCGTCAACTTAAACACATATTATGTGTGATAGTTTCAAGTAACCACGTCGTTTTATTCAATTTGTTCGTCAAACATTATAATTTTCGATCGTTATACTAACTTAATGTTGTTTTGCACCTAACATGTGTGCATGCATGGGGCTGGCATCAACATAATAATAATATATTCATGTGTTGTCGCCAGCCCATGCACACATGAGCGGCACCACGATACTCACGTATCGTATTTGTTTATTTTCAAACTTTGTCATGTACCATCGAGGAAAATTGTTACGGTATTTTTGTCCGCAAAATAACAAAACTCAATATCTCCATTATTGTGGATGACCAAAGTAACTATTATTGCAACAACAAGACAAGTACAAACCATACAAAGCTGATACACACTGAAACAAGGATAAGTAGCCTTGATGATCACCAACTCATTACTCCGACGAACACATCGACGGAGCAAATTAATGCGCACTTGTACTCAGTTTTCGATATCATAACCACAATAATCTTTGATCTGGAGGAGAGGCAGCTTCATAGTGATGTTTTTCAATGCGGCTTCGAGATATTCAAAGTGATCGAACGGTTTGTATTTCGGAGGATCATTTGCTTCGTCCACGAACTCCTTAGGTGGCTCGATCTTGATCCCCTTCGACACGAAAGAAAACAGTCCCAAACTGTACCTATCCTCCTTCCCCCTTGGTGCTATTACTTGATGCCAACAGCTCTGGATTCTGTCGTTGCTCCATGCCTGTATTTCCATCATTTAGTACATATATCACTTTTAGTGACCAAAATTTTGGAAAAAACGGTCACTACGTGATGGTGGCTAAAGTTATTTAGTGACCCTATTTTGTCATTTTAGTAACTGTTTTTGGAAACGGTCACTACAACCGTTACTGAATAATCACTAAAACGAAAAATCGGTCACTAAAAATCTTTAACCACTATCAAATAGACCGTTTTCAAAATTAAGGTCACTAAAAGTAATTTTTCTTGTAGTATGGTCAACGCTTCGATGTCCCCACTAAAAGTATAGTGATATGGTAAAAAGTATAGGTATGACTAACCATCATTGCATCTCCACCAAAATAATGAAGGATGACGACGTAGTCAGGTCAACGTCAACCCACTCTTCTGTAACGTTAGGAAGTTTGACCTGCAGGCCGTTGACATGGTTCTGAAGGAGGATGGACATAAAGGTCAAGTCTCTGTGAGAATATTGACCCAAGATGCTAGATGACTCGTCTGACACGTAGTACTTGAAGTATCGAGTTTGGTGATTCATCGACTCGTCTAATCCGAACCCCACATCCGCAATATCGTAGCTTTCAACCAACATCTTCAACACAGTCTCAAATATCTCCACGAGTAGCTTCGACATAGACAGACTCATCTGGCTACAAATTAATAACAGTAAAAAAAAAAACCAATATATAATTTACATGCTAGCTAGCTGACTCAACTTTCTGAGTCGACTCTCGAGTATCGCAGAATAGGTAATCTATAGTGACGAACATCATATTCCGTCGCATCTTTGTGTAGACGACGCAGTAGCAACCAAATTTTTGAGACAGTTTTTAATGTCGCTAAACTTTAGTGACCATAAATGTGGTCTTTCTGCGACAGTTATATCTGTCACTAAAAGTCAATTTTTTTTGTAATGCATTCTTTTGGTCGACAACTTCATTACTATGAAATAAAACCGCTACTGAACAATACAACAAGTTTGAGATGTGTATATTAGTGCATATGAACTCTAAAATTCGTCCCATTTTTTATAATAGAATTTTTTCGCTCCATGCTAGAGCGAAAATGAAGTCCATCTTGCTCGAAGCAAACCATCTTGCGCCGTCGGCGCCTTTGTAATCCAACAAGACGCCTTGGCACGTAGGCCACTGAGATTCACAGACACTGTTGGAGAATACTCTGCATAGATGTCCGCCACGCTGCACACTCTCACGACCGAAAGATCCTAAAATCTCGCAGCGCAGTCACCAGATTCAAACAACCCGATTCAACTATAGAAGGTATTTTAGGCCTCTAGTGGAAAATGGAGAACCTATATTTGTTCATATGCCATTTGTGCTGATATTTTCAACAATGGCCAACTATTTTAACGTATGTTTTTATGGTTTGTTTAATGTAGCGCAAAATTTTTCCCCAGGTGGGTGACAAAATAAGAGTTTTGTCTCCGAAAAAAATTCCTTATTTCACCCACTCCCGAATCTTCCATTTCGTCTCTTTATCAATTTTTTTATGTTGACATATGTTTCTATTTTTGATTAAGATCAAAGGATTGATTTTTTTTTTTTGTTAAAAGTAATTTTCGTAACAGACCGATAGATAATCATATATTCACCCTCCCTAAGTATTCATTCAAACCGAGTGACTGACCATTCCTCAGCTTGGAAGACATCGAAGAGCTTGTCGTGCCGAATAATGGGCAGCTCTGTTTACCGAATGTGGAATTAGATGGATGGATGAAAAGAACTGAAGAAACCAGCAATTATTTCAGCGACGCCAATCCACTGGTGAGAATGGAAAGTTTGATCTCCAACCATTGCAGGCACTAACGTATAGCATCTTTCTCAATGTCCACTCCCCATCAACCATGATGAAAATACAAGGCACGAGCATCCCAGCAAGCAAGCAGTTCTAACACTAGAGGATCACAAATACTAGGGTAAGACACTACAAGAGAAAACGGCATTTTAACAGCACATTTTTAATAATTCTAACAACGGAAAATCCAAATGATACCATATCCGTTCGGGGATGACGGCCCGCCATCAACATTTTGTTGTATCAAATCAATGTCCCAATCCAACCGATCCATTTGATAAGAGTCAAAACATGTCTGCTGCATATTCTGTATGTTCATTTGGTCATCGATTGCATGTTTCTGTACTCGATCTATTAGCTTTATGAATTCTCTTTATATAATGGAAAGCTAAATAAACAATATACAAGCAATTTGCACCTTAAAGTTAGACCATGGGTAGCATCCCCGTTATAGATTTGTCGAATGTCAAGCACGGGAGTGATTCATGGGTTTCTGTTCGTACATCCGTGCAACTAGCGATGGAAGAGTACGGATGTTTCAAGGCAATACACACTGCCGCCGCCGACATTCCCATCTTCGAGGCCATAAAACCTCTCTTCGATCTCCCAGATGAGATCAAAACCAAAAACACAAACCCTAAGCCATTTTTCGGGGGATCCGTGCGGAGTCCTCTCAACAACAACTTTTACGAAGCACTAGCTATCGATAACCCGACATTCTGTTTGGTGGCTTGGGTACCCGTACCCATTAAGAAACGGGTAGTGGGTACCCATTAGACTCGAAACTCATCCCGTAGCCTGAACCCGTTCGGGTAGTGGGTACCCATTAATGATAATGGGATCGGGCCGGGGTACCCACTAAACCCACTAATAACAAAAAATAATATATAATTAAAATTTATTTAATTACATAAATAGTAAATATGAATGTTTGTCGTGAATGAAGGAGAGAGATAATGAATGAATGACTAAAAGTGTTGTTTGACAATTTAGAATGAGAATGACCGAATATGAAATTGATAAGTAATTAGGTTTGACATTTTATTTTATTATTATTTATTTAATCGGGCTAAACGGGTTAATGGGTACCCACGGGTATTACCCGTTCGGGTAGTGGGTACCCATAAGCCTCCAAAGCCATCCCGTAGCCCGAACCCGTTCGGGTAATGGGTACCCACTACCCGAATGGGTACGGGTCGGGATCGCGGGTACCCATTACCCACTATGCCATTAGCCAGCCCTACTTGATTTGTCAAAATTAATTATGTACTAGATTTGTCATAATTAATTCAGGACTAGATTTATCAAATTCTAGACTAGATTGGCAGAATTAATTATGGACTAGATTTGTCAAAATTCTAGACTTATTTATGAACTAGATTTGTCAAATTCAAGATTAAATTTGTCAAACTTCGGGACTAGATTTGTCAAAATACAAGACTAGATTTGTCAAATTATGGACTAGATTCGTCAAAATTTTAGACTACATTTGTCAAAATTTTAGACTATATGGATTAGATTTGTCAAAATTAATTTTTGACTAGATTTATCAAAATTAATTTGGACTAGATTTGTCAAAATTAAGCCGGGACTATATTTGTTAAAATTAATTCGGAAATAGATTTGTCAAATAATTGTACTAGACTTGTCAAATTCTAGACTAGATTTGTCAAAATTAATTATGGAGTAGATTTGTCAAATTCATGACTATATTTTTCAAAATACAAGACTAGATTTATCAAATTATGGACTAGATTCGTCAAAATTCTAGACTAGATTTGTAAAATTCAGGACTAGATTTGTTAAAATTCTTGACTAGATTTGTCAAAATTACTTATGTGCTATATTTGTCAAAATACAGGACTAGATTTGTCAAATTATGGACTAAATTTGTCAAAATTCTGGACTAGATTCGTCAAAATTAATTATGGACTAGATTTGTCAAAATTAATTCTTGACTATATTTGTCAAACTCAATTTTGCACTAGATTTGTCAAAATTAATTCGGGACTAGATTTTTCAAAATACAGGACCAGATTTGTCAAATTCTGGGCTAGATTCGTCAAAATTAATTATGGACTAGATTTGTCAAATTCATGACTAGATTTGTCAAAATACGGGACTAGATTTGTCCCAAAATGCGCAAGATTTGTCTCAATATGAGCAAGATTTGTCCCAAAATGCTGTAAATTTTTTGTCCCCAAATGCGTTAGACTTGTAAAAAAATTCAATAAATTTGTCCAAAAAGTGCGCTAGATTTATTTCAAAAAATGCGTCATATTTGTCCCAAAACTGCGTTAGATTTGTCCCAAAATGCTCCAAATTTACAAAAATTGCGCTAGATTTGTCAAATTCCAAATTATGGACTAGATTTGTCAAAATTAATTTTGAACTAGATTTGTCAAAGTCGAGATTAAATTTGTCAAACTTCGGGACTAGATTTTTCAAAATTCTATACTAGATATATAAAATTATGAACGTCAAACTGAATTTATCCTAAAATGCGCTAGATTTATCTGACACTACGCTAGATTGGTCCCAAAATGCGCTAGATTTATCCCAAAAGTGTGTCAGAGTTATCCCAAAATACGTTAGATTTATCCCAAAATGAGCTATATTTTCCCCTAAAAATACGTTAGATTTGTCCCAAAATGCGCTAGATTTGTTAAAAAAATGTGCTAGATTTGTCCAAAAAATGCGCAAGATTTTTCCCAAAATGAGCTAGATTTGTCCAAAAAAATGCGTTAGATTTGTCCCAAAAATGTGATAGATTTGTCCCAAAATGTCCTAAATTTATCCCAAAATGTGCTAGATTTGTCCCAAAATGCGCTAGATTTATTCTAAAATGTCCTAAATTTATCCCAAAATGCGCAAGATTTATCCAATAATGCTCTAGATTTGTCCAAAAATTAGCTAAATTTGTCACAAAGTGCGCTAGATTTGGCCAAAAATACGCTACATTTGGCCGAAAAAATACCCTAGATTTGGCCTAGAATGTGCTAGATTTCGCCAAAATGTGATAGATTTGTCCCAGAGTGCGCTAGATTTGGCCCAAAAAATGCGGTAGATATGTCCTAAAATGCACTAAATTTGGCCCAAAGTGCGCTAGATTCGGCCGAAAAATGCGCTAGATTTGTCCCAATGTGCGCTAGATTTGACCAAAAATGCGCTAGATTTGAAACAGAATGCAAAAGATTTGGCCCAAAATGCGCTAGATTGGGCTCAAAATGCGCTAGATTTGGCCCAAAATGAGCTAGATTTATCCCAAAGTGCACTAGATTTGGCCCAAAAAATGCACTAGATTTGTCCCAAAGTACGCTGGATTTGGCCCAAAGTGCGTTAGATTTGGCCCAAAAATATGCTAGATTTGTCCCAAAGTGCGCTAGATTTGACCAAAAATGCGTTAGATTGACCCAAAAATGGGCTAGATTTGGCCCAAACAATGCGCTAGATTTGGCACAGAATGTGCTAGATTTGTCCCAAAAGTGCGCTAGATTAGGCCCAAATTGCGTTAGATTTGGCCCAAAAATGCGCTAGATTTGGCCCAAAGTGCGCTAGATTTGGCCAAATATACGTTAAATTCGGCCGAAAAAATGTGCTAGATTTGGCTTAGAATGCGTTAGACTTGGCCCAAAATGCACTAGTTTTGGCCTAAAATGAGCTAGATTTGTCCCAAACTGAGCTAGATTTGTCCCAAAGTGCGCTAGATTTGTCCCAAACAATGCGCTAGATTTGGCACAGAATGCGCTAGATTTGGTCCAAAATGCGCTAGATTTGGCCCAAAAAATGCGCTAGATTTATCCCAAAGTGTGCAAAATTTATCCCAAAATGCGATAGATTTCGTCGAAAAAATGCGCTAGATTTGTCGCAAAGTGCGCTAGATTTGACTCAAACTGCTCTAGATTTGGCTCAAAAATGCGCTAGATTTGACCAAAAATGCGCTAGATTTGGCCCAAAAATGCACTAGATATAGCCCAAAAATGCGCTAGATTTGGCCCAAAATGCGCTAGATTTCGCCCAAAATGAGCTAGATTTGTCCCAAAGTGCGCTAGATTTGGCCCAAAATGCGCTAGATTTGACCCAAAAGTGCGCTAGATTTGACCCAAACTGTTCTAGATTTGACTCAAAAAATGCGCTAGATTTGTCCCAAAGTGCGCTAGATTTGACCAAAAATGTGATAGATTTAGCCCAACAAATGCGCTAGATTTGACACAGAATGCGCTAGATTTGACCCAAAATGAGATAGATTTGTCTCAAAGTGCGCTAGATTTGGCCAAAAAAATGCGCTAGATTTATCCCAAAATGCGCTTGATTCGGCGCAAAATGCGCTAGATTTGGCCCAAAATGCGCTAGATTTGGCCCAAAAATGCGCTAGATTTGGCCCAAAATGTGCTAGATTTGTCCCAAAGTGCGCTAGATATGGCCAAAATGCGCTACATTTAGCCGAAAAAATGCGCTACATTTGGCCCAAAAGTGCGCTAGATTTGACCCAAAAGTGCGCTAGATTTGGCCCAAAGTGCACTAGATTTGACCTAAAGTGCGCTAGATTTGTACCCAAAAATGCGTTAGATTTGTCCCAAAGTGCGCTAGATTTGGTCAAAATGAGCTACATTTGGCCGAAAAAATGAGCTAGATTTGACCCAAAATGCGCTAGATTTGGCCTAAAATGAGCTAGATTTGTCCCAAATTGCGCTAGATTTGGCCCCAAATGCGCTAGATTTGGCCCAAAAATGTGCTAAATTTTGCCCAATGTGCACTATATTTGACCAAAAATGTGCTAGATTTGGCCCAAACAATGCGCTAGATTTGGCACAGAATGCGTTAGATTTGGCCCAAAATGAGCTAGATTTGTCCCAAAGTGCGCTAGATTTGTCCCGAAATGCGCTAAATTTGGCCCAAAGTACGCTAGATTTGGCGCAAAAATGCGCTAGATTTGTCCCAAAATGCGCTAGATTTGGTAAAAATGCGCTAGATTTGGTCCAAACAATGAGCTAGATTTGGCATAGAATGCGTTAGATTTGGCCCAAAATGAGCTAGATTTGTCCCACAGTGCGCTAGATTTGGTCCAAAAAAATGCGCTAGATTTGTCCCAAAGTGCGCTAGATTTGGCCCAAAGTGCGCTAGATTTGGCCCAAAAATGCGCTAGATCTGGTCCAAAAATGCGCTAGATTTGGCCCAAAGTGTAGATTTGGAGAAAAATGCGCTAGATTTGGTGAAAAATTGCTCTAAATTTGGCCCAAACAATGAGCTAGATTAGGCACAGAATGCGCTAGATTTGGCCCAAAATGAGCTAGATTTGTCCCACAATGTGCTAGATTTGTCCCACAATGTGCTAGATTTGTCCCAAAGTGCGCTAGATTTAACTCAAACTACTCTAGATTTGGCTCAAAAAATGCGCTAGATTTGACCAAAAATGCGCTAGATTTGGCCCAAAAATGCGCTAGATATAGCCCAAAAATGCACTAGATTTGGTCCAAAATGCGCTAGATTTCCCCCAAAATTAGCTAGATTTGTCCCAAAGTGCGCTAGATTTGGCCCAAAATGCGCTAGATTTGACCCAAAAGTGCGCTAGATTTGACCCAAACTGTTCTAGATTTGGCTCAAAAATGCGCTAGATTTTGCCGAAAATTTACTAATTTTGTCCCAAAAAATGCGCTAGATTGGACCAAAATGTGCTAGATTTGCCCAAAGTGCGCTAGATTTGGTCCAAAAATGCGCTAGATTTGTCCCAAAGTGCGCTAGATTTGACAAAAAATTTGATACATTTAGCCCAACAAATGCGCTAGATTTGGCATAGAATGCGCTAGATTTGACCCCAAAATAAGCTAGATTTGTCTCAAAGTGCGCTAGATTTGGCCCAAAAAATGCGCTTGATTTGGCGCAAAGTGCGCTAGATTTGGCCAAAAATGCGCTAGATTTGGCCCAAAAATATGCTAGATTTGTCCCAAAGTGCGCTAGATTTGGCCAAAATGTGCTACATTTAGCCAAAAAAATGCGCTACATTTGGCCCAAAAGTGCGCTAGATTTGACCTAAAAGTGCGCTAGATTTGGCCAAAGTGCGCTAGATTTGGCCTAAAGTGCGCTAGATTTGGCCAAAAATGCGCTAGATTTGTCCCAAAGTGCGCTAGATTGTCAAAATGAGCTACACTTGGCCGAAAAAATGAGCTAGATTTGACCCAAAATGCGCTAGATTTGGCCTAAAATGAGCTAGATTTGTCCCAAATTGCGCTAGATTGGCCCAAAGTGCGCTAGATTTGGCCTAAAATGTGCTAAATTTGCCCAATGTGCGCTATATTTGACCAAAAATGTGCTAGATTTGGCCCAAACAATGCGCTAGATTTGGCACAGAATGCGTTAGATTTGGCCAAAATGAGCTAGATTTGTCCCAAAGTGCGCTAGATTTGGCCCAAAAAATACGCTAGATTTGTCCCGAAATGCGCTAAATTTGGCCCAAAGTACGCTAGATTTGGCGCAAAAATGCGCTAGATTTGTCCCAAAGTGCGCTAGATTTGGTCCAAAAATGCGCTAGATTTGGTCCAAACATGAGCTAGATTTGCATAGAATGCGTTAGATTTGCCAAAATGAGCTAGATTTGTCCCACAGTGCGCTAGATTTGGTCCAAAAAATGCGCTAGATTTGTCTCAAAGTGCGCTAGATTTGGCCCAAAAATGCGCTAGATTGGTCCAAAATGCGCTAGATTTGGCGAAAAATTGCACTAAATTTGGCCCAAACAATGAGCTAGATTAGGCACAGAATGCGCTAGATTTGGCCCAAAATGAGCTAGATTTGTCCAAATGTGCTAGATTTGGTCCAAAAAATGCGCTAGATTTGTCCCAAAGTGCGCTAGATTTGGTCCAAAGTGCGCTAGATTTGTCCCAAAAATTCGTTAGATTTGTCTCAAAATGCGTTAGATTTGGGCTAAAATGAGCTAGATTTGTCCATCAAAAATGCGATAGATTTGGCCCAAAATGCGCTAGATTTGCCCAAAAATGCGCTAGATTTTGCCCAAAAATGCGCTAGATTTTGCCAATGTGCGCTATATTTGACCAAAATGCGTTAGATTGGCCCAAAATGCGTTAGATTTTACCAAATAATGCGCTAGATTTGGCCAAAATGCGCTAAATTTGGCCCAAAATGCGCTAAATGAGTGTTTGCCCAAATTGCGATAGATTTGGCCCAAATGCGCTAATTTGGCCCAAAGTGCGCTAGATTTTGCCCAAAAATGCGAGATTTTGCCCAATGTGCGCTATATTTGACCAAAAATGCGCTAGATTTGGCCCAAACAATGGCTAGATTTGGCACAGAATGCGTAAATTTGGCCCAAAATGCGCTAAATTTGGCCCAAATAAGCTAGATTTGTCCCAAAGTGCGCTAGATTTGGCCCAAAAATGCGTAGATTTGCCCAAAAATGCTCTAGATTTGTTCCAAAGTACGCTAGATTTGACCAAAAATGCGCTAGATTTGTCCCAAAGTGCGTTAGATTTGGCCCAAAAATGCGCTAGATTTGTCCTAAAATACGCTAGATTTGTCCCAAAAAATGTGCTAGATTTGTCCCAAAATACGCTAGATTTGTCCCAAAAATACGCTAGATTTGCCCAAAAATGCCTAGATTTGTCCAAAAAATGCACTAGATTCATCCCAAAATGCGCTAGATTTGTCTAAAAAATGCGCATGATTTGTCCAAAATGCTATAGATTTGTCCCAAAAATGTGCTAGATTTGTCCAAAATGTGCTAGATTTGTCCCAAAATGTGCTAGATTTGTCCCAAAATGCGCTAGATTTGTCTAAAAAATGCCTTAGATTTGTCCCAAAATGCGCTAGATTTGATCAAAAATGCGCTAGATTTGTCCAAAAATCGCTAAATTTGTCCAAAATGCGTAGATTTGTCCCAAAATTGCGCATGATTTGTCCAAAAATGTCTAGATTTGTCCCAAAAATGTGCTAGATTTGTCGAAAAATGGCTAGATTTGTCCCAAAAAAATGCATTAGATTTGTTCCAAAAGTGCTAGATTTGTCCCAAAATGCTCTAGATTTGTTAAAAAAATGCGCTAGATTTGTCCCAAAAATGCGCTAGATTTGTCCCAAAATGCGCTAATTTGTCCAAATGCGCTAGATTTGTCAAAATGTCCTAAATTTGTCCCAAAATGCGCTAGATTTGTCCAAAAATGCAATTTGTCCTAAAATGCTATGTCCCAAAATGCGCTAGATTTGTCCAAAAATGCGATGATTTGTCAAAATGTATTTGTCCCAAAAATGTCTAGATTTGCCAAAATGTCTAGATTGTCCCAAAATGGCTAGATTTGTCCCAAAATGCAATTTGTCTAATGCTAGATTTGTCCAAAAATGCGCTAGATTTGTCCAACAAAATGGCTAATTTGTCCAAAAATAGTCTAGATTTGTCCAACAAAATGCGCTAGATTTGTCCCAAAAATGCGCTAGATTTGTCCAAAATGCCTAGATTTGTCCCAAATGTCTAGATATCTAGTTTCCCAAAAAATGCGTAGATTTGTCCAAAATGCGCTAGATTTGTCCCAAAATGCGCTAGATTTGTCCCTAAAAATGCGCTAATTTGTCCCAAAATGCGCTAGATTTGTCCAAAAATCCTAGATTGTCCCAAAATGCGCTAGATTTGTCCAAAATGCTAGATTGTCCAAAAAATGCTAGATTTATCCCAAAATGCGCTAGATTTGTCCCAAAATGTGCTAGATTGTCCAAAATGTGCTAGATTTGTCCCAAAATGTCCTAAATTTGTCCAAAAAATGTGCTAGATTTGTACAAAAATGAGCTAGATTTGTCCCAAAAATGCTCTAGATTTATCCCAAAAATGCGCTAGATTTGTCCTAAAATGCGCTAGGTTTGTCCCAAAAAATGCGCTAGATTTGTCCCATAAATGCACTAAATTTGTCCCAAAGTGCGCTAGATTTGTCCAAAAAAATGCACTAGATTCGTCCCAAAATGTGTTAGATTCATCCCAAAATGTGCTAGATTCGTCCCAAAAAATGCGCTAGATTCATCCCAAAATGCGCTAGATTTGTCCCCAACCTTAAATTAAGTTTTTGATGTCATGTAAATGGTTGCGTGACAAAATGAATAAAAAAGTCCATAAATGATGTCATTAGGACTAATTTGTAACGCGTTTCATATTAATAGGACAACTCTATAATATATTAAAGTTTTAAGACGAATTTGTAACAATATTTGACCCCTGTTTCGAAAAAAAAAAAAAATTTGACCCTTTTGTTTTAACGAAATAATACCTATAAAGGTGTATACTAAATCATAGTGCATGAACTCAAACAGTAAAAACATTGCTTTGAAACACAAGTAAGTCAGTAAGGCATCCCACCAGCCAAAATTTATGGTGAAAATGTTCTTCTATTACAACACCAAGATGTCCCTTTTTCAAGAAGCTACAATGTTTGATTCTTGCATGTATAAGAGGTACAAAGAACACCACAAGGCGCAAAATGCTACCGTCGATTAGGCTTCTAAATCGATCATCTCTTGTAGTTTTGAATCGAATGTTTAGTGGCTCAATCTCAGGAGACCGCCAATGCTTTGGAGATTGGAATTCATATGCGACGGAGGAGGCTGTAAATGCATGATCATTGACCTTCTCGATCATCGTACGGTTCTGGTGTTTGGTTTTGTCAGTGCTTCCACGATCCTGAACATCCATCTATCCAGCATTCCTGGAACATTGATGGAATACAATTAGGACGCAAAAGTGTTACTGGTTTTGCTCCAGTCGAACAAACTAAGAGAATCGAAAACATTAGTCGTCAACTATCAGAAGAAACCCAAGTTCAAGATGGCGGAAGTACAAACCTGTTACAGCGAATGTACCCCCTAAAACCGCACAAAGCCGAGTGATGAAATGGAGGAAGCTGCGCTTTTCTTCCTTGATTGTGACGGTGATAGGTGATAGATCATACAGGAAGTAAACAGCTACAGAGAGAAAAACAACGGATATAAAAACCAGGGAACAAACACATCTCGTGAACCCCGCTGTTTATACGACTGCATGTAAATTCTACAGACCTGGCCATGACCTATCAAAGTCATTCATTGGTGAAAAGTATTCCGTAACCGAGAATTGGTTAGTTGGTAAAACTTCCTTGGAGATGTACCTGTACTCCGTTGGCACAATCTGCAACATATATGAGGGTAAGCAATGTGAACCATTTGAATAGATGAGCCCAGTAGTTTTCCAAAACAATCAAATAGAGACTCCAATTTGTAGATTGCATTTAGAACTGACCACCAATCAATTCTTGGAGCAGCTTTCAAATGAACTTGTGGATTTACAGTACAGAGCCAGTTTTGAAAACAGATTAACTGCATCTATTCGTTGAATGAAGGTGATGGTATAAACAAATTTGATGAAAGAGAAATCTCCTACGGGCAATATTGAGAATTATATGGTTGCAGTTAAACGGCAAAATTCTCAAATCATACTAATTTTAATTGTATATGCCATGGAGATTTTGTTCCACATGACCACAAACTTAGGAATCTGAAGCTACAAGGCAAATGATTAATCGATAGCAAAAACTATACCTTGATATAGTATTTGAAAATTCCACTTCTCTCATGTAGAATCCTCGATGTCCCATCAAGAGGGTTGTGAATACCGGGATATTTTGGCCCAAATGATAGATCGTGAACGATGTGACTCACATTGACATGCTTAGCTCCTTCAAATATCTGCAATAACACATATGTCATGTATTCATTTTCATTCACAAGTTAAAGAGGAACGCTTCACATCCAACTGTTTGCTGGAAGATAAACACTTGTCACTTGTAGACAGTTGAGTAGGTGAAAATATTTCTCCAGATATGAGGTAAGTCATACAATCAGAAAAGAGAAAAGCACAAAAAAATGGAACCTAATTTTTACCATTTGTGCAACCAAAATGTTCAACCCATGAACTGAAATGTGGAAGTTACCAGCAACCCGTTGAACATCTAAAACACCATAAACCTGCAGATACGTCAGATTCAAAGAATAAGAAACTCTAGTATGAATCTTTCGAGACATTTAAAGCATTCAAAGTTCAAAAAAGAAATACCCGGCATCCTTCTCCATTTGTCAATGCCAGTTTCACCTTCTTTATCATATTTTCATCCTCTTCATCAAAGCCATGACTGTGAAGCTTCCGTTCAGTATCATCATGGTGATCTTTATCATCTGCACATGTTTCTTTCTGGTCATTAAGCTAAAGATTTCAATTCAATGAAGGCCACTTAAGATTAGAAACAAGAATCTATTACAGTAAAGATTCTGTACTCATAAACTGATGTATAAAATTCCATCTAACTCAAATATCAAATCTTTAAATGATTAGGGTTTTATTAATGTGAGGTGTGTTACCATGATCGTGACTGTGTTCCTTTTCAACAAGATCTGACAAATATTCAGTGCCGATGATCTGGCCATGACTGTTCAGTCGAAGCTACAAAAATCCAATTTGGTAAGTAGGTTAACATATTGTCTCCAACCCATTATAAGAATGAACAAAAATACACAGAAATAACTGCATAAAGAAAAAGACGCAAACTTTAAGGCCCCCCTGTCAATAACTAATAAAATGGGCATGCACGTCAAGGAAGAGTAGTGAAAAACGACAGAGCAGGTGCTAAATGGCATACTCTGTTCCACAAATCATGCCTCTATAAGAAATAACTTACTAAAACCAGTTCATGTCATTTATAAAATGAGTCAACTGTTTATTATAATCTTAGACATAATAACAAGGATCACCTTGCTTTCCTCTTCATTTCTCACCACTCATTTAAACTCTACATTTAAGTGAAGGCTATACAAGCAACTGTAGGCTAAACAACCTGCACACGTCTTAGATGAAGTAGCTAGTGCAATTTCAAACCTATTAACTGCATGTTATGCTTTAGCCTATTAACTGAAGTTCAGAATCTGATTGACAAAAAAAAGGTCAGACCTACACTCCCATGCCTAAGGCTAAAAGTACGAATAATGACTAGGGATAACAATTTATTAACACTGAACTCAGTACAAACAATACGCATCCCAACTATGCAAGTAAAAATGTTGATGAAAAGAGGAGTGTTATCTTACTTTCCATATGTTTGTATCAAGATCCACTTCATGCTTTCCAGACATGTCAATAGCATCCACACTCAAAACTAAGGAAAAATAAAAGGAAAACATAAGAACTGAACTGAATTTATGTATTAGAAGATATGATACATTATAGATGAATATGACAATTGTGGAAGAAGAGGAAGCAGTGTAGCTAACCATCACAGGGTAAAGAAGGAAATGAGACATTTATATGAATAGGGAGAGTTTGCCCACGAGTCAGATCTACAGACATCTGCCAGACAGAAGCATCATCATATAATCTATTAGAACATGGAATGAACTGCAGGACAGATTATGGCTATCTAACTACATTCCAAATTGCCAGAACTAATTACATCGCAGTAAATAAATTGCTTAGTTCCTACCACTCTGTAATTCCAACGAGATTTAGCATATTGGATTCAGACCTAACTTTGAATTTTTTTTTTTATAAAGCCGTCACTTAATGGAAGCTCATACAACCTGAGGATTTTAATGAACCCCTGCTTTTGTTGTAATATTTTACCCTTTTTACACATAATTGTAATTAAGAAATGAATAACAGAGTGCTTACGCCGAACAAAAACAAGGAAATTGATTACAAATAAAGATAACTTTATTTTGGAAAAATATTCTCGCTCAAATTCCAAACAGAGTACCATTGAGCTCTGTAAGATCGACAAAAAGAGGGAGAGAACAGTTAAAGATATGACACTAACCTGATGAACTGTATACGTGTGTAGATAGTAACTGAGCTCGTGAACAAACAATGTAGCCATTATCACAAGACCAACAACAGAAACTGCAAGAGGATTACAGATCCAGGTCATAACTTTGCCACATTTTATACTAGTGCAAAAAAATACCAAATCATCATCCTAAGCCATGCATGTATCGAAGAGCTAGAAAGCCAGATTGCCACCAAATGTCAGAAACTCAATTGTTATCTGGATCAAAATTCTATCCTTTCAGCAGTCAAACATGCCATATACCAAATTGGAGCAAGAACGGCACAAGGACAACAAGACCAGAAAGCGTTGATAACATTTAAAGGCCAAGTATATCAAGATACGGAACTAATATCGCCTAAAAGACATACCCTCCAAAGTAAGCTCTGGAGAACAACATGATTTTCTTCTTTATCAAACCGAACAAATGATCGAAAAGCGTGTCAAAATCGGAAGAGAAACCAATGTTGCACATTCAATAACATGCCCTAGCAGCTCAGATCAGGTTCAAGCACCAGCAATCCTCTATGTACAATCAATCAATGAATCAATATAGAGATTATAATTACCAAGAGCTCCAGAACGCGTTTTCTGAAGCAAATGCTCTTCTGCACGAGGGAAGGCATCCAGGCTCTTTATTGCCTGTTTCACCCCCATCCTTACTCCTCCTTATAATCAATCAAACCGGTAAAACCTGCATAGAACACAATTCAACCAAGCAAACAGATCGCTCACTCGGCACAAGATTATCAAAACCTAAAACGGAAAGAAAATCACGCGAAATGAAATGCAAGCAGCTCGTTTGGATTGATTGCAAGAGACATAATTCAAAGAATCAAAGAATCGGGATCAATCGAAACCGTTGGAGATATGAGAAGTGTAGGAATTCCTTTTTTTTTTCTTCGGACAATTGAAAAGAACAAGACCGCCGGCGGGCGGAGAGTTCGGAGAGCGTACCTGAGGAGACGACCAGAGGAAAGAAAGACGGAGGAGAAGAAGAGAAGAGAGAGATGGAGAGAAATCAGCTGACCAGCTCGGAATTGACGTCGTCAGCGGTTGAATTGTTGGAACGGAATCGTGCTTTTCTTTCTAACCAATTATGGCAAATATTTGATCCATCTGGGCCCAAATTTTAACAGTCGGCCCAGCCTGGTCAAGCCTGGCCCATGAAATCTTATTTAACATTATTTATTATAATTTATAAAAAATTAACGATGTCTAAATAATAATAAAAATACACTTTTATGCATAAACTAGGTATGATTTTATTATCTCTAGTACCGTATGATGTACTAGTTGTTACTTGTTATTGTTTGGGTTGGGCGGTATAATAAAGGTCCAATTTGGAGGGTTGAGAGTAGTGTGAGTGTTCGACTGTTCGTCATGTTCTGATTCGATTTGGAGTTCAGAGTGTACTTTGCAAAGCGTACAAGAGTCAGTAGTCAATAGGTAAATACCAAAGTATGTAAGAGGGGATGGGCGTTTGAGTGAGAGACAGAGAAGTATTGGGACGTACCCACAAGATTGTGTATACTTGTATATATATAGTGAGCCTTAAGCGTGCAGATGGGCAATTACGCTCAAGGTTTGTTGTTTGTATATTAAGTCATGTCCCATCAATGTTGGGATCAGGTCTCTAGTAATAGTACCTCGCAATCCGGGTAGGATCGCCATGTGTCATCGGCTAATTGACAGCCCGCTTATAGAGTGATATCGGTCGATAGTTGACGTTATGCTAGGATCTCCTGTAGTCACAATATGCGTCTGGCGGTCAGACTCCTACTAGGTCAGGACTGAGCCTGTGGCGCTTTGTACATGCACGCCCGACTGAGCCTGGCTGCTGAGCTACGAGCTTATAAGACCAACTAATACTTCCTAAAACTTTACTTATAAGTATGATCTTTCAAATGATAAACCAAAATTGGTGTCAATTGTTGCTTCAATTAATTCCCTAATTAAGAATTACAAAAAGACATTCAAACATAAAAACATCTCTCTTTGGTTAAGGTTAGGGCAGAAGAAGAAGAACAAACAACAACAACAAACAACAAACAACTCATTTAACAACATCCGCTTCTCTTCTTCGTATCAGTACTATCCTGATTCGGGACGATGATCCTCGTCCCTTTCAACAACCCTGAATTCGGGTCGAGATCGTCATTCGCCGTGAGCGTTTTCTTGCTTATGATCCGGTATATCTCCGTCAACACTGTTAAAAACGCCGTCTCAACATTGGTCGACTCTAATGCTGATGTTTCCATGAAGAAGAGGTTCTCTCTTTGAGCGAACTCTTGGGCGTCCTCCTGTGGGACCGCCCTCAGGCTCCCCAAGTCGGACTTGTTTCCGATGAGCATGATGACGATGTTCTTGTCGGCGTGTCCTCGGAGTTCTTCTAGCCACCGTTGCATGTGGTCAAACGACTGTCGTTTCGTCATGTCGTACACTAACATTGCCCCCACTGCTCCTCTGTAGTATGCGCTCGTTACTGCCCTATACCTAATCAATTTTATTGCATAATTAAGATATTTTTAAGATACGTTTAATACGATCTAGTTCATGATCTGCATTACAATAAGAAAATTGATATAGGAGGGAAAGAAAAATTTGTACCTTTCTTGGCCGGCGGTGTCCCAAATTTGGGCCTTGACGGTCTTGTTATCGATGCTAAGCGTCTTCGTTTGAAACTCGACTCCAATTGTGGCTTTAGAGTCGATGCTGAATTCGTTCCTGGCGAAACGCGCTAATAATTGGGATTTTCCTACAGCTGAATCTCCGATCAACACGACCTTGAATACGTAATCTATTTTCTGATTGAAATCTACATAATTCGACATTTCTATGCTCACACTGCCTAGATCTCAAAACCAATGTAAAGAAAAAAAATCCTGGCGAAATAACAAAAATACAATTCAATATTTTAATTGATCTACTCTCTCGAGATGAAATGAAGATTCATGGTGATGTGAGTTGAATTGACCGTAGAGAACCTGACATCGTCACGACGGAGTAGATCGGAGAATGTCAGGGATATACGCCGGCGATCGCTGGAGGAGGAATCAAATGTTTATTAGGGATGAAAATTTGTTGAACATTTGAAGGAAAATGTTCTATGTTTTTTTTTTGTTTTTTCTTTTGCGAATAGAGGGAAATGGTGAAATGGTTTGTTTTTTTACAGGAAAAATGATAATATATTCATCCACTCGGGGAAGTAACTTGCATAATGTCAAATGATATGTTAAAAGTTCGAAAATTTCTCCATGATGTATACTGATACTTGAATTTTTTTCTTATTTCTTTGGGTGTAGTTTTATTTTAAGTTTATGTTTGAATAAGTTCCAAGCTATAGTTTAAGTAATTAATAATGTAGGAATTATAATTTAGGAGGTTATATTTAATAATTATAAGAGTGAAGAGTTTCATATTGGGATTTTGTAGTTTTGTGGACACGGTTATATAACCATGTATCGTTATTAGCACATTGTATTTCAAATTTAAAAAATAGACAATGTGACACATAGGTGGTGACGTGTGTGTGGAGACTATATCATTGCTCGATGAAGATTCTTCACGGAGATTGGGCTACTTAGCCATGACTTTCGGCTTAGGAGCTGTTCTGGGTTTGAATTCGACATATATGTTGGTCAACAATGAGGGATTTGCCTATGCATTTGCGGTGTATGGTTTGATTGGAGTATTTTTCGGTCACTATATGGTATTTCTACCATCTACATAGTTTAATGTGATCTACCGTTCACTCACCGTGCTTGTTTTATAAGGGTTTCGTATTGGAGGAGTTCAGTCTGTTCACGCTTAGCTGCTTATGATGCTACGTTTGTTGATGGGCATGTTTAGATTTTATACCGAGAAGCGTGTGAAAGTTGTTGGAGATCCAGATCTAGCTGCAACCAAGGAGAAAGTCATTGATGGATGAGACTACTAGGCAGACTCATGAGCCTGCCTAGACTCGTCTATCTTTTTGAAAATTTCCTCATGGGTAATAGCTATTAGGAGTCTAGATTTAGTTGTAGTCAAGAAAATTGTCAAAAAGATTGACGAGTCTAGGCAGACTAATAACACACAATTTTTTGTTGTCACGGTAGAATACTCGCATATTTCCTAAAAAATAAAATTTACAACAATTATTGAAAACAAAATCATCCAAATGAAATTCTATGATTAGTCATCAACTATTGTTGTCTCACAATAAGCTATAAGTTATTAGTTAATGTCGTAAAATAGCATCTTTTTACACCAAAGTAAAATTTTATTGATTTTGTAATTTACTACCTAATTATCAAATATATGTGTAAAATATTCTAAATTTGAAAAAAATGTTTGGTGATTACATTTCTAGTTTTAAGTCAAATACTCCACAACTATCTAATTCACTTCCATTAACCATTTCCCCAGATTCACATTATGACTGAGATTTCTATCTCTAACGTATCTTAGAACACAAAGATAATTGTGATTTAAGGGTGGATTATGTATAAATGTGGTTGCCGATGAATATTGTGAATTGCTTCCAAGTGACGACGGAGTATATTTGTTGTTGCCGAGGTACAATACCCCCACATAATTACTAAAAAAATATATAGTATGTAATCGACAAAAAAACAAATTTAAAATAATTATTAATTTTTTTTTATCAAAATGAAATTCTACGATTATTCATCAACTATTGTTATCTCCCAAATAGTTATTAGTTAACTACGCAGTATGTGTCGACAAACATTTTCTTATAGCAAAGTAAATTTTTATTATTCAATTGATAAATCATTCACTAAATGTCTCTAGCTATGGAATGATTGTTCTCTATATTGGGTGTTATGATCTTGCATTATTGCATGACTTCTCAACAGAGCGTTAAGCTATGTGATCATGTTTAGCGCAGCAATGAGCAAAGTACATGCGATGCTGCTATGACTCTCATGTGCATGGGACCTCACTAGATAATAGACCTGTTTGTTTAATTTCTTTGACATTTTTAGTGACAACATACTTATTGGCATTTTGATGTATTTGTAACAAGATATTATAATGCTCAATGACCACTCTGTTTTCATATTACCTTTAGTACAGTACAAGTTTGAATCGAATGATGACATACACATTCTTACCATTGATAGTGACAAGTGCTTCCTGTAGGTAGTCTTTGAGCTGGAATGTTGTGCATCAATGGTGCCATCTCCTGTCTAAATAAATCTGGTTCCTTCACGTTTAAGTCAAGGCTCAAACTTAAGCTGAAACTTCGTGTGGCCTGTTTGGAGAAAATTTTCAAAAGAGCCCTGAGACAGAGCAAATATTTAACAGGAATGAGTTATTAATCTCCATCAATATCTTAATGATCTGAAGTCAATAGCATGAAGGTTTTGCTCTTTGAAGTGTTTTAACGCACTTTTCGGATTACAACAATATATAAATATACAACCCTTCATGTATTGATGTTATTTTATATAACAACCACTTTATTTCATAGTTTGTAACGTATGATGTACTGTTTTCTCCTAAAAAATATCCAGTCCACTCTAGATACCAAGATTGCTTTGTTCTTATTGGTGACAGCTGAGAAATTGTCAAAATCATGTAACAGGACATAGGTTCTCTCTAGCTTCCTTCTGTGATAAAATCGTCATGGCTACACAAAAGAGATGAAGCAGGATTCAACGTTGATTCTCAAGGAAATTGAGAATGGTATATGGAAATGGAAAAGTCCATTTTAGCTTACTTTCAAATTTGAACAGCAGCTTGCGACTGTGAGAGGCAGGACAAAATGTGATTGATGTCAGTCAGAATTAGTGAAGACTTCAAGCTAAGAAGGCTAGCAACAATATAAAACTGGAATCAAAGAAAAAGAGAGTTACAGCAGGGAGCTTATTCTCTTGGACAAAGGCTATAGGACTTCAACATGATTAATGATGAACTCCACTGCATTGACACCTGCGCATCATTGCCACAGTAGTATTATATACCCATTGAGGAAGTTCATTATTTTTTCCTGAACCGAGAAATCCAAACCATGAAAGAACTTTACCAAGGGTGTCATATAGTGGGACATAAGGCACAGCCTGATGGTAAAGGTGAGTTTCAACCAATTATATCCATCTTCTGGAAAGGGTTGGAACAATTATTCAAACTCCTCCACTTTCGCGGCGTATTGACCACCATCGAAAGTACCAAGTTCAGTTCGATTTATTACCTTGTTCGTGTTCAGTACGAAATCTCTTAGCTTCCTCATTCGTTCACTAATCTGTGCTCTTCTCACCTTGCAAACAAAACAATTTTTTGCGCAAGCTAGATCGATATCTATTACACATACTCGTTCGGCAATACTTTGAGGATTGTGGTGAATCCCCGCTTGGATCTTATCTTACAAGGAACAGAGTCCTGGAACAGTAAGAACTCAACCACTATTTTTTGTTGCCACGATAGAATACCCCGCATATTTTCTAAAGAAAACAAAATTTACAACAATTATTAAAAGAGAAATTTATCAAAATGAAATTCTACGATTAGTCATCAACTATTGTTGTCTCGCAATAAGCTATAAGTTATTAGTTAATGTCGTAAAATAGCATCTTTTTACACCAAAGTAAAATTTTATTGATTTTGTAATTTACTACCTAATTATCAAATATCATGTGTAAAATATTCTAAATTTGAAAAAAAAATGTTTGGTGATTACATTTCTAGTTTTAAGTCAAATACTCCACAACTATCTAATTCACTTCCATTAACCATTTCCCCAGATTCACATTATGACTGAGATTTCTATCTCTAATCGTATCTTAGAACACAAAGATAATTGTGATTTAAGGGTGGATTATGTAAAATGTGATTGCCGATGAATATTGTGAATTGCTTCCAAGTGACGACGAGTATATTTGTTGTTGCCGAGGTACAATACCCCCACACAATTACTAAAGAAAATATATAGTATGTAATCGACAAAAAAACAAAATTTAAAATATAAATTTTTTTTTATCAAAATGAAATTCTACGATTATTCATCAACTATTGTTATCTCCCAAAAAGTTATTAGTTACTACGCAGTATGTGTCGACAGACATTTTCTTATAGCAAAGTAAATTTTTTTATCTACTACCTAATTATCAAATATTAGGTTTAAAATGTTCTAGCTTTGAGAATATTTTTCTATATTATTGAGGTTATAGTCTTGCAATTCTACTTTCTTCAACAACTTTCAATTTCATGTTTTAGCTCTCTACAATTGTCAATGTAATGTCTTGCTGCTAGTGAAACTCGCACGGGCATGTGACATCTCTTCTCTTTGAAGAGTGACGACCTGTTTGGCTATGGGTAGGGTTTTTGCGTTTGACAAAGAGACTACGACTATTGGGGGCATGTGGTGTCATTGTAAGGACCAATAACATGAATATTGAATGCTTCAACATGTGTATAGTTACCCTACGTCACCAAAGTTTCATCATTCGCGTCTTCATTCCAATCTTGCACCACATGTGCACCAGGGTCAACGACAGAGGCTCGTGGGTGAACCCGATAGGTATGATCTGTTTGGTAGTCGATAGGTGTCTGTTGCTCTGAATTGGGTGCTGCTCCGTCTCTGTCTCCTACTTAAATTTGTAAATCCTTCATAAGTCTAAGTGACATTAGTGAACTTGTTTGACGTGCTTACCCTCCCTTGTTTGGCGCACCAATTCTTCAGCCCTGAGTATCTAGATGTCCCAATAAGTGATTCAACATGGAGGATTGAGTGGATTAATTGATGTTTAAATGGATCGTGTTGTCTAATATTAGTGTATGTTTCTTTTGAGTTTTTAGCAAGCAATTTTTCGATATTACAAACTAAATCATATAAAAAAAGACTAAAATCTTTTGTATTTTGTTTTTTTTTTTTATCAACTACCACCAACATTATTATTCATTATGTACAACTCCATTGATCTACTCTGTTTTCTCCCCTAAGAACGAAACCAAAACGTTTCTAAAAGTCCGAGAAAACTAGCTACGCACTACCAAAAGCCTCTTCGCTTTCGCATTCTTGTTGGTGACACTTCTTTTCGACGCATATATCTTAGTCAAAATCAAGAAACACGCGACATAAAGAGTTCCTCTCTATAGCATCCCTTTCTAAGTAGATAACAAAAAACGACATCGCGTTTTCAAACGACTTAGTTTTGTTCTGCTACTTTCGCGAACACTTGCACTTGGCTCGTATCTCGTTGAGAGTCTGCCCACCAAAAAAAAAAATTCGCAATAAGATGCAAACCACAGACGAAAAATGAACTATTCGACGAAAATTGAAGGTAACATTAAAAGAAACATTCCTACCTTGTACTGTGTCTGGAGATCCTTAATGTAGTCAACAGCCAAATCAAGCATGTCGGCGGTGTTGGTTTGCTGTCCGACGGCACCCAAATATAGCAAAAAATCCGTATTGATATCATCACATTCAATTCAACTACATTGTCAAATATAGTACAAGTTCATGTAGTACTAGTACCAAGTTCGATTTGTTACCTTGTCCATGTTCGGTACGAGATCTTGCAGCTTCCTCATTCGTTCACTGATTCGTGTTCTTCTCACCTTGCAAACAAAACAACCACATAATTACGAAGATAATGAAATCAATTTTTTTCGCATAAGATCGATATCCAGATACATACTCGTTCGGCAATACTTCGAGGATGTGTGGCAAATCCCCGCTTGGCTCTGATCTTACAAGGAACAGAGTCCTGGAACAGTAGGAACTTGTCAATGGCGGACCCTGACGAAATGCCATTAGTACTAGTACCACTCTTGGGCAAACTCAAGTGGTGCGATAGTCTCCCGAGCTCGGGTCCACCATTCTGTAAGCAAAATATAACATTTGGTTAGCAACTAATTAACCTGATGGTGTATGATCCTCTCTAACAGGAGCTTCCACGAAAAAAAAATTTAACCTGATGGTGTTGAGCAGCAAAATTGGTGTCTGTAAACTGGGACTCGTTCCATGACCCGTAATTAGGGAACCCTGTATCAGAACCGACGCCGAAGAATCTGCCATCGCAGCCGTTGATGAGGTTTTTGGTGTCGGAACTCGTCGGAGAGGTGTTTTCGTCGAGCTCCGAGGATAGCATTGCCATGGAAGATGAACTTCTAGATAGGAAGCTCAATGGACTTCTCTGTGGTGGACTGCCTTCTGATCGCATGTTGTTATTACCAGCAATCTGAGTATAGCCCTTCATTGATGCATAATTACCTGCAAATTTTTGGTCACTAATTAAGGACTCTTGCATAATATATGACATTTTAATCGACCAACTCCAACTCCGAACAATTACTATATCAAATTCGATTCACCCACCATCAAAGGTGATTGAATCTCTCTACTCTATATTTGCACTCGGGCCCACCGCTCATCCCATTTTTCGTTCCCAAACAGTGTAATTACACACTTTCACTCTATGTAATATGATGATGACGTGTGCTTTGGTTCTTAGGGTCAAAAGGTCCCGAAACTACAGGGCGGATTACAAACTCGTCCTAAAACTGTAATCCGTCACAGAGTGGTCATAATACTATGAAACGGATTACAGAGTAGTCCTAGTGACGTCATAAGTGTACTTTTTCAGTCATTTTGTCATATCACTGTTGACATGTCATCTAAAAGATAATTCAAAAATCATAATTCAAATGTAAATCTTAACTCATCTACTTTATAAACTCTGTTTCAAAATAAAACTAGTGAGTTAAATTGATATAATTTTAGATTGAATCAATTTAAGATGAATTTTAAATTATATTTTCGATGACATGTCAATGGCAAAATGGCAAAAAAAAAGTACACTTATGACGTCATTAGGATTACTCTGTAACCCGTTTCATAGTAATAATATCACTCTGTAACGAATTAAAGTTTTAGTACGAGTTTGAAACTCGTACCTATAATTTCAAGACCTTTTTAAGTATTTGACCCTTCGTTATTATCCAATTTAGTAATATTGGGTCAAATCACAAACAATTGACCCACTTAGCACAAAGATTAAATCATGTTACCATGTTCTTCTTATCAATCGATCTAAGCACAAAAAAAATTAAAAAATCTAACACTAAAAAAAAACACAAAAAATGGCAATCAATTCAGAAATAAATCCAACAAAACAATACAACATTTTCTAAAAATAGAAAGGACAAAAAATAAAAAAAACATTACCATTTTGAGTAGCCGAAAGGTCAACGAACAGCCCAGCAGGGGAGCTACTCTGCCTAGCTAGACCCGAATAGTCAACCGTCTTCGCAGCCGCCGCAGCTCCCAACGAAGCCAACAAGCCGTATGAGCCATCCCTATCCATAGCCGCCGCCGCCGTATTCTGCTTCGGGTAATGAGGCGGCAAGCCGGAATAGCTCCGGGTCAGCGGCGAATTCGGGTACCCGACGGCTGATACCTCCTCCACTTTCGCGGCCGATTGACCACCGTCGAGAAGAGTCGTCGGAGCGGATCGAAACCGGAGCAAACCCGACCCGGACTGGTCGGATTGGTGATGGAAGTTGCGATTACCACCAGTCGAATTCGAATCCATCGGAAGAAAAAAATTCACGAATTGGAATTGCTCTGTTTTTCTTTTGTCTCCTATGGATTTGAAACAGAGGAATAAAGGAACGATTTTTATTGATTGTGGGGAAAGGAATAATCAGGACATCACTCTCGAAGTGCGATTTTGAGCTTAGATTGTAAGCTGAGAGGAAGAAGATAAGATCTTGAGGAAGAAGCAATAGCCCAAAAAGGGAGGAAAACTCATTACCCCTTTTCAGGAAAAAGGGTTTCAATTAATTGGATCAGAGAGGATGAATTCAGAACGGAAAGAAGAAGAAGAAGAAGAAGCAGAGGTCACTTTGAAGCTAGCACAGCAGCAGCAGCAGCAGCCAAGTTCGTGAACCTTAGGTGGTAAGTTGACGGAAATGCCCTCGAGAGGAGGGTGTAATTACGGAAACAGTGGGTAGGTGAGGAAGTTGCAGAAGGAAGGAAAGGAATGGGATTGGTTGGTAAAGAGGCGAGTGACGTCAGCGATGGGTGGTTTTTTTTTTGGTTTGTTGGGTAGTTTCCATGTTTGGTAATGGCGGCTGCTAGCTGCTTATTATAATTTAGGGTTAGAAGTGGATCGTGATCGTGATCGTCTCGTGGTATTATTAATGGCGGCTGTCGGCTAAGATTAAAAGCCTACGGAAAAGTACTTAAAAGTGTGCTTTATAACGAGATTAATATGTTGGAACCTTGCTTTAGTATGTAAAGAGCTAACCTTTCTTTCTATTATATTTAAGTTAAATGGTTAACTTGTTTGTTTATTGTTTAATGGAACCGGATGAATTGAGAGACCAGTTTGATGAAGGAAGAACGAGCACGGGTAGATGGTTCTGAACTCGGATGAATAGGTGGACAGACGAGGGAATTCGGCAGCAGCATGTGAGACTCTATTAGAGATGATTGTGGAATGGTTCATGCATTTTTTTCGATCAACTTGGGATCAGCAAAAATCAGAAGGGGGCGGCGGAAGGTATGAAGATTGATTGGGATCTTGGCATTCGCAAGTTCAAGATGTGTCATCGACCTCCTGAACGACACCGCGAGCAGACCGCACCAACACTCTAGCTTGGTGTCAATATTATGCCTTGTTCAATAATATCAAGAATTTGTGCTTTCCAAACATCAAAGCCCGTCTAGCTCAGTTGGTAGAGCGCAAGGCTCTTAACCTTGTGGTCGTGGGTTCGAGCCCCACGGTGGGCGTTGTATATATTTTTTGCTTTGCATCTGTTTGTTCTAACTACTTGATGACAAATTGATTCTCTTGCTGAATTTTGTGTTTGTTTTATCATGATTTAGGGTTCATCAAGCTGAAATTCTGTGTTAGTGGTCTTCATTCAGTAGATAGTTATGAAGAAGAAGCCTAACAACAAGCTACAATGCTACAATTGGATTGATCATACATCTGGATTGATCATACAACAAGCTAGCAAGCAGCTAGCCTCAAGAACACTTTACAGGCTTTCATCTCCACTACTTCACCGCCATCTTGATCCGGTCTAGGCTCTCGGACACGAGCTTCATCCTGGGGCGCAGCTCCGGATCAACCTCCGTGCAATTCAACGCAATATGAAACACTGCCAATATCTGTGTCTTGGCATCAACCTCACACAACAGCGACCCGTCCACAATCTCAAACAAAGGCCCTTCCTCGCGAAACGCCTTCCTCACAACACCCTCTACACCAGCATCAGGCAGCTTCCCTGTCAGAAGCTCCATCAGTATGATCCCAAACGCGTACACATCGCACTTCTGGGTCAACTTGGCTCCCAATGCTCGAGCCTCGGGCGCCAAGTAAGCGTTCGAGGGAGGTGGGATTGAGCTCATGATTGTGTTGTTCAAGTAATGCTTCTTGGATGCTGAGTTCGTCAAGATCTTGGAACTGGCTGTGGTGACGAGTCGCGTGAGTCCAAACCCGGATACGTAAGGCTGAAGTTCGTCGTCGAGGAGGATCTTGGTAGACTTTAAGTTGCCGTGATGAACGTTCTTCCTCGGGCTGTACTCGTGTATGTACATTATCCCTCTTGCAGCTCCTTGTGCTATCTTCAGCCTTGCTGCCCATTGCAGAGGTTGCAGAAGATTCCCAGGCCCTCCTGAAGAGAAATTTGCAGAAATTCGAATCAACAATCTGATAAATGAACACTGTAAACCAAAGATTCAGACAGAGAATTGAATTTTGATACCGTGCAGAGCAGTGTAGAGACTTCCATTGCGGATGAAATCAGAGACCAACAATTTCTCATCGTCGGCGTAGTAATAAGCTCTCAGCCGTACGATGTTCGGATGTTGGACCTTCTCAATTGCCTCAACTTCCGATTCGAACTCCTTCAGCCGCCACGCGCCGCCGTCTCCGCTCAGCCTCCTCACCGCCACCACCGTCCCAGCTCCGCCGATCCCTCCAACCACCACCTTGTACAGTATCCCGCTCCTCCCTTTCCCCGCCACGTAAGCCGACGCTCTCAGCAGATCCTCCAGCTCCAAACAGAACCCTTCGTCCATCACCGCAAATTTACCATTCCGCCCTTCATCGTCCTCCTCCTTCACTCCACCATGGACAATAATGTTCGTCTCCTTCTTCGTTTCTTCGTCGTCCTCCATTTCCCCCTTCTCCGCCGCCGCATATCTCCTCCGCACCAGCCACGCAGACACCGTGATCGCCCCGATCACCACCGTCACTCCCGAAATCAACGGAACCGCCACCGATCTCGGCTTCTCCACTTCGCGGCGACGGCGACTGTCGTCGCCGCCTCCGCCGCGATCTCGTCCGCTTCTGTCCACGGCGGTTGGGATATCGACAGCTTCAGGGCAAGGCGTTTGGAGAGGGAACCCACACAGACTCGGGTTTCCAGAAAAAGCGGTCGGACCTTGGTTAACCAACGACCCAACCAAAGGAACCTTACCGGTCAAATTATTATGCCCTAAATCCAAACTAACCCGAACCGGAAACCGACCGTAAGACTCCGGGATCTCACCGGAGAAAGCATTCCACGACAAATTGAGCGTACCGGAGAGGCTCCTGAGCTCAACAAGAGACTCCGGAAGCGATCCGTTCAACCGATTCGACGACAGATCGAGGTTGGCGAGGAGCTGGAGCGACCCGATCGAGGAGGGGATCCGACCCGAGAGGAAGTTACGAGACAAATCGAGAGAGCGGAGGGAGGTGGCGTTGAAGAGAGGGGAAGGGATGGAGCCGGAGAAGTTGTTACCGGAGAGAGAGAGGTCGGAGAGGGAACGGAGGAGGCCGAGCTCGTAAGGGATGTAACCGGAGAGGTGGAGGTTAGGGAGGGAGATGGAGGTGATTTGGTTGTTGGAGGAGCAGGAGACGCCGTGCCAGTTGCAGGGAGTCGGGTCGGAGTCGGACCAGGAGGAGAGGGAGTGGGTCGGGTCGGAGGTGACGGCGGATTTGAGGGATAAGAGGGCGAGGCCTTCTGGGGTGAGAGAGTTGGATATGGGAAGGAGGTGAAGAAGAGAGCAGATGAAGAAGATGAAGTACTGCATTGTTGATGGAATGGAGAACAGAGCAGAGAAATTGAAGAAACTCAGAAGCAGAATTGAAGCAGAGGAAGAAGAAGGGTTGAGAATTTGAATGAAGGAAGAAATGGTGGTTGTTGGAAAGCGTGAGAAATTTGAACTGTGTCCGTTGGGGAGTGAAGATCGAGGAGAAGCGGGAACGTGGCCGTAGAGTGCAGAGTGGAATAGCAGCAGCTCAGTAGGCAATAATTTTTACTGTGCAGAATTTTTGAATTATTGCTGATTCTGTATGTATAACAAACACTAACTATTTGATGGCCTCTCGGTCATCCTCTTTCGGACCCCAATACGGTGGATAGATTCGCCATCTCAACCTACCAACCTCGAAGTCTGCTCGACATAGCTAGAATGGATGGGATATAGCTACCATGTTCATTAGCCACCAACTCTGTTGACCCATCAGTTAGAGGATAGGCTATGGCCCAAAGGACTCTCACCAAGGGAGGTCCATTGAGTCTGCCACGTGGAATGCCGACCCGTGCCAACATGACCCTACAAATAATTAAATATTGGGTCACTCATTTAATAAGCATTTGGACCACATGCCTGATACTCTCACGTTGCGCGCTAAAGGTTGTGGACTTACGCCCTCACTGAAGGATTTACCCCTGGTACTTCTCTGTGTACCCAATCATTGTACGCTTTACACTAACCCATAAACTAACGCTCTTGGCATACTCTTTACAAGGAACCACCCCATAGAGTCTAAGGCGTATCAAGGACCATTCATTCTTTGTTTTTAACTTTTTACAGTATGCTATAATTTCGTAATTAGGGTAAAATTGGACCAGCCTTTTTACCATGTTCCCTTTGGAAATGGCATTTTACTTTAGCAGATTCACATGTTGGGTTTTAATTAAAGATTCAAATGGCTATGATTGTTGGTGAGAGAAAGGTCTAAAGATGCATCATTGGGTTCGCCATTCATCAAGTGGGAGGTTTGTCTGGTCCAACAAGAAAGAGAGTTAACTCGTCACCTAGCTGGTTTCACGTCATCTTGTATATTATAAGAGATAAGTAGTAATCAGTACTTAAAAAATAAAAACATGGGTATTTAGTAAGAGTGTGCGAGGTAACGTACCGAGGGAAGGTTCCCTGCTGCAGTGGCATTGTTCGGGTATTTATAGCTTCAGCGATATCGTTATCTTCCTGTTGTCACTGGCTACAGGTAGAGATGGTTATCCACCGTTGATGTGAGGCTATCAATGAGCTTTCACGAGTCTCAAGTCCATGTTATAGTATGTTAGACCCATCACCTTTAGGGTAAGAGCAGGCGTCGAGTGATGTATTTTTAAGACAAATCAACAATCTACTATAGTATGTCTCCATTTGGTTGATTCAAAACGTTGTCGTATTATCACGTTATCAAATCAACGATCTACTACCTTAGTTTGATACTGTCTGACACAAATTGCATTACAAGGAAATGCTGCGTTTTGGGCTTACGAAAATGAGTTCATAGTCGGCCCAGGAAAAGACTGAAGATATATAGCTTCCCAGGCCCAAAACCATATTAATTACTCCCGGCTTAGTTATCTCCCACCGGATGCCATCGTGGCACATGATCGCTTGCTTATCTGGCTAATAAGAGTGTTAGAGGTTGAGAATGGAGTGACTAATAAGAACAAGAAGAAAGCAGAGTGACCAACGAAGCTATAGGAGTTAAGATAGTTAGTTAGGCCGTTACGCCTTGGGACTGTCAAAAACCCACGCGTTTCTGTAATTATTCTTTCTTCTTTTCGTCTATTCATCTCCCCCCTCTGTATATAAGTTCAGCTCAACTGTACAAACTAATTAATTCAATACAATCAGTAATTCATCAAACTTCACATGGTATCAGAGCTAAAGGCTCTCTCTCTCAATTAAGATCCAGATCCTTCTTCTTTACTTCCTCACTTTCTCACTTGCTGCCATGGCGAACGATTCTCCACAAGAATTAGTAGACCTCCTAGCTACTTACAAAACTATCATCTCACTTTCTTAGCCACAGGAAAAGCACCAGAAGATCACTCATTCTTCCCTCTACATCAAAACCTATCCTATGATAACCTTTCACCATCATACAAGAACTACTCTTTATCCATCACCACAGAACCTGAGCCACAAACCTTTTAACCAAGCCGTTTCACACACATGCTGGAGGAAAGCAATGCAGGAGAAATTGCAGGCTCTAGAAGATAATGGGACATGGACAGTTACTGAGTTACCATCAGGGAAAAGATCCATAGGCTGCAAGTGGGTATATAAGATCAAGAGGAATCCATATGGTACCATTGAAAGATATAAGGCACGTTTGGTTGCCAAAGGATTTACTCAAGTATATGGGATAGATTTCACAGACACATTCTCACCGGTTGCAAAGATCAATTCAGTCAAAGCATTGCTGGCAGTGGCAGCTGTCAAAGATTGGCATTTACATCAAATGGATGTAAGCAATGCCTTCTTACATGAAGACCTAGATGAAGAAGTTTACATGGACTTACCACAAGGACTTGAGGTTCAAGGGAAAGGAAAGATGGTGTGTCGATTGGTGAAGTCCTTGTATGGTTTAAAACAGGCAAGTAGAATGTGGTTCATCAAGTTAACCACAGCACTGAAGAATGAGGGGTTCAGACAGTCTGCTTCAGATCATTCCATGTTTATCTACACAGATAATGATTCTATACTTGTTCTGCTGGTGTATGTGGATGACATCATCCTAGCTAGCAATGATCTGAAGTTGATTGAGAACATGAAGCAAAGATTGAAGAGTCATTTCAAGGTTAAGGATTTAGGGCAACTCGAATACTTTCTTGGACTTGAAATTGCCAGAAATAAGACTGGAATCTCAATGTGCCAACGCAAGTATTGCCTTGAATTGATCGAGGACACAGGGTTGTTGACTAAGAAGCCATCCAAGACACCTTCTGACTACAAAGCCAAGTTAAGGGCAGATGAAGGAGAGCTGCTAGAAGATGTCAGTCACTACAACAAAACGAAGGATTTGTGGCGGTTTTTTTTTTAACAACAGTGGCGGTTATAACCTCCACTGTTGTAAACATAGTGGCGGTTGTACAACCGCCACTGTTGCAAGCAGAAACCGCCACAAATACGTCCGTCACAAATGAACTTTATTGGCGGTCAGCAACCGCCACTAATAATCAACATTGGGGTTACACATTGGAGGTTATAACCGCCACTAGTGTATACAGGCAAATTGTGGGACGGCTGCATTATGTAACAATTACTAGGCCAGACATTAGCTATGCTGTGCAACAGCTGGCTCAATTTCAATCTAAACCTACCAGTGCTCATCTCCAAGCAGCTTATAAGGTCATTCGATATCTAAGGAATGCCCCAGGACAAGGCCTGTTCTTTAGTAGAGATAGCAGTTTACAAATGGTAGGTTATTGTGATTCAGATTGGGCTAGTTGTCCGGATATAGGAGATCAACATCAGGGTTCTGCTTGTTCATTGGAAGATCTCTGGTGTCATGGAAGACAAAGAAGCAAAGCACCGTGTCACGATCATCTTCAGAGGCAGAATACAGAGCACTTGCACAAATCTGCTGTGAAGTACAGTGGATGAAATCGTTAATGGAAGATTTTGGAGTAAAACATGATGAACCAGTCCAGCTATACTGTGATAACCAGACAGCAATTCATATTGCTCGGAATCCAGTGTTTCACGAAAGAACGAAACACATAGAAATCGATTGTCACGTTGTGAGAGAACGGCTACAATCTGGGGTGATCCAACTGAGCTACATACCGACTGAAGTACAGCTAGCTGATGTGTTTACAAAGGGATTGCCAGCACCACGCCTTCGGTTTATGATAACCAAGCTGGGTACCATTGACATTTACTCCCCAGCTTGTGGGGGCGTGTTAGAGGTTGAGAATGGAGTGACTAATAAGAACAAGAAGAAAGCAGAGTGACCAACGAAGCTATAGGAGTTAAGATAGTTAGTTAGGCCGTTACGCCTTGGGACTGTCAAAAACCCACGCGTTTCTGTAATTATTCTTTCTTCTTTTCGTCTATTCATCTCCCCCCTCTGTATATAAGTTCAGCTCAACTATACAAACTAATTAATTCAATACAATCAGTAATTCATCAAACTTCACAATCTTGCCAACGTAGCATAAGATTGCTAATTTAATATTAGCCAACCTATGCTGAGTCAGCACCAAAATTTACCTGTTAGGAATAGAATATTCATTTCCTCATCCTGCAAATCCACGTATTCGGTCCAATCACGACATTCAGATTTTAGAATTCAGTATAATTCACCTCCTCCTGCTCCTCAACCTCTCCGGTGAAATCAACGCCTCCGGATCCCCACACCTCACCCTGCTCGACAAGAACGCCGCCGTCGCCGCCGTTGACGGCCTGAAGAACATCGGACTCGTCATCGACTTGCTCCTTACTCTCTCCGACAGAGGGAAGAACCCTTCCGATCTCCGTCTGAAGAACGGGGATTTTATCCTGAACGACGGCTTCGAATTCGCCGAATAAGATCCGAACGGCGACGCCGTGGACATCCTCTCCGACCTCTCGAATTCGAACGAGTACGACCGATTTAACAGTACGAAGTTGTTATTTCTGATTTCCAAATTGAAATCCCTAATTTCTCCCTCCTCTTCGGTAATCTCCGGAGGAGAAGATTCTCGAATTGTCTCCGCTGGTGGTTCGAACCGGAGATCCGTGGAATCGATACTGTGATAGTGGAAAATGGAATCGAGGCTGGGCCGAATTCTCTCCGCCATGAGTGGGACGAACAGCGACGGAGATTCCGGAAGCGGAGGAATGAATATTCCGGCGCGGCAGAGGGGGCAGTTGGCGTGAGATTTAAGCCAGATGTCGATGCAATCCACGTGGAACGCGTGCGAACAAGCTGGCAGCAATCTGACGTAATCGTCGAATTCAAATTCCAACAAGCACACGGCGCAGTCTCTGCTCGCCGGCGACGGCGAGCTTAATTTGTTGAACAGAGAGATTGGGATGTTCTTGATCACAGACTCATCAAGGCCGTACGAATATATGTGGAATCTTTCGGGAGAGTCGGAGTAATCCCCTCCGGTAGACGACGGCGATGAATTCGGCTGCCGCCGTCGCCGCAGGCGACGGCGGCGGAGGAAAAAAATTAGGCAGCGAGAAATGAGACGGTAGTAGGCGATTACTAGTAGAGCAGCGGCTACCACGAAAACCATGGCGATCAACGGCGGGGTGAATTCGATTGTCAAATTCGACGGCGGCGATGACGAAGTAGCTCCAGAGTTCATCGATCGTGGGTGGCGGCGGTCAAAATCGGCGGTGGTATGGTGGAATTGCATTATTTCTTTAATGGTGATAAAGTTGGGGAAATTCACCGGAATATGACACGTCGCCATTGATGAATTTAAAGCGAGTTTATTACAGTGAATCACTGAATCTGGGAAATTAAAAGTGCAGTGTACAGAGTACATGATTTTCGAAATTAGGGTATTGATGATGAACAGTTCATCGAATCTTTCCGAATTAGTTTCATATTCACGAATGTTCATGCAAAACCGTGAAAATGGTAACTTGGTTTTTATGGATTGAGATTAAATTATGTTGATTTGGTTCCTGAACAGTTCATCGGAGTGTTGATGTTTGTTTATATTCCGGCGCCGGCGGGAATGGCACGTACATTCTGATGGAAGATTTCGGGCCTAAAGCCTGTAAAGAAGAGTTATTGGGCCTGTTGGGAACTGGGCCTGGATCCAACTTCTAATGGTTGTATGTAAATTGCCAACTTTCGGATTTTACTAACTTAACAAACAGTCCCTATAAAATAAATTTCTCCTTTTACCTCTCCTACTTTAACTACTTTGCATTTTGGGTCCTTCTGTTTCAATTTTCGTCTTCTTAACGTTTAACTAATGTACATTTACACACCACACCAGCTCCAATAATCACATATTATCTTACTAAGAATTTTTAATCAAGAACATAAATATATATAATTACATATGGATAAAATTGACGGATAAACATGCAGTTTTAAATTTTTTCATATTTCACTTTATTCTTTGCGATAACCCCCATTTGCCTCCAAGACCGATTCTTCGTTTCCTACCACCGATATCTCTCTCTATCGGCATGTGAATGTGTTCAAATTTAACGTTAAGAAGACAGAACTTGAAACGGAAGGACCCCAAAAGGCAAAGTGGCTAAAGTAGGAAAGGGCAACTTATAGTATATAGAGGGCTATCTGTTAAGTTGGCAAAGTAGAGGGGGCCAAAGTGCTATTTTCCCTGTATAATTTTACCAACTTTGCTTGGAAATGTTAAGAATGATTTAATGTTTGATGATGCACTAGACAAAGGAGATTATCACAATTCAATTTCTAACACCCATTGAATTGATTCCCGAATCTAGAAGATTCAATTTGGGTACTAGATAAATTAGGTGATCGATGTATTATAACCTTAAACTTGAGTGACCGACCAACAACATTTTTTACCCTTGAAAGAAATACCAAAATGGTTAAATGTAATGGCAAATTTTGCATTAATTGAGATTGGTCGTACCCAATCCCAACCCCCCCCCCCCCCAAAGATATATTTATCACAACTACCTCACCAATAAAAAAGATGGTCCTTTTTTAAGTTTTCTCTATTTTCTTTTTTATTCAAAAATTAAATTCACAACAGAAATAAAAAAGTCTTCGAAGAGGTTGACTTTTTGAAGCACCGCTATTTCTAGTTAGTAGTTGACGGTTGTAGTAATGTCCTCTACATGGGATGTTTCATAACATTACTTGACATTGTGTTCTTTCTAGATTATACGTCTTAATTCTGGTCGTAATTTCTTTTCCTAGATAAGCTACAAATATCTCTGATCGAGCCTTCGTAAATTAAATCCTTTTTCACAGTAGATTTCCCTCAACTAATCGATTTAATAGATGCCACGATCCGAACAAAGTGAATGAGAAATTGAGGAATCCATTACATTCAACAATCCAAAATATTATACAATCTGACAGCGCCTACAAGTTGGCTCACTCAATACTTCATCAACTTTCCCTTCTTCTTCTTCTTTAAGTCATCAACAAATCTCAGCACAGAATCAATATCTCCAGATCACAAAACCAGAGAGCAAACAGAGCAATTTTCAGATTGGCAATGGAGGAGTACTTGGTCAAAGTTGAAGAAGCTGCTGCTGTGGAAAACAATAAGCTAACTGCAGGGCCTGTTTACAGAAGCATCTATGCCAAAGATGGTCTCTTGGAAGCTCCTGAACACCTCAATTCTCCATGGCAGTTCTTCAGGTACATACACAAAACTTATGAATCATTACTTCTTTTTCTTTGAGAGAGATCAAATGAAACCCAGTTGTTCTTCATTACATCTGTTATCTGTAATGTGTACACATTGGTAGTGAGAAAGGGTTAAAAAAATGGCCCATACAGGTCTCAAACCTGTGAACTTGGCGTTATTAGCACCACGCTCTAACCAACTGAGCTAATGGGCCTTATTGAGTTGATGGACTAAGTTTCATCGACGGATCGACAACAGTATAAAACCCAGTTCTTCTGGTGGAGCTGACTTCATTACATTTGTCATCTTCTTGCATGAGAGAAATGTGTACACATTGGAAAACCTGAGATCCAATTTGTATAACTGATGTGAGAAACAAAAGTTGTTACTGTGATCTTGGCATTATTAGCATCACGCTCTAATCAACGGAGTTAATGGTCTTATTGTGTTAATTACATTATTGATATGCAGTGATTCAGCAGCTAAGTACCCGGATAACCCGATGCTGGGCCGTCGAGAAGTCATTGATTCCAAGGTAATGCATAAAGTAGCAGACTTGAATGTTGGAAAGCAATGATTTTGGTAACATCTGGTTTGAATTCTGACTAAGCAGGCTGGAGCTTATACATGGCTCACTTACAAACAAGTTTATGATTCAGCTTTGAGGATTGGATCTGCAATGAGAACCAAAGGAATCAGCCCTGTAAGCATCAGTGTCTCTTTCAACGGTATACGATTGCCATTTTCGATCATATCTGTTAAAAGTAATCGATGGTGTTTTCCTTAGGGAGATCGTTGCGGTATCTATGGTTCTAACAGCCCTCAATGGATCACTGCAATGGAGGCTTGTAGCAGCCAGGCTGTGACTTATGTCCCACTCTATGACACCCTCGGTGCAAATGCAGTGGAGTTCATCATTAATCATGCTGAAGTTGCTATCGCTTTCGTTCAAGAGAACAAACTCTCTGCTGTAACTCTCTTCTTCTTCGATTTCGATCTTATAATGTTGCTTAGCCTTCAGTAATGCTGACTGACATCAATCACATCATTCCAGGTTCTGTCCTGCCTTTCAAGCTGCTGTTCATATCTGAAAAGTAAGCTGAAAAGACCTTTCTCCTTTGAGAAGATGAATTCTGAATCTGATTCATCTCTTTTGTGCAGCAATCATTAGCTTCGGAGACATTTCGGCCGCTCAGAAGAAGGAAGCTGAGGAGCTAGGGGTGTCTTGTTACTCCTGGGAAGAATTTTCTCAGCTGGTAAGTGTAAGAACACAAATGCAGCTTCTTATGCTGGTTCATGATGGCTGGATATTTTTCTAACTTTGATCAATCTAATCAGGGGAGTTTGGATTGCGAGCTGCCTCCGAAGAAGAAGACAGACATCTGCAACATAATGTATACTAGCGGAACTACTGGAGAACCAAAAGGAGTTATCATCTCGAATGGAGCTCTCGTGGCTGAAGTACTGTCTGTCGATCGATTGCTTTTCCTGACAGATAGACCGGTAAAACATCAGTAATTAGTAATCCATTATTCTTATCTGCAAATGAAGAACATGATCCGGTTTCTGATGGTGATTTCTTCAGCTTGATGAAGAAGATGTCTACTTCTCTTTCTTACCTTTGGCTCACATCTATGACCAAGTAATGGCGAGCTACTGCATCTCGAAAGGAGCCTCGATAGGGTTCTGGCAAGCAGTAAGTAAAAAGACACGACATTTTGATTCGTCTCTGTTGTCTGTTTCCTTCGATGGCTCAATTTTGGCTTGCATCACAGGATGTAAGATTCTTGATGGAGGATCTTCAGGTGCTGAAGCCAACTATGTTTTGTGGGGTTCCTCGAGTTTACGAACGCATTTACAGTGGTAAACCTCAATCTTTTGCTGATGGATTCCGCCACGCTGCATTCTTGTTCTTCCTGTTCATGTGAGCTCGCTCGCCCTCTTTCAGGTATAATGAGCAGAGTAGCATCGTCAGGAGCAATAAGGAAACGACTCTTCGATTTCGCGTATAACTAGTAAGTAGTGATGATCAATGATCATCTCAGTCTGTTTGTTTCTTGGAACACGAGTAACAATGTGGAGCTGTCTGATTGCAGCAAGCTGGGAAATCTCGAGAAGGGATTCCCACAAGCCAAGGCTGCACCATTGTTTGACAGACTCATCTTCGAAAAGGTTCTTCTCGTGGCACCATGTTTGTTCGATTCTGCTTCGTAAATCGCTAACATTTCGTGATATGTGAAACAGATAAAGCTAGCACTGGGAGGCAGAGTTAGGATTCTGTTATCTGGTGCTGCACCTTTGCCTAAACACGTTGAAGAGTTTCTAAGGGTCATTTCCTGCTCCACCTTATCGCAAGGCTACGGTGCGAGTTATTGCGAATTATCGAACTCGATTTCCTCATCTCGATTTGCTATAAAACTCTGTTCTTTTCTGTTATAACAGGCCTCACCGAGAGTTGCGGTGGATGCTTCACCTCCATAGGTGATATATACCCTATGGTGGGAACTGTCGGCGTCCCCATGCCAACCATCGAAGCCCGGCTTGAGTCAGTTCCGGAGATGGGATACGACGCTCTTGCAAGCGTGCCGCGTGGGGAGATTTGCCTTAGAGGGAACACCTTGTTCTCCGGTTACCACAAGCGCGAAGATCTGACCAGAGAAGTTCTCGTCGATGGCTGGTTTCATACAGGTGATATTGGAGAGTTGCAACCAAATGGATCAATGAAGATCATTGATAGGAAGAAGAACATCTTCAAGCTGTCGCAAGGAGAATATGTTGCAGTGGAGAATCTCGAAAACACGTACTCGAGATGCCCCCTCGTAGCTTCGGTATGTCTCAACTTTTTGAACTATCAATAATGATTTTGATCTTTCAGCAGCATCTGATGACCACATTCATTCAGATTTGGGTATACGGAAACAGTTTCGAGTCCTTCCTCGTCGCAGTTGTCATCCCCGACAAGCAAGCACTTGAAGATTGGGCGGCACGGAATAACGTGACCGATGATTACATGTTACTCTGCAAGAATAAGGAGGCTAGGAAGTACATTCTGGATGAGCTGAACAGCATCGGCAAGCAACACCAAGTATGCTTAGTGTTCTTCCTTCTTAATATAGCTCTTCTCTGTGTGCTTCCTTTTCGACTAATGCGATGGAAATGCATTGACAGCTTAAAGGGTTCGAGATGCTGAAAGCTGTGCACCTCGAACCACTTCCATTTGACATGGACAGGGATCTCGTAACCCCGACATTCAAGTTCAAGAGACCTCAGTTGCTCAAATATTACAAGGTAAAGTGCATTATTCTTCAGAAAAGAGCGTTCTCGATTCCGATCATATTTACTTTTGGACTAACCTCTGCTGTTGCTGCATATCTGCAGGAATGCATTGATCAACTTTACCAGGAAGCAAAGTAGTCCAAGGCTTGATGCTAGCTAAAAGATCTTGAAATCTTCAAAGCAGTCCCAAGAAATATTCTACCTAATATCAGGATTCAAGAACACATGTCGAGACTCGAGCTATATCATTGTCAATGTTTACACACATATAAAGCGATTGGAAAACTATCAACAGATTAAACAAACGTTATGATCGTCAGCATTCAATTCAAATTCATATGACGTAATTACGTATCATACGTGTTTGATTGTATATCCGTAAATCAGATCTTCATTATATAAACAGACATCTCAAGTTCACTAGATCACACCAGTAAAGTAATGAAGTCTAGCCAACATACTGTAGAACAAGAACATCACTTCAGCAATGGAGTAACAATGCTCAATGCTTGCTTGTTCTTTCTACAACCACAAATTTATGCGACACAGGAAGCGAATCACAACACGTATACGGATAACAAAACAAAAACAATCATCTAACTTCCTGAAGCATTGATGAATCAGACTAAATCAACAATCAAAGCCCAGGCAGGATAAACAAAGAGGAGGATAATCCCGATAGTGTTGGAGATACCATTAGCTTTGGTAAAGGAGTTTCTGAACCCACCAGATGCTCTAATGTGTTCTTGCAGCAAGTAGCAAGCTATCAACAGGCAAATCGCCACACCAACCAAGTTGTTCCTCAATGTAGAAGCAAACAAACTCGGAGCTACCACAATTAGAAGAATCAGAGCTCCAGGCATCTCTAGCCAATCTGGACAAATCACAGAAGAAACAATTCCCAATTAATACAATCAGTAATCACCACTTTCCCCTAAAACCCTAGAGAATTTGGAAGCTCTATAGTACCTGGGAAACGGTGTGGGAAGAAAAGGCGGAGTACAACAGCAATGATTGCTACCCATTTCCCAAACTCCCCTCTGCGTGAATTTAGCAATCAGAAGAACAGTAATCGCAAAATCCAGATGAGAAGTGATTTGAATCAATTACCGGAGGAAACCGAAGAGGAAAGTTGGAAGGGTGAAGAAGATGTAAGGAATGAGTAACCCTGTGAGAATGTTTGTTTTCCAATTCGTTCGATCCAGTATCAGTAGGTAACTGCATCAACGCAATTCAAATCATAGATCAATTACTGAGAGAGAAAGAAACAGAGGTTAGGGTTTACATACATGGCGGCGATGGCAGCAAGCCATTCAAGGAAAGAAGTTCCGAATCCGGCGACGATGCCGAGATGAATCACGAGGTTCTTCGCCGCGACAGCTAGCTCTTTGACATCGGAAGAGATCAATTCGCTGCCCAAGCTGCTTCCTCTGTCCGTCTTCATCGCTAAGTAGCTCTTCTTCCCCATTAGAAGCTTACTAATCTCAGATGCCGGAGGAGGATTCGAGAGAAAATTTTGATAATGAAGAGACAGCAGAGCTTTGACTGTCGTGTTATGGTGGATTAGTAAGTAAGTAACTTGATTAGGAGGTTTAATTAATTTTGATTAATTAAATGAAATGGTTAATTACTTTACTGCTGAGTCGACAGTGACTCAGCCTTATGCAGCTTATCCGTGATTGACACGTGGAGGGTGAATGGCGGGAGTTCTTTCTAGTTTCTACACGGCTGTGGCTGTTTAAATGCTCCCCATGTGGCAGCTACGCTTCCATTTTATCTTCATACGTCTCTCTATTTTTTTCGCTCATTTACCCCTCCTACTTTGTCAACTTTTCCGTTTTGGTCCTTTCATTTCAAATTTTGTCTTTCTAACATTAAATCTAGACACATTCACACACCCAAAAACAGAGATATCGGAGGTAGGATATGAATAGTTGGTTAGGGAGGTAAATTGGGGAGGTATCACGAAGAGTATGATGAAATACGAAGGGTTTTAAAACCACACATTTTACTCGTCGAGTTCATCCTGTCTAATTTTATATACTTATATTACCAATTAAAACATGCTTAGTAAGTTAATGCATGGATATTGGAGCTAATATGGTGTCATGCATGCACATCAATTAATGTCACGAAGACTAAAGTTGGAACGGAATGACCCAAACAGCAAAGTGGATAAAGTAGGAGGGGTAAAATGAGCGATTTATAGTATAGGGGACTGTTTGTTAAGTTGGCGAAGCAGAGGGAGGCAAAATGCTATTTTCCCTTGATTCAAATTTATGATAGAAACACTAGTGATTAAATACTAAATTGGGGAGATATTTGTAATTTGATTTATAACATACATTCGAGAGGGATTAGATACGTAATTACTGAATTGATCTTCGAATCTAAAATATTTAATAATTGTATATCATATTAAAAATTCATAAAAATAATAATATAACACTTGACATTTTGATGCAATATAACTTGTGAGTTGTCAAATTAATAAAGACTCGATAGCTAATCAATGAGTCGATGTGGCCTTGGTTAATGAAGTAATCGTCACAGAAGACGATCCAAACGGTAACGGCTCAATCTCAACCGTCAATTCGTCATACCTCAAGAAAAACTCCACCAATAATAACCTGGACATCAGCACCACCAGATCCTTCCCAGGACACTGCTTATTCCCAGCCGTTGGATCCTCCGTCTCACGACCATTAGACCAATACACATACTTCAACAACTTCTCACCTTCCTTCCCCACGAACCTATCCCCAACAAACTCATCCGCACGATCAAACACTTTACGATCTCGTGTAACGAACGGCTGATATCCAAACAACATCTCCCCTTTCTTCACCTTAAACGCAGCGTCGTGACTACTGACCACCAAATCACCCTTCGCCTTCCCGTACTGGAACCGGATCGGAGGCTCGATCCTAAGCACCTCGTACACCACTGATTTAGTCAAAGTCATCTTATCCAACGTCCCAGGGCTCATCTCACCGCCTTCCTCCATAACAACGGTCCTGATTTCGCGAGCCAGATCGAGTTGTAGCTTTTTCCCTGTGGTGGCGACCCACTTGATTATAGATGGGAAAAGGGCCTTCATGGCTCCGTAGGCGTTGAAGGCTGCTATGAATACTAAGTTGTGGCATGCCTCGTCTCTTTGTATGGGTAAGGACTCAATGGCTCGGTCGAGAAACGACGTCGCGTGGGTGTAAAACGCAGCGTATAGCTTGTGGTAGTCGGATTTGACTAGGAAGAATGGGAAGGGTAACGTGTGGAGGAAGAAATCTTCGATGAAGCTTAACCACTTTGGGAAGAGCCCTAGGGTTGAAAGTGGTGCGAGCCATTTGTCCGCGAGGGTCGCGCCTCGGGTCTCGAGCTCTGTTTCGGAAGGATCCTGTTGTTACAGTTACGATAAATAGACACCATAAATTAAAATAACGACAAAATAAAACGATTTTGAATTAATGAAGTTGATATAAAAAAGAAGTTTTTGTCAGGTTGGTAGAATTATTCTATCGACCAGACAAAAACTTTAATTTATTTATCAGCTCGATAGAAAATTTATTTTTCTCGCAGATGTGAAAAAAACAACGTTAATGAATTTTAAAATTAGACTAAATTTGGAATTTCGAATAGCTTGAACTAAATTCATGTTTTTTTTACTTGTATGATGGTTCTTTAATCCTTATTAATTATAGAAAAAAAAAATTGCCCCTCTACTTTAACCAGCTTCACAGATAGCCTCCTATACTATAAATCGCTCTTTTACTCCTCATATTTTAATCACTTTGCCTTTTAGGTCCTTCCATCCCAACTTCTGCCTTCTTAATGTTAAATCTGGACATATATATTTTCACGACACATTAGAAACTGATTCCATATTTTAGTGAGTAGCATTAGTGAGGTACCGTGAAGAATACTAGTGAAAAATACGAAGAATTATCCTATCCAATTCTATATATTTATATTTTCAATTAAAAAAATATTTAGTCAGCTAAAACATGACTACTGGAGCTGACATGAAGTGTCGAATGCATATCAAGTAACGTTAACAAGACTAAAAACGAAAGGACCCAAAAGACAAAATGAAATCGTACCATATCATCGCAGAAGAGTCGAAACATAAAGTCAAAAGCCATGTCATCACTAAGAGCGTTGACTTTGACCTTACCACTCCTCACAAACTCGCCATCAAAGTCAACGAACATCCTAAACAACGAAGCTCGACAAAGAGGAACAAAAGCCTCATGCTTAGAACAGAGGAAAGACATGACCAAAGACTTGAGAGCAGCGTGTTTGGGCTCCGACGAGTCGAGGAAGGCCAGCACACGGTGGCCGCCGGTGAACGACACGAATGGCCCGTACGTTCCGAGCAGGACGTTCCGCTTTTCGACTTTGGACGTGTCGAAGAGGACCGGGAACGAGGCCGAATCGAGGAGGGCGATGACCTTTGGGTTGCCGGCGATGAAGGGTCCGGGGGGCATGTTGGTACGGACGACGGTGGAGTTGTGTTTTGCGATGAGGGTTGTGAAGAATTGGTCTCGGCCTTGGTAGTAGAAGTAGTTTAGACGGTCTATGATTGGGGAATGAAGGGGATGCCGTGGCTGCCGGGGATGGGTTTGAGTGGGAGGTCCGGTGAAGTGGATGACGGCGGCGGCGGCGACGGCGTGGACATGCTGGTTTTGGTTTGTTGGGAGAGGTTTTGTTGATTTTGTTGTGAGGAGATGGATGGTTTTAATGGTTGGAGTTTGGAGTTTTATACAAAAATCGAAATAAGGTGTGCATGGATTTAACATAGCGCTATAATTGACGGTTCTGTGACATCTGTCTCAGTATAATACGACAACCTACTATGTGTGTTTAATAATAATAATCACATTGTATGAGGGTTTTTTGGCATATATAGCTCCAAAGGAGATACGAGATAACAAACATAGATAGGTAAGAAGAATTAAGTCACAACTGAGGTGGTCAAGAACTTTACCTCTAGGACTCCTAATGTAAATGAGATCTAAAACTTAATATATCCGACCATTCTCTAATTTTTTTAGCTTTATAACCTCTAAATTACTTAAAACTATTTTGCGTATGTTTAAACAGGTCGATTTAAGTTTGGTATTTCATCGAAACGTGTATAATATACATATTAATTACATTACAAAATAGAAAATTCCATAATGGAAGCCAAAATTGCCTACTCAAGATTCCTCGAAAGCGATCAACCTATAAACACCATAATAAACTACAAAGACATAAAACTATTATCACCACATGAGAAATAAGGTCAATATTTAATGTTAATCAGAATTTTGCACGAAACCCAACGCAAGTGATTAGTTCATGAATACCTAATCATTACCAAGAATTAAAACATAGCGTATTAGCGGTAATCATTAATACTTAGTCTGGTCTTATTTTATAATTTATACATGTCCCACGGAAATAAGCCAACCTTATTAAATACAAACATGTGACGTCACCTTTAACATCTACTAATACATTAAAGCAGATACCATTTTTTTCAGTTGACACGTCAGCTTTTTGAGGATTTTAGAGCTCCTCCTTCATTCTAGGAATGAGGGTATTTTGGATAAAAATCGGTTCTGACAAACAAAATTTTTTGATTCTTTTCTCACGAACAAGGATCGAACTCTCAACCTCATGGTTAAGAGACTAAAGTGAACAACCCAACAATGCCACACCTAATGATTGGAGTAGTTTACTATTTAATCAAAGAAAAGTTGCAGTGTTTTCAACGTAACAACAAGAAAGCATCTATCTATCTACTAATACATTAAAGCAGATATCATTTTTTTCAGTTGACACGTCAGCTTTTTGAGGATTTCAGAGCTCCTCCTTCATTCTAGGAATGAGGGTATTTTGGATAAAAATTGGTTCTGACAAACAAAATTTTTTGATTCTTTTCTCACGAACAAGGATCGAACTCTCAACCTCATGGTTAAGAGACAAAGTGAACGACCAACAATGCCACACCTAATGATTGGAGTAGTTTAATCAAAGAAAAGTTGCAGTGTTTTCAACGTAACAACAAGAAAGCATAACTATAATGCTTTTGTTTATTATATCCCAACAATTGATAACAAATTTATAATTTTTTACCAACATATGAATTAAATGATTATATATTAAGAAGTAGAAATAAAAAGTAGAAAAAAGTATATATTAAAAAGTAGAAATAAAAAGTAGAAAAAATTCAACCACACTTCTAAGTAATCTAAATAAAAATTATTTTCCGGTAAACTATTAACACAAAAAATCGGCCAATGGGCCGCTGATAATCTAGTTCCATTAATGTGTTGTTGTCTTAGTTTTCAGGGACAGGATCTGCGACCAAACTTTAAAGTTTGGAACAGAATCCAAACCCAAAACGAAGGGGTATTTTGGTCAATTTACAAAATATAAAGAAAATCCTAATTTTGCCGTACCCCTGCCTTCCTTTTTCACATCCGTAGTCGCCGGCGGCTTGGCTCCGCTCCCGACACACTCCACCTTCTCGGAACAGCAGTAATCGTCGTTAGGTCGGTTAGGCAGGAGTTCCCGCTGGTGGTGAGGAGCTGGACAATGTTGGCGTCGGAGAGGAGTCCCGACCAAATTCAATCGGCAACGGTTGGACTTTCCGACGAGCTGGAGATAAAGGTGTATGTGACGGAGATGAAGACGGCCAAATAGGGGTGGAAATCATGGATCTATTCGAAAATCAAGTCCGAGGGTTCTCCTCCGACAATGATTCGGTTGCGGTGGACGTCGGCAAAAATCGCCGATTCGTGGAATTTGTGGAATTGGGAAGAAGATGATTGCTTAACATTTTAATCCTTCAAGTTTCATAGTTCACAGTTTGGTATTCAATTTTCATTCAACTAACATGAAAGTCTTTAACTTTTCATTGGTTGCAATAAAGCCTGAAACATTAAATTATTGGCCTGAAGTTTAAAAACACTAGGAATTTGTTTAGTAATTATTTGAAGTTACAATTTCAGTCACTAATTTTTAGGTTGTTGACAAATTTAATATTTGAGCTATATAATCTAGTTAACTCGATTGAATAACTAGTTAACTCGATTAGATATCTAAATCATGATATTAACTAGTTAACTAATTACAAACAACATAACTAGGTAGGTAACTAGTTAACAACAAATTTAATCAATTGTTGATAACAAGTTGAGTAAAAATTGGATGATCAGTTAACTAGTTAACTAGATTAGATAACTAGTTAACAACTTGGTAACTCATTAACTCGATTGGTTAACTAGTTAACTTATCGAGTTACCTAGTTAGCTCGATTGATTAACTAGATTAACTCGATTGGTTAACTAGTTAACTCGATTAGATAACTAGTTAACTCGTTATCTAAATCATGATGTTAACTAGTTAACTTGTCCTCGCCGAAAACATCATCGGAGTTTGGTCGGTCTCCGGAGACTCAAACCGGAAAAAATGTTAACTAACTAGTTAACTAGTAACGAAAAAAATCATGCTAACAAGTTAATAGTAACCTGTTAACAAAAAATCTAGTTAACTGATTATGGTAATTCGTTAACTATTTATCAACGAAATAACATGTTAACTAGTTCAGTTAACTAGTTATCTGCTGATAACATGTTAACTAATTATCTGTAAAAAACCAAGTTAACTAGTTATTTGTAAAAAACCATGTTAACTAGTTATCAGTAAGAAATCAGATTAGTTAACTAGTTAAAAACAACTTGACTAGTTAACTAGTTACCTAGTTCATGAGGTTAACTCGATTGGATAACTAGTTAACTAGATTTTGGATAACTAGTTAACTTGATTGGTTAACTAGTTAACTCGACTGGATAACTAAATTTGATAAGTTAACTAGTTAACTCGATTTTGATAACTAGTTATCAACTAAAAATCTCGTTAACTAGTTAACAACTTGGTAACTATTTAACTCGATTAGATAACATGTTAACTAGATAACTAGTTAACTATAAAAACTCGGGTTAACTAGTTAACTAGTTATCAATAAAAAAATCTTGTTAACAAGTTGTTAGTAAAAATCAGGTTAACTAGTTAACTTGTCCTCGTCGGAAAAGTCACCGGAGTTTGGGTGGTCTCCAGAGCCTCGCCGAAAAAGTCACCGGAAAACATGTTAACTATAAAAACCCAAATTAACTAGTTAACTAGTTATGAATAAAAAAATCATGCTAATAAGTTAATAGTAAAAATCAGGTTAACTAGTTAACTTGTCCTCGTCGGAAAAGTCGTCAGAACAGTCACCGGAAAATGTCATCGGAAAAGTCACCGGAAAATATCATCGGAAAAGTCACCAGAAAAAGTGGTCGGCGGCCGCGACCGGCGACCGGCGACAGTTGCTGGCGGCAGTGGGTGGGTTGATTAAAAAACAAAATATTTAAATAAAAAATAATAATAAAATATTTGTTTAAATATAATAATTAAATTGTTTGTGTAAAGTCCTAAATGCCCCTATTAAATCTGAACCATTAGATTGGTCAAATGGTCAAACTAGATCTAATGGTTGGAGTTGGGTTTGGAACTTTCCAAACCCTCAAAGGTTTGGACGCTGATCTGCTTCCTAGTTTTCATATTAATCTTTCATTATTTAAGCTTTACTTTTTTTACATCATGTTTTAGAGGGTAAAGTTTGACTTTTTTTTAATTAAGTTTTTCATGACGTGTCGGTGGTGATGTATTGACGTGGCAAAATGGTTGGAATATGGTATTGATGGCGACTGCAGGATAGGATCGTAAAATGATTCAAAATTTCGAGATCACAGTCTGCAACATTTTGAAGTTTTAGGATGATCACTTTGTAACTCGATCTAAAGTTTCAGGATGTATATAAGTATTTGAATATTAGGTAGGTTAAATTAGAATTACTAAGTATACATAATTTTGCCAGTGAGTAATATACATCGTTATTTCATATTAACGTATACATTAGTTTTGAAAGATAAATTATAATACCTTATGACGTGAGATGAGAAGTAGGAATGATCAATGAGAATATAGTAACGATTTTTTGTGTAAAGTATGAATGATATTACGTAGATACGATGTCTCATTTTTTAAAGATGAGTTTTTCTATATAAAAATATACGAAATGTAAGATTCAAGTTATAAATAATAAAAATAGAATATTTTTGTTTACTGATATAGTAAAAAATATGTTATATCAAGAATATATTAGTGAATTTGTAAAAAATTACAAAATTACATTTAATAACTAATAATTCATTTAATAAACAAAGGTCCATGAATTTGGTTCAATTGAATTTGGGCCGACAAGAGATGGATTACCCAGAAAACAAAGGTCCATGGACCCAATTTCAAGGCCCAATTCGTCTTTCTTGTTGCCGAAGTCGTTCAAACTCCGACGACCACCGCTTAAACCCCCAGAGAAGCCAGCAGCCATCGCCGCCTGACGATTCGATCTCTGTTCACGAACTAATCGGAAGACAACACCAGAACGAAAGAAAACGAAATGGAGTTCATAGCCGAGCCAGGAAAGCAATCTCATCCGGATTGCTCCACTCTCATACTGGTAGGTATCCTCCACTTCACCTCGCTTTCCATTTCACGCGTACATTTGCCTTCACTCAGATTCCTGTTCGCATGCTGTAGATAGTTGAAAACAGTTTAGAATAACGAATGCCGCCTTCGGTTTGAGCTATGATTACAGTATTTTAGGTCATGTTAGGTTTTGAACTGATTTTCTGATTCGAATTTGTGTAAATTTTGGGGGATGTAGCCGGCACTGTCGATAGGGAACGTAGGACAATTAGCTGTGGATCTGCTGGTATCATCAACTGGAGCTGAGAGAATTGGATATTTGGATGATCCTTACACGCTTCCTTGCGTTGGTAATGATGCATATGGCCCTAACCCGTCCGGAGATCTTGCTCTCGCTCTTGAAGGTGATCGAATTGCTTCTTGTTATTGTGCTTCACTATGTTTGATGGAAGTAGTGAGTAAGAGATTGTTTTCTCCCTTTGTTGATGCAGCTTATCAGTCACCTGCCAATGCAATGGCTCTCGTGCAGCAGCGGTCTCCGGTTGTTAAGGTGGTTTCACGAATTCGGACATGTTTTTTGTTACATTTGTCGATTAATTCGGACAAGTAATTGTTATCAAAATTCTTTGGACAGGGAATGATGGTTGAGTTTGCTAAAAACTTGGCTGAGTTTGCTGCTTCTAGTGGGAAGAAGCATGTGGTGATTCTCTCCAGCTTAGAGTTTGCAAGGTGGCAAAAGATTGACATGTCAAGGTATTTTAAAGGATTGTTCTTGATTTTTTCTTAGTTATTTGCATTCATCTTCCGTTTGGTGAGAATCGATAAGGATACATTGACGTGCACTAAATCTCTTGAACAAAATACTGTAGAAGGTAAATGTGCTGAGAACTGGGAAATTGTGTCATCTCCATCCCTGCAGATGTTAGCTAAGGCCCAAATGCTGTTTGCTTTTCTTCTGAAGTTGAGCATATTTAGACAAGTTCAGTTAAAGAGGAGGTGGCCAATGTCTCTAAATTAACGCTTGTGTTTCTCAGTGGTTTGCAGATATACTACCTCTCAAGCTCAAATACAGACGGAACTGATGATTACTGTGCACAACTTGGCTGGAAAAAGGTTCAGGATTATGATCCTGATCAAAGATCTTGGAAGTATCTCAGCAGTTTAGCTGAAGGCAACACGATGCAGGAAAGTAGCTTGCCTTTTGAAGATGAACCAGAAGAAGAAGATTATTGTGCTAGTCTACCTTTCGCTGCTCTTTTCTCGTGTTTGAAGGTATTCTACTTCACATACTGGATCGAAGCATGTTTCAGACAACTCCCAGCATATTGAGGGTCATGTTGGATTTTAGAAATGCTCTATGGTATAAGCTAAAACATGGATGTTTACCCGTGAAACTGAAAAGTGTTGCTTTTTTATCAGGCCAAAGGTTTGAAGGTCACATGCATATTGTGTTACTGCTCCGAGGGAGACAACATGGCTGATTCATTCGAGTTAGCAGAGGCAGCATCCAAGCTCATGCAGCTGAAACCTGATAATTTCATCGGTGAGTTTGAGCTCAACCTAACTAATATCGATGAAATTTGCATTCAATTGAACAAGCATATAAGGGCATGCCAACACATGACTTGAACTGTTGTGTCTATCATGAACCGTTGCATCCCAATAACTCGAGTTGTTGGGAGAGGGTTCAAATTTGGGTCTTCACATTACGGTGTCATCTAATCTGCTCAAGCATCAACTTATAAACTTGACGACGACATTTACATATCGGCATTTGTTCTTTCATTACGTTGTTTCAGCTGGGGAGGATAGTAAGTGGCGCATCCCGTTTTCATGGAACACTGTGTATGGACCACCTCCAGATCTGTCCATGTTTTAGCCATGGCGGTAGATCAACGTTCTACGTCTCGACCGAGGAGTAACAGAGATCTTCATGGTGGGTTGATTGATTAAGTGGATGCCATCTTTTTTCAATATGGACATGATCCAAACGCCAGATTAAGTTCTTCAATTTGAATTGCAGGTTGTTCTCTGCAATCTTGCTAGGCTGCTGCTAAGTTCTTAGTATCCTTGTGTATTTCAGAAAGTAGAATTGGTCATCTCTGTGCTCACTTACGCAACAATGGCGTGTTGTTAGTTGTTACAATTTAATAGTAAAGGTTTGGTTCACCAAATCATTATTGAGGTCAACGGTCAATGAATTAGAGGATCTTCGTGGAACAGTGTATGTATATATATGAATATGTGTATACCAAATATTTTGATTTCAGATTGAGACTTGACTGAGTTTTCTGGATTTCAAAATATAATATTAGGTACTAATGGATATTACGTATCCACTTCTCACCTGTTTATTAAATGAGTATTACTCGTACTTGTCCCGCGAGGCTAAATAGGTACCAAATTCAAACTATTCATGTTTGGGAATGGGTATAGGGTAAACTCGCTAACTATCCATTAGGTGAACCTCGAATCTCCCTGCATTTGGATTACATTTCAAGATGAAGATACGATTTTTAGAGGATTAGGGTTTGGAGAGGGAACAACAAATTGCTCGATTGATAAGTTGAAGTGAAGAAGTGATTGACTAAAGGAGAATTTGGGGCTAATTCGTTAAACATGCATGATATATTTCATTTCATATATTGGGTACCCATTTGGGTTGGGTATGAGATGAATGCCTTCAAACTCGTTCTCATCTGTTATCTGCTCGAACCGGATATCGGGTTCTCTCGTACCCGATCAACGTCGCCCAAATCAACCGAATTTTCGGGTGGATATTCGACTTCCGAATACCAATTTCCAAACTTAATATATGCTCAATTCTATTTCTATAACAATTTTTAGAGCATTAATGTTTCGAAAGGGAACGACAGATTGCTCGATTGATAAGTTGAAGTGAGAAACTGATTGACTAATCCGTTACACATAGATAATATTTTGTGGCTAATACGACGTCATTTTATATTTGGTACCTATCATGTTGGGTAATTCTCACCAAAATTGATCGAATTTCGAGTGGTTACCCGATTTCTCGATAACAATTTCCAAGCCTAATATATGCTCAAATTCTATTTCTATAAATGACCGAGTCTGTCAAAATTTATGCTATCATATTCAATCAAAGTCCCAAATAGAACCCAACATGTCACCGCCGCCGTCATCCACCTCATCGGAGCTCCCACTCAAACCCATCCCCGGCGGCTACGGCATCCCCTTCATCTCCCCAATCATAGACCGTCAAAACTACTTCTACTACAAAGGCAGAGACCAATTCTTCACAACCCTCATCGCAAAACACAACTCCACCGTCGTCCGTACCAACATGCCCCCCGGACCCTTCATCGCCGGCGACCCAAAGGTCATCGCCCTCCTCGACTCCGCCTCGTTCCCAGTCCTCTTCGACACGTCGAAAGTCGAAAAGTGGAACGTTCTAGACGGCACTTACTTCCCTTCCGTGTCATTCACCGGCGGCCACCGTATGCTGGCCTTCCTCGACCCGTCGGAGCCCAAACACGCCGCTCTGAAGTCTTTGGTCATGTCTTTCCTCTGTTCTAAGCATGAAGCTTTCGTTCCTCTGTTTCGAGATTGTTTGTTGAAGATGTTTGCTGACGTGGATGTTGAGTTTGGTAGGGACGGTAAGGTTGAGTTCAACGGTCGAGGCGACGACATGTCGTTTGATTTCTTGTTTCGACTCTTCTGCGACAATAAGGTATTAGTAGTAATTAATAAGAAATTATAAAATTACTAATATTGCATAAATGTGAAATTTATAATTATTCACTTTACTTCTTATTAAAGTGAATAATTCTAAATAGCAATCGTTTTTTTTTATATCCTATTTGGATCATTTTTCTGTTTTGGTACCGGTCTTTCTGTTATAAATTGTCTTTATCTGATACCGGTTCTTCTGTTACAAATTTGTCTTTTGTAGTGTTAATAGATGCACATTCAGTACATCGTGTTACCTCCAATAGTCATGTTTTAGCTTACTAAGCGTTTTTTAATTGAGAATATATATAATTAGATGAGGTGAAATCGATGAATAAAACGTGTAGTTTTAAAGTTCTTCGTATTTCACTATACTCTTTGCCATGATACCTTCCCAATTTACCTCCTTACCCAACTTTTCGTCTTCTATTTTCGGTATCTCTCTGTCGGTGTACGGATGTGTTCAGATTCAATGTTAAGATCAAGATGGTAGTTGAAACAGAAATACCCAAAAGACAAAAATGACCAAAATAGAAGGGATAAAAAGAACGGTTCATAATGTAGTGAGCTATCTGTTAAGTTGGCAAAGTGGAAGGGCCAAAGTGTTAGTTTCTCATTTATATTTATGTGTTTAATGTTTGCTTTCGTGTTTTCATTACGTCAATTCTAAATGATAGTAATGTAATGACGGTAGTCTTGTCTCCCTGGATCGATTTTCAATCTTTACTTGCCTCTTCTGCTATCTAAATCTGTCTCTTGGCGGAACCATCTATGACAAAAAAAATTAATGAAACTCCCTGATGTATTTACAAGGATCCGTCGGAGACGGAGATCGGAACCCGAGGACCGACAGTCATCAACAAGTGGCTGGCCCTCCAGCTAGCACCTTTAGCATCAACAAGAATCTTCCCAAAGTGGTTAAGCTTCATCGAAGATTTCTTCCTCCGCACGTTTCCCTTCCCATCCTTCTTAGTCCAATCCGACTACAACCTATTATACGCTGCGTTTTATAGCCACGCGACGCCGTTTCTTGACCTGGCCGTTGAATCCTACGGCGTACGGAGAGACGAGGCTTGCCATAACTTGGTATTCGTCGCCGGCTTCAACGCCTTCGGAGCGATGAAATCCTTTTTTCCCGTCGCTGCTCAAGTGGGTCGCCGGAGCAGGTAATTAATCGAAATCAATTGACCGAAATTTGTTGATCTTCTTAGAGGTCGGAGTCGGTTAATTCGGTCATTAACTGATAAAATTGGTTCAGTTATGGTTAATTGATCTTCAAGAAGTTTTGACCAATGTCCGACCAAATAAAACTGGTCGAAATTCGATCAACTATAAATTAACTGTGACCTTTTGACACTTGGTTTAACAGATTGTTTTTTTTACCAAAATAATGTACCCGATTTTGACCGACTACGACCAATTTAACGATTACTTATTGAAATTTGACTGATGTAACCTACTTTTAACCTTAAATTTTCATGTAAACTGAATAATATCATAAGTTATACACTATATAAATAAGCACTAGCATTAGAACTCATTATTCTCATTATTCTATTATTGTTTCGGTTAAAGTCGGTCACGGTAAGTTAACCGCATTTTAACCGTTGACCGACTTGCTAAAAAATGTTTAACCGCCCCACCGATTAATCAATTTTAACCATTAACTTAAACCAAATTGACTAACCAAACTAACAACTACAGGAGAGGAATTGCAACGTGATCTGGCTCGTGAAATCAGGGCCGTTGTTAAGGACGAAGGCGGGAAGGTCAACTTCCGAGCGTTGGATAAGATGACTTTGACTAAATCAGTCACCTACGAGGTACTTAGGATTGACCCGCCGGTACCGTTCCAGTACGGGGAAAGGCGAAGGAGGATATGGTGGTCCGTAGCCACAACGCTGCGTTTCATGTGAAGAAAGGAGAGATGTTGTTTGGATATCAGCCGTTCGCTACAAAAGATCCGAAGGTGTTCGACCGTGGAGATGAATTTGTAGGGAATAGATTCGTGGGGAAGGAAGGAGAGAAGTTGTTGAAGTATGTGTATTGGTCCAACGGTCAGGAGACGAGCGATCCAACGACTGAAAATAAGCAGTGTCCTGCGAAGGACCTGGTGGTGCTGATGTCCATGTTATTTTTGGTGGAGTTTTTCTTAAAGTACGATGATTTGACGGTTGAGTTTGATACGCTGCCGTTTTTGGGGTGGTCGGTGAGGATTACCTCGTTGACCAAGTCAACGGAGAATGCTTGATAACCATCATTTACGTTGTCTATAAATAAACTTTATATTGGGCCTCGGCCCATGCACTTTCTGTGAACGAAAAGAACTGGGCTATAGAAAGTGACCCAAATAGTGAATAAAAGCCCAGCCCGTACATGGTGGGCTCTAACGAAAAGAAAAGACTGACACTACAATATTGGGCCGAGGCCCATGTCGCATTCCAACACTTAATTGCAAAATAAACACAGGCGTTAGGCGGAAGAAATGTAGGCGGTTAAAAGTATTTTGGTCACCCAAGTTTGATTTATGTAATACATAGGTCACTCGAATTTTTCTAAAAGAATCAATGACACTAAATTTAGATTGGGTATGAATCAGTATTTCATTCATTTTTTTGTATTGAATCGTTATACTAGTAATATTCTTGATGAAAAAAAAAAAAATAGAGGGATACGAATAATATCATAGAATAATCTTACATCAACGAAGTACGAGAATGGTCATTAGAAATTGGCAAAATTGAGCAGTATAAAAATAAGTGGTCACTGAATATCTCTAGTACCAGGTACTAGAGATGAGCAAATTCAGGGTACTAAATCTTACGTAAATTTTGAGATTTAACTCATTGGTTACTCATAATCCAATTATAATAACTAATTATCATAATATGTGATCCCAATCGTCCAATTTCGAAGAAAAAAATTGCTTTTTTTTTTTTGGGTAAAAGAAAAAAATTGTTGGTGTCACATATAATATTTTATTTTACTAAGCCTTCAATTCTATCGTCGTCAATCATTCTAATCCACACGAATTAGTTATATATTGAACCTAAACACAAACCAAGCCAGTGGCGGATCCAGGATGGATCATGACACTGGGCCATTTCGTCAAATTATAATAAATTGGGCTAAATCTGAAAAATCAATGGGCCAATTCACTTATATACATGAAAATACATATAGTTTAGTAGCTCTAGATTCGAAAGTGGGGTGGGCCGCGGCCCGGGGAACCCCACCCCCCAGATCCGCCCCTGAACCAAGCAATCATCTCACAACAATCAAACATAAAACCCTAACTATATTTTCCCAAAAGAAGTAATAGGATCATATAAATAAACACCTAATTAAGTGAAACATGACTAACATATGAACGATCAATATGATCACAGACCACCAGCTATGAGCTACCACGTACAAGCTAGCTTTCATGAATGGTCAATTCAAAACCAGACTGATTGAACCCAGAAATAAGACTGTTCAAGAGCTAGCTAGCTAAGCCAGCATTGATTAATTAGGTGCTAATTATAGGCTATTAGGTGCTAATTATGAGACATGAAAATGGTAAGTATAGGGTTTGCTAATAATGTAGCCCTTGTGTGGATAGCAACAGCCAACAACAACATATGCTACCTAGTACGTACAACTTCTTAGTTGTTCCTTCCAGGTGTCGAGGATGTAATTATACTTACTATATTAAGTAGTTTGATTAAGCAAAACAAATTTGATCTGTTAATAATTAAGTAGTATTAGTTTGCTTTAATCTATCTTCTTATCCTTTGTATAATTAGTCACCAAGCTACCAAGCAACACCTGTTACACATATATAATAATTGCATATTTTTCATAATAGTAATCCGAAATAGGATCTTGGTATGACAGGTTTACGTAGTTTTATGGACAAAATTACGTAACAGTGTATCATGTGCATGAACTTATTAATCACAACATTGGCATAATTAATTAACCGCCAGTACCATGCATGTGTGCATGGGCGCGCAACACAATAATATTATGTTAGAGGGTTATAATTAAACATTAATATGGTGATTAATTTCATGTGGGTTCAGGTGTCATTATTATCTATTTTCGTATTTTATTATGCAATGTGTCATTAATGATACATTTTTACGTAATATTGTCTATAAAACAGCTACAACCCCCTTGAATGATCCTTTTTCAAGAAAGAAAACATAGAAAATTAGTTTGGAAATTTATAGGCATATATGTTTTTTATTGATTGATTTATGATTTATCAATTAATTTTGCCTGGTCTAGCCTGTGTTAAGTTCCAAGACATGAAAGGAAACTAAGCGACGTGGCACTATTCAGACGATTCAGATCGCATCCTGAGCAGAGCCAATCAATAAGGGCCACACCATCAAACGTCAGGATTATAAATACTGAAGTGAGCCTCTTTATAGACGGACATACATTTTTAGTAGAAAACATTCTCTCGATACGTTTACTCTCACACCCAAATTCACATTCTACGTACCTAATTATCATATCGAGTAGTGTCGACCAAATCGGTAGAATTGAAAGGTCACTCACACACTAAATCGTCATGGTTCGATACCAAAATTTTAATATTGAAACATGAACATGCATTTGCCACGTATAGTTGACTTTTAACACATGTGTTTACCTTAAAGTCTACAAATACATAAATGAAATCTAATGTATATCACCGTATCAATTAATTAACTAATTTAAATAATAATGATTCTATGTAATATGCATCCGCTAATTATCAATTGGTTTTCATTAATTTTTTATTATTATTATTAATTGGTAGTTAATGCGTCATCACCCCCATTGATGTAACAACGACACACTTGTCATTGTTTCCTGCAATGCCATCTGATTCTGTATTAATATAACTAGAATTACCCGCGCGATGCAGCGGAAAGTTTCAGAAGACCAGTAATAGTAGTTCCGAGTATTTTGTTTCTGCTATGAAAGCTGATATGAACCATTTTGTTGAAAATTATAAATGCAGGAAAGACTATGCTAGGAGTGAAATAATTGACAAAATGAAAATGAAAAAATATATATAGAAAAATTATAATTAATATGAATGAAAAACGTTGACAAAAGGATGTTCAAACAAAATAAAAGGAACATAAAATAGAATAATTAAATATTATCCAATTAAATATCCCCTCTCTAGTCACCACTTATTTTTATTATAGTGTATCATCGTTATTCTCTTCATCTCTTCTTTGCTCATATCCAAGCTCCATCACATGGCATTGCCTATTATTACGTTAATTAGTTTCCATAGCGTAATCACTCTTCTTGGCACAATGATTATGCATTTATATACCATAGAAAAAGTTTGGGGTTGATGATCTCTACTTTTATTCCAAGCAGAACTACGATAAAGCTGAAAGCATTGTATGAAATATGAAAATATGCATTATATAAGAGTCTTTCAATTTTGTTACCCCTATAAGAACACAAATAAATAAAAAGATGTTGATTGATTAGTGTTGTTTTCAATCAACATTTAGGCTGTAGAAGAATCCTACAAGCCCAAACACTTACTCTCACAAGCCCACCCAACACAAGTGACCCACAAAAAACCCCTTCAAAAACAATAACTCGAAGCCTTAAATACTTTAATAGAGGAAAGAAAACACTATTCATTCAATAGTAACTCCTCTTCTCCCTTTATATATAGAATAAATATAATAGAAAATAACACTTTACTCCTTAACTTCGTCAACTTTTTACCTTTTTTACGGTAACTATTTTGTCTTTTGGGTCATTCTGTCCCAACTTGTATCTTCTTAACATTAGACACATTTACACAACTACTTTCACAACTTAGTCAGTAAGCATCGAGAGATAAAATTTGGAGAAGTATCACGAAGAGTACGGATGCAACATGAAGAGTTAAAACCCCACATTTTATCTGTCGATTTTATTATATATATTCCCAAACAAAATACGCTTAGTTAGCTAAAAACATGATTATGGAAGATGATGCAGTGTGTTGAATGCGTATCAATTAACGTTAAGCGACAAAAGTTAAGACAGAAGGAGACAAAAAGGAAAAATGACTACAAAAGTATTTGTGTCCCATTGTTAGAGACAAAGTCTCACATTACATTTAAATATTATAACTAAATTGCTCGAATTTGCTTTATGAAATTAACTAGTAATTATATGTACGTCAGAAGTATAAGAGGCAGATAAAAAACTAAGGAAAAGTATTTGGTGTGATCAGCAATTGCACGTAACTAAAGTGATGAATATACAATAAAGTAAAATACTGATTTCAATGTATTCCGTATCTGAGGATTTGATTTGATTGCGTAATCACGGCTTTTATGGACACCTGCACTTATCTAAACATTAATTTATGATTTATTTATTTTTAATTCCAACAATCCCAAAAGGATTAATAAAGTGTGCTTTTTATTAAAAAAAAAATGAAAAATAAACACATTGTGGGAAAATTACACTTTGTCCCCCTCTACTTTGCCAACTTAACAAACAGCACCTTGCACTATAAATCGCTATTTTACCCCTCCTATTTCAGTCACTTTGCATTTTGGGTCCTTCTGTTCCAACGATAAATTTTGACACACCCGACGAAGAGAGATATTAAAAGTAGGAGACAAAGAGTTGGTATGGGAGACAAATTGGGGGAGGTATCACGAAGAATATGATGAAATGTGAAGAGTTTTAAAATCGCATGTTTTGTCAGTCATTTCTATCCTGTGTAATTATATATATTTATATTCCCAATTAAAAATGCTTAGTAAGCTAATACGTGGTTATTAGAGCTGACGTAATCTGTTGGATGTACATTAATTAAGCGTTAAGAAAACAAAAATTGGAACGAAAGGACCTAAATGCAAAACAATTTTTCAGTTGTGAAAGTATGAATAATGTGACCATATAAATAAGGAGTTGTTAATTATTAATTATATCTATTAAAATTTTATATTGTACACTCAAAATGATCATGTTAATACAATGAACCTACTCAAATTCATACGTAATGGAGGATGGGCCAAAGTGCACGTGTAATGTGTTGGACCACCTTATTTGTATACATCTATACTATATTATAAGCATTTATAATATACGGTCCTCATTTCCAAATCTCTCCTTGATTGTAGGCCCTCATCCAATGAGAATTTTTCAAAATTTTAATTGTTTATTATTTTGACAAATTATGGAAAAAAAAATACTGTTTTACTATGGAAAAAAATACTTTTTTTCAATTTTTTTTATTTTACGTGGATGTGCCAGTAAGTTTCTTCAAAAAGGAGACATTGTTGTATTGACATTTTTTGTTATTTAATTGCTTAATTACTTTTTCAAATTTTCATTTAATTGTATCCAATTATTTTTATTTAATAATTTAATTAATTTTACTAAATTAACTTCATTTTTATCATCAGTGTGGCTTTTTCGGATGATTTGAGTACAATTATGTAATGAATTAATTAATTTATTAATTATTAAAACACAAAACTAAAATTATCATATAACATAAAAAATTATTTCATTATTTATTTTAGTAATTATTTGAAACTTAGTTTTTATTTTTATTTAATTGTACTTAATCATGATAAATTATTTTTAATCATTATTTAGTTTTTCTTAATCATGATAAAATTATCATAATTTAGTATTCTTTAATTGAGTAAGCAATAGATAATTGTATATCTTTAATGTGCTTTGAAAAAAAAAATTGAGAAGAAATACATTAGCTAAGAATTTATTAAAAATTTACAAGTCCGCATAAGATGGTTCTTTTATATTATTATGATTTATAAAAATATAATGACTTAGTAAGTATCACTATGAAAAATCAGGTTGTAGGGAGTAAACTAAAGATATCTCAACTTCTCATTAATTTTTAAAAAATAATGAGAGGTTGATTTGGGCATTGTTTAAAATTCACCTAATAAAATTTAACATCTTATATCCTAGATTATTTACAATATGAGATCATGATCTCAAATTCTCATTTGGACGTACAATCAATTATAGTTTTTATATTTTATTAGTTCTTTTTTACTTCATAGATGAATATAAAAACTAAAATTAAACTAGATGAGAAAAAAAACACAATTATTTCATATAAATTAATTATGCAAAAAAATAGACATCTAAATCGACCAAAGGGATAAGTACTAGATTATCCTTAAGTGTAGATTCTCCACCAATTAATTTTTTTTATTTCATATAACATTTATTTTAATTATTTTTTGTCAAACATTTATGTTAATTAAACTCACGACACCACATCCTCTAAATTTACGGAATCTACTCATGGTATTCCTTCAACTTCCTTTAGACTTTTCCTGTAACTTCTCCAATTCTTTTCTTTGTATCTATACATCCTATACTACTTCTCCGTCTCTCCAACAATACTATTTTTTTAAAAAAAATTAATAGTACTACAATTAGTAGTTAATGGTTAGAGGAAAACAAGTGAAGATGTTAACATTGTTCCTTTCACTTTTTTCACATGTTAGCCGATGAAGGAGTCAAGAGTTTCAGAAGTATATATGAACTACTAATATTCTTATATGATTATGATAGACAAAGACACACATAGCTCATTGTGAGCAATCTCAGTTCTCTTCCTCCTTGATATAAATATGACTACCGTGACGACATCACCACTTATGGGAAATGATCACCAAGCTCATCTAGAAGGAGGTTTGTCATCTTCATCTTTGTCCTATTTTAATTTATTTCATTAATTAATTGGAGAAGATCTTTTCACGTAACTTAAATTTGGATAGTTTTTTTCATTTATTTACATGTAGATTTGAATTTTTAGAGGGTGAAGCTTCTGATATCAAGAGATTCAAGAGGCAGACATGTATGCTGTAACTACCTACGATGGTAGATGAAGAAGAAGATGTTGCCAATGTAGGAGGACCTAGGAATCGTATGTAGATAGTAAAGTTGAAGTTGTGTCTTTGTTGGTATGTTCGTCGTATAAGAGATTTTAGCGATAAACTATCTTTTTTGTACTTCTGTGTTATGTTTGATTTTTTTTTTATTTGTACTACTGAGACAAAACGAATTTTGAGCCTTTGTTGCTACCCATGTGAGAAAGTCTCAAAGGGGCGGCTAAAGTAATTAGTTGGATGATTGAATTGCGTAATTAGTGTGGATTCTGTCTGATGTCATAATATTTTACACCAAAAATAATAATAATATATTTTATAGGGTGAGAGGGAGAGCTTTGTTTGGAACAAAATGTGTGGTTTTCTTATTGAGTTAGATCAATCGTAGTTGGCTAAGTTAGATTAGCTCGGGTTGAATTGAGTTTTTAGATGTTGGGTAGTGAATCCTTTTTTTAATTGATGTGTCATTTTAAAATTATTGTTTAGATGATGTGGTATAAGATTGAATTTTAGATGAAAAATTGAGAATGGGTGAAAGTATTGATTCATTACCAAGATATATGTTGAATAAATTTGTTCTTTGTAATGGTTAACAATAAAATTTAAAACCTTGATTTTGAAACTACCCCACCCATTATTTTTTTGGCAGAAAAAAAACGTGGCTACATTATTTTTAGGACAGTTATTGGTTGAATTTGAAATTGAAGGAGAGGAGATAATATATATATTAAAATGTGGTGGATGTATATGTTTTTACAATATTAAATAATTTTTGAACAATTAGATAATAATTCACTTTCAACATTTATTTGTTCTAATATTCACATCATCAAGTAGACACATTTGTAGGTAATCCCAAAATAGTCTCTTATACCTTCAACCACAATGTAAATGCCTTATCCTGCTCATTTATCGATCTTTTATCTTTTGAAAGTACATAATATTTAATGTATAGTTTTAATTATATTATTATTTCATTTACTTAACATTGACCCAAATCACTTATTACAATTCCGGCCAACGATATATATAATATATATATATATATAATATATATATATATATATATAAACACTTCTCGCTATATATAATCGATGAAATCTCTACGAAAGAAATTAACGGTAGACCATTTTGAGAACTTGATGGAGCTGAATGGTCATATAGGATTGAAAGGAAACCATTTGACGATGTGGGGAATGAGTTATGATCATCTCTATTAGACCATTTGAGAATTTGATGAAGCTGGGATTGAAGAAACCCCATTTGACGATATGGAGAATGAGTTATGACCATCTCTATTTTGAGTCGAATGTAAAGGTAAGTTTTTTAACCAATGTGGAAATGAGTAATTACAACCATCCCCTTCATGCCACATCATCCTTCCACGTAAATAAAGCAAAGTGGTCATCGCGAAATGACAACACAAGTTCAATGATATATATGACGAAGAAAAAAGAATTTAGCGGTGAATGTGAACGAAAATAGTATCCCGAAACATTATAAGCTCAAAAGTCAAAACAGCTGGGAGCCTAAGTATTTGTTTTGACTATGGCACAAGAATCCAAAAGTGTGTGTTTAAGGCTCCTAAGTAAAACAAAATGTGTGATTAAGGAAAAATTATATGTTAATAATATAGTAATTAAAAAGATAATTACTTTTTAATTATCTTTCATTGAAATTGTAGCTTCTCAAGATAATAAGGGTCAGTCAATTTTTGTTGTTTTGTTGAGTTTTGACATTTTCGTATTTATCGAAAAATGTTGAAATGAATCATACACAGAATAAAGACTTGGGAGATAATTAAGCTCATGGCGAGCGACGTAGTGAAGTACCGTATTAGGTAGTCAAGGAATCATCCTGAGTGTGATCCGAGAAAAAACATCAAACAGATTCCAAATATCCGTTACCAACGCATTTTCAGGTTGTTTAATTTGGGGTTAGAAGAAGCTAATAACACTACTAAAAATGGAGCAACTAATTACATGATTAATTGTTAAAATGAACCGGTTCGTTAATCAAGCATGATGTAATTGTTCAACGTATATAAATCTTATATCCTTCATTAACACGCTCTTTCAAACGTAAACTCTCTCGATAGAGTCTCTGCAGTTCAATAAGCCTTGCACAAGGATGAGAGTTGAGACTACCGGGAATCAAAACCAATACTTATTGGTTATCAAAATCTTAAAAATCACGTAATGCATGCACCGTTACATCCCAATAACTCAGATTCGTGAAAATCTACTTTATAACACACAACTTATATTATAGTAATGAAATTTGTCCAAATTTATGCAATAGAGAGATTTTTCTTCCATATATTTGAGATATTTCTTCCAAATTCACAACAAATATCAGAAGATTTTCGGTTGCAGAGCCAATGATTGTGTAAAGAATAATGATAAGCCCACGTGGCAGATGCTGAATGGAAACAGCCAAGGGGCTCTGAACCAAACCAAAAAGATAAACCGTGTGGAACCAAAAGGTAAAACCGAAAAGCAAGCCTAACCCACCCGTAATCCCACCCATAACGTACCATGAACCCTCTGCACAGGATTCGTGGCTACTCGTAACTGGCTCGACAGAACCTCCCGATCATGCTACGTGTCGCAACCATTGTCTTGGGAACAGGGAAAAAAAAAAGCGAGATATTGTTTGGTCGTGGGGAAGGAAAGAAAACCGTTACGTGGCGGTTGCGCTAGGAGACGTCGCTTTCGGTTAACAAGCGAGGTGGCAAAATGAACCGGTTTGGTTTAGTTCGTTGACTTTTTTGGTTTTGTTTGGGGGGTTATGTGTCAGTGTTTCGATTCTGGTTTATGGAAAAAATATATATATATGGTGCACACTTCGGTGCCCGTGGGTATCGGTACCCTAGCTAGCATAAAAATTCACATTTCTATACTTTAAAACTCAAATAATGAGTCTTAAACCTATTGCAATAAACCCTAAGCGCTACTTAATAATGCTAACTCCCTAAACACTAAATCTATTGCAATAAACCCTTAGCGCTACTTAAAAGATCATAAACCCAAAAAATAAACTCGAAACTCCAAACACTGTATCCTAACCCCTCAATACTATACCAAATCTCTCAAACTCCAAAGTTAAAACACCAATATGGTAGTATTTTAGTGTGATAAGGTACCGATACCCCAAGGTATCGAAGTGTTATATATATATATCTATTTCGTGAGCCGAAAAGCGGCCGTGTTTGTATTAAATATTAATTCATAATTAAGACATGGAACGTGAAGAATCGGGTGGTTAACCAACCTTTTGATTCGTATCCCACTGCCTCCTTGCAAAATATATTGACTACCTTCTAAGTTCTAAGTATTCACTCAAACTGTCAAGTTTACTATAAATCGGGAAAGCATCCCGTTAAGAAGTAACATAAGAAGAAATGATGGTATCGCTCATCTCACAATGTACTTCTACACAGACAATTAAGCAATTCAAGGACGACCAAAGTAGCGCCCCAGTCAAGGTCCACGTCTGTCTAGTAGTGAAGCTGAAGACTCTGTGTACACACATCCCAAAAAGCCTACAACTCTAATACAAATTGGAATCGAAGATATCGCGATGCGAAATTTGTACTTACGCTCGGTGAAATCATGCCAACGAAACCGACATCTAATTGGTACGTGTCATGAAAAACCAGGTTTGGCTGCAATGTGTAAGGCTGTGCCTGACTATATATTACAACTAAGTGGCGTTACGTGAGGCTGGTAATCACACCAAAATCACAAAGGAGGAAACGAAGCCACAATACCTCACTAACTGTAGAGGTCATTGCACGGTACTCGGCTTCTGCAGAAGAGCGAGAAACCACAGTTAAGCAATCCAATGACCAAAATACCATCAATTCATTCGTACACATTTAGGACCTTACAACATCCTATAGCAACACGTGATGGGGGCATGATATTATGTGGCATGGAGCTAGTGAACTAAATATAACTAATTGAAGATTAGATTAACATAATCATAATTAATCTTCCATTGAAATTAATTAATTACTTTAATCTAGATTATGTTGGTTGCCACGAAACCATAATTAAAAAGGATGTGGGGATCTCGGAAACCATACTATGACATACGCAAATCTCTAATTAAATACATTAATCTCACGCCTAATCACCCTTAATTAGCATGAGTTGTTGCTAATTAATTATCCTATTTAGCTATTTTCCACGTCATTTGCCAACACCTGGCATTTGGAAAAGTGTACAAGATAATCAAGTTTATTGAAATTATGTATTAAAAATAATTAAGGAAGACAGTTGTGGTAAAATTAATGGGATTAATCTACTGTTAATTTGAAATTAGGAGTGGCAGGCAAAAAAGAATCACGAAGGAAAGGAAGAATCTTTTAGGGTTGACCAAGTCAACGAATGGGGTGGATTACTTGCTTCACAGGGAAAAGATCAGGTTCAAAATATCTTCCCTACATCCAAAAAATATCGTTTTTATACCTAACTTAATTGAGAATTAGCAAATAACTCCTATTATTTTGACACTTTTTCCGTTCAGCTATAAAGTTTAAATAAATAATTTTTGGATTATCTATTATTTAAATTCCCCGCCCCCGAATACCGGGACAACCAGTTTCCCGCTTTCACTCCTACCGCCACGTGTCCCATCCTCTTCTCCATATATACCGCATCTCCTCTCTTTCCTTCATCTCATTCTCAACAGCCAAACAGACTCTGCAACAACAACCATGACGATGAATAGTATCAATCACCATCCCCAAATTCGCCGCCTCAAGCTCGCCGCACTCCTAAACTATGACCTCCACACCGCCGCCGCCGGCGAAGAATACAACTCCGACAACGACAACATCATCGTCAACAGTCCAACCTCCGATTCCTCTAGCTTGACCAGCACTCCAAGAAACTCCAATTCCAGCAGCAACTCCGATTCTCCGGCCAACAACTTCCTATCATCTCCCTACGCTAAATCTCCCTGGATCGTTCCTTCCCCTGCTCTCATCCCCAACGACGACGATAGCACCGACCACAATTGTCTGATCGGATCTATCGTTCGACAGCAGGGCCACGTGTACTCGGTCGCCGTCTCCGGCGACCTGTTATACACCGGATCTGACAGTAAGAACATCCGCGTGTGGAGGAACCTGGAAGAGTTCGCCGGATTTAAGTCGAAGAGCGGTCTGGTGAAGGATATTGTTATCCACGGAGATCGGATCTTCACTGGACATCAGGACGGCAAGATCCGGATCTGGAACAAGGCTCATAAACGGATCGGGAGCTTACCTACTCTGAAGAACTCGCTGAAGAGCTCGTTGAAGCCGAAGAACTACGTGGAGGTCCGGCGGAAGAAGAGCGTGTTGAAAATCAAGCACCACGACGCCGTTTCGAGTATGGCTCTGGATTCAGATCTGGATCTGTTATACTCTGGCTCTTGGGACAAAACGTTGAAGGTGTGGCGGATATCTAATAACGATTCGTCCGATTATAAATGTTTGGAGTCGATTAACGCTCACGACGATGCTATTAACGCCGTCGCAACCGGATTCGGATCCCTAGTGTTCACCGGATCGGCCGACGGAACAGTGAAGGTGTGGAGACGAGACGACGACGAGGAAGGGAGATTTAGTCATTCGTTTGTGGAGACGATTCTAGAACAGGAGGAGGCGGTGACGGCCCTGGCCGTCGCCGCCTGCGGCGGCGCCGGAGGAGAATCGGTGCTGTACTGCGGGTCGTCGGACGGGATGGTGAATTTCTGGGAAGGAGGGAAGCAGCTATCGTACGGCGGAGCTCTGAGAGGGCACAAGATGGCGGTTCTCTGCCTGGTCACGGCGGGGAATTTGGTTATGAGTGGGTCCGCTGACAACACGATTTGCGTGTGGAGGAGGGAATCCGGTGGGGTCCACGTCTGCCTATCTGTTTTGACAGGACACAGTGGGCCCGTCAAGTGCCTCGCCGCCGTCGAGGAAGAAAACGGTAGCGATTTTGATCGGCGGCGACGGTGGATTGTTTACAGCGGGAGCTTGGATAGTTCGGTTAAGATCTGGCGCGTGGAGGATCACGCTCCGGAGTGGAGAGAATACAACAGTCAAAATCAATCGCCTCGGTAAAAAGTTAAAGGACACGTGGAAGCAGGAGCACTCGACAGATGTAGGGTCGGATGACGTTTATAATTGGTGCATGGGCGAAACGCGAATATTGGACGGAATTCCCGCGTTAAGGCGCACGTTAGGATTATCGGAGATGGCTTGTTTTGGGGTAGAATCGTGTGTGTTCGATCACATTGAATCAATATGTACAGAAGCTTTTTGTTTGATCTTTTAATTACCTCCATTATTGTATAATTAAAGCCTAATTAAATCGAGAATACGTAGATTAATATTAAATCGTGCTATGCTATATGTGTTTGTAATGAATGAATGTTTCCAATTTAAGAAGGGGAGGTTGTAATTTGTGAGTGAGCTGGCTCGTTAGCTAAATGAGTCGAGCTCGAGCTATTATGTTGGTATTGCGGAATATTATTATAGAGACCGACTCCCAAGTTGTAGCGAAGACGGTTAATTATGCAGAGGAGGATTGCACGGAGTTTGGAGGGATCATTAATGAGTGTCGACGACTTTTGCACCCCTTGGTTTGTGTTAGATTTGTACGGAGAGCTCATAATGAGGCATGTCTTGGCTAGGCAATCTCGTTTTCATGCGGCCCCTACTATGGGAATGTCTGGCTGGAGGATGTATCGAGCTCCTTTTGCTCGAATCTACACCATTGATGAGTGAATAATATTGACGATTACCCTAAAAAAATTGTTGGTCAGCTTGACAAGCTCATGAAATAACTCGTTTCGTTAGCTTATTGTTAAGTAAAGCTCGCAAAGCTGCGAGCTATTATAACCTATTTCTCTAAAAACAACATAATATAAAATTTTTATATACCCAATTTATGAATTAATTAATCTAATTTCTAAATTTTAAATATAATCCAAAAACTTATGATGGTAAACGAGTTTAGCTCGTTTTTACCATATTATAAATGAGCCGAACTCGAGCACATTCAACTTGTATATGAGCCGAGCCAGAGATGACCCGTATGAGCTCGTAAAAAGTCTAAGCCCGATCCTGAATAAATATAGTGAAGCCGAACCCGAGTTTGGTTAATTAGCTATTGAATTATAATGAATATTCCATGCATGATGCATGGTAGTGAGTAGTGACAATTCTTTACGTGTGTCATTTAATGCAAATTTCACATGGGACGGACGGGCGGATTAATATGTGTAAAGTAACGTCTCTTTAATCTTTAGCAGGTACACCAAGATTAGGTATTTAATTTCTGCATGTCGTTGTCCTTTTCGACCATAATATTCAACGCTAATTACGGTAATTAAGTAAGCCTAACTACTAGCTAATGCGCTTTTTATTTTTTAAGTATATAATAGGGTTAATACACCTTTTTGCCCTCTACTATGCAAAGTTAACAAACATATCCTTTTACTATTTTCTAACCGATTTAACACCCTCTACTTTGAAAAGTTTAACAAATATGCCCCTTCATTTATCTTTCCATCTATTTTTCGTCTAATGAGTTGATTATACATGCTAAATCATATTATTTGTGCACAACATCGCTAATTGGGATGTCCACAAGGTGAAAAATTTAAATTAAAAAGAAAAGGTTAAGGAAAAGCACATTATAATCACTATTATGTACGGAGGTGTTTGTGTATTCCTTTATATTTTTCTTTCTAATTTAAATAATTTTCGATTGGGAACATTCCAAACAGCGATAAGGTGTACAAATAATATGACGTGACACGTACAATCAGCACATCGGATGAAAAATAGATAAAAAATTAAACAGAGGGGCATATTTGTTAATTTTTTCAAAGTAGAGGATGTTAAATCGGTTAGAAAATAGTAAAGGGGTATGTTTGTTAACTTTGCATATTAAAGGGGCAAAAAGGTGTATTAACCCTATATATATATATATAATAAAAGTGAAATATGTGGTCGTTTGTCGACATTCCATGCCAGGTGGCAGATTCACAGAGATGTTCAATGAACAAAAAGAAGGAGAAGAAAGCAAAAAGCAAATGACCTTTAATTAGTGAAGAGGATCTAATAATATAGGTCACTCTAAACTAACTACGTGTATCAGTAAGAAGAGAGACTGAGAATCTGAGATAGATAAGAGTAGCAACGTGCATGCATGTAATTGACATAGATATCACTACAAAAAAAGTGGACATTGGACATTTGCTACTGCAAAATTACAACGGCATGAAAATGCAGTAGCAAATAGTTAGTATTTGCTACGACAATCACTATTTCATGTAGTAATTTGCAGTAGCAAATACTATTTGCCACACCACTATTTGCTACGGGATGCTGGGTGTAGCAAGTAGTATTTGCTACTGCAAATTACTACATGAAATAGTGATTGCCGTAGCAAATACTAACTATTTGCTACTGCATTTTCATGCCGTTGTAATTTTACAGTAGCTAAATGTCCTTTTTTTTCTTTTTTGTAGCGTATAGATTCTGTTTTGTTAGTGGAAAATGAATTCCCTCATGAATAGGTAATTCAGTTGGAACAGTTTGTTCATAATTACATATGTCCACATTCCCATCAAATGGGAGATCATGTCCTATATTAATCAATGTTATAAAACCATGACTAATTTATCACGGTTTCCTAAAACCGTAACTAATATAGTATTTTCTCGTAGTGTACGTAAATAAGTAATATATTTTGGTATATAATATAACATCCATTCGTTACAAAAAATGGAAATAAAAGTAGGGCAGTATTAATGCAACCGGCGGCTGTTCGTTAACCCGCCGTGAAAACGACGGAATATGTCGACCGGCGGTTAAGGAGAAAATGGTCGGCTGCACGGTTACCACTAAAAATGAAGCAATAATTGAATTAATTGTTGAGCTTCGGTCGCCGTCATCCGACTAGTTGTTCATATATAATTGATATTATATGTGCATATTAGAGTTTCCCTGAAGAAGCTTGCAAATTAATGTATCCACAATCAGCCAAAACAATCGATGTTACTTCTCGATCTGCATGCATGGCTTCGAGCATTCCCTGAATACGAGGATACTTGAGACAGTACTGGAACTCAATTAATGTCCGACGCATTTCATTAATGTTTTGCCTACGAGGATTCCACGGTGGACGGAGATATTATTATTCAGATATTTCCTTTTTTTTTTTCTTCCTTTTTACACCTTTTTTTATGAAAGCCAAACGACTTCCTTCTTCTACCATATTAGTTAGAATATTCTAAGATCTGGATTTCCTATTGTTTGCGTGATGGGCCTTTTCTATATGTAAGCCCATGGTTATTTGATATATTCGGCCCACCTTTGTTGGTCGGGCCTAGTTCTCAGTTTGGCATCTTGAATTCTAGCCCATCAATCATTTTACTCATCGGTTAGTCTATACTTAGGTTCTCGATCCCGTGCCACAGGTTGGATTCTACGCAATTTCGATGGAACGAATTTTTGGCAATCAGCACGCTGCACGTCATACATAGGCTTAGTCAAACCCAATTTTCTAAACCTACTTGCTTTCAGATATGCGTGTACTTGATGTTCTTGAGCTGGTGTTTTAAAGTTGATATTGAGTGAGATACATAGTTGGTCATTTCTCATCTTCGAGTCTTGGATGTCACTTCTAATCCCGAAGGAGGTTGTGAAATTACTTCACGTGAAGGATGAAGCCTCTTCTTGGAGCTTTCAAACGGTTAGCCGTTGAAGTAATAGAACCGCCCATTACGTATATGACCCTGAATAACATCACAAGAATCTTGACGATAGGGCTCGATTACCAATCTATAAAAAATGTTAATATCTCATGTTTTCCTATTGCCATTTGTTTTGAAAAAATTGTGCCGTTGAAAATGCAAGCCAAATTGTACATATTACAAAAAAAGATGATTAACAACAAAATAAACCGTGACGTCAGATTCCAATAAACCAATTACTAGACGTTAGCCCTCCGTACAAAAAAGAACAAAAGTAAAATTACACATCACATCACTCCAATTCAAAAAAATTAAAATCAAATCACCCGACCCGGTCAAACTTCACAGCTCAATTCACAACCCAATCAATCCACCCGACCCGACCGCGAAACCCGTTTCTCGACCGGCAACCCGTCATCGTCGCCGTCGGCCTTCATCTCCACGCCGCCGGCACAGTCACTAATCTTTTCATTTCATCCTTCTCCATCACAGCTTTCGTAATCTCCACCTTCGTCTCCGCCACCGTATCCCACAGAGCATCGTTCCTCTTCCCGTTAATAAACAACAAAGCAACCCCCTCTCGCGAGTCCTGCAACCTCTGCAACTCGCTCGAAAGACGAGTCAACTCGGTGAAGCTCAAACTCTGCATTCGGTCTCGGAATTCCCCAACCCTAATTAGAATCTCCCGCTGCACTAATCTGTAATCTTCCCCAACCGATTTCACTACTTCGTAAACCAAATCGTTGCTCTGTAAGCAACGAGGCGATTCGGAAATCAGTTTCACGAAATCGACTAAGATCTCGATCTCTTTCAGCAAATCTCTGTTCAATTTCTCCAGAATTACTTTCCCGTCTGACGAATTAGAAGAAAGGAATCGGCCCAAGGATCTCGACACGGCGAGATTCTGCTCAATGACGGCGGCGTACCACCGCACCCAACCCGAAAGCTCCCACGCCTCCTGGTCAGATCCGTCCCGGAACCTGGAGAGGTTGAGGAAGTTTCTGCCGCCGGAGGCGGGATAGACCGACAACTGATCTCTGAGTATGAACGAGCCTTTTGAGACGATGGCGTGTACTGTTAATAGGCACTTGAGAGCGACGTAGGCGTTGCTTGAGCCGTGGAGACGGTCAATTAGGGATTTGATGCAGGTGGCGGCGGTGCGGCGGGAGCCGTCCCCGCCGAGTGATAAGACGGCGGAGAGTGAGCGGGTGGAGGGAGGGGAGGCGGCGGCGTGTGAGGTGGCGCGTAGGATTGCGAGGCGGAGCTTGGTGGTGCGTTTGGCGGAGAGGAAGGTCTTGAGGGTGGATGATTTGTCTTTGAGGATTCCGACGAGGAAGCGGAGGCGGTTACGGTGGCGGAACATGGCGGTTTCCGGCTAGGGTTCGTGGTTTGAATTCAATTGCGTGCGAATTGGGGAAAGAGGGATTATAAGGGTGCAGATGTGATTAGTGGTAATGATTGTAAGGATTAGTGAGTTAATCATTTTATTAGATTGTCAATACGAGTAATTAACATTAAGCATAATGATACTTTTCAAAGATGATCGACATTGATTGAACACGCTTCTTTTACTCTTTCCTTAAGTTTTAATTAATTATTATTAAGCTCTTTCTTGTTTAAAAAAAAGGAAATAACACTTTGGCTCCCTTTATTTTGCCAACTTAACAAACAGCCCCGTATACTATAGGTCGCTCTTTTTACCACCTCTTACTTTGACGACTTTGAATTTTGGGTCCTTCAATTCCAACTTTCGTCTTCGTTAAGTTAATTGATGCACATTATGTACACCACGACAAAGTGGTCGAAATAGGAAAGGGTAAAAAGAGCGATTAATAGTATAGGGGGACTATTTGTTAAGTTGGAAAAGTAGAGGGGGTAAAGTGCTATTTTCCATAATTATTATTAAGCTCTTTCTTGTTTCGAAAAATAGAACTTCCCCCCTCTACTTTGCCAACTTAATAGATAATCCCCTATTTTACAAATTACTCTTTTTACTCCTCCTACTTTGACTACTTTATCGTTTGGGTCCTTCTATTTCAACTTTCATCTTCGCAATGTTAAATCTGGACACATCCACACCCGAAGGAGAGATATCGGAGGTAGGAGACGAAGAGTTGGTCAGGGATGTATCATTAAGAGTTTTAAAGTCAAACATTTGTTCGTCGATTTTTTATCCTATTTAATCATATAAATTTATATTCCCAATTAGAAAACGCTTAGCAATCTAATACATGACTATTGAAGCTAACATGATGTGCCGAATGTGCATCAATTAACATTACGAAGACAAAATTTGGAACGGAAGGACCCAAACCGGCAAAGTAGTTAAAGTAGGAGGGGTAGAAAGAGCAATTCATAGTATAGAGGGGCTATATGTTAAATTGGCAATATAAAGGGGGCCAAAATGCTATTTTCTCTTCTTGTTTTGAGTTTTTCAACGAATATTGTGTAACGTTAAGGAAAGTTTTGGACTTTTGGTGTGATAGTTTAATTCTTTAGTGGTCGACCACTAAAGTTTAGGTCATGATTTAATTGTGATAGTTTAATTTAAAATCTAGTAAGACGTAATTAGGCATATATTTCATACAATTTACTACTAATGTAGTGAATATTAGTCGTTTTCCCAATTTTCATAGGCTAACTATCAACAAAATAGTAAAAATTTGAAAAATGCGGTATTATGACTTAAATGTCTAAATTTTCTCCAAATTTCGAGGCCAGATGTGGTTAGACATATATTTCAGGCAATTTACTACTAATGTGGAGAATATTAGCCATTCTGAGGTTTTCCCATTTTTTTCATAGGCTAATATTACCGAAAATGGCTAAAAATTAAAAAGTGCAGTATTATTGCTTAAATGTCTAGATTTTCTCCTAATTTGGGGTTGGGCATGACGTGACATGTATTTCAGACAGTTTCTTACCACCGAGAATAATATTAGTCATTTTGAGGTTTTCCCAATCTTTCATAGGCTAGTTATCACCGAAATGACATTCAGTTTGTCTAGGATGAATGACACAAGAAAGTGATTTTACAGTCTGACTCTCAGGCTGCTATTGCTCATATTCAGGCATACGAAATTCCAGAACACTAACACTTGACTGAAATTCTTCGAATCCGACACCTCCTCACTCTTAATTGGGATGTCAGGATCCAACACATTCACAAAAAGGGGAATAAAGCGACAAATTATCTTATTGGTATCGGCCACAACCTCGAGTTTGACATTCATCGTATTCCGATTTTTAGTTGTAATTTGAGAGTATTTCCTTCGTCTAAATTGTATGGGTATTTCTGAACCCAAACACTTGTTAAGACTTAAGGAGTTAATTAATGGCGCGAAAAAGCGAAAGGAGCAGATGAATTACGTAATCACAGGGCGCGAAAATTACTCTCTCACCGGCGGCGGCTGCTTGTGTGCTTTCTCGGCAGGTTCCGTTCAACGCGTTGACGAAGACATTTGAGAAGAAAATTTACTCATCCATCATCATGAACGAAGAAGAAGAAGAAGAAATAAGAAATAAGTCCGAAGACCGTTTCTCTTCTTCATCTTCAAGTCTCTATCGTTTACCAGATTCAACAGATTCTCTCTTCTTCTCTTCTCTCCTGCTGCGAGCTGTTCATCCATTTTTCTCTACTACAGGGTTCCCATTTTTCAGGTTAGTTTTGACCACCAAGTTTGATGCTTTTCTTCGCTAGGGTTTTGATCGTACCTCTTCTTACTCAAATTGATTCGACTCTTTCCCAGTTTGATTGCGTATTTTTCCTTACTGGGTTTTGTAGGGTTTACTGTTTTGGTCTGTGGGTTTGCAAGGAAATCGCCAATTTGGGGATAATTGAGATTGGGTTTCTGCTCAATTCGTTGGATTCTGAATCATTTCTGGGAACTCTGTATCAGTTCATGAGCAAGTAGAGATGCTGTTCCTGTTTTGAAAGTCAACAAACGAAGAGGCTTCATAGATTGGTATACTCTGGAAGTTGGGAAAGTGTAATCAATGATGTCTGGGATGCTGAGGAAGGTTCTTCCTATCACAACATCGATTCCGAAATCGATGGACGATGATGTTGGTGATAATGATGATGATGATGAGTATGGAAAGAAAGTGGAATACTCTTTTGCTGTCGAGTATTCTGGGCCTCCTCTTCCATATGACATCCCCAAAGTTGTGCCTGTTCAACTTCACAAGATTCCACTTGCTTCGACACTTTCCTCGCCCTCGCTATTGAGTGTTGTTGTTCCTGTTATTCAGCCGATTGTCAAGTCTCGTCTTCCTGAGAAGGTTGTTTCGAAGGAGCCTGAAAATCATGAGAACCATGAAGAGAATTGTACCGAGTTAGAGGGATTAAGCTGTGATGATCATGGTGCTGAGAGTTCTCCTCAAGTGAGGCTGATCAACGATTGTGATGCTGCTCAAATGTTGTCAGGGTGCTCAGAAATCGTGGAAGTACCCGATGATGATGAAGGTGCAAGAGAGTTGCAGGACTATGCGAATCCTGGAGTCAGTGAATCAACAAAGTCTGAATCGTTTTCGCGTTCTGTATCGTCTGAAATCTTTTCTGGTAACGATGAGGAGTATGGTGATGAAGCTGCTATTTGTCATGTGAGGAGGCCATCGGCTGTAACATTTCGTGATCCTGACTCGAACGATGTTGTTGAGGAAGATTACTATGAATCCGAGGCTGAAAGTAGCATCCCCGAGAAGAGGCCAATGGCTGTAAGGCCAGGGAAGAAAGGAACGTGTTATCGTTGCATGAAAGGGAATAGATTTACCGACAAGGAGGTCTGCATTGTCTGTGGTGCTAAGTTCTGCTCTGGTTGTGTGCTAAGAGCAATGGGGTCTATGCCAGAAGGACGAAAGTGTGTTACTTGCATTGGTCAAAGGATCGATGAGGCTAGGCGGAAGAAGCTAGGGAAATCCTCTAGAATGCTAAAACAACTCTTGCCTGATCTTGAAGTTATGAACATAATGGCTTCAGAAAGAAGCTGTCCAGTGAATCAACTACCGCCAGAGCTCGTGTACATCAATGATCAGTATCTTTCTGAGGAGGAGATCGTCTTGTTGCAGACCTCTGCACATCCGCCAAGGAAGCTAAAGCCGGGATATTATTGGTATGATAAAGTATCTGGTTTATGGGGGAAGGTAACTAATTCTAACAACTATCTCTCTTCCTTTTCTTCACTTGTAATGGTTCCTTATCTAATTTTTCTGGCTTCATTGATTATTTCTTGAGCAGAAAGGTGCAAAACCTTGCCAGATAATCAGTGATCAGTTGAGCATTGGTGGTCACCTCCGACGAGATTCCAGTAATGGAGACACCGGTATACTCGTAAACAACCGCGAAATAACTAAGCCGGAGCTCTTGATGCTGCAGTTGCTAGGCGTAAAATGTGACGGAACAAGTAGCTTTTGGGTAAGTGCAGATGGTTCCTATCAGGAAGAGGGCATGAAAAACGTGAAGGGGAAAATATGGGACAAGGTATGCTGTTTGTGTTTGCTATTGTTCCTGAGTTGACCAATTCATGCCTTTTTGTGTTGCAGTTTTCGCCTTGTTATTATAAAAACTCAAATAGTCACCATTGATTGTTGAAACGTTTTTCTTTGCAGCCTGGAGCAAAGTTAATATGTATATTCTTGTCCTTGCCGATGCCTCCTGATTCTAGTGGCTCTGCGAGAAAAGAGCCGAATGGTGCAGCCGTTATTCCAAAGGCACTTGAGCAGAATATGTTGGTTAAACTTCTTCTTGTTGGTAACAAAAAATCTGGTACCAGTACCATCTTCAAACAGGTATACAAAACCAGTTCATGATAAAGCTACTATGTAATTAACCGTTTCAGGCATGGCAAGCTTAACTTACATTCATGAATTTAATAACCATTTCAGGCAAAGATCATCTACAATGTTCCATTCTCTGACGAAGAGCGGCAAAGTATCAAGTCTGTAATCCAAAGTAACTTGTATGGATATATTGGTATACTTCTAGAGGGACGTGAGCGTTTTGAAGAAGAAAGTTTGATTCAAAGAGGGCAAAGCAGTTCTTCAGGTAGATTTTGACTATGAATAACTATACATTTTGATTTTTGACTGTGTACCCTCTAAAGCTAGTTACTAGTAGAATGAACCTCTTAGTTATTGTTTCCCACTTGGAAGTTTTCTGATTTCTTCCTTGCTGATCAGTTAATATCTCAAGCAGAGTAGAAAGTTTTATGCTTCGTGGTCGTATTGCAGGTCAGACTGATGGTCAAACAATCTACTCAATTGGTTTGAGACTGAAAGCTTTCTCAGATTGGCTTCTCAAAATTATGGTTTCGGGTAACTTGGAAACCATATTCCCTGCTTCTACTCGCGAATATGGACCTTTCGTTGAGGAGTTGTGGAAAGATGATGCCATTCAAGCCACATACAATAGAAGGGATGAACTACCATCTCTTCCCAGAAACGCTACTTACTTCTTGGAACGGGTAAGAACTAGCTCGAAACCGTGATTTATTTTCTGTTGTTACTGCAATCTCATCTTCATTGAGTGAAATTTGGATATTTCCATGTTATTGCTCAGGCTGCTGAGATTGCAATGGTGGACTATGAACCATCTGATATGGACATACTTTATGCCGAGGGGATAACTTCATCAAGAGGGCTCTCTTGCATGGAGTTTTTGTTTCCACCGTCACCTCGAGACCTCTGTGATCACATCGGTTATCAGCATAACCCGTCACAGAGGTTAGTTTCTCTTTGATTGATGCTTCATATAAGAACTAAGCTTCAACAAAAAGTCTCATTTATTAACAGATAAACTTGCATATACCATTTGCAGGTACCAGTTCATCAGAGCACATCCAAGAGTTCTCGGAGGGAACTGTAAATGGCTGCAAATGTTTGAAGACGTTAACATGGTCTTATTCTGTGTTTCCTTGACCGACTATGATCAGTGCTCCGAAGACAACAATGGAGTTCTCGTCAACAACATGATGGCAAGCAAGCAGCTATTCGAAAGCATCGTCACTCATCCGAAATTCGAGGACAAGAAGTTCCTTCTCATATTAAACAAGTTTGATCTGCTAGAGGAAAAAATCGAGGGTGCTCCACTCACTCGATGCGAATGGTTCGAAGACTGGGATCCGGTGATTGGACATAATCCAGCCAACAGTAGGAGCAGAGCTACCAACACTTCGTTGGCTCACCGCGCTTTCCAGTTCATTGCAATGAAGTACAAGAGGCTGTACGCTTCTCTTGCTGATAAGAAGCTGTATGTATCATTGGTTACTGGGTTGGAAGCAGATCACGTGGATGAATCTCTTCGATATGCGAGGGAGATTCTGAAATGGGATGAAGAATCTTTCGACATATCCAATAACAACGAGACGTCTTTCACTAGCATCGAAGCCAGTACCTCGTCATGATTCAAGCTTCAGGTCCTATGATTCTTCTTCTTCTTCTGTCCTGTGAATATTATACACTGCACACGTACTTCACTCTATTCCACATTTTGTATAGGAGAGAGGAGTGAAGTTTCCTGATCATAGATGAAAACTGAGAAAGTAACTGTAACAAAAGGTTGAAGTAGATAATAGAGACCTCTGCAATTTCTGCAGATGTGTTGTTCTGTCTGTTCATTCTGCTGTGGCACAGTTTCTAGTAAAAGCATGGAACTTTCTCCCCTTTAATGGGTTAATGAAAAATCAAAACAAAATCAAAGAAAAAAAGAGAAACAATTCCCATTTACAGAAGAACACACTTACAATCTGAGACAACCTTTATTTGAAAACAGAAACAACAACAACATATATGCAGAATTACAAGGGAGCTAATACTAAGCAATTGCTGATGAATGAATCATCTCCAGGTCGGTCAGCAAGGCACGAACCGGTCCATGATCAAGCGAAGAGTATCATCAGACATGGTACTGCTACTGGATTCAGACTCACAACAGCTAAGCATCACCACATTTGTTCCCTTCCTCTGAAGTTGCTTCTCTGCAGAAGAAGAAGAAGAACCATCCTCAGCAGACTTGTTCCTGCTAGGCTGCTTGACAACCTTCTCCCTGAGCTTGGCAAACTCATTAACCCATGTCTCCACAACTGCACCCACCATTTTCTTTGCTTTCTCTGGTTTTCCTTGAGAAGGTGTTGAATGAGGAATGGAAGACTAATTGGGGTTAAAGTCTTATATAGAGAAAAATCAAGTGGGTTGTGGGGCACAACATCACCACCCAAGAATCAATTAACGAGTTGGGAAAGGTTTGAACTTTGAGCCACAGTGGGAAATGGATGGTTGCTGTTAAATGGACCAAAAAGGTTGAGTTTTTTTCTGTTGTTATGTGGGGGAGGTGCTTCCTAATACCTCCATTCCATGGTGTTTGGAACTCTTTTGCTTTTAGTATGATTCGAATCTTTCTGCATATACCCTCTGCTATTATTGATCGATCTGGTTTTTTTTGCACAGTTGAATCAGTATGATGATTCAGATGGAAATCAGATATGGAACTGTATCATCTGATGAAGTATTCTACGGATCAAGGCTCAGAAGTCATATCTATCAAGTCTGGGAAATTCATTTTCAAGATCTGAAAGAGAAGTTTGAGAAGAATGAAGAAACAGGACCACAGGAGATGAGCTGCAGGTATTGTGGCCGCATGCTTTGGAGAAAAGTAAAACATATGGCTGGCTGGCGGCCTCGTGGTATGAATGTGTGTGTAGACAAATTATCAGTGAGCAAGGCGTGTTGAATGGTCAATTGCCCAGAAAACTAAGCATTATTGGTGAGAATCATAACTTGCTGATAATATTATTGGGATTTTGGTAGCTTCTTAGCAGCAAGACAGTTTGGCCGAGTGGTCTAAGGCGCCAGATTTAGGCTCTGGTCCGAAAGGGCGTGGGTTCAAATCCCACAGCTGTCAGTTGTTTTTTTTCTTCTTTCCTCCAATTGCTTGAAAGCTGACTCTTCTGCTGTGTTGAACTCTCTTTTGGTTTCGACTGTTTCTCATATTTCTGAAACTGGTTTTGATATTTCACATGTGCATTGGTGGCCTACCAGTTTTCGACTTGAAGTCGTCGAGGATCATCGATATAGAAGCTTAGGAACACTGGAAAGCAGACATCTTCGTCGTCGTCGTCTTCAAGTTTTCGACTTGAAGACATGACCCTCTTGCCCACCCTTTCACTTCTAAGACAAGAAAATATCTTGTTTCAGATTGGTCCACTAGCCACAGACTGCAAACAAAACACATGAGAACCTGGAAAAAAATATCTCCCAAACCCAAATGATTGAAGATTAGATATTTTAGTGAAGATCGAGTAGACTTTTTTTTGGTTAAAAGACGGGGTCAAGCCCCTAGATAAAAGCTAAGAAATCGCTCTTGGTGAGGCGACTCCAATGAGATCGAACCTCAACCAATAAGCCAGAGTAGAGTTCGGCTGAGAAAACAAATGCAAACCAAAACAATACGAGTGGCCAAGATTGGCCAGGTAATCAGCGCCACAGTTGGCTTCCCTGAAAACATGCGTAATGGAAATATCCCAGCTCCTTGACTTAAGCTCCTGGAACTCCGAGACAAGAATAGCATGTTGATGATTAGTATCCTCCCTTAACAAGATGGCAATCGCCGCCTTTGAATCAGATTGGATCAAGAGCTTTCTAATTCCCAGCTCCCACGCCAGCTTCATCCCTTGAACGATTGCAGAAATCTCCGCCCGAGTGATGAAACAATTGCCCATATTGGCTGTGAAGGCGTGGACGAACTTCCCTTGATCAGTCCGAATCAAACCACCAATAGCCGCCGAGCCCGAATGCGTGTACCGAGAACCGTCAGTGTTAAGTATGAACCAACCCTCATCTCCCGGCCGCCACGCAACCAACTGGGTCTGCCGAGCTAAACCCGGCGCTTCTCGGCCCAGTTGGCAGGTCTTCCAGCTCATGAGTACAAGATTGATCCAGTACTTACATTGTTCCGATATCTCGATACTGGACTGATTTGCGCCCTCAAAAATCATCTTGTTGCGAGCTTTCCACAAATTCCACGCGATTATGCCAAACTTGGTGTTCAAATCGGCATTCATTAACATAGCTTTCCACCAGGACCCAAAATCCCTATACGCTGCTCTCGCCTCAATCACCGACGGGAGGACATTCCTCCAAACCTGCATAGCAAAATCACACTCGTAGATGACATGCGAAATTGACTCAGTATGAACAGAGCACCGGTGACATAGAACCTGATTAGTGATATGACGACGACCCCTCTCCTCGTTAGTGAGCAGACGATTGTGCGACGCCAGCCAGAGAAAATGTTTGACTTTACTTGGGCCTTTCCAGTTCCAGATATGACGCCAGACGGGCTCTGAAAGGGAAGTATCGTCGTCTGAAAGCATCAAGTAGGCCGACCGGATTGAAAACCTACCATCAACTTCCAGGCCCCACACCAAGGCATCCGTACCCAACCTTTCAACAGGAGGAGTCATACCCACCACCTGCAACACAATGTCACGCGGCAGAATTGAACAAAGGAAATCCCAGTTCCACTGACCTGGCTCAGAACAAGCCTGAGAGACGCGGAGAGAACTGTCGACTCCTTGAATGTTAAGCGCATGATCAACAAGGACGATACCACTATCAACCCATTTGTCAGTCCAGAAGTGAGTGTTCCGACCGTCCCTAATGCTCCACTGCGCCCCATTGACCACCATTGGCCAAACCTTCAGCACACCACGCCAAACCGCCGAAAAAACCCTTCTTCCTTGCCAGAGCAACACCATTCTCCGTATTTTTTAAGTACTTGGACCTAAAAACTTTAGCCCATAGCTCAGTAGGCCGAGTGACAAAATCTGTCAAAATTTTAAGTACTTGGACCTAAAAATTTTAGACTATATTTGTCAAAATTTTGGACTAGATTTGATCAAATTTTGGACTAGATTTGTCAAAATCTGGACTAGATTTGTCAAGACTCTAGACTAGATTTATAGAAACTCTGGACTAGATTTGTCAAATTCTAGATTAGATTTTTCAAAATTTTGGACTAGATTTGTCAAAATTTTGACTAGATTTGTCAAAATTTTGGACTATATTTGTCAAAATTTTGACTAGATTTGTCAAAATTTGGACTATATTTGTCAAATTTTAGACTAGATTTTCTAGATTTGTCAAAAAAATTGGATAGATTTGTATAAAAATTTGGGACTAGATTTGTCAAAGTTCTGGACTAGATTTGTCAAAATTTGGACTAATTTACAAATTCTACTAGATTTGTCAAAATTGGACTAGAATTTTTTGTCAAAATTTGACTAGATTTGTCAAATTCTAGTCTAGATTTGTCAAAATGACTAGATTTGTCAAATCTAGTCTAGATTTGTCAAAATTGACTGAGTACTAGATTTGTCAAAATTGGACTAGATTTGTCAAAATTCTAGCTAGATTTGTCAAAATTGGATAGATTTGTCAAAATTTGGACTAGATTTTTCAAAATCTGGACTAGATTTGTACAAAATCTAGGACTAGATTTGTCACAATTCTGGTAGATTTGGCAAAATTCTGGGTAGATTTGGCACAAATTCTGGGCTAGATTTGCACAAACTTCTGGCTAGATTTGGCACAAATTCTAGGGGTACATTTGGCACAAATTCTAGGCTAATTTGACACAAATTCTGGGCTACATTTGGCAAAACTTCTAGGCTATATTTGGCACAAATTTTGAGCTACATTTTGCACAAATTTTGGGCTAGTCTTGACACAACTTATGGGCTAGATTTGGCATGAACTCTGGGCTAGATTTGTCACAAATTCTGGACTACCTTTGGCACAAATTCTAGGTTAGATTTGGCACAACTTCTGGGCTAGATTTGACACAGTTTATGGGCTAGATTTGACACAACTTCTGGGCTAGATTTGACACAAATTTTGGGCTAGTTTTGTTACAAAATCTGAGCTACATTCGACACAACTTCTGGGCTTGATTCGACACAACTTCTGGGCTTGATTTGACACAAATTCTGGGCTAGAATTTGCACAACTTCTGGGCTAGATTTCGCAGAACTTATGGGTTAGATTTGGCACAAATTATGGGCTACATTTGGCACAACTTCTGGGCTACATTTGACACAGATTCTGGACTAGATTTGGCACAATTTTGGGCTAGATTTGACATAAATTCTAGGTTATATTTGGTAGAACTTCTGGGTTATATTTGGCACAACTTCTGGCCCAGATTTGGCACAACTTCAGGGCTACATTTGGCATAGAATCTGGGTTTGATTTTGCACAAATTCTGGGCTACATTTGGCACTAATTCTATGCTAGATTTGACACTAATTAATAGCAGTGCTAGATTTGACACAGATTATGGGCTACATTTGGTACAAATTCTGGGCTTAATGTGGCACAAATTCTGAGCTTAACACATATTGCATCATCATCTCACAGCAAAGATAGTTTGGCCGAGTGGTCTAGGTGCTATATTTATGCTTTGGTTCGAAAGGGTGTGGGTTGAAGTCCATAGCTGTAAAATATTTTTTCGAGCGTCAAACACCCTAAATTAATCTGGTCACAAAACACGAGGAAGTCAACCCCGATACAGTAAAAAACAAAGTGTCAAGCACCCTAAATTAATCTGGCATCGAGCTGTAAGAAAGCTGAAAACTTTATTATCAGAGGAAAGAAACAACTTTAATTTATACAGAGATGCTCTTCCCACTGTTCTTAAAACAAAACCATCATACAATCAAAGACAAAACACAAACAAGCCAACTACATCCTTCTTAATTATAACATACGCACAAGCAGTGTCAATCAAGCACACAAGTTATCGAGAATCATCGATATAGAAGCTTCGGAACACTGGAATGCAGGCAGTTTCGTCGTCGTCGTCCTCAACTTCTCAACATACTCGCTAACGCCACTCACCCATTTGCCACCCTGCTTCGCTTCCCCCGTTTTCCTGGACGTGTCGTCCAGACTATCAGCTGCAGCAGCATTTGTAGTGTAGAAACTTGACCAAATGGATTGATCCTTCTCTTTCAGCTTGGAAACTTCACCGGTCCACATATCCACTATCCCAGACATGATTGCTACGGACCGCAAACAAAATAGTGACAACCTGCAAAAGAAATCTCGCAAATGATCGAAGATAGATATCGAGAGTGAATACAAGACTGTTTGTTGTGTGATAGTTTTGGGGTTGCAGCATATGGGTCTTTATATATGTAAAAGAGTTCTGGCTAGAGACACTCTGAAGCAGGCATAGAGCAATACTGTGGACAGCTGCGGTTCTACAAGATAAAGTTGTGGGCGCACCCACACACACAATTTGCTGGTATCGTGGGCTCTAATTAGAATATAGGTTTATCTATACCAAATAGTTTAACTTTTTCCTATTTCTTCATATAATAATACTACTTGCTAATTGTTTTATTCTAATTCTGTTGGCCGGCCCTTTCAATACTTTAATTTAACCCCTAATTCAGTGAGAGAGAGAGAGTACCTGTAAGCGGATATGTTATGGGTTTCTCCAGCAGCATGACTTGTGCATAGTGACTGCCCTGGATCAACATGAGAATTTCCCAATCCACGAACACTCTTCTTAGCTTACCATCTGCAGAATATTCAGAAGGGCTCTCTGAACGGTCAACTGGATAATAATAAGCTCAAACTTTCCGCCCAGGCGAAAGCTGCCGGTACAAATAAGGATGGGGATTGTCACACGGCTTGGGATGTGCTTCTTGCTGGCACTCTTGCTTAAAGATTTTGTATTTTCATCCTTTAAGCAGTTGGGGAGGCTTCCATTTCTTCAAAATCATGACCCCGACCAAGGAGAGAATCGGAAAACGGGATCTTTAATAGGAAACTCGGTCAGCTTTTTTGAGCAAGAGGTCCGTCCATCTTCAGGGGCATTAATCCCACTCATCCATTTATGCAAGTGAGAGATCAACGTCTGCAGTTAGACTCCGGAACCTAAATCCAAGGCGTCCAGCCTTCGTACATGTTGCATAGATTATCTATGCTCATGGCTTGCTTTATTAGATAATCAACTTGCTCTTGAACATTAATTTCCCTGGATAATGCAGAAAACAAACGTGAGAACAACATTTCAGTCAGATTACCAAATGAAATGGGAATTTTACAGAGGTGGCCACAAGTGGGAAGAGTCCAGAAAGACACCAAGTAGTACCTGTTCTCTGCAATATCTCGGCCGTCTATTTTCATTTCCACCCGCCTTAGTACTGAGACAGCATAAGGGTTCTTACCTACATACATGATAAGAAATTTGATTTTAGATATAATGATCTTCATTGGTTTTGTTCAAGAACAAGCTATCTATCTGCAACAACAGGATAACCGCATTCTCCTCCTCAATCGATTATTCAAACTTTTTCATGCGTAGTTTACTTCTCTTAGCAAGTGTATAAAATACTGATTAAATTGTCCTTGCTTTTTTTGGTATAGAAGACAACAAACTGATATTCACAGAAGCCAAAAATCTACTAGGAAAAGATTTCGTGTTACCTCTTGCTACCCGAGACCGGGAGTGTGAATTAGGATGAGCAGTTTCATGATTGCCATCTTGAATCTTATCTCTGTTTGAAGAGGATACCTCCTCACCTTTACCATCAAGTTTCCCGGAAGAGTCCTGACTAAGAGGCTGCGACGTCTCCGTAGGGATCGTAATAGGGTCATTCACTGGCAATATTGTAGATTTCAGTCGTTCGCTGAGCTGGTAATCGTCGTCTCTGACCTGATCTTCACCCTGAATTACCATTTCATGTTTTGGAATCAATTCTGAAGAGTGAAAGACTACCTGATTATCCATTTGAGATGACGGAGCATAATCCAGATGACCCGTTTCCATCACATTATGCGAGCCCTGAGGATTTTCACCTATATTGTCGAAACTGTCTGCTACACTAGCATCAACAGAGATTACATCAGATCCCGAGCTGTTACTGCAAATGCTATCCGGTGGAGATATCCATCCTTTGTCTTGCACAGTAAATTCAGTTTCACTAATGAAATCCTCAGCAGTTTCAGTTTCCGAATTTGATAGTTGCTCTGTACCCTTCTCATCAAATTGATCAGCATCACTGTCAATATCAGGCCTGGACAAATTGATCTCAGGTGTTTTTACCTCCTGGCTCTCTGCTAATTCTTCAAGAGCCTAAGAAAGACAAATTATCTGATACTTTTCGACTTGAATGGTAATGACTCATGAGAATGATATCAGTTAGAGTGTGGATTTACCTTGTGAAGATTTCCAGCATGAAGACTTGCAGTACGAGCAAGACTGGTCAATATTGAATAAAGACCCTTCACAGATGATGCAAGTGACGGCGCCGAGAGTTTAAATGCCTGAATAGTCTCCCTAATTCTCAAATAATACGATTGGTATATGCTTGGCCATGAATTGGTGACACTTCCAGTTTGGTTTCTTTTTCCCGGGCAATAGCATCGGTCATCGCAGCGACATCCTTTGATAGTATTGCTTCAAGGGGAAGAAGAATTGCATTTGCCTGGACAAGATAAAGACAATCAGTACCAGAAATTCTCCTCATAATACACAAGTCTTCCCATAAAATAATGCAATTGCGTGCTTATGAACATAGAGACTGGAACAAGTGCATTTATGCAGAGAGATCAACCTTGTAACAGAAACATGGACACCAAAAAAACTGAAGAACAGAGGAGAGACCTTTGAAAGTTCTTCTGTAAGGGTGTAATGTACCGCAGAAGCCTCCTTTCCTGATGTATGAACATCATGTAGGTCTTCAGTTATTGCGAGAACCTAAAGAGCAGTACTGTCAGTTACATAGAACAAGAACAATCGTCTTCTAACCTTAAAAACATAACAGAAGTACAAAAAAAGAAGAGGAGAGAGGGGTGAGGGGTGAGGAAGATCAAAGTCACCTCTTCAAGCATGGTACCAGACTCAGAGGTCAAAGCAGTGTGGCCCCTCGACACGCGAGAAAAAGAAGAAAGCGCAATGCTAGCTTCATATGCACAATCCCGCATAGCAAGAACAGTATTCTGCAATTCACCTGCAAATTCACGACATTTCAATTTCAACTTAGGTCTCATCAAAAAAATGCATGTCCCGGAATGAAAGAACTTGTCCAGTACTTGTAGCGTTATGTAGCAGAAGATAGAAAATGAATTCCTCAAACATATTATAATGGATTTTCTATCTGTACATTTAACATCTAACTTCCTAGCCACTTCAGTTCCATCACTTAATCTAGAGGGCTGTTGGAAACAGAAGTTCTTAAATGTTCCAAACTGCAAACAGCAACCCTGTTCTATCTGACAGCCTCTCTAATTTTTTTCCCTATCTTCCACCTATTTTCATTACTGTATGTTGCAAGGTATGCATTCCAAACTTGTACGTAAACACATCATGCAAACCTCTTTGCATCCAAGTATTTTTCAAATGAATGACGATTTAGTATATACCAAACATGCCAATTCCAACCAGAAAAGCACAGACCTGAAGCTGACTTCGCTTTGTGTGATGCATTGTTGAGTTCATTGCTCGCCAAAAATAACAGACTGGAAGCAGCTTCCATGTTGCTTTGTGACAGCTTCCACTCCTGCTCAGCACCTGTGACAAGTGGCAATAGTTGGTAATTAGTTGGCCATCTGGGTGGCACATTCTTTATTCAGGTGCCCAAGGTTTGAACTTATGGCAAGTTTGATGTTTTTCCCACTAAGTGCAAAACCAGAACATTATCAGTTAATAGTTATCTAGGAAACTGACGTGTGAAAGAATGATAAGTTATCTCCAATTGCGTAAGTGCATTAAAATAAGCCTGCTGCCATGCCCTGCCATCATCACCAGTCTGCGGTGGATGGCTTTGCCCTGGTATCTGGAACATTCCATCTCTCGATGCTTCAAATTCCAAGATTGACATGCAAATATCTACTGTAGCAGTTGCCTTTTCTTTAGCTTCCCACAGCAGCTTTCGTCGCCTGGCCAGATGATCGTGGAATTCATGGGGAATCCCAGAAGCTTTTGATGAAGCATTTGCCACAGAATTTGAGTTTGGGCCACCACAAGCCCAGCTCATAGCTCTCTCAAGTTGCCCTTCAACAGTAATGGAATTTCGCTCACAAGTTTGCAGAGAATCTATCGACCTAGATATATTGGTTATGGCTGATTGCATTCCCTCTAATAGTTTTGGTCGGCTGAGGTTTAGAATGATGGAATACAAGTCATCCCCACTGTCAAGAAATGTATCAAAAACACGCTTGCTCTTTTGTGAGGGGGTCAAAGCATCATACATCCATTCCAATTGGACAATCTCAAGGCTAGCCTTACAAAGAGCATCCTTGAGCTCATTTGCCTGTTTTTTCATCAATGATGCTGCTGATCTTGCAGCTCTAGCAGTTTCATGCGCATTGCAGTACTCCTCGAGCATGAACTGGACCTTCCTAACAGATGCAGTATCTTTTCTTGCTTGCTCAGAAGAAAGCTCCTTTTGTCCCTCAGTTAACTGCTTCAAATGCTGAATTTCTTTGTCCAACCAAACAAGAAAAGTACTTGCAACTCGCTCCTTCAGGTATCGACCAACATGATCTTCAAGCTGCACTTGCAGCTTTTTCTTTACAACATTGAAGAGCTGGTCAAACCCTAAATTCTGATCCATTAATGAAGCCACATCATGTATGCATGAATCTAGAATAGAATCCACAATGCATACTTTCCAAACAAAAAAGCATTGGCTAGATGATAGCCCTCCAAATTTCCAGATATATTCTGATATTGAGTATCCAGAAGACGCTAAATCTGCTAGATCTGTCAAATTATCTGTGTATGAAGCAACAGATTCACTAAATACTAACAAACCTTTATCAACTGTTTCCAAGTCAGTGAAGGGATTAGCTAGCATGGATAAAAGTACTCTGCTTCCTGAAACCTGTGGATTTATTGCATCTTCAACTGCAGTTAAAGATTTAAACTGCCACTCAGAAGAGATTAGGGAATTTCTAATATCTATTTCTCTTTTCAAGAGAGAAGAAGATCGTGATTCCCTTTGGTTCCATGCTTGATGGAGTTGGTCCAGCTGAGCCCTACAAGCTTCCTCTTGAGAGGCAAGCTCTTCTGCCTCTTCCCAAGAAAGATGATCCCTGCCCTTCATTGCAGCTTCTTCAAGAGCCAGCTGTTGCTCAGTAATAAAGCCGACCTTAACAAAATAATTCTTTTCCAGTTCATTCAATGATGCTTTCTCCAGTTCAACTTCTAGGAGCTGCTCCAGTGCAGTGTCAATGGAGCCTCGAATCTGTGATGTCGATCCAAATGCATCCATCACCTCTGAGTTCAGTGATACAGCAGATCTCATGACTTCAAGTAGAACAACTTCAGTCATTTGTTCAACAAGGAACTTAGAAAATATCAATGTCCTTTGGAAAATTGAAATCCCATTTCTTTCACGTTCTGCATCTATATAGCTACCAGGGAATTCAACACCAAAGAATTGCCACAACTCACCGAAGAATCCAGCCACAAGTACGCATTTTTCTACCTGCTCTTCAAATCCACTGAAAGTAGTACCAAATGCGTCATCTGGATTACCTGAGGCGTTGAAGACGCCATGAATCTTATGCTTAACCTCATCATACATGGAACTTAGTGCCAGATTTAAAATACTGGCCACCTTCTCCTTCTTATCCTCTAGATCAACTGACAACTTGGTTGCATTATGCTTTAATTGCCCTACCTGGTTGGAAGAACTAGCATCATCTTTCCTTAAAACAAGACCAGCAGAGTGTATGTGCTTGATAACAGCACCCATAAGACGCTCCTTAGCTTTCGATTCGGTCTCATGTCCAATAGAGTTTGCTAGCTCAGCAGATTCTTCATCAACTCTTTTAACTTCTTCAGCATATTTTTCCACTTGGCAACAAAGCTCAAAATGCCTATGTTTAGCAGAATCAAGATTATCCACGTGCAATCGTGTACATAGCTCAGCAGCCTGTCTTCTAGCAAGAGCGACAACATCAGAGGAATGGGCATTTGCAGCCAGTTGTAACAATTGTGTCCAGCCATGCACCATGCTGGTAGTCATGTAATTTAGAGGTAGGATACGTTGCAGAGCAAATGTATACGATTGGATTCCATTAAGAACAGAGGAAAGTCCATGATCCAAATCAACTATGAGCTGAAAAACCTCCCTGTCTATGTCCTGGCACTGTACCTGTGTGGGCTCAGGAACTATGGTCAATGGGATTCCTGCCACAATAACAGCAGATGTAAGAGACAAATTATCTGCTGTTGTGTCCAGCTTCAAGGAGGCATTTGTTTCTGGAAGTAAATTGGTTCGTAGTGCATCCAAAATTTTGTTATGTTTCTCAATCCATGTTGCAGCCTCTTGGGCCTTTTCAGTTATCACGGACTTCATACTGGAAAATTCTCGAGCATGAAATTCAAAGGATCCTCGAGTCTTCTCCAAAGTAGAACTAGCATCTGCAACTTTTGATTTGGCGGATGTCTCATGCATAACATAATTAGATCTCTCCTGGTCGGCTTGATAGAACAGAGCAGAAGCAAGCTCATATCTGTTTAGAACATCAGCAAATCTCTGCAACATTGAAAAGTTGACAGGGTTTAGAATACTCAAATATTTTAATTGAATGCAACATGCAGGCATGAGACCTTCATACCTCAAGAGCAGATTCAACAGTAGGTAAGGCCGCCAATAGTAGATCATGATGTTCCTGAATCGAAACAAAAACCATTTAGTGTTACTCCATGCAGTAGAGATAACAATCTATGGAAACAAAGTACTGCCTACATCCCGTAAAGCCTTGAAAGTGTACAATTACATTTATTCAGTAATTACAATTTTAGAAAATTAACTTGCCCCAAGATATCTGAAAGTAAAATATCATTCACAAGGTCAATATAAATGACTACTTACACCCCATCCAATTTTGATGTTCTAAGTCACGGACAAAAGGGAAAGTCAAAATATATGATGTATCTCGAACTAATAAAAAAGTTTTGAATAAACCTTCTTGTGAAAAACAAAATATCTGAAACAAAGGTGAAGAAAAAGATACCATTCAACAAGATCCAACGTACGAGATAACAATAACTTTTGCCACAACCTCATGCAATCTCTCAGGAAAACATAGTACCTGTAAGGGAACACGTATTTCCTGCACACGAGAAGCAAACAGGCTCAAGCTGACAGCCAACTCCATACCCTTTCTTTCTTCACCACCAATTGCAGCATCATCATGAAAATCCCCTCGTGTCCATTCTACAAGAGGATCCCAAATAAAGACCTCTAGCAACATTAAAATTATGTCCTTGTTTTTCTTCAGGACACTGAGAACTGATTCACAGCTTGTTCTGAAGGTTCCCTCCACTCCAGTCAAACCCAGAGCAGCTTCAATTATTTGGGTAAGGCGGAATGGGACAATCTCTGGTATCTTTAGTCTTTGTCCTTTATCAAAGCAAACATTGTAATCAATATGTACAACATCCCCACTACAGAAATCCACAAGAATATTATCCAAGTGTCGATCCCCCAAACCCAAAACGTGTCCCACAATACTCATGGCTGCAACACTTCCAGAATACCTACAACAATAATGACATCATAAGGTTGGGATTTTATTTGTCAGGGGCAAGAAAACTAAAATTTAAAGAAAGAGAAACATCATTTTCAATTTTGTGTTATACGATCCTTTTACCACCCAATCTGTTACATATCCTAAATCCAGGTGGAATATGCTTAATTTACTCGGCTGAAAGAAAGACTCGTTATTCTTAATTTGGACGGTCAAAACCTAATGAAGGATTTACCAGTTAATCTGAGTGGACTTCTATCCAGTGTAGCTCCCTCAAGAATACATAGAAAAGACATACCTTTTTAACTTTGAGCTGAAGGCTTTGAACCCTTCACTAGCACACCAAAGTTCTTGATGTAGGAGTTGTCTAGGAACCTCCTTCATTAGATCCAGAAGAACCTTACGCTTAACATCATGTGGCCAGTCTCTTCTTGAAATTACTCTCCTTATTCCTTTCTCTTTAAGGGCTGGTATGATTTTCCCATAGAACATGTCACTTGGCCTAGGAATAGGTGGAGGACCAGAACCTCTTGTAGTCCCTGCATTGACAGCAGAAAGTTGAGCCTGCTGCATGCGGTTTTGCCATGATTTGAAGACACTGTATATGCTTATCACATTGTCCACCCACTGGATGAGACCAGCACGACCACTGACTGGAGTCACAGAATAATAGCGCACAGAGACCAAATCCTTATGAGTAGCAGAAGATGCACGTAAAAAACCATTAATAGCCTGCAAAAGCTGCATGATTCTAGCATCAAGACGCAGATCTTCTCGTCCTTTTAAAAGATAAGTGTACTTTTGACCATCTGAGCCAAGCATAACAAGTTTCTTAGGCCTTGTCTTAGTGGACAATATAGTCACCTCTTCACAAAACGAAGCAATTGTAATAATCCCTTGGGTAGTACCTAGATCTTTCTGAGAGTCCGATATGCTGACTTGCTTCTCGAGACCAGGCATTGGGACATCAGATGATGATAATGAAGCCAGTCGGGGTGCAACTTCTCCTAAAGTTATGCACGACTTTCTCTGATAGGATGCCAGAGAAGAAGCAATATCCTCAAATGGACGCCATAAATCTCCAAGAGAAGCAGCAGAAGCTGGCGGAGTCTTGAACTTAGAAATGGCCAGTTTGAGTCGTTCTCTATATTCCTCGCAGAACCATGCCTCATGTGGCGTTTCAGGTTTTCGAGAAGTTGAAGCTAGCCGGCGCTCCAAAGCGACAATAATGGGGGCCATCATGGCCGAGTACTTCGCACCATTGATCTTTTTTTTCTCATTCAGACTCAAAGTAGCATTTTCCGCAATTCGTGTAGCTTCCTCTTTCAGAACATTTATACGCCTCATCACATCTGGGGAAAAAAATCAGTGAGGAGTTGCCACTGCTCTATTCTTGAAAGGAAATAATACTAAAATACGCAAAAGACATGAACAAGGCAGCTGAGAGTGAAATCAGAGCTTGCATGTTGTAGACCAACATAATTCATCATACACGAATTATAAATTATAACTCAACTGTGCAACTATAAAATGTTGAATGGTTTACTGCAAACCACATTACCTGCATGAAGATCTTGAAGAGTACTAAGCCACAGTTCCTCCCAGAGCACAGTTACATTTCCAAGCTCATTTATCATCAACTCAACATCCTGAATTAATCTAGGATACAGCTCTCTCTGCAAGTGAGAAATTATGAATCAGATCTTCTATTTCTTCTCATCCATTATCATAACATAGACGCATGTAACAGGAAGGAAGATGGAACAATTGAGCACCAGAAAGACTCACCACAAAGTTACAAGATGATTCAAATCCCATGAATACAGAACTATAAGCATTTACTTAATAAATTCCAAAATAGTTTCTCAGTAAAATTATGCAACAAGAATCAGCCTGTAAGATGTTAAGTTGCAACTTCCTTGGTAATGTAACAGACAATGCCAAGTCAATGGCATACTCTAAAGCTTCCAAAAACAGTAAAATAAAAATGGCTGTAACGCATCTAAATTACTAGGGCATAAGCAAAGGAATAAATAGATTTTAAAATAATGTAAATGAAATGGGAAACAACTCCATTGCAAGACAGACCAATAATGCAATTTTCCAAACCTTTCACATTATCGGATCTAATGCAACATAATGAAATCAGAAAAGAAACAGAGAGAAAGCTCCCTCAAGGTCAGGGTGCTCAACAGATTAAAGACTTAACAGGGTTGATGGATATGCTATGCAATACAAATAAGCGATTTAGTACTCAGAAATACAAGAAATGTGACAATGAAAACCAGAAGGTCCATCTTTCATTACCAAGGAACCCAATATGTGTTGAATTTCCTCCGAGGGCTTATCCTCACTAGCATTTACATCAACAAGTGCCGGATACACTATTGACCAAGGAGACAGCTTAGCCAACATCATTAGTAAGCCCTCTAATTGCTTCCGCACCACTTGCTCTGGATGAGAACTTAGACGAGCAAATAGTTGGGGAGTTAGTTCCTGGCAAATGAGATACCGCGATGAATAGGAGAAGAATAAAAGACTTCCAGGATTACAAACTTTGTGCATGAAATCAAAAAAGGAAAGAGATTTTCACCTGCCATGGCAATAGAGGAAGCATTGAAAGAGAAGGTTCAATAATATCTTTTAACTCAACTCCGTAATCGAGGATGATGTGTAGAGCATACAAGCTAGCTCTCAATGTATAGCTGCTCGACTTTTGTTTAAGTAACTCACATTTAGAGCCAGCAGACTGAGCATCAGAAGACTTTGCCGATGAACAAGTAAGGTATTTCATGAAACCATTAGCAGCATGTCCAAATAAAGACACCCTTCTTTTTCTCAAACACCACCAAATTTTAACTAAATCATCCACCACAATTGAAAGTTTGGATTCCTCTAGGATAGTATTCGTGCTTAGGATGAAATTCTGAAGTTGAGAAGCCAGGGTTAAAGAAAGGGGTTCTCCACTTGAGTTCTCTGCGCCTGGCAAACCAGCTGTAGTTTCAATCATGCTGATCACCTGCTGCAACAAAGCATTAACAGCATTGCTGCCTCCTGAGTGTGAATCAAGAGAAAACTTCCCCTCTTTCCCTTTACCATCCAAAGAAGTGCCTTCATTCTGGAAAACACCGAAGATTAGGAGCTGCACACTTGCCATCTCATCTTCAGTTAGCTTGAATCTTTCAGGAAGGACCTCAGGAAGAAGTACACGAGAGAATGAACATGACCGGAGTACAGTTTCACGCGGGTTCAAGAGCGAGTCTCGAGCCTGATTAAAGCACCACGAGGCATAAGAAATCCATGCCTTACCCATTACTGGGCATAGTTGTGTTGACAACTTGGTAGCAGTACCTACAAATTCCTCTATAGCAGAACCAGCACTAGTTTCAGAATTGGAGTCACCAGAAACTCTTTCACTTATACAACAAACGGATGCATCATTCACTTTGAAATCAGCTATCATCTTAAGAGCAATACTATCAAGTGACAAATCAGGATAGTCCAGTCTCAACCATTTTGCCAGCTTCAAGCAAGCCTTGGCCTTCACAATACCCTCTTCAGAACTTGAACCTACAGGTTCAGGAGTAAAAACATAAGGGTGTAGAAAAGACCAAATATGTGCAAAAGCATCTTCAATCTTGTTTTCAGCATACTTCAGAACCAGTTCTTCATATTGGAGACGTAACATAAAGATATTATGGTATCTGCTTTCAGAGCACTTCATTATATTATCTCGGAGATGATTATTCAAGCGATTTGCCAACATGAAGTTCTCTTGTTTGCGAGCTAAACGTAACAAACTCATAGAAAGATTTAGAGTGAATGGAGAAGCTGGGAACATGTTCTGATGAACCCTAAGAACTTTTAACCATGGATTACAATCTTGGCGAACCATGCTCATTGGTGACTGCACACTGTCAATGTAAGAGATTAACAATGATTGATGCTGCTTAGGTTTGGCTTGACCACCCTTTAGCTTCTGTCCTTCCTGAAATGCAAAGATGCAGTGTAACTGAGTCGCATAAGGTGCTGCATCGGCTATACCATCAAGTGGCAAAATGGATAAAATTTCATCCAACATTGACTCCGCCTTCTGTATTTCATGTGTCACCTTGTCTTCCTTCCCTTCAGCAGAAAGCATCATTGCCTGTAAAAGCATTTGTTCACTCCTTTGCAAAGCCAGTTTAGGATCAAGGGTGAGTTCACAGCTACTTTTAGGAGTCAAATCCAGGAATGACCAAGCAGCTTGAAAATCACCCTCATCAAAACGTGCCAAGCCATATATTGCATTGACTTCATTCCCTGCGGTAGTCAGAGCACCAGAGTAACTCTTTCCTGCATGTTTAGAACGGAGCATCTGCAACTCTGATAACCACGTTTCAAGAGACTTCCAATCAGAGACGGCCGTATAGCTCTCAATTATACGGGCTATTGTAAACTGGACACCATCAGAACCCATGGAACTGAGTGATTCCTCATTTTGAAGTAAGTGGCTAAAGTAAGCAGCAGCTTTTTCATACTGGCATTTTGACTGAAATATTAGACCAGAAATCCATGTCAGAGGCCCTGATATGCCATTATAACCTGCAGACTGGTTATTATCATCTGCAAGCAAGGTAGGAAATGTCACTGAAACCCATTGTTGCAGTCCTATCAACGCTTCTGAATCATGACTCCTGCATAGAGCCAGTGCCATATGACGTAAGACCTTGACGATGTCTCCAGAAAACTTATCTTTAATGTTATGGAGATTCTCTGATGTGTGTGACCTAGATTTTTCCTTTAATGCTGAAGCGAACAGACTTTTAATCTCCAGCAAGCGATAAGTACAATATTGAATTGTAGCATCATGACATTGCAATGCTAATCCGGCATTCATCATCGGTTCACATATACGAGAAAACCATTCTTCGCAGACCTTCTTATTTGCCCTAAAGAATAACAAACTCTGTCGAGTTGCAGGTGGTAAAATGGCTGATCCCTCATATGCATTGTATACATTCTTCTTTAGGGACTCCACAAACTCCAAAAGCAGCCTCATTGGCAGTAGGTGAGCACCCGAAGAGCCTACAATACCAAGATTTCCATCACTTTGTTCAACATCAAGCTGAAGCACATGTGCAACATCCAAAAGCATTCTTTCTAATGCTGCAAAAGTTTGACTAGGTCCACCAAGATTAGTCCTCAAACGTGTCGTAATACAGTATCTAGCTGCTTCGTGTATAGCCCACCAAGCACCAGCTAGATTATTAACCAAACACATCCTTTGGAGAATATCTTCATCCATTGTTCTGTCTAACCACAAAATGCCAGAAGCCGAATTATGAGGATCCTCAAGTTGGCCAACTGTGCTATCCTTTATGTTCCTACTAGCATGACTGAGCCGATGGATCCAACAAGAAAGAGGTGCCTTCCATCTTTGAGATATATAACTCAAAATAGTAACAAGCTGCTGCGAGTGAAGTTGCTTTTTCAGCTGCCTCAGAGCAAACACTTGCTTCCAGTGCAAGTTAGACGAGTTACCTGCTGCAAGCATCCTCGGCTTGCACATGATTGACAAGCTATAGTCAAATACTCCACATGCATAAACAGAAATAGGCAAGACATTTGAGAGCAGTGTAACGAATGCCATCTTGACATCTGCATCTGAATCACCAAGCTTTTCCAACACAATTTCAACCATAGGATAGAAACACGTGGCATCAATGAGCCTTGCTTTTAGAAGTAGTTCCAGAACTGAAGCAACAGCTAATCTCACTTTCGGTTCCTTATCAGAAGCAGCATCGAAAACAGCAGAAACTATATTGCCAACCGCGTTGTAGCAACAAAATGCCTCACCAAAAGACATTTTCAGGTCTGAGTTCTCAAAAATAACAAGAACTTTGCAGAATCTTTCTATCCAACCTAACACAGCCATTTTAAGAGCAAGAGGAGATCCATAATGTAATGCTTTGATGATAATAAGATTATACTTTCCAAGAAGCTCAGCAACAAAAGCAGAATAGTCATCCCGAGGACCACTGGCATAGCCTGTAGCTTCAGAAACTACATCGAGAGAAGTTGTCCCACTAGTCTGATTCTTTATGGAGCACCAGCTCCAAAACTCAATTGAAGTGAGCCTTTCAAGCATACCAATGATATTAGCTTGCAATTCGACGCAGTTTAGAATAGCTAGATCAAAGGGATTCAATTTCTCAAGCACAAAAGAAGTTAGTTTCTTTAATCTTTTCAAATATAATGCAGCAATTTCTGGATGCCCAGTCAATTTCTTATCACTAACTACAGAAACACATGTCAAGAGAACTTTCAAATCAAATTTCATCAGGGAAAGCAACTCAAATTTAGAGAAAGAACTATCATCTGTGGCACTATCAACCTCATTTATAAAACTGCTAGTTCTATTCAGTAGACCCTTCAACAACTCCAGCTCTTCACTCAATGCACTTGTGGCTTGCTGAACAACGTCAGCATTCCCATGTTGGAGCAAGAAGATGTAAGTGGCTGCAGAACTTCCTGTCACCAAGTGATTGGGATGCAGCCGTAACTGCGACACTGGAGAATCAAACTCTAGTATTTTGTGGACTGATGCTGGGTGGAGGCCAAGTTTTTGTAGGGATAACAACTGAAGGTTGGTCTTCAAAACCCCATGAATTTGAAAGGAAGTGACCTTTTCAGCACCAAAATGATTGGTTCTTCTCTGATCCAAGCTCTGGAATAAGATATCAACAACGAGGGGGTACAAGGTAGAAAACCTTTCACCCAGTATTTCTGCCAAGAGAGTCAAGCACTTCCATAGATCCTCAATCCATTTTGACCATCCAAATTTTTTCCCAATCATGGATAAGCATTGCAACAAGCGTGGATGCAGTTTGCTAAGAGGTTCACTTATCTGTTCAAGAAAATTCATTTCCAGCAACCCAGAAGCAGTGGACTTCAACACTGTTGAAAAACAAGAAAGCAACGCAAGCAACCTTCGGAACTGTGGGGGAGTTCCCTGACTGTCATCTTGAAGCAACACTTCCATGTCACCCAGGAACTTCGACAACAATCCCAAAGAAAACTGCAAATTAGCAACCCAGTGCTTCTGAAATTCCAAAAAGCTATCCAAAATAACACGCCTATCTGCCTCTGCAAGATTCGGTACCAACACCCATCCAAGAAGCAAGTCAACTATGTCAGCAAAATGAGGCTGAAAGAATCTATAGAACTTCAACGAAATCAAGGTTAAAATGCCCAGCAGCCGCTGTAACAAACTAAAGGAGGTTCTCTCATCTTCCAAAAGTTCTTGGCACGCTTTGAGAATCGGTAAAGCATATCTTTCAGTGCCCACAACATCTCCAACACTAAGAAACTCATGCAGGCTTTCGACTGCCAGTTCCATTGCACCATCACGAGCAGCAACATTGGTAAGCAATGGCAAAGCCCAATCAATAAACCTGTCAACCAGACTACCAAGCAGAAGATGGTTTGGCCTTCCATTCGTTCCAATAGGAATCGAACACAATACTGAACACAGTGCACCATACGAAACTGCTGCAGCCCGCCTCACTGTGTGTGACCTAAGGCAAACATTCATGATAAATCATATAAGCTTGCAAACAACCAATTCCTTCAAAACAGCATCTAAACTCCCACAAAAATTTCCTATCTCCTCCCATACAATCATCCTATATCCTATATAACAGAAATCAACTAAAACGCAATCTAAAATTAAAAGAAGAGATTCTTCACTAGTGGAACAAATTCATAGCAAAATGGAAAAGAGGAAGAGAACGAACTTGTCGGAGAGGAGCTGCGAGAACCCCTGGGAGAGGAACGAAGCGGAGTGAGAGACGAGGATGGAGTTGGGAGGGTAGAGAATGGCGCGGTGGAGGGAGTTGATAGCACTGAGCCGAGCAGACTCGTCGGCATTGGAACTAGTAATTTTCGTCGTAATCGGTGGCGCGGCGGAGGAAGCCGAGGAGACAGATGTGGAAGTAGAGGGAGTTGCGCCGGCGAGGGACGGGGAGTCGTCTTTGGCTAGAGCGACGGAGAGGAGAGCTGCGAGTTGCTGTTGCTGGTGGTGGAGTCCTTGCATCATCGCCTACGGCGGTTGGAGTTGCATCTCCTTCCTCCTCCTCTTCCTCTTCCGTCGAATTGGGGAAATTTTGGCAGAGTTTCACCGGAGAGAGAGCTCTGTTCGTTTTCCTTCCGCTCGGAGTGAGTCTGTCTGTTTGGCTGTCTGTGTTGCGGGGAAAGAGCAGAATTTGGTGGGGCGTATCCAAAAACTTGTCCAGAATTTTTTTTTTTCCTGAATTTATGAAAGTGGTTTTCAGTTTTATTTTTACAGAATAATTCAGTAATGCAATATTTATTAAGTATTTAAATTTTTATTGTAGTTCTAAAGTATTTAGTTTTTTTCGTAGCAACTCATGGGAGATGTCAAAAGAACGAGCGAGAGAGTTAAAGTTTATAGATTTTATCTTATCAAATCATTTAAATAATTGATTGGTTTATAGATTTTATCTGATCAAATCATTTAAGATAACAGATTGTTTAATTTATGTTTTAAAAATGAATGATACAATCGGTTTTTCTTCTGCCCTGTTGCAAGGATGTTTTATTCTCGCATTGGTTTATCTATCAAGTTGCTCCTCCTAACTCATCCATTCATTACCTAGCGAGTTGTTTCATGCTTACCTCCGACTACCATCCATCTTTGGATTCTAGCTTGGTGGAGGATTTGGAAATCCGACAATTAAGTCATTTTTTAACGCTTTTAGTATTCAATGGATGCCAATAAGCATTTATCATATGGATTAGATGAATTGTTCGTCATTCTATCATGCCTAATTATTTACCCCCTCACAGCCAAATCCATCCTCCGACCTCCTGGTGCCTTCTCCCCATAACCGCCTCAAGATTAGTGTGGATAGCCATGATTATAACCTTCCCAGTGTTAATGACTTGATTGTTAGGGATCTTTTTCATCTTGATTGTTAGGAATCTTTTTCATCGACACGGATATTTCCTATCTAGACATCACTGACCCTGTCATTATAGAATTGATTGTTTTAAAGAATGTTTGCTACACTCATAGATGGACATACGTAGTTATTGAAGGAGATGTAACCACAATAGCAATGATGGTCGCCAATCTTGACGCATTCTCCCTCCGAGGTGACATTGTTGTATTCGACATCCTCCCCTTCCTTGTCGCCTCTCCGTCAATCAGATTGCTCACTGTCCCTCGTACGGTAAACAAAGTTACCCATTCTGTGCAAGACAAGCTCTCATATGTCTTCTAAATCGGAGGAGACTTGGTAAATCTTACGACTTGTATAGATATGAATACATGATCATCCACACAGGCTGTTCTATAAGACCTTATAACTCTTTCAAATGGCTACACAAATACATGAACTGAAGAAAATGCATCAAAGTGGATGAAATCCGTGACAAAATCGTAATGCTTAATCAACTAGGGTAACAAAACCCAGCAGCTCAAACTACATCCTTCTGCAACACATCTCATGTCTCCTATGGAGAATTCGAACCAACCATAACCAATCGGTAATCCGTAATAACAACAGAAATCGAGCTATGCTCTGTCTTGCTCTGTAATTCATTCAAGCAACAGAAATCGGCTGCTGTTGCTGCTGTTTCTGGATGCTATTACCTTTCTTCTTCTTCCCCTTGGACTCATCGAAGTCTTCAGGATTGTATATGACGGTGATGTAGAGCGAACAACTCGGACACCGAGCGATTTCCTCTCCGATTCGAAGATCCTCCTTCGTTATCTGGAACAGATCGCCGCAAGGGCACGGGTACGTGTACGCTTGTAGCTCTTCGTTCCACTCCATGTCTTCTATCTCCACGTCGTCGTACGACATCGCTGCTGCGTTGCTCCGGCGAGCTGATGAGCTGAAAGAAGATTCGGATGAGAGATTAGGGATTTGAATTTTGCTTCTTTTTTCTCTTGCCTGGTTTTGAATTTTAATTAGGGTTTCGCGTTACGAGCAAGCAAGCTGGTCAATAGGCTTTTTTCTCTCTCGGGCCCATTGGATCTTTGGCCCGTTGGGCGAATTCATGTGAGCTTCGGGCCCAAAATGTGCTTTTTTCGCGGGATCAAATATTTTTTCAGTCACCTAAGTTTTCAGGTAGTGTCAACTCGGTCACTTTATTTTGAACTCAGTCAAATTGGTAACTTATGTTTTAATTTTGTTACAGCGTGATCACTTAGTTCGATTTTGTATGATTTTCGTTCAAGTGACACGTAGACATACAATGTCATCCATATATTTGTTTTTTTAATAAAATCAAACCACAAAACCAACCACCTAACAGGGGTGGAGTGAGGGGCTCCAAGCGGGTTCCCCGGACCCCAATTGACAAATAATTTTTTGAAAAAATGTATGTAAAAGTGTAACATAAATACTTATAATTGAATAATGGACCCCACTTGGACTTGATCGGAACTCTTACATTTTGATCATTTTGCACATTTTTTATAATAGACCCCACTTGGCAGAAGTTCTGGCTACGCTACACTAAACAAGTCAATTCACTTCCCTCCTTTATCCGAATATAACGTGATAGATAAAACTCTTTTGATTATTGGCTTGTTTTATGGTTTGGTTTCAAATATAAAATGAATATAATGCATGACATGTCATGTCTATGAGGCACTTTGAACGAAAATCATCACAAAATAGGACCAAGTGATCACGGTGTAACAAAGTTAAAACATAAGGTACCAATTCGACTGAGTTCAAAATTAAGTGACCGAATTGACACCACATGCAAACTTAGGTGACTGAAGTATTTGACCCTTTTTCGCGGCTTGCTTTCTCTTCGTCTCCTTGCAGCTGCAGTTTGATGAGTGACTGGAAAATTCAAAATAGTACCTCTGTAACACAGTTGAATTGCTTCAGTTTCAGAAAACTCGAACTCGGGATCATTTGCAATGTTCGTAAAGAAGGAATCGAATCGGCCTGTGCTTCAGATGGATGTTCGCTACGAGATTGCAGAAAAATAGAGGTTATTGTTCCAATTTTTTCCTATTAAGAATTAACATCACTATCTGACCTAAGGGTTTATTATTTCGTTTGCAGCTGGATGAAATCCTTGAAGGTCTCAGATATGTGGAATTGGGATTCAACGAATTCAGGTTTCCTTCCATTTTTTCATCTGATTTTGTCTTGGATAGCAGATCTGCATATCTCCAGTAGCTGCTCAATCATGCATAAGATGCGTTTAAAACTTGATAATGGAAAGAAATGATTTTGGTCCACAAAATTTCTTATCTTTTGAGCGTTGGACTTCAAGCTTCTTTCTCCTTTCTCTGTGCATCAACTTTAGCAGCCAAAAGTGGAACTCTACTCAAACACCAAAACCCATCTTGTCTTAACCCACGATTGTTTTGGTATATACTTAGAATCTTGCTATAATGGTGGCAAGTGCATGAATGATTAGCACCCAAATGTTAGCTGCAGGCAGCATGTAATTGTACACATCGTTCACCACTATACACTTGTGGATTTTGAATTTTCATTGCTCTTGAGTCACACTTGTGTATACTTTATCAAAAGATTTCCCCTATTCTTTTATGGGGATAATTTGCCTACCCATGTTTCTGATAAAAAGTAGTAATCAGACTTTGTTTTTAACGGATCATCTCTGCTTTTCTGCTTTCTGTATAAAAAAAGCCTTATAGCTATGCTATCTCACCTTTTTTCCCCATGAATCATTAAGCTAATGGACTGTATTTCTATTCGAACCGATGGTTTATACTTTCCAATTTTGTCATTGTTGCAGAAGACGTCCTTTTCCTATAGTTTGGTTTGTGGAAAACACATGCATTATGCACTAATATATGTTGCTTTCTTGCTTTCACAGTCTTCTACGAGGTTGATGCAACCCCTGAAATCATGACTCACTTGCTGGTGTATTATTTAAAGGTATGGAGTCCTGATATGCTTTAACTGAAGCTGCCATGGGTAATTTTGCAGAGCACATAGTTCCTGGTTTAGCTCTGTCCCTTCTTGGCTTATGGCACACCATCAACACTACCAGATCCTACTGCAACAAAAGCTTCACACTCAAGTTTTGCTACCCATTATGCAGTCCTTCCTCGCGGCTCAAACACTTGGAGCCACTCCTCGTTCTATCCTTCTCCATACTCGCACTTTTCGACCAAGTTCTCGACCTCCCTAGCTTCCACTTCTCCTTCCACCTTATTAAGCTAGAACATGCAACCATGTTCCTCCATCTTGCTGTCTTTGCAGGTTTTGCCCTCTGCACTGAGATAGCTCAATCATCCGACCTCCTCTCCAGTGTCACGGGGATACTCGCTGCTTCTGTTTTCAGCCAAGAGCTTTTCCTCCTCCATTTCCACTCAGCTGACCATGTCGGTCTCGAGGGCCACTACCACTGGCTCCTTCAGCTCATAATACTCGTCTCCCTTTTAGCAGCTTTAGCTTCCACTTTCTTCCCCACCAGCTTCCCAGCAGCTCTACTTCTTTCAGTTTCTGTACTTTTCCAGGGATGTTGGTTCATGAACATGGGGTGTATGCTGTGGCTTCCTCGGTTTACTCCTCAAGGGTGTTTTATTAACAGCTCTGATATGCACAGAGCAGTCACTTGTGGATCACCTCACGCAGATCTTCGCGCTAGAGGGCTTGCGAATCTGCAGTTCAGCTGGATACTTTCAGGGATCATGCTGTTAACAGGTTGTATTTGCCTGAAATCAGCTGGAAGATCGAACCGAAGGCTGCAGTATGAGCAACTCAACAGCAGAGCGGGGACAGAGTGTCCTGTCTCCATTATCGAAGGTTTCAAGCAAGTTGATCCTTGAAAAGCTCAAGCTTTTGTTCTATACCTTAGGCTATCAGCAGAGGTTCAGCTATATGCTGTATGTAGTTGAAGATTGAAGATTATGATGACCCTTTGTTGTATAATAACTAAGGTTATGTTGAACTTAAAGTCTTTCAATGCAAAAGCTGAAAGCTTTTTGTTCTTTGTTTCTGCTGATAGAGTCTCATTAGTCATTAGCTTAATAATGCGATATGGCCATTGAAAAAGATTCCATTTTCAAATGACCATCAAACTCTCCATTAATGTTTGATTAGGTACCATATTTTAATTTAACACTAATTTGCACCCACATCTACTGATTTTGGGATTTTGGTGGAATCAAGACTCGACATGCGACACATGACGAATCGTCGTACTAATGCAAGCTCTGATCAGTTAGACTCAACGTAGGACGAATATGTAGAATCATTTGACCAAGAGGAATCAAGACGAGTGGCAAGTTCCTATCAGAAACGAATGTCGGGTTCTTTTTAGCAGAAGGATGAGGGCTCTGATTTCAGTGTGGTTGAGGGTAGGAGCTATTTCAAGGCAGAAGACTCAATCGAGACAATCTTGTTAGCTCATCTGGTCAAGTGTTTTTTGTATTAGGGCATTTAGATCACCAAATTTCAACGGTTGCGATCTCTCATTTTAGAAAAAAATTGAAATTAAAATAACCTAGAAAATGAACTAACAATCCCTAAATTATAAACATTTAGATGATTTAAATTTAAATCTAATACCTTAGATTGAAATTATTAAACCAAAAATATTTAAAATGTGTTTATTTGGCTCAATTGTTTTGGCCACGATTTCATTTTTTTCGGTGACTATTTCCTTGCTCAATTATGATCCTTCTTTTTAATATAGGTAACATTTCCAAATCGTAAATTCCAACAATAACAAACAAACAATTTTAAAAATCATAAATTCCACGAAATTTTGTCCACAAAACTACAGAAACACCACACACCAAATCATACCAATCCAATGAGAAACATTTCCACCTAACTATTACAATCCCTAATCTATAAAAGCAGCAACAATAACATATCACAAATACAAAGAAAGATCAACACAAATTACTTGGCTATGATCCCAACAAGATCATCATCTTCAATAATAACTCAAGCTTTTGCAGCAATGGCGATAATGATGATGTCGGCAGGTAGTTCAAGCGGCGGCTACACGTCCCATGTCGCCAACAACCTGAGCAGCAAGCTCATACTGATAGTGCATTGCCATTCTGGAGACGATGACCTTAAGGCACACATACGGTTGCTTATGGGTCGGAGTACAGTTAGAATTTCGGGATGAACATTTGGGGTTCTACGCTTTTCTGGTGCAACCTTGCGGTGCAAGATAAACGTCTTAGTTTTGTTGCAGTCAAGGTTGATCGGGATGGGTTTCCAGCCCGTTGGGTGGTTAGAGATGACGGGGTTTATGGCATACATGAGGATGGTCGAGAAGAACGCTATGCTCGATGGAACTCCTAATTATTAATTAACAAGATCGATGTAGTACTGGGATACGATAGTTGATAGTTGGAATGGAAAGATCTAAACGGCAGTGATAGAAGTAGATAGGGATTATCAGTTAAGTTGACAGAGTAGAGAGGGGCAAAGTGTTATTTTCCCGTATTATTTGCATATGGAGTGTCGTTTTTTGTTTTCTTTTGTTTATCAAATATTATTGCTAAATATATGGTTAGGTGGAAATTTACGTAATAATTTATCTCTGGTGATACACTACGTTACAAAGTCCAAAAATAGATGATGAAAAAATTATGTATGGCCAAGGTTGAGGCCGGTCTCGGTTTTTGAGATCGAGCATCATACCAGGGTTGGGTGGATGTTGGAAAGATGATCTAGCGGTAGTCCTAGTAGAGAATAAAATCTGGTAGAGATGCAGCTCAAGTCGTGTGTTGTGCAGAGCTGACTTTAGCCGTTGTCACACTTGTTCTTGTTGTTGATGTTTGAGATGGTTATCTCTCGGTTTCCTACGAGAGTCACCTATTGCCCACAAAATAAAAATGGCTATAAAACCGTCACACAAATATGAGTTAACCCTTAGACTCAAACCATTAAAACCCAAACAATATTGGGCCAGCCAAAAGCCCAAAGCAATCATAAAGCCCAAATAAATGAAGAAGCCCAAAGCAATCATTTAACCCTTAGACGACTCAGCTGTTCTTCCTAAGACATTTATGGTAATGAATGAATTCTGGATTTTGATTTCGTTCTTCGATCTTTATTACAATTTTCCTGGTCAATCCGAGTTCCAGAGCAGGGTATGCACAAAGTTATGATGTTCATCATTAATTTAAAATTAGCTCTTGCTGTCGTTGATGTTTGAGGTGGTTACTACAGTAGACGAAACTGGAAATTGAAGAAAGATGAACACCATTTGAGCTCATGGCTAGCTTGCTCTGTTCTTGCTCTGTTTTTGCTCTGTTACTTTTAATTCTCCATGTTTTGGCTTTTGAGTTTGTTTCTGCAACGATTAATGATCAAACTAAGCAGATTAAGGTACCAAATTCGAGAGTTTGCGGTAGTGAAAGGCTTATAATTGTATACTACTTACTAACTAAGAAAACTTCCATAACTAGCTGATTTCCGATTCTTCAGAAACTCCTTCATGCCCTGCTCAATTTCGTTAATGCACGGTCAATGCTGACTACGATTCCTCTTTTCTCCCTCCTTATAAATATGCAGCTCCATTTCGAAATTTTGAAATCATCAGCTCCAATTCCCTCAGACTGAAATCTCCTCATACTGCTCTGTTCCGTTTCAAGAGTTTGCTTGCTTTCCGACGCTCTGCTACGTACTGCAGTCGTCGCCGGAGTCGAAATTCAGGTGCTCGATTCCACTCTGCCCTGTCTCTGGCCCAGTCCCGATTCCAGTTCCAAATCTAGTCCCGATTCCTGTCCTGATTCCAGCTCCGATTCCAGTTCCGATTCCAGTCCCAAATCCTGTCCTGATTCCAGTCCGGATTCCAGTCCTGACTCCAGTGCCGATTCCACTCTGCCCTGTCTCTGGCCCAGTCCCAATTCCAGTTCCAAATCTAGTCCCGATTCCTGTCCTGATTCCAGCTCCGATTCCAGTTCCGATTCCAGTCCCAAATCCTGTCCTGATTCCAGTTCCGATTCCAGTCCTGATTCCGTTCCGATTCCAGTCCCGACTCCAGTTCCGATTCCAGTCCCAAATCCTGTCCTGATTTCAGTTCCTATTCCAGTACCGATTCCAGTTCTGATTCCAGTTCGGATTCCAGTTCGGATTCCAGTTCCGATTCCAGTTCCGATTATCCAGTTCCGACTCCAGTTCCGATTCCAGTTCCGACTCCAGTCCCGACTCCAGTTCCGATTCCAGTCCTGAGTCCAGTTCTGATTCCAGTCCCGACTCCAGTTCCGATTCCAGTACCAATTCCAGCAATGTCTGTGACACGCTACGGAGTCGGCTTCAGTTTCGTGGCTTTGTTCCCGTTCTTCCATCTAGGATATGGTAATTTTCTATCATCTCATAGCGTATGTTTTTAATCTAATTACACTAAGCCAAATTACAAGTGTGACAAGTAACGGAACTAATCATATTACATGTTGTTCTTTGCAGACGTGGCATTCGCGCTGTGTGCGGAATTGGTCCGCCGTGACCTCCACCTCACGGAGTCACAGCGCAGCTATGTCGTGGATGTCACGCAACGGTATTCTATCTCCGCTGCCTTTCTAGCCGGCTTCGCTATTAATTTCGTCGGTCGAAAGGCGGTGATCATAATTGGGATCACTATGTGGTGGTGACGATAGGTCGGATGCTCATGGGCGTGGGCATAGGGATTGGGCTAACCTCGGGCCCAATCTACGTGGCAGAAATAGCTCCGGCCGAACACCGTGGCCTCCTCACCTCATTTTCTCAGGTAACGAATGTGTAAAAGTAAAGTTTTATTCGTGTGCTTATATATATATATTTTACGACTAAATTGTGTTCTTGTACGTGTATGCAGCCTTTATACACGTTTGGGCTGTTATCGGGCTACACAGTCCAATTTTTTGCCCAAACCCACCTCAGCACTCACTCCGGTTGGCGAGTATTGATCGGGATTGGAGCCATACCTTGTTCATTCCTCCTCCTCAAACTCGGAATTGATCGATCCTGTTTCAAGGAGTCGCCCTGCTGGCTTGTTATGAGAGGCAAGCTAGCTCAAGCAGACACGGTCCTGGAGAGATGCGGCGCCGGGCAGGACGAGCGACTAGCTCGTCTAGACCAGTTGACATATCTCGCAGGGATCTCGCCAGCCCTCACCGGTGAAGACGAAGTCCAAGTCACCTCGGTCTCTGTGACAATGAGACCGATGTGGGCTAAGCTGTTCTTCCCCACCTACACGTTCCTTGGTACGCTAGCGTTCGTCGCGGCACTACTATCCTTCCAGTACGTCTCTGGTGCCGACGTGGCCCTAGAGCTGGTGGCGGCCTATGTATTGGAGACGGGGAACGACAACGTAGGAGTTTTGGTGACCGGGCACTTGCTATGTGCTCTCGTGAGGATAGTAGCATTCATGGCCCCATTCGTATTAGTCGACATAAAAGGACGACGATGGGTCATGCTACTCAGCACCGGGGTCACGACTTGTGTGCTCGGAGTCCTTGGGGGGCTAGTCACCGCCCACACGCCATCCAACTATTGGGTTGCGATGGCCGCAGTGGTGCAAGGAGCGCACGTGTTGGGACTCGGAGTTGTCCCTTGGGTTTACGGACCAGAGACCTTCGAGTTCTGGGTGAGGGGTCCGGCGGTCGGGATTGCCGTGGCGATAAGCCAGGGTTTGGCTTTGTATTTGGTGGAATGATGGTTTTAGCTTTTCTGTGTTGTCTATTGTTCATTAGAGACAAGCAGAGATGTGTTCTGCTTGATCGTATGCCATAGTTCATAGTTGTGATTATTAATGTAAGGAATTCAATTCCCGGGTTTGATAGAATACCCGAATCCGACCCGTAAAATGGCTTGACCGAATCCACTAATTCAACAACATTATTATTATATTTGGATTCATCAGAAAAAACAAAACATTACAATTTACATAATGAAATAGCAGCTATTTATATGAATTATGATCATATAAATATGATTAGCGTAGTATTATCAATTCAACTAATCAACTAATCATGATTCATACCAACAAGTATGAACTATTGAACTTAGTCCTTGAATGAACTTTGTGCAATATGCTGCAACGTCATGAAGACGTTAGTTGAAATGGAAGGACCCAAAATACAAATTCGTTAAAGTAAGAGGAGTAAAAAGAACGGTTTATACAATAGGGGGCTATTTGTTAAGTTGCCAAAGTAGAAGGATCAAAGTGCTATTTTTTCTTATTTGAAAGCAAAATGTTAGGAAAAGTGCATAGAAAGAAAGAGAAATCGCCACTTTCACTGGCGATTTATTGATGAGGTGGCAAAAACAACCCTTCTCTGAGAATTGACTACTAGATGGGAATTAATTTTGTGAATTGTCCCTGTATGGAAAAAATAAAATCCCTCGAGTGTTAGGCGAGTTATTAGCTTCTTTCGAAATTTCATTTTTTCACCGTGATTTTCTGCTCTTAGATTTAAATTTAATTATTGTATTCGGATTTAAAATTCTATCGCTGAAACCGGACTTTATGAAATGCTAACAACAAGGCAACATATATATAAAGATATTATTTGACACATATTTTTATTATTATTAAAAATCCTTAACTTCATATTCATTATTCATGAGAATAAGGACGATTTTCGCTAACGAAATCATTAAATAAATAAAACGACTTCGTTTTGAAATTTTCAGAAATTGTCAGATGTAGAGTGACTACTAGTTTCTGACTTTGGACGTACATCATCATGTCCCCCGTTACATTTGTTGAAGCAATCAGAGACACAGACGTTGAATGAACCTTTGCAACTTTTCAGACATGCTTTAAAACATTTGTTAGATCCGGGATCACTATTCGGTTTTGCGTACTGAACTTCTCCGAGCACCAATGCCACCATCATTAGCAATGTCGTCACCATCACAATCGTCGTCGTCATTCTTGTTGACCGGCTTGATTTGTTGCTACCCATGATGTTGTCTAAGGTTTTTTTAATTATTGATGAATAATGTTTTCTACTTTTTGTTGTATTTGGATGAGTAGAGACGTGTTTATATAGTTGCGTTTGGAGTTATCTTAACGTATTATTTGGGGTAAAATAATTAATGATATAGATTCACAAAATCTCACTGAATTTAATTCTGGATTTAAGCATTAAATGTAATTTATGAGTTGTACGTTTCCTAGGTAATTAAATAAACATCCATTAAAATGAGGCTGGTTCAATCAATAATCGATCTTTTCAATCTGTATCAGTCTTAACATGAGGCTGTTTAATACGTTAAACACACATTAAAATATTGTCACGTGTTAATGCATATGTCATCAAAATTTGTGATGCAGAGCCACATGACACACTACATGTCAGTGTACATTCCATCAAAAGTTGTGATTCAGTCATTAACTTTCAAAATTTTACAAACAAGGACAAATCACGTTAACAATAGGGGGCTAACTATTTGTTAAGTTGGAAAAAGTAGAGGGGGACAAAGTGCTATTTTCCCGTAAATTGTTACGTAATTTTCTCCCCAAAACTATAAAGCTAGTTAAACCAGAATACCCAATACATGTCATCCATGTGCCAGAAAACCAAACAAACAATACAATCATCATATATAATCAAGCAACAACGTAACCAGACGCTTTAGAGTTTTGGAGAAAAAAATACGTAATAATATACCATCAATGATACATTACATTACAAAGTCCAAAAATAGACAACGAAGACACGTGAATCATGTCACGTCGCTGACCACCTCCCTTTAATTAACACTCAGGGAGGCTAAACCATGCATGTAATCATTGTCTATTTTCAGACAACTATTACGTAATCTTGTCCCAAAACTACATAACCAGTCTCCCCGTACTCAAGAACTCCATGGAACGAACGAAATGTCCATACCACGAACATACTGTTCGTGAACCCCGTCATCCTTAACAACCCAACTTAGTACCCCCGAAGTACCTCTATACGTATCCACATCGAATGCGTCGAATCTAAGATACTTGTCTTGCACGACAACCTTGCACCAGAAAAGTGTGTAAAAGCTTGGCTTGAAACGCCATGTGAACTGAGCTCGATAAGCAACGGTTTGCGCCTTAAGATCGTCGTCTCCGGAACCGCAATGCACTATCAGCGTGAGTTGACTGCTTATTTCGTTGATAACGTTGACCGTCCTGACGTCGGCGCCGGTTGTGGAATCTGCCATGATGATAATCGTTATTATGGCTACAAAAAACAGCGTTGGTAATGATGAGTTTGTGAGGATGATGGCCATTTTGTGAAGAATTTATATTATGATGACTGCTACGGTTGCTTTTTTATAATGTAGTGATGCGTACAAAGTTTGTACGCATCTTAATTAAATAGTACAAATCGTAATTATTAGGTGGGAGAGTGTCACTGAATTCTTCTTATTGTTAATGTTCTAGAATTAGAGTATTTCTTTTGGAATTATTTGGAATTCTGGATTTCCTTATCTACGAATTAACCAATTTCGGAGGTATTGATAGATTTCTTGACAAATAACTCATTGAATTCAACTGGAATTGATATTCGTTATTGATTTATTTCCTTCCAAGCCCATGATTTCAAATCTCTTACAAACAGTCTTTCATTTCATTATGAAATACAGTTACAGTGTTATCTGCATTGAAAACAAGAAATTTTTTCATGCATGTGTATCTCGAATCTCGATAATACTCATCAAACAAGGTAGGGAAACTTCTGTTGGCGGACAAAACACTACACATATAATAAGGCAATCCAAAGAGCGAGTTCCGTAATTTTGTACATAGTTAAAATTACGTAATAATGTATCGTTGATGACACATTACAGTACAAAGTCCAAAAATAAACAATGATGACACGTGGGTGGCCATTGATGCCAAACCCATGCAACATTGGCATGAGTAATGTTAATTAAGAGAAGTTGCATAGCGCCTCGGCACCCACGTGTCAACATTGCCTATTTTTACACAACATTGAACAACGTACCATCAACAATACATTATCACGTAATCTCGACTAAAAACTACAAAACCCACCGTCCAAAAATATGACCAAAAGAACCATCGATTCTAGAACATGAATAATAATAAGAAGAAGAATTTAGTGACACTCTCTCATCCAATAACATTAATTTCTTGCGATTCACTCACTCAATTATAAAAAGAAACCATAGCAGTCATCACAATATCAACTCATAACAAAACAGTACACATATCATAAAAAAAATGGCCATCATCCTCACAAGATCATCATTTCCAACTCTGGTTTTCGCAGCCATGGCAACTATCATCTTCATGGCAGATTCCTCAGCCGGCGGCCGGACGATCTACGTTAGAAATGAGATGAACAGCCAAGTCACGCTGACGGTGCACTGCCGTTCGAAAGACAACGATCTCAAGGAGCTACCCGTTGTTTACAAGGATCAGTTGGTATGGCGGTTCACGCCAACTCTTGATACACTTTTCTGGTGCAAGGTTTCTGTGGAAGGTTACTATGTTAGATTCGACGCATTCGATGCGCACACGTACAGAGGTAAATCCGGCGTAGTGATTTGGAATGTGGAGGATGACGGGGTTCACCAACAGTACGATTATGGCGTGGATGTTCGCGTCATTCCGTGGAGTTCTTAAGTGTGTGGAGTTTGTAGTTTCGAGGGACAAGATTACGTAACAGTGTATTGTTAATGATACATTGTCCAAAAATAGATAATGATGATACGTACGGTGGCAACACTTCCAAACCATGCACGTTGGCTTGGCGGCAATCCATATGGGCTGCCGCGCGCCAAGCCATGCAACATGCATGGTTTGGACTTCCTAAGTGTTAATTAAGGGGAGGTGGCGGGCGTCGCGCACTTCACGTGTCACCATTGTTTATTTTTATGGGTTTTTGAAATATAATGTAACGTTGATGATGCATTGTTACGTATTTTTGTTTTCGATAATAAAAAGAAGTTGTTGGTTTTCTGGCGACATGTTTTTATTAGAGCTGGCAAAAGCTGATCGACTCAGCCCGACTCAATTTAACCAAAAAATTAAATAGGCTTAAAGCCAATATTTCAAAGCTAGCCCAATTTTAATAACTAAAAAACTTTCAAACTAAGCAAACTGCCAAATAATTTACCCATAATATAATGAATAAATGCCCGATAAACCCCCAACCCGATGAGCCCGCCCGCCCAACCAGACCCGTGGCCGCCCAACCCGCCCGTTTGACAGCTCTATTTTTTATGCCTTAATATGTATTGGGTACTATGGTTTTAACTATGATTCATGCGCCATATAGGGCCAAAATAGTAAATTCATAGTCTAAATTAAGCATGTTAAATTAACAAGATAATTATGACTTAATAAAAGTTACTCAAATCACAATAATTTGGCAATGTGATATTCTCGCCGTCACCTTGCAAAGACCATACTATTTCTCATTTTTCTATTCAATTTTTTTTCCTAGTAACTCTCTGGATAGGGAGAACCATAAATTGTGAATCATTTTAACAGATAAAAATTCATTAGATTCAATAAGTTTTGACAGTCAAATCATCAATTTTATTAATGCTCCAAGTTCAAATTAATATCCACTCTGGAAATGCAACTCTTACAGTAAGTGATGTAAAAAAATGAACTAAATTATCAGACAAGCACATGAGCAGCCTCGTTCCTAAATTCCTCAACCATTATTAATTAAGACACACATTATTAATGGAAACTTCTGTTGGCAGACAAAAAAAAAAAAAACATAATAAAGAATTATTTAAATGGATTCTAGAAATATGAATAAGAAGAATTGAGTGACATTATCCCACCTAATAATACTAATTCTTAGGATATGAACTCATTAATTAATTAATTAATGTGTAGCTTTGTAATTGTACCCATCATTGCATTATAAGAACCAACAATAGAGTCATCACATGCAACAACAATTCATAACAATACAAACAGAAATTATAAAATGGTTATACCAACACTGGTTTTGATAGCCATGATAACGAGTATCATTATGGCAAGTCCCTCAACCTGCATCGAAAGGACGGTATTCGTCAACAATGAACTAAGCAGCAAACTGATACTGATAGTGCATTGCCATTCGAAAGACGACGATCTCAAGGCGACTGTCGTTGTTTATGAGGCGCGGTTCAAATGGAGTTTCACGCCAACGTTTGGCACACTTTTCTGGTGCGATCTCGCTGTGCAAGATATGCGCCTTAGTTTCGACGCATACAACCAACAAGTATACAATGGTGCGATATCAACTTTCTGGGTCGTTAAGGATGATGGGGTTCACGGAAAGTACAATAGTAGTAGTGATATAGAAATTTTTGTTCCATGGAAGTGTTGAAACTTGAGATGATTGATTAATACGGGGTTGGGAGCTTGTAGTTTTGAGAAAAAATTACGTAATAATGTATCATTATGTGGGTTTCTGAGGAGGAGGAGGAGGGGAGAGAGAGGGAGGAGAGGCAGAGGAGAAAGTAGAGGGAAGAAGGAAGAGAGGAGAGGTAGGAGGAAGCAGAGGGGAGAACAGAGAGAGGATAGGCGGAGGATGAAGGTAGAGGGCTCGTGAATAGGAGAAAATTCATAATAAAAAACTCAGTATATGATCTACAAACAAAAAGTACAAAATAAAATAAAAAATGTGAAATGTTTAGATCACGACTTGGGATTGAGGACTTTCAAGGAGGAAGTAGACGGGTAAGGAGGAAAGAGGGAGGAGAGAGAGAAAGGAGAAAATTTGGGTAATCGATAGTTAGGGTGCATGTATGATTATCTTCTGGTCTTCATCAGAGATTACCTTGTGGCCAAAAAACAAAAAAAAATTATGTGTAATTCACGAAAGATGAATCAAATTTCCCACAAATAACACAAAACGATGTGTTCTATAACCATAATAACGATTATCATTAGGGCTGGTCCCTCAGTCGGCGAAACATGGACGGTCCACGTTACCAATGACCTAAGCAGCAAGGCCATGTTGATGGTGCATTGTCATTCGAAAGACGACGATCTTAAGGAGCGCACGGTTCTTTATGGGTCGGAGTTCAGCTGGCATTTTGGGGTAGAGTTTCATACACTCTTCTGGTGCAATCTGGCCGTGCAAGATAAGCATCTTAAGTTCGACGCATATGATGAGAGCGTATACTATGGTATATCCAATTCGGTGTACTGGACGGTTATGGATGACGAGGTTCACGAAGTGTATGATGATAAGGGCTTTGTTCCATGGAGTTCTTGATTAATTTGGGAAGTCGGGATTATGTAAGGTGAGAACTCGTAACATACAGTGGAATGGAACACAAAGACATCAGTGTTCATCGAATGTACACTGATGTCTTTGTTCCATGGAAACTCGTAACACGATTGTTGAATACGTTGTAACGAACGGCTGATTGATGCTTCTATGTCGTAAATTCTCGCAGATTTATGCGTAAATTCGCATTTGGGATGATCTAATAGCATTCGCAGCAATTCGAAAGAGATGAACAGACAATCAATCAGCAGAAATTCTACAGTTAATCAACATTCATAACAACCTTAACAGTTAACAAACATTAGCATCCGAAACAAACAACATAGTTAGTTCATCAATCGATCCTAAACAACATCATAACATCGCTAAATCAACACACGAGAGTCTTGTCAATGTCGCAACGATCTCAGCCATTACGAGCATGGAACTTCCTGACCGTGAACAGTTTATCCGCAGGATCGATAAGCTCGAACAGACAAACATCTCCCACCTTCAGATCATTGTCCTTGCAAAATGACATCCATCCGGTTACACGCTTGACCCGATTTTTGGTGTCCGACATGTTAACCAACACTTCGTACAGCATTCGCTCCTCGTTCTCGTTGAACACTCGCAGCGTCACCTGCTGCGAATCTTCCCATGTGTAGCTCTTCGTGAAGTCAGCTGGAAAGTTCTGCAAATTAACAAAATACTATACAGTAAATGGATGCAACAAGAACCAATTTTTGTTAATTCATAGCTCGAAACAATGTCTCACCATGAATCCTGCATTTAGATGGTATGCCAGGATGGAGATCAGGAACGAAGGATTCGTCGGATTGCTCTCGATCGCTCTCTCGATCGCTCTCATGCTCGCTGCAGACAGGTTGATGAAGACAGAGCGAAACTTCTTGTTGGTGATGATCGAGGAAGCCTCCACTCTCCTCCACAGATCATCTGCGACGGCTCGTTTTCCTTTGCGGACGAAGCTTTGAGGTTCGTCGAAGTCGAAATCGCATTCTGAGTCGGAGTCAGCATCCTCCATTTCCAAATCCATGGAATGCTGAGGTTCAGCTTCAGCTGGTGAGATCGGGTAGTCGATCTCGCAGGCCGTGAGGTCGAAAACGAGGACATTGAATGTGGAGAAGCCTTGGAACTCGAACATGAGGAGAAACCCAGCATCAATGGAGTAGTACTGCAGGAAACGACGGAACCCAGCATTGAGCCAGACTCTGTGTTCATCATCGTCTTCCTTTTGTAGTCCGATCTTCCAAGCTTTCCCGTCTGGTAATTTCAGCACCGCCACGTTGGAGAGGCGGCGGCCGTACGCCGTCACGAACTCCTCCGCTAGCCTCTGCATCAACAACCAGAAAACAGAGCACAAAAATCTGAGTCAACAAAAGAAAAAAAACAGAGCTTTTTTAGTTTTACTTTGTTGGGAATTCACAAAGGCTTACCAATCTTCCTTCTTCAACGTTGTTGGGGTAGATAACCTGCCAGAAATGCTTGGATAGGTTGTTGTTGGCTGCCATTGTTGTGGGATTGGGAACTTCTTCAGAGAAAAGCAAAAGCGAAAAAATTGGGGTTTCTGGGTTTGTGAATACTCTTAGCTTCTGAGTTCTTCTGCTAAATAGTCAAAGTATGGAGAGTGAGAACATTGAATGTAATGCTGCTTTGGGTGTGCATCAGTATTGCCTTTAGGGTTTCTGCAGGTTTTGATATTCACAGTTTGAGAAAGATTTTGCAGAGATCAAATCTCTGTTGCAGCGGGTAAAAGCAGGTGATCACAGTAGGCTTTTCGTAGCTTACTTTCAGCCTTGCTTAGAGATCTGAGTTGCTTTATGGTGTATCAATTTTCAGGTGTCTGATTGAGGAAACTCTGATTTGATTACCCTCTGAGATAACATCAATGACTTGCAATTTTTACAGAAGCAGAAGCAACCAATTTCTGGGCAAGATTGGTGCTTTAGAGTTGTGTTTTCATGGAAGATTAACATCATTATAATCATTAGCATTAACAATCATTGATGTTTGTTGTCATTTACGAGGTTTTTGTTACGGTGGAGCTACCGAAGATCAACGGTCCTCGTGGAGTTCGGCAAAACAGTGAAGCTTCAAAGCTAATTCGGAAGCTGGGTTCGATTTTTATATATGAACAAGCATGAACAGCATTGCAAGTAGCAGAAGGGATGTGAAAGACATAACAGATCACCAATAAAGAAGACATTTTTCACCACATTTCCGACTTCTACCAGCACAAAAAAGCATGAATTTTCTAATCTATGGCATCCGAGCAGAGCAGGAATCCGAAGCTCGAGTTCTACTGTCGGGGAGGATACTGAAGAACGGGGTGATGGTGGTTCATGTAGCCAGCATTTTCATCCATGACACGGAATACAGTTACTTTCAGCACGACGTCCCTTGATTTCACCAGCTCGAACACGCAGACGTCTCCTTCACCGATATTGTTCTCCAAAGTGAACTCGAACCATCCCTGGCTGAGCTTCGCTCTGCCTCCTCTGTAAAGGCATCGGACAGGCCACTGTTTCCCGTCGGTGTACTGCAGCTTAATGAACCCGGAAACTCCATTGAGATGCTTCTCCGCGAAGCAGGATGGTAGATACTTAAGAAGGGCACGAAACAAGGTTTATCAAGCTACGAGCTTTGTCGGCAAATGTATGTATGATAATGAATTGGAGGGAGAACTACAATCAGTTCGAAAATCCTTACCATAATGCATCCCCTGTATAGATAAGATGGTCGCAGCACAACCCGACAGAAAGGGTTTTCTGGCTCAAATGTTTTCGCTGCATTTATCGCTCTTTCCCTTTCTTCAGCAGTCACGGTTCTCTTTCTAGCTGAGGCGCTCTCGTAAAATCGTAATCGCATGTCTCCATCTCCATCCTCATCTCCGTCTACTTGGGGTCTTGCAGTTGAGGGCTGTTGATCCTCTGCAAATGTTTATATCGCTCGTCATTTGACAGAAAACATACAGAAATTCGAAACTACGAAAGCTGGAAAAAGGGTGAGTTCCCATGAACTTACCAGGATCAGGCTTTATCTTTTTTCTTCCACGTTTCTTGGGAACTTTTGCTGGTGCATCCGAAGCATTTCGTTCATCAGAAGCATTAAACTGAAGATTCATATCTACAACAGGCTGAGTTGCTGGATGTGGAACATTACTTACTCGATTCAATTGCGGATTCCCTTCAGAAATCCAATCAGTATACCGCAGTTACGTAATGTTACAACGAGAAAAGTGAAAGCTGTTTACAAAATGTATATATCCATCAAATCTAACCTTTCATTGCGTAAGGAACTTGGTACGCTGGCACAGGATTCATGTATTCGGCAGAGTCCTCGTCTTCCAATTCGTCAAACAGAAGACACCTTTTCCCACTTAGAGTATTGGTTTGGTAGTTTATCTCAGAAGCAGACAAGTTGAATATATGAACATTGAAGATTGCATTTCCTTCATATCTGAAGATGAGCATGTAGCCAACACGGATCGAGTAACTTTCGACGAAGTCATGCCATCCATCATGAAACCAGAACTTGTCATCAGCTTTCACTATCCCTATGCGCCACACATGACCATCGGGAACAGTCAGTCGGACCAGAGGGGAGAGGTCGTTCGCGAACTTCTTGATAAAGTTATCCGGGATTCTCTGCATTCAATTCAAAGATTGCGATCATGATCAACTTCCAACAAGCACCAAGCCACCAACTTCAACAAACATTCAACCAGAAGAGAATTGTAACCAAACCAGACTGAAAAAGGAATGAATTTCAAGGCATTGCAGTGACCGAAACACACAGAATAACGGCAGTCCGAATACGTCATGATTCTCCCTTGTTGTATATAAGCCATTAGAGAAAGCAAATTGCTTCCTTTTAAGAATCATACATTTGAGATCAGAAAACAGACACAGCATGCAGGAACCACAGTCAAGTTCATAGCAGCAATCACCATATCAATGTCTATCAACATAACCAGAGTTCAAATCGGAAACATAGAGTTGACATCATAGATCACATAAACAATTTCAGAAGCGGAACTTTGTGCATTATGGCCACGAAATTTGTGAAATGGAACAAGAAGAATTGCAGCAGAAATGAAAAGGGCTTTTCTTAAAACCCTAACCAACAGATTACACACCTCTAAAGAACTCAAATTGATAGGGAAAATCCAGTCAATCCAACCTCAATCAACCAAATCAAATTCTGGGTTCCACTTTTCTAGACTCATCAACGATCAAACAACCCTAAAACATGCAAATAAACAAATCCACAGCAGCCGCAATCGCAGTGAGAAATCCAAACCAAACCCAGTTCATAGCAGCTGAAACACAGTCGAAGAGAGTGAAGAGACAAGAATGGCGTTACCAGCTTCCTGTCCTGGAGGGTTTTAGGGAGGATTATCTTGTGGAAGTAAGGCTTAGAAGGCATTTCAAAAGCTCGGTGTTTTGCGACCTTTTTGAGGGTAATTATAAGACAGACCGCTAATTGAAAAAGAAAGGAACTTTCTTCACAGTCTATCAGATCTACACACTACACTTTCTTCACAGTCAAAAAACAGAGCTTTTCTAAAATCCTTAAAAATGCAGAGCTTAGCGACCTAAAAGGCTGAACGAGTTGGCATTCGTTTCGTTCCGTCCCCTGACTCAGTGGTTACGACCCGGTTCGATTCTTTCCATGACTCGGTTTGCCGGACTAGGAATCTTTGTGATGTGTTTCTGTTGTTTTTGACAGTCATTGTTGTCCTGTTTCGAGGTTTTGTTATTCTCTTCCGAAGGAAAAAAAAATCTAAGCGGAGAAAAACACATAATTCGGAGATTGCAATGCAAGGAGATTTGGGTTTATCGGTTACCAATGGCAAAACCAGAATTGGTATACGAGGGAGCCAAATGGTAGCCCAGTAAGTCGAGCTGTTATTAGTTTCCATTCCACTGTATGCCACGAAACCAAAACGCTTATCTTGCACGTGAATAATGTCCTAAAGAAAGAATACGGCACCACGAAACTGCAGATTCGGTACGAACACTGTGTGCTTTAAGGCTGGTATCTTTCGATCGGCGGTGAACTATGAGTGTGAGGTTTAGGTTATTTGAATCAATGTTTTTCACCCTAATAATAATATTGGATAAAAATTCAATATCGAGATATTCATATAACAAAAATTTTGAATCATCAATCGTCAAGAGGAGGAATGCGAAGCTCGAGCCTCAGGGTTTGGGAGCGGAGCAGCTGATGCGCAGACTCGATAGAAGAAGCACCCATCTCTTGCAACCTTCTCTTCACTTCCTCCATCGTTATGCTAACTATGTTGTTCACTACGGCATCGGCATCAGCATCAGCATCGGTATCGCCATTGTTGATACATCGTCGTCTCTTGGTTGCAGCCTGTAGGTAGCTGTCGATCATCACTGTGGACGCTCCGAGTGCGAGTGCCTTCGCAATTTGTGCTGCGTTGCAAATCCTGCGGCCATCTGCTATGACCGGCACTCCGTTGTCTGCAGCTATGGATGCTACTTTGAACACTGCACTTGCCTGTCAACAATTCAAGTTATTGAAATATGTAATTTGACATATGGTATGAAAGTCTCAAAACCTTGTTAAATTAACTTTGTTACGTACGATTAAAAGACTATTACGTAAGATGTACGTAACAAAAACATATACAATTAACCTTGTTAAGTGAGTCAAGATCTTATTACGTAAGTCATATGTAACGACTCACGATCATTTATAACTACGTAAGATAATTTGTTGTTACGTAAGTCTTACGTAATGTACTGAAGGATAATTTTTACGTAACAGAACAATACAAATATTTTATTTGAAATTTTTTACCTGGCCTCTCTCAAACCCGACTCTCAACCCATCGACGCCGGCGGCGATCAAACTCCTCGCCTGGCTCACCGCCGTCACATTCCCACCGACCACACCCACCATCGGGTACTTCTCCTTCACATACTTCACCATCTCAATCTGCTCACAAACATCGCCGCCGTCCAATCTCTCCACCACCAACACATCAATCTCCGCCTCCCTCACCAGCGCCTCCGCCTCCTCCAATCCCGCCGCCGCATCAATCTCCGCCCCAACCACCCCCGATTTCCGAATTAGGGATTTGGCGGCGATCGCGATGCCCCCGAGGGATGCGACGACGGCGGAGGCGGCGGAATTGGAGGCGGAGACGGCGAAGGGAAGGGAGAGGGGAACGTTGCGGGAGAATGAAGCGGAGAGGGAGACGGCGGAGATCGGGAAATCGATGTAGCGCGGGAGGAATACGACGTCGTCGTAGGCGTATGATGAGCTTCCGCCGCTGAAGAGCTTATGGGCGGTGAATCCGTCGTCTTCTGGTTCTTCTTCGTGTTGGATTGCCCTGAGGGTTACCATTGTTTTGAATTGAGAGAGATGCTATGGAGCTCCGGCGGCGGCGGGGGTAAGTTATCGGTATCCTTGTTTAAGTAGACTACTGAGAATACACGAAACAATTTTCGTTATATATTTTCAAATTAATATAATTATTGAAGTAATTTCTTATAAAAAAATTAATAAAAGGCTAATTTTATTTTGTAATAGAAAATCTTATATAATTGTTTGGACTTGATATATTAATTTAGCGTGATTTTTCGAGTGAAAATTAATTATTGACGGAATTATAAATCCAATGAAATTTGATTGCTAAGAAAATTAGAATTAAATTCCTTGTTTTTCTACTAATGATGATATGAAATTTAAAAAAAAAAATAACTTACCTTCAATTCCCATCTATTTGATAAGAATTTCAAAATCTGTTGGAGCTGGATTTGGTGGAAAAGAAGGAATTCAATTCCGTAGACATTGGACGGACAATTAGAAACGGAAAACAAAAAATTCATACATGCAACGAAATTGCTCAATTCCTCGTCCCAAATCTAAACCGAAAAAGGACCTTAAACATTGATCTAAAATTAAACATTTCAATTTACCCTACTCATAGCTAATACACAAATTGAAAACAAAACAAAAAATTAGGGCTTCTCCCTCCAATTTCCCCAAAAGACTGAATTATTGGATCTCTAAAATTCCCCTTTTCGTAAGAACTCAATCATCGCCATATCTTCTGATCTTCAAACATACAATCGAATGATCTTATGTTCTGTGTCTGTCTCCTGTTGTTTTGTTAATCCGAGATTAGATACGAGGTAGACAAAATGTTGGGACACACGAGGTCGAAAATGGCGTCCACAACAACAATGATTATGATCGTGGTAACGTTGTCCACGATGAAGATGATCGTTCCGGCCAATGCAGCCGACGAAAACAACCCGGTATTCGATCCATGCTCCGATTCCACGGTGGCGAAATCAGACGGGTTCACTTTCGGCTTAGCGTTTTCGAGCAATGAGTCCTTCTTCATGGGAGAGGTTCAGCTCTCTCCATGTGACAAACGCCTTGCCTTGGCAGCCAAGCATTCCCAGCTCGCGGTGTTTAGACCACAGGTCGATGAGCTCTCGTTGCTCACCGTCAGCAGCGACACGTTCGATCCGGTAATGATTAATAATAACCTGTCGTGAAATTCGACTTCCTTCCTTTGTTCCATTGTTTCATAAAGCTTGAACCTTTGGCTTAGGCTAAGGCAGGTGGGTGCATGGTGGCATTTGCTGGAAGAAATTTTGCAGCAAGGTCGATGCCGACTCTGGTGACCGATGGTACTCTGAGCGTAACTAGCTTCACTTTGGTAAGACAAACTGCTTCGAAGAAACCGGCTTTTTCATTACCTGTTTACTTACTAGAGATCTGGATGTGTTGCTGCATTGTTCAGGTTCTTGAGTTTCAGAAGGGTATCCTTGAAAACTTATACTGGAAGAAATTCGGGTGCGCCTCGTGCCATGGTGAGTTTCAATGTTTGAAGGAACAGGACTGTGCAATACCAAGAGCAAAGTGCAGGAGCCTTGGTGGGGGTTACGACTGCGATCTGAACATACAGTTAGCATTCTCAGGTACTGATAAGTACTTCGAGACTCTCAATTCATGGTATGAGGTTTCAAGTCTCGAGCAGTACTCTCTTTACGGCCTGTACTCGAACGTAAAGGACAATCTGTTCATGTAAAAGATAACCTCGACAAGAACGATAAGCTGCAAGTTAGCTGCTGCTGATTAGATATACGAATTACAAGCTAAGTCTTAATTTACAGTATGCAAAGATTGTTGCGTAGTCCCTTGTTCTTTAGCTTTCTAAATTTGTCATGGGAAGATTTTATCATTTTCATTAAGGAAATGTCAGCATTTTATACAACAAGGGATTCTTAAAGATTAACTGGTTTTCTTTTCATCAAAACGCTGCATAGAACCAAGCATCGTTTCGATATATGAAGAGGGACCAGGATAGAAGCTAACCATTCTGAAGCTTTCACAAAATCAATGCAGCAGCACTCTTCGTCTTATTTCACTCGTGATCCCCATCTGATTCGTCTCTCCCTTCTGTACCGATATCGCTATCTGCAAGTTGAACATCAGAGACTCCAAGTTGGTGTTCTTGTTCAGATGCGTCGAGAAGTTTAGGGACCAGATCTTCAGCAGGTGCAGATGAGTCTTCTGGGGTAGACTTAGCACGGCAGGTTTGGATGAGAAAATGTGCCACAGAATTAAACCCAAGCTTAGTAACCTGAAAAGGCATAGAAAATGTTGCCTGTTATTCACTTCTTAATCTGAACCAACATGCCTGTCAGGCTATCATGACTCTGTGTTCATGTTCAGGCAAAGCAACCAAACGTGAAAACCCAAAACAAAGAAGGTAAGGAACTAACCTTCCTATAAAGATTACCGGTAGGTAACCAACCCTTTCCCTTCCTGCAAAGACTGCAATTACAGATTCCCCGACAAACAGGGCAAATCCAATCTGGATTCTGGTTTACTTCAATCACGTTCTCTCCATATCTGTTCAAAGTTGCGGAAGGAGGCATAGGGATTCAACAAAGCTATTAACCACTATCATTTCATGAACTATCAGCCAACTCCTATGGTTGTATTCTGGTATTGGGATTCAGTACATCATTCATTCCTTTTCAAATACATTTGTATTGATGGTTTCAGAATGAAAGAACCATAGAAAAGTGATAGCAATCAAATTAAAGACGGCAAACAGGAAGAGCAAGGTACACAAATTAGAAGTGAATTGTAGTATTTTAGTACCACCAAAAGAAACTAGTAAAGTTATAGATGAGCCCCAGAGTTCAGAATTACCTCATGTAAAGGCAATCTCCACATAACTGACCTTGGACCAACTCACATTTGCAGCATCTAGTGTGAAGACCAAGCGCCTTTTGCCTGCCAGAAGAATGCCAGCATTCAGACGTTTCACAAATAACATTGGCACTTTTAGCTGTCAATAAACCAACCCATCATTTATAACCATAGCAGGATTGATTATACATGTAGTTTGCAACACAACTTTACAGATTTTGATCCATGCAGCTTTAGTACTAAGACAAAATCCAATGGACACAGATAACTATAGAGCAAAAGACTGGGAATGAAGTTAGCACTAACCTGCACTGGTGACAGGTTTGCCCTTCCACTGGATCAAGCAAGCGCTTCCCATTTTTACCATATCCATCCACACACAAAACCCACTCACTCTCGCAACTGCCCAAAAGCTTCTCGTGCTCATCCGTGTAAACCTCCGGCTGTGTCCCCTCTAGCAAATGAATCTCCACGTCCTTCCGGGGTTCCTTCTTCTTTTTAGTCACTATCTCAGTGTAGCTCACAGGTGCTAAAGTCTTCAGCCTAAAATGTGAAAAACAAAAACCATAAAAGCAAGACATAAACAATGCCCAAACCAAACAAAAATTAGCGCACTATGTAACCTAGTTGACCGCCTCGAGGATTCAGAGTCAGGAGGGGTTTTGCGAGATTTGGCAGCAGATGGACCAATTTTAGGGTTTTTCTTGCTGGCCTTGAGCTTGAGCGCGAGATCGAGAAGCCCTAATTTCTCCAGTCTCTCTTTGTTCTCTTTTATTCTCTGTTCTCTCAGATTTTCATACCCGCCGGATGCTGGGATTGTGTCCGGACTTGGACTAACTCCGTCTGCTTCTTCATCGGCGGCGATGCCGACTCTTGGTCTCCTCGTCGACACCATTTCTTTCTTCCGCCGCCCGGAATTTGCTCGAAAACTGAAGCGTGGAGAAATGTGAAATATGAAAAGACTGACGCTAGTTTTTAATTATGATTGGAAATGGCGGGAACAGAGTGTAATGGTGCCTGCACCAATGGGAGAGTGACATCTGGATTACATTTGGAAATCGAGCCGGGTCGGGTTTCATATGGGTAGCTGTCAGCCCGGCTCAACTTATTTGATTTTAGATGGAAAAAAGCATTTTGGGTCTTCTACTTTGTCAAACTAACAGATAACTCCCTATATTATAAATTGCTCTTTTTACTTCCTCCTATTTTAACTACTTTGTCGTTTTGGTCCCTCCGTTTCAATTTTCGTCTTCTTAACATTAAATCTAGACGCATCCGTACAAAAACGGTGAGAGATATAGGAGGCAGGAGACAAAGAGTGTGATGAAATACGAAGGATTTTAAAATCACATATTTTATTCGTATAATTCATCCTATCTAATTACATATACTTATATTACCAATTAAAACATGCTTAGTAATTGGAGCTAATGTGATGTATTGAATACGCATCAATTAACGTCACGAAGACGAAACTTGAAACTGAATGACCCAAATGGCAAACTGGTCAAGGATAAACAGGCGATTTATCGTATAGAAAGCTATTTGTTAAGTTGGCAAAATAGAGGGGGCAAAATGCTATTTCGCTTAGTACTAATATTCAACTTAGGACCATAATCAATTTATATATGTACTATTAGCAACTTGGATTTTGTTTCTTACAATTTCCCTCCTCTGAAAAAGGTATACACACACAAACCAGTCTGCTCTGCCTCCTCTTTCTATACAAAAATATGTAATAACTGAACATGTACATCAAGAATGAACAAACCATTTCCCCACACTTCTAATCAAACCATTACCTCTCTCAACCGGGCAGTTACCTCAACACCGGCAGCAGTCGATAAAGTCGACGAGCTATGTCTGCTGTAACTGACATTCCCAGAAACACCTACCGCTATTGCACCGTGGAATCAAATCAATCATGGCGTGGAAAAAAGAAACCGATGAATGGTTCGTTCTATGCAGGAGCTGGGACGGGCAACTTCCCGTGGAGTTCCCACAGAAGATCACGGAGCTCGGGGAAGACTGTCACGAGGATGAGCTCGAGAATTGCGTATGCTAGCTGCTTGATGCAGATTGTAGACTGCATTGTAATCAACGTGGGATTCTCAATCAAGTGAAGAAACAGATGTATAAATGGTGGTGAGAGGAACTAGAGAAAGTAGAAGCTTCCCACCTGGGTAAAGTAAAAGATGTCTCGTGCACATCGCTTGTATTGCTTTTGTCCAATCAAGCTTACTAAGGCTGTTGGAACTCCATCTGATTGGAAAAAAGAATGAAAACAGCTTTAGTTTCTGGGTATCAGCGGACTTGATTTTAACCTAGACGAATCTTTAGCGTCTTGATCGCATTTCGACAGGAAGATGTAAGATAGCCATGAACTAATTATGCCAACTAATTTCTTATTCTTACCAAAGAGTGTTTTCCTGATATAATCTGCTCTACGAGAAGCTTCAAGCTGTTCCTCGAAGGAACTTTGCTTAGACGCCTCGCTGCTGACACCAGACTGATCCAGCTGAAAGGAATTTAGATTGTGTTGGGATTCGTCAGGTTTGGTTTGAGCAACCCCGATTCTCGTGAAGAAAGTTCCATTCGGCCAAAGAACCTGAAAAAAGCAAACCAACATCAGAAAGAGGTTCGTGAGGGTACGCAAGGGTTTATGGAGTTGCAGCAACAGTGACTTGCATCTTGGAGCCATCGAATGCCAAAGGCTATAGTATCCTCCTTTTCGAAGCCAATAGATCTGTCTCAATAGCCAGTCATCGATGGCATCTTCCATTATTAACTGCACAATCTGCTTGGATATCCAAAACACCTGTCTCCTGCGCCCACAAGTTCAGCCTTAACATGAGTGGATGCTATGGCGTAGAATATTTAGAACTAGCAGCATGCATCTGTCTCTGAATCAAGTCCCCCATTCAAGACTATGAAGTCAAAGGTGAAACATAACCAACTTCTTTTCTCGAATTCAAGAAGTTTGAAAATGCCTCGTCTTATTCCCCCTTGAGAGACTCAAATGGCAGGCGATTAAACATAATGTAACATGAAAGGACGAGCATTGAAGATCCGCAAGAATCAAACTTCCCAATAGACAGTTCAATTCATTTACTTAAGAATGTGAAATTGATTAGCTAACCTCAGCCAGCCTCTTCTCTTTAGCTGAAACACCTTGTCGACTAGATTCAACAGGGGCACACTTACATTAGGTGGAGACCACTGGAAGAAAGAGAGAAAGAGGTATGTGAGTGCAGTAGAATCAACAGAAGAAGAAAATAATTGAACTAATGAACATAAGAGTTCCATGCCGGACATCAGCAATATCAAAATGCATAACTATTGACAAATTACGGTAGAAAACAAAAGAGCCCTTTAGCCAAACACCAACTAAAGAGTCAAATGTAAGAAACCTCGAACCAGAAACAGCAAATTATTTTATGCAACCCGCATGAGAAGAAAAAAAATGCATCTCAAGTGGCTGCAAGACAACAATACCTCAGGTGGCATACCAACTGGATCCTCTAGACGGGTCGAGCTTATAGTTGAACTAGGTGCCAAAGGCTGACCACGATTGCTACCATCAGATTTTGTGAGGTAGTCATCATTTTTCTTCAAATTTAAGCTCTTGGACATCTCATCCCGTTTGATCACTCGACGTGGAAATGTCCTCGAGCCCACTTCTTTATCTGAATGCCAACCACTAGCATGTGCACTAGGTCCCACATCCTCTTGATCAAAGTTTTCTTGTTGATGACCTTCCTCATTGTCAGAAGAGCTGTTTTCCGTGCCCATGGTATCTTGCCTACTTACAGGCTTACTGGTCTCATCTCCATTCCAAGTGAAATCCCCACTGTAGTTTAAAGAGCTAGTATTACCAATCAGGGAACGCGAACCAACAACTTTACGCATCAAGCCACCTGAAGCCCCTTTAAATTGCCGCACAATATCGTCCACTGCATCATCCACATTGACTGCTTTTTCCAAAATGAAAATCAGATGAGGAATGACTCAGAATAGTTGAAAAAACCGTCAACATTCTTATAAGCATTTATAGCTGCCCTAATACTGACAAGAAAACTGAACCAGTTTCCACACAAAAAAAATTAACCAAAACAAAGATAGTAGACAATCTTAGAAGTTGTAAATGCCAAGGAATATCACATACCTGCCAGGGTTCTCATCACAGAAGAAGATTTTCCAGCATAGTAGATCTTCAGAAAATTGGAAAGCAGGGTTAGATTGTTAAACCAAAGTTTTAAGGAACTAGGGAATAAAGCACCAAAGCAAAATTACCGGAAGAAAAATAACAGTTCTGGAAAACAAATGTCACACCTTAGAGGAAGCACTTAGAAAATCCCAAACTTCATGCTGCTCCGCCACATTAGCTATAGACAATAGGTCCTGCAAGATGCATGCAATCAATCATGTATTGATATTAACACAAACACTGTAAAACAATGAAGAGAACAGTACCTGGAGATACTTATCAAGCTGAATACAACGTTCATGCACAAAAGCATCCTCTGTACTTGACGAGAAGATCCTTTTGGGAGGCAAATGCAAGTTGTAATTAGGAATGTCCTTAAGATGTCGGTGCAGCTTCTCAAAATTACTATATCTGCGGAATAGAATTTGTAGATAAAGATAGCATCAATAAGGGAAAACGCTAAGAAAAAGAAATCAAAAAGAAAAAAGATACATAACATTTATCATGCTCGGGTGGACTCAAAATTATAATGGAAATCAAAATACAATAATAAAATAAACCCGCATCAATGAATATGTTGACAAAAAAGTCACCTTCTTTTCACAAACCAAGTTCTGTTATCCGCATCCGTTACTGCAATTGAATAAACAGCAAATGACTTGGACCCAAGCTTCTCAAAGTAAGCTCCCATAACCTGACCAAACATGCCGAACAAAGGTCGTCACATTAATGAATTGTATACAAGGTAATTATCAGCAATCGTATGGCTGTTAGAATCCAATCTTCAGGAGTTAAGTTTCTCTATATTAATGATTTTCTCATCAAAGGATACCTACCCGAGACCTCAGCTTTGGAACATTAATTGAATCAGTGCGCAGTACTTTATCAGGTATGACTTTAACAGTAGGATCCGAAATAAGCCCAGTGAAATCTGCACTGTAGTACTCTGAGATAATGGAACCTCCATGTTCCGGTTCTAATGCCCTTTTCTTTTCAGGCTGGTCTCTCAAAGCAGAAGTGCTATTTGACCGCTTAAGCTTACCCACATTTTCATTCATAGACCACTTGATAGTACTCTCAAATGCATCAACAGTATAACCTCCTGCAAAATAATCACTACTCTGACCTGCTATCAAATGTTTTTCATTTTTCTTCTCATTGATTAATGCATTATCAAGACTTGCTTGAGGCGTTAGGCATCCAGCAACTTTTCCATCTGTTTTCGTTGGAATGACAGTACCAGCAGCTGGTGATTCTTTGCCCATACTCGAAGAAAATTCAGGGATATTTATTGAAGAACCTTTTGACTTGGCCTTCCGACTGCCTGCTTTTTTAGCAATCTTATTCTCTTTTTTCTTATAATTTCTTCCTTTCGTCCACATATTCTCGAGATTTTCGGGGGTGAGAACCTCAGTTCTTCTCTGCGTTGCAGCCTCTAGTACTCTTCCCCAATCAGCCTGGGGTGGAGAGTATGAACTGTCTACACCATCATCTACTGAGATGTCTTTGCGAATTTCATTCTTAGTTGAAGTTATATGACTGGAAGGATTCACTGAAGAACTTTTCCTTGAGACAGATGGGCCACTATTTGCAACCCCAGCAGTCTGATCGCTTCCCGTGTCTTTTGGGTCATTATCTATGATAGCAAGCAAAATATATTCAATCACCTCATTGATATACCTGTTTACAGGAACAAGAAACAGAGTTACTTTCTTTGAATAGAAAAGTATAGTAGCTAAACTGACTGCTGCCACAAGAATTTTGGATAAAACACAAAATCTAATCAAACATTTTACATATACTAATCTGGAAGTAAAGGAAGCAATTTGACATTCTTCAGGCCCCAGTAATGACTACATATGCAAGACTGAAGAAGATACATTTTAAAGACCCTGGCTGGAAGGAAACCAATCATGATGCCCTCCAAGTTGTCATCCCTTTTACAACAGACAAAATAATGGATACGATAAAGCTTCCTGGATATGAGGAAAAGAGAATATTTCACTTACAAAGGGCTTGCCAGATTCATAACAGGTTGCATAACCAAGCATGTGACAATCTCTCGGGCAATTGTCCGTACCAAGGGGCATTGAGCTTCTCGAGATCTTAACACTACTGCTAAAACCCCAGCCATTATACGCTGAAGAACCTTTGGAAGATAAAATAAAGGCAATAATTAAGCTTTTGAATCACAGTTGAGAAAATTTAATCAAAAAAAAGGTAAAGGAAATTCATCAAAATCCTCCACTCACACCTTGTACTCACTCTCAGAAGATATCAAAGCTGGATGAAGCTCCTTAGTTTCCATTAGATGGTATTTCAATCTCTCATCTCGCTCCTCGGTAGAGAGAATTTTCATTACATCCACACCTATTGCTGCTTGATTTCGTCTAAAAAGATCCAAATGATCGCCTACTAAATCAAGTATATCCCTGCAATATAAAGTATTCATCATATCCCGACTGCAGGTTTCACAATTATGCTTCTTGTCATACTTCAGAATCCTAAACCAAAAATAGAAAAAAATGACTATTAGGTTACCTTGTCAACAAATCAGCAAGGTTAATCTCCTTAACTCTCCCAGATATCTCCCCAAGAGCGTCCATTATCACTGCACGGATCAACTCAGGGGCCTCCTTGTCAGGCGTAATTTCAGAGTACCAGAGATCCACCACAAAGTCCTTCATTATCTTATCAATGAAGTCATTGACCGAAGCCTCCACCACAGACGAATCGATTTTCCTCCTCCACCTTGACGGTGGTGGCGCAGAAGAGAGCCGTGAATCATTCACAGATAGCTGCTTCTTCTCCAAGTGAGACAAATACGATCGTGGACGAACCGAGTTGCGCGGCTTCCAGTAGAACTCTACTTCGTTAGCCAGAATCCGTAATGCAGACGCCAGGAGGATTGATATGGGAAGGTTGATCCACATTGACGAACTCGTATCTGTGATTGCTAGAACATCAGCTTCACGAAATGATATAACCATGACTAAGAATACGCTTGACTAAGTACTACACACTACATTATATATAGTTTCAACTCCATAAATGTCGAACTAAGCAGAATTAGGAAGTTAATGAATGAACCTAAGCCAATAATACAAGAAAACAACCAGAAAGGGGAACTCACGAGATAAGAAGTAAGTAACGGCGAAGATACACAGCCCCCACCACACCGTTCGGAGCTTAGCTTCCTCAATCAGATCCTGAATTGTATCCATCGGCTTCATTTTTTCCCAACCTATCAACTATCTCTAAAACCCTAGAACTTCACCGTGCTACCTCCATTCCTACCTCCTCAATCTATCCTTCTGATCCCACGGCGAACCAGAACCAAAACGAGGAAGGATCCAAAGGAAAATTTCTCTCGATATCCTGTTGGATGTAGAGAGGGATTGAGGTGGACCTGGAAAAAGTTATTTCGCAGCTATGAACTTACTAGCACCAGGAGAAAGGTAGGAAGATGGAGCGGGAGAGAGGAAGACGGAGACGGCGGGAATTCTGCTGCGTGTAGTTATTCTGGTCGGTGAAGAGCCGCCAGCTCGCTACAATGGCGTTTCCAGAAGGAGTTATGGTATGCCTGGTTTTCTGATGCTTTTTTTTTTCAATTTTATATCGTCGGAACCATAAAAAAAAATTTGGTAGGAAGAACCATTAAAGTTTGAATTCGTATGGATTGTTGGAGCATTGCTAATTTTTCTAGAATTATTTTTCTCATTTTTTACTAATGAAATTTAAAAATTGGAGTGAATTAACAATTTTCTTTGATTCTTTTCATTCGAAAATGGATTTTAAATTTCAGTTAGAGTTGAATTTGGGCGTAGGAAGGAATTTAATTTCGTAAATACTAGACGACGAATAATTAAAGACGAAAAATACATAACTCGAAAATACAGTGAAATTACTCCATTTTATTTTAAGTCTAGGCTAAAAAAAGTTATCAACGACGAGGAATATATCTTGAAGTTACCTCTAGTACTGATGCACAAATCAATCTCTCACTAGATATTAAATTTGATAGGCCCACTGGGGCGATGGTCAAAGCGAGTCAGGTCGCAGACATAAGGGCGACACCAAAAGAAAGTTCAAAAGCTAGGGTCATGATAGGGCATGGCTCAGAAGATCGTAAAAAGAGCTTAATGTGATTAGGACAAATCGATGAGTCAGACGATTCGGTTGAACTGCTCTAAGAAGTTTGGATTACCTGACTCTCTAGGATACTAAGGGGAATTGACCGAAGCACTCAGCACCAGCCCAGTGAGAAATAGAGGGAAGTCCACTCGGAAACCCTAACCTTGTACTTGTTCTAAGATACCAACGAGAATTGATTTGAACGAATCTAATGGACGATGAGGATCGTCTGATGCACAGAGCTAATCAGAGTAGACCACACTAACAAGCGACATGAATATAAATACGGCATTGAATCCCAATGAATTCATTGTAGAGGACGAACTGGCATTTTGGTAAAGAATATTCTCTTGGTACGTTATATATACTAAATATATATTTACCAAATAGTCCCTCATTTTCCCTCTTTGATTGCACACTCTATACGATGACGTATGTATGACAAACACAAAACATTCTTTTACTGACCGGAAAAGAAAAGGCTAACAAAAGAAAAATGAATGAAGCCAACGACGGCCAAAGCTCGCTCGCCGGCCGGCTACTTAGGCTCCACCGTGGTCGAAATTCCATAGCCACCACTATAATCAAACGCATCGCACTGCTCGTTACCGTTAACCTTCCCGCCGACGATTTTCGTATTATTAGTCGTGCCACACACTTCGCCGGATCCGCAGTATGGATGCTTCATATTACCGCCTCCCGCTCCTCTCGGGCAATGTATCCCGAAGTCCGTCGCTGAAGACGAAGCGGAGGTGGAGTTACCGTTAACGCCTTCCTCCTGCAGGATCGCCTCGATCGTCTTCACCACCTGGCTCATTGTCGGTCGGTCCTCTGCCGATTCTTCCACGCACTGCATCGCTAGGTCGAGGACACGCCGAAGAGTGGTACCAGCCGTCGCCACCTCCGCGACGATCGTTGGATCAATCATGTCCTTGAGTCCGCAGTAGTACTGATCTTCTTCCTCTGCCTCCGCACCAGCTTCCGGAATCATCTTCATCCGCACTTGGCGGACGATGTACTTTCCTTTTTCGATCGGCTGCTTCGCAGTCACCAGTTCCAGCACCACCACTCCGAAACTGTAGACGTCGCTCTTCTCCGTCAGTTGCTGTGACATGTAGTACTCTGGATCCAGGTATCCCTGCATTCAATCGATCAATTTGTGAGCTGAACGATTCATGAATTTGACTAGAATGTGCAATAGTGATAACAATCCAATTTGTCGAGTTATTAGGATGCACTGTCTTAATCGAGAAGTTTAGTGTTCGAATTTGGTTGCTGCAAACAAAGTCTAAGCCTCATGAGATTGAGATATGCTCACCAAGGTGCCTTTAACTTGAGTAGAAACATGGCCTTTTGTGCTGTCAGAGACAAGCTTGGACAAGCCAAAATCAGCAACCTTGGCACTCAAGTTTTCGTCCAAGAGGATATTGGTGGACTTGATGTCTCTGTGGATGATAGGAGGGTTTGCAAGCTCGTGAAGGTAAGCGAGTCCTCTAGCTGATCCGAGGGCGATCCGGAGCCTCCTTCTCCAGTCAAGATGAATACCAGATTTCCCTGTGAGAAAAAGGGAACTCAAAGAAATGAACTCTTCATTTGCAGGGTTGAATGTAAGTCAATGAGGACGGGATCAGCTTCATGTCTCACCTGTTAAACTTTCCTTGAGAGTTCCATTGGGCATGAACTCATACACCAGCATCTGTTCGCCTTGTTCGAAACAGAAGCCAATGAGGGCTAAGAGATTCCTGTGGTGTACTCTTGACAGCAGCTCAATCTCAGTCTTGAACTCCTGCCCGCCTTGCAGGGATCCTTGTCTAGCTCGTTTGATTGCCACTAGCTGTCCATCAGAAAGCATTCCTCTGTACACCTGCAGATAACCTCGCCAGGAAATTGGTTTACTAACTCTGGTGATTAATCATTATGTTTTTTAGTCTTTATCATATACATTGTGTTTCTTATAAATGTTGCTTATGGATTTTCACCTTTCCATATCCTCCAGAGCCTATCTCATTGCTCCCTGAGAAGTTACTAGTGCACTTCTTGAGTTCATCATAGGAGAACCATCTCGCTCCCTTCAACTGTGGTGCCCCTGACCCACCACTGTGATCCTTTCGACTTCCTGCCGCCCAAGAAGCTGCATGACAGAGTTAACACCGGAAACTTAACGGTATACTTGCTCAATCTTATTTATTCCAGCTGCATAGTGTTGAGAATCAATTAATTTAGGAAGTGTTTACAGAACTACCACACACTTACCAAAAGGTTTACTAAACACAATGGCCTTCTCTGCACGTTTCTTCTGTCGAATAGCATAAATGGCTACACCAACTAGGCACAGAACCAGGAATGCACAACCACTTGCTATCCCAGCTATAACACCTCTGCTGATGGCTGCTCCTCCATGTACCCCTGAGAGTCAAGAGCATTGTAATACCACCAGCGTTTTATTAGCGAACTCCTCATGGGATCGGTGCAAAACGTGTCAGTTTTCGAAACGATACCTGGGAAAGGGTATGGAGCTGCAATAAAATAGTAAGGTCCGAATTCGGAAGGAGGCTTGTAGGTTTGATTGCTCAAGTCAAATCCAATTCTCTGGATTTCTGATCTGTTGAAGTACTTTCCAGCTGAGGTAGGAGGGAAAAGACCAAGCTGAACCTGGAGATAATCATCAGAGTTGAAAATTGGGTTCTGAAGCGAGACAGAGCCAGGGGTTAGTCCCAGCTTCACCCAGAGGCTCATCTCCAGTGCATGAAACGTGTTCACATCTGTCAGATCCCTGAAGGTAGGGCCCCTGAAGTATAAGGTTCCTTCGTATGGGTAAGCACATTCACAGCTCTGAGGGCTGAGTTTCTGGTCTGCTGTACAGATTTTGGTTCCGCAGTTAGCTAGACTGGTGGAGTACGCTTTGGAGGACTGTTGCCTCTCGATTTGGCAGTAGTTAGTGTTGGACAGAGCCGTGCAGACCGGGTTCCCAACGAGTCTGAGCATATCATAACATCAATTTAAGAACCCATGTTTCGATGTTTCTGCTTATTTGAAGACCAAAAAGTTGTAGGTATACTTACATTAATGTGTTGGTGTACCCTGCTGTTAGTGTTGCAGAGGATATCTGATTGTTCTGCAAATCAACAAGCTGAAGTTGTGGACTAATGGTATCGCCCATTGTTAATGTGCCGTTCAAGGCATTGTTGCTCAGTAACCTGACAGGACAGGGAAAGACAGATATTGTTGAACCATGTGAGCAAATTGCTGATTAACCATATCTAATGCAGGATTTCTTTTCACCGATGAAAAAGCTTGACTCACACTTGCTGAATTTGTGGGAAACTAAATACTGTTGGTGGCAGAGGTCCTTGAAGTGATCCGTGTTCCATAACCCTGTCAGCCGAATTTGTCATATACAGATGCTTATGAGCTTGATTTGTCAATGGAACAGGACTGGTTTCAACTTACAAAGTGGTTAGAGATGGCAAGGTGGAGAACCAAGACGGAGCTTCTGATGGTTCAAAGAAGTTGTTGCTGAGGTCTCTGCAAGGAAACAGACACTTTATGCATCGAATAGTTGACAGAAGATGGTGCTTAGTGTCTACTGGTATATAGGCAATGATATCTAATACGTACAAGTAATTGAGGTTGTTCATTCCAGTTAAATTCGGCAAGGAGCCTGTCAATCTATTGTGCGCCAAATTCCTGAGGAGCAAAAGAATCATACATACATACATTATGCTTTATCATTGAAAATTGTTAGAAAGGAGGAGCAACAGCGAATCTACACTCACAGTTCATTGATGTTCAGGAGGTTGTTCAAATTCGAGGGGATCCTTCCTGTTAAAGCATTTCTATCCAGCCGGCTGTAAGAATTAAGAGCTGATCAGATTACAGTTTGACCAATTGAAATGAAACTGGATATGGATGGCATCACAGTTTCGAGTTTACTCACAGAACTTCAATTGTTGGAACTAGTCCTAACGTTGCAGGGATAGTTCCATTGAGTTTATTCCCGTCGAACAGTCTAGAAAACAAGAACATAGTGTCAGCACTTGTAAACAGATCATCTATCAGGACGCAGAACAATATAAACAGAAGAGCCAGCTATCAACGCTTACACATGTATCAGCACCATATCTGGCCGGAAAAGCTTCGGAGGAATGGGACCTGATAGCTGGTTCTTGTTGAAATGGCTACAAAACGGCAACAAAAGGAAGAATTCCATCAGATAAATTATTGAAATTCCTTATCTTGTATGCTTCCGTTTCATCTCAATACTTATAAGGTTGGCTCACTGGCTATACAAGTCTTTACACTCACAAGTGCTTAGCCTTGAGGAGAAGGTCCAAGCCTGGAGTCTTGGATGTGGAAACTGGGATAGGTCCTGTCAGTTGATTATCAGCTAAGTCCAACCAGTAAAGCTTGGAGAGGTTGCCAATGGACGGCGGGATTCTGCCTGTCAAGTTATTGGAGTTGAGAGCCCTGCAGCCATGTATTCAAATTCAGATTTATATACATTCTAAATGGTATGTTTCTACTCTAATTTACGAAGTGATCTTATTTTGTAGGATTCATACAGGAAGGATAATTCGGAAAGACTCCCCAACTCGTCCGGAATGCCTCCACTGAAGCCACACCCCACCATGATTCTGCAGGTATAGAGCGGAAAAAGAGAGTGCAGCATGTGAGAAATGCAAAGAACTAAAGTGTTCATCATAACATGTACAGAAACTGTAGCCAGGAATGATACAGTACAAGATATTCAAATTCTGCAGATCGCCTAACCGGGGGTTAAGGGCCCTACCAGGTCTCGGTTATACGACAAATCCCTGCAGTTTGGAGATCAAGGTAAGGGTAATCAATTCACCTTAGAACAACATATTTTCCTTGAAAAGTATGATTAAGTGGAAAACTTACAAGGATCTTAATTCAGTTAGCCCTCCAATGTCACCACTCAACTTCCCTTTGAGACCCATGCTAGACAAACCCCTGCATCCAGATTAAGTTTCAAGGATCATAGTCAACAAACACATCTTAGTCACCACCAACTAACATATCCACTACTCGAAAGGAGGTACTAACAAAGCAGACACTCTTGAATTTTTGCAGGTGACTCCTTCCCACGATCCACACGGATCATCCGACTGCATCCAGCTAGGTGGAAGGTTCTTCCATATCTCCTTCAGCGACCGCAGCGCAGCACCTGCATTTCGTAACAAAATTCCATCATTCACCGGTACTCGTATCATTTTCCATCAATTCAGTTAAACACCATTCAGCATTTCTTTACTTACCATCACGAGTGTCAGTGACAGACAAGCTGACCTGAACTACTGCACTGAAGAACATAACAAAAACAAACAATCTCCCCATTGCTGCTCTGCTATTGCCGAAAATGGTATACTTGATCTCGTTTCGGAATCAACTCCGTACTAACCGAAGAACACTGACCAGCATCTGGATGTGACTCTGCAGTGGCATTGTCGAATCGGGTGCAAACAGAGGATGTAAAGAGGTTAAAAGAAGTAAAAAGAGGGCAACCAACATCAACTAAAGGAAGGTATGTGGTAGTTAAATTTTCTCCAGATTTTCAAACTGATCATTTTCCCTTTCATATGAATTTTTCCACTTGTGCCCATCAAGTTGAATGATGTTGTCTTGTCTTAGAAGCCACTCTATCTTAAGATTAGTTAAAGGAAAATGAAGGGGCCGTTTGGTTGATAGAATTGGGTCCGGGAATTGAGACCCAATTCCCGGTCCATTGAGAATTGACTCAAATAATTGCACTACAATTCTCATTGGACCGAGAATTGAAATCCAATTCCCAGACCCAATTCCATCAACCAAACCACCCCGAAGCATCATGATTAGATCTCATCTTGCTAGTTACTACAACTCTAAGTCTAGACCCCACTAACAATCCACATCTTGCTCAGTTTTGGGCAGGCACATTGCGTAACTAACTATGCTAATGTGTAATGATTGGATGGTTATTTCTTTTATGATCATCGAAAAATCAACACATTTCTTTTTCAATCATAGTTTTTGAAAACCATGTCAAATCAATTTGACATGGTTTTGACAAAAACTGTATGAGAGATCGAACCAGTAATGATAATGGTATAAGGTTTAATCGCTTAAATCGTAACAAACTTTTGACTGAGCAAAGGAATTATACCGGCATTGTATAAAACCAATTTGATGATCAATTCTTGGTTAAACCGGTCAAACTACGATTTTGACATCCATCTCTCCAAGAAACAAAAAACATCTTTACAAGGTCAAATACTTAAAACAGCTTGAAAATATATAGGTTGAGTTACAAACTCATCCTAAATTTTTAATCCGTTACAAAGTGGTCTTCTTACCATGAACTATATTACAAATTAGTCATAACAACGTCATCCATGTACTTTTCCAGCCATTTTGCAACGTCATAGTTGACATGCATCAAAAATATAATTTAAAATACAACAATCTGATTCAAATCTAAATCTAAACTCATCTAACTCGTAAATTTTGGTTCAAAAACTAAATCTAGTGAGTTAGACTGGTTTAATTTTAGATTTAAATCAATTTAAGCTGAATTTTAAACTATATTGCCGATGACATATCAATGATGACTTGGCAAAACGACCGGAAAAGTACACTAAATCATTAGAACTACTCTATAACTCGTTTCATAGTAATATAACCCGTCATATAATTTCGGACGCAAGTAAATGGATTGCTACTTGATTTCCTCTTTGATGTTACTCAAAAAGTGTTCCTTTATCATTTGTCAATAAGTGGGATGATTGAGTCTAAGCCGTCTCATGATCAAAGGGCCCATGGGCTAACGAGCCCTCAGCAATCTCGAGCAAGTGGGCCAGAAGTATTTTGGGCTTAGAAATCATGACCATATGATCAGAGCCCAATACTTCAACGACGTCGTCTGGTGGGTTTCTCTCAATCATCCATAGCTGAAACTCTTTCTTTGACACTTGATCCTTCTCTGAAACAATGAACACTCTTCTAACTGATCCGTACCTCTCTGCCGTCAACACTATCACCTCTGATAGATCTTCGTCGGCGAACAGCTTCACCGGCCTCATCAGTGTTGTTGCCAATGCCCGGTCCTGGTTTCGGTATAGAAGAAAACATAACGATCGACAGATTAGTAGAAGGGGAACGATACCTCATCATAATGGTGAGGTATCGTTCCCTTCGCAGTAATAATGTATGTGTATGTTGTTAACAACAATAGCTAGTTCATCTTCATTGTAAACTGATGTCAAAATATGTACATATCTCGACTAAATGGTGAAGAAACACAGTGATTTACGGGCATTGAACGAATAAACATGTATGTTCCGAGGAACATTGATGGGTCCTAAGGATAGGTTGACCGGTTTGATCAAAGACTCACTAAGTGAACCAGCCGAACCAGACCCCTCTGGCTCGCCTAGAGGATATTCAGGCTTTGAAGCCCAGGGCTCGAAATTTGGCTCACTGGAATAAAAATCCTAAGTGGCTAGGATTTTTTGTCGCCAAAGACTCGCTTCGTGACATGACTTGATCTAAGCGCTCCGCTTAGATCAACGATGAGGATCGCTCGAGACCTAAAAGACAACAAGGCAACTTCATCCTTATCCTATCGCTTAGAGCTAACTATTACCCTTTCACTCTTCTCATACGAGATGACTCGGAGTCGGACCAAGACAACAAGACAACTTCATCCTTATTGTTCAGACAATCAGGATTCAACGCTAGGATTTCTTGATCAAAAACTCTTATATCACGTGAAAAACCGTCGCATTCCAATAAATTTATACAACATTCTATGAAGTTCTCACCTCGATGGGGCTGAATTGGTAGACCTCAGACTCCAGGAACCACGGACCGAAAGTGAGAGTAGTTGGCGCTTCATCGAGTCCATCGTCATACGTGTAAACACTATCCATCAAAGAGCCCGCTCTGCGAAACGCCTAACCAAATCCCTCAAACATTACAGCGTTAATAACTAATACAAAAACCAATCTGAACCCCAACAACTCGAGTTATCAGGATGCAACAGTTCTACCTCTTTGTTCAAACTCGATATGTTCAGACGAGGCCCTGGCATCACAGCCGTGACGAACACAGCAACAGAGATCTTCTCCGGGAACATCTCCATAGCTTGACAGACAGCCATCCCACCTAAGCTGTGACCAACAAGGACCACCTTCTGATCCGACGGCACAGCTTCTTCTTCCATGAACTCCATCAACGGCTGGTGATACTCTGCAACTGATGTTAAATCCTTGGCTTGCCTTGAATCAATCCCAGATGCAGCCAAGTCGATTGCAGTGACTCTGTGGCCGCATGATTTCAGAAGGGCCACAAGTTTGTACCATGACCAGGCTCCATGGCACGAGCCGTGTATCAGTATGAAGTGATGAGTTTTCTGATGAGAGTTTGCAGAGGATGATGCAGAGAGGCAGAGGAAGAAGAAGAAGAGAAGGGTAGAGATTTCAGGAAGATGATCATATCGTTGACTCATTTTGTTGTTGTTGTTGACTGTTTGATTGAGAATTGCATATGAAATAATGTTGGGGTTTTTATTTATTATTGGGAAAATAGCACTTTGGCTCCCTTTATTTTACGAACTTAACATATGACCCCTATACTATAAATTGCTTTACTCCTCCTACTTCTGTTACTTTGCCGTTTGGGTCCTTCCGTTCTAACTTTTGTCTATGTAACGTTAATTGATGCGTATTCGGTACATCATGTTAGCTCTCATAGTCGTGTATTAGCTTGAATATAATTAAATAGGTTAAAATCGACAAACAAACTTGTGATTTTAAAATCCTTCGTATTTCACCATACTCTTCATGATACCTCCCCAATTTTCGTCCTTGGCTAACTCTTCGTCTCCTACCTTTGATATCTCTCTCCTTCGGGTGCGGATGTGTCATGATTTAATGTTACTAAGATAAAAGTTGGAACGGAAGGACCTAAACGACAATTTGGTCGAAGTAGTAGGGGTAAAAAAAAGTAATTTATAGTATACGGGTCTATCTGTTAAGTTGGCAAAGTAGAGGGGACCAAAATGCTAAATAGCTCCGTCAGGAGACACTCCATATAGGAGGACAACACTATACAGACGAAAGATCTACCCAGAAAGACAAAACTTTAGAAGTTTGAGGACCTTGAGAATATGTAAACCATCAAAATCTCATTTCACAACTACACACACGGTGAACGCTCCAGTACCTCAGAAACACCGGTATCATAAACAAAACATTCAAGGGTTCAAATGATCACATACAAGAACACAAACACATCATCATGCTACTAATAACAACAGACTAATTGATCAGCAGATTTCAGAGTCAGACTCTGAAATGAGAGATCTGAATGTTCTCAACATCAAGCTTCTTGAAGTTGCTTCCTTTTCTGGTAACAAAGAACTTCCCCCAGTTGTAAGGCCTGTATTTTGCAGAGCTCTTCTTGCTGGTCAGAAGTTCCTCCAATGGCTGCACAACTGTGTAATGTGAAGGGTTGAAGAAGAATGGAATTGAGAACCTTTCTCTCTCAGAGTTCACCATCACTCTGTGCTCCACGCTCTCATATGCCTCGTTGCTCCATACCTGCAACACTTCGTTAACAATCGATCTGTTAGGGGTTGTTCGGTAAATGTGATTTAGATTGACTCAGATACTTAAAACGTCCCGAAATTATAGGACGAGTTTGTAAACTCGTCCTATACAGAGTGGTATTATTACTATGAAATGAGTTACAGAGTAGTTCTAACGACGTCATCAGAGTAGTTTTTTCAGCTATTTTGCCACGTCACCACTGACATTGTCATCGAAAATATAATTTAAAATTTATCTTAAATTGATTCAAAAATCTAAATAATTGCTTGATTACATCATTTAAACATAGATGAGTGTTCTGTTACAAAATAAAGTTAGATGACCACGGTATTACGACCCCCAAACTTAAGCGACCGCCAATGTTTTCGACCCTTTGTGCCTTGTGGTCACCCATTTATCGCAACGAACGGTTCAACCTCAACTAACACTCTCTCGTGTTTTAAATCGATCTTGATCAAACCTCTAACCTTCAAACCTTTCGCTCATCCAAAAAGCTAAACCATAGCAATCAAGAGTTTGACAAATTCATTCCCCCGGCAATTCTCAACCATTCGAAAGGGATTTCATATTCCTCTCAGAAAGAGCCGAAGGGAATCCAATTCCGGAAATAACAGAAAAACAAGAAATCTAGAAACGTAACAAAACTGCTCAATTCCGCCCCAAATCCAGACCAGAAAACGACCCCCCCCCCGAATCAAAGCAATCAATCAAAGAGACAGACAAACCTGAATGATGTCGCCGACATTGACGATGTAAGCATCAGGAGTAGGCTGCACATAAACCCACTCCTCATCGGACTTCCTCTTCACTTCCAGACCTCCAACATCATCCTGAGCAAGAACAGTCAAGGCTCCTGCATCTTTGTGCCGGCCGACTCCGAGTGCCAGATGAGGAACTGGGCATGGAGGATAGTGATTCAGCCTCACGAAGCTGGTTTGATCCTCGAAGAATCCGTTCAGCCTCTCTGGTTTCAGTCCTAAGCTTGATGCAATCAGCTCCAGCACTTTGTATGCTAACTTCTCTACTTCTCTTGCATATTGCTCGCATGCTTCCCTGTTTGTTCACAACACATGTAAAATCCTGACTTATCGATCGACACAAACAGCATAGGGAAACGTACAACAACACACATACCTGAGACGAGACGGAGAATCAGGCCACTGATTTCTCCACTCAGAGACGCCATGATCATCAGCTACATGAGACTCAGCAATAAGAGTAGTATCCTCAACAGCGAAATCAAACACTTCTTTCCAATCCCTAACGTTCTTCGTATGCTCTGTATCATAGTAACCCAGAACCTTGTTCTCATCTCTTCTAACTTTCCTCTTCTCCTCCAATGGCTGCCCAAAGAACTCCCTCGAAGCAGCCTCCATTTTCTCTCTGACCTCCAACGACACTCCATGGTTGATCACTTGGAAGAATCCCCACTCTTTGCAAGCATTCCTGATCTCCTCCACGAGCTTCATCTCTGGAGCTGCAGAGAGATCGATCAGAGGGATCCCTTCTGCTTTGATGATGGTTTCTGGGTTTGGTCTGTGTTCTTGTTCTTGGATGAATGCTGCATCAATTTCTCCCATTTTCAAGCTCTGTTTTTCTGGGTTTTCTCTGTTTTTTCTGGTTTGGTTGTTGGGATGGTGAAAAAGTTTGGATCTTTGTTATAAAGGATTAGAGGGGAGGATGAATGTGGACTTGTTTTGGGTTGAAATTAGGAAATGGAGTGAATCGAGACGAATTGTGATGACGAATTGTGATGTCGTGTTCGCGATCTCGATGTTTATCAACTCTAGAGAAAAAGTCGAAAGGGCTTTCTGACGAGTCTGTCGAGTTGAGCATACTCTGATTCGATTGTGACTCATTTAAAATCGAGTTGAGTCTCAGTTTAGGATAAAATATGCTGACTGTGCATTGAAATCGCCTAAGGATAAGATATGCTGACTGTGCACTGAAATCGCCTAACTGATAAGCGATAAAGCAGTATCGCCTAACAGTCTGACAATTCGAACTTGTTTGTATCGCGATTTACTTTGGCGTGACACCATGATAGGTAAGTCGCTAATGTATATGACGATAAAACCAATCCAAAATAATAATGAACATGGCTCGACTAATCGCCAAATTATTAGGCGAGAAAGCTTTATCGCTTATCAGTCAGGCAATTTTAGTGCACTGTCAGCGTATTTACTCTAGAATGGGAATTGATCAGTGAACTGCCCTATCATGGTGCAACATAACTTCATTAGTTCTTGTTGGAGAGAATGAATTCTTCGACGAATATACTCGATACATTGCTTATACAACAAGTTATTCGATACATTGCGTGCTTCGTTCGAGTTCCACACTACGTTGTTTAACTCGATAACGCAACCGACTCGAATGATGATGAAATGAATCGAACGACGAAGGCCAAATTGACACCATTTGAACACAAACAGAAGGACTTGCAGACAGACAAATGACGGGACTTGCAGCCTTATTTCATGCTTATGATACAACACAACAGTAGCAAATTGTGCAATGTAGAACTACTCCATTTCACAGACCGAATCTCAGTTCGATACCTTGAAATGATCGATTTGAATGTTCTCAACCTCGCGCTTCTGGAAATCGCTGCGGTTTCTGCTAGTGAAGAACTTCCCCCAGTTGAACTCCTTGTACTTTGGAGGGTTCCCTTCATTCACTAGCTCATCCATAGGCTTGATCTGCACATAGTGAGAAGGGAAGAAGAAGAATGGTATCGAAAACCGTTCTCTTTTCGAGTTCACCACTACTCTGTGCTCTGCACTCCAGTACTTGTCATTGCTCCACACCTGCAAGCAAAACGAAACCCGGTAGCGCGAAACTCGTTTACTTTAGCACGAATTCGATCCGACCTGTTAGAGGTTGCTTACCTGCATACAGTTGCCAATGTTGATGATGAATGCATCAGCAACAGGCTGGACAGGAATCCATTGACCATCCTCTCTCCTGCCGATTTCGAGCCCTCCAACGTCGTCTTGAGCTAGCACGGTTAAGGCACCACCGTCTTTGTGCCTTCCAACTCCGAGAGCTAGCTCTGGAGCTGGACATGGCGGGTAGTGATTGAACCTGGAGAAGCTGATTTGGTCCTTGAAATAGCTGCTAAGTTTCTCAGCAGGCAAGCTCATGCTCATGGAAATAAGTTCAAGCAGCTTGAATGCTAGCTTCTCAACTTCTCTGTTATATTCCTCACACACCTCCCTGATAAAGAAAAATTAGGGTTCCATCATTACATTACAAAAGATTCATCCTTTCTGATCAAAAGAATCATTTCCTCCATTAATCAAGCCAACCCATCAAAGATTCAATCTAATTCAATCATGGGTTCGAATCATAGAACACCTGAAATCAGAAGGAATCTGTGGCCACTGATTAGTCAAAGCTCTGAGCTCCAAATCCTCTGCAACTTCAGAAGCAGGAACGAAAGTTGGATCAACAACCAAGAAATCGAAAACTTCCTTCCAGTCTCGAACATTCTTGGTGTGCTCGCTGTCGTGATAACCCATTGGATGAACTTCATCCCGCTGCACTTTCTTCTTGTCCTCCATGGGCAAGTCGAAGAATTCTTTCGCAACTCTCTTCATGTTCTGAACCAGCTCAAGTGGGACTCCATGGTTGATCACTTGAAAGAACCCCCACTTCTCGCAGGCATCCCCAATCTGGGAAACTAGGGATTCAGCTGGAGAAGAGAGATCAATTACTGGGATTTCATTTGTGGTTAACTCTGCTTCTGTGGGTTCTGGGTTTCGCCTGTGGTTAGCTTCTTGGATGAACGATGGATCAATTTCTTCCACCATGGTTTGGCGACAGAGAGAGATGAGCTTGCAATACGCACGAATCAATGTCTTAGATAAGTGTTTGAGGTTGGTTTCTTGCGCTGTAATGGAAGCTTTATTGCTTGTTCTTCGAGACTTTGGATGCTGGTTGGTTGGTGATAGAATACAGAAAGTCCAACAAGGAACTGCCAAAGTCTTAACCAGGCATATTGTTCAACTTTGATTATTCATTCGTAGAGAATAGTCAATTTTTTAATGATTTTGGGATCGTTTTTCGTATGGAATTGGACTGCCGACGGAATGGTATTCGAATATCAGTGAAATTGTGTTCCGTCTAAAAATTAAATTTTTGTTTTCCTGTCTTATTTCTATATGGAATTTGAAGAGAATTATCAATTCCTTTCCATTCAAAAGGAATTTCAAATTCCGATTGGAGCTGGATTTGGGCAAAGGGAAGGGAAGAATTTAATTATGGAGATATTGGATAGACTATTAAAACAAGGATTACAGAAATGCGACGGAATTGCTTAATTTTGCCTCCCAAATTCAAGTCGAAAAATGACCGCTTAGTCTTGCGAGTTCATAGAAAGCCATTTGAATCTTTTGAGTAATCTCCAGATTCAAATAGCTGCAGAACTCGAATTTGGAGAGATCAATGGCCAAGAGTTGGTCGTCTTTTCGACGTGAACACCGACTAACATAATCTCTGATAGAGGCCATGATCGAAAATTTAAGCCGGTATGGCGACCGTGATAAAATAAAACCATAACAGAATTGTATCAGCTTTGATCTCTGATACGTGATTATTTCATACATCACTGAAACTGATCATACCCAAACCCTAATGTGTATGATAATACTATTAGTTCTAACACAGAAGTCTAGTGATCAAATAAAACCCTAAGAGAGATCTCGTCTCGAGCTACATTCGAATGGGCAATTCCTCTGAAGAAACCAAGAATGCTCATATCCTTAACTGAAACATCTCTATGTACAACGGCACAAACAGAAGACAAACGGAACGCACACACCGGAATTATCAAGCAGCGGGCATAGACGTGGAAATGACTACGTATGTCAGGTACTGGAGTCCGTCCTGGATTTTCCCGACTGCCGCGGTCTTATCAGTTCGCAGGAGTTGGGTAAAGGTGTTGGCCTTTTCTTGGATCGATTTCTTCGGGCGGTCTTCGCTGTTGTCTGCAGTAGCTCCCTTTATGGCTGCTATGTAGGCTTCAGCTACATCGGATATCCCTGATCAATAAGCAGCAGAAGCAGAAGATTAGAAACAGAAACCAATTCTGATATATGCATGATAGATCAGAACTGTTAACTAGGAACTAACCAGTGATGAAGCTGTTGGATACGGCTTCTGTGTATCGCGCCATTGTTTGTGCCTGTTTTCTGATTAGCTTTGCCCTTTCGACAGAATCTTCGGGCCAGACGATGTTGACCGCCTTGTCATCAGCATCTTTTTGGGCAGTTTTGTTAGCGTGGGATATGATGGATTTAGCAAGCATCAGAAGCTGAGAGACTGCGGAGCAGGTCATTTCGGAGAGTCTCTGCATAGACGTGCACATGTCAGATTTTTCAACCAACGAAAGAATCGCAGATTTGATGACAATGAATTAACACATACATGGATCCCCTCTGAGTGAAGAGTTTCTAGTCTGCCAGAAGTTCTTTGAACCATGTCATTCACACTTTGTCCAGCTAGAGCACTGGTAAACCTGCAAGCGAGTCACAAAATTTCGCAATCAACGACGGCGCAGTTAAAATGGGAATATTTTGCGCTTCGGAGAAAGTAGATTTAGAAGATAAATTACCCTGCAGCCATATCAGCAGCTTTGCTGACGCTTGCGTCATGCAAGGATTTTATCTCACCACTGCCTCCCTTGGTTTCAGCCTCAACGTTTTTGCCTTTGTTTGACTCTGTGCCATTTCCATCCATTTCAGTATCAAGATCAAAAGTTTGTTGAACAATTTTGAGCTTTCCGTCATATGCAGACTTCTGTTCAGATGACAGTTTCACTTTCCTTCGATTGAACAAGAGAGCATAATGGTTCGCCAATGACTCCAGCTCCTGATAGAATTACAGGTCAATAACTTCGATACAGATTGTTAAACCAAAATTCAAGAACCGAAAGAAACCTGACCTCCAATTGCTCTGGACCTCCATATATATAGAAGCACCGATCAAATGTCACATCCTCGAGTAACTGATCCTCATCACCCTCTTTCCCAGAGGATTTAGAATTCTTGTCAACATCCATACCACTCTCTGCAATTAACAGATCCATAGTCTCCTTGCCAACATATTCAAGCACCTGTATTCCTTTTGTTGTGAAGGCTTTTCCAGACTGCAATAGTAACACAAACATATGAGCAACAAACAAATGTATTAGAGCACAGATTTACAATGATAAAGGGTTTTAGCAACCTCTAGGAATGGTGCAACTGAACCAGCTGCACCCTGCATGCCATCCTTTTGAATTGTTTCTGCAAGGTCCACAGCAGAATTCTCTAGCCTAAAAAAGAAATAAGAAAAGGCTATATAAGAGAAGGATGAACTTTAACCAAAACCAAAATCAAAGACAGATTCCCACAGCACAACAACTAAAGACAGGGACGTAACAAAGCTCCAAGAATCTGAGCTCCACAAGAACATAAGTCTGATTTACAATGCCCGATATCAGTATAGCACAAGGGAACTCGAATATGAAACCATCTTCTCAACAGAGACAGGGATTGTTGAACTAAGTACTCTGAACAACAGTTACCACTACACTTACCTTTGAACGAAACCCGAACTACCTTTCCATGCATTTCCTAATGCTTGCCATGCTCCTGTAGCGAAATTCTCCACAGAGTGATCCAGAACTTTCAGCCCCTAAATTTTGAAGACAAAAATGCCATGATTCATAAGCATGTTGATAAATGAATGCAAGCCCTCTTACATTGCTAATTTACCAGAACAATATTGACCATCCAAGGGAACAGTGGTAGACATAACTGCTTCCAGATCAAACGATTAGGCAATAGCAATAACGGCATTACCTGGCCAAGAATGGAATCTTCACCAGCTTTCTCCAACTTATCCAGAGCAGATTTCCTTAACTCAGCACTCTCATCATCAGTTTCCTTATCACTAGCACCTTCTGCTCGATCATCCTCCCCCTTCGAAGATTCAGAATCCTCGGCGAGGTTTATATCTGCAATGCTTTTCGCAGCCTTCTCTGCAGCATCTGCAGCCTGCATGCAGACCAAAACAGATTGTGCAGTGTAGCTATAATGTGATAGATCCGCCGAATATAATCAAAAAAAGGAAACTCGACAAAACCGTGTTCATATCTCCAATTCATTACTCCATGCCCTAAATTCACTGGATCTAACAGTGAACCTACTCAACCTGCCACAACCTAAAAATGTACCGAATATAAAAATCCATGAAATCTACGAAGTGGTCAGAAAACCAACTGCGAGAGAAGAACAAAATAGCTGAATTTGTATCGTACATTGCGAGAGATCTCTTCGGCGGCTTTCTGGAGATCTGAGAGGACCGTGAAAGGAGAGAAACCGCCCCAGCCTCCCCATCCTCCTCCACCACTTTTCACTTCTTGCTCCGGCTGTGGAGACGGTTCTTCCTTCTGGCGAGACTCCATGCCTTCATTTGTCGGTGGCGTGTTCTTCGTCTTGTCAACGGACTTATCCTCCATCACAGATTCCGAACAAACAATGGAATTGAGTTTCGTGATCGCGAAGATGAAAACATCAATCGGTGAGGTCTCAACTTATCTATTGAATTCTCTCTGAGTTCCTTCTTCTTCTTCTTCTTCGCCTGGATTACGGCGTTGCTCGGAAATGGACTCAAGACCTAAACGACGATACCGAACGAACGTGGCGCTGAAGGAATTCAGCCATAAACGGCGTCGGATTAACGGTTGAGTAACATCGGGTCGCGTGTAAACGGGGTCATGTTTATTTGGGATAATAGGCCGGGAGGTCCCTGTAATATTGCAAGATAACAAACAGGTCTTTCTATTATTAATTGCACCAAACAAGCCCCTCTACTTAGAACATATAACAAACAAGTCTTTCCGTTATAAATGTGACAAACGGCGTTACTAAATTGTTGACACATCACTGACCCGTAGTTTGTTAGAGTTTACACGTCAGCCAATTGGAATGCCAGCAACCCTAAACGGCGTCGTTTTGACTATTTGGATTATTTACTGTTGCTAATAACCCTGGGCCAAAACGGAGCCATTTAGGGTTGTTGTGCTGACATTCCAATTGGTTGACGTGTAAACTCTAACAACCAACAGGTCAATGCCGTGTCAACTGTGTCAGCAGTTCAGTAACGCCGTTTGTCATATTTGTAGCGGAAAAACTTATTTGTTATGTGTTCTAAATAGAAGGACTTGTTTGATGCAATCAATAATAAGAGAACCTATTTGTTATCTTGCAACAGTACAGGCCTCCCCTTATTATCACTTATTTATTCCTTTTTTTTCACTGTCCATCCACGTAATACATAATGCTACACCGTTTTGGTCATTTTATGGCATATATATGTTTAAATAAGGGTGACATTTTTCTCATTTAAAATAGGGAAAATAGCATTTTACCCCCTCTACTTTGCCAACTTAACAAATAACCCCCACACTATAAATCGCTCTTTTTACCTCTCCTACTTCGACCACTTTTTCGTTTGGGTCCTTCCGTTTCAACTTTCTTCTTCTTGACGTTAATTGATGCGCATTCAATACACTACGTTAGCTCCAATGGTCATGTGTTAGCTTACTAAGAGTTTTTTATTGAGAACATAGGTATATATAATTAGATAGGATGAAATCGACGAAAAAAATGTTTGGTTTTAAACAGCTACGCACTTCATCATAATCTTCGTGATACCTCCAATTTACCTCTCTAACCAACTGTTCATCTTCTACCTCTGATATCTCTCTTTGTCGGTGTGTGGATGTATCCAGATTTAATGTTAAAAAGATGAAAGTTGGAACGAAAGGACCCAAACGGCAAAGTGAACGAAGTATGAGGGGGTAAAAAGAGCGATTAATAGTATAGGTATATTTGTTAAGTTGACAAAGTACAGGGGCCAAAGTACTATTTTTCCTACAAATTATTGTGCCTTTTTGTATTTTTTCCAAGTAGATTTTAATTTTACGAACAAGAAAATTGGTATATAGTAAAAAATTTGATATACATCTAAAATTATATTTAAAAATAAATATAAATATTTTTTTGTGAGAAAAATCAGTTTATAGTAGATTAATTTTCTTATATGAATAATATAGATTAAGTTGATAATTAAACTAAATTGTGTGGAAGGAAATAAATCAACATTATCATTTAATTTTTTTTATGTAAGCAAGTGAATTTTCTAGTTGTACTTTGCCAATGATTTATTTGTGTTAATTATTAATTAAATATCTACTTATTTATATTTAGCGTTTGTGTTAAATAATTTTTTAATTTATTTAATAATAACGTAAGGCATTGGATACACAAGGTAAACATGCATATCCACCTCTGAATGATGAGTACATGATGATACTAAAATTTAAAGATATTTAGATTCGAACAGTATGTTGAAAGTCTTTCGAAATAAATAGAACAATAATTAATTATATAAGTCTATAATTTGTAAAATGGAAAGCAGAACATTCGATGATTTTCATTTAACTATTTTTAAAAAGAGAGTTTAATTGTTCCAAGATGACAAATGACAATATATAGCAATAATGTGACACAATTATTGTTTGTCACACTTAGCGCCAGAAACAAGATCTCGTGTGTTTAAAATGTAGGGGAAACAATGCATAGTGTTTGAATTCTATTAACATATAAATTAGTAGCCTGGGACCATCGGTGGTGGAGGAGACGAATACTGGAAGCCCAGGGTTGGCGGGAGGTCCACTTCTTCAAATGCTGGCGGATTTGATGTCGCTGGTGGGCCTGGCGGTGGCTCTTGGACTACTGGTGGTGGTGGGGAATAGACTGGCGGAGGAGGAGACTGCACGTGGTGGTGGGGATGGACTGGTGGAGGAGGAGATGCACTGGTGGTGGCGGTGAGAATACCGTGGAGCGGTGAGTGAACTGGTGCCGGAGGTGGTGGGGATTGTACTGGCGGAGGCGGTGAGTGAACTGGTGCCGGAGGTGGTGGGGATTGTACTGGGGAGGCGGTGAGTGAACCGGTGCCGGGGGTGGTGGGGATTGTACTGGTGGAGGCGGCGAGTGAACCGGTGCAGGGGGTGGTGGGGATAGTACTGGTGGTGGCGGTGAGTGAACCGGTGTCGGAGGTGGTGGGGATTGTACTGGTGGAGGCGGTGAGTGAACCGGTGCAGGGGGTGGTGGGGATTGTACTGGTGGAGGCGGTGAGTGAACCGGTGCCGGAGGTGGTGGGGATAGTACTGGTGGTGGCGGTGAGTGAACCGGTGCAGGGGGTGGTGGGGATAGTACTGGTGGAGGCGGTGAGTGAACCGGTGCCGGAGGTGGCGGGGATAGTACTGGCGGAGGCGGTGAGTGAACTGGTGCCGGAGGTGGTGGGTATTTTACTGGTGGAGGCGGTGAGTGAACTGGTGCCGGAGGTGGTGGAGATTGTACTGGTGGAGGCGGTGAGTGAACCGGTGCCGGAGGTGGTGGGGATAGTACTGGTGGTGGAGGGGAATGTACAGGTGCAGGGGTGGTGGTGATTTTACTGGCGGTGGAGGGGAATGGACAGGTGCCGGGGAGTGGTGGGGATTTACTGGTGGTGGAGGGGAATAGACAGGTGTCGGAGGTGGTGGGGATGGTACTGGTGGAGGCGGTGAGTGAACTGGTGCCGGAGGTGGTGGGGATAGTACTGGTGGTGGAGGGGAATGTACAGGTGTGGGGGTGGTGGTGATTTTACTGGTGGTGGAGGGGAATAGACAGGTGCCGGAGGGGTGGTGGGATTGTACTGGTGGAGGCGGTGAGTGAACCGGTGCAGGGGGTGGTGGAGATAGTACTGGTGGTGGCGGTGAGTGAACCGGTGCCGGAGGTGGTGGGGACAGTACTGGTGGTGGAGGGGAATGGACAGGTGCAGGGGGTGGTGGTGATTTTACTGGTGGTGGAGGGGAGTAGACAGGTGCCGGAGGTGGTGGGGATTGTACTGGTGGAGGCGGTGAGTGAACCGGTGCCGGAGGTGGTGGGGATAGTACTGGTGGTGGAGGGGAATGTACTGGTGCAGGGGGTGGTGGTGATTTTACTGGTGGTGGAGGGGAATGTACAGGTGCAGGAGGTGGTGGTGATTTTACTGGTGGTGGTGGAGAATGGACAGGTGCAGGTGGAGGTGACGAATGAACGGGAGGTGGAGATTGCACCGGTACAGGTGATGGTGTTGGGGAGCGGGCCATTCCACCACTAGCAGGCATATATGGGTCATCCTTCTCAATTGGCTTTGGTGGAGCTTTAACTCCGCCGCCGCGCACTTATCTTTGCTGCAATCCACTGGATTCATCACCACGGGATTGCAAACATTAGTCGTTTTTTGTTGTGGTCTACCCGGCAAACAATTGTTCAGATCATCCAATGCGACATCTTTCCTTGATTGTGGGTTACAAGCCGGGCCGGCACCGTTGAAGTAATTGGAGGCAAAAGTAAAATTCACCAATGCTGGCAATTTGCATATTTCCTCAGGTACAAATCCAGTCATCTTGTTATGCGAAATATCCAAACACTCAACGTTCTTCAACTCCGCAAAGCTCGACGGAATGGATCCCACGAATCCACTATTGCTGACATCAAACACGGTCACGTTCTTAAGGTTCCCGATCTCCGGTGGGAAGCAACCACCGAGGTTGTTCCCAGCGAAGATCATCTCTTGAACTCTAGGCATCATCCCAATGCTATGCGGGATACACCCGGTCAAATTGTTGAAAGCCAATGTGACAACGCTTACAGTGGAGTTCCCAAGATTCTCAGGAATGGAGCACGAGAAACGGTTGTTGTTCAAGAACAACGCATCGAGCCCCTTCCCAAATATCTCTGGCGGCAAACAACCTTCAAAGTTGTTGAACCTAAGGTCAACGAACTTGGCTTCTTTCCAGCACAGCACTGCCTGCGGGAAGGACCCCACGAGCCGGTTGTTGCTGACATCGAACTCGTACATTATCGTCATGTTGCAAAACGACTTCGGAATGATCCCGCAAAACCTGTTCGAGTTGAGATGCAACAGGGCCAGGTCAGTCAGCAACCCCAGCTCCGTGGGGAAGTACCCAGCGATGTCAGCGTGGTTGAGATCGATACCAGCGACGACGTTCAGCTTAGATCCGTCGATCGCCTGAGCACAGAAGACTCCCGTGTATGAGCAAACATCCGCCCCAACCCATGTAGCCGTGACATTAGTAGGGTCAGAGTAGATGCTTTTCTTCCACGCCTGTAAGGCTATATAGGCATTCTTCAACCTATCGTTCTCGAACTTGAGATTCGGATCGACATCGCTACCCACCTGCTCCGTATCATGTTCATTGAACGTAAGCAGTTGGCGTTGAGCAATCTGGGCAACTTCAGAGTCTGTCAATGCAAAGGAGAAGGACCGGTAGAACAGAGGAAGAACAGAGGAGGGAGATGTAAAGAAGGCAGCCCAAGGAACTGTGAAAGGAAGCCATGTTTAAAACAACCTTGGACTGCCCAAGGCTTTGTGTTGTGTGTTCCTCGTAGGGTGTCGGGAGGGTATTATATATGTACGAGTTTGCTAAATTTGGCCTCTTGTTTGAAACAAATGCCGTTTACAAAACTTAGTATAGGCTAAATATAGAACTTATAGCCTGACTTTGTCAAATGTGACAATTAGGATAAAAATGGTCACCTAAGTTTAGGATTGTAACAGCGTGGTCACCTAACTTCGTTTTGTAATAGAACACTCATTTATGTTTAAACAAGGTAACCGAGCAATTATTTTGATGACAATTTTGGCCAAATTGACAACTAAACATGCAACATCATCAAACATAATATCTTTTAATCTCCCTATTAACTCGGTTAAACTGATCCAACTCAAAAATCAAACTAATACCTACAAAAATGACTGACTCAAACATAGATGAGTGCTCTGTTACAAAACGAAGTTAGGTGACCGTGATGTTACATTCTCAAACTTAAGTGACCGCGAATGCTTTTACCCAATGACAATACATGAATAGGCTTGTTCATTATGAATATTAGTGTATGTGCACATGGATTAGTGCATTTTATATTTGTCAAGCTATGCTAAAATATTCAATTGGCATGCTATCCAAAATGAATATACAAATTTTGGCAATCGGTATCCAGAAATCAGGTACTCACCCGGAGTTCTGTTGATTTGGACGGGAATTATCCGTTGACTAGGTAAAATTGATGTGTATGGGTAAACTCGATACCCAGTTAGAGCGGGTAACGAGTGGAGACATGTTTAAAGGTATCCGCCCCAAACGGATGGGTACTCGATATGAAACAACTTTTGTATTAGCCATAATATATCATCTATGTTTAACGGACCTGACCCAATTTCTCATTTAGTCATTCAGTTCTTCACTTCAACTCATCGACCGAGCAATCCATCGTTCCCTATCAAAACTCTAATGCTTTAAAAATCATAGTTCCATCTTGAAAATCTCTTTGCAATCCAGATGCAAAGAGATTTGGGTTCACTCGATACCCGCTACCCATCCTGGGGCGGGTATGGTTTTGATTTTGTACCCGTCTAGTCTCGTTAGGCAGGTACAGATAATACCTATTTAATAAGCAGGTGTGTAGTCAACACGTGGTATCCGAACACGCTAATCAACATGGTAATTGAATTAATAAATCCAAATTATACCAATTAACTCTAATACCAATCTCTTTACTAAATCTCAAATTTTCCCTAAATAAGTGCATTATATTATGAAAATTGGTTAGGAATGAAGAACAAACACGCATATCTTGCTCGCAAACTAATTAATAATTAACCAGCTAATCATGGAGGACGACGAAGGGTGCGGCGGCCGGGAACTGGTCGTCGGCATGGCGGCGAACAAACGCCGGTGTCCGATCATGGTAACGGTGAAATCGCCGTACTTTTTCCCCAGTCAGGAGTTGAGGGTCAGCTGCTTGGTGACGGACACGGTGGCGGAGCTGAAGGAGGAGATCCGGAACAAGTGGCGGGTGTATGTTAGGGACGTGATCACGTTGCACCGTGGCGGGCGGCCGCCGGCGGGGCAAACAATGGAGGACGACTGCGCTGCCTTGAGTGCTTATTTGGTGGCCGACGGAGATGTTATCGTTGCAGATTTTGCACGGGCAGTGGTCGGAGAGAATAGCGGGTAGAGGGTTGTGGTTTGTTGTAGATTGATTTGACCATTCAAGTTGAATTGACCTTTTCGGTTCGAAGATTCGTATTTTTTTTTGCATAGATAGCTCCTCGTAAATCCAATATTATTAACTATCGTGTGTAAGATTATAGTGTTTGAGCATTACATTGGTTAGCCAATTCGGAGGGTCCACCTCGAGAAAAAAAGTGATCTAAGAAAAATAGAGTGTCTAAATATTATGGGGTGATTTGTCATATGGAATTGGGTCTGGAAATTGGATTTCAATTTTCGACTCACTTAGTGCAATTATTTGGCCCAATTTCTAATGGGCGGGGAATTGGGTCTCAATTCTCGGACCAAATTCTATCAACCTAACGCCCATATGTTTTAAGTTTTATTTCTCATTTACTTTTTGTGCAATTTTCAAATTTAGTTATTGTCTATCGAATTTTTAGCTATGTATATTTCAACAATTGTAGCGGACAGAGTTGGGGGACTACCGACGAGAGGTTGCAAAGACATAGGACAGAAGAGCAGTTACGACAGTTGACGAGAATAAATTTGGAGGACAGATAATTGTGAAGAAACAGTAAGAACACGTACTTAATTTTTTCTGCGGCTATGTTTTGGGTGGGACTACCATCTTTTACTTCTGCGTGAAGACAATCAGATGACCACTGAAATGATGGTGTTGCACCAATAGGCCACGACATGAGCTACTGATGCACAAGTGGGCAATGCACTCGTTTTGGTGGTCAAAGACTCCTCAACAACTGTTCTCTTTACTACAATTACTTCTTACCCTAACTTTCTCGACTCTCTGGGTTTACATTTCTGCCTTTCAGGGACCGCTTGTGCACTTTGTAGCCGTAGAACTAGACATCTGTTTACATCGAGGGAGATGCTATGTTAGTGACAACGAAAGTTTTACGACGAGACTTTCTCTCCTCACTAGGTGGCTCGATAGTAGCAAACATCTACTCCTTCCTTGATTCTACCCCAACATTTCAGCTTCTTACTGTTCCTCGAACAACAAACAAAGTTTCTCATTACATGGCACAAAAATATAAACCACCTTTCGATTTACCGAAACCGAAAACATTGATTCGATTCTGTTAGAAGGCATATTCCGCACAGCTTGTCTTGAAGGGGTTTAGTCAACGGTCAACCAATACATCCAGAAAACGGCGTCGTTTTATCACCCTTCATATCGATAACGAATTTGAGCCCCTTGTGTTTTGATTTCGGGCCTTAAAAAACCTTTTCTCTCCTCTTTGTTGTATCCTCCCAATTCATCCTCCTACTAAATCTCCACAGTCGGCCACTGAACTCGGTGGCGGCGGCTCAGCTCTCTCTCCTCCTCCTCCGCGACCTACTACAATAATCGCCATGGGAGACCACCTCCAGCAGCCGGACGAAGAACGCAGCGGCGAGGACAACACCAGCGGCAAGAGGAAGCTGGAGAACACAATCGAGCTCGCCAAACAAAAGGCTCAAGAAATCGCCGCTCGTCTCGTCAGCGACGCCGCCGCCGACCCCAAGCGCCAGCGCGTCGGCGGCTCCGACGCCTCCTCCGACCCTTCTCCTTGGTCTGATTCCGCTCCTCCCGCGGCTGCTCCTTCTTATCCCGGTACTCTTGCTGTTTCTAGGGTTTCAGCCTCCCCGCATTGTGATAGTTGAATTTTTCTCTGTTTTTATTTGTGCGTTGAGATAGGAAGAGTTCCTTATGCGTGTTTATCAAAGGTAGAATGGCTCACAGGCAGTGATTTGCTGCGGAACATTGGCATTATAGTGGGAATATACTAGGGTTTGTGGCGGATACTGTAAGTAATATAGGAGTGTAAGAACGAGATAAGCATCAGTTCGAAGTATCTTGGTTTGCTGAGTCATTTATTTTGTTTTAAAAGATTTGAGGTATGCCTCCGGTAATGTCTCTGTGCAATGATGGCTAACTCAAGTTTTTATCTCAGTTTCTTATAACACTAGGGTTTGTGGCGGATACTGTAAGTAATATAGGAGTGTAAGAACGAGATAAGCATCAGTTCGAAGTATCTTGCTTTGCTGAGTGATTTATTTTGTTTTGAAAGATTTGAGGTATGCCTTTGGTAATGTCTCTGTGCAATGATGGCTAACTCAAGTTTTTATCTCAGTTTCTTATAACACTCAATCAAGTCAGTACGGTGCGCTGAACAGTAAGAAGATCGCTATACCGAATGGCAAGGTACGCGAGATTGATTTGATTTACGACATTTGTTACTTTATTGTTCTTGGTTTACTTCCTTCTCTTACTCATCTTTTCTGTGTTATAGGTTGGGGTGGTTATAGGGAAAGGAGGAGAGACGATAAAGTACATTCAACTTCAATCAGGGGCGAAAATACAAATAACCAAGGATCAGGAAGCTGATCCCCATGCTCTAACGAGGGATGTAGATTTGTCTGGCACTCAAGATCAAATGAGCAGAGCAGAGCAACTTATCAACGATGTGATTTCAGAGGTACGGTTTGTTTAAATTTCCATTCCCACGAACTCAAATCCCCCTTTGGATCTTTTTCTCTTTATGATTGTGTTCTGTTCTAAGATGATTATTGATTTATTTTTGGAACAGGCAGAAGCAGGGGCCTATTCTTCTTCTGGAGGTCAGGGCTCAAATATAAAGCAATCTGGAGGCGAACAGTTCTCTATGAAAGTTCCAAATGACAGAGTGAGTCTGGGGATGTCATTTTCATAATTATTCATGCAAGCTTAAGAAATACTTGTCTGTCTCATTAGATTATGTTATTTATATGTTTGTAGGTTGGATTGCTCATTGGCAAGGGAGGTGAAACCATCAAGTATATGCAAAACACGTCTGGAGCCAGAGTGCAGGTTTGTTCTAACTTATCAATGACATAAGACTAGTGTAGAAACAAGCTACTTACTGTTATCTCCATCTATCTCTCATAAGAACACTATATTTTTGTCATTCGAAATGTACTCCGTATTCTAGGTCCTTGCATTTTAATTGGTTTTAAAAAAACAGCTATAGATATTTAAAGGGAAAAGGTCTGATTTTTCAGTAGTTCAAAGTGGAAAACATGTTTTTAGCATTGATGTATATAGTACAAGTTAGAAACTAACTCAGTCTCCATTGTTTTCCTAAATTCTCAATGTTGCTCTCATGTTATATTTCTGAATCAATATTATATTATACTCCATAAGAGCAGTTTCTTGCTTCAAAGGCAAATTGTACTATTATATGGATTCAAGCAATTTTCTTGAGAAATGTATTTCAATGCCAATCTTCAGAGGAGTACCTCGATAACTCCAGAGATTCCTCTAGGGAGTTTCTATTTACCCATTCCCCATAACATCATTACGTACCTATACACGTGTTTTGGTCCCTAATGTGTCATCTGTTGTCAAATTTCTAATCTTGGCTTGTTAGTATGTGATTCAAGCTGGTTAACTTATGTTTTGCTTACAGATTATCCCCCTACACCTTCCTGCTGGTGATCCAACAACTGAGAGAACCGTATATATAAACGGTTCTGCTGAACAAATTGAGGCAGCCAAAGAATTGATTAATGAAGTAGTTAACGGGGTAAGTCATTTACCATAACTTATCTTTCTGACCTGGTTTTTTATATTGTTAATGGATGTTCAGAATCATGATTTTTTGTTTATTTGTCTTATTGCCTAGTTGTATATTATACTGTTGTGCGATTCGGTCATAATATACTGATGGTTGTGAATTTTGACTTCAAATATTTGAAATTGTGTTATTGGTCCCCATCTTTTAATAGATTCAAAGAGGGGAATGTAAGGGAAACCTTGTTGTATTTGAAGTTGACGTTGTAATGTCTTACTGCATGTGTGTTGTTACCAAAGATGTTCTGTGGATGTTTGTTTGTCGATTATTATCACTAATTAGTGATTTGATACAGAAACGGATTATGAATTCATCCGGAAGCAATGCCTACCAACAGCCAGCTTATCAGGCACCTCCTGCTTACTGGGCTTCAGGAGGACAACAACCTCCAATGCAACAACAGGCGTCTTATGGCGGCTATCAGCAGCAGCCTGGAAGTCATCCTACTCCTCCCTCGTACTACGGTAACTATGCGACTCAACAGCCAGCTTGGGACCAGTCAAACGCTTCTGCTCAACCACAGCAACAAACAGCTGGCTACGGTTACTATGGACAGCAGGCTCAAATGGGAGCAGCAGCTCCAGTTAATCCCAACTATGGCTATGCACAAGCACCCGGGGCAGGCTCCAACGCTTACAACCAGGGTTACGGGCAGCAACCACCTTCAAGCTATGGGCAAGGTCAGGCTCCAACACCTGAGCAGCAAAAAGCATATGCAGGTTCCGGTTATGGGCAAACTCAGCCAGAAGGGACGGCGGCAGTATCCTCTCAGCCAACAACTCAAGAAGCGTCTGCATATAATCAGGCTGCTTATAACAACCCTTATTGGAATTCTTCTGGGTACCCCAGCCAAGCAGCTCAAGCAGGATATGATCAGACTGGTTACCCACAAGGAGCTCCAACGAGTTATGCTGCGCAGCCAGCTTATGGACAGGGTGGATATGCTGCTCAGCCAGCTTACGGACAAGGTGCGTATTCCGGTGATTATGGACAACAACCACATCAGGAGGCTCAGCCGCAAGCGGCAAATGGCGATTCTGAATCCGCAGGTTATGAAGTGAAGACGAACAAGGAGAACGCTGGAGATGGCTCGAGCAACGGTGTGAAAGGGAATGGCACTTCTGAATCTTGAACAAAGCTTCAAACAAGACTTAACCCTTTGTATCTCAGTTATCTATGTTGTCTTCCTTAATGCACTTGTGTACCAAATTTGCAGGGCTGAAAGGAACTTTGTTTCAAGACTTGACATTGTTGCCAAATTTTGTTTCTAACATTTTTACTGTTTGGATAATTCGAACTGTTAGAGTATTGAAGAACCGAGTAGAACGGTATCGTTGAACATCAGTATTATATAAATCGTCTCTTACTTTCGTGTTCTTGTTCAGGGATGAGTGTGTGTTTCGTCAAATCGATTGATCAGTGTTTGTGCTTCTTATCTCGAATGTTGTACTTGACTCATTGCAAGATCGAGGTGTGAGATTAACGTAATAACCAATAAGACTAGGGCTTCATTGATTACACATTGTCAGTTTATTGATCAATGAGTACAAACATAACCCTAAATTATTTGTTCTACAACTGATACATTACAACAGAACACATATTTCCTTACATGGCATATACTATCTCCCCACTGCTATCGAGGTCAAGATCCGGATCGGTATCGAGGTCCTCCTCCATGTCGTCGTCAATGTCCAAGCTCCCGGTTAAGCATTGGTTCAGACTCCTTGTCCCAGCTGCAGGAATCGTAGCTTCTGCAATTATCTGCATTATCTCGTCCACGCTCTGTGACGGCTGCTGCTGATCAGGCTCCTCGAACTGGTTGTTGTTCATCGTGTTGTCATTCATGAGATCAGCTGGCAGATTCTTCAGAAACCATTCGTGGTTCCTTATCTCCGGAATGCTTATCCTCTGTTGCAATGATGCAGACCAAAACAAAAGACAAAAAATAGAATCATAAACAACAGTTGATTGGAAATTGGTCAAAAGATGTAAGAAAAGGAATGACCTTTTCGGTGTCAGCGACGAATATCCTGGAGATCAAGTGTTGGCACTCTAACGATATGTGAACATAGTCGGGTATCGAGTATTGCACGTTCAGTATTCTCTGCAGAAGACACAAAGCAGGAATTCATACAATGCTTAGCTCTCTATAACCTCATGTGGTGCGAATACGTTACCTGAATCGTCTTGCGAAAGTTCTTAGGCTCGTTAGGATCCTCGAAAGGATACGCTCCCACCAACATAACGTACAACGTTACTCCGCAAGACCATACATCTGCAATCTGGAATGAGGAAAAAAACTCCAATCTTTACATCGGATTGACAAAACTCAGTTAATAAATTCGAGCTTGATATGGTACTAATTTCACCTTGCCATCATACTCTTTCTTCAACAATACTTCAGGAGCAATATACGCAGGAGTTCCCACAGTAGATTTCGGCTGTGAGTGAAGTACTGATGACTGTAAAACAGTAACAGAAAAACACAGTAAAATTGCAGCACATTCACAGTCAGAAGAACACAGCTTGGCAATAGAGTTCTTTCTCTTTAACCTTAGAGTATCCAAAATCGCAGATCTTCAAGCGAGGTGCTGGGCTTCCATCTAACAACGTGTTCTCCAGTTTCAGATCGCGATGACACACTTGCTTCACAATTCAAAAACAGAATCAACCTTAGTGAAAATCAATTCAGCAGCTCAAACTATGAGAAGCTGGATTTCACTACTACTAAGTACTAACCATTGCATGACAGTAGCTAACTCCTGATATGAGTTGCTGGAAGAAGAAGCGTGCCTGTTTTATACCACAACCAATGTGTCACATTCACAAGACCAACATCAAACCATGACATACGAAAAAACGTTTTCGAAACGAAAACCTACCTCATCCTCGCTGAATCGGCCAGCATTACATATACGTTCGAAGAGCTCTCCTCCTGATGCATACTCCATGACAATAGCTAGATGAGTTGGTGTCAATATGACCTCTTTGAATCTAACAATGTTGGGATGCCTCAATGACCGGTGATTGATGATTTCCCTCTGCACATTCTCATCTATCTGTTTCAAAATCAGCACATGTCAAAGCCAAAATCATTCATTCATGCCTATACACAAAAAACTAACAGCAAGAAGACCCTTTTCTGTTCCGTGGACAATCGTTACATCCCTATAACTCACGTCAAGACCTCTCATCAAAGGTTCTATGTGGGAAATTGTTGCGATCGTTCTTCACATCATATCAAAGCCCCTTTCATGAGCTTTCATTTGAAGGAGATGTATTAAGGAAGATCATATAAACCAATTATGAACATCCAACAACTCGAGTTAATCGAAGCATCGATTCTCTGCAGATTCATCATGAGAAAATTCCACACTTGCTAGCTACAATCTACTACTTTAGCTTCAATTCAAGTTCCCGCCAAGATCACTTAGCATCAAACCAAGCTCAATGCTTTAGCCAAAACTTTATATGAACAACAGAACCAGAGCACTCAAAAGCTAACCCAGCTGAAAGAAAACACACAAACACACCACACCACAACACTCAAAAGATCTGAACATATCCCAAACTCTGATAATCATCAACTGCAGCAACCAACAAATCAAACCCACCAAAAATCAAAACCATGTCAAACCTTTACTAGAAAACAAGCACAAACCATTCAAATCAATCGAGTTCCCTAACAAAATCCCATCATACCAAAGTACTAACCTTGTCACCACGCTCGATGTACTTGACAGCAACCAGCTCGTTGGTCTGCTTGTCCCTCATAAGCCTAGCAACTCCGAAATTACCAGACCCAATATCACGAACAAGCTCGTAACGGTCACTATCGTGCATAATCGGCAAATCCATACCAGGCCCGACCGTCATAGCTTCCCGATTCATCTTCCTTCCTTCAAACTGAGAAATGGGGTTTTTATACTGTTAAGCAAAAGATCCCAAGTTTGCTGATCAGAGAAGAAATGAGCCCATAACTGTCTGACGTTTGTCAGCCTTATCGCCGAAAGAAAGGAATGGGAAGCTAATTTAAAATTGAGTGAAGGGAGAGAGTGCCAGCAAGAAGGAAGAAGAAGAAGAAGAAGGAAGAAGAAGCTCGTGAAAATCGCACCAACCAGAGATGGGCTTTTTTCTATTTAATTTGTTGCTGAGAAAGCTGTTTGCTTTTTTTTTTTTTTTCTTTTTTTGTTTAATTGATTGGGTATTGCTTATGCGGTTTGCTTTCCAATTTGATTCAGAAAAACAGAGTGTTCTTCAGCTGCTGCTGCTGCAGAGGATTGAAAAAGAGGGTTCTAATTGGTTGGCAGTCTTTTGTCTTTATCTTTCTCTAATTATTTCTGCAGTCGATTGAAAAGTTGTTATAATTGTTTTCCATTTTTAGTCAGAAAAATTGATATTTTATTTTTATTAATTTCTCAAGGTTCATATTATTATATTTTTGTTATCTCTTAATTTTTTTAACGTTTCTGTAGTCAAAATTCCGATTTTAATCTTAATCTTACGGTTTTACAATTTGAGTCGTAAAATCTCGATCAAAATCCTAGAATCTTATAAAATCAACGATTGTTCTAGTATTTTACGATTTCTCCTTCTAGGAGAAATTACCAATTTGTACAACTACATATAAGTCAGAACAAAGACAATTAAATATCACTTTCTAGCGATGTTTATGTTCCCTAGTGGGATATGAGTCTGGCTTGAAGCATCAGATGTTCTCGTGCAAAGGATGTGACTCTTTTTATGCAATATTCTTGAGTCCTTTCCCAATACCAGAGTAGCGATGGCTCTGCATCAGACTATTACGGTAGCCTACTATGTGGTCCGTCATTCGCTTCGTTGTCTCCACAAGCCAATGAATGGTACACCTTTCGACTTGGGTGTGCACTTCATTTTTATTCGTGTATGGTTATCTCCTTTTCTCTTGCGTGAGTTATCTATGGTATAAAAAAAATTTTATTATTTTTTTTATGTGGAATTAAACCAAGGTTATTTTTAGGTATAATCGATGTCGGTATATTATACTTATATTTCACTTCGGACATCGTCTTTGACAATTATCGGCTTGGTGCGGGTTGGGTGGTGGCACCTCTAATTACGTGATATTGTATTAATTAGGGATGTGGTCGTGCCACTTATATATTATCATTGTCTATATTTTCGGTGATGGTTAGCTTATGAATTTAAGCAATAATACCGTAATTTTCACTTTTAAGCCATTTTGGTGCCTATAAAAGATTGAAAAAAACTCAAAATTGCCAATATTCACCTCGATGTTGGTAAACTATCAGAAATATATGCCCAGACACATTCGGCCTCGAAATTTGGAGAAAATCTAAACATTTAAGCCGTAATTACGCAATTTTCAGTTTTTTGTTATTTCGGTGATGGTTAGCCTTTGAAAATTTGGGAAAAAACTCAAAATTGTCAATATTCTCCTAGATAATAGTAAACTATCAGAAATATATGCCCACACACATTCGACCTCAAAATTTGGAGAAAAACTAAGCATTTACGCCATAATACCGTAATTTTCAGTTTTTGGCCATTTCAGTGATGGTTAGCCTACGAAAATTTGGAAAAAGCTCAAAATAGCCAATATTCTACAATATAGTAGTAAACTATCTGAAATATATGCTCAAACACGTTCGACCTTGAAATTTGGAAAAAATCTAGGCATTTAAGCCATAAGACCGCAATTTTCAGTTTTTGGTCGGTTGGGTGATGGTTAGCCTATGAAAAATTGGAAAATACTCAAAATGGCCAATATTCTTCTATATGGTAGTAAACAATCTGAAATATATGCCCAACCGTGTTAGGCCTCAAAATTAGGAAAATTTTAGGCATTTAAACCATAATACCGAAATTTTAGTTTTTGGTCATTTTGATGATGGTTAGCCTATGAAAAATTGGAAAAAACTCAAATGACTAATATTCTCTTAGATGGTAGTAAAATGTCTGAAATATATGCCCAAACACGTTTGACCTTGAAATTTGGAGAAAATCTAGGCATTTAAGCCATAATACTGTCATTATCAGTTTTTGGCCGTGTGGGCGATGGTTAGCCTAAGAAAAATTGGAAAATACTCTAAATGGCAAATATTCTTCTGGGTGGTAGTAAAAGGTCAGAAATATATGCCCAACCATGTTCGGCCTTGAAATTAGGAGAAAATCTAGGCATATAAACCATAATACCGCAAATTCAGTTTTTGGCCATTTCGATGATGGTTAGCCTATGAAAAATTGGAAAAAGCTCAAATGGCGAATATTCTCTTAGATGGTAGTAAAATATCTGAAATATATGCCCAAACATGTTCAGCCTTGAAATTTGGAGAGAATATAGGTATTTAAGCCATAATATCATAATTTTCAGTTTTTGGCCATTTGAGTGATTGGTTAGCCTGTAAAAATTAGAAAAAACTCAAAATGGCTAGTATCCTCCTGGATGGTAGGAAATTGCCTGAAATATATGCCCAATAACGTCTGGTGTCAAAATTTGGATAAAATATAGGCATTTTATCCATAATACCGCACTTTTCAATTTTTGGCCATTTAACGCCTATGAAAAATTAAAAAAATACTCAAAATGGATAATATTCTCCTCAATGGTATTAAACTGACTGAAATATCTGCCCAATCACGTTTGGCCTCTAAATTTGAGAAAATCTAGGCATTTAAGTCATAATGTTGCAATTTTCAGTTTTTGGTCTATTTCGGTGATGGTTCACCTATGAAAAATTGAAAAATACTTAAAATTGCTAATATTCTCCTGGATGGTAATGAATTGTCTTAAATATCTTCACAACCACGTTTGGCCTCAAAATTTGAAAAAAAACTAGGCATTTAAGTTGTAATGTCGCACTTTTCAGTTTTTGGCCGTTTCAGTGATGGTTAGCCTATGAAAAATTGGAATAAAACTCAAAATGGCTAATATTCTTCTGGATGGTAGGAAACTGCCTGAAATGTATGCCCAATCACGTTTGGTGTCAAAATTTGGATAAAATCTAGGTATTTAAGCCATAATACAACACTTTTCAGGTTTTGGCCATTTTAGTGATGTTTAGCCCATGAAAAATTGGAAAAACACTCAAAATGGCTAATATCCTTCTGGATGGTAGTAAATTGTCTGAAATATTTTCTCAACCACTTTTCCCTCGAAATTTGGAGAAAATCTAGGCATTTAAGCCATAATGCGGCACTTTTATGTTTTTGGCAATTTTGGTGATAGTTAGCCTATGAAAATATGGACAATTCTCAAAATGGCTAATATTCTTCTAGATGGTATTAAACTGTTTGAAATATCTTTTCAACCAAGTTTGGTGTCAAAATTTGGAGAAACTCTAGGCATTTAAGCCATAATTTTGGACTAGATTTGTCAAAAACTGGACTAGATTTGTCAAAATGATGGGACTAGATTTGTAAAAAATTATGGACTAGATTTGTCAAAATTTTGGACTAGATTTGTCAAAAATTGGACTAGATTTATCAAAGTTTTGGACTAGATTTCTCAAAATTCTAGACTAGAATTGTAAAAAAACTAGACTAGATTTTTTAAAATTCTAGACTAGTTTTGTCAAAAAATTTGACAAAATATGCCAGTTTTAAGACTAGATTTGTCAAAATTTTGGACTAGATTTGTCAAAACCTGGACTAGATTTGTAAAAATTCATAAACTTGATTTGTAAAAATTGGACTAGATTTGGAATTTGGACTAGATTTGTCAAAACCTGGACTAGATTTGTCAAAATTTTGGACTAGATTTGTCAAACTGAACTAGATTTGTCAAATTCTGAGACTAGATTTGTCAATTTTGGACTAGATTTGTTAGAGTTTTGGACTAGATTTGTCAAAATTTTGGACTAGATTTGTCAAAATTTTGGACTAGATTTGTCAAATTCTGAGAATAGATTTGTCAAAATTTTGAACTAGATTTGTCAAAAACTGGACTAGATTTGTCAAAATTCTGAGACTAGATTTGTAAAAAATAAGACTAGATTTGTCAAAATTCTAGGACTAGATTTGTAAAAAATTATGACTAGATTTTTAGAATTTGGACTAGATTTGTAAAAATTGGACTAGATTATCAAAGTTTTGGACTAGATTTGTCAAAATTCTGGACTAAATTGTAAAAAACTAGACTAATTTTTCAAAATCTAGACTAGTTTTGTCAAAAAATTTGACTAAATATGCCAATTTTTATACTAGATTTATCAAAATTTTGGACTAGATTTGTCAAAACCTGGATTAGATTTGTCAAAATTTTGGACTAGATTTGTCAAAAACTGGACTAGGTTTGTCAAAATTCTGAGAATTGATTTGTCAAATTTTGGACTAGATTTGTTAGAGTTTGGACTAGATTTGTCAAAATTTTGGACTAGATTTGTCAAAATTCTGAGAATAGATTTGTCAAAATTTTGAACTAGATTTGTCAAAAACTGGACTAGATTTGTCAAAATTCTGAGACTAGATTTATAAAAAATAAGACTAGATTTGTCAAATTTTGGACTAGATTTGTCAAAAACTGAACTAGATTTGTCAAAATTATGGGACTAGATTTGTAAAAAATTATGGACTAGATTTGTTAGAATTTTGGACTAGATTTGTAAAAAATTGGACTAGATTTATCAAAGTTTTGGACTAGATTTGTCAAAATTCTGGACTAGAATTGTAAAAAACTAGACTAGATTTTTCGAAATTCTAGACTAGTTTTTTCAAAAAATTTGACTAAATATGCCAATTTTTATACTAGATTTATCAAAATTTTGGACTAGATTTGTCAAAACCTGGATTAGATTTGTCAAAATTTTGGACTAGATTTGTCAAAAACTGGACTAGGTTTGTCAAAATTCTGAGAATTGATTTGTCAAATTTTGGACTAGATTTGTTCAAATTTAGACTAGATTTGTCAAAAATTTGACTAAATTTGTCAAATTTAAATAGATTTGTCAAAATTTGACTAGATTTGTCAAAACTGACTAGATTTGTCAAAATTTGGACTAGATTTGTAAAAATAAATAGATTTGTAAAACTTTTGGACTAGATTTGTCAAAACTGAACTAGATTTGTCAAAATTTGGACTAGATTTGTAAAAAACCATGGACTAATGACTAGATTTGTCAAAAATTTTGGGCTAGATTTATCAAAATTTGGACTAGATTTGTTTAAAATTGACTAGATTGTAAAAATTGGACTAGATTTTTCAAATTTTAGACTAGTTTTTTCAAAAATGACTAATATGCAATTTTTACTAGATTTGTATAAAATTTGGACTAGATTTGTCAAAATGGATTAGATTTGTAAAAATTTGGACTAGATTTTCAAAATGGACTAGATTTGTCAAAATTCTGGAATAGATTTTTAAACAAATGACTAGATTTTAAAATTCTAGACTAGTTTTGTCAAAAAATTTGACTAAATATGCCAATTTTTAGACTAGATTTGTCAAAATTTTGTACTAGATTTGTCAAAAACCTGGACTACATTTGTCAAAATTTTGGACTAGATTTGTCAAAATTCTGAGACTAGATTTGTAAAAACTGTACTAGATTTGTCAAAATTTTGGACTAGATTTGTTAAACCTGACTAGATTTGTTATGGACTAGATTTGTCAAAATTTTGGACTAGATTTGTCAAAATTCTGGACTAGATTTGTCAAAATTTGGACTAGATTTGTCAAAATTGGACTAATTTGTCAAAATTTTGGACTATATTTGTCAAAATTTTGGACTATATTTGTCAAAATTTTGGATTATATTTGTCAAAAATTGGACTAGATTTGTAAAAAATCTAACGCATTTATTAGGACAAATCCAGTGCATTTTGGGACAAATCTAACATATTTTCGGGACAAATCTAGTACATTTTTTTGACAAATCTAGCACATTTTGGGACAAATCTAGCGCATTTTGGTCAAACTAGCTCATTTTGGGACAAATCTAGGCATTTTGGACAAATCTAGCGCATTTTGGACAAATCTAGCGCATTTTTTTAACAAATCTAGAGCATTTGTTGGGACAAATCTAGCGCATTTTGGGTCAAACTTAGCGTATTTTAGGACAAATCTAGCACATTTGTTGGGACAAATCTAGCACATTTGTTAGGACAAATCTAGCACATTTTGGGACAAATCTAGTACATTTTTGGAACAAATCTAGAGAATTTTGGGACAAATCTAGCTCATTTTTTAACAAATCAAGAGCATTTGTTGGGACAAGTCTAGCGTATTTTTGTGACAAATCTAACACATTTTGGACAAATATAGCACATTTTGGACAAATCTAGAGCATTTTGGGACAAATCTAGCGCAATTTGGACAAATCTAGCGCATTTGTAGGGACAAATCTAGAGCATTTGTAGGACAAATCTAGCGCATTTTAGGAAAATCTACGATATTTTGAGACAAATCTAGCGCATTTTGTTGGTACAGATCTAGCGCATTCTGAAAATCTAGCGCATTTTTGGGACAAATCTAGAGCATTTGGGGCAAATCTAGCGTAATTTGGGACAAATCTAGCGTATTTTGGGACAAATCTAGCGCATTTTGGGATAAATCTAATGCATTTTTAGGACAAATCTAGAGCATTTTGGGACAAATCTAGCGCATTTTGGGACAAATCCATACATTTTGGGATAAATCTAGAGCATTTTAGGACAAATCTAACGCACTTATTGAGACAAATCTAGCACATTTTCGGACAAATCTAACTCATTTTCGGACAAATCTAGCGCATTTTAGGAAAATCTGGGCATTTTGGGACAAATCTAGTGTAATGTTTTTAACAAATTTAGAGCATTTGTTGGACAAATCCATCTCATTTTGGGACAAATCTAGCGCATTTTGTGACAAATCTAGCGCATTTTGTGACAAATCTAGCGCATTTTGGGACAAATCTAGGGCATTTTGGGACAAATCTAACACATTTTTTTGACAAATCTAGAGTATTTGTTGGGACAAATCTAGCTCATTTTGGGACAAATCTAGCGCATTTTGGTACAAATCTAGCGCATTTTAGGAAAAATCTAGGGTATTTTGGTACAAATCTAGCGCATTTTGGGACAAATCTAGGGCATTTTGGGACAAATCTAACACATTTTTTTGACAAATCTAGAGCATTTGTTGGGACAAATCTAGCTCATTTTGGGACAAATCTAGCGCATTTTGGTACAAATCTAACGCACTTAATGAGACAAATATAGCGAATTTTAGGACAAATCTAGCGCATTTTGGGACAAATCTAGCTCATTTTGGGACAAATCTAGCACATTTTGGGACAAATTTAGTAGATTTTGGGACAAATCTAGAACATTTTGGGACAAATCTAGCGCATTTTGGGACAAATCTAATGCATTTGTTGGAACAAATCTAGCGCATTTGGGACAAATCTAGCACATTTTGGAACAAATCATAAGCATTTTGGCACAAATCTAGAGCATTTGTAGGGACAAACCTAGCGCATTTTAGGACAAATCTAGAGCAGTTGGGGCAAATCTAGCACATTTGTTGGGACAAATCTATCGCAATTTGGGATAAATTTAGCGCATTTTGGGACAAATCTAGCACATTTTGGGACAAATCTAGCGTATTTTTTTTGACAAATCTAGAGCATTTGTTGGGACAAATCTAGCGCATTTTGGGACAAATCTATAGCATTTTGGTACAAATCTAACGCACTTAATGAGACAAATCTAGGCATTTTGAGACAAATCTAGCACATTTTTAGGACAAATTTAGCAAATTTTAGCCCATTTTTTGGATAAATTTAGTGCTTTTGGGTCAAATCTATAACATTTTGGAACAAATTTAGAACATTTTGGGACAAATCTAGCGCATTTTTGGACAAATCTAGCGCATTTTGGGACAAATCTAGCTCATTTTTTTAACAAATCTAGAGCATTTGTTGGGACAAATTTAGCGCATTTATTGGGACAAATATAGTGCATTTTAGGATAAAGTTATCACAATTTTTTGACAAATCTAGCTTATTTTTTGGACAAATCTAGTGCAATTTTCTTACAAATCTCTAGTATGTTTAGCCTATGAAAAATTGACAAAATAATAATAAATGGCTAATATTCTTTTGGATTGTAGGGCAATGGCCTGAAATAGATGCCTAATCACGATCTGATCTCGAAATTGGGATAAAGTCTTAGCATTTAAGCTACAAAACCAATTTTTTAATTTTCGACAATTTTGGTGATGGTTAGCCAATGAAAAATTGGGGAAAAAAATAAAATGAATAATATTCTCATAAATGGTATAAAATTGCCTGAAAAATATTCCAAATCACGTCTGACCTCAAAATTTAGATAAAATCTAGGCATTTAGGCTATATATAATACCGCATTTTTCAGTTTTTTGCCATTTCGGTGATGGTTAGCCTATGAAAAATTAGAAAATACTCAACATGGCTAATATCTTCCTAGGAAGTAGTAAATGGTAAGAAATATATGGCCAACCATGTTCGGCCTCGGAATTTTGTAGAAAATCTAGGCATTAAAGTAATAATATCGTAATTTTCAGTTTTTTGTCATTTCGGTGATGGTTAGCCTATGAAAAATTGGAAACTACTCAAAATGGATAATATCCTCCTGATGGTAGTAAACTATCTGAAATATATGATCAAACACGTTCAAGCTTAAAATTTGGAGAAAATCTAGGCATTTAAGCCATAATACCGCGATTTTCAATTTTTGGTCGTTTGGGTGATGGTTAGCCTATGAAAATTAGAAAATACTTAAAATGAACAATATTCTCCTTGATGGTAATAAAATGTCTAAAATATATACTCCAACACGTTCGAACTTGAAATTTGGAGAAAATCTAGACATTTAAGCCATATACCGCAATTTTCAGTTTTTTCCCATTTGGGTGATGGTTACCTATGAAAAATTGGAAACTACTCAAACCAATATTCTTATGGATGGTAGTAAACTATCTGAAATACATGCCCTAACACGTTCGGCCTTGAAATTTAGAGAAAATCTACGCATTTAATCCACAATACTGTAATTTTAAGTTTTTTGCCGTTTGAGTGTTGGTTTGCCTATGAAAAATTGGAAAAATACTCAAAATGACCAGTATTCTCCTGGATGGTATAGTAAACGGTCTGAAATATAAGTCCAACCATGTTCGGCCTCAAAATTTGGAGAAAATATTGGTTAAGCCATAACACCGCAATTTTCACTTTTTGCCCGTTTCGGTGATGGTTAGCCTATGAAAAATTAGAAAAATACTCAAAATGACCAATATTCTCCATGATGGTAGTAAAATGTCTGAAATACATGCCCCAACATGTTCGGCCTTAAAATTTGGAGAAAATCTAGACATTTAATCCATAATACCGCAATTTTCAGTTTTTTGCCGTTTGGGTGATGATTTGCCTATGAAAATTGGAAAATACTCAAAATGACCATTATTCTACTGGATGATAGTAAACGTCTGAAATATATGCCAAACCGTGTTCGGCCACAAAATTAGATGAAAATTTACGCATTTAATTCATAATATCGCAATTTTCATGGCCGTTTGGGTGTTGGTTTGCCTATGAAAATTTGAAAAATACTCAAAATGACCAGTATTAGTGTTGGAGAAAATCTAGACATTTAATCCATAATACCGCAATTTCAGTTTTTGGCCATTTTAGTGATGATTAGTCTATGAAAATTTGAAAAAAGCTCAAAATAACCAATATTTTCCTAGATGGTAGTAAACTATATGAAATATATGCCCAAACACGTTAAGCCTTGAAATTTGGAGAAAATCTAGGCATTTAAGCCATAATACCTCAATTTTCAGTTTTTTTTGCCTATTTCAGTGATGGTTAGCCTATGAAAAATTGGAAAATACTCAAAATGACCAATATTCTCCTTGCTGGTAATAAACTATTTGAAATATATGTCCCACGTTCGGCCTTCAAATTTGGAGAAAATCTAGACATTTGAGCCATAATATGACAATTTTCAAATTTTTGGCTATTTCGGTGATGGTTAACCTATGAAAATTTGGAAGAAAAACTCAAAATGACCAATATTCTTTCGGATGGTAGTAAAATGTCTGAAATATATGCCCAAACACGTTCAGCATTAAAATTTAAAATTTGAAAAAATCTACGCATTTAAGCCATAACACCGCGTGAATGATACTTAATTTCTTTGTAAGCTATCTATATTTTGTAGAAACTTCAAATTTTAATTTTAATACCTTCAAAACTCAACTCCTTAGAGCTAAAAGCCCTAAATTAAACACTTTTCAAATATTACCAATCCAATCGGAAACCTAATTGAGCATTCCCAACGACGACGCTCTAACTTTCCCGGCTGAGGAAAACCGCCGCCCTTCTCCCGCCGTTTCGAGCCTCCTTAAACCCCGCCACCGCCAAATAGCCATGAACCTCAATCCCATACCCTCTTTCTCTAAACCCTAAAACCCTATTTCCCACATGCGCCTTTCCCGCCAATCCCCTCTCTCCTTCCTCCGCTCCGTCGTCGTCTCCCTCTCTCGCCGGCAACGCCGCTCCATCCTTCATTCTCCCCTCCCGGCGCCGCCTGATACCCACCAGCCTTTGCGCTCACTTCACAATCTGAAGTCTTTCAGTCATTCCGTCGAACAGTTGGCGTGCGCATCACAGAGTTCGGAATCTCCGAAAATATGGGACCTTTGTAATGAGCATCGGGAGACTAATTTGGTGTTTGAAGGTGGAGACGAGGTTACGAGATTGGACTTGAAAGACCTCTCCGAAGAGGTGGAGCTTCCGGAGCAACGGAGGAGGGAGAGAGTGGAGTGGCTTTGTAAGGAGCTTCCGACGCTTAAGTACGGGAATTTGGTTCGGATACTGAATGCTCAGAGGAAGTGGATTACGCAGGATGATTCCGCTTATGTTGTAGCTCATTGCACAGGAATTCGCGGGAATGATGCTGCGTTTCAGGTATTGCTTCTTCCCGCCTTAGAAGCTAGAACTTGTAGGGTTCAGATTTTTAACTGCCAATTCGGTTTTCCTATTTGAACGTATGATTTGGGGACGACGAAAGTCATGATTGTATCATTTTGGTTTTGATTTCATTTTGTTAGGTGTATAAGTGGATGATGCAGCAACATTGGTATCATTTCGATTTCGATTTAGCTACGAAGGTAGCCGATTACTTGGGTAAGGAGCGGAAGTTTGTAAAGTGTCGAGATATATTCGATGATATGATCAACCAAGGGCGGGTGCCTAGTGAATCTACGTTCCACATTTTGGTGGTTGCATATCTTGGTGCATCAGTTGAAGGTTGCTTGGAGGAAGCATGTACGATTTACAATCGAATGATTCAGCTGGGAGGCTATAACCCGCGACTCAGTTTGCATAATTCTCTCTTCAGAGCTCTGGTGGCCAAACCTGGATGTGCTTCAAAGAGGTATCTGAAACAGGCGGAGCTCATTTACTGTAACTTGGTAACGACTGGAGTTGAGGTGCCGCGGGATATTTATGTTGGGCTAATCCGGCTACATAGCTATCAAGACGTTGTTGATGAAGGAAGAATTATGCAACTGCGGGAAGAGATGCGAGTGCTGGGAATAGAGGAAGATCAAGATGTGTTGGTGTCTATCTTGAGAGCTTGCTCAAAGCAAGATGATGTGGAGGAAGCAGAGAAAACTTGGCTCAAACTTGCCGGGTTTGATGGTGGTATCCCTTCTGTGGCTTTTGTATATAGAATGCAAACATTTGCAAAGGTAGGAGAACCGATGAAGTCGATGGAGACATTCAGGATGATGCAAGAGCTTTTGGGTTCTGCTACTATTTCTGCATATCAAAAGATAATAGAGGTTCTGTGTGATGCTCAACGTGTGGAACTTGCAGAACTGGTTATGCAAGAACTGGCTCAAAGTGGTTTGAAGCCTCTTGCACCATCTTATGTAGCTCTTGTGAAGATGTACCTTAACTTAAGCATGGACGACAAGGTCGAATCGACTGTCTATCTATGCCAAGAGAAATGCAGGCCTAACCGAGCTATTTACAATCTGTACCTTGACTCATTGCTGAAACTAGGAAACCTTTCAAAAGCAGAGGAGATATTCATTCATATGCAGAGTAATGAAGCAATTGGAGTTGACTCCGCATCATGTAACGCAATTCTCTCTAGGTACCTTGCGTCAGGAGAGCACATGAAAGCAGAGAAGGTATACGACTTAATGTGTACGAAGAGGTATGATGTTGAATCATCATCAATGGAAAAGCTTGAATATGTTCTGAGCTTGAGCAGGAAAGTGGTCAAGAAACCAGTAAGCCTAAAGTTAAGTGCAGAACAACGAGAAGCTTTAGTCGGATTATTGCTAGGTGGTTTGCAGATTGACTCGGATGAAAGGAAGAATCACATGATCCGGTTCGAGTTCGACGACAACTCCACCACACATTCAGTCTTGAGACGACATCTCTATGACCAGTATCACGAGTGGTTGCATCCATCTTGTAGGCCTGCGGAGGATGGTGATGATGATATACCTTACAAATTTTCCACCATCTCGCACTCTTACTTTGGTTTCTACGCAGACCAGTTCTGGCCAAGAGGCCGGCCAATGATCCCGAAGCTTATCAATCGATGGCTATCACCACGTGCTCTGGCGTATTGGTACATGTACGGAGGCTACAAAGCACAGTCAGGAGATATACTGCTGAAGCTCAAGTTCGACGACGATCAAAGTGTAGCCAAAGTTGTGAAAGCGCTTAGAAAACGATCTCTCGAATGCAAAGTAAAGAGAAAAGGTCAGGTTTCCTGGATTGGTTTGCTTGGAAGCAATGCTACATGGTTTTCGAAACTAGTGGAACCGTATTTACTAGATGGGTTGAAGGATCTCCATTCTGCAGAAACACAAGATGTAAACTTTGACAGCGAGTCTGACATCGATGCAGAAGAAAGAACTCAGTAGCTGAAAATCTTGTAAGTTCTAGCTCTTTATACAATGTTAAACTTAGCTCAGAGTCCACTTTAACATGATTGCATCTCCCCGAATCGTGTATATTAATCAAGAATAGGTTCCATAAGCTGCATTCTTCGCAATATCGTTCATTCTTTTTCGCTCGATTCTTTCGTAGATTGAAGCAGAAACACCAGATTTGAAACTGACTTAGCTGGAGACTTATCATTGTACTGTAGAATGTGCATTCATATGCGTGTGTACTGTTATGATGTACGCATGAAGAGAGAAGGCTCTGCAATTTAAGGACCTGTCATTTCCACGTCTCTCATTATTCTTTTGTCTGTCATATCCTTCTAGCTGACATATTCCATAGGTTATCATGATTGTGATGTTATGTACTCTTGTTTGGTTTCATTTTATGTTTGGTTCTTTCTTTCGTGTCGCGGAGATGGTCGAGAGGCTACGTCGGTCTAGACAAAGTTTCGGGCTTGATTTCGTGTCTAAGCCTTTATGACCCCGCTAAGGGGTCGGTCAAACAAACTCATCTTACACCTCGTTCTTCCTTTTCGCCCCTCTACTATGCAAAGTTAACAAACATACCCTTTTACTATTTTCTAACCGATTTAACACCCTTTACTTTGAAAAGTTTAACAAACATGCCCCTACATTTATCTTTTCATCTATTTTTTGTTTAATGAGTTGATTATACGCGCTATGTCATATTATTTGTCCACAACATCATTAATCGGGATGTCCACAAGGTGAAAATATTTAAATGAAAAGGAAAAGGAAAAGCATTATAATCACCATTATGTACAGAGGGTGTTTGTGGCATTCCTTTTACTTTTTCTTTTTGATTTAAATAATTTTGGATTGTGAACATTCAAATCAACGATAAGGTGTACAAATAATATGAAGTAACACGTATAATCAACCCATTATAACGAAAAATAGATGAAAAGATAAATGTAGGAGCATATTTGTTAAACTTTTCAAAGTAGAGGATGTTAAATCGGTTAAAAAATAGTACAGGGGTATGTTTGTTAACTTTGCATAGTAGAGGGGCAAAAAGGTGTATTAACCCTATAGGAAAAGGTTAATTAATAGTACATCTCAATTATTATGAAAGATTCTCAAGTTGAGAATGAGAAAAAATTACAAAGAGGACAAAAGGTATCCCTTAGGTTTGCCTCTCTTTCTCATTTTGGAATGAATTGGTGGAAAATGATCAAAGAGATTGGATCATCACAAGAATGCCATGAACATGGATCATCACATGAAAGATTCCTTTTGGGATTTGGGATTTGGAATTTGGAGAAAAAAATCAACCAAACCATGTTTGGAATTTTTATTGTGTGTTTTTTGTGATGAAATTCGGTTGTAACGGATCTATTTTACATTCGACTTAAAAAAAATTGATTTTTAACTACTATAAAATTATAACGGCGTGAAAATGCAGTAACAAATAGTTGATGTTTACTACGGCAATCATTATTTCATGTAGTGATTTGCTGTAGCAAACATCAACTATTTGCTACTGTATTTTCATGCCGTTGTAATTTAGAGTAGCTAAAGATTAAATTGTGCGTAGTGTTCATAATTAACGAGTTTATTGTATGTTTTGGGGACACTCCAACTAAGTCTACGAAACTACTAAAAGGCTCATTATTTTCTTCCATCACTCAAATGTTACAAACATTTCAACACCCTCATTAGTTGAAAATTTAAACACTTATAGCCTTTTAGGGTTGACAACATGATATATGAACAAGACACCAACTTGGAATTTGGATGATTGAAAAGCAATTTTCTTGGATTCATGAAGGTATATGAATATCCCCACCATTAAACAATGAATTGAGAAGAACCCATATGATGAAATTGAGGGGTCGTTCGTCAGGGAGAAATTACGTGAATTGGAGTTTGTTGGAGAATTAGTAAAAAATAGCCTATTCGGTATGGTAAATTGAAGAGGGAATTGTGAAGATTTCAGATTCTCCATCTGGACCCACGAAGAATTTTTAGGGTTGGCCAATATGAACATATCCTCAAACATTGGTTGGCTTTCAATTTGGTCAAGCTATTGGCCCCATAAGAAGATTTCTCTTGTGAAAATTCTACATCTTCTCACTTGTTGGTAATTTTCTTTCTTTGCATTGACCCACTTTTTTTTCTTCCATTGTGCTTTTCTTTGAGGTCATGCCATGATTACTTTCATTAGGGGCTTAGCATCTTAAGAGAATCTAATTCCCTTTTAGTGATTTGAATGTTGATTGATCATATCTTATAGCATATGAAGCCTTGTATTTTTCTATAAAAAAAAATTGGGAAAAAAATTAAACTCAAATGTTTCTGGCATATATATGAAGACTGGGAGGAACGGAAGAGACGATTCACCTATCTGAAAAAAAGAGCACAGTTGAAAAGACAAGAACATGAAAGCAGGGGGCATGTCACCGACGACGACATAAGACTTCTACGAAGAGAAAAGTTAGTGATCTCAACTCCTAGTCAAGTGTTACATGATCCATAAAGAGGTTCAAAAGGTGATTCATGAAGAGCAAAACGAGACTAGCAAGTTCTTATATATATGATATTCGTTTAACCGTCCCAGCGCAAACATTAACTTTAACTCTTAAAAAACGGTTTTTGGACTCATTCATCACGGTTACATATAGTTCTTGTCGACTAAGTGAATCCAAATAATAATTTGTGATAAATATCTATCAACATGGTAAAAAAAACCCACATATCACTATATAAAGGTTTACCTTTAACTACTACAAAATTACAACGACATGAAAATGCAGTAGTAAATAGTTAGTATTTGCTACAACAATCACTATTTCATGAAGTAATTTGCAGTAGCAAATACTATTTGCTACACTCAACATCCCAGTCGCAAATAGTGGTGTGGCAAATAGTATTTGCTACTGCAAATTACTACATGAAATAGTGATTGCCGTAGCAAATACTAACTATTTGCTACTGCATTTTCATGCCGTTGTAATTTTGCAGTAGCTAAAAATTAGTTTTTTTGTAGTGTATAAATTTATAATCATTACCCGAATTACGTGACTTACTAGGTCCCTTTTGTCACAGTAACTTCATTTTAATCATATAGGGGTTATTTGGTTCATGGAATTGGGTTCCAATTCCTGACCCGCTGGGAATTGGCCCAAATAATTACACTACAATTCTCAGTGGACCGGGAACTGAAATCAAATTCCCAGACCCAATTCCATCAACCAAACCACCCCACCCACATTTGACGAGTTCATAAATAAAAATCTAAGAAGCTTTTAGACTCGTTAAGAAAAGGGTAAAATCGGAAACTTGATTAAAAAAAAAACATTAAACGCATAGAGATTCTTCAGCTTCAAGCTTCGGACAGACAGAACAAACGAAGATGCGGCAAAACAAAAACAACCAAACAAATAAAAAAAGAATCCAAACCGAATCCACAATTCCAGTTTCACATGGCCCTTATTTTATTGGCTAAGAAATTCCCTTTTTAAAATATTAAAAAAACGAATCAAATTGTCAAATCAATAGAAAATAGCACTTTGCCCCCTCTACTTTTCCAACTTAACAAATAGCCCACTATACTATAAATCGCTCATTTTACCCCTCCTACTTTGACCAATTTTCCATTTTGGTCCTTCAGTTCTAACTTTCGTTAACTTATTGCAATAAACCATGAATGTTGCTTAATAATGCTAACCCCCTCAAACACTACATTATAGACTCAAAACTCTAAATCGTATTCCAAACTCTAACATTTGATGATAAGTCCAAATTAAAAGATCATAAACCCAAAAAATAAACTCGAAACCCCTAACACTATATTCTAACACCTGAACATTAAACTAAAGCTCTGAAACTTCAAAGTTCAATCACAAATAAGACAGAATTTTAATGATGGGTGTACCGATACCCCTGGGTACCGAAGTGTTACCCATATATATATATATATATATATATATATATAGTGAACACTTCGGTACCCGTGGGTATCGATATCCTAGCTAGCACAAAAATTCACATTTCTATGTTTTAAAACTCAAATAATGAGTCTTAAACCTATTTTAATCAACCCTAAGCGCTACTTAATAATCCTACCCCCCCTAAACATTAACTCTTAACCCTCAAACACTACATTATGGACTCAAAACTCTAAATCGTATTCCAAACTCTAACATTTGACGATAAGTCCAAATTGAAAGATCATAAACCCTCAAACATAAACTTGAAACCCCTAACACTATATCCTAACACATGAACATTAAACTAAAGCCCTCAAACTCCAAAGTTCAATCACAAATATGAAAGAATTTTAATGCAAGGGTACTGATACCTCGGGGTACCGAAGTGTTACCTATGGTTAGATAAGATGAAATCGACGAATAAAATGTGGTTTTAAAACCCTTCAGATTTCACCATACTCTTCGTGATACCTCCCTAACCAACTCTTCATCTCCTACCTCCGATATCTCTCTTTTTCGTGTGTGTGTGGATGTGTCCAATGTTAAGAAGACAAAAGTTGAGACAGAAGGACCAAAACGGCAAAGTAGTCAAAGTAGGAGGGGGTAAAACGAGCGATTTATAGTATAGGGGACTATTTGTTAAGCTGGTAAAGTAGAGGGGGCCAAAATGCTATTTTTCCTATTTGTGGCTTTTATTGAGTGGTTCCCATCTACCAATGGGCGGCTGAGAGAAAAGAATCTTAATGAAGGGCACTGCTAAATTAAGGAATCTAATGGCTGTTCTTCATTTTATTTCCTACTGTTTTATTATTATTAGGTCAAGGCGTGTCGTCCAGTTATTAGGTCATATCTTTTATTCATAGGACCTCAGGATTCTGGCCGGGCCGCCACGTGTCATCGGCTAATTGGTGATTAACTTGTGGGGTGATCTCAGCCGTTGGCTAATGTAAGGTCTGAATCTCTTGGCGGTCGGGCTTCTGTTGGGCTGCGGTTGAACCTTATCTTAACTTGCGAGACTTTGGTATACCCGTCTGAGCTTAGCCGCTGATCTTGAGCCCATCGATTCACAAAGTAATAGAGGCAAAATACCATTAAAGTACTTAATATTCTCTAAATTGACCCAATACTCCCTCATTTTCTTGTCTCTTTTCCTCCTATAACTATACTTCTACCCTTTTGTGCTCATGCCAGCTGGCATACATTTGATTAAAGATAAAATTTACTGAATTGTTAATAAATAAATAATAAATAATTTTACGATCAGATCCTTGTTTGTTTTACTTAAATTTCATATGAGAAAAGGAAGTGCCATTATCAAGCAAAAGTCCCACCGTCCAGATTCCCCATCTGAATGGTACTGGTGTTGACAGCTGGAAAATATATATTATTATATTTTCATTAATATAAAATGGTGGGATTTTCATAAATTCTTTGAGAAATGACGTTTACAGAATATATGACAATTCTCTAAGAACGGTTTATTCACAAATTTGGGATAATTGTTTTCTTGTTAATCAAGATAAAGACTTGAATATTGATTCATTTAGAAATAATATTACATGTTGAGGAGAATGTAACAATTTCGGATTATCTATTATCATGGAAATAATGTGGTATGTATTTGCGATTTTTATGGGGCCGTAGACACTTGAGGCGGACTAGAACCACCCTCTCCGCCATCGAGTCGTCTGTCGTGATGCTTACCTGCCCCCGATGGGACTGAGTGTGACACCACACTAACATTCCTAATCAGACAGAGTGGCGATTCCCCTATCAATCAGCCATCAACCACTTTGTAACACGTCACAGACCCGTCAAGTTATAGAGGATGCAATTCCCCCCCTCTGTAAGATGTGACGTCGGCCATTCCTCTACGAAGCAGCCCCTCATCCAATAGACGAGATGAGACCTCCAACAACTAGCTCGGAGTATGACACGTGGAGGGACTGGTCACGCTACTGGGACCACACGCTTGATACTACACGCCCTCACACTGCAAGCTAAAGGTTGTCGACTTCCGCCCTCACTAAAGGGTTAACCCCCAATACTTCTCTGTTACATGCTTTCACCCCTCATATATACACCCTCAGTACACTAACTATATCCTTTGTCATACATCTTACGAGACACCGCCATCCCAGAATCTAAGGAGAACCAAAGGTCTACCAAACTGAACCTCAAGTTAAGCCTTTCTATTGGTCTACCATTCCAACTAGGTAGATCAGTTTTCTTCTTCGAGTGAATGCATCAAACTATATATATCATTAAATACATTTTTTCGAGTGTCAATTATTCATTAAATTGTTTAAATTGTTACATAATTTAGCAAATAAAAAGAAGTGTAGCAATGGCATTGGCTAACGACTTACCACTCACATAATTCCAATTTTGTGGTACGTGACCTATATTCCTTTAATTCTTTTCCAAGAAATGGATGACTCTTTTTGGCCTAATTAAGTTTCAAACTATAAAAAAAATAATTAAAAATAAATGAAAGTGGGGGTGGTTGAATAATTGAATTATTTAGTGTATGTATATAGTAATTATTAATTTAAGGGAAAATAGCACTTTGGACCCCTCTGCTTTGCCAACTTAACAGATAGCCTCCTATACTATAAATCGCTATTTCCCCCCCCCTCCTACTTTGACTACTGAATGTGCATTAATTAACGTTTCGAAGACGAAAGTATTGGAACGTGAGAACCCAAACGATAAAGTTGTCAAAGTAGGAGGTGATAAAAATGAGTAATTCACAGTGTAGGGGGCTATTTGTTAAGTTGGCGAAGTAGAAGGGGTCAAAATGCTATTTTCTCGTAATTATGTATGGTCATAGTTATCCTTTGTGGGTCTTAGTCTTACATGATGAATGTCAAAAGGTTTGACTAATTCAAAAGAAATTGTACCAATTTAAGCATACATACAAATTCTATGATGGTGGAAGGATTTTTTCCAACCATAATACAAATTTCATTTCATACTTCTTTTCAAATTTTTGATTATATATATTCATGGTATGACGAAAAGTGCGTATACATTCGCGAAACTGAAAGTTAATTAAGTGGGGTCTGATGATAATTAATAACTCTATATTATGAATCTAAATATTATCTTTGTTTATATAGAAAGACGGGTGCAAAAGCACCCCTTAGCTAAAAAAGTTGGAATTAAACAGGGAGAGAAACCCTAGTACAGTCATTGAACAACGCGCTCCGAATAAGACCAAGTGATACCGTCTAGGTTCCTTTCCACCGTAATAAAAAATTTACACACAAAGAATCTTGACTGATAATCTTATGATGGGAAATGTTATACATGATACATCACCAACCAACCTTTCTATCTTAAGATTGTTGTTCTTTGTGTGCATTATTAAGTTTTACATCTTGAATATTGCAAAAGAAATGGAATAGTATAGATTATTACGTATTTTTTTTCATGATTTGTCCATGAGAAAAACACACTCACGAAATGAAGAAGAGATAGTCGAAGGAGAAGGCAGTGATCAAGGTTGGGGTGAACGAAGAGCGTCGAAGGTGGTGGATCGAAAATGATTACCATTTAGGGAGTATTAGAAAGGAAATAAGAGGTCGGTAGAGAAAGGAGTAGCTAAGAGAAAATATTTTTCACAATTTTGAAAGAGATGACCTTGGCAGAAGTGCTGACGTGGGCAAAGACATTAAGGCAGTGGCAGATTCAGGGTGGCCTCTCTCGGGCCACGACCCAACCAACCTTTGGGTCCATAATTCTAATCATATGTAAATTTTTGTAAATGAATGATTTTTTTATGTGCAGCCTAGTGAATTTTGAATTCTATATAATTTGATCTAGTACATTAACTCATTTTCGATTCACCGCTGCATTGAGGTGATAAAGGCTCGTTCGTCACAATGTCGAATGGTATATAAATTACGATAGCGAAACAGAAAAATTTAAAGAATACGAAAGAATGATGGTTGATAGGGTTTTGAGTTTTTACATCTAAAAAAAATATAGATACAAACACTATAATTTGAGAGTGTGAATTTGTTTAGTTAAAAAATTTAATGACTGTTTTTAATATTTTGCATAAAACTAGAATATTAATGGTATATTCTTATAAAATTTACGGAAATCTAGTATTAATATTCTGTTTCAAAAAAATATGAAGCAACTCAATAATAATCAAATTTACCCTTTTAACCTTTTTGAGCGGGAGACCGAGTTGGGAGCGAGTGAACTCGGTAGTGGTAGACAGATAAAATATGCGACGACCCGCAAAAGAATCTTCGCGTCCCCTCATACACATTTTACCCTTACACCCCTCCTCACTTCACAATATTACGATACCACCCTCCGAAAATTAAAAGACAAACACTTGCTTTTCGTGTATTTCCATTTTTAATTTTTTAATTTTTTTTCTGCCATTTTCGTTACTATTCACACAGCTCCTCTCTATATATATTCAACAAGCAGATCTCGCCATTCCTACGTTATATTCCGATTCTCAAACGCAATCGCAGGAGAGAATAATCTGAGGAAGCAGAAGGAGAATCCGTTCAAGGAGGGAATAATGATGAGTTCGGTTCCGGCGGAACTGAGCAGCTGCTTTGATTTCAGGGCGATGATTTCCTCGCCGTCGTCGAAGTTCGTTCCCAATAGGATCGGAGATATCCTCCGCCGCGCTCCGACGACGATGATCGGAGACGCGGATAAATCTCCTCCACCTCCGGCTCCTCCCAGAGCCGAGAGCTTGTTGAGAGAGCTTCAGGAAGAGATGAGGAGGATCGATCGGTCTAAGTTACAGCTCCCTCTCTGCATGCTTCTATTGAACGACGGTTCGTGTTTCTTCCGTTTTGAGATTTCGTTGATTCTGTTTTAGAGCCTCTGATTTTGTTTGGATGAGATGTGTGGATTTTTTATTTTTTTTAAATCGATGAATGCTTTTGTGCAGCGATGATAGTTGTGAAGGAATCGGTGCAACGAGAGAAGCCACTAGTGTTGGAAGAGTTTATACCGTTGAAGAAGGATGAAGAATGCAAAGACAACGACAGTTTGGTAAAAGCTGAGAACGATTCGTGTAAAGATAAAAAGAGTTGGATGAGCTCTGTTCAGCTATGGAGCTCTGATGATACAAGACTTGAACAGAAGGTAACTAACAGATTATAATCAATGGCATAAAAGGGGTTTAGGTTGATTGTGTGTGAGTAGATACAGAGAATTGGGAACTGAATTTACCAATTTGTTTGATATGGTTGTTGTTGGGGATTCTTTGTTAGGCAACAAGAAGGGTGATCGATGTGGAAATGAGGATGCATTCTCAGCTAGTAAAAACTGGAGTCCTGTTAATTTAGCACTTAAGAATGTGCCTAAGTTATTATCAGCAAAAGAGGATGGTGGTAGTGGTAGAGGGGAGGATTTGACAGCTCCTGGTCTGTCTCTTCTAACTCCAGGGATCAAGAACTTGTCTGAGGAATCGGCCTCCACGGGTTCTCGAGCAACTTCTAGCAGAGGGATATCGTCTTCTGCACCGAATTCCCAGTCCAGCTCTCATAAAGGACCAATCATGCCTTTGCAGCCTTGCAGGAAGCAGAGGAGATGCTGGTCACCTGAGCTCCACCGCCGCTTTGTAAATGCTTTGCAACAGCTCGGTGGCTCCCAAGGTAATCATTTTACTGTAATGGGTTTGCTGAATCGTGTGATATGTGAATTGGGAACTTAGCTTTTGCTTTGGATTAGTGAGTCTCATATGGAATCCATGGTTTCATTTCTCTGCAGCTGCTACACCAAAGCAGATAAGAGAAATCATGCAAGTAGATGGCTTGACCAATGATGAAGTGAAGAGCCATTTGCAGGTGAGTCTTTAAAACTTCCACTCTTTCATCCTGATGTTTGATCTAAAGGAAGGCTTGATGGTGAATGTATAATCTGTTTCCAACTGTAGAAATACCGACTTCACACCCGAAGAATGACACCTGCTGGAAACACCCCTGCAAACCAATCACTAGTTGTTTTGGGGGGTCTGTGGATGTCACAAGAACAGTATGGAGAGTCCTCAAAGGCTGCTAGTTCCCAGTCTGGTTCTCCTCAAGGTCCCCTCCAGTTCGGGGGAACCCTTATGGGAGGAGAAGATAGTATGGAGGACGACGACGACGATGAGAACGACGACGATGCGAAATCGGAGAACTATAGCTGGAAAAGCCTTACTCCAAGATCAGGAAGAGCTGGTGTATAGTATCCCAAAAAACACCACACTACACCATGAGTTTTGCAGATGATTTAAAAGAGTATACATGAAGAGAGGATTATATGAGTTATAAATAAGAATACTGGAAGAAAGAGAGCTGAGACTTGAGAGGATGATCAAAATGACAAACTGGAGAAGCTGTGAAATTTTGCAGGATTAGTTTTTTCTTTTTTCTTTTTTTCCATTGTTCTATTGAGGTTAAGAGTATGTAATGTATCGGAATTGGTATAGCAATATTTTGAGGCAAAAAAAAAAAAAAAAAAAAGAGAAACAAGGTTCTTTTCGATTCTAGGTTCGTCGTTGGTTGAGGTTAATGATGCACGATTTTCATTCGATTCTAGATTCGTCGTTGTTTTGCACCAATGTTACGGGGTCCCTCTGTTGTGGCTATCGTATGTTTGTGAGTGACGTGTTGACAAAGAAGTGTCACAAGAGTTTTTGTTGTTTGTGTCTGGTGCTGAAGTTTCAGCATCAAAGAAGGGTCGAAACTTCTTTGGGTCGTTGGATTGTGGATGAAACCACAATTCAACGGCCTAGAGAAGTTTTTAACATTTCAGCACATTAAAATTTTTCATTAGGTTGGTAGGTGAATTGAGAGGGAAGGGTTCTGTTGTTTGTATCTGGTGGTAAAGTTTCAACATCAAAGAGGGGTCGAAATTTCTCTGGGTCCTTGAATTGTGGATGAAATCACAATCCAACGGTCTAGAGAAGTTGTAACATTTCAGCACCTGAAAATTTTCCATTAGGTTGGTAGGTGAAGTGAGAGGAAAGAGTTTTGTTGTCTGTATCTAGTGATGAAGTTTCAGCATCAAAGTTGATGCCGAAACTTCTCTGGGTCGTTGGATTGTGGATGAAAGCACAGTCCAACGGTCTAGAGAAGTTTTTAACATTTCCGAACCCGAAATTTTTTCATTAAGTTTGGTATAGGTGAAGTGAGAGGGAAGATTTATGTGTTGATTGCTTTTGTCTATTGCATTGAAGGGAGGGAAGAGATGCCATGGACAAGCTTTTAGGAGAAGCAAAAGATAATGTAGTAATAGGAAATTGAGAAATTGAATGATGATGGTTGGTTTTGTCTTAGTGTTGCTTGCCAAAAAAATGTGAAGAGTCATGTGACTATGTGAGTAATGAGTGTTTTGGGCCACACCTCATCACTATGAGTTTGCATGTTTCTTAGATGCTTTGTGCTTGGGAATCTAAGGCCAACATTTACTCATAAAAAATACAGATTTATCGCGGTGAGTAACTTATTGAATGAAAGATTTCTTCAAAACTAATATAGTTATAATTGAATTATGTAATTTTGTAAGGTTAATCTGTGTTTTTTTGCCCGATCGACTCGTTACCATTAGTATTAATCATGTGATCTTTCCATCAAGATTCAAGAATCAATCCTCTTGATTATGCCAAAGTGTGATAGTTAACCATCAATAGTTGTGTGTGGGGGTGGAGTGTAGCTTTCATATTAAATTACAAGGCCATCAATAAGGATAAGGTGTATCATAATATTTGTAACAAAAATTTTATTGTATTAATCACTTTTCTGAGATCGTCAGTTTTCGTGAGATGTTGGATCAGGATTGAATGGTTAAGGTTTAGCATATTTATCGAGAAGACAACCAGACATCTAAATTCTTATAAACTGGCATTGGACATGGTTTGTCTATTGGTATTCATGATATTTTTATTTCTAATCCTTGTCTTTTACATCGTATTTTGTATGACCTCTTTGGTATTTCTCATTCTCGTTTGGTTATGAATGAGAGATCAAAACAGTTACGCGCCTGAGCTTAATTTTTTTTTTTTTTGAATATCTCAATTTCAGTCAATTTTCAAAACTAATTATATGGTCTCCTAGACATCCATAAAACATGATTAGATTGCAAAAACCAAAAATGGAAACATATTTTCTGAATAAAATTGCATTCCAGTCATTTAATTTGTTAAACCTATCTACTCCCATCCTTATCTCAAATCCAATGAATATATTCACTTCCATATTTAGGATAACACAGTCACTCTCACTAATCAAAGCAATAGATGAAAATAATAATTAGGGAAAATAGCACTTTGCCCCCCTCTACTTTGTCAACTTAACAAATAGCCCCCTATACTATAAATGTCTCTCTTCGTCGGTTTGCAGATGTGTCTAGATTTGAAGTTAAGAAGTCGCTAGTTGGAATGAAAGGACCTAAAATGCAAAACTGGCAAAGTAAAAGGGGCAAAATGCAGTTTTCCCATTTAATAATATGAAGCTTAAAAGCCCACCAGCTATGACTGATTGGAACATCTTACTCCTCAAACTCAAAGGATTCCCTTCATAATTTTGGTTGGTGAAACTATCCCGGGATTCCAATGAGATCAAAGGTTCAAATCCACACCGAATCATCTAAAAGAAATCATGACATTGAACAATGCGTGAAAGACCTTACAGTAGCAAAGATTTTTGGGTAAGGAATTCCGAAAAATAAGAAATTAAAAATTATATTCATATGATTCATAAAAAAAAATGATATTCATATTACTGAAGACCAAAATAACCTTCATTAATAATCTTATAATCCTCACGATTGATGGCAAAACTAGGAAAAATGCCCCAAATCCTTGCTTAGTGTTTGTGATTTCAAAATGACTATGAAATCTCGTTGAACCCGCCAATGAGATTTGTAATCTCCCAAAAATTCCTGACCACTTCTGCAATCTAACCGAGTGATTTTGCTAAAATATCCAAAACAAGAATTTGAACTTCAAATCAGCGAAATCTCTCCCACTAAATCTCTCACTAAATCAATAAAAATGAAATAATTGGTCATAAAGCAAAGAGGGGTTATAACGTGGCATGCATGTTGTTGCAGGGAACAAAGTAATGATGACCATTATAGTAATTAAGTAGAGTAGAGTTACTAATGAGGCTTTCTTTACGTTTTGTCTATTTACCTTTTTGACCACTTTCCTTACCATTAGGCATGTCATTCAACTTCATCATTTTATTCATCGAGCTTGTTGCAACTCTACTACTCATGCCTCTGCCTTTACTTTCTTCTTCATCATGTAATTCTCTTAACAAACCGAAAGATAATCATAAATTCATCTTAACTATTCACGCAAGTCGTGAAATTTATTAGTCTCCTGCTTGGAAGACATCAAAAAATTTAACGTGCCACACAATGAGCAACTCTATTTACCGAACGAGGAAGCCATTTGTCAGAAAGGGTTAGTGCACATTAAGAAGCAAAGGTACGAAACACTTAAAAAAGCGTATCAATTACCTAATATTTTTGGTAGCAAGATGGCGCTATGCGCCTTACTCATTAACTTAAATCAATCGAGGTTCGGCAGCACGACCCATACAATCATAGCGAATGAAACAACAAAAGGGTAGAATCTGAGGTCGGAACTGTGTGGCTCTCGAAAGGGTAGCCATAATCCTAGCTAGCCAGATAGTCTGCTGCATGGTTTCTTTCCCTGAAGGTGTGGTCAACGACAATCTCCCAATCCCGATCTCGCAGCTCCCAAAATTATTAGTCAGAAGAGCAATCGCAAACTTCGAATCAAGTCTCGGAATAACTCGGCGAAAGCCTACATCCCAAGCATGATTCAACCCCTCAATGGCGCCTCGCATCTCAACTCGAGTAATTCAGCAGAATTACCTAACACTAATGAGACCAAAGTAGCATCTCCCCAATGTCCATATCGTGTATTTTTTTTTTTAACCTTACCCAATCCACTATTAATCCTATCCTATACAATGGATCTTGTATTGGGCCTTGAGCTTGTCATGAAAAAAAAGCCCATATGAAGCCCACGAAAAAGCCTTGGGTGTTGATGTGACGTGGCAGCCCCCAATTTAATTAGCGCGGGAAATTCAAATAAAATCCCCACCTTTAAACAGTTACTCATCTTCAGGAGAAACACACGCACTTCCCCTGAGAAAATTAGCGTCTAATTTTCCCAGATTTCTAACCACCTCTATCTACATTAACAACAAACCCTAGATTTCCCAATTTCTCAATTTCCCCTGATTCAAAACCGCTACTATTCTCTCCATCCAAATCAACAATGGCGCAAGCCAATTCGGACAAGAACAGCATCCACCGCCAAACTTCTTCGAACAAGGAGATGATGATGACGGCGATGATGAAGGAGAACGCCAAGCCGCCTCCGATCACTCCCACCGCCGATTCCAATTCCAGTACCAACACCACAACCACCACCGCTCCTCCTGCTGCTTCTTCCTCTTCCTCAGGTGGTCTTCCTTTCAAATTCAATGCGCAGGCTCCCGAGTTTGTGCCCAGATCGAATTCCTCTTCTTCCTCCTCTTCCCAGCAGATCTCCCCGATCTCCGGATATTTCTATCCTTGCTTCCATTACATGGGTGCTTCCGGTGGCTCCGATTGGTTCTTCCTCGGCGATCAAGACCCTTCTTCCCCTGCTGCGGCAGCAGCCGCTGCTACTTATTTGATCTCCAACCCTAATTTAGGGTTGCCGTCGAAGGATCTCACTGACGATCTTCGTCAGAGAATTGTGAAACAGGTTACGGATTGTTTCTCTCTGTGAAATTATCCGAATTCCTGACGTAACGGATATTTTGTTGAATTTCTGTTTTGAATGTAATGCCCAGATGACAGTTTCTGTTTTATTGTTTCCAATAGGCGGAGTATCAATTCAGTGACATGAGTCTGCTTGCTAATGAATCTATGTCGAAGCATCTGGGCAAAGATCCTGAAGGTTATGGTAAGGAAGCCTTGATTGATTGTATCACCTTTAGGGTTCTGAATTCTGTGTACATTTTTTAATGGTGTGTGGTTTTGGGGGGGTTCTGTAACAGTGCCAATATATGTGATTGCTTCCACGAAGAAGATGAAATCGCTTACGAGCAACCATCATTTGATAACTCAGGCTCTCAGGACATCTCCTAAACTCGTATGTTCGTAATGATCATCTTTTCGTTTTCATATTTGGAATTCCTGTCTTGTATTTATGTAATTTGATGGGTTTGAAGGTTGTGAGTGAAGATGGGAGAAAAGTTAAACGTAAGATCCATTTCACTGAGAAAGATAGAGACGATTTGCAGGTAGGTTTGCTTAAATGCCTTATTATGTTGTTAGATTGAATATGATACAACAGTTTGTCGATTTCGATTCAATGTTTCGCAGTCGCGTCTGTGGTAGTGGAGAATCTGCCTGATGACCACTCTCATCAGAACCTCGAGAAGATATTTGGTGTTGTTGGAAGGTTCGTAATCTCGTAACTAAGTTGAATCACCATGTGGCCTTCGTTGTTTATGCTGATGATTGCTTCATTCTGCAGTGTCAAAACCATCAGGATATGTCATCCTCAGGAATCCACTTCTTCACGGTCTAAAAGTGACTTCTGCATGAGCAACAAGGTATTTTTTTCAGCTATGTCCTCCTCAGGTTACAATGACATTTCCTGAGTCTAAAAACGGATTAGTGTAACGGCTTCTCACTTCTGTTTGATCCAGCTACATGCACTCGTCGAGTTCGAAACAGCAGATATGGCTGAAAAGGCGGTATGTCATTGCTGAGTTTCGCAGAAATGTATGATCTTCTTCTTTGTCCTGAATTTGACTGATTGTTATGCTGCTCAGGTTGAGAAGTTGAATGATGAAAGAAACTGGAGGAAAGGGCTTCGCGTAAGGATGCTATACAGATGCCGGTATGTCGATGAACGACATCTCAATCTCGTTATCTTCATTTTCTGTAGCCTCATTCAGTACATTTGCAGCCAAAATCTGTCCTGAAGAACAGAAAGTCAGAATTCGAAGGGATATTGGACGACGAAGAGGGAACATTTTCTGATTCACTTGACGACATTTCTATTCCAAACAGTGCAGATTTCGCTTCTGTAAGTGACCTTTCTCAGCAGCAAAAGGATTCCATTTCTTAGCTGATTTTGAAAACCCAGATAAGAACGTGGCAGCAAAACCATTACAGGCTGATGAGAACCCGGGTTCATCAAGGAAGGGAAGCGCGAGAGGGAGAGGAAAGGGAAGAGGAGGAAGGCTCCTGATCAGCCATGGGAGTGGAAGAAGCCTTCTTTCACCTTCTCCACATTCAGCAAGTAGCAGCAGCATGAATGATCAGGCTGGATTCGGGAAACATGCTTTCAAGGGTCCGAGAATGCCCGATGGAACCAGGGGTTTCGCCATGGGAAGAGGCAAGCCTTTGGCTTCCCCTGTTGCATCTGCAGCAATGGTGGAATGATTATTATCAGTAGCTCTTTTGGGTGTTTTTCTTCTTCTTCTTCTTTCTTGATTAATAAGGTAGTAGTGATATTAGGGTTAGTTGTTTTCTTTCACACATTTTGCCCCATCTGGATTTGTTCAACTTGATTATGTGTATTATAGCATCTAGTTTAAGAAATGTGGGTTTGTTCTTAATAGGGATTTTTTTGTTCATTTGGTTGAATTTTGGGATATGATATTAGTGTATCATAGTTTTGTTTGGAATAAAGGATTTTGGATTAATTTTTTTTTTCATATTGAATTATATTTCAAATTATTGATAAAAGTAAATGACTCGAGTTCGGTGGTGCCACGGGTTGGATTCTACGGAATTTCGATGGACTGTTTATTCAGGTAGTTAGGATGACGTATCCATGTATTGTTGATTTGTACCTCTTGGAGCTACTTGTCTTCAGAGAGATGCATGCATTTGGTGTTCTTGGGTTGGTGTTTTGCAGGTGGACAATGAGGGAGATGCGAAGTTGGTCATTTCTCGTGTCACTTCTAATCCCGGAGCAGCTATTATGGTAGAATTACTTCGCCCGAAGGACGTGACCCCATCTTGGAGATTTCGAACGGTTTCGTCGTGCGGTTAACAGAGTCGCACATCATGCGTGTGACCCTGAATAACCTCTCAAGGACCTTGGCGATATACTTGAATTCCTAGGTAGAGACTTGATTTCCTTTCTCTCGGTCTCCAAAAAAAAAAAACTTTTTCACTTATATTCATTTAACCACAAATATTTAATAAATAAAATAAAATAGCAAAACAAGATCAACAGGCCTATTAGCTCAGCTGGTTAGAGCGTCGTGCTAATAACGCGAAGGTCACAGGTTCGAGACCTGTATAGGCCATTTTTATTTTATTTTATTTTATTTCCTTCCATCTTCACTTCAGTGCACTGAAGGTGCTCGACGAAATGCCTGTAAGAACTGTTCTTTCTTCTGCAAATTTTTAACCTTTCACTGACTTTTCAGCCCTCAGCCCAACCAATGAAATCTCTCGTGAATGCTCTTATTATAACCCAAAAGCACTGACTGTTCAAACACACCAATGATGTAACTAACGCACGTTCCATTGCTGCTGTTGTTTATATTTTTCTGCAGTTGTTTTTGGAAGTGTTATCAGCTTACATTACCCCCAAGTGGGAAGAAGAAGTTATATTATATACAACCTCCTACCCTTCACGAATTCGACACTTGTACTTCCACTCTGTAGATTAACTTAATCTTATGGTTGCTGTATGACTGTATCATCTTCTTTCCAAGTTGACTTTGCTGCAGAAAACAACTACATAGTTTAATGATGTGTTTCAAGCACGTGAGCTTCTGGGTTCTCAGCTGCAAGGCTAAAGATCCAATCTTCAATCTATCTGTGCACTGTGAACTTCTGGGTTCTCAGCTGCAAGGTTAAAGATCCAATCTTTGGTCTGTCTATTCACTGGTTAATGGTTATCTGCCTGAATCTTTGACATAGTTCAAAGGTTGCATAGACTGATTGAAAAACCATGTCTGAAAGATTGTAGCTGCAGACTACTAACTAATGACTCTTCCACTGTCAGTGTGTATAGCATTAACTGATCAATCATATACCACCAAGCCTCAAGGTAAAGCAGTAACAACACACTCTTGGAGCTATCTTTTTTCAAGTTTGGCGGCTACTTGAATAAAATTATCTAGATATATGAGTTAGTGGCCTCATTTTTGGTGTTAAAAAGTCATGAAACAAGCAATAGTGGTAGTAGACTATGAGCAGTACAACTCTGGTTCATGGTGTTTAGTAGTGGCTTTGCCACTTTCTAAGTTGCAGCCAATGAAACTGAGTCTCTTGGGGCTTATAAATTCATGCTGCTGTGGTCTACTTAAAACAGTCTGCTAGAAGCAAAATGAGTTGTACTAGTAAAAACTTGCTAGCCTTCACTGTTGCACTTCTTCTAACATTGTCCACACTTCATCAAGTTGCTCCTTTCCCTGCTGCTGCTGTTCCTTCTTACTCCGGACCTCTCGATTACAGCTACTACGACCAATCGTGCCCTCGTCTGTCCATGATCGTTCGATACGGTGTATGGTCAGCTGTCAACAATGAGTCCAGGATCGCTGCCTCCTTGCTTCGCCTGCACTTCCACGACTGTTTCGTTAATGTAACAATTTACTTACCATGTTTGTGTGTTACAGTTTCACGATGTATAGAATCTTGATTTTGACTACCATGTGCATGATTGATATATACAGGGGTGTGAAGGTTCGATACTGCTTGACGATACGGTAGCTTTCAAGGGGGAGAAGAACGCTCAGGCGAATCGAAACTCTGCTAGAGGGTACGAGGTTATTGACAGCATCAAGGATGATGTCGAAAAGGCTTGTCCAGCTACGGTTTCGTGCACCGACATACTGGCTTTAGCAGCAAGGGAAGCTGTTGTTCTGGTAAACAAAGTTTCAGGATTTACTTAGCCATGAATCCATGATCTTGTTATGATCAATTCTGGTTCTGGAGAGCTGAAGTTATGTTCTGTTTTTTTGCAGACAGGAGGGCCTTATTGGCCAGTTGCATTAGGGAGAAGAGATTCATTGACTGCTAGTGAAGCAGCAGTTGGTCAACAGTTGCCATCTCCTATTGAGTCATTGGATGATATTACAGCTAAGTTTGCTTCAAAGGGTCTTGATGTCAAGGATGTTGTTGTCCTCTCAGGTTCGTGTATCTCGAGCCGTTATATCCCGATAACTCGAGCTGTTAAAACTTGTCGTGAACCGTTGCATCTCAATAACTCGAGTTGTTGGGAGAGGGTACTGAAAGAGCTTGAAGTTTGCACAGCTTCGATAAGACTTCACAGAGGCTTTAATAACCCTTTATACACGAATTGGTGGTTACTGGGATTTGAAACCTTGGCCTTGGTTAAAGACTCTGATACCATGTTATGAACGGTTGCATTCCAATAACTCAAGTTGTGTGATTTACTAACATGACCCTCTCAAACGAATGGCTCATGAAAGCGCTTGAAGTTTGCACAACTTCAATAAAACTTGTGCAACGGATTGTGGGGGGCCACAGATGCTTCAATAAGCCTTTATACACGAATTAGTGATTATCGGGATTTGAAATGCTATTCAAAGACTCTGATATCATGTCATGAACGATTGCATCCTAAAAACTCGAGTTGTTGGGAGAGAGTTCTGAATGGATCTTGTATGGTTTACTAAGACGTCCCCCTCAAATGAATGGCTCGTGAAATAGTTTGAAGTTTTCACAACTTCAATAAGACTTGTGCAACGGATTGGGGGCACAGAGGCTTCAATAAGCCTTTATACACGAATTGGTGGTTATCGGGATCCGAAACCTTGACCTTTTGTTGGTCAAAGGCTCTGATACCAGAATAAATATGTATTGTTTACTAACAAAACTAATGGTAAAACTCGAATTTGCAGGAGCACACACGCTAGGGTTTGCACAGTGCTTTCTGATAAAGAGGAGGCTTTTCAACTTCAAAAACTCAGGCAAGCCAGACCCATCACTCGATTCCTCTGCACTCACAAACCTGCAAGGAAAGTGCCCGAACCAGAACGAATCGAACTCAAACCTAGTCCAGCTCGATTCGACCACGACCCGGTTCGACAACGCTTACTACACCAACATTGTGAACAATGGTGGGATTCTCGACTCGGATCAAGCCCTGCTGGTGAACCCAACAACTGGGGACATGGTGAGGTCGTACAGCTCGAACCAGTATCTGTTCTACAGCGACTTCAAAGCATCGATGATGAAGCTCTCGAGCGTTGGAGTGCTCACGGGGAAGAATGGAGAGATCAGAAGGAAATGTGGGTTTGTGAATTAGTGTATCAAGAACATTTGAGCTCGAAACTTGAAGCTCGATGTCACTTGTATTATTTGAACTTTTAACCTTTGAATCTATGGTATCGACTTATAAGTACTCTCATACTTATAATTTTGGGGTTATTAACAGCATGATCCAATGATTGGTCCATACAAATTTCGAACTTGTGACCTTGACGTTATTAGCACCACGCTCTAACCAACTGAGCTAATAGGCCTTATATTTTTGTCCTTGTCACTCAAATGTAATTTTTAATCAAATTGACACAAATTTTATCATAAAAATTAGGTACTTTTAAATTGAATCTATACATGTCTCAAACGTGTGACCTTTGTCATTATTAGCTCTCTCTAACCAGCTGAGCTAATAGGCCTTATATTTTTCTATTTATCAATAAAATTTATTTTTTTAATAAAATTGATATAAATTTTATCATAATTAGATACTTTTAATTATTCATAAAAATAAACAAAAGAAATTTTAAACAAAATTAAATAAAAATAATTATTCTCCAATGGCGGACTTGTGTTGCTCATCTTCATCACTTCCTTCTTCTTCTTCTTCATCGTCTTTACTCTTCCGTGTTTCTTCACCCGCTTCCTCTTCCGCCGCCGCCACCGGCGGCGGCGGAGCACGAAAGGCGGCCGTCAACGCAAGATGAGCACTTAGTCTCAACCCAACTCTCCATATCATAGTGGCCGCCGCCGTATCCCAAAACCCGGCCGCCGTAGCAAACTCTTCCGATCACGCAAGCGATCACTCCCAACACCGTAATGACTGCCACCGCACCAATCGCCGCTCCGACCGACGCCGACGAGCCGTGATTACCCCCGCCTCCGTAGGCTTGCTGCTGTTGGTAAAGAGGTGTGGACATTGTTGATTGAATTGTTTGGTTCTGAAGAAAAATTGAATTACTCCTCCATTGATGATAAGTAGATTGGTCAAAAGGGCTAAGAACGCTTTTTCTTCAAATTAAAGTGACCAAAAAGTTTGAAAAAAATTCTTTCTTTTATTCCTTTTGCTTTCTTTTTTGTTTATAATAATTAAAAGGTTGGGCCATTATTGGGCCGCAAATAATTCATTAATTTTGAAATTATAATCAATTTAGGGTTTGTTTGGTTGCAGTGATATTGATATTGATATTGATAACTGTAGATATCATGATATTCAGAACACCATCGTTTTTTCTGTCCTGAATTCATGATATTTGGGGCCAAAAGTGATATCAATATCACTATTTAGATATTCTACTCCCCCCTAGAATATCTGTGGAATGATATTGATATCACTCTTTGCAGACTTTTTTGCTCCTATTCTATTCTCTCAATTACAGTGCCATTATTTACTTTCACCATTTCTCATCCCCCGATTAATTCTCTCTCATCTCCTCACCATTTGTCGATTGACGTCCGCCGATTCCATTGTCCAACTAGTTTTGGACAATTGACGGGTGTCCTATTTTCTTAGCAAATAAGCCAAACCTCCAAACCTTTCATTCATCTAACATAAATTTGATTTCATTATTCGAGACTAAGCTGAAGACAAGGAAGACCTTGCTATTTCTAGTGCTTCTTCAACTAATTGGTGGTTTGGTGAATTAGCCAGGGTAAAGTTCATTCGATTATGTTCAGAGCAAGTGTATTATAACGCATAAAGTTGAGGGCAAATTGGCCAATTTCTCATTAAAGTAACTTATCACTAATTATTACAATATCACTACACCAAACAATGTTATCTTGCTAATTGGTTTACTAATATCAATATAATAACATATCAATATATCTCTAATATCAATATATCTACATATCATCCAACCAAACGATCCCTTAATAAATTTTTATATAAATTTTTTTTATGGATAAAAGACTTGAATATTGTACTAATAGAAAAATCAAACTATATCACCAAATCTCCATTCAACCACTCATCATTCATCCGATTTCAAATATCGTTCTTGAAAAATCAAAGAACAACCAATTTAATTTACTTATTAATTTCTAAATCCTAAAAGTTCACTAGCAAAATAAAAAAAAACTAACGATTCAATTGAAGAATTATAATGATAAATTACGATATACATTTTTTATAGTTTTGACTAGAAGAGTACATTGGTTCATAATCGTTATTAATTTTCGCTTATATTTTCTTATGATAAACTTTTGAATATAATCATCAAGAACTAATTGTGACCGGATGGTAACATATGTGACTCATAATTGTAAAGTTGATCATCTAGAAGGAGTTCGACTATGAGGTAAATTAGGGTATCACGGAGAGTACGGTGAAATACGAAGGATTTTAATCACATGTTTTATTCATTGATTTCATCCTATCTAATTATAAATATTTATATTTTTAATTAAAAAATACCTAATAAGCTAATACATGGTTATTAGAACTAAGGTGGTATACTGAATGGGTATCAATTAACGTCATGAAGAAGAAAGTTGATACGAAAGGATCCAATGACAAAATAATCGAAGTAGGATGAGGTACAAAATGATCTACTATAGTATTTGAGCTATATGTTAAGTTAACAAGTAGAGGACCAAATTGCTAATTTCCTATATGGAATATAAATTAGGGATAATAAGCCGGGAGGTCCCTGTACTATTGAAAGATAACAAACAAGCCCCTCTACTATTAATTGCACCAAACAAGCCCCTCTACTTAGAACATATAACAAACAAGCCCTTCCATTACAAGTGTGACAAAGGCGTTACTGAATTGTTAACACCACAATTGACACTTCACTAACACGTAGGTTGTTAGAGTTTACACGTCAGCCGATTGGAATGTCAGCAACCCTAAACAGCTCCGTTTTGACTTAGGGTTATTAGCAACAGATAATCCAAATAGTAAAAAATGACACGTTTAGGGTTGCTGACATTCCAATTGGCTGACGTATAAACTCTAACAACCTACGGGTCAACTGTGTCAACAATTCAGTAACGTTGTTTGTCGGATTTGTAACGGAAGGGCTTGTTTGTTATATGTTCTAAGTAGAGGGGCTTGTTTGGTGTAATTAATAGTAAGAGGGCTTGTTTGGTGTAATTAATAGTAAGAGGGCTTGTTATCTTTCAATAGTACAGGGGCCTCCCAGACTATTATCCCTATAAATTATATCTCAATTTCAAGGTAAAAAGAAACTGATTAAAAAATGGTAAAAACTCATCATATTCTCTCACCAATGAGTGCATGGAAAATGAAATAGGCTAAGCTTAACCGTTTAACACTTAAACATGAGAAATGACAATTCCAGGGGGATTTATTCCAGTGCTTTTATTCCCGTGCTTCCACAGTCAGTGGCGGGAACATAGTCTTATCTACGGGCCGTCGCCCATCCTCATTCCCACCCCTCCCCAACCTTTTAGTTTCATGGATCCCTCCCCACTCTTCTCATTTAAAGATCAATGTCGACGGAGCCGTAAGACCGGGTTTAGGCGGCTCTGCTGGATGGGTCCTTCGTAATTCTGTTGGTGTTGTTCTTCGGGCAAGGGCGGCAACATATCCAGGTATTTTCGAACCATTTGTGTTAGAGTTGTTGGCATTTCGCGATGCTTGCACTTGGTGTCTGTGGGCTGGTGTTTTGCAGGTGGATATTGAAGGGGATGCCGAACTTGTCTCGACACGGCTGCTGGCAGGTCAAATCAGAGCAAATCCAGGCGGAGCTATTATAGAGGAGGGTCCTTCAGATGCACCGTCGAGCCCCCTCTTGGCGCTTTATGACGGTTCGCCGTTCAGGTAACAGGGCCGCCCATTACGTGGCTCGTATGACCCTGATTAACCTCCCGGGAGTCGTGGAAGTAGACATGACTTCCCGAGTTGGGACTTGATGTTTTTGCTGCACGCATCCCCAAGACTAACGTGGCTCCACCACTGGACAGCACATACACTAACACCACGTGAAACCAAGTTGCAATATGATATACTGCCGACAAGAAGACAGCTGTATTCTTCATTTATTAATCATTATAATCAGATCCGTCAAAGATTCCAACCATATAACAACAATTATTTGCCAATCGACTTAAATACCTCGGATACCACTAAACTTTTTAAAACCAGTTACTTTGATCACTCAACTTTTTTTTCGTTCATTGTGTACTACTCAACTTACGTAAGTGTTCACAAAATACCATTCTGTCCGAAAAAATGACTTGGCAATCAACAACACTATCCTTGTCATGATTTACCGCCTACAAGGATGCGAGAAGCTGTTAACCACCGTCGTTTTTGTTTCCGGTGGCTGATCCACCTGCACCGGTCATCGACGAGCTGCTGCATTTACGGCAATGGCCATTTGACGATATCTGATCAACCTTAGGATCATTGTTGACTTGACATCTATCTACACACATCCTTGATCATTCATGGCTTGAGCAATAGCCAGAAAGGCTGAAATAACAGACTCAAGAACAAAAGCCCCGCATCACAATCGGGGTTACTAACAACATGGATTAGACACGAATGGGAAAATCTCGCAGTTCGGATGAACGAAAGACGGCTTAGAATAAAGACTTTACTCAAAATCATTGGCTGCTTTCAGGGTTCTTTGGTATAATCTGATTCATAGCTTCCTATCACCTCACAAACATACGCCAATATTCCCCCATCAACAAAAGCCAGGAATTTACAAGAAAGGGATCAACTATGAGAACAGTATTGCTAACCTGCAACTTAGATTCGAAGCATCGGGCGATCAGTTCATCGAGCGAGCTGCACTCGTGGCTCAGTTCCAGGTCCCCTGCTACAACCTGCATGTATGGATTTAGTTTGTAAAAATGCATCCAGAGCACATCATAAATCATAAATGGTTCACCTTACAAGAGCCTAAACCAATTGCTTCTGATGATGTTTCCTATTAAATTAGAGTTTTGAAACAGTTGGCATCCATGTAGGCAGTAAATGATGACAAGGATAGTGCCGTTTATTGCCAAGTCATTTTTCCGTCTAACTTTCGGATGGAATGGTATTTTGTGAACACTAATGCAAGTTGATGGGTACATAATGAACGAAAAAAAAAAGTTGAGTGATTAAGGTGACTAATTTTAAAAAGTTTAGTGGTACCTTCGACCAATCAAACTTAATTGATGATTGAAACAGGAACCTTCCATTTCCAAGTTGATAGCTTTTTGTGGATATAAACCTGCAAAACTGCTGCAAAATTCATATCCAGCTTTCCATTCTTCTCTGCTAAATTTCTTGAGAAGTTCCTCACTAGCTATGGATTCAAAGCAGCAGCAGCTCCATGTAGTGTTCTTGCCATTCGTGGCTCAGGGCCACATGATCCCAATCATCGACATGGCTAGGCTATTCGCCCGCCACGGAGTGAAATCCACCATCGTCACTACTCCGCTCAACGCCTCACTCTTTTCCGACAAGATCCAAAGGGATGCAGATCAGGGTATCGATATCCGAACCCACATCATCGAATTCCCTTTCGCGGAGGCTGGATTACCGGAAGGCTGTGAGAACTTCAGTGCAATCAAGTCCCCTGACATGATCATCCCATTCTTCATGGCTATGGACGTTTTCAAGCAACCGGTTGAGGAGCTACTAAGGCTATGGAAGCCTGACTGCATTGTGGCGGGCTTGGCTTTCCACTGGGCAACCGAATCTGCCAAAAGTCTCGGGATCCCGAGGTTGTACTTCACCGGGTCAGGCTCGTTCCCATCGTGTCTGATGGATTGTATCAAGCGCTACGAGCCCCACAAAAGTGTTGAATCTGATTTCGAGCTGTTTGTTGTGCCTGGATTACCACACCGTATTGAACTCAAGAAGTCGCAGCTTGCTCCTAACTTGAAAGGCGAGGTGATTGACGAGAGATTCGCACAACTGACGGATAAGATCAACGAATCGCAGGAGAAGTGCTTCGGAACTGTGGTGAATAGCTTCCATGAGCTTGAGCCTGGGTACTTGCAGCATTACAGGGAGGTGATGGGAAGAAAGGCATGGTTCATCGGTCCATTATCGCTCTGCAACGACACTACTCTCGACAAAGCAGAGAGAGGAGATGCTGCAGCAGCAATTGATGGACATGAATGCTTGAGCTGGCTCGAATGTAGAGAACCGAATTCGGTTCTCTACATCTGCTTCGGGAGCATGTCCGGTGTTCCGGATAAACAACTGTTAGAGATCGCTGCAGCTCTTGAAGCATCAATGCAGAGCTTCATTTGGGTAGTGAAAAAGGGAGATAAAGAGAAAGAAGAATGGCTACCAGAAGGGTTTGAGAAGAGGATGGAAGGAAAAGGGCTGATCATAAGAGGATGGGCGCCACAGGTGCTGATTCTCGATCACAAAGCAACAGGAGGGTTCATGACTCACTGCGGATGGAACTCGATGCTGGAAAGTGTGGCTGCAGGTGTGCCAATGGTGACATGGCCACTCCAGTCAGAGCAGTTCATAAATGAGAAGCTTGTGACTGATGTTCTGAGGATTGGAGTTGGTGTTGGATCTGAGGAATGGTCGAGGAACGAGAGGAAGATCATCGTGGGAAGGGAAAATATAGAGAGAGCAATTAGTCAAGTAATGGCTGTTGGTGAAGAGGCTGAAGAATTGAGAGAGCGAGCTATGGAGATGAAGGAGAAGGCTATTAAGGCTAATGAAGAAGGTGGATCTTCTTACTCTGATTTGAAATCGTTGTTTGAGGAGCTTGCATCTGTACGAGACAACAAGGATTAGGGTTTATCCAGCTTTGAAACTGTAATTTCCCTAACATCTGCAACTATGAATAAGAAGCTAGCAAATCTAAGTATTCAATCGAAGAACAATCAGTTTACTTTCTCTGCAATTGTTCAAGAACAAGAGCATTGATCGATTCCAACAAATACGAGTAATTCCAGAATCAGAAATCAGTAACTACACAGTCAAGAGTTTGATCTGAGAATTAAGCCAAAAGAAGCGTAAGAAATCAAACCTTCGCGGAATAACAGAGGCTAACTGCGCCACCTTCATCGGCGCTCTCGTCAGCTCGTGGCCATGGTTCCGGCAACTTATACGACGCCGTATTAGGTATCGCTCCGGCGGCGGGGAGCTCGTTCGCCGCCGGCTCTGTCAGCCAGCCATGTGTTGCAGTATTCTTCGGATTTTTTATTTTAATAAGTAATAATAACTCTCAATTCAAATGAGAAAGATTTTGAGTATAACTTGAACCGGGTGAACCAACCCGGTTCACCTAGCCGCCACGCAATCAACAAGGTCTAATGGGTCGTACCCGATGCTTCTCGGCCTTGCTGACCGGCTTTCCGACTAGTAGCTACTATGTTGATCACATTGATTAGCCACTTCGAGAGGAGTGCTTCGAGTAATTTCGAAAACTAGCCTGGCGATCACAAGTCTATTCCTAGGCAGGAGGCTGAGCAATGACCTTGGGGACAATTGATAGGGTTCAGCCCTCGCGATCAAGGGCCCCAGAAAGACCCACTAAGAAGCCCACATAAAAGCGGTCAACGATCTGACGACTGGGGAATCGACTCATTAGAGTGGGACAAGGCCCATCAAATGTGCCCTAGCACCCTTCGGGTTTCGGAGAATCACAACCACGTGTCATCATCGTAGAGGTCACCACAGACGGTTGGCGAACACGACATGAGGCCAGGCTATAAATACGACATTGACTTCCTTGCAGAGGGACACACCATTTTACACAGGGAATAACCCCTCGGTACGTTATTCTCGTTCACCCTATTCCTTGCAATCGCCCAGATAAAGATTTTGAATTTTTTTTAAATTAATTATATTAATTAGGGTTCCAATGGCAAAAAAAAAAAAAAAAGAACAATCTAGAGAGTCTTGCCAACTTCCGCCATTTGCAGTTTTTAGCTATAAATAGTAATACATACAGACACAGTGCAAACAGTTGCTTCGTTCTCTCTCAGACTCAGTCTCCCCAAAGTCTCTTGCAAAGAAGACGGAAATCACGAAACTGCATTTACAATCTGAAGAAAAATGGTGCGGCCAAGGTGTTTCTTCGACATTAGCATCGACGGTGAGCTTGAAGGCCGGATTCTAATCGAGCTCTACGACGATATAGTCCCTAAAACCGCCGAAAACTTCAGGGCTCTCTGCACCGGCGAGAAAGGAATCGGTGCCGCCACCGGCGTCCCTCTCCATTTCAAGGTTCCCGATCTCTCTCTGTCTTGATCTTTTCTTTCTGTTCGGATTGCTTGCATGTTGTTCTCGATAGGTTTCTTGAAAGAACTGTTGTTTCATAGGGTAATGTAGGTTAACTTTAGGTTATTTTGGAGGTTTGGATATGATTTTCGATGAAGCTCTCATTCGATGGAATTGAATATTGCATAGAGGATTGGATTTGGCTAAGCTGTTGGATTGATATTAGGGAAGTCGATTTCATCGAGTGATCAAAGGGTTCATGATACAAGGAGGAGACATCTCAGCGGGAGATGGTACAGGAGGGGAATCAATCTACGGAGCGAAATTTGAGGACGAGAATTTCGAGATGAAACATGAGAGGAAAGGGATGCTGTCGATGGCGAATTCGGGCGCCAACACGAATGGTTCGCAGTTCTTCATTACCACGACTCGTACTCCTCACTTGGATGGGAAGCATGTGGTGTTTGGCAGGGTTGTGAAAGGAATGGGAGTTGTTAGGTCGGTCGAGCTTGTGAACACTGCCGAGGGAGACTCCCCGACTCTGGAGGCTGTCATTGCTGATTGTGGAGAGATTCCTGAAGGTGCGGATGATGGAGTAACGAACTTCTTCAAGGATGGGGATAGTTATCCGGATTGGCCAGCTGATCTTGCTGATAGCTCTGAGGAACTTTCTTGGTGGATGGAGGCTGTGGATTCTATCAAGGCTTTTGGGAATGACCAGTTCAAGGTGAAAATTTTTGCTTCTTGGCAGTGTGTTTACTGATTGATTACTTCTTGTATCTGATGATTGTAAGCTGTGTGACAGAAACAAGACTATAAGATGGCTATTAGGAAGTATCGGAAGGCTTTGCGGTATCTGGATATCTGTTGGGAGAAAGAAGGGATTGATGAAGGTTAGAGTTTTACTTAAACTCCTGATCATGGTGGTTTTATGGTTTTATGATCATGGTGGTTAATATCAGGAAGGTTCTACTTTTGCAGAGAAGAGTACAGCACTCAGGAAGACAAAGTCTCAGATCTTCACTAATAGCTCTGTGAGTGCTTTCTTTTGCTTCTAATGGCTCTAGTACATCACTTTTTTCATGGAAGGATTGTAGTTCACTTGTTTGCGTACATACTGCTGCAATGACTCATACATCTCGTGGTTGTTGTAGGCTTGCAAGTTGAAATTGGGGGATGTTAACGGAGCGTTGCTGGACACAGATTTCGCCATTCGTGAAGCAGATAACAACGTGAAAGCTTTATTTCGCCAGGGACAGGTTGGTATCAGCAATTTTCTCCATGACAGTGTACAGTTCGAAACAGCCGTAGTAGTTCGAAACAGCTTACTGTAATGCCTATTGTTTCTTTCTGTTTTATCATCCAGGCATACATGGCGCTCAATGACATAGATTCTGCAGTTGAAAGCTTCAAGAAGGCCTCGCTGTTGGAGCCGAATGATGGTTAGTAGTGATTCATACTCTTCCGAAATAGTTTCGTCAGTTCGTTTACTTGGATTACTAGCTTACTCAGTGACCCTTGGTTTCAGCTGGAATACGCAAGGAGTTTCTTGCTGCTAAGAAAAAGGTATGCATTGCTGAAAACCAGATCCTGTGACAAACTATTTAGATTGCTGAAACACGACCGATCTTGCTGCAGATCAATGCCAGACACGAGCAGGAGAAAAACCAGTACAAGAAGATGTTCCAATAGTCGCGCGAATCTCCGCATAACCGTTACTCCAAATATCCTTTTTGAATAGAAATCTGATTTGATAAGGTATTTCTGAGTGTCCAGCTTATTGTATTGCAGTTGATTTGATCTGTGAATGATACACTCATTGATTATGTTTGGATAATGCAGGTTTTTCCCAGTTGAGAAAAGACGGCGGCTTTTCACAGTGATGATCATACATGGTCGATACTTCATTTAGATTCGTAAACGGTTGTAGAACTTCTGATGCTAACTGTTTTGCTAACGAGCTGTATTGACTCGATCGAAGTTAGTTCCATAAGACTGTTTTTTTGGCAATAGAATTACAGTTTTTTCGAAACCTAGTAATGAAAGATGTTCTTCGTTGTGTATATCTACGAAAACTGGAAACAAAGTGGTACTCTATGGACCAAGAAATCAATCGAAAACTGTCTCATCTCTGCAAATCCGAGTCGAGAACAGCGCGGCACTGCCCAGACAACGCGACACAACACTGGGATTCGAAAATCCGACACAGTTGACCAGTCGAAATGGATCCCACAGCAATCCAGCATCATAAGTAAATCAGCTGAATAATCAAAGATTATGCATCCTCATCTGGTTTCCAGATACAAATGGCGCTCTCCGATGTAGCTGATGACAGAATCTGCTGTTAAATACTTGATAGATAATCCTCTCGATCTGCAGTCCCTGGAAATTTGTACGAGGCTAACAGTAAGGAGGACGATCCTCGACCTGATAATTAACCGTTTATGTTTTCAACTTACCTCAGTCTCGACGAACTTATCGTGTTTAGTATAGGTTCATCAACAGGTTTGATGTTATCCTGCAACACAAATGAGAAACATAAGACACAACTATGAATCTGAAGCTGAAAAACTGACGTCTGAATGCCAAGTGCTTTTCATAATCAGTTAGTTAGCTCACCTTGTTTTCGTTCAAGATCTCGTCGGAAGCTATGATCTGCTGGACATCATGCCCTTCCCTTCGAATGCAAGCTATACCATAGTCTCTGCATATGGTTCTTACCTATAAGCATTAAAGATTGTTCATTGTTCTACTGATAAGCCGACATCAAAATTAATCCGCGGCGAATGATTATATGCATTACCTGATCAGGAATCCACAACCCGGGAACGGTAAACGACTGCAGCAGATCAGCACCACAAACAAGCATGACCTTGAGGGATTCTTCAAAGAATGCGAAATCCATCAGCAAAGTTCTTTGCACCCTCCCGAAATAGAGGAATTTAACCCGGCTTTAAACTGAATGATCAAGAGACTCTTACCTTTGGATATATGAACGTCATTGATGAAAACACTCTCGATTCTTCTCAATACCGTCAAGGAGCGCTGGTAGGTGCTTTGATTCGCCTGCGATAGCACGTTCCAATCCTATAAACTTAACAGGCTGTCCCTTTCTGGCACAAAGCGAGGTGCAACAAAGATAATAGAGTACCTCCCAAGGATCAACCATGATGAAATCAGAGCTCTCACATGCTAATTCACACATGCGTAAACGATGCTCAGCAGATATCAGACCCTGAACAACCAAAGAGTGGAATCAGATGTTGCATTGGCATTTACAGTTATAAGGAACAGGATAAAGAGATACCGGTTTCTTATAGGCATCGGTAACTGGCGACATATATCCAGCAATCACTCGGTAGCCTTCCGATTGTAATGCATCTTTTGCCAGCTCTAGATCGCACAGTTGAAGCCAAAATCAAATTCATGAAGTTCAATCTCGATGCATAACGAAACCTAAGGAATAACTTACCAAACATCCGCAAGTGCATGAACGTAGGCGGATTGAAGCTACCAGTGGCCACTAAAACTACAGACACCTTGCCTTCTTCATTCCTACAGAGAGCATATACACATGTTATAGCAGAAGAAGTTCGTAAATTAGAGAGAACGCATAAGGATGGAATTCACGAATCGCAGAAGTTAGAAGAATACTTGGCGGGAGCAGAGATTTTGTCCATCGGCAGTGGATAATCCATGGCGGATGATTGCGTAGAACGGTGAAATCGATGGAGAACACTCCTTGATCGATTTCAAAGTAATTCCAGTCAAAATTCTGAATGGATTGATACAGTGATCTGAGAAATCAAACCTTGACGGAATTGCCGAGGGTTTTCAAGTGAGAAAGAATCCTCAATAGCCCCGCCTTCTTCGAAACTCTCCTCAGCTCGTGGCCATGATTCCGGCGACTTACACGACACCGTATTTGGTATCGCGTCCTCGATTCAACGTCGATTCCGCGGCGGGGAGCTCCTTCGCCGCCGGCTCTGTCGTCAGCCAAGAGTGTTGCAGTTCTCACTGGTCAGTTTGGAAGGATAATTGAGCTGGGCTTGAAATTTAACAACTGAGCATATTGGACTGGGCCGATATGTATGGGCTTGATTATTTTTACGTGGGCCGATGGTTATTTCTTTTACTAAAAAAAAAGTGTCTGGGCAACACGTCGGGGCAAAGGATCGCGATTTCGCGGGGTGAACTAACTCCAAAAACTCGTTCTCAGTTCGGATTGCAGGATGCAATTCGTCTTCAAGAAGTCGGAATCGCTAGTAATCGCCACGATTTATTCACACACTTATAAAATGTATACGACTTGTATGACATTCATTCATACACTTGTGCACAAAATATATACACACTTAGTGTGTTACTCCGGCAGAGGTTGGGCGACGATAGCCATACGCCTTACTCGCTGATTGAGCCTTCTCCTTAGGTAAAGGCCAACCAGGCGTAACACGAGAACAACTGCGATCGATCCGTAATCGAACACCCTGCTTACTCCTGCACGACCTGGATCGTGGATTTATGTCAGGCGAATCGGTGAAATACAATGTGTATAACAAGAGACCATACTGGGTTCCCAAGACACTCACTTATCGGAAGAAAGTCGAACGGACACAATACGTAGATGAGAGTCATGATCATCTGCATTAGAACATGAAAAGAAGTTAGCAAGGCAACTTGTCGAGATTTCAAAACTACTGTCGTAAACATATCGATCGCCAACAGATCTGAACACGACTTAAACAACCAGTGATGGTATGATCAGCTGCTGAAACAACTAATCCAACTACATAGAAGCAGAGAAAAGAAAACAGGACATCTTACTTTCTACCATTCAGATTTGTCATGAACTTCAAAGATAGGCTTCAACGAAACAGTATGGAGTAGTAATCATCTACTTACAGCCAAGAGGCGAGCTTCGTGTATATAATCAGGTCCATCAGGATCCATAATCCGCATCACAACTCGCTTGATCAACAATGGAGATTCGCGCACTTTCTGTTTGATGCAACAGCTGTTAGTTCTCCACTGTAAAGGAGTGAGAATGTGAAAGACTAATTTGCAAACAATTGTACCTGAACAAGGCCGCGTGCCCCACCAATATACAAGCGATTGTACCTCTGAACATTCTTCAAAACCTCTGTAACTTCACGCCCTTGTAGGTTGAGTAATGAAGCCTCTGGTGTCAAATTGATAATGCTGGATGAACACATTGGGCATTTGCACGGCCTTGATGCTGCAGAGTAGTTCCAGAACTGGAGAATGCAGCTTCCTGCAAAAGACACAGCATAACTGGTGATCAAAAGATCAGCACACTGGCACCTCCAGTGGAACGCAGCTGTGTATAATCCTCATCTAGCCATGGTCATGAAGCTCAGATTTCAAATACAACAAACACAGATGCAAATTCAACTGGATAACGCAATTCGCTCAAAAAAGCAGCAAGCAATGCTTCTGAAACCCTAAACCATTGGAACTATAACAATTTCCAAACTGAAACTAGACAAAGGTAGAAAAGAGAAAAAGAACGAACCGCAATACCAGTGGCCGCAGTTAGCTTTACAAGCAACGACGAACTCGCTGAAGCAGATCGGGCAGCAATCGTCGATAGGAGGACGAGTAGAGGATTTGCGATCAACATTTCCATTATTGTTAAGGCTTTTGACTAACTCAACACTTACTGCTTTCGACTCTCCTTCACCGTCAACGCCACCGCCATTTCCTCCAGGGATCAGAACCGCGTTAGCCTCCTCGCCGGAAACCGCCTCCATTCCCTACGAAAGCAGCAGTAGTAATGGCGGAAGCCGGAAGAGGTATAAGCTCAAGGATTTCTGCAACTTCGTCGGAGTTTTTCGTCGCTGTCCGAATTTAATTTTTGTGGGATAAAAAGTCGGGTCCGGTGGCGGTTCATTCAAGGAAGGAAACCCGGATGTAGCGATCCATAATCGCAGGAGCCCACAGTATTTGTATTTTCACTATTTTGACTATTTTAATTTCGGGAAAATAGCACTTTGGCCCCCTCTACTTTTCCAACTTAACAAATAGCCTCCTATACTATAAATTGCTCATCATACCCCCTCCTACTTCGACTACATTGCCGTTTTAGTCCTTTTATTTCAAATTTTATCTTTTTAACAATAAATCTGGACACATCCGCACCGACGGAGAGAGATATAGAAGGTAGGATACGAAGAGTTGGTCAAGGAGGTAAATTTGCAACGTATCATGAATAGTACGGTGAAATACGAAGGGTTTTAAAACCACATTTTATTCGTCGATTTCGTCCTATCTAACCATATGTATACGCATATTCCCAATTAAACACGCTTTGTAAACTAATACATGGCTATTGGAGCTAACGTGGTGAGTTGAATACGCATGAATTACCGTTACGAAGACGAAAGTTGAAATGGAATGACCAAAATGGCTAATTGGTTAAAGTAGGAGGGTAAAACGAGCAATTTATAGTATAGGGGACTATTTGTTAAGTTGGCAAAGTAGAGGGGCAAAGTGCTATTTTCTCTTTAATTTTTCCAACACGACAAATTTCAGCCTAATTTCAAGAGAAAATCATCCAAACCGTAAAGAAGAATTTAGCGGATTCCGTCAAATTCAACGTCGGCAGAAGTTAATTTGTAACAAAAGGAGGATTGTTGTACTTGTTTGTAGTTGAGCCAAAGTTCAGTTACCAATATAGTTAGTCTTGGTAAGCACTTAAACCATCAAGCTCTTCAAGTCTTGACGGAAGCAAAAGCTTTCTTTTCATATTCAGCAGTTAGCAGTACCGATTCGTCGCCAAAGATCGACAGCTATACTAATGGCTATAACTACTTCATTACGGTGATGTGCGCCTTACTCCGGTAGAGGCTGAGCAGCAGCAGTAGCCATCTGCATTACTCGCTGATTGAGCCTTCTTCGACGATAGAGGCCAATGAGGCGCAGGATGACAACAATCGCTGTAGAACCAAAATGGAACAGCATGTGTGCTCCTTGATCACCTGGAGGAGATCAAACACCGTTGGATTCAAGTCAGACAAGTCGAAGAACATATACGTATGACGATGAGGTAGAACAGTGCACATTGTTGTTGAAACACTCACTCAGTGGAATGAAGTCGAGTACAGGAGTGAAGATATGGAGAATAGTCAATATCAGCTGTTCGATCAGGGAACGAAAAAAGAACCGAGGTTAGTTAACTAATTATCACCCATGACTCTCATTGAAAGTACAGTATCATTTAGCGTGTGTTGAATCGATCAACTTACGAAAATGATCTGCGAGTCGGTATACATGTTCACATGTCTATCGGGATCCATCATCCGTATAACGAGTTTCTTGATGAGAAATGGTGATTCCAGTACTTTCTGTCATGATACAATGACAGAGCAGTAGATTGAGCTTTTCATTTGGAGTACTAGCTAGTGAAACTGAGCTTCAGGAAAGCAGAGAGCTACAGTGAAGAAGTACCTGAACAAGGCCGCGTGCTCCTCCAACATACAGCCGATTGTACCTCTCAACACTCTGCAAAACCTCGAGAACTTGGCTATCTTGCTGGTTGAAGAAGGATGCTTCTGGCGTGAGATTAGTGATGCTGGATGAACACATTGGGCATTTGCACGGTCTTGATGCTGAATAGTAGTTCCACAGCTGGAGAATGCAATTTCCTGCATCACAAGCTAGTGTTAAGTTAACCATTGACTACGCCTAATCTGCAATTCGCGACAGCAAGATCGATAAACCCTAGGTGCTAACAGGGGGATTCTAATTTCTAAACCAAACAACATCAGCTGCAGACGAACTAGACTGATAGAAACCATTAGGGAAAGAGAATAACGAACCGCAGTACCAGTGGCCGCAGTTAGCTTTACAGGCGACGGAGAACTCGCCGAAGCAGATCGGGCAGCAATCGTCGACGGGAGGACTGGTGGAGGCTTTACGATCGACATTTCCACTATGTCTGGCTAAATCACCTGCTGCTTTGGTCTCTCCTCCTGAAACGAGAACTTTGCAAGTAGCATCAACCTCCGGCGCCTCCGTTTCCGGGGAAGTAGCAGTGGTCGTCGCCGGAGAAATTTTCATTTTCTGCATTTTCTGCATTTTCTGGTCGGATTGTTTTCTTGTCTTTCTTGGTGGTTGGCAGCACTTGGCAGGTAGAAAGAATTTATGTCTTGTGAGAGGGAAAAGTCGGGTTCGGTGTGGCGGGTTCATTTAGTAAGTAGCGACCCGAAACAGCTCAGCCCGCGGTTTTTTCGAATACGACAAATTGCTGTCTTCTGCGATTTTTTTTTTTTTTTTGTTACTGATTCCATTTATCCGCAGGTCGTACGGATTTGTATCACTGGCTACCTCCGCAAGACGACAGCTGTTTTTTACAGGGAAAATAGCATTTTGCCTCCTCTATTTTGTCAACTTAACATATAGTCCCATGTACTATAAAACGTTCTTTTTATCCCTCCTAGTTCGACAACTTTATCGTTTGGATCCTTCCGTTCCGAATTCCGTCTATCTGTTAAGTTGGAAAAATAGAGGGGGTCAAAGTGCTATTTTCTCTTTTTTAGTATTAACTTTTTCTCTGAAACAATAAATCTTGAATCTTGAATAATCAAATTTGTTATACCGAGGTTATCATGAAATTTTTCAGTTATAATCAACAGCACCAGGCCGAATGCTATGATTAGTTGATTATAGATATTTGGAGTGGAACAATTTCAACAATAATTCATTCAATCAATGGTATCGTTATTACTAATTTTCTCATGAATTGGTTTCTGACGACAAAGATGGTACTGCTCTCGTTTCTACTTTGGTGGAAGCCGAGGCACATCCTCAACCTGAAGCTGACTCCGTGACCATGCACGGGACTATGCATCTCGTTTGGCTTCTGCAGCCATCATTCTATGTTCAACTTAGTTGGTAACAGTTTGTTTTACCCCGAGTTAATAAATGTAAAACGAACTGGGTGACAAAGAAATTTCCTGACTGAATGACCTCGTGTTCTTCCTGTAATTTCTGGTCTAGTGGCCATAGTTGAATCAAATTTTCTTAGATAGACTATTAGTATTATCCACATTGAAAGAAAGAATGTGCTATATATAAAGACTCTTTCAACACATAATTGATATTGTTGACTTAAAGTCGTCTCTAACTCAATGGTTAGAATAAAGAACCAAATGTGAAAGGATTGAAAGATGGGGGACAAAAGTTAACCAAGTGGAAAGATTGATGATTAGCAAATTAAATTGGAAATTAACCTCCCCAAATTAGGGTTGAACCAACTAACTTTCCAATTCCTTTTTGCGTTAAAGCCTACCTATAGACCAAGTACTCCTCGCCAAACAATGTATCAAATTTATGTTCTGAATTTGAAAGGAGAAATTGAGCAATTTCGCTGTTTTTACGAATTTTTTACTTTTCGTTTTTAATTATTTGTTTAGTATATTCGGTATTAAATTGCTCTTTTCTCTCAAATTCAGCTCTAACACCAATCTGAAATCAATTTGTAATGGAAGAGAATTACTAGTTTCCTTCTAATTGGAGATCGTCATCTGAAATCACTTTGTAATGGAAGAGAATTACTAGTTCCCTTCTAATTGGAGATCGTCATTAGACAGGAAAGCAAGAAATTTAATTCCAGTGGAATTGCCAATTTTGTGAGCAATCAAATTTCATTGGATTTATCAATTCTTCAAGCAATTCATTTCCACACGGAAAACGATTAAGAAAAAAAATGTCAAATATTTATTATGTTTTCATTAATTCAATAAAATCATTAATTCGAGTTGTTAGGATAGTGTTTCGTATTGGTTTTATTCTTAACAGCGTGAAAGAATATGAAGCCTTCTGCAACAGACCACCGGGGACTATTGAAACTCAAAACCCTAACCTTTTACCTATCAAAATCTCTAACACCATGTTTCTAACCATCGTATCGTAATTATAACTCGATTAATTGAGAAAGAATCCGAAATTGACTTTATTTCATTAACCGAGTCAAGTACCAACCCACCCACTCACAATTAGGCCTTCTACCACCATAGTTAAATAGTAACTCTAGAACCTTAAATCTTAATTACCATCTGTTCCTTCATTGCTATAAATACATTCAATCGCTTGCTTCTAAATTCCCACATCTCAATTCAATTCTAATCTTTCCTTACAAATTGAGTTGAAATGGCGACAAACGCACTAACAAATGCAATGTTCATGATCCTGCTGAGCGCCGCCGCCTTGGGAATTGCGTCGGCGAACAAAGACTGGGGTTACGGCAACTACGGCGGCGGATGGGGCGGCGGTGGCTCGCCGAGGCACCGCCGGCCTAGCGAGCGCATTCCGAGGAAGATAGTTGTTGGCGGGAACCAGACTTGGGCCTTCGGGTTTGACTACACTAATTGGGCCATGCGTAATGGGCCCTTCTTCGTCAACGACACTTTAGGTATAATAAAACTACAATACGACGTCGTATGATCAATAGCAATCGTGACTATTTTATTTTTATGTAAGGTATGCTTAATGAGCTAATGTGACGAGTTTGGATTGTAGTGTTTAAGTACAAGATGCCGGCGGACAACAGTACGAGGCCGCATAGCGTGTACCAGCTGCCTGATCTGAGGAGTTTCTTGAAGTGCGACGTTAGTAAGGGGAAGAAGCTGGCCAACTGGACCGACGGTGGCGGGGAAGGGTTTGAGTTCACGATGGACAAGTGGCAGCCTTACTTCTTCGCATGCGGCGAGGCCAGTGGGATACATTGTAACCTTGGTCGGATGAAGTTCTTCGTCGTCCCCCTCCTCCCTCGCTGGTGGAACTATTGATTTACTACCAATATTATAATAAAAATGTTGTCACAAGCAGAGTATTTTGGTCTATTTACGTGTGTGTTTGTCACGACTTGTGTTTTGATTTATAATTTGTTCGATTGAAGTCTTTCGAAAAAGGTTATTGATTCGAAATGGAGACAAGAATAATGAAAAATTTTACTTGACACGTGTCGTTCGTATTGTGATTTTAATACGATAATTATGGTAATAATAAATAAATTGAGGATGTGTAGGATTGGACAAGATAACTTAATAATTAATATACGACGCTAGTGGCATATTCGTAATACCTGTACTCAAGAAGGACAAAAGGGTCTATTCGCGTGACGTGGATTCCTAAGGGATTTATAAACAGCGCACAAGGCCCGGCACAGAACAAAGAGAGTCTGAGAGAGAATCAATCGGAAGAGAGAACCAAAATCGAAGATGGACGCCATTGACAACGTCTTCGATCCGCTCAGGGAATTCGCCAAGGACAGTGTACGCCTCGTGAAGCGCTGCCACAAGCCAGATCGGAAAGGTAAATCTCGCAGATTCTTCTTTCTCTTTCTAATCCATCACTCGATCTGTGTTGTTGTTAGTGATGATCGGATCGGTTTACCGTGTTGTTGTTGATGTTGTTTGGCAGAGTTCTCGAAGGTTGCGGTGCGAACTGCGATAGGATTCGTGGTGATGGGATTCGTAGGGTTCTTCGTCAAGCTCATTTTCATCCCCATTAACAACATCATCGTAGGGTCTGGTTAGATTCCAACGGTAAGTTCCATGCGTCCTTGGTTGAGTCGATCTTGAGAATATTCCGTAACTTGATGTATTGGATTGGCTGAATTTAGGGTTGGGGATGAACTGGATTTGGATTGATTGAATGAAATGCGAATTGTTCCTACATGCAGGCAGGCTGTGCTGGGAGAGATGGAGCAGGAAGGAGGAGACTACTGAGTGTAGGAATGATAGTTTATATGTCAGTTTTTCTGGTGTAATTGAATTGAGGTTTTGTTAGACTTGGAATTCCTCCATGTTTGATCTTGAAAGCACTTGAATGTTTGGGTTCAATCTTATGTGCATTCTGACAATCAAATGAGCTATGAATATGAGATTATCTGGAATTATAGTTGGAACTATCTATGCTGGTTCAGCTCTGTTCTTCTGCAACATCTCTATCTTTGAGTAAGAATCCTGAGCTGTGTCATCTGCAGTGGGATCGGAGTGTTTCTCCGGTAGCTTCTGCGGTTGACTTACTGGCAAGTTTTTTGCAGGAAGATGAAAAAGATGCAGCCTTAAAACCTGCAGTTCTGCGATAATTTGAGCAATTATAAATCTGTAATGTCAAACAAACAAACAAAAACACTTGAGCATGAGCTCCATATCAAGCATAGAACGATAAACTGCAATTTCTCTCGATTTGGGACACAACTTGGAGTGTGTCGAGTTACATAATGGACCGCTCTGATTACCTGTTGAGGTACCAACTTGATTATTTGTCGAGGTATCAACCGAAGACGAAGATTGAGTCAAGCATCCAGGAACGAACAAATTCTTGTTATGATTGGGTCTCCCTCTGAGAAAGCTCCTCTAGTTGACTAGGAACGTAACTTGAGCATCATCTTCCTCGATATGTACTGCTGACCAGGGAAAATGCCTGCACACATTGCAGGCATGCGCATTCCTCAAACCAAGAGATTCCAAAAGGATAGATTAGTGATACTAGGGCCAGGAGATACCTCAAGTCAATACGGTCGATCATGTGTGGTCGCGTAAAACCAAGCCAATCACCACCTGAAGGCTGAAGCTAGTAAGGTTGATCCTGTGTGGTCGCGTAAAATCAAGCCAATCGCCACTTGAAGCCAGTAAGGTCGATCTTGTGTGGTCGCGTAAAACCAAACCAATTGCCCCGTCAATTGGGGATGAAGACTGGTCCGTCGACATTTATCTTCAAGCTGCCAAACACTGAGAGGGAGGGGACTTCATGTCAACGGGCAAGGTGAAATCGATGGCCGGTTGAGGTCTCGAGTGATGAGGGAGAGTTGGTATGTATCATGGTTATAGTGGCGGTGGAGAATAAAAGCCTTAAAAGGAAGAATTGGAAGCAGTCGAAGACTACTCAGATGCGTAATTTTTAGATTGATTTATAATTAATTAAAGATAGAGATTAGTGTTACGTATCTAAAATAGTGACAAGAAAAATCAAATAAAATTAATAATAAAATGGATTTTAGCAATTAATTAATTTGATTTAGACCAGCAGCATAACGTAAATGGTAGTGTTAAATGTTAATACATACTGGATCATGGATGCCACGTAGGCAATGGAGACAGCACAGCTGAGCTCACTTCATCTCTCTGCTCCCACTTTTTCGTCTTCACCAAATCCCACTCCACATTCCACACAATGCAATAGCCGAAAGGCCGATTATTCCCTCACCTAATCCACCGTATTCCTCCGTCCACCTCCGTCCGCCGCCATGGGAGGCTGCGCTTCGAAGCCGCCTCCAAAGTCCAATCCCTACGCACCGCGAAACCAGCAGTCTCTCCCGGAGTTCCAAACTCCAGACAACCAGCATTCCGATCAGCAACCTCCGCTTCCGAGTTTGTCTCCCTTCTTCCCGCTCTACACCCCGAGTCCTTCCCGCGCAACGCCGATGCGGATCTTCAAGTTCCACCCTCCTTCTCCGGCGAAGCACATTCGCGCCGTGCTCCGTAAACGGAAGAGTAAGAAGAAGCCGGCGAAGGCTGAGGGAGACGAGAATGTGGAAGAGGACGAGGAGGAAGGAGAAGGTGTGGAGTTGGACAGGAGATTTGGATTCTCCAAGGAGTTGAGAAGCAAGCTTGAGGTTGGGGAAGAAGTAGGACGGGGGCATTTTGGGTATACTTGTTCAGCTAGGTTTAGGAAAGGTGATCGGAAGGGGCAGCAAGTCGCCGTTAAAGTCATCCCTAAATCAAAGGTCTGATTACGACGAATTCATTTTTTTCCTTCTGATTTTACTGTTTGGCATTTGTCGTTTGTTTGGCTGAGTTTTTTTTTGTTATTTTTTCCTGTTCATTTCTTTTGGCTTATTCTCGTAGTGTGTATGATGTTCTCAGATGACAACATCAATTGCAGTTGAAGATGTGAGAAGAGAAGTGAAGATATTGAAGGCCTTGGCTGGACATAGCAATTTAGTGCAGTTCTATGATGCATTTGAGGACTCTGATAATGTCTACATAGTCATGGAGTAAGCATGGATTCATGGCCAAATCTTAAACCAATTATAACCCTTTTGTTTTTCTCGTGTGCTGATGTTTACTCCATTGATTGAATGTGTTAATTGTTATTATCAACATTTCAGGTTATGCACTGGAGGTGAGCTCCTGGATAGAATACTTTCAAGGTTAGTTTCACTTCCTGTTTCGTTCTTGTTACTTCTTCTGATAGATGATTAGGTGTTTAGGTCAGTGTTCTTGATGTTTTGGGTTGCTCAGATGAGACAGTTTTTGTTCTACAGAGGTGGGAAATACCCAGAAGATGATGCCAAGGAAGTAATGGTGCAGATACTGAATGTTGTAGCTTTTTGTCATCTACAAGGTGTGGTGCACCGCGATCTTAAACCAGAGGTGATACATGATTCGTTCCTGTTTATAGATCATTATTGTATCTACTGATAATTGGAAAAGAGGAAAAGAGATGAGATGTATTGAGTTCCTACTGATGTACATGTAGCCAGCATTGGTATAGAAGTTCTCACAATTGGCAATCACCATCTGACCATTATCTATTTGAGTTGTCAGAACTTTCTCTACACATCGAAGGAAGAAAACTCCCATCTGAAAGTGATAGATTTTGGCTTATCCGATTATGTCAGGCCAGGTTTGGCTTGTTTGTTGATATGCCATCAATTGGTTAACCACTCAAAGTTTCGTCAACCTGACTTTTGGATTTTGATTTTTCCAGATGAAAGGCTCAATGACATTGTAGGAAGCGCATACTACGTTGCACCGGAGGTTCTACACAGGTCTTATAGCACCGAGGCTGATGTATGGAGTATAGGTGTTATAGCATACATTCTACTATGTGGCAGTCGTCCATTTTGGGCGAGAACGGAGTCAGGGATCTTTCGAGCAGTCCTGAAAGCTAATCCAAATTTCAATGAAGCATCTTGGACATCTGTATCTCCAGAAGCAAAGGACTTTGTGAAACGTCTATTACACAAGGATCCCAGGAAACGAATGACTGCTGCTCAAGGATTAAGTGAGACTCTTTTCTCTCTTCCGTTCTATATAGTCGTTCCCTCGTAAGCATTGTGCTTATTGTTAAATCGTTTGTCATATTTTCTTTTATGCAGATCATCCTTGGCTACGAAACTCTACCGATGTGAAAGTACTCCTTGATATCTCAATACTGAAACTAATGAAGGCGTATATACGATCGTCTCCTTTGCGTAAGACTGCTTTAAGGGTGTGTATATACGAAGATGTTAGGATGAGTTTTGCTATTTTTTCTTGCTTTACATTTGATTGACCATCACAGTCTTGCTTTGGCACTTTGTTTCTTTCAGGCATTGGTGAAGACATTATCTGCAGATGAGATCTTTTACCTAAAGGAGCAATTCACAATATTACAGCCAAATAACGACGGTACCATTACACTGGAGAACATTAGGATGGTTGGTATAATCTCCCTTTATTCATTACTCTGAGTCGGCATGGCCATTTATCTTCGAGTGTCATCAATTCGACTTCTATTGTCCGCAGGCCTTGATGAAAAATGCAACTGAGGCAATGAGAGATTCTCGCATCCCTGATATTCTAGCTTCGGTATATGATTTGACATGCACATTAGCCATTATCATTGACATACCAGTTTTTGTTGCGTATGATTTGCATTGAGGTACTTATAGCTGAAAAAACTCTGCACTTCATGACAGCTAAACACACTTCAACACAGAAAGATGGAGTTTGAAGAATTTTGCGCTGCTGCAGTAAGCATTCACCAATTGGAGGCACTTGACGGATGGGAACACCATGCACGTTCTGCATATGAACTTTTCGACAAGGATGGAAACAGGGCTATTATCATTCAGGAACTTGCCTCGGTAAGTTGCAACACTCGGCCTTCTTTGATGTCGCTGTTAGAGTTGCAAAGAGAAGTTCGTTTCTTCTCCGAATGAACTGGTGTATTATATGATGGTTGTTGTTTCAGGAGCTCGGCCTCGGTCCATCCATCCCAGTTCATGCAGTTCTAAATGACTGGATAAGACATACAGACGGCAAGCTAAGCTTCCATGGGTTCGTCAAGCTGTTGCATGGTATTTCCAGCCGAGCCATGACAAAGGCGCCATGAAAAGCACACGGACAATCACATACACGTCTGAAACCTTGCTAGCTTCCAATGGAAGTCGATGAGGGTGACCAATGCCGTTCAGGAGCGAAAAGCTTCCAGATAATTTGATTGTTCGAGATCTCCATGACGATGCCAGCTTTTCAGTCACGAGTTATGCAGGAACGTAATAAATTTTCGACTTGACGCACCGGTTTGAAAATCAATCATCATGCAGCAGCAGCAGCAGCCTCACAGAACCATGCTTGTACAACAACTGGCCATTGTTCTTGCTCATACACGTAACAAAATAATTAGGCTTTTGTTTTTCTTTTTCTTTTCTTCAGAACAAAGCTTGTTATAGGCTATTTTACTTGTGATACTTTCTTTCCTTTTTTGGCAATTTTTAATAATTATTTGGAAAATCTTGGTTGTTGAATATGAGCTCTTTAGCGACGGAAAATCAAACCAAACTAGAAATTAGCCCACTATACAATAGACAGATTCGTAAACATTCGAAACTCGTGAAAATTTGAAGACAATCGAAACAAATTCTCGATATGAATGTTAATGAAATCCATGAAAATTCGCCTGAAACCCTTTATGTATGATCCAAATAAACTCTGACCTAAAGTACTCCGACCTAATTAGTGACCCGGTCCTCTACCGTGTGGCCCTGCGGCCTGCGCGTGAAGCACTCCGATTAAGACTTAGTTTCGAGTAGTGTTTGTAAACTCCATCCTCCTCTATGTAATCTGAAAACCAAAACCAAAACACATACAATATCGTGACTAGTCCGATTTCCGGATCATCCTACCTTTATCGATCTGAGTGTGTTCTTACTCTATGATAAGACCCATTTCCCTTTGCTGCTACTTCTGCACGTACAGCTTCTCAAGCTCCCTTCATTTATATGAAGGAAGTTGAAGGTTCCACAGAAGATGAGATTAAAGTGTAAAAGAAGCTTCCTTTAATGCGTTGATTAATAGAAAGTAGAGATTAAAGCTGCTAATTTTGTTATCTATTAATTAAACATATCCTTATAATCGTGTTTCGAAAAATACTGGTTCGAATTCGAAACATAGAAAACTGGGAATCAACAAGACAGAATTGCAATGGAAAGAAAGATACAAAGAAGAAGCTAAGAGCTACAAGTTACAACAACAGTTTCACAGTCACAATCTGATGGTACAGAGGCCTCAAAAAGTCATCAGTTCCCTTCAGAATCTGCTTCGAGTCCAGAGTTGATTCGCATTCAAGATGATCAGATACTAAACAATCGTAACTTCGAAGAACTAAGCATTCGTAATATACCATTGCAATTGCCGAGTTAGAAGAAGAGTTACTAAGAAAGGGTCTAATACTCTAATTCTGAACACACATTGCTTCTGTATCATATGCATTCTACCGGGACGACAGCCTCTGGTGCAAATCATCAGCCAAAGCCTGCCTCAAGCTATCACCAAAGTAATGAAACGATTTCTCACTCTCAAGAACCCTAGCAGGAGCAGCAGTCTCGTCAGGCTCCCTCCACACATCAGGCTCAGGCTCCCTAGCAATCTGGCACAAATTGTGCAAAACACAACACGCAACAATCGTCTGCGGAGCATGGTTCAACCCCACATTCATATCCTGCAACATCTTCCACCTAGCTTTCAACAACCCAATAGCATCAACCACAACAGACCTCCCTTTCATCAGCATCCCGTCGAACAAATTCTGTGCGGGAGTTCCAGCCCCATTCGGGGAAAACGGAGTCATCAGAAACGATAGCAACGGATAACACCAATCCCCAACCACATACGGCCTTACATGATGACCTTTTACAGTAATCACCTTATCCCACACCACATCACCTGAAATATGCCTATTGTACAACAAACTATCTCGAAAATGTGTAGCATCGTCGATCCCACCAGGAGCCTTAACGCAAACATCCCAGAACACCTTCTTATGATCTGAAACCACCTGCAGCTGAACAGAAGAATACCCAAATCTACAACGATACAGATTCGAATTCGACCGTGGCACAGAACCAATCTTTATCGGCGTCCCATCAATCGCTCCACACACATTAGGCAAAGCAGTAAGCTCCTCAAAAGCCTGAGTAGTCTCAATCAACCTACGCCTACTAACCGGAATCTTAATAAACTCAGGGTACAGCTTAGTAGCCAACAACCTAGTAACCATATTCGTGATCTTCGAAATCAAGTAAGGCTCAAGAGAGTACCGTGAAGCAAGCGTTTTCGCCGAGTACCCATGAGCCAGCCTCGACAGAACCATAGCAACAGCGTAATCCGACGGCAAAGAGAGATTGGAGGCAGCGATGAAAGGCTTCAATTTCTCAACAACAGTGGTGAAAACAGGATATGAGAGGCCGTATAGAGCACGCCACTGGGCGTCGCGAAGTGGAGCTTCTAATGACCAGATGTGCTCCGTGGAGAGTGCGCGGAAGGCCGGGATGGAGTATGCGGCGTTCTCCGGCGGGATTGCGGCGGTGGATTTTGACGATTTGGGTTTGGAGCAGGCGAGGAAGGAGAGGAGGGAAGCGAGGGTGAAGAAGAGGAGAGGGGCGGCGGAGGAGGTGGCGAGGAGGGTGGAGGAGGAGGAGGTGGAGGTGGAAGAGGCTGCGGAGGAGGTGGAGAGGAGGGAGGTGGTTGATGGATCTAAGGAGTTGTGGAGGTGAAGGAGGTTTGACAGCATTAGGAGGAAGGAATCGTCCATGATCGGAGATTTGAGATTTTCTAGGGTTTTTGAATTTTGTGGAATTTGGGGGAAAAGGGGATAAGGGAAGTGAATTGGATCTCAAAGATGGCTAATTTAGTTAGCAAACTCGCCGGAGTAATGGAAGGAGGAGCTGCGGGGAAACGGAGAGTGGAAGTTCCGGCGGATTGCTCTGCTCAGTGTACAATCGAAGGAGCAAAGTTTTCGCCGGAGAAGAAAACTCACCTCTCACCACTCACCGGCTCTCGATTTGGTGTGTTGCAGTATTTTATAATGGGCCGAACCGTAGTTATAAATGGGCCGGACTTTATTGGTGGAAATTGGGCCTCTGAATATGGCCCAGCGTAGTAGTAGGCTCGTTGGGCCATTGAAGTGTTGCACTAAAAAATTCAATTTTTTTTTATTGGTGGCAGGCTCGGGATCCAGATCTAACCTTTAAAGGTTGGACCGTTCCAACCAAAACTAGAGTAACCCAAATATACCCCTAATTCCCTGCTTTGTAGCCCTCAACCACTGTCTCAGTTAACGCCGTTCACTGACGAAATTAACTTGTTAACTGACGGGCTAGTTAACTGGAAAAGTCGGATCCGGATCCGGATCCGATCAACTGTTTGAACAAGATAAAAAAAAAAAATCAACCGTTAGATGAAACCTAGATTGATCTAACGATCTATAAAAGGTCGGAATCAAATCCAACCCCTTGCAAGGGATGAAACCTAGATTGATCTAACGATCTATAAAAGGTCAAATATATTAATTTGGTAAAAAAATATGATAAGAAAGAAACATGAATATATTTATTATATGTAATGTTAGCTAATCTACGAGGATATTATTAGACGATGATAACGGTCGGCTTGACCTATTACAACAGACCGAGTAGGGTTATATATACTCTGAATCAGGGCATAATAAGACTCCCTAATCAGCCGTTTATAATACTGATGGCCCAATGGCCTCGTATAACTAATATCCCCTCAAATTGATGATCATTACGTTGTTAGTAAACGATCTCTTCAAAACTTAACAATTCGAGTTATTGGGTTACAACGATTCTCGGAAAACCTCCAAATATACCCAAAGTTTCATGCATGCATCATATCATCACATTTGCAGTCAAAAAGTCTGTTTTATTCAAAGGGAAAATGGTTTTCATGCATCACGAGGGGACAAATAGCAAACCGCCATGAGCAACTCCATTATTTCCAATCTCTCAATTAGTCAAATTTTCTCTCTACCAAATGACTTTTTACGCCGATGTAGCTTTAGACCCGAGAGTAGGGTGGACCGTGGCCCGGGGAACCCCACCCCAGATCCGCCCCTGGTTGAGACATGTATATATGTCAAAGTGTGCACGGTGTGCTTAGTTAACATGTGACAAAGCTAAGTTAATGTCAAAGTAAGGGCGTGTTTGTTTCTCTATTATTGGAATTAATATTAATATTAGATATTGCTTATTTTACTCAACTACCATATATTTAGGCTTCGTTTTCCTACTTAATAGTCAAATATTCCGCCACAATTACATAAATCCGGGGGAATTAGAATCCACACAAACCCGAATCTCAATTCCTTGTTTTCCTACAAAATTGACACATTGGAATTGAAATTTAAGCCCACTTAAATTACTAAAATATCCCTGACTCCAATCCTTAAAAAAAAAAAAAAGGGAGAAGGGTACTTGTTGTAATTCAAACGGAATTAGTCAATTCCCTTCATTTTCAAATGAAATTACAGAGGTGGAATTGAGCCATGAATCGGAACTGAATTCCACTGCTAATTGGAAGAGGAAAACAAGGAATTTAAACTTTCCGCCGGAATCAATGGATTCCAGCGCTTAATTCCTTGCAGGAAAACGATGCTGATGGCCTAGCCCGACGAAGTCAAAGGCCACACGACAGCCCACGAGGGACCCACATGGTAGCCGAACACAGCGGCTAGGGCAGGGCCGACTCAGGCGGTAAAATCAGATGGCCGAACAGGCACCAGGAGGTGGAGTGAGGCCAAGCGACGGCCAAACTCGGCAGCCTCCTAGGGTTACTCGGCGACACTTAGGTTTCCAAGACAGGAGCGACACGTGTCAACATCCTACGGAGCTACAAACGATGGCTAAGATTCAGCCTTGGCGACCAAGGCAGGGGTACTATAAATACCCCCACATCCCTATTAACCGGGACACAACACTTTTACCCAGCGGACAACGCTCCGCGTACGTTACTCAACTCCCTCTCCATTCCTTAAAACTGATCGCTCCCCTTTCCCTTGAACTAAATCCCCCTACACTACTTACGAGTGACACCACCCCCGGAGGACCAACAGGCTTGGGCTTCCATTATTGGGCCAGGCGACAAGGCTGGAACAGATGCCTTAATAAAATGTGTTGCTCTTTTTTTTTTCTTTTCCAACCAATTATTCAATTAAAAAATATATATATAAAGAATAAAGTGGAAATGAAAATGAACAGTTTTCTTGTGAAAAAGGATCTCAATTTTTGCTTTTGGTAAAGGTAATTATTAATTTAATTTTTAAAAAAAAAGGCTTTTACAAATGCATGCCGATGGCCAAATAACCCCTCTTTTTCCCTACACGAGGATTATGTGCCTTCCTAAAGCTAAACCCCCCGGCGCCTATATGCATGCTCTCCATTCTACATGGACAAATTTTCGGGACTACATGAGCTAACGGCTGAGATCACGTTTAATGTGGGTTATAAATTCACTAAAGACATGTGACAGTATAGTTCGGATCCTGATGTCCTATAGACAGGGATCTGGCCGGCCCCAAAATTATGAGATATGACCTAACACTTCAACAACACATCTTAAGTTATATAATCGTTCATCAGCACGGTTAAGACTCAACATATACACCCTCAAGGTCTCTCATTCAAATACGCCTTACCCCCTCTATTTTCATATATACTTGAGTGCTTACTATTATTGTTTTTGTATGACTTAGGAATAACACATATGGACTCCACGGCGTCTCAAGAGAATAAGGACGTTCATACTCATCTGACCTCCAATTCTCCGGATTGAATCTTTATTGCTACCGATTTTTATTTGGGCGAAATATTCTCTAATTTATCACATATCTAAAATCAACTAATTGGAGTCATCATTTCTGTTTAGATGGTGGATTGGTGGTTGATTAAGCAAATCATGGACTTAATTAAGCCTTAAAATGATGGAACCAAAGCCTTGTTTTATTTGGATGTATATTGTGATTTAATAATAAATAAATAGAATTAATTAGAAAAAAATATCATTTTGCCCCCTCTATTTTGCCAACTTAACAGATAGTCTATATACTTTTAAATTGCTCTGTTTACCCCCTCTTACTTTGACAATTTTGCCGTTTGTGTCCTTCCGTTTCAACTTTCATCTCCGTAACGTTAATTTATGTGCATTCGGTACACCATGTTGGCTCCAATAGTCATGTATTAGCTCACTAAGCATTCTATAAGTAGGAATATATAAGTACATATAACTAGATAGGATGCAATCGACGAATAAAACGTGTGATTTTAAAACCCTTTGTATTTCACCATACTCTTCATGATACCTCCCCAAATTTACCTCCTTGACTCCGATACCTCTCTCCGCGTGCAGATGTGTCCAGATTTAACGTTAGAAAGACAAAAGTTGGAATATATAGAAGGATCCAAACAACAAAGTGGTTGAAGCAGGAGATGGTAAAAAAGAGAAATTTATAGTATAGATGCTATATGTTAATTTGGCAAAGTAGAGGGCCCAAAATGCTATTTTTCCTAATTAATTAAGAAGGCTAAAATGTAATTTTAGTGGCCCTTAGCAATGTATGAAGTCATGATTTGATTCTTTGATTTATTTAAAATTCTAGGGTTCTAATTTGTACACCTTTTTTTTTTCAAGAGACCAAATGATTATGTCACATTGAAATTTGTTTACAAGCCATGAGTCATGTGTCTTGCCAATGCCTTTTGTTTAACAAAGTAAAAGATCGACAATCTTTGGTGATGTTTTCGTTTGGTTGGGGTGATATCGATATTGATATCTGTGTATATGATGCATTTCGAGGTAACAGTGTTTTTCTGTGCTGAAAAATCATGATATTCGATCGGGGTCAAAAGTGATATCAAAATGGTGCATCTGTCTACTTATTTAGAGTTTTTGTATAACATAATTTTAGGCATTAAAACTGTGTGATCTTGATATCGTTGGTCCACACCCTATTTATCGTTCATGAAATTTATGTCTACTTCTTTATAACATATATTTCAGGTATTTCTAGTCAACCCTAAAATTGTAAGACCTTGTATTGTAAGTTCTATTGACCGCTCCTAATTTGTATTTCAACGGTCATCAATTTCAAGTTTCAACTATGAATCCGTCTATTTTGTAACGTATTAATGTGGTACTTTGTTGATTTTTAAACAATAAGTACTTTTTTTTTTTACAATATTATAGAAACGTTTTTTCCATGGCCTAATATAGGATTTATGAGGAAAATATAGAATTTTCTCATTCTAGTAAATTCCTATGGGAAAAAATCTCAAAATTCAATGTCCAACCGGGCGGTAAATATAATTTGTTTATGGTAAAAATCTTGGGTGCAATGCAACTATAGGCAGATTCGGTCGTTCATCTGATGTCTCCGACATTCTAGAGATCGGGCAAGTAGCTGCAGGAGTCGTGCTTTCGCGATAGCTAGGGGCGTTGCTTGGCAACGGTATCTGTCAATCCTGGTATTTGATTTATTATCAGGGCCGAGTTGAGGGGTGTTATGTACTTGTGTGAGGTTTGCAGTTGGCTTGTGACCTTGGCTACACCAAAATAAAATTCCAGCTTTACTCTCGATGTGTGATCACCCTTCTCCAGACAGGTGACCATGATGGCCACGCAGCCACATTATACCACGCCTTCAAGGTCCTTTGTCGTGACTGGGAGGTGCAGAATTCACACATTTATCGGGAGAGTAATCATGTTGTTGACCATCTAGCTAACAGAGGTCATTTTTTTCCTATTGATTTTCCACTATATTGAGCAATTTGATCCTTATTTACTTTACTAGTTACACTATTGCCAGCTCGGTATATAAAAAAACGTTTGATTATGAAAAAAAGATGGATCAATTAGCGCATAATTTTTTTAATATCTATACATTACGGAAATTAATATCTCAATTTCAAGAAGATAATTTAAAAAGTTTACAAACTCGTAACAACAATCCAAAACCAAAAAAAATAAAATAAACAAAAAATATATATATCTAATCATCCACGTGTTAACGATCCAACGCCTCTGGATGAAATGTCAGAAACTCCTCCAGGACTGAATCCCAAACACCCCAACAAACCCTGCTTGTACGGCAGGAAAGTTTTCCTCCTCATCTCCTCCGCCGCCGCTCTGTTCGTCGTGTAATGCATCTCGTGCGCCGACACCGCCGCTCTCATCCGCCGCGAGCTCCCAATACTCTCCGTCGACCGGAAGCTCGAAGTCTTCGCATCCTCCGCCGCCGCTACCGACTCCGACCTCCTCGACAGCACCGCGTACTTCATCTCCGACGACCGGAAGCTCGTCGCCCTCCCTTCCGACGCGCTCCTGAACAGCAGCAAATCCCTCAGCTTCCATTTCTTGTACGGCCTTCCTTTCGAGAACGAGATCGCCGCCAGAAACGCCGCCGCGTATGACTGTTTACCCGACGAAGTCGCGGCGGCGACGTCGTCGGCCAGCATTTCGTCGGAGACTCTCAACGGCGACAACGACCTGCTAATCCCCCGCCGGCCGCCGCTGTGAGAATTGAAACCAGGATCGTAATTAAAACTATTAGAAGAACTCCTTTCTCTTCCTCTCTGATCCAATTCCTGTTTCTCGTCTCGATTTCGTGTCTCATCGATCGCCGCCTGGAAAGGATCGAATTCGAATTCCTTCTTCAACAATTTCGAATTCGATTTTGGCGATTTCGGCGACCGGGGAGAAGTGACGGAAGATTCATAGCCAGGGGGAGGTTTAAGCGGCCGGATCTTCCCGCCGTAGAATAGCTCGTCGGCGGCGGATAAGGAGCTTCTCGACAACTGACCGCTGAAATCAAATTCGAAATCGTCGTCTTCGAAGAATTCAGTACTCTTGGATCTGCAGGTTCCGTTCCGTTTCGGAGTTCCGGGCTTCTCTTCCCACTGGAAGGGGACGCCGCCGTCGCCGCCGGCGACGGCGGCGGTTAAATTGACGGCGAGGCGTTGAGGGGTGGAAGGAGCTGTGATGTAAGGGGTAGAGCAAGAGCTGTCGAAATTGAATTCCGCCGCGGTGGCGGGAGATGCCGGCGCCGGCATTAGTACCTCGATTTCCATGGGAATTGAAAGGATTTGGAAAACAGAGCAAGAAATTTTGAATTGGGGAAGGAAGAAGAAGAAGAAGGATGAATACGGCTCTTTGAAGCCGCCTACACTTTATATAATTAATTAATTATATATGTAATAATATTTTGAAAGTACATTTTTGTTATTTAATTTAATTTTATAACAATGACATGTTTAATAATTAGTAAATAGATTTTCACTTGTAATTCATTGTAGTCTTGTCCTCCTATGAATTTTAGGGGTCGTTTTCCGCGCTGTAATTGGGCAAGGAATTCAGTTGAATTTTTGCTTGGTCCAATTTAATGTACTTAGATTTCAATCTTGTTAATTAGGAGATTCGGGCGCACGGGAGATATAAGTTGTAACTGTGGCAAACTGAATTATAGCATGGACACACATACTTGAGGATGCAATGAATCATGATGCTAAGTTGCTGGGTGGCCAAGAAGCTTGACGAAATGTGGAGATTGCACGGGACTCCAGACTGTCAGGGTGGATGATGGTGAACACTAACGGAGCGGCCATACGTGATACAGGAAGGCTTCGTTCGGGGGGGCTAATCTAGGACGAAACAGGTCAACACCGTGCTGTTTACCATGAATTTTGGAAGGTGTTTATTACATGTGTAGAGATAAGAGGTGCTATCATGGGAGGGACGTAAAAAAAGTAGAGCTACAGGTTGACTCCACGACGATAATCCAGCTCGTTCAAGCAAGCAGAGGAAAATACTAAATTTTTTCAAGATCAAACACTTGAAACAGAGTGAAACTGTGATTTTTTGCTTTATTTAGTTTTTTTTTTCCTTCTCGATAAGTCGAGAATTTTAGTGTATTTACTATAAACATAATTCGTAATTAAAAATGAAAAGGTTAATTAGGGTTAAAGTTTAATTAGTGTTGGGTAAGTAACTTTAACACAAAAGTGCAAAAGTGGAACATTTGTTGTAGCCTAGTTGATTGCATTGACCTCACCACTTAATAGTTGACTTTTCTTTCCCTTGGAATCCTATGCTTATTTAAATGTAGTTGTCAAACCATAAGCATATAAAATTAGCCATGTTTTTAACGATAACGATATATTAATTAAGAAATTATTCTATTAATTGAAGATTAATTAATTAATTAATTAAGAATAGAGGGGTGGATATTGATGTTTATGGTATTTTTGTGGTTGTTTTCATGCCTTTTTCTTAATTAATTTTTATATATTTTTCATTGTACTAGCGAAAGTATAATTCTTTTGTTTCTAGGTGTTCATTTTCTAGCGGTTTTCTTGCTGTACAAGTGATGTTGTGCAGGTCGCTGATCGGCGTCCAATTACTAGTAGAAAGTCTAGACATTGTGCGACTAATACTACCGTTGCAGGAAGTCTAGATATATACGCTTCAAAACATACGTTGCAAAAAGCCTAAGTATTATACGACGACGAAAATGGTTATCTATGGGCGATGAAATTGTTAGTAGCAGAAGGTTTGTAGTTTATGCAATGTAGTTTGGACGACACACTATTTGCGTCCAACATAATTCGTCACAAAATACCTTCGGTAGCTAATATTGATCTTTCAGCAGCTATTTATTCCGTAGCAGAAATATCTATTTTTTTTTTCTGTAGAACACAATAGAAACTGAAGTGAGTTAACTTTCAAGTCACCGTATTGAAATTAATTAACTAACATCTGGAATAAAGCTTAGTCAAAAATATTATTCCATCCATAAGGTGAATTTCCTTGTTGAAATTATCTCCTCCAAAATTCATAATAATAATAAATTGATATAATTAATGTTTCCGTAATTAATTAAAAAAGGAGAAATGCATCATTTTGCCAAATGGTAATAATCATTATTATCATGAAATAATGTTTGCGTAAATTTTAGATCTCATTAATCGCATTTGACTTCTATTATTACCATTTTTCTTTTTTCAATTATGCCATATTTTCAATTTATATGAATAAGGTAATCTCAAATTACAACTTTACTTTAATAATTATAGTTAGTTATAATGATTTTATTAGAAATTTTTTACTAAATTGACATTTAAATAAATACTGACGAAACCGCTTAATTTGACTTTGGTTGACTTTCATTGAAAATTATATATAAAAAAAAAGAGTTCTATCAGTATAATGCAGCTGACAAATGTTGAATAATCCATTAAATGTATTTTTCTTCTTTAGAAAGGAAATTGTAATTAAATGTATAAAATAATTAAATAAATATAAATTGAAAATATAGTTGCAACCCAACGCATGTCAAATTGCTTATGGGTCGTTTCGATCTCATACTGTAGAAATGGAGATATTTGACTAAATAATCTATATTTGAAAATAGATAGTAACTTCAATCGCTCATTTGTACAATATATCGTTTGTATGCCATTTTCGTAATAGTGATTTGTAAATGATGATTTTTAATGATTACATAACAAATACTAAATTACCCTTATTAAGAGGTGATGCTTATAATAAAGTACTGGACTTGGCAATTCGCATTAACCAAGAGTCAAGATAAAAGTATTCATACTTCCTTTGCACTCTTTTTTACACTGGTGGCTATGAATTAGAGATGATGGAAGTTAAACTGTTGAAGCAAGGGATTATGAAAATGATATGCCTTCCTTACCATTTATGAACTCCACATCACTTGGAAAGAATTAGCATGAGCTCTCTGAACCGCCATAGTAATCCCTTCAGCTTCAAAAACCCTTTATACACATTCCCAAAAGCGCCTGAACCCAACAAGTGCTCATCACTGAAATGGTCTGTAGATATCTCCAGCTCCTCCATTTCATATATACAGCGTACATTAAACAAGTAAAGCAAAGGAAATAAAGCAAAACACTTGGTATTACCTTGGTTATTGTGCAGTGAATAGGCGGCAGCAGATGCATAACAAGGTTCAACGCGGTAGCTGAATGGTGTAAGGTTATTATATTTCCCAGTGAGCCGTGTTGTTATTTTATATACCCATAATACGTAAATTTTAATGATTAATAGGGATACTATTGTCAATAATGAAAGAGATTTTAAAATATTATGGGGTAGTAGGTGATATTTATAAATAGCTCAATAGAGATATTTCGAAATCTCTTTGGGTTAAAATCTCTCGTTTTAATTGTTACACCAAACAAGTGATTTACTGAAATATCTATATTTAATACAAATCTCTCTAATAAATAGAGGATCCAAACAACCCATTAGATTTATTGATTTGTGCAATTTGTTCTTAAAATACTATGGCTTAGGAGTCGTTTTTTCGCAGAGAATTTTGAAATCTAGTAAAATTCGTAATACAAATGGAATTTTTTTTAGGAAAATTTGACATTTTTCATCGAAAAAGAAAATTCTATTTTTTCCGAAATGCAATTAGCTCAAAAAATTTGTAAAATAAAAAAATGGGTTGTCAATTCCTTGTCACTCGTGCGAGAATTGAATCACAACTAAATGGTGAAATTGGGCCTCAAATAGAATTGAATTTCTGACGGATTTAACCTTACAATTAGACAGAAAATAGAGAATGAATGATTCCACTAAATTTTAATAATTTTGACTCCCAAATCATGCGCAAAAAAGCGAGCTAAAGAGACGTGAACTGAACCTTAGTCTCCCCATTCTTATTATGGGTGTCGTTTGATGACTTGTGTTCTGTTTGTTTACAAAGATCATAACACAACAAATTGCAAGCCTTTGGTGTCCTACTCACAGGTTCTGGTCATTTATCAATACGAACCAAATTGAACCAAATCGTCACATCACCGCTTACACATCATAAAAAAATACAGTAAAATATTATATTTTTATGACCTATCAGTGATGCAGTGACAAAATGATCAAAATATGTTGTCGCCGGCGACTGCTGGACTGGATCTTAACACGACTCAAAGTATCAGAACCAGTCTGTAACATTTCGAAACTTCAGTACTAGTTCGTATCGTGACCCAAAATTTCATGGTGTATTTTAGTACTTAACCCTTAAATTCAGAAGAATTAAAGTTTGGTGCGGCAGAGTTGTTGAGGATTTGACAATACAGTTGACACTTGCAACTAAAAAGTCATCTGAAATTAGTGCTCTCTTTGTTTTCTGTGGTGCAGGAAGTAATGGCTGCAGACTGAAATCAAGATTCCTGCTTTTCTGGGTTCATAGCTAGCTAGCTGGGGTTCTTCTTTTTCACAGAACAGCATGAATGGGAAGCATGAAATTCAGAAGCTAGCTAGCTAGCTAGCTACTAGCCCCCCCTAACGTATCAAATCACTATATGTAATATCAAATCAATCAGTTCACTGTCCAACCCAGCAATGTTTCAGTATACTGTAGCCACAGATAAATACTGAATCATCTGGGAAAATTCCAGAAATGGATAAAAACAAGCATTAAGAGACGACAGAGGTGCAATGTTTGACCAATTCTGCTCCTTTTGTAAACTGGATAACAGAGAAAATACAGATTTTGGGACCAAACCCAGCAGAAGAACTCGATTAAACTACACATGCCAAGCACACTATGAACAGTAACTACTGCAGAAATGAAGATACTTTCTTATTGATGTCACTACTAGAGGTTAGGAATTTTGTAGGGGATTATTGGAAACATGTAGGGTATCATATGAAACATGTTTCATGTTCTATGTTTTACTTTTCCCTTTCCCATCAAATTATCAAAACCTCAGTTCTCTGTTCTGTTCTTTATTGTTAGGTAAACACTGGTTAGAAAGATTAGTGCTTTACCTCGAAACCAATGGTTCTTCACAACACTATGGCTGAAAGATCTTCAAAAACTGCTTTCATGTCAGGCCTTTCTGCTTCATCTGAAACGCACCTAAGACCAACTGCCAGCATTTGTTTGGCGACTCGGAGTAGTGGTGACTCCTAGGGATTACGGGTGTTGATTAGCTGCTTATCGTAGCAATCACTAGCCCGATTCTGTCAGATCAACTACTCCATGCTCACATGGAACTATATCTGTAGAGCTTTAGCTCCAGAACAATGCCCCCCGAATGAGTACACATCGCTGCTCAAAGACGGGCAGGGATTACTCGAGCTAGCAAACTCGGATGGTCTGTATCCAAGAGCACCAGCATTCAGAACCCGGTGAAGACAGTAATCGGCGAGCATATGATCGTTATGTGGAGGATGTAGTAAGATGTTTGTTGATTTGAGGTTTTCCATGGGGTATCTACTGATACTATAACTCCAGTTCAAGTCTCATTTTCAATGGCATGTATCAAGCAGTCCTCTTCATCTTTTGCTTTCATGTGCTGCCATAGCAATCCTAAAGCTTGATATGCCACCTCCATATGAATGCCGACTGTATCATCCACGACAAAACTGTATACTTCGTTCCTTACTTCAATCCAACTCTTCCCCGACACCTTCTTGCTCACAATTTGCTTCATCAACCTCCTCGTCCTTGCAAACTCGCTCCATTTACCTTCTGCTGCGTAAATATTCGACAACATGATATAAGCACTGACCAAATCCGGCTGCAAATCCAGCACCCTTAAGGCAGCCAATTTACCCAAATCTAGAAGGTTGTGAGTTTTACAAGCACTCAGGAGCGCTCCCCAAACAGATTCGTCAGCTTTAAATGGCATACTCTGTATCAGCTGATATGCCTCCTCAACTCTCCCAGCTCTGCCCAACAAATCCACAACGCACCCATAAATTTCCTGATTTGGCCTAATTTTGTAATGACCCATCATATAATTGAAATATCTCAGGCCTTGGTCGACTAGTCCGGCATGACTACAAGAACTCAAAACCGCCATAAACACTATCTGATCAGGCCTGACATCTGATCTCACCATCTCCTCGAACAATGCTACAGCCTCTTTACCATACCCATGAGCCCCATACCCAATCATCATAGAAGTCCAGGAAACCAGATCTTTGGAAGACATTTCACTGAAAATTTTATGTGCCTCACTTATGCTACCACACTTTGCATACATGTCTATCAAAGCATTAGCCAACGCCAAGTTACTGTTAATTCCTCTGCGAATAATTCCGCCATGAACCTGTTGCCCACAACTGAGCACTGCCAGGTTAGCACAGGCTGCTGCTACACTGGTAAATGTGAAGCAATTTGGAGTAAAACCTTCTGATTCCATTCTGGAGAACACTGAGAGTGACAGATTGGAATCCCACTTTTCATATCCTGATATTAGAGTATTCCACGTAATCAAATCTTTTTCACTCATTTCATTGAAGCACTGGTTTGCCTCAGGTAAACAAACAAACCTGCAGTACATATCTAGTATCGAGTTCATGACAGGAAGGTTAGATTCAAACCCATGTTTGATAGCTGCCGCCTGTATTTGTCTGCCATAGTTCTGTGATCCGGTTGAAGCACAAGCTCTGACAGCAATAGAAAGGCTGTAAGGGTTAAGTTCTGGTACCTCCTGCAAGCCAATTGCAACAAAACAATATAAGATCGTTATTGGGATGCAACGGTTATTGACATACCGAAACTTACGTGCAACATTTGTTTGAACACTCGAAGAGCACTATGGGAACGTCCTCTGTGGGTGAATCCAGTAATCAAAGTAGTCCATGAGACAGCATTCTTCTCTCTAATGTGACGAAAAACCAAGCAAGCATCTCTCATGCTAGCACAACAAGTAGCATACATATCCATGAGCGAATTGTCGACATAAATGAATCCTTCCATCCCACGCTTAACCACTGAACCATGAACTAAGCTGCCACGAGAAACATCCTTCATACCTTTACAAACCTTTAAAACGCTCGAGAAAGTGAAGGCATTGGGCACAATTTCATTCTTCACCATGTCGCAGAAGACCCTCCAAGCCCTCCAGTTCTCATTGCGGGAAGCGTAGCCAGCCACCATGGACGTCCAAGCGACAACATCTCGGTCAGGCATTTCGTCGAACAAGTCGTGGGCGTCGTCAAGTGAGCCGTTTTGGAAGTAGGATTGAATGAGGTTGGTGGCTAAAACTGAAGGACCCTTTGGGGTGAAGATCGTAGGGCTGGTTTGGGTCCATTGCAGATAGTCTTCGGCGAACGTTGGGAGAGAATGCGATCTAAGAGCTGAAAGTTGCTTTGTGTATCGCATAACTAGCGAACATGATGATGGCAATGGAAATGGAAGTCGGCTGTTTTTATGCTGCTACTTCAAGCTTCCCTGCCATTGAAGAATGAGATGATCGGCAATGAAGCGAAGAAGGAAGCTTGTGGTTCTTTTGAGTCGCCGGAAGAAGACTGATCGGCGGCGGGTTCAGTTGGGGTTAAGGTTTAAGAAGATGATATGAATTGGGCCGAAGGATCTGTCGCCCAATAAATAAAGCCCACGTCCTAAACAACCAATTGTGGGCCCTATAACATATTTTGAAACCTTCAATTGAGATGTCTCTTAATTTAGGCCCCGTTCACTATCACTTATTATTATGGAAATTATATAATCAACTCAAATAATTTCATAATTTACAAAAATAGGTGTTTAGCTGATAATTAAAAAATACAATTATATAATTATTTCATAATTCTGGCGAAAAAAGTTGCTTTTAAAAATTATATAATACTGATTTTGTAATTGAAAGACCGGGATTATGGCTTATTTCATTGAAACTGGCCCAATTTTCAATCCCACCCGCCAACAAACTCCTAACAAACAGCAAACAAACTTTACAGAATCCTTCTCATCATCAATGCCTTCGCTTGGTATGGTCGCATTCATTATTTTACTCCGCATATTCTCGTTGTACGTGTTTGCTGTTATTCATTGTTTCTTGGTATTATTATTCAAATATTACGTTGTGGATTCTGGATTTGCAAACGCATCTGGGTTTCTAGCACCATTTCGAGGGTATACTTCTCATTTCCGGGAGATTAGACGCCGAGGTGGACCCAAGGTTGTGAAGAACTCTTCAACTACAAGCAATCTAGTCTTCGCATTGTCACTGAACGATGTTTTGGTGTTTTGAAGAGAAGATGACCGATATTGAAAATGATGTGCAGTTATAGCTACAACAAACAAACAGACATTGTTCTAGCATGTTGTGCGATTCACAACTTTATTCGAATACATGCACAAGGGGACTCTCTATTTGCTGAGTTTGAAGAGAGTGATGGTCAAGAGGAAACAAGTGAATCAGTGGCTCGTATAGAATTTGGAACGTCTTCATCACAGGTGCGCGAAATGGCTTCTAAGCGGGACGGGATTGCAAATCAAATGTGGAGTGATGAATGTGCTAGTAATTAGTTGAGGTTAGGCGAGTGTTATATGTGATTCCATTGAATTCTAGAAGTATGCATAATTTGTAATTCAACTTTTACTCAACTTTAAGTAATGAGCACAATTATTATTATGGAATTATTTAATTTCATAATTTACAAAATCCCAAGTAAACATAATTTCAATTATGAATTATAATTATCTAAATTATATAATTCAATTATATAATTTAAGATAATTTATACTGAACGGAGCCTTAGACGATTCAGTTAATTGAGAGACGGGTCAATCAATTATATGAGGGTTGAATCGAGATAGTGATGTGTGCATTTGATAGCCTACAACACAAGTTTCGACCTTTGGGCGTGTTTGATAACACGGACTAAGTTAATAACCAATTGTAATAGATCTTCTAGTAGTTTGGGAGAAGGAGCACCATAGAGTACAAGTACAGCTCAACTCCCGTTATCCACTTAGTCTGGTATGACGTAAAGAGGATGAGATTCACCAACACGTTGCTATTATCATATTATGGATCAAATACATTAGTTGATGCTCGAATTTATTCATTTTTACGAAGAAGACAATTACGTAGTTGACTTATCTTGATTGCATAGGGCAGGCAATGTTGTATGTATAAATTTCCAACTTCTAATTCATTGCTAACCTATTGATCACGTCACGATGTACTTGATGTTTCTAATAATCACTTGATTATAAACGAGAGATAGGCTTAATATCTACTTTGTTCATTAACGTATAGGGTTTTTAACATAGTGATCACTAATATTTCTATGTGGTCATTGACCTATTGAGTTTGTAACAAGTTGGTTATTCCGTCAAGTCTTCATCAAGTTCTTCATTAAGTGCTGATACCATCAAACCACCTTAACAAACTTTTTGACGTCACCCAACCTAACCGAACCCAAAACTCAATCTAACCCTAACAATGTGCCCTCTTCCCCAAGTGTGACCACTTGGGCTTGTGGGTTTACACTTTACACCAAGGTTTTCAGAACCGGACTGGGGGTCGAGCCGACAAGGTCAAGGGTTCAAAGGTTTAATGGGAAAATCGAGGTCGAACCAGGATCAAACCGGGATTCACCGGAATTAATCGGTGCCGAGGGGGCCGGCTCGCAGTCGGACGGTCGAACCGGCCGGCCCGGTCCGGCATTGAAAACCCTGCTTTACACACACAATAATCAAGATTCAGCACATGGCCAATTGGCCATGCAATCAATTCACCATCATGGCTTTACTTTACCTTAAAGCAAGGGAATAAAGGGCAAACAACAATATCAGTCACCTAAATTTGGTGTTGTAATACTTTAGTCACATAACCTCGTTTTGTAACTGAACATTCATCTATGTTTAAATAAGGTAACTGATTAATTATCCCGGTCACTTTTGATGATAATTCCGGCCAAACTAGCAACTGAGCATGCAACACATCATCAAACATAATGTTTTTTAATCTCTCTGATCAACTCGAAATAAATTGATCTAACTTAAAAATCAAATCAATACCTACAAAAATGGTTAACCCGAGCATAAATGAGTGCTCGATTACAAAACAAAGTTAGGTGATCACGGTGTTACAACCCAAAACTTAGGAATAATAATAATAAGCAAAAAAAATAAAAATAAAAATAGCATAAATATCTTCTCTTGTCTTCATCCTATGTCGGCAAACGAGTGGGCCCCACTCTTCATCCACAAAGTTCATTGTAATCCTTATGCATGTCGGTATGTGTGTATATAAGTTCCATCCTCCCCACTCTGAAAACTTTCACAGCGATTCAATCTTTCACCGGATAACAATCTCATATTCCTCCTCCTCGTCGCCGCCGCCGTCCACGTCAGCAATTCACCGCCGTCATGTCTCGGGGCACGGATAGATTCGTGGAGATAATTCTGGCGATCTTGTTGCCGCCATTGGGGGTGTTCCTCAAGTATGGATGTGAGGTTGAGTTCTGGATCTGTTTGGTCCTAACCATCCTCGGCTACCTCCCTGGCATCGTCTACGCCGTCTACGTCATCACCAAGTGAAGCTGATTCTGATCTGATCTGATCTGATCATTCTTCTTCTTCTTCCTAATTGCTCTGTTTTTTTCTGGTTCTGTTTGTCTCTGTGTTCGTGTTGTAACTTAGCTGAGTGGGCTACTGCAGCTTCTGGGATTTGTATTTCTTCCTTTTCTTTTGTTCCATTTGTAATTCTACTTTGTCGATTCGATATTCAATTTCCGAGCAACGATTCTATCTTCTGGTTCTGGGTTCGTTTTCTGGTTTGGATTTGGACGGAGAAATTGAACAATTCCGTAGCATTTCCGAATTCCGAGAGTTTGAAATCCTCTTAAAACGGAAGGGAATTGCTTATTTCCTTTCAATTCCAGATCGTCGAAATTGAATTCCGGTTGTATTCATTAATCCATGACAAATTCAGAGCCATAACCATAACGATTCTTTCTCTGGGTTTCTACTGTGATCCTTGTTCTTCACAATTGCTCTGTCTGGTTCTGTGTTCTCTGCTTGTTATTAGCTCTAATTCATGAACTGCAGCTTATTGCATGATTCTGCAGATTCAAAACCATATTCAATTTGTAATGCAGCAAAGGTGAATTCAGAATTAAAAAGATTCAGGCAAAACCATAAATAAAGTCTTGAAGCAGATAACAAAATTTCACAAGTTAATACAGGCATCCTCTAAATATCAAGTAGTAGAATTTGACAAACTCCAGCAAGCTATAGATTACTTCAGCTACAAAAATTCTCCATTAGTACAGAAGATAACTATAGCAGCAAAACCCATCATCATCCTATTCTCTGCTTTTTCCTCATCAATGGCTTCTCGGTTCTCTCTGTTATGATGCACCGGAGGCTGCAGCTGCGGCGTACATGCCTGCATCTTGGTTCGATGATCCGTTGTATCCATACCCGCCGCCGTTGTAGCCTTGGCCGCCTCCGTTGTAGCCTCCTGCATTCCACTGGTTGCCGTTATCCCCTCTCCACTGCAAAATCAAAACATGTCAGGTACGAGGAACAATGTTGTAATGCTCGGTTTATGCAATATGAGCTTGCTGCAATCTTGATAAGCATAAGCCACAGTACCTGTTTGTTGGCAGGGCTACGGCCCCATGAAAGACGAACTGTCTGCTTGCCAATGACAGTGCCATTCAAAGCTTCGAGGGAGTCTTCTGCACTTTTTCTGCAATATTAAGGCTAGATCAGTTCAAGAGTTTTTGATAACATTTGATAGCATCAAAGTTAAGTATTGACCGACCTGTTGGCAAATTGCACAAATCCGCAGCCTTTTCCAACAGGTATTTTCACGGACACAACATCACCAAACTGGCTGAATGGCTGCCTGAGATCTTCCTCGCTAACATCAGAGTCGATTCCTCCTACGAATATCTGCACCATTACATGGATGAGAGATCCACCTGATATAAAGCCGCAGCTAAGGCAGCATGACATTCATACTCACAGTCGTGTTAGTAGACTCGCCATCACCCTGAGATCCTTGGGCAGATCCGTGTCCACCAGCCAAAACCATAGCTAAAAAACACATTCATATTGAACAAGGAGTCAAGAATCCAGATCTAAGACACAGCTTCACAAGCTAGTTCTGTATTTCAAATAATATGCTTACCAAGTTTAAAGTATCGAACTTGTAAATGCCCAACATAATCAGGATATTAAAAACAGCCAGTCGAGAGATAAAAAAAATGAATGTGACTGATAACGGTTCGACCTATAGCTTGCACAACAACTCACTTGAGAAGACCTAATAAAAATACACATCTTCAAACAAGGAACACCAGCCCTGAAACAAGCTTTTGGTTGAAGGTTTGCTTCTACAATATAATGATGTCCTCAATAGTCAATAAAACTGTAAAGAAACTATGTTCAAACCCCAAATGGTTGGGTGATGATTGTCAAGCATCATGTAACTATACTGATTAGTAAGTCAGTTGACAGCTTTTGATCTTAAAGAATAACACATCAGTTACTTAATTTGAACACGTCTTTACTTATATTATAGACATATGCCACTTAAAATAAAGCACAAGGGTGAAAATCATTCAAAGTAACAGAATTAGGGATGACTACTACCAGGATAATAAGCAAAATGTTGTTTTGTGAAGGACAAATAAGATGAACACATAAAAACTATGACGAGGTAAGACCAAGGACAAAAATATATATATATGCTGGGAAGGAAAAAGGAGCGTGTAAGAGTGTCTGGTCAAATTAGGGTATGATGAATCTAACACAAAAATTGAGAACAAGTGCAAATTACATTTGCAGGGATAATGCTGTGACATGCTCAAGATGGAAAAACAAATTGTCAGGGAAGAGAAAAAAAAAAAGATTTCTTAATCAAGAAACTGAAATGACAATAAGTGATGAGAGAAAGCACACACCTTGCGAAGAATATTGTTGCTGATAAGGAGAAGCCTTTTTGGGAGTGGCAACACCTATTCGCATGGGCCTCGAAGAACAATAAACGCCGTTCATCTCAACCATGGCTCTAGACCTCTCGCTTTCATCGCTGAACCTGACAAAACCGTAACCTTTCGACCTCCCAGTGTTGGAATCAATAACTACTTTTGCTCCCTTAACGGATGCATATTTGCTGGAGAATGTCTCCTGCAACATAGAATCAGTCACATCCGCGGCCAAATCTCCTACAAATATTGACAGATCAGAATTTGGTTCTGCTCGTCTATCACCAGCAAAGCTTGCCCAGTTCAGACGGAAAGGCTGATCAGTATTGGGCATTGCACACCCATTGTAGCTCTGTAGAACTTTCTCAGCAGCCGCGTGTGAATAGAACTCAACAAAGCCATACCCTTCAGACTGGCCAGTTTGCTTGTTCCTAATTACCTTAACAGATGAAACCTGTCGAATTACAAAATTTCACGAAAATTAAGTCACTTTTACACGTATTCCCTTCACACAAACAAGAAGACACGAGAAAGAGGAAGGCATAAAAGAAGACCAATCATCACACTTGATACTAAAAGGATCTAACATGGCATGTCAAGAACATTGTTGTTGATATGTGTTAATGATTGTTCTATAAACCAGTTATGAACCTCCCCGAATCGTTCGGATGATCAAACAATGTTAGCCAAACTGGAGTGCAAGGTTCTCTACAATATGAAAGTTAATACATAGTGATAAGTGCACAGATTCATTAGCAATTAACAGCAAAAAAAAACAACACTGTTCCCAAACGGAGAATTTATTCTTTACCCAGTAAAGCAAATTCAAAAGCTTTCCAAAGATCTGATGAAATAGTACAGCTTTTTTCAAACACAAGAAAGAACAGAATTTCTCCTGCTTGTAGATAACTATCACAAAAATAGCAATCTGACATTTATTACTGGAATCGGAAGTAACATCTCAATAACTTAACTACTTCTAAAATTAACAACAATGTAACAACAAATTTAAAAGCATTCCACATAAAGGAGGAACTAAACCAATTCAAAACTATATATATCCACACCAACCAACAGTTTAATCGCCAGAGATTAACAACCCACAAGAGGAAACAAACAGATACAAAAGCTAGAGTCTCAGATTGCAACATTCATCTCACATAAAAAAAAAAAAAAACTGTATACCTCGCCAGTGTGAGAAAAACAGCTGTGAACGTAAGTCTCATCCATCCAAACAAGCAAATCGCCGACCCAGACAGTCTTGGCGTCCTCTGGAGCAGATCCCTGCTGCTTCTGGTACTGCTGCTGTTTCTGGTACTGCTGCTGCTGCTGCTGGTAGTAAGCCATGTACGCAGCCTGCTGATGAGGAGGATACATCATCATCATCTGTTGCTGCTGCTGCATCATCGCCATAGCCGCGGCAGGGTACTGCATCCACGGCTGCTGCTGCTGCTGTGGTAAGGATTCGCCTGATACGGATGCTGATTGTTGTTGTTGTGAGTAGGAGATGGATTGCTCAGATCCGGTCCTCCTCCGCCGTTGGACTGCGGCTGCATATTGATCTGAATCGGAAAAAATCCCCAAATCGACGGAAAACGAAATCGATTCCTCTTCCCCTTCTCCTCTTCTCTTCGATTGATTGGTAGGGTTTGTGTGATGTTAGGGATTGTGGGGAATGAAGAGAGGATTAGGGGAAGAAGAGATTTGGATTGGCGAGAGCTGGAAGAGTTGAAAGAGACAAAGAGAAGGCAGATGCGGGAAGAAAGCTTATAAAGGGAGGCGGCTCTGTATTACGGTTTTCGGTTCCTAAGGGTTTTAGGTCCCAATTTCACCGTCAACAAATATTGTATTTCATCACTTAACTTCTAGTTTAATGTCAATTTAATCCCTTAACTTCGAATTAATCCCATGGATTATAGTAAGTTCATGGGTGATAATTGGGGTATGGGTAATGAGGATTAGGAAAGATATCGTGTACGTACTTAGGGAATATTTCCCGCCAAGATGTTAGATTGTCTTTGCAGTATTACTGGTCCCTTCAGTTATTGCATGAGATTTGTAAAACTGGCCTTCTTTGATTGGTGTTTGGACCTTGAATGATTGTCGACGTTAGTTATGTAGGCAAGATATCGTGTAATGAGGGATATCGTGTGTCAGTTATGGGTAATGAGGATTAGGAAAGATATCGTGTACGTATTTAGGGAATACTTCCCCGCCAAGATGTTAGATTGCCTATGTAGTGGGACTGGTCCCTTCATTATAGTATGAGATTTCTAAGAGTGGCATTCTGTGATTGGTGTTTGGACCTTGAACGATCGTCGGTGTTACTTCTGTAGGCGGAGTGGTTAAAATTTTTTTTTTCATGTCATACAAGAGCATTTAATAGTAGAAGCACTAGTCGCTTAGGGTTTTTGGTGGACTTCACCAGCTCACTGGATTGTTCTCTGAGTGGCGGATCCAGAAGTCAAGGTAAGTTCATTTTAGTTAGTTCGCCTCATGAATCTTACTCAAAATCGATTAGCTCATTCTTAGGACCCATCAAACATCAATGTTTGCTTATTACATATTGAGTTTGTATATTATATTAATGATTATTTGTCCAGAGAAAATGCATACCAACTCACGTGTTTTATAATTACTTCACGTTCATTCATCACGAATAATTTTTATATTGCGTAACACAATATTTTATTATTATTTAGGATTTTTATAAAATTCATTAATGATTTTATGAAATCAAGGTTAATAATGTAGTTCATTGTATGCAATGTTATAAAGTTGAAATTGAAACATATTATATAGTGATAGTGTTAACAAAAAAACAAAATAAAGAAGATCGTTTTCTTGATACGTAAAGATTCAGTGACCACCTTTTCAAAAATAAAAGATTCAGTGACCATATCGTAATTAACCTCATCGTTTGCATCGTTTGATTGCCGTCCGTGGCAAGTTTGATGACGTGGACGGCTGAGATGTAACCGGCTATCCAACTGGTCTTTTGTTAGTTTGGTAAAGTGTAAACTGTAAACCAAATTTCCAAGTGTGAAAGGTAGAACATGAAACTAATCACCCAAATATATGTGTTTGCAATTGCCACATCTATCTCTAATCTCTTACCATATTGGATCTATTTTAGGAATAAATAGCTTATTTAAGCACGAAATTAGGGGAAAATGATATTTGTCTCTCTGTTAATAGACAGTCTCTTGTAATACGAAACGCTGGATTTACCTCCTCCTACTATAACCTATCTAACAATGAAACCCTTTAATCCAAATGTTCGTTAAGTAATCACTTACCGATATGATTCATCCATAATTAATGACGTTGCATTGTAACGTCAGCATCTTTCATCCATATTTGTTGTTAATTAATGAAACTAAAAAGTACAAAAACAAAAATCATAAAAAAAAATTAAAATTAAAATTATAAATGGATAAATATAAATTATAAAAGCAGTCATCTCCTGATGGATACAAAGCCCCTGATATTCAATTTTGTTCGCATCCATAGCAGTAGCCATCCCTAGCTAAGTTTTGTTAGACCTAGCTAGGGATGGCGATGGACAAGACAGATAGCTGCGACCATTGTCGACTCGAGTGTGTCGAACCATAATATTGTGTTAAGCTTTTGGATCGAAATGTAAAGAAACTCGTAAAACACACATCAACAAAATCAAGAACTACAAACAAACACACCATAGTAGTAGTAGTAACAAGTCACAAGTACTCAAAGCCATGACTTCATATTCCTCTTGAAGATCCCAGACCCATAAGTTGACCTGAAAATCTGAACAAGAAGAGGAAACTGCAGCAACATAAACAAACTAACAGGTACACTCGCCAGCAGAATAATCGGAACAACATATTCCAATCGCTTGTCCATAGCGATCATAACCGTGGCACAGAACGTCACCATCATGGCCGCAATTGAGATGAACAGTGTCGACAATCCAATCACCAGCTTGGTTGGTAGAGACCAGAGGAAATCAGCCTCTGCATATCTCGATGTGAGAATACCCAAGAACATCAGTACAGAGGTGGAGGCTGCAAAGAGGGAAATGGAGTCCGATATCATGAAGATTTTGAAGGCCTTTTCGTGTAGGAGAATTGGAATGCCGGTTTCCTGGTTGTTCCCGCCCGGAATAGTGAATGCAGCTGTGAACATGATCGTGATTATGAGAGCTCCGACGACGGTGGATGAGCTGGCAGTTTCCTTCATCCACTTCTCTCCGGTCGAGGCCAGGTCTTTATGGGTTCTTGTGAATATTTGCTTGGCTATTTCGTTGTTGCTATTTGTGTTGTCTTTGTACATTGGGTTTATGATCCTTTCCACTTCCTGCATATATCGATTTCACATGAGTTTAAATTCTTGTTAAGCGGAGCAATATCGGTTCGAATGAACCGTTGTTACAACCCTCGTTAAACAGGAATTTGAATTTACTGGTAGTACTTACTAGAAACCATTGCATTTCTCTTTGCATTTGGAGAGCGGCACCGGAGATGTGGGAGAGCTTAGCATCAGGAGACAACATCCCAGCCAAATGCAGCATCGTGTTCTTGTCTTTGTCCACCAACGACACTATAGTTGGCCTGTCCGGTAAAGGGTACAAAAGGTTGAATATTTTCTCTTGCCGGAACTCCACCGCTGACATGAACATGTTCCTACTATCATTGTCGAATTTGTACAACAACATAGGGCAAGCCTTGACTGCCCTCATTACGAATTCGACTGTCCCGTTCTTTATGGCCTTGTGGAACGATTCGTACACTCCCATCTCTTCGAGCTTCCTGAAATCCGACCTCGAGATGTGTTGGAATGCCAAGTCTAACAGCTCTAGGGAGCATATGTGGACCCTTTTCAAGTCGTATATGTGCTTCGTCCCTGGTTTGACAGAACCCCGATTCAGGACATAAACAAACCTCATTTGTTCACCACCAAAATCGAAATTGTTAATGTACCTGTAACTTTCAAGATGATGGAAAGAAGTTTATCGCACCAGTTCTGTCCTAACAATAAACACAAGTTCCCAGTCAATAATGTTATGACAAAAGAAATTTGGCATCATTATCAAAGGGACACACACTACAGGTTTGATTCTATTCAGTTCATCAATGGTTATAATGCCATCCTCCTTTAGCCCGAATCTTTCTTCGTCATCAGATGAATTGTGATGCCTTGTGATTGGGTGCAGAGGACCTGGTACTCTTACGTGTATCACTGTTACAAAACATTTGAATCAGTACAGTGAAAGACTCAAGTGCTGATGGATGTATGAAGAAGGTTACAGAAAGAGATAGCAATTACATGAATATATCCAACTCAGCCAGAAGACAAGTGGGCTTCCGCTAGGGAATGCAGTAGGCATGGAGGACAGCTGAACAACAACGTTGATTTTGCTGGCGTCCATGGTCGCGGCCATACTCGGTCGCCGCCTCAGCATGTCCAACGCAATGTCTATAGTTATCGCGATGAATGTTTCAGAGATTGAAAGTTCAGCTATGTCTTGAAAAGAGAAATGAGAAGATGTATTACCAAACATTCGGCCGAGGATGCAGCATTTGAGAATATTAGCTCCATACACTCCGTCATTCTCTTCACACAGCCAATTGAAAGGAGTACTGCGATAGAGCAAAGTAGCAAGTTCCTTGTGGTTCTTCCCACAAGCCTCTCTTAGCGGAATCATCTTCCTCTTGTTCACAATCGTCACCAAGTTCGAGTTCCTCCGTACCATCAGCTCCACCAATCTCCGGTGGCCGCTTGACGCCGCGATGTGCAGCGCCGTGCTTCCTCCGCTGTCCTGGATTTCCAGGTCCTCATCATCCATCCCGTCTAGCAATTCCTTCGCTACCTCTACTTTCCCCAAATTCGCCGCTAAGTGGAGCGCCGTGCCTTGTCCCGGCGGGAATTGGAATGTCGCCGATTCCGGATTCTCCAGGATGAAGTTGCTCACTCCTTCTGCATCTCCTTCTCTTATTCGTGTAATTAGGTTGAAGTACCGGGACGCCATGTTCATTGTTGTTCCTGCTTTTACGATGAATTGATTGGTTGAATTGAATTGAACCGTATCTCATCAGTTCACTGGATTGTTTATTTGAATTCCAGTTCAAAGAGAGGAATCAATTGCTACTTATCAACTCAACTGACAAAATCGAATCCAACTGAAATGAGCTTATTACCGGAATTAGCTTGCTGATCGGTTCCAGCAGGTCCAGCGGACTCATCTTTAGGAGGGAGCTTCTTCTTGTGCATATCGGCGAGCGTTTTCCATGCCTTCTTAGCCGAACCGATCTCCCGAATCTGATGGAGTAGGTCGGAGCCCAACGATATCTGAATCGCGTGCAGCGCCGCCGCATTCCTCCTGTCCGAAATTGGACACACGGCGGCGGATGTAGTAGCTGTAAGAGAAGCACCGATCTCTCCATAGACTTCGGATTCTTCCCCGGCGGCAGCGGCTGCGGCGTTTGCTTGGGGAGGAGTAGAAGTTTCGGAAGACGATTCGATCAAGTTCCAGAGGCCTAGAGAGAGGAGGTATGATCTGAGACAGGTGGTCCAGTTGTCGTAGCTTTTGTCGCCGACGGATTCAAGAACCTCCCTCGTCGGAGTAACAGTGCTGTAAGTCACCATTTCTGGAAGGAAGAATCTTTAGTTCATATTTTTGAAGAAACGAATCCTTATGGGGTTGTTTGGTAAAGGTGCTATTGATATTAATAGCACCAATACCATGCTAATCACCAATAGCTTTGTTTTTCTTATCCTAGTTAGATAGCTAATGAGTGATAACATCCACCACAATAGCTTTGTTTTTCTTATCCTAGTTAGATAGCTAATGAGTGATAAGTTAGGGTGTGTTTGACATCCACCACAATAGCTTTGTTTTTCTTATCCTAGTTAGATAGCTAATGAGTGATAAGTTAGGGTGTGTTTGACATCCACCTCAAGAGGAGGATTTCTCAAATGCTAGATGGCTATTGGATTTTGTGGACAAAATTGTCCTTGCTTATTTTCTCTTATTACATGCCATTAATGAGTGGTTTCACGCTCTCTCTCCTAACTTCCTTCCATCGTTCGTTCCCGAACTCTTCACGCTGCACTTATCTTCTTCTCTCTTGTCTGCGTTGCTTGGTCGCCTACCTTCGTCCACCACCTACCTTCGTCCTCAAAAAAAGCACCGCTACCGGTTCACTTGATACCACCACCGACAGAGGAATCATTGCGGACAGAAGAGCAGCTACCTGCTCTCCTTGATTCCCCTATTTTGCTCTCCACTTCTCAGATTTTCTCCATTTTTCTTCCTCTAATTAATGTTGCTATTATTTCGATTAAATCTGATTTTCCTGATTATTCATTTCAATCCGTCGGTTCCCTCACTCAATCAGAGTTATCATGAAGAATGCATGTTTTGGAGTTTCTTTTCTGCCTTGGCTAATTGGTTGTTTAGGCTTTAGGGCTGCACCATCTTCAGACTGTCGACTAGTGGTGACCACTTTATGGTGTTTTGTTCTCCAGTCAACTGAACTGGAATATACTTATGAGAAACTAGTTCACTGACTCTTTAATATGACTCTGAAGCACTTATACTCTTTATTCCTTGGTATTATGTACGTATGAATCTTTGTCTCTTAAGAACTTGGTTAGCTTGTATACTGCAGATGCATGTTTGTTCCCACCTTTCAATTCTCTACTTTTTTGTTTTGACCTTTTTTTTAAATGCAGCCGTCTCCAACAACTGGTACTTTTTAGCTATGGAAACTCAATACTCAAGGGCAGTAGGGACCCAGATGATAGTGTTGATACCTCCTCCTTCAGAGTCAAGCCTCCTGTTCATGATTCCCATCCAAAATTGTCAAATTTTGATAATCAGGTTCTTGTTAGCTAGAGACTTGAATGATCCAATCGACTTGTAGGAATCACATCGTTGGTTTGTGTTTATAGTCGTTAGCGATATCTGACATCTCCAGACAGAAGGATGGTGGTATTGATATCCCCCACAATGACAAGAGGTTTGCTGGATTCAGCAAAGACAGCAAGTCGCTTGATGCTGAAGTTCAACGCAAATACCTGTACGGGGTCCATGTCGCTTCTTACATGAGGGTATGAATCACATATGTATTAATACCTCTCCTGGTTTTACTATCTAAAAAAGTGATTCGATCCCATGCATAACATAAAATTGCAGAGCTTGAGAAGAGGAACTGGAAAAGTACAATACTTGAAGAGGGGCCTTGGACCTGATGATGTTGAGGCATTGTACAAGAAGGTGCATGCTGCTATCCGGGCTGACCCAACACCTAAGAAGTTAGACAAGCCAGTTTCGAATGAGCACAAGAGGTACTTGTTATATTCTCCAGCTTGGCCATAGTTTGATTTTGACAAGTTGCTAAACAAACACCTTAGAAACACCAAACTGACGTGCATTGTTGTTGTTTGTAGGCACAACCCGAAGAGGCTGACTTATGAGGAAAGGAGAGCCAAGTTGATTGAGAGGCTGAATGCTTTGAACACGGCTATTGATGATTACTCTGACGATGAGTACAGATTCAGTAGTTGTTGAGAATTGGGGAGTTTTTTCAAAGGATGTTTAGATTTTGTTGTTTGAGGAGTCCGCTCCTTAATTTTTTGCGATACTTTGTTAGTTTTAATTTATATTCTGCATTGCTGAATCATTTTGCTGTCTATTTTAATTACTTGTTGTTGAAGTTGAAGAAGACTTGTGAAAGATAATCTTGTTTTCTTATAGATATTCATGAATCGAAGTGAGGACAAAATGAGGGCAAGATAGTAATTGCTTAATTGATATCCCTTTAGTGAATAACACTTCAAACAAACAAGAATATTGTACAATATCACCTTAAATCTCATTAACCCCTTAATAACTAGCTATCTCGAATATCATGATATTCGAGATAGCCCATACCAAACGACCTTATTATTTCAAATATGTATTAAATTTGGGCCCGATCTTAAAAAAGCCCAAATTGTTTAGTCTGAATAAAAGGAAAAGCCCAAAGAGCCGCTCTAACTTTACAGTTTGCAGAGCCGCCATTCACTCCTTCCCTCGCCGCACTCGTTCCGTTTAGCCGCCGCAAGAACAACTCCCTCCGCCGCACGACGACTCTACCGGTGGTACAGTTGCTCGTATCTTTCGTCTTCTTGCATTTTCTTCCGAGTCTCCGCTTTCCTTCTTCCGTTAGTGTTTTCTTCTCGTTAATCAGCCTTGCGATTGTTCTTTTATCGTTTAATGGATAGAAGAACGAATGGATTTATTTATCGGATTGATTACCTCAATCATAAGAGCTTTTCAAACCCCATGACTATGAGTTAGATTAACCTTGAGTCTGTAGCTTTGTTTGAAACCGAGTTGTGATTGTTCAATTTTTTGATTCAGTAGTTTCTGTTGCTTGCTGCAGTTTAAGCTCACAAAGAGGTGAATTGGGGAAGAAACTTAGGAAACGATGTTCTTTCTAACTTTGGCGGAGCACAAATTTCGATTGCCTCCTGAACTTCTATCCCTTCCTCTTCACGAATCTGTCAAGAAAGTGCTTGATGGCGTCTTCGTAGACAAGGTATGTGTATGTCATTCATTCTCTTCTCTCATTTGTGAGCAGGTCTTTGGAATTTTGAGTTGATCTTTGTTCATGTGAAGGTTATATCGGACTTGGGACTGTGTGTCTCTATCTACGACATAAAAGATATATCTGGGGGATTCATTCAAGCTGGGGATGGTGCTTCCACTTACACTGTATGGATGATTTCACAATGTGAGAGGCAACATTTGAATGTATGAATGTGTTTGGTAATCTCTCAAACTGTGGATTCTTGCAGGTAGAGTTTAGGATGGTGATTTTCCGTCCGTTTGCTGGAGAGGTTATCGTCGCGAAAATTAAGGAATCGGATGTTGATGGCCTACGCTGTAAGTTCAGATTATGTGTTTGTTCTGGTACCCTTGCATTCCTGTTATGTAATGTGAGATTGCTAAGGTTGAATTTGACAGCTATTCAGAAACCTTAGGGAGAAATGAATAACTGCTGGTTCGAAATGATAATCTTCAGCTCCAAATGTATACTTATTTGGGTAGTGAATTATGTAGCTAGGTATTGTAGGCATAACCTGTAGTAGAAGAGTGAGCTTGCAGAAATTGCAAAATCAACTAGTAGAGTATTGGATGCTTTGATCATTTTTATACATGTTGTTTGCTGGTTCATATGTTTAGTACATTATGCCTATAAGACTGACATGAACAGTTTGATTTACAGTATCTGTCGGATTTTTCGACGATATCTTTGTGCCAGCTCATCATCTTCCTCAACCATGCCATCATATTCCTGATCCAGACCGCAGGTAAGCGAACTCCTTTTCACATTCGAGATCCAAACATGATTGACAATGTAAAGAGGATAAGCAGGAATATGAACTTCAGATTCTACTCCTTGTTTCTCTAAAGTTCGCATTGTCTGTCACTTGTAATCTATTCATGGAAGTTGGCTGAATCCTCTGAGGGTTTGCAGTTTCAAAGTGAGATGGATATGGAAATATGATATCGAAGAGACAGGAAATCCTGAGCTGTATAACATCGACGGCTTAGATGAGGTATACATATCGCCATTTGTTTCACCTTTCCATGCATCTAGCCTCACATCTTCAGCTTTTTGTGGGATCTGACTTCTTGTTATCACATGCTACTAGGTTAAATTCCAGGTTCTAAGCGTGAATTTCCCGACGCTTCCAATTGAGTCGCAAGAGAAGCCTTTCGCCCCAATGGTCGTTACTGTAAGTTAGCCCTATATGCCTTGTTATGTTACTCTCGAAAGTCAGTTCCGTATGATTCAAGTTATACCGTCTTTTCAGGGATCCATATCTGACTGCGGTTTGGGCCGGTTTCGTGGTGGTAAAAACATGCCCCGTAACTTGGAAGAATCGTGGTTTTCGAGATAACGAAGAAGTTGTGCTTTCTGGTGTCGCGAATTGGACGAAAACGATTGTTTGTGTATACCTAAGTTTAGAGCATAATCTAAGTGGGGTTAGGTTAATTTTTAGATGAAGATTAGTTGACCTAATTTTGTATGATCACAACTGTTTGTACATTGATGATTTGATAGCTGTAGAGTTCATAACGGGTCGTTGTCGGTCTGGTTCAAGTCAAACAATTGTGTGGGCCGGGCCAGGCCGGGCCCAATGTTTTCACAAGCCATTTTACGGGTCGGATCCGGGTATTCTACCAAACCCGACAAATTACCCGCCCGCGGGAGCTACGGATCAGAATCAGCGCGAATAAAGCCAAGTTGCAAAGTGCAATCAATCTGAACCGGCCGTTATCCTCCATCGCAGATCCGGTACGATCCAACGGTGAGGATTCCCCGAGAAAAGCTTCTCTCTGGCAATTCATCGAACACCTGGCGTTCAATTCTGGAAAATTTCTCGCATCGCCATTGATGACGAGAAATCAAGAATCCAGATGGCGAGCAAATCATTATTAATTATATTTATTTCCCCGCTTTACCAGTTCCACCAAACACCTAACCCCACCAATCTCAATTTCATCTATATAGGCAGCACTCTGTAATTACAATCTTATCACCTTCAATTCACTCATCCAAAAATGGCTCCTTCCGACGAGATCGAGCGCGACTTCCCAGGCTTCTTCAAAGTCTACAAGGACGGCCGCGTCCAGCGTTACTGGGACACCGGCGACCACGTCCCCGCCGGCCTCGACTCCGAAACCGGCGTCGAAACCAAGGACGTTGTCATCTCCCAACAAACCGGCGTCAAGGCCCGGATCTTCCTCCCTAAACTCTCCGGCGAAGCCAAGCTCCCCGTAATCCTCCACTTCCACGGCGGCGGGTTCTGCATCGGATCACCGTTCTCTCCTCCGTTCAAGATCTACCTCTCAGCCCTCGCCACACAGACGAACTCCATCACGATCTCGATCGATTATCGCCTAGCGCCGGAGCACAAGCTCCCGATCGCGTTCGACGACTGCTGGGACGGGCTCAAGTGGGTCGCGCTCCACGCCGGCGGGTCGGGACCCGAACCGTGGGTGAACCGGTACGCGGATCTGGGTCGGATCGTGTTGGGCGGGGAGAGCGCGGGTGCCACGCTGGCGCATTACGTGGCGGTCCAGGCTGGCGCGAGGGGATTGGATGGTAAGGATGGGGTGAGGCTGAGTCGGATGGTTTTGGTGCATCCGTACTTCGGGTCGGAGCAACCCGACGGGTTGATACAGTACATGTGGCCGACAACTTCGGGTACGAAGGATGACCCGATGCTGCACCCGGCGCGTGACCCGGACGTCGGGAAGATGAGACTGGGGAAGGTTTTGGTTTGCGTGGCGGAGAAGGATCCGTTGAAGGGGAGAGGGGATAGTTACGTGGCGGCGATGAGAGAGAAGAAGAGCGGCGGCGCGTGGGGTGGGAGCGTGGAGTATTTCGAGACGAAAGGGGAGGATCATTGTTTTCATTTTTTTAATCCCAAGAGTGAGAATATTGGGCCCCTCATGAAGACGATTTTTTATTTCGTTAAGCAGGATGGTTGATTTTTGGTTATTATTCGGTTTGGTGGTTTTTTCCGGTTCGGGTTGAAAGTAATAATATGGGTTTTCGGTTTGGGTTGTATAGTGTACGCTAGATAGTAGTTAGCGCTTAAACATAAGAGAAGAGGTGAGACATAGAAGTATTGAGGCGTACTATCATATGATGTCTTAAGAAGAGGGTGAGACATAGAAGTATTGAGGCGTACTATCATATGATGTCTTAAGTGTGTGCTGACGAGTGATGTTTATGCTCAATACGTATTAATCTCGCAGTCGATTGTTAAAAAGTGACAGAAAGAGGTGTAAATCATGAATCAGGAAGCCTTCCAACAAAGAATTTCGCCGTGGAGATTGCAACTTACAAGATCGGATTAGCAAATCATGAAACCTGCCACCAAATTCACGGAAATGGTAACTCTAACTCATATCACGGGCGAAAATTTTGCACAGAGTTCCATTACTACTATTAATGGATGGCGCTTACGTGACTACTTCCTCTTTTTTTCTTTAAACAAACCTTGTTAACAAATTATTTTTTGAACCCCATTTAACAAATTATTTTTTGAAAAATTGTATGTAAAATCGAAACATAAATGCTTAAAATTGAATATTGGACCCCACTTGGAGTTGATTAGAACTCTTATTATTTAATTATTTTGCTGATTTTATATTTTGGATCTCACTTGACAAAATTTCTGGCTCCGCCATTGGATTGAGACGCCCTTCCAATGGCCCAACATACATATCCACTCTCTGCCTACCTAAGCTCATGATATCACCAACACAGTGTCTAATCTTATGTTATGACCCATCAATGTTGTGATGAGGCCCGTATTTTTCTCATGAGAAATGAAAAAATTGTGACACTATCGAATACATGCATGCAGGGGCGGAACTAGGGGGGAGCCGGGCCGAGCCCCGGCTCACACCCCACTTTCGGTCCCGAGCGTTAAATCCGAGTATAAATTTGTAATTTTTTCGAGTCCGGTTCAGTGCAAAATTTAAATCCGACTCAGTGTTATTTTAATTAGGCTCAGTTCATTGTTATAATTTCAAATTTAACAACTAAATATATTCTAATACATTTATCTTTTAAAAAAAAACCCTAATATAGTCAATATACTCAATCATATTAACCATACCATTCCCTAATGCTAATGTTTCGTCAACATGTGGAGAGGGTTGAGTAAGCCCATACAATTTTATCTCGACTTATGAATGAGTAAAAATACAATATTTGATAATAAATTGTTCATATTAATAAAAAATCGCCGGTGGCACATTCTAATTTCATTTTTTCAAGAGTAATACTAATAATCTTAAGAACAAACATATATGGCGCAATGACCTAATAGAAAATAGCATCATATATTGAAAGTAAAATAATATATGTAATGTAATATATATTTTAATAATAAATTTCGGCTCATGGCATTTTCTAATTCTGGTTCCGCCCCTGCATGCATGCATACAAATGGATGGTACTATACATGCCACGATGCACTATTAATTATAAGTTTTGCAGTAGGTGTAACGTCGAAATCTAGGACCACGATCCTAACCACCATTCATTTGTTCTATATATGTACGTATGATACATAGCCATGCAAATAACCAATGTTTCAATTACACTGTTTTCCCAACAAATTCATAATTATGAAAAGGGAAAATAGCACTTTGCCCCCTCTACTTTGCCAACTTAACAAATAGCCCCCCGTACTATAAATTGCTCATTTTACTCCTCCTAATTTGTCAACTTTGCTGTTTTGGTCCTTCCGTTTCAACTTTCGTCCTCTTAGCATTAAATCTGGACATATCCACACATTAGCAGGAGAGAGATATCGGAGGTAGATGATGAATAGTTGGTTAGGGAGGTAAATTGAGGAGGTATCACGAAGAGTATAGTGAAATCTGAAGGGTTTTAAAACCACACATTTTACTCGTCGATTTCATCCTATCTAATTATATATATTTATATTACCCAATTAAAACACGCTTAGTAAGCTAATGCATGCCTATTGGAGCTAATGTGTTGTCCTGAATGCGCATCAATTAACGTCGTCACGAAGACTAAAGTTGGAACGGAAGGACCCAAATGACAAAGTGGACAAAGTAAGAGGGGTAAAATGAGCGATTTATAGTACATGGGGCTGTTTGTTAAGTTGGCAAAGTAAAAGGGGCAAGATGCTATTTTCCCTTATGAAAATTAATCCTTAAAGATAAGATAACACTTGGACAAAACAAATTCCAAATTCTGAATATAATATTATTATTTGGTCTTTGCTCAGACGCAAAGCAGTAATGCGTCTCCTCGTCTCTTCTCCACCGTCCATTCCTTTCCTCTTCAACCTCCACCACCGCCGTCCAACTTCTCCGGCCACCAACGTCCTCACTCCCCACCACCGCCGCCGCTCCTCCTTCCGCTGCTCTCTCTCAATGGACACCACCGCGCCACCTCACGACGAGATCGCCCACGACTACTCCCCTTTCCTCCGGATCTACAAGACCGGCCGAGTCGAACGCCTCCTCGGCACCGACGTCGTCCCGGCGACTCTCGACCCGGACACCAACGTCCGATCAAAGGACGTCGTATTCTCCCCTGACCAAAACCTCACTTCCCGGATCTACATACCTGAGGGACTAGATCTGAATCAGAAGCTCCCGCTCATCGTCTACTTCCACGGCGGCGGATTCTGTATCGAGACTCCTTTTACTCAAAGTACCACAGATCCGTCAATTTGTTAGCCTCTCAGGTGAAGGCGATCGCCGTCTCGGTGGATTACAGGCTAGCTCCAGAGCATCCTTTGCCGATCGGATACGACGACTCCTGGTCTTGCCTCGAGTGGATCGCGTCTCACTCGAACGGATCTGGGCCGGAACCGTGGCTGAACTCGCACGCCGATTTCAGCCGAGTGTATTTCGCCGGAGATAGCGCCGGAGCGAACATAGCTCACCAGATGGCCATCCGAAACATGGCTGGTAATGTAGTAGTTAAGATTTAATTCCCAATTGGATAATAGACCGGGAGGTTCCTATACTATTGAAAGATAACAAATAGGTCCCTCTACTTAGAACACGTAACAAACAAGCTCTTCCGTTGTAAATGTGACAACATGCGTTACTAAATTGCTGACACAGTTGACACGTCATTGACCCGTAGGTTGTTAGAGTTTACACGTTAGCCGATTAGAATGTCAGCAACCATAAACGGCTCTGTTTTGACTCAGGGTTATTAGCAACAGATAATCCAAATGATGTCGTTTAGGGTTGCTGACAATCCAATCGACTGACGTGTGAACTCTAACAAGCCTACGGGTCAATGACGTGTCAACTGTGTCAGAATTTCAGTAACGTCATTTGTCACATTTATAACGAAAGGGCTTGTTTGTTATATGTTCTAAGTAGAGAGACCTGTTTGTTATCTTCCAGTACCAATTTATACAGTTTTTATTCGGTTTGCCTAAAATCTGGATTGCAGGCAAGGTGTTCGACGAAATGTCTGTGGGGATCGTGTTGATACATCCGTACTTTTGGGGGAAGGTTCCGATCGGCGGGGAGCCAGCGGAGCCGGAGAAGAGGAGGACGGTGGAGGGGATATGGTACTTTGCTTGTCCGACGACGAGCGGTTGTGACGACCCGTATATAAACCCGGTAATTGACCCGAATCTGGAGAAGCTCGGATGTGGGAAGGTGCTGGTGATAGTGGCGGAGAAAGATGTGCTGAAGGAGAGAGGGAAGAGTTACTACGATGAATTGAAGAAGAAGACTGGTTGGGTTGGCAAAATCGAGCTTTTCGAGGTTCAGGAAGAAGATCATGTTTTCCATTTGCAGAAGAGTGATTGTGAGAATGCTGTTTTGATGAACAGGAAGATTGTTGAGTTCATCAATGGCGGTGAATGAAAGAAATAAAAAAAAAATGTTTTTAGAGACCGGTTTTGGTTCGGGTTACGAATTGATTCTAAAATTTTAAAATATTGTAGGCTAACCCGGAACTTTAAATTTTGTTACGATACAATACTATAGTCGCCGGTGGCACTATTTTTCATTCATTTTGCCACGTCATTAGTGAAGCTGCTACGGAGAAAATTCTAGCCGCTTAGGACTTGTGGTGGGCCCTCCTTAGACTATTGGGTAGGGCTGACAATACAGTTAAGGTTATTACGTAAAATTAATTAACTGATCGGTTAATCGTCGGTCAACTGATTTTATGGTCGGTCGGGCAATGGGTAGATCAATCCAATCAACTCGGTTATTGGTCAAACAGCGGTTGACCGTATTTAACCGACTGACCAAATTCCTTTTCTCTCTCACACTCTCGACGCACGGCAACACTTGGGCATCGTGTTACATCTACTCCTTTGTCCTAGGTGGTTAAGTCATTTGAGATTATTGGATGACTCGATTTGATTTCTTAATTTACCCCGACTTTCGTCTAACTGTCTTGGACAAATCATGGACCCCTTTTAGCCCACTGGACTACTTACTAGAATTTTGGTACACGGGTCCTCATCATGGGCGAATTGAGTGCTCCTTAAGATGGTTTTTGCAAACTAACCAACCCGATCCGTCTCATCGCCCTAGGAGACCCATCAGATGATTAGACTAGTTTAAATCACGATAAACTTTCGATCCATCCACCGTTCAACCGTGTCTAAATAATTTAACCATTGAATTGCATATCGTTAGCCTTACCAGCTATCCAAAACGGTCTGAAAATCATGATTTATACATATAGTCTAGTAAGATATATAGTTAATGTACTAGTAATTCTAAAGAATCGACTCGAAATCATGGTCGAACCAGTAACTCGTAAAATCACTCGGTTTATCAGAGATTTGGAATGTCATTAGATGAGTTGTTAAATTCTGTCAAGAATTACGCTTTCCTCTGCTAAACATCAGTCTTCTGCATTTATTTGGGAAACTTGAAGCTTTCTCTACTTTGCTTAGATTTTGGCTGATTTTCTTCCAGAATAGAACCGTAATTAGTGCCGCTTCTGCAGATTAAACGGATTAGTTTACTGCAATATATATATAAATTCTGGTTCTTGATTCGTTCTGAAGAAAAAAACAGAGCTTTTGTGTCTCGCAAGTCATATCAGAGGTAAAGATTTCGTCTTTTTCTCTGTTCTTCTTTCTCTGATTAATCCATGGCTCTGTTGATTCAATTTCTTCTATTGCAGATTGTGCAGATGGAGAAGCTGTTCTCACGCTGGTTTTCCTCGAACTATAGACGAAGAATCGGGCTAACGACGACCGATTTCGATGCTGATAATAAGATCGAGAACAAACCCAGAAGGAGTCTGAAGAAGAAGAAGAACTTGTTTTCTTGCAACTCAAGAAAGCACGAGGAAACAGTCGGCAACCCGGAAAAGGTTGATTCGGAGGCGCATCCTGCGGTTGTCACGAGTTTACGAAGGTCCTATTCTTTTAGCGAATCGGAATGCACCCATCCCAGATTCTCCACCAGCTACTGGATGGGATCGAATTCGAAAGAGGAAGTAATTCCAATCACGGTTGAAGATGATGACATTGTTTTGGGAACCAGTAGAAGTTCGGGCTCGAGTTCGAGAAGATCGAAAGAAGCTGAGGAGTGGGCTGTGGTTCAGTCTAAGGAACTCGAGAAGCACAAACTGCTTCGCCAGAGGGTCAGATATCTGGCGGAGCAGAATGTCTTGCTGCAGAAGGAAGCTTCTGAGAACAGAAGTGAGGAACAGATTCAGGAGCTGGCAGAAGAGAACGAGCAGCTGAGACGAAATGTGTCTGAATTGCAGGAGGAATTGAACAATGCTGTAGTAACATCAAAGGTATTTGTGATATGCAACTGAAGCCTTTCGATTTTCGTGTTTAGTACTTCGATTGATTAGAAAGTTGTGTTCTTGTTTTCTGGGTTGTTGTAGGATAATGCATTGCTGAAGATTGAGTTGCAAGCTGAGGAGCTGCTAACGAGTCTGATGAAGAAGAATCTGTATGCTAAAGAGCTGCAAGTTCAGCATTTGCAGGCTGAGGTAGCTGCTCTAAGCGAACACACCCACAAGTCAGAGGATTTCATGCTTCAGGTAATACTAATGAACGGGTTTCTGTTAGTAAACACTATAAGATTTGTTCAGAATCTTCTCCCAACAACTCGAGTTATTGGGATGCAACGATTCTCTCGACATGGTATCAGAGACCAACAAGAGGTTAAGGTTTCAAATCACGGTATACCACCAATGACCAATCTGTGTATAGAGGCTTATTGAAGCATCTGTTGCACAAGTCTTATCGAACTTGTGCAAACTTCAGACTCTTTCATGAGTCATTCCGGCATGTCAGTAGACACTATGAGATCCATTCAGAATCATCTCTCAACAAATCGAGTTATTGAGATGCAACAGTTCATGATAGTGTCATACTCGGTATCTTGTTTGTATCCTAACTGAAACACTCTATTGGTGACAGATGCACAAGAAGGATGAGACGATAACCGAGATCGAGCACGAGCTATCGTCGACGAAGGAGATACTGCAGAAAGTAGCAGAAGGGAGGGACATGGTGTGGGATGAAGTGAACAAGTACAAAGAGATGAACATGTTGTTGAGTTCTGAAGTGGATTTCTTGCAGAAGAAGGTAGAGGAACTTGATGAAGAAGTACTAGTGAAAGAAGGTGAAATCACCATTCTAAGGGATAGCTTTTGGGAGAAGAGACCATCTTTTAGCCTTTTATCAGATAGAGATTATTAGTTGTTTGATTTGTTTGAGGTTAATTGGACATTTTTTGTGTTTAAGGTTTAAGGTTTTTAGGGTTTAAGGTTTAAGAGGTGTAATTATTGGTAGATGTTTGTGTTAGGTTGGATTCTAAGTAGATTAGAGGAAGAGTGTTCTTTTTTCCTAGTAGAGGTCTTCTTGTAATTGTAGGATTCTAATAAGTATAGTATATAATTATTAATCGACTTATTATTGGTAACTAACTAGTGAGATTGTTGAACTATATTACCTGTAACGGTCGTTTGGAGATGTTATCAACCAGTGCAGGGGCATTCTCGATGCGAACTCTGGTGTAGAGGTGATTCTTGGAAAGAGAACAAGGAACATGGTGACGAATACGTTAGTGAGGTGTGGATGGAACTTTGAGTCACCCACGTGTGTAGTGACACCTCTTGAGTGGGTTCAAGATTTGTTGAACGATGTTTGCTTGAGTACCCATTAATAATGTTGAGTAATTTTTTTCAAGCCTACATCTTTCCGTTCAACTTGACGTATAAGAAAAGAAGTTATAAATCCAGCAAGTCGATCTCACACCTCCCCGAGTCACTCATAAGAGCAAAACACAAATATGTACAACATGCAACTGAAATCACCAGAAAAGTCACTCCAAACAGAATCTACTATCACGAGGAACAAAACTAGTATTCTTATATCAACATTTGTCACTCTGATCTATCGTCTGAGATTTTAACTTTCCACAAAATTCGTCAAAACCACTACTATTGAAACTGAGGCGTGTTAGTAAACACAATAAAATTCATTCAGAATCCTCTTCCAATAACTCGAGTTATTAGGATACAACGATTCTCCCTAGAAACCAATTTTCCTTGGTGTTGATAAGGTGTTGATAAGGTGTTGATAATGATGTGATACCAAAACACTACAAGACAAGTAGAATTGGCCAATATGGTCCCTTTTATTATTGGCCATCTTTCCCCACCATACCATAGTCTTCAATATTTTGATCCAATCAAAACACTCACACTACAAGCCAAACACTACCTACCCAAATCAACAATGCCATCAATTTCTCTATAATATCTCAACTCTCTAACAATGTCTTCCACACTCCAACCTCAAATCTTTCCCAACCATGGCCAATTCCTCATCAACCGACCTCGAGATCGCAGTCGATCTAGCTCCGATGGTCCGCGTCTACAAAAACGGCGTCGTGGAGCGCTTCATGGGCACCGAGACAGTCTCGGCCTCACTATCTGACCCGAAAACTACAGTCCAATCCAAGGACGTCCCATACTCCCTTGACCCGAACCTCCAGGCCCGGCTCTACCTGCCTAAGCAGGTAGAACCGGGTCAGAAGCTCCCGCTCTTGGTCTACTACCATGGCGGCGGTTTCGTCATCGAAACCGCCTTCTCCCCGACGTACCACAACCACCTTAATATCTTGGTCGCCGAGGCCAACGTTATTGCCGTCTCCGTTGACTACCGCCGGGCGCCGGAATGTCCCATTCCGATACCGTATGAGGATTGTTGGGCCGCGCTTAAATGGGTTGGATCACATGCTGGTGGATCAGGCCCAGAAGAGTGGCTCAATGAGCACGCGGATTTCGGGTCCGTGTTTCTCGCGGGTGATTCGGCCGGGGCGAATATAGTCCACCACGTGGCTATGAGGTTTGGGCAGGAGGAGATCGAAGGTAATTCGGTTTAGATTAATGTTTATAATCGATTATTATTCGATCAAAATTGGTTAATCGATTGATAACTATTTAATTGAAGGGATCCCGCAACTTGGAGGATTGGTTATGATTCACCCGTATTTCGCTGGAAACGAACCGGTGGGAAACGAACCGGTTTCGAGGACTAGTAGGGGAGAAATGTTGTGGAAGCTGCTGGCTCATCCAACAACGAGTGGACTCGACGACCCGTACATCAACCCGGCATTCGACCCGAAACTGGCCGCGTTGGGCTGCTCAAAGGTCTTGGTTATGGTTGCGGAGAAGGATTTTCTGAGGGATAGAGGGAACTATTACTATGAGTTGCTCAAAGGAAGTGGATGGAAAGGTGAAGTTGAGATCGTTGAAACTAACGGCGAGGAGCATGTTTTTCATTTGAAGGATAACGATTGTGCTAACGCCGTTAATATGAGGAAGAAGATATGTTCCTTCATCAATAATTAAATAATGTATATGGTTGTTATGGAGCTTGCTATTATTTGCAACTTTTACTTATTTATGAATTATTAAAAAAAATATCTCATATACAATACTCGTATTTTAATCGTATTTTTTTCTTTAGCCAACTCACAACTTTTATTCACAATCAAACGAGAATTAATAAAATAATACATACAATGCACACTTAATGACCTTTGATTTTGGAGATGAAAATTTTAAGGATCCAAATTTCGAGACTCCGGAAATTTTGACGTCTCAATCCATGATAGCAAAATTACACTGATCGATCGATACTTCATGGTATCAGCTGGTAGAGTGTTGGTTGATTAGCTCAAAACTCGTTAGAAAATGGATGGCACGATATAAATTCATCTACACATGTGATCACCAATATATATATATATATTTTTAATAATGTAATTACCAATATTCTTAATTCCAAAAAAATATAAAAAAGAAATGAAGGAAGAAATGAGGCCTATCGTCGGGATTTGGGCTTTTTTTTGGGCTGAATATTTGGGCTTTTGTTAATATCCAAATATAACGAGCGAAAGCCCAATGTGTTGTCCTCAGTCTCTAGTTAGGGTTTTCGTTGGAGAGCCTAAAAGCCAAAACCCTCCTGCCTTTATTCATCAAATCGACGGCGTGAGAGTAGCAGGTAAGGAAGAGCTGCGGCCGAAGGCGATTCTCATTTCTCTCCGGCGAATATGGTTTCTTACAGGGTAATGATTCTTCCTCTTTGTTTATCATCATCATCTTCGTCGTCGTAAGCATTCTAGATTCCTCACTCATGGTTCTTACGTTGATAGATCCTGTTACGGTAAACACTGATATTGATGTGCATGCTGTTCTTGGATCAGAGAAGAGTTCATTCTTCTTGTAAATTATTATTTGGTGCTTGTTGGAAATATATCTGTGTGATTAGGAGGAACGATTGAAATTCAGTGTGCATTGGTAGAATGTTGCAGCATCGTAGGTATGCCAAAAGAAATCCTACTTACTTTGCATGTGTAACATTTCTGGGTGTTCTCCAAATTAAGGAGCTCAAGTTGCTGGATTGTGTAGTGTTCACATTATATTCCAGATTAGGTGCTTATGTTTCTGGAATGCTCACATTCGATTCCAACTTTGAATCTCCATTGATTAAGAAAAACTATTGGACCTGATATCAATGATGGTATGATTCTTCTTAACCTGATACCTTCAATGCTGTGTTAGAGTATAGGGGAACTTTTTAATTTTCTGAAGTGGGTTCTCTCCCTTATTATTTATTGCATCAGCTGACAGCTAGTATCTAGGATAACTTGTGAAGTTTAGTGTGAATGTGTTATTTTAATCCTGTCTTACATTTGTGGAGCTTTTCTTTTCATTTGTTCGTCAGTTTGTTGATTGTGTTGTTGTTTTTTTGCTTCTGTGGATGAGCACAGTATCACCAGTACCAGGTTGTGGGTAGAGCTCTGCCCACAGAGGCGGATGAGCACCCAAGATCTATAGAATGAAGTTGTGGCATACTAATGAGGTTAGGGCCAAGTCCAAGTTCTGGTGAGTTTCTTTGGCCAGCGTTTTATTTCCACCGCTTGAATGATTTGGTTTGTTTACATCGTTGTGGTACTCATATTGTGGTGGTTGTTCATTGTGGAACCAGGTATTTCCTGAGGAAGCTGAAGAAGGTGAAGAAAAGTAACGGGCAGATGCTTGCTATCAATGAGGTGAAAATCTATTCCCCTGAATTTTTTTGTAGTAACTAATGGGCTGTGAACACTATGAAAATTGAATATAAATGGTCTTTCCTTGATCATTAATTTGCAAATCAAAGCTAAGTTTTGTGAGCAATATACGTTTGTATGGTTGGGTTGATTTTGGGTTTCTTCAGTGTAGTGCTTGGGTTGATTTTTATTATTGATATGCTCAGTTTCAACTTTTATTTGGGTTCGAATAGCAAGTGCTTCATCATCTAGTCACTGAGGATTTCGAAGCTCCCAATTGGCTCGTTCCTTGAAGCTACAGTGTTTGTGTTGCTTTGTTATTTAATTGCTTCAGTGCTACCCTTCTGTCCTGGAGAAAACTACAGAGCAGCTACATTTTTATTGGCATACTCCATTGTGTCTCTTGTTTGATTTGAAACAAGGTTTGGTGATCGCTATTGCTATGTCAACCATATACTGGAATGAGATAAATATGGTTGGATTCTCTTTGTATGCAGTTTGTATTGGTTGCTATGTTGCCATCTTTCTAGACCTAGATGAACTAACGTATAAAAAAGCTGTCATCCTTTTGCTGTATCTATTACTTGTTTTCAAGTTCATTTATTCACTTTCTGAATGTTGAAAACATCTGCAGATCTTCGAGAAGAACCCCACGAAGATCAAGAACTACGGCATCTGGCTGCGCTACCAGAGCAGGACAGGTTACCACAACATGTACAAGGAGTTCCGTGACACTACTCTGAATGGTGCAGTTGAACAGATGTACGATGAGATGGCTTCTCGCCACAGGGTCAGATCCCCTTGCATTCAGATTATCAAGACTGCCACCATCCCTGCCAAACTGTGCAAGAGGGAGAGCACCAAGCAGTTCCATAACTCCAAGATCAAGTTCCCGCTCGTGTTCAAGAAGGTTAGACCACCAACCAGGAAGCTGAAGACCACATACAAGGCGTCGAGACCCAACCTGTTTGTCTAAGTCCCTAAGCCTACCGTACTCAGAGTTTGCTGTTGGTGTTTTTTTGTTGTCGTTTGAATCTCTTAGCCTTAATTGTGTTGAAGGGTTGCTCTCATCTTAGGCCCTTGTTATCTCCTTTGTCAGCTGTCTTCTGGTTCTAGTTTCTGGATTTGGATGATCATATTTACAATCATAGTATGGCTATTAAGTTCTTAATTGTGAGTTTGCTGATCTGAGTGTTTATGCAAGAAGGATGCTAATTCAATGAACCAATCCAAGAAATTGACTTGTAGATAAATGATTCTTAGTCGTTACAAATAGGATAGCATCTTTATTCTTATTCTTATTAGCACAACTTGCTTATTTTGAATCACATCTTTTCATATAATTCCAAATTTCCGTTTAAGGTTGAGTTTGCATCATATTCCTCCTATACATTTATGGGTCAGTTTCTTTGGATGTTCAGTAATCTACAGGTCAATTTCTTTGGATGTTCAGTTCACTGAAGGCAATGCCTGGAAATTGGTTAATGGTTAGTGGTTATAACCGCTAACCGTACTAAAAAAAAGTGGTTAGTGGTACGGTTTGCGGTAAGATACTTGAGAAATTCAATAGTTCGTGACGTCAGAAATATAGGCAATAGGTGGTATACACGCGAAACAATGACCAATAGTTGTGACATCATAGGGTATTAGGCCTAATTAATAAGCTAAAACTAAAACTCTTAAAGACATTGAATCAAGTCATCTGCAAACAAAAACCTAATTCTTTGTTTCCCTCAGCTCAACTCAGCTCTCCCCTGATGTTCAATCCAAGTCGGTCTCTACGATTAACAAATGATGATTTTTAGATAACTTGAAATTTGTTGTTTTTTACATATTGCGGTTAATTGTGATTAACCAACCGTAATTTGATGCGGTTCAGTTAAGGTTATCAGTTTTGATCAATTTGCGATGCGGTTAACCATAACCGAACCGATTTCCAGTCTTAGTAACCACATTATGTTTCGCATATTAGCACAACTTGCCTACTTTTGTTAGAATAAAAGGGTTCATTATGGTCTTCATTTTAAATTACACTATGCTGACACCTCTATAAATACAAACGGTAGAACACAACAAACTCACAACCTACACCCTCCCAAATTCTCACACCTAATCCGAAAATGGTACCGACTCAATATTGCTTTGGATACGGTAATTATGATTTTGATCTTGTGTTGTTTTTAATCAAATTACCTTACTAATTTACTTGTTAGCATGATTGTAACTTATACCTTATTATATATATATATATATATATATCGTAGATGTGGCCTTCTTTCGAAGTGCGAAATTCATCGGCCGTGACCTTGACCTGACGGATATACATGAACACAATGTTGTTTATGTTCCACATCGCTTTTGTATACCCACTTCTTTTGTCGCCGGAATACTTCTGAACTACGTCGGCCGAAGGGCAATCATCTTGCTTGGTTTTTGCTTCTACATTGTAGGAGCTTTGGTATCAAGCACGGGATGGGCCTATGAGGTGGTGATGACGGGTCGCGTGCTCATGGGCCTAAGCTTAGCGTTTGGGCTTACTTCAGGGCCAATCTACGTCTCTGAAATAGCCCCGGCCGCTCACCGTGGACTTCTCGTCTCCCTCTCCCAAGTAATTCAATTTTTTTTTTTCCCTTTTGATTTTGCCGAAAAAAGTGATTGATAAGATGATTTTTAATATGTGCAGCTCTTATTTACGGCTGGGATGATGTTGGGTTGGATAGCTCAACATGTGGCCAAAGCCCACCTCAGTACTCACTCAAGCTGGAGACTGGTGACCGGGATCGGAGCAATCCCCTGTTTATTTCTCCTCGTCGGAGTTGGATGTCTTCCTTCATCTGTCGTAGAATCTCCATGTTGGCTAATCATCAGAGGCAAACTAGCTGAAGCAAACACTGTTATGGAGAGATGTGGCATCCAACGGACAGAGAGACGAGCTCGACAGAACCAATTGACATACATTGTCAGGACTCTGCCAGCCCTCATCGCCAGCGGCAGCGACGGCGGCGGCGGCGGCGGCAATGGCGACGTAGTCCAAGTCCCTTCAATCTTTGCGACACTGAGGCCAATGTGGGAACACATTTTAGTCCCCACCTCAAAATTCTTCCGTACATTTGTAACCGTGTCGGCTCTTCACGCCTTCCAGTCACTCTCGGGAGCTGATTTTGCCATTTGGTTCGGGAGGACTTATTTCGACAATCTGGGAAGCGGGCCTGAGTCCCTAAAAGAATTCGTGATTAAGTATTTAATAGGTATGGGAATGAGGATGGTGGTTTCTCTGTTTCCTATCTTTATGGTGGACAGAATTGGGAGGCGATGGGTGTTGCTGGTAAGCCTCACGTTCATTATATGCGCGACGGGGATCTTTGGAGGGGTTTCTGTAGCAGGCAATGTTGGGGCGGTGGGGAAGACCACCGCGTCCGTTTATTGCCTGTCGATGATAATATTTATGCAGGCAGGACATGCATTGGGACTCGGGGTCGTGCCGTGGGTATATGGACCAGAGTCGTTCGACTTCTGGGTACGTGGTCCGGCGGTTGGGATGGCTGTCGGGATCAACCGGGAGGTGGCTTGGATAGTGCAGAAGAAATTGATTGAATGGTATTTCAAGATAGACATTGGAGGGATATATCTTGTATGTTGTGGGATCATGGTGGTTGCATTTGTCTGTTGCTTAGTGTTTGTTAAGGATAGGCGTGGATATGTTTTGGTTGATTAGTCGATTTTCTTAATAACTACTTGATTTGTGAATTTTATCTACCAATTCTTCAAATACATTAATGCAGAATCAAGTTTTTTCAAAACATTTCTCCCGCCCAAATTTTTTTATCGTCACATTAATTTATTTTAGTCTTTTCATATAAATACGTAGTCATTACCCATAATTTTTTTATAAACTAAATAAAATAATATTAATACACATATGTAAATATGTTAATTACATTATATAATGAAAATGTGTCTCAGCCAATGGGTCGAAAACTATCTAGTTATTCATAATAGACATTCTAGGAATTTACAAGTACCAATTTGCTATATATATTTGATAGGCCCAACCTAGAGACTGGGCCTCACGGCGGCCCAAGATATGGTCGCCACGAACATAGATAACGACGATAGCGGGCCTGACGATCCAACAAGAAAAAGCCCAGCCCACGAACGGCTTCTACAGCAGCCCAACGAGACCTAGGGTTATGAGGCCACGTGTCAACATCCTACGGACTACGATGAGCGGCCAAGATCAGTCTTGAAGGTCAAGTCTGGGACTATAAATACCCCATCACCCTCACAAGGCTCAGGACGACACTTGGATACAGCGGACCAACCCTCCGCGACACGTAATCTCATTCCCCCCTCTCTCTCCATACCAATCGCCTACACACATCTCTTTGAACTGACTACTACTTCCTCTCATTCACTACGAGGAACTAAGGTCTACCCCACATTGGCCTTCCACATCTATTGAGCAGGGCGACTAGTCTAGAACAATATTATAGTAGATATGTCTAGTAATTTATTTAACATGTTAGCAATGTTAGCGATCGTTGGCAATCTCAAACATATCCGTTTTCTCGTAGTTCTCATTGTCCCACTTGAAATTGGAATCAAAATCAATAACAACACACTTAAAATTTTATTCAAAACTCATGTAACATAATCCATTATTTGAGGAGAATCAGTGATTTCACCCCTTAACATGAGACTACGTATTTGATTCAGAGATTGCGAGATGTAGAGTGACTACTCTTTGAAGATGCTACGTCGGCGGCGCCGGCGCCGGCGCCGTGTCTACATTTGTCACTGCATTGGTCGACACAAAGGTCTGCTCCTAATTTGCAACTTCGCAAACAATTGTCGAAACATGTTTTATAGTCAAACACTCGAGCATCTGCCGTTGCGCATTGAACTTCTCCGACCAACAATACCACCACCAATATCATTGCCGCCGTTACAACCAATGTGGTCTTTGACGCCGACGACCGGTTTGATTTGCTGCTACCCATGACGAGATACAATTGTTTTTTTTTTTATGGATGAATATGTAATGTGGTCTGAGTTTTTGTTACACATATCCCTGGTTTATATAGTTGGGTGTATGCGTTATTTTGCCAAAGAAATAATTAAATAATTAAATGTTTGGATTCGTTAAATCTCTGTGGACTGATTTTGGGAATTAATTGTGGATTGTAATTTATGAGTTATAGAAACGGTTTGGAAATAAAATAATTCATTTGATACTTTGAATAATTTGAAAGATACGAGGATTTTGTATTAATGATAATTAATTAATTATATGTCTACGTTTTAGTATCATTAGAGATCAAATTAGGTTTGGTAATTGGTATCCCAAAATTCAGCTGATTTGGGTGAGAATTATCTGTTGATTGGGTATGGACGTTGTTTGTCGTATTGTACTAAATTTTGAATTTCCATGTGGACGTTTGATGTGTAATTGTGAACATTGAGTCTAGTGTTTAAGAGTCAGGGTTAGACATATGGTTACTACTAAATTTGTTGTATTTTGTCAACTTTGTACGACCATTATTTTATGATAATTAGTGAATATTTATACGGCCCGGTATTTTACTACTAAATTTTATATTTATTTTTAAATTAATATTATAAGCGGTTTTAAACGATTTAGTCGGTGTCAAATAGCGGTTGAACCATCAAACCTTATACCACTGGGGTATCCAATATGGTTTTGAAATCCTTGCAAAATAGTGATTAAGTCTATTTTATTTACTTCATTTTCCATGAAATAATCCTTTTATTGAAACTCTAAAGGTAATGGCAAAAAGAAACTTACATAATTTTTTTGTTGTGAACGAAAATTCTATTAGCATGGTTGTAACTTATGCCTTATATACACGGTAGACATGACATGTATGTTGATTACGGACATCATACGCAGTGGCAAAGAATTTTACGATACATAAAATACAATGAGCTAAAAATATTTTCGTACGAAAAATACAAATATTTTAACTATTTGAGTCCAGAGGACTCTAGGCCCAGGCCCAGACCCACTCCTAGAATGGCCTCCCGTGACACCGCCACTGATCATAGGGTCGTGACCTTCAACTGACAGAGAGACATCAAAACTATGTCGTTTATGGGCCTAAGCTTAGGGTTTGGGCTTACTTCAGGCCCAATCTACTTCAGCGTTTGGTTCATTGTTGAAGCTCGAGGGCTTGACAATTGTGGGGTGTCCTCTGGTGAATGATTCTGGATCAAGCTATGATGGAGCAATGTCTTAGATCAAGCTATGATTGTGTGTTCTTAGAATCATAGGTTACAATCTGTTGCAGGAAATTGATCATATCAAGGTGTGAAAGTGTTAGTGTTGATTTCCTTTAGTATGATAGATTGATAGTCTGTTATGTTGAGTAAGGTATTGATCGATCTGTTTGATGTCAACGAACTTTCTGGAGTACTTTTGGACAGTCTGAAGAGGTTGAAGAATCTAACCAGACTTGTAATTCTTGTAACACAAGTCACTGATACTGTTCTTCAAGCTATAACCATAAACTGCAAGTCTTTGCACGAGATCGGGTTGAGCAAATGGCGTAGCATATTAAAGTTGCTAGGGTTTTTGGAGAATTTTGCCTCAAAGGGCAGAGTTGCATTTCATTCAGCTTAAATATGATCGGTTCTTACAGAAGAAACAAAATAGCATAATGAGCTGTTTGCTCATATTGCAACAGACTCTGTACAACGAAAAACAGAAAAGGCAGAAGGAAATCAAGGGGAATCTTCGAACACGTGCATCCCTCGTGCTTCTCATTAATCAGCTGGAGGAAAAACGACATCGTCACAGCCTTCTTGCTTCGCTTCAGCTTCCATGGTTTGAGTCTGCTTAGAAGCAGAAAAATTTCTATTTTTCATATCTTCTGTTATAGCAGTGACTTAATTGAAGTGTTATTTAATATTCTACTAATCCAAGAAATTGACTTGTAGATAAATAATTCTTATTCATTACCACTTGCTCATATGATAGCATCTTTATTTGTTATAAAAAAAAGGGCAGAACACATTATATTTCCATTTAAGGTAGAGTTTTGCATCATATTATTGCTACACATTTATTTGTTGGTTTCTATGGTTGTTGGGGTTTATTATTCAAAATTACACTATGCAACCTACATGATTTACAACTCTATAAATTGAAACCAAACAACACCACACAAAAATCTCACAACTAATCCAACAATGGTACTCACCCGATATTGCTGTGCTCTCTCGCTGTTTGTCTTGTTCCCGGTTTTTTCACTTCGGATACGGTAATATGATTTGATCTCATGTGTTTTTAATCAAATTGTCTTACTAATTTACTTGTGATTGGAAATTCTGTTAGCATGATTGTAACTTATACCTTATTATATATCGTAGATGTGGCCTTCATGGTAGAGTGTTACCTAATATTCTACCAATCTAAGAAACTGACTAGTAGACGTATGACAAGAATTTTTCCCAAAACGAGTGTGTTTTTCCCTTTAATTTTTTTAAGCATCAAATTCTTTGCTTACTTATAGCAAATTTCTATCCATTTTTTTTTGTTCCTTATCTTTTTTATTCTTGTCCCAGCGGAGAATCAATCTCTTTAGTCTTTATCGGCCAAATTCAAAGATTAATAAGTATAGTGACCAAATTGCAAAATTTTCCTTCCAATTTTTTTAACGCATCAAATTCTTTGTTTACTTATAGCAAATTTCTATCTACTTTTTTTTCCTTATCTTTTTTATTCTTGTCGGGAGAATCAATGTTTACAAAAACATAAGGAATAAAAAAAATTGATAGAAATTTGCTTTAAGTAAACAAAGAATTTGATGCTTAAAAAAAATTGAAAGGAAAAATTTGCAATTTGGTCACTATACTTATTAATCTTTGAATTTGGCCGATAAAGACTAAAGAGATTGATTCTCCGCTGGGACAAGAATAAAAAAGATAAGGAACAAAAAAAAATTGATAGAAATTTGCTATAAGTAAGCAAAGAATTTGATGCTTAAAAAAATTAAAGGGAAAAACACACTCGTTTTGGGAAAAATTCCTGTCATACGTCTACTAGTCAGTTTCTTAGATTGGTAGAATATTAGGTAACACTCTACCATGAAGGCCACATCTACGATATATAATAAGGTATAAGTTACAATCATGCTAACAGAATTTCCAATCACAAGTAAATTAGTAAGACAATTTGATTAAAAACACATGAGATCAAATCATATTACCGTATACGAAGTGAAAAAAACGGGAACAAGACAAGCAGCGAGAGAGCACATCAATATCGGGTGGGTACCATTGTTGGATTAGTTGTGAGATTTTTGTGTTGGCACAATCTTCGAAGACACTCTGAAGAGAACTACAAGCTTGGCAACTGATTAGTATTTGGAGTTTGAACTGTGGGGCTGTCAAGCAATGGAGAGATGTCTATTAAATAGACAATTGCACTATACACAATTGCAATTTGGTCACTATACTTGTTAATCTTTCAATTTGGCCGATAAAGACTAAAGAATAAAGACATAGATTCTCCGGGGGAAAAGAATAAAAAGATAAGTAATAAAAAAAGAAGGGAAAATAGCAATTTGCCCCCTCTACTTTTTCAACTTAACTGATAGCCCCTCTGTACTATGAATTGCTCATTTTACCCCTCCTATTTTGATCACTTTGCTATTTACATCCATCCTTTTCAACTTTTGTCTTCGTCACGTTAAATCTGGACACATCTGCACCCGACGAAGACAGATATCGGAGGTAGGAGATGAAGAGTTGGTTAGGGAGGTAAATTTGAGGAGGTATCATGAAGAGTGTGGAGTTTTAAAATCTCACATTTTGGTCGTCGATTTTATCCTGTTTAATTATATATATTTAGATTCCCACTTAGAAAATGCTTAGTAAGCTAATACATAACTATGCCACTTAGAAAACGCTTAGTAACATAGTGTACCGGGTTGCGCATCAATTAGCGATACAAAGACGAAAGTTGGAATGGAAGGACCTAAAAGACAAAGTGGTCAAAATAAGAGGAGGTAAAAAGAACAATTTATAGTATAGGGGATTATATGTTAAGTTGACAAAGTAGGGGGGGCTAAAGTGCTATTTTCCCAAAAAGGAAAGTAGATAGAAATTTGCTACAAGTAAACAAAGAATCTGATGCCAAAGGGGCCGTTTGGTTGATGGAATTGGGTCTGGGAATTGAGACCCAATTCCCGGTCCATTGGGAATTGACTCAAATAATTGTACTACAATTCTCATTGGGTCGGGAATTGAAATCCAATTCCATCAACCAAACCACCTATAAAAGAAAAAAACACACTTGTTTGAGGAAAATTTATTCCATAGAATCTACGAATCAATTTCTTGAATGGGTAGAATATTGGGTAACTAGATTATCAACGACTCATTGGCCAATTTTTTGTATTAATATTTACCGGAAAATAATTTTTATTTATTTGTATTTAGATTACTCAGAAGTGTGGTTGAATTTTTTCTACTCTTTAATACATAATAATTTAATTCATATGTTGGTAAAAAATTATAAATTTGTTATCAATTGTTGGGATATGATAAACAAAAGCATTATAGTTATGTTTTCTTGTTGTTACGTTAAAAACACTGTTACTTTTCTTTGATTAAAGAACAAAGTATTGTAATCATTAGGTGTGGCATTATTGGTTGTTCACTTTGTCTCTTAACCATAAGGTTGAGAGTTTGATCCTTTTTTTTTGTGCGTAGCACTCCTGGGTGGGAACGTGCTATAGATCGTGAACCATCCTAGGAGCTAAAAATAAAATAAAAAATAAAAAATTTTGTTTATCAGAATCGATTTTTATCCAAAATACCCTCATTCCTAGAATGAAGGAGGAGCTCTAAAATCCTCAAAATGCTGACGTGTCAAATGAAAAAAAGAGAATATTAAGGCCAGGCGTGATTGGGTGTATATTTCAGGCAATTTCCTACCATCTAGGAGAATATTAGTCATTTCGAGTTTTTTTTCAATTTTTCACAGGCTAACTATCAACGAAATAGACAAAATCTGAAAAGTTCGGTATTATGGGTAAAATGCCTATATTTTCTTCAAATTTCGAGGCCAGACGTGATTGGGTATATATTTCAGGCAGTTTCATACCAAAATTTTGGACTAGATTTGTCATACACTAGACAAGATTTGTCAAAAGTTTCGATTAGATTTGTTAAAATTATGGACTAGTTTTGTCGAAATGTGGACTAAATTTGTCAAAAATTAGACTAGATTTGTAAAAAATTGACTAGATTTGTATGAAAATTTTGGACTAGATTTATCAAAATTCTGGACTAGATTTGACAAAAACTGGACTAAATTTGTCAAAACTTTGGATTAGATTTGTCAAAATTATGTACTAAATTTGTCAAAATGTTGGACTAGATTTGTCAAAATTTTGGCCTAGATTTATCAAAGTTTTGGACTAGATTTGTCAAAATTTTGGACTAGATTTGTCGAAAGGTGGAAAAAATTTGTCAAAAACTAGACTACATTTGTCAAAATTTTGGACTAGATTTGTCGAAATGTGGACTAAATTTGTCAAAACTAGACTAGATTTGTCAAAATTTTGGACTAGATTTGTCAAACTTTTGGACTAAATTTGTCATACTTTTGGACTAGATATGTCAAAAAGTGGACTAGATTTGTTACAAATTAGACTAGATTTGTTAAAAATTAGACTAGATTTGTCAAAAAGTGGACTAGATTTGTCAAATTCTTGGACTAGATTTGTCAAATTCTTGGACTAGATTTGTCAAAAACTAGACTAGATTGGTCAAAATTATGGACTAGATTTGTCAAAATTTGGACTAGATTTGTCTAAATTTTATACTAGATTTGTAAAAATGCTGGACTAGATTTGTCAAAAATTAGACTAGATTGTCAAAATTAGACTAGATTTGTCAAAAATTAGAGTCGATTTTTCAAAATTTTGCGTTAGATTTGTCCTAAATTATGCATTAGATTTATCTCGAATTCCGGGTTAGATTCGTCCCAAATTTTGTGTTAGATTTGTCCTGGAATTTGGGTAAGATTTGTCCCAAATTTTGGGTTAGATTTGTCCCAAATTCTGGGCTAGATTTGTCCCAAATTCTGGGCTAGATTTGTCCCAAATCCTGGGCTAGATTTGTCCCAAATTCTGTGCTAGATTTGTCCCAAATCCTGGGCTAAATTTGTCCCAAATTCTGGGCTAGATTTGTCCCAAATTCTGGGCTAGATTTGTCCCAAATTATGGGCTAGATTTGTCCCAAATTCTGGTTAGATTTGTCCCAAATTCTGGGTTAGATTTTTCCCAATTTGTCCCAATTTCTGGGTTAGATTTGTCCCAAATTAATTATGGGTTAGATTTGTCCCAATTTTTGGGTTAGATTTGTCCGAAATTTGGGTTAGATTTTTCCAAATTCTTGACTAGATTTGTCAAGAACTGGACTAAATTTGTCAAAATCTTAACTAGATTTGTCAAAATTATGTACTAGATTGGATAAATCTAGTTCATAACTAATTTTGAAAAATCAAATCCATAATTAATTTTGACAAATCTACACTAGAATTTAATTTTGAGAAATCTAGTTCATAATTTGACAAATCTAGTCCAAAATTAGTTTTGACAAATCAAGTCCAAAATTGAATTTTGAGAAATTTAGTCGAGAATTTGAAAAATCTAATCCATAATTAATTTTGACAAATCTAGTCCATTATTAATTTTGACAAATCTAATCCAGAATTAATTTTACAAATCTAGTCCTAAATTTTGATAAAGATATTCCAAAATTTTGATGAATCAAGTCCATAATTAATTTTAACAAATATAGTCCATAAGTAATTTTGACAAATCTAGTCCACAATTTATTTTGACAAACCTAGTCAAGAATTTTGACAAATCTTGTCCAAAATTAATTTTGAAAAATCTAGTCCAAAATTTTGACAAATCTAGTCCATATTTAATTTTAACAAATCTAGTCCATAATTAATTTTGACAATCTAGTCCAAAATTGTGATAAATCAAGTCCATAATTAATTTTGATAAATCTAGTCCAGAATGTTGACAAATCAAGTCCAAAATTAATTTTGATTATATTCCAAAATTTGAAGAATCAAGTCTAGAATTAATTTTGATAAATCTAGTCCATAATTAATTATGCAAAATCATTCAGAATTTTTTTTGACAAATCTAGTACATAATTAATTTTGAAAAACTAGTACTAAATTTTGATGAACCAAGTTCATAATTAATTTTAACAAATATAGTCCATAATTAATTTTGACAAATCTAGTCCACAATTAATTTTGACAAACCTAGTCAAGAATTTTGACAAATCTTGTCCAGAATTAATTTTGACAAATCTTGTCCAGAATTATTTTGACAAATCTAGTCCAGAATTAATTTTGACAAATCTAGACCAGAATTAATTTTGACAAATCTAGTCCATAGTTAATTTTAACAAATCTAGTCCATTATTAATTTTGACAAATCTAGTCCGAATGGTAATTTTTTTGCATAATATCTATCTGTTATTTTTTCTATATTTTATTTTCAAAATTAATTTTAATAATCTAGTCCAAAATTGACATTCAAGTCTGAATTTTGATAAATCAGTCCAGAATAATTTTGACAAATCTAGTCCAAATTAATTTTGACAAATCTAGTCCATAGTTAATTTTAATTAATCTAGTCCAAATAAATTTGACAAATCTAGTCCAAATTTTTGATAAAACAAGTCCAAAATTAATTTTGACAATTCTAGTCCAAATTTGAGAATCAAGTCCAAATTAATTTTGACAAATCTAGTCCATAATTAATATTTATATTGACAATCTAGTCCAGAATTAATTTTGACAAATTTAGTACTAAATTTTTATATATCAAGTCCATAATTATTTTATCAAATTAGTCCAAAAATAATTTGACAAATCTAGTCCAGAATATTTTGACAAATCTAGTCAAGTTAATTTTGACAAATCTAGTCCATAATTAATTTGACAAATCTAGTCCAAATTTTTTATAAATCTAGTCCAAATTAATTTTGACAAATTAGTCCATAATTTGACATTCAAGTAAATTTTGATAATTCAAGTCCAAATTAATTTTGTAAAATCTAGTCCATAATTAATTTGACAAATTCTAGTCCAGAATTTAGACGAATCAAGTCCAGAATTTTGATAAATCAATTCCAGAATTAATTTTCACAAATCTAGTCCAAATTAATTTGACAATCTAGTCCATAATTATTGTCAAATCTAGTCTAGAATTTGACAAATTAGTCTGAATTAATTTGAAAAATCTAGTCTGAATTTGAAAATTAGTCCAAATTAATTTTGAAAATCTAGTTCAACTTTTGACAAATATACCTTAATTTTTTTGACAAATTTAGAGTAATTTTTTTTACAAATGTGACCAGAATTAATTTTGACAAATCTAGTTTAGAATTTTGACAAATCTAGTCCAGAATTTGACAAATCTAAACCTTTTTGGGAAACAGTCCATATTTGGACAAATCTAGCCAGAACTTTGGAAACACTACTTCAGAATTGGACAAATCTAGCCAAAATCTAACGCATTAGTCTAGGTTTTGCAAATCTAGCGCATTTTGGACAATCTAGCGCATTTTGGGACAAATCTAGCGCATTTTGGGACAAATCTAGCGCATTTTGGGACAAATCTAGCGCATTTTTGGGACAAATCTAGCGCATTTTGGGACAAATCTAGCCATTTTGGACAAATCTAGCGCATTTGGGGACAAATCTACCGCATTTTGGACAAATCTAGCACATTTTGGGATAAATCTAGCGCATTTTGGACAAATTCTAGTGCATTTTTGGGACAAATCTATCGCATTTTTGGGACAAATCTAGCGCATTTTGGGACAAATCTAGCGCATTTTGGGATAAATCTAGACATTTCGGGACAAATCTAGCGCATTTTTGGACAAATCTAGCACATTTTGGGACAAATCTAACGCATTTATGGAAAATCTAGCTCATTCTTGGGACAAATCTAGCGCACTTTGGACCAAATCTAGCGCATTTTTGGACAAATCTAGCGAGTTTGGGCCAAATCTAGGCATTTTGGGGCAAATATAGCCCTATTTTTGGACAAATCTAGCTCATTTTGAGACAAATTTAGCTCAATTTTAGGCCCAATCTAGCGCATTTTGGACAAATCTAGCGCACTTTGGGCCAAAACTAGCGCATTTTTTGGACAAATCTAGCGCATTTTGGGGCAAATATAGCCCATTTCAGGACAAATCAGCTCATTTTGAGACAAATTTAGCTCAATTTTAGGGCCAAATCTAGCGCATTTTTGGACAAATTAGCGCACTTTGGGCCAAATTAGCGCATTTTTTGGCCAAATCTAGCGCATTTTGGGCCAAATCTAGCGTATTTTTTTGGCCAAATCTAGCGCATTTTGGGCCAAATCTACCACATTTTGGGACAAATCTAGCGCACTTTGGACCAAATCTAGCGCATTTTTGGGGCCAAATCTAGCGCATTTTGGCCAAATCTAGCAATAATTTTTTGCCAAACATTTTTGACAAATATAGCACATAATTTTGACAAATATATCACATAATTTTGGGTAAATCTAACAAGAATTTTGGACAAATCAATCATTCGACAAAAGTAGCCCATAAATATTTGGAGCTTGATAAATCAATCCATTCACAAATACAACCCTCATCTTTTGACAAATCTAGCCCAAAATATTTTAAACTCGGCAAATCAGTCCACCGACAAATCCAGCCTAATTTTTTGACAAATCTACCCGAAATTTTTTTACACATGACAAATCTTGCCCAGAGTTTTATATCTTCAATATCCCAAGAATTTTATGTACAATATTCGAAATTTGATATCATTTACACTGATTCGAAGCCAATTTTCTATCTATGTAACATCCAAAAAGAATTAACAGTTGCAAACCAATAATTACATTCACTCCTTGGGTATTCCCTGCTAAAAGATTCACAGAATATACAGAAGCTACTGGTATTACTTTGCTATGGCCTGCGAAGAACGTTCGAGTCTATCGATATCTAGCTGTACAACTGCAATCAGTTTATGTGGACATGTGAGTAACAGACATTCTCAAAAGGAACCACGAGAATGCGAGACATAAGATTCAGAAACTTCGGGTTGCAGATGACTCACTTGTAAATTTACTGTGTGCTGCTACCAAGTCTACAGACAGATCTCCAATGATCCCCATTCATCATCTTCTTAGAAGAGAGGACTGCAGAGGTTTGGCGTCGGTAGAAATGAAGCGACTGTGGATTCGGGATCAATCGTTATTGTGGGTTTGAGTGGGGCCTAGATACTTCTCCATCGACTCTTTCTTGTGCTCCGGATCAAGGCTGAACAGAATCAGCAGAGTTAACCGGACATTGTACTGTAAACATCACAAAGAGACGAGATTTGCTAGAAAAGTGGAGATCAACTCACCTATTTCTAAGGCCAAGAAGAGCGTAATGTGCAGCGCTTGCACAAGCAGATACTGGCGCGATGGTAGCGGCAGGAATGCCCCGGACTGCAGATGCCAAGGCAGATCCAGCACTAGACCCGTACTGGTATTTTTTCAGCGGTGTTCGAACTAGTGCAGAAGCTGATTTTCCCAGGCCGTCACTAATGCTCGCACAAGCCTGTCAATATTCGGAATATAAGAAATCAGTGTGCTTGAAACTCGGATGGCCTTCACGTGCAAATTGTAATTCCTCTTATTACAATTCTAACCTGTTGGATTCCTTCTTGGGCATCATTTGGCTGGTTTTTTCTTACATTCGACTTCTTTTTACCCTGCGTGGATGATGATGATACTGGAGAAGGTACACTCGTGAGGATGTACTCAGCTTGAAGTAAAATATCATGAGCTCCGGCTGCTAAGTGCACTCCGAGCCCAACGGCTTCAAGTGATATACTTCTAAGAAATGCAACCGTACCTGAAAAGGATAATCCCGGGTTTTTTAAGTTATTGGGGGAAAACCTCGATATATTTCTTTTCAAAAGGTGATCGGTGGCATCAACTACCAATGAGAGTTATTTACCTCTTTGCATTCCCTTGAGTACTCGTTGATCTTTCTTATAGCTCTGAACTGGCAGTGACACGAGCTTTGCAGCCCCAGAACCAACAGCGACAAACGATCGGATGGTAGGGAGGCCTCGCAAGATCTTGCGTACCTACAAAATGATAGGAAGGTAAGTACAAGTTCAATTGAACTCGGATAAGGAATGAAAATTTGATTCTGCAATGCTGGATAATGGTGCCAGAAACCTGATTTTGTGATATATCTTCCAGCCACTCCCCAACATTGTTTCACATACGCTGTCCCAGCCATAGACACCACAAGCATGCACGTGTTTAAGCTCGAGTTCAACCCCCTGCATCAAGAATTTTAGATTTGTCACCTCTCCACTGCAATTAACTAACCTTGAAACCTTTACTTCAGACTTCCATATCTATTTTATACGGAAACAGAGCGAATAGATAGAGTGCTCTGAATGATGGACGACAATGTAACTTCCTCCCAACAAGTCATTTCACAAGCACTTCAGTAGCCATTCACTTCTTTGTTTACTCCATCTAAAAACGCTCAAGTTTGGATAGCAAGGGATATGAGGTGAAATACTATATAAAAAACACTTTAAAGGGCGGCGAAATAGTTACCTTCCAGGGAACAAGGTTCACAAGTTCCACATACTTCCCACCTCCTAATGCTGTTAAATCAACACGACTAGGTGTGTAATCAACCCGTATAAGAATAGGGGATACATCAAATTTCTGGAAAAAGTAACAAAATAAGAATACATTCAGGAAATAATTTGCTTCAAAATTTGAATAAACAATCCGGATACGAAAAAGTACTATAATATCACTTGCCTGAAAGTAGGGAAGTAATGCCTCCGGGGCAATGGAGTGGCCAGCAAGAGCAGCACTGCCTATTGCTAATGACTCTACACCACTTGGATGTTTTTTACCATCAGAAGACAGATCAGCAGACACTCCTTTGGGAGTGAAAAAGCTAATAAGAAAATCCAGCTGACTTTGATGAAGGTGCACTCTTATGGGGAGGAATGATACTTGTAACCTGAAAGGAGTTAACCCCATTTACATTTTGATTACTACAGGGAACCCCCAATAAAACAAATGAACAAACTCCTATTGCATAATAATAGCTGTCATAAAACCAAGAAGATGTCTTAATCAGGATCACAATATAACTTCTGACTAGAATCTGAAATATTGTGGTATCTAACACAATATTATATACTTAATACCCTCAATCAGGAAATAATGCGAGTTGATGAGAGTAAAGCATAAAGATGCTAAATTAGATACTCGGGGAAACATGCTGATAATCTGTAACTGGTAATTTTTATTGCAAGGAGTAAGATTAGGTGAAGCGTAGACCACATGTTCTACAAGTCAGACAAACTTCCACAAAGCTTCTCCACCATATGACTTACAGATGAATGGTTGTGCTAATTAACAGTATAAGAAACCCACTTAGAATAAAAGAGTAAATAAATAAAGAAATAAGCATGCCTGTATTCTTCTAAAGGGATAAGAGGATCGAGTCTGACAGCTTCTAAGTCCAGCTTGAGTGCTTTGGCGTTTGATGTCCTGGGATGATCTTTCGAATGGTAATATCCAAGCATCTGGTAATACGAATGTAGTGAAGTCAAAGTATTGTTACACACCCACATGCGTGTACATAATCAATATAAAAAAATTCATTTACCAGTTTCCAAGGTGCAGAATTGCTCTTGTCGTAAAGATAGAAGTCCTGGATGGAAAGTGAAATCTTAGATGCACATACTCCCCCAGAGGGAAAATGTCGCATCGCAATTCCATCCCACATAATGAAAGTTCTAGACAAGTAGTTGTGTCCCTTCCACCTATACATTTAGATGGCTCAGTGTTCATGCCGTGTGGACCCCAGTCAGAACCAGCATACATTTTCCAGCTCACATTTATGTCCTTAAGAAGTACACGCCCTGTAGCCTTTACAGGATCATCTGGTGTTAAAGTGCAGCACTCCAGAAACTTGTCATCAAGAAATTGGTTCAGGTAACCACTCCCACCAGTATCTGAAATGTGGTCCTCTACAATGCTTACGGGCAGCTCTTCGTACCATCCACTGTTTACCCGAGCAGGGGGGTCTATGCAGCCTATTGATAGTTCTGATAAAGGGCGTAAGTCAGATATGCAATAGCTTTCTATAAATTCCGGTAAGGAACCATTCTCCAAAAATGATGATTCAGTTATACCCATACTGGCTACCGATGAGGACTGTTCACAAGATACACCTCCCAAAAAAGTATCTTGAGTTTCAGAACATATTCCATAAGGCAGTCCAACGAGGCTATCAGCAGGTAGCAAACGAATAGCAGGTCCAGCAGAATCAAGTTGACAGGGCTGTTTTTGCTTTGTAGCCAAGGAAAATGCATCTTCACTTATCTCATCCATCAAACCAACGATTCCCTTAGGTTCATTCTCAGTTAAGCCACTTGGGTAAAGCACTCCAGAGGTTGCTGCATTAGAATCATGAATGAAAGCCTTACCTTCCTCGTTAAACTTGCTCTTCTCTTGAGCCTGACAGAAATTGTTCCAACGAGCTTGCAAGTGCACAACTGCTTCCTCCAAATCAGGAGCAAAAAGCTGCTGCAGTTGAGCAGCCAAACGAGTCAGACCTGAGGTAGTATCATGACAAGTGTTAATCCAAACATGGAGCTTTGAACACTCTAACTCCCAATGAAGGCCATTCTTGCTGTTAGTTCTCAAAACAGCTTCTATAAGAGCTTCTTGAGCAACTTTAATGTATCTCATATCACGAAGGTAATCCACACTGTAAATACCGCCAGGATTTTGAGGTGCCTTAGAAAGAAGGAATCCTAGATCATGTACTCTTATCTTGTAATCATTGTCCACTGAATCTTCCACAGCAGTGCTGGATACTGTCAAGGAAGAAGCTGCTACTAGACAAGCAAAATATGACTCCACATCCCTCTCTCCTGCGTTTGTGGAACTGGAATGAGAACTGTTGTTCACTGATACAGAACTCTTAAAATGTGGTTCATAACTCAAGCCAACATCAACCAACTTCAGAAGGAAAGAAGTCTGGTGCGTAGGACGGAGACCTCCTTCTTGCAGATCAGTATGATCTGTGTTTTCAACTTCAGGAGAGGACAAATTAAAGAAAGAGAATATCGCATCAAACCAATCCAACCGACCACCAATTGCCACCACTGTGGCACATCTGATTGTAATAGATGTAATTGAATGAATGACCCCTGGATCCCTTAGGTGGACAATATCAGAACCAGCCCATCGAGAAGATAATGCATTTGAACCGCCTCCATCCCCACGTTTCCTGACAGAGTTGCTGCATGATATGAGAAGAAACGTTTTGTTTGGGTTGCTAGTGACTGATCCCCATAGTTTACCTTCCCTATGGGTTACCCACAACAAATTAGCATTTTCTATGCCTCCAATTCTGGAGACAGACATCAATTCAAGTTTCCGAATTTTGAGTTTGAAACATAGCCATGATCCAGGAAGTTCACTTTGCAAGGAACTTTGTCTTTCCTCCGTTGTGTCTGGTCTAATTGAAACTTCTAGTGAGTCACACTCCACTAGGACTGATGTCTGAGACACAGATGGTTCTTCATCTAGACAAACTGATTCACAGGCTGCACATGACAACCCTTTAATCATCTGCCCCATAAGAAGAACCAGCTTACAATACTGAGAACTGTCCAAGTCAACCATACAAGGGGGTAGATGAACATGTAAAACAAAAGCAGATGTCAATAAGATGTCCCTACGAGTTCTAGAACTCATATCATCTATGTCTTTCACGGCTGTCACTGTTGCAAATTCATGACCTTTAGCATTGGAGTTTCCTCTCGTCCTGGACTCTTCTGAAGTAGCCATGAACTTGGCTCTCTCAACAACCCAAGGACCAGTCATAACAGTATCCTGAGAAACTATGCTAACTGTAGAAAGACACCCAACTCTATTGCTGACAGATAAAACCTTCTGCACACAGAATGTCATCCTATCCATAACTCCGATATCATTTTTACATCTTGAGCTGATCAAATGAACTCCAAGATCACCAACAGATACATACACAGACCATGCAGGGCTTGAAATATACCTTTTCCATGAATTCAAATCAGCTACAGGACTTTGACCATGAATTTTGCCCTTCTCCCGAACAGATGGAGAAGAGAAATCAATTGAAACAAACTGGTCCCAGCAATAACTGTTTTGCATTAGTTTGTCCACCTCTAATGGAAAACAGAGTATTATCCTCGCACTGGGAATTGAAATATTACATCGCCATTTTTCAGTTGCAGATGATGCTTCCAAATCTCTTTTGGATTCATGAACTGAAGAACCATGCTTCTCACTGGAAGATTTTTCATCGCTCCAGCTACTGGTATTAGCAGCACTTGACATATCTTTCACAAGATCCATTAGCATCTTTATCGAAATAAGGTTCACCCAAAACACAAAATGTGGGAGATGTACTGAAAATGATGCTGGCACCTTTTTATCTCCATGGGATGAAACTGAACTTGCAATGAATTGGCAATGAGTAACACCTGAGGTACTGAACATTTGGCATTTTGTTTTTCCAGAATGTATATCGTAAGCATGCGGAGCATTCCAATCATTTGAACTTAGACCATCGGTCGATGGAGCAATACGCGGCAGAGCACTAAGGAGATCAGCTTGCAGATGTTGAATCTGAAGAGTCTGATCCTGGCCATCATTAAAAGAACCAGGGAAGGATGTACTGCCTTTCCCACTCTGTGAGGTTTCAGTAACCTCGATACATCTCACATTGCCGTCGATTATCATTTGTTGTGGACTTACCTGTGAAATTGTTATCAGATCCACAGTAGCAATGGTGACGTTAGTATGGAATTAGCGAAGAAAATAAAGCATCCCAGACGAAATTTACCAATTACATTACCTGTACAACAACAGAAATGTCTTTGCATTCTGCAGTAATATGATGAACATTCAGACTATGGTTATCCCCTGTTGATTTGCAGCAATACTGATCATTTTCATCTTGGATGAATAAAACAATAGAAATTCCAGTCCAGCGGACTTTGAGATTTGTCTGCATATGTTGCTGCTCTGCAGTCAAAAACAAAAGTAGACATTGATCAATTGAATTCATGAAAATTGGACAACTACAGATCCCACCCATCCACCTAAAAGAAGAGAATGCAAATAAAAACATCAGAACCATGTGTCCCATAATCTTTCCAGCATGTAGTAGATGTCTAGTCAATACAACTTGCCTGTAAAAAGCTCTTATGCAGTCCTAGCCCCAACCATGAACCAATTTAACACACATTAATTATCTTTCAGTAAGCTCCAAAGTTGGATTCTTGAGTGTTAATAGCATGTTATTAAGAGTTTGCAATTTCACATAAGTCGCAACTCCCGTCTAGCTTAATATTCAACCCAACAGGGTTCAAAAACTGGTAAGGGGATGGAAAGAGGAGAAAGTGAAACCAAAAACATAATCTCGACAAAGCAATAAAGGACACATGCCATGCATTAGCTAAATAAACCGGAGGTTTTCGCATGAGACTCGGTTTCTTCACATAATATCATTTCCATTGTTCTACTGTATACATCAGTCTCCTTGATGAGTTTTTCTATATCAAAAAATTCTTAGTAGCTTCAATGCCACCTCCATAGTGCCTTTGCAACTACTACAGAGAAATATAATCACAGGAATTCATAATGCCTAAGCTAGTTGCTCAACAAAAGGACTGTACTGACAGACTAAAAAATTGAATCCTCCAGGGAGAACTTTTATCATCGTTTTTGATGCAACTTAATAATGAAAAATAAAGGGATGGAAGAAAACAGATCAATCGTTGTGCAAAACAAAGAATGTAAATAGTCCACATACCAGACGTAACGAGCAAGGAACCAGAAGCAAGGCTGGAAGCAGCAGTTAATGCACCAAAAACAGAGCATGTCCAGCCCCACATCCCACTACTCCCCAAAGCTGACTGTGAATTTCTAATTCCATCAAAACACTCGAAGAACTGATCCACGCTGTAAATAAAGACATGATAAAATGAAATACTGAAATCGCTGGTGTAATTAAATGACAGATGTAAATCTTCTGCAAGCGCAACTTGTTTACAAAAAAAATTATATGCATCTTCTCGTCAAATTAACCCACTACGTATTGCTCAGCTTAGCAAATAAAAAATGAAACGGAAATTACAGGACTATTCAGTACCAACACAACTCAAGACTGCATTTTTTTGGCTTTCCAAACCAGGTTATGAGCTGGAATATGAAATTGTAACAGTATATACTGTAGCATAGATTAATACTGACCTCGCTCCAAGGTCAAGCTCCTGCACACCATCTTTAACAGAATTTGGCATCCAGTCAGGTATAAGATTTGATTCAGGAAGAACAGATTCACTAAATGATTGTTGTCCCTGAGGAGAAGTACCAGGAGCAGAAAAAAAATTCGCAGTTGGACTGGAAGCAGAATTCCTGGTTGATGAATACAACTGAGAAGCTGAATTGAAGTAAACAGAGTCCGTGGGCTTAGACTGTGTATTGAGAGCAGAATCCCTGTGCAGTATCTTATAAGCTTTCCATGCAAGAAGGAACCATTTAATTGTACCAGGCTGAACTCTCAATTCCACAGGATCTATACAAACATTTGCATCCACTTGGCGAATATCAAGTGAACCATTATTCCAGGGTATGCTCAACTTCAACTCCCCAGAAAATCCCCCCTTATCCCCCAACAATATAGATGTTGTTCGATTTGCAGGAACCTCACCAGAAGTTGGACCAGATAACGATTTAGATAAAACAGATTCACTTTTGGCATCATTCATTTCTAGAAGTTCAAGCACTGCACCTTGAAATTTAAGAAAGTTTGTCAATCGACTAATTCCAAGCAAGTCATCAGTGGTTCCATTAGTGGTCAAACCAACATCTTCAGAAACACATGTTCCACATTCCATTTCAGCTATGCGTAAAACCACTATTTTGTGGCCGCCCACTTCCTTTTCACTTCCCAAGTGTGGATCAAAAGCAACCAGCAACTTCTTAATACGTACATGGAAGCTTGCTAAGAACCATTTAACCATTTTTGCAATCGTCTTCACACCTTCATGGATATCAGCAGAACCCGATTTCACTGTCGGGTCCAAAACACTGACAAGTTTTCCCATTTCATTATGCATGCCCGCCATTTTATCTTGACTCGCATGGAATTTATCACCAACAATCGGTTCTTCATTCGTCAAACAGGGTCTTAAGACAAGCTCAAGTTCATCCACCTCAACCTCGAAACCATTACCCTTCCAAGGCATTGTAACCGAAAGAGAGCCTATGGATCCTTCCTTTATAACCACAGATGATACTGCACCAAGCTAAAGATTACAGAAAAAAAAAAAAAAGCAATGAGAACTGAGAAACATCCTAAAACACTAGTCTTCTCGCTAAAAACACAAACAACAATAAATCAGAGTTAAACTGTTGATCATAAATCACTAGTCTTATCCCAAGCGACTACATCTGATAAATTGAAGCTTATGAAAATTCCCATACTCCATAATTGAACCAATATGTCTATCTCCCTTTAAAAGTTTCTAGTTCTATGAAACAGCGCTGAATTGTCGAGCATACCTTCTCGTTGAGATAATCAACATCGAGAGCAAGGTCGCTGAGGTGTATAACACCTTGACCGAGCTGAACATCGAGCTGCTGAAGATCAATTTCCCCCAAAATGAATTGCCCTAACTTCTTCTTCAGCACGAACTTACACAGCCTCTTCAGCGCCCACTGCGATAACACAGCCTCAGCCGACTTCGCGATGTTCCACGGAAACATCGTCGATAATCCTCCTCGTCGTCGGCACCGCCGACCTAATCTTCCGACTCCGTCTCTGCGAATCGATCAGTACTTAACTCCCAAGGTGGAATTCGTAGCTCAAAAGTTCGGAGTGTACGTTCAAAATAGAGGAATTAGGGCTTCGTGGAGTGTCGCCGGCGATGGAAGTATGGAAACCCTCCGCTGATCTACCGTCAAAGAGACATGGAAAGCAACGACAGGGAAGAATGAACGAAGAATCTGAATGTAGAAGCAATCATTTGATTTTGACGACTTTGTTATTTTTAAGGGTCTGTTTGGATTTTGGATTTTCCGTGTCGTGTTTGAGGTTTGTCTCTCTTTAATAATTATTATTTGCACGACTTTTTTAATTAATATTTATATTTTAAGTAGGTTTAGATTAATCTCTTAAATTTAATTGGATTACAAATAACCTTTTTTTTTTACAACTAGATATATCAATTGGTACTAAATCGTTACACGGTACAAGAACTCAAAACAGCTTACATCTGCGTAGAATTAAGAAAAAAATCTAGGTAGGACCGATGATCGCAGTGCATTCTCAATGCCATAGCCTTGAAGGGGAGAGACAAACATCCACTAGTGTTTTAATGTCTGGCAGGATAGTCACTGAATGTTGCACACTGAAATGCTTCAAGAATAGTTCGATCTTCTGCAACAATCAGAGATGAACATAAAAGAGTGTCGCATCTGCCATCACAAACTTCTCCATGGAAGTTGAATATGACCACTTCATAGGCTGCCTACTGGAAATCGTTAACGAACAATCCGTCGCAATGTATCACTCATTCAAGTGTACGTGGCCATGGATGAAGATTACAAATACATCAATATAACACAATAATCTATGTTAGTTGTTCAAATCCTGATAATATCATCATTCATCGTCACAATACATTACATTTCACACGACGGCTAACTAGTTAGCTATCAAAATATAACCTATGAACTTGATAGTGGCAGATCCTTATCTCTCAGAAAGCCTAAAGCTTTTGATTGCCACAACTACACAAAACTTATCCCATCTCTCAAACTCCAAATGGGAACCCTACTTCCTTCCTGCATAGAAGAAACAAATTACAAGTCAAAAACACACCACCTTACTCGTTCTAGATAGATAACTACATCCATTTAAATGGATAAATCTGATAGCTGTATATTTGTTTTGTTCAAGTAGCAGATACCTAAATCTACAGATATTTTTCTAATTTAGGGTTTGTATTCATGAGTAGTAAGTTAGAAAAGCTAAGATCATTAATGATATTTACCTGCCCTGAGTCGCTTTGACCTCCTAGTGCCAGCAACGTCGCTATCATCTTGCTCTTTCTGGTTTTCTTTCTCAGAATTCTGGTTTTCCTTCTCAGACTCATCATCTTCTTCTTCTTGTTCATGGTTTTCCTTCTCAGAAACATCTTCTTCCTCCTCTTCCTGGGTTTCCTTCTCTGAATCATCACCTTCCACGTCATTTACCCTGACGATATGCACCTGACACAGACATCATAAATACACTGGATAACGGATTCTCTGGTGGCGGTAACAGAACACAAATGAAGGGTTCAGGTAAAGGGTTCACCTTGAACTCTGTGGGGGTGGTCAGTTGGAAAACTAGAGCATCTCCATCAACCAGTTTGTGATCAATGGCGAACCCTCTCCATCCGGCACTCAGACCATTTTTACGAGCAAGATACTTCGTTTCAGATGGCTCTCCATCCTCGTCTATTAAGGTGATCATTTCGTCGTGTTTGGGGAGGTGAGTTCTGCAGAACGGGACTGGTAGCCCCTAGAACAGGACGATTTTAAATATAACAACTGTCATTAAAATTCATAGAATCATATCAGTCAGATGAATGAATGAAACCCACCAGCCAAAACCCTCCTGTAACGTGGGACTGCAACATGGGTTTCACAAAACTCGGGAACTCCTTGTCCAGAATTGATTGCAGTTCTTCAGCTCTGTCAGTTGCATAATCCCTTGATTCCTGAGATGCGTACACTCGATTCGACAGATCTCTGGTATGGTAGCGTACCACCCTAGAGTATGAATAATGAATAAGACCACAAGGCATCGAACGTTAAGAAAACAATGAAAAGGTCCAGCTTTGAAGTTCAAACCTTCTGGCTCTGAGTTCTCCTAATGGCTCCACCATAGTCTGCAGAATCAGAAATCTTTGTAAATTGATCAAAACTTATTCGTTAATGCAGTGGAACAAATAGCTACCCAGAAATCAAGTCAAACCATATCCCAATAGTAGCAAAACAACAATATTTGCAGCTGAATAATGTAGGATGCTGCTAGCTGACAACAATGTATATGAACTGTACAGAATTGTCGATCAGTTAAAACATTGTTCAGATACTAATCAGATATGATCATTATTGAAGCATTTCATTTCACATTAAACCTTAAAATGTTAAATCTTATCGAACTGCAACCAGACATTTCTCAGTCATTTCACAATCCAAAACCTAATTCAAAAGAGATTTTCCCTCGCACTTGCACAAATTAGCTACTCAGTTTAAAATGCCCTGGTCTAGAATTTCAGAGTTTTTTCCTCAAATAACAGCAATAAAGCAGAGCTAGAGACAAAGAACTCACTTCCATGTAGCTAACACTTGGCTGGCCGGCTATCCGAGAAGACCTTCTGGCCGGACCCACCACCACCATTCGAGGAGCCCGTGGTTTCAAATGCTTCGCCTAATTCCACAATCACCAACATTGTGTAAACGAATCGACCAGAGTGTCATTTTATTAATCTTGATGAATACAGTTTAAAAATTTAGGGTTTTACATAATAGATACAAAATCGATAATGAAAACCCCATTTCTAACTGGCAGCGAGACTTTACACTAAGTTCGCCATTGATCGTCTATTACGAGTGAAGCAAAGTTGCGTGGTAACTTACAGGGGAGGAATTAGATTCGGGACGAAGATGGCTAGCGAGCTTAAGCAGGTTAAGGTCTTCCATCCTCTTCCTGTTCTCTTCCAGCCTTTGCTTCCGGATTTCTTCGTAGCTCATCAGCTTCTTCTTCGATTCCACCATCTTTCTTCTCGCCGGAAAAATTATTACCTGGATCGTTCAGGCAAAGCTGCAGAGGAAGAGAACTGTGGCTATTTTGGGGTTCTCGGCGGAAGCTATGGAGACGAAAATGAGAGAGAAGCGAACAACTGAAGCGCCAAAATGTTTGAAATTCAAACTTCTCCGCTTCGTAAATCGTGTAATTCATAATTTGGTGGTAAATTTGGTAATTGGTCATCTTAATTCTTATGTATTACTGTATTAGTCTCGTGCTACAAGCTTGATCTCGAAAACTTACCAAATTATGATTGGGTAAAATACTTAAAACGTCCTGAAACTAAGACCGAGTTACAAACTCGTATGGAAATTTTAAACCGTTACATAGTGGTCCTATTACTATGAAACGTGTTACAGATTAGTCCTAATATAATCCATGTACTTTTTCATTCATTTCGCTTCGTCACCGTTGACATGTCATAAAAAAACTTAATTTAAGGTTTGGCCCAGGAGATTAGGAACTCACATGGTTCAATGGTTGAGTCACCTTTAAGCTGGGTCGTCAATCCACCGACTACACGTGGCGATTGACCCAGATCTCAAGGTACTATAAATACAGACCCGACCCAACAATGATGGGACATGACACAACACTAGACCATATACGTCTTCCCCGATACTTCTCTAAGAGTCGACTACTGCCTCTTGTACACCTTGCGAGGAACACTCAGAACTCCAAGACGCTTCAGAATCAGATCAGCGCTACTCCTACTCAGACCACCAACCCTCCAAGTTGAACATTTATTGTACTAACCAAACAATATGAGCGAAACAATAACGAGCCGACATAAAGCACATACCCATATATGATACGGAAAAACCACTTACCGTTACACTCACCAAAGAGTTGTTATTCCATCAATCTTGTTCATGGCCAAGGAGAAGTAGCCAACTCTACAAAGGCAATTTCAACACCATTTCTATCAAACCCTAATTTCTCAATCTCACAATCAACTTCTTCCAATTCCCCCTTAGCTTCTTCAAGTTGTGCCTCCATTTTTGCCACCTTCTCCACAACAAGATCTCTCTTTCTACTCAGCTTCCTGTACTCGTTCGCCGTCTCGAAAACGCACCTAAGTTCCTTCAGTCGAGCCTGTAAAAACCCCACTTCCATACCCAACCTCTCGAAAGCGTGTAGTTTGCTCTCCCAAGTCGCGAAATCTTCATCTCGAATAGTGCCTAGCTCCGTATTCGTCATGGCGTTCGCAATGTTCACCGTTTCAACTATCATCCCGGCAACCAGCTTACTGTTTAGGTCATTGAGGATGCCTTGATGCAGATACGAGTTTCGACTGCGACAAAGTGTGTAGTACCCGAACTCGACGTGCTCTGGCAGCTCACTGTTGATCGTCGAACCGTTTGATGTCACAATCTTGAAATCTTCAAAGTTTTTCACTTGTCGAAAATCAGGAACCGGCTCTGGCAACTTGATTTCGTCCGACGTCTTCTTCCCCGAGCTTTCACTTTCGTCATCCTTGTGAGCGGTCTCGTGGCTACATTGCTTATTGGCATCCTCGGTATCCATCGAAAACTCATCGCTACGCGTTTCGTCCAACTTACCGGGTGTTCAAGAGCATCCGGTTTCGGATTTGTCAATGCAACATCAAGTTCTTCAATTGAAGTGCTCCTCACTATGTAAACCTGAGAACAATAGTGAACCATAGTACACACACAAGTCAACTAATCTTCTTTTTGTCAGTAAACGATATAAGATTTATCTCGAGTTATTGGAATGCAACGGTTATTGACACTTTCCACGTAATGCAACAACCATTTTCACCATGCATTCGAACGAAAAACGCAAATACTGCACCTTGAACTTAGCCGGGCGAACCAGTTCGAAAACCGCAACATCGCCTTCGACTAACTTGTGATGATTGGAGAAGCCTCTCCACCCGCCGCTTAGCGCCTGCTTCCCCGCCAAATACTTTGCGAGCCAAACTCGTCCATTTTCGTCTTCCAACTCAACCATCTGGTCCATCATCGACATATGATCGTCGCAGAAATCCTTCAACAAACCCTATCAACCAAACAAACCGATTTTTTCCCAACACATTTTCACAAATTGAATAGATGCTGCACGACCTATGATCCTCCCAACTTCTTTTCCGGATGATTCACGATCTATGATTTCTTCCACGATAAAAACAAATTAAACAGAGATGTAATCAAAGGTTCTATTACCAGGGAGAAACCGCCTTTAACATGAGAAGGAAGCAATATCTTGACCAACACAGGATGATCTCTACAGAGATTAGCTTTAATCTCTTCAGCCTTGTTCATCACGATGTTCATAGCTTCCGCATCGCGATACAGATGATCGGCGCAGAGTCTTGTTCGCTTACGGCTGGAAGAAGAAACATAAACCCTTTAACACAATCCAATCCAACAATCAAAACCAAGCAGCTGAAAACTATATACCGTTGTTGTCGAGAAATTACATCATTGCTTCCTCCTTCCTGCATGTTCAATTTCTTCAATCAGCTTCAAAGAATCGATTAAAGGGTTCTAAACTTCGTAAAAAGGGGAAATTACTTGGACCCATGTTGTTGAGGATGATGAATTGAACTCTGCTTTGACTTCTTGGGACGGCCTCTGTTTCTCTGCAGAAAAAAAAAAAACAGAGCAAGTGAAGAACAGGGTTAACAATGGCGTCTACAGAGATGCAGAAACAGAGATGAAGCTAACCCGCTGAATCTGATTAGGTTGAGGAAATGACATGGTGGTTGTGGATGGAAGAGATTACTGAAAGTGAAATTGATTAGTAAAGATTATATGCAGAGATGGGTTTGGAAGATTGGGGAGAAATGGGAGACAGATGCAGTGGAAATTTGCTGACAGTATTTAATGGTAGCCATGCAATTGCAGTTCAATTATGCTAGTAAGAGGGAATCCATTGTTTTCAGTCACAAGCATTGGGAAAGTTTGTAGCAGTAGCTTTCGTCATAAAATGTTACATCTCAATAACTCGAGTTGTTGAATAGTGTTTTGAATAGATTTTATATTGTTTACTAATAAACGATTGGCAAACGAGCGACATGTCCATCTATCGCCGCCATATTCCATATGTCACTTAGTCATCTCTACCTCACTGCGGGTCAAGCACCTCTAAAAGAAACGAAGGACCTCATTCAGTAATAGGTGGAGCCAACGATCCACTAGGACTAACGTATATACAACTACATCCCTAAGCGATCTCTACCTCACTGCGGGTCAAGCACCTCTAAAAGAAACGGAGGACCTCATTCAGTAATAGGTGGAGCCAACGATCCACTAGGACTAACGTATATACAACTACATCCCTAAGCGACAATCAAACGGAGGCATGAATATGTCATTTAGAGCTCCGAGACTCTGTCTCACTGCGGGTCAAGCACCTCTAAAAGAAACAGAGGACCTCATTCAGTAACGAGTGGAGCCAACGATCCACTAAGACTAACGCACCTACAACCACATCCCTAAGCGACAATCAAATGCAAGATGCCAACGAAGTGATCTACCAGACAGAGACTAGGACTTCTAAAACGGGCGGAATGAACTACCAGACAGAGTCTACGGCTTCTAAAACGGGCTAATCGACGCGTGAATTCAAGACCTAGCAACATCTTTAACAAGGAATTCACACACACCTTGTTAAACGGAGTAGTTAGGTTGGCCAAGTTATTATACTGATCAAACTACACTTGATCAAGTTTGTTAAGATGTGTGTAGGTACAACGAACTCAGCGTCGAATGAAACAATGCCATAAAAGAAAGCTCTGGCACTGTCAAGAAATGGAAACGAAATGCCATAAAAGGAAAGCTGCTGCCTTAATACAGACACAGTCATCACACCAAAGGATTGTTCTCAGAATCAGCCAAATCAACAAACCAAAATCCATCACAAGGATTGGAGAATCAATCAAGCAGATATGATGCCCAACGGCTATCTGCATCATCTATTTAAAGAGCCACATTGACAACGGAAAATATCATCGATTCACAGAGTCTAATTTCAGGGAGAGTTAGAGTGATAGAGATCAAACTGTGAGAGTGCTCTTGAGTGTAATTGTTCATATCTGGTGGGGAACTGGGTAGTTAGAACAGCATAGGACTTTGGGGAGAAGTCCGGTGTAACTCAAGCAAGTCTCATCTTCATCGATTCGAAGTATTCGAATCACAAATCTCAAGGGTTATCCCTTGGGACGTGGAGTAGGTCACACTGACCGAACCACGTTAAAAACTCCGGTGTCCTTGTCTTGTCTTTTCTATTTCTTACTCAGCAAACTGAAGTGCTGCGAGCAGGTCCTGTAATCAACAGCAGCTGGAAACCTTGTTCAGCTACAAGAACAGAGGCTTCAGCTCATTCTCTCATACAGAGTAAACTTTCGAACAACAGATTGGGCTCAAAAGTTTAATCACTCAGCCCATCTACCAAGCCCAACCGATTGACGCATTACTAGGAAGTCGATGATCAGATTAGAAGTAATCTTCTCTCGTCGATCAGACGTTGCAGCCGATCGATCAGCAGTGATCACTCGTGGCAAGTCGTAGGAGAATTTCATCAAGTGGTATCAGAGCGGGTTCAGATAACAGGATCAAACGATCTTCTGTATCGAATTCAGGTGAGCTTTTCTCCTTACATACTACTAAACCAAAACCCTAAACTCTTTCGTTTTCTGCTTTACAGATTTACCTAGAAATGAGTCGAGAGAGTACAGCTTTTCTGGCCGACGGGTTCTCACAAAATCGGCCACCAAAGTTCGAAGGAATGCACTATGGCTATTGGAAGAATCGAATGGAGCTCTTCGTCAATACGATCAATCCTAGGCTGTGGAGGATCGTGCTGAAAGGACCATTGGAAGTCAAACCGACGAAGATAAATGGGAAGACGACGACTTTAAAAAGGTACAACTGAACTCACAAGCCATGAATATAATGTATTGTGCATTAGGGCATGAGGAATTTAATAGAATTTCAAGCTGTAAGTCTGCCAAAGAAATTGGGATAAACTACAGATTACTTATGAAGGAACATCCCTGGTTAAAACTCTAGGATTAATCAGCTAAAACATGAATTTGAAATGTTTAATATGCTTGAAAATGAATCTATCTCAGCTATGTACAATAGATTTCAGAGTATTGTCAATAGGCTTGATGGCTTAGGAAGAAAGTATGATAATGAGGATTTAATAAGGAAAATTCTGTGGTCTCTTCCTAAAATTTGGAGACCTAAAATTACTGCAATAGAGGAATCTAAGGATTTAGCAACTCTAAACATTGATGACTTAATCGGATCCTTAATCACTCATGAAGATACATTAAAAGGGAAGAAAATTCTGATGATCATAAGCAGAAATCTATTGCCTTAAAATCTGAAGTAGAAAGCATAGAAGAAAACTTAGATGATTATGATGATTCAGAGTTAGCTTTGTTAAGTAAACATGTTAGTAAGCTTCTAAAGCTTAGAAAAGAAAAGAAAAGAACTAATCAACCACATAAATATAAGGATTCGAACATGATAGAAGTTTAAATAGGTCTCACAAAAACAGACGTGATCAATCAAATATTAGCAGTAGTAGCAACCAGCTAGGGTGCTTTAAGTGTGGTAAACAGGGTCATATAAAAGCTGATTGCCTCAACTGAGGAGAGAAAGAGCTCTTCAAGCAACCTGGAGTTGCAGTGAAGATGACTCAGACAACAGTGATGAGGAACAATCCGATAACAAGGCTCTCATGGCAGTTACAGGAGAACCGATTGAAGACATCATTCCTCTTATAACTGATCAGGTAACAGTCACTGACCATTTCTCTGACACTGAAAGTGAACCTGATTCTGATTTGATTGAAGATACTATCACAGAAATACAACATGAATTTTTGAATGTGAGTAAAAAATACTTAAGATTGAAAAAGGATGTTATTTCTGCTGAATTGAGTTTGAAAGTAGTAGGGAAGAATGTGAAATCTTAAAGAAAGAAAATCGAGATCTTCTGTGCACTATAACTGATTTAAATGAAAGAAAGGAAATTCAGAATAACAAAATAAGAAGGCTTGTTATTGATAACTGGAGGTTTCGTGAGCAGTTAAAAAGAGTGTTAGGCACTAACAGAAATCAAAGGAGGCCTAAAAACTACAACACCAATACTAAGGATTAGTCAAGTGTTTTAATTGTTCTAGTGAAGGTCATATTAGCAGATTTTGTCCTGTGCAAAGAAAGGCATCCCAGAAAATCTGGATGCCAAAGACAAAATGACTGGTATGTGTGCAGGTGTGCTATCAAGTGAATACTGGTGAGAATCTCTGGATACTTGATAGTGGATGTTCACACCATATGACAGGTAACAAAAACTCTTCTAAATTTAAATTTCACAAATAAAGGTACTGTTACCCTTGGTGATAATAGTTCGTGCAAAGTAATTGGTTATGGTTGTGTTGGTAACAAAAGTGAGACTTATCTTAGTAAAGTTATGCTAGTTGAGGTCTTAAACATAATCTTATCTCAATAAGCCAATTGTGTGACAAAATGAACAAAGTTATCTTTGAAAATGAGACCTGCTCTATTGAAAGAATTAAAGAAAACAAGATTTGTTCACAGGGTTTAGAAAAGGAAACATCTATCTTGTTGATTTTCTAAACTTGAAAAATTCTTCAGAACTTTGTCTTCATTCTGTCAAAGAAGATAATCATTTCTCTGGCATAGGAAGTTGGGACACATTAGTATTAGTGTTCTTAGTAAACTAAGTAAAAAGAACTTAGTTAGAGGTCTCCCTAAATTAGAGTCTAAAAAGGAATTTTTCTGCGATGCATGTGTGAAAGGGAAACACTCCCGTAGCACATTCAAAACCAAAACAGTCATCTCTAGCTCTAGGATTCTTGAACTTATACACATGGACCTGTTCGGTCCAGCTAACGTGATCACCATGGGAGGAAAGTTTTACTGTTTTGTACTTGTTGATGACTACTCAAGATTCTGCTGGATTTTTCTGCTTAAATCTAAGGACGAGACTGTGTCAAAATTTAAAATCTGGACTAAGAAAATTCAAAATGAACTTAATGAGAGTGTTCGGTCTATTAGGAGTGACAATGGTGGTGAATTCACTGGTGATGAATTTAAGAATTTCTGTGATGAGAACGGTATAACTCACTACTTCTCTGCTCCTAGGACTCCTCAGCAGAACGGAGTAGCAGAGAGAAAGAACCGCACGTTGATTGAAATTGCTAGAACCTTGTTAAATGACTTCAATCTTCCTAAGAAGTTTTGGGGAGAAGCAGTTAATACAGCGTGCTATGTGACAAATAGAGCGCTCATTAGGTCTAAATTAAAGAAAACACCTTATGAATTGTTAAAAGGAAGAAAACCAAACATTGGTTATTTCGTCCCTTTGGTTGCAAATGTTTCATTCTAAATTCGAAGGATAATTTAGGAAAATTTGATGCCAAATCGGATGAGGGAATTTTCTTAGGTTATGCTACTCATAGCAAAGCCTACAGAATCTATAATAAAAGGACCTTCAAAGTTGAAGAGTCCATTAATGTGGTATTTGATGAATCCGTATATGAGAATGAGATGCAGGATTTAGATGAGGATGAAATCAGTTTCGAAGAAATATCTGTTGATCAAACCTCCGAGAATCTGAATGAAGAGAGAAATGATCAACCTCCTACTCAAGACAGAAGCAAATTGAAACTGATCAACAAAAGGAACATGACAAAATAACAGTGGAGTCGTCTGATCTACTGCCCCAAGCCCCCAGCATATTACTAAACGACATCCTCCAACACAGGTAATAGGGGATTTCAATACTCGTCTTGTTACTCGTTCAAAATCTATGCATAATGCCTTTGTTTCAATTATTGAACCTAAAAACTATAAAGATGCCTTAAAAGATGAGAATTGGATACTTGCAATGAATGATGAACTTAGTCAATTTGAACGATCAATGTTTGGAAACTTGTTTCTAGACCTGCAGATCGAACCATTATAGGAACTAAGTGGGTTTTTAGAAACAAAACTGATGAAAATGGAAATATTTCTAGAAATAAAGCTAGGTTAGTAGCTCAGGGTTATTGTCAAGAGGAAGGAATAGATTTTGACGAAACCTTTGCACCAGTTGCTAGGCTTGAAGCTATTAGGATGCTTTGTGCATTTGCTTGCTCAAAAGGTTTTAAACTGTTCCAAATGGACGTTAAAAGCGCTTTTTTGAATGGTGATCTTAAGGAGGAAGTGTATGTAAGTCAACCTCCTGGGTTCGAGGACTCCTTCTTTCCTGATCACGTATTCCTGTTGAACAAAGCACTTTACGGGTTAAAGCAAGCTCCAAGAGCTTGGTATGATAAGCTGAGCTCTTTCTTAATTAAACAAGAATTTTAGCAGAGGCAGTGTAGATAAAACCTGTTCTTTAAAAATAAGGGTAATGACATTCTTCTCGTACAAGTCTATGTTGACGACATTATCTTTGGTTCTGCAAGTAAGCAATTATGTGATGAGTTCAGCTCTTGTATGCAGTCAAAGTTTGAAATGAGTTTGATGGGAGAATTGAATTATTTCCTTGGTCTTCAAATTCGTCAGTTCTCTGTAGGAACGTTTATTTCTCAAACAAAATACTGTAAAAACATGCTTACTAAATTTAAACTCACTTCTCTTAAATCTAGCTCTACTCCTATGAGTACCTCACTAAAGCTTGACCTGGATCCTTCTGGAACTGCAGTTGATGAAAAGTTATACAGAGGCATGATTGGCTCATTACTTTATCTTACTGCAAGTCGGCCAGATATAGCCTTTAGTGTGGGGGTTTGTGCACGCTTTCAGTGTAATCCTAAAGCTAGTCATCTTACTGCAGTAAAAAGAATCTTTAGATATTTGTCAGGAACTTCAGAATTAGGTCTGTGGTATTCTGCATGCTCTTCTCCCTTCCTGGTAGGATACTCTGACTCAGACTTCGCTGGAAGTCTTACAGACAGAAAAAGTACCTCTGGTACCTGTCAGTTCTTAGGAGCCTCTCTTATTTCGTGGTTTAGTAAAAAACAGGCATGTGTAGCCTTGTCCACTGCCGAGGCTGAATACTTGGCTGTTGGCAGTGGATGTACACAATTAATCTGGATGAAGGCCCAGTTAAAAGACTACGGGCTTACATTAGACACTATCCCTCTTCTTTGTGATAATACCAGCACTATTAACATGACTAAAAAACCCTATTCGACATTTCGAACCAACATATCGAATTAAAACCATTTCGAGATATCAGAAATTGTTCTTTGAGTATATCTCCACAGATCACCAGCTGGCTGAATATATTTACTAAAAGCATTAAGTCTTGATCGATTTTCCCTTTTACGAAGAGAGCTAGGATTAATTACCCTTTCAGATGCAGAGAATCTGCAAAATAGGTCTTAACCTTTATTCATGAATCTTCCATCTTTAGAAGGTAAGTATTCACTTTTCTTAGTCTAATCACGTTTTCCTACATATAAATCCCTCTTCGTTTTCGACGTTTCTTTCATCTCCTTCATCTCTCACCTTCAATTCCTTCTGTTTCATTTCTTTCTTGCTCGCATCATGTCTGCACTTATTCGTTTTGACCCCTCCACCTCCAACTTCATTGCAAGGCATGTCTTTGCCTCCACCTTGCTGTACCGGGATGTCTGTAGCAGAGGGAGGTATCAATTTCTGGAAGCAAAGAAGGAACTGATTCCCGCCTTCCTGGTGCCGATTGATGACTTCCACAAGTATGGTGTCAATGTGAATTCTCTTCTAGGAGGTATTGGTTGGCTTACCTTGTTCCGATCAATGTATTCATCGAACTCAGTGGTCTATCGTGATGCTGTTTTTCAATTTTATGCTAACCTGAAAGTCGATAGTACCTTCCCTTTAGGATGCTTCTCGACATATGTCGACGGGTATTTGCTGTTCATTACTCCTGATTTACTAAGTCAGGTACTTGATGTTCCGATCCAAGGGATAGCACTGAGTTCTGAAGAAGAGTTCCCCATTTTCAACTTTGAACCCATTTTAGTTGTCCAACTCCTCACAAACAATCCTACCGGTGATCTTTTCCCTGAAGATAGGCCTCCAAACACCTTCCAGCTGCTAGCTCATCTCCGTGTGTTGCACTTCTTGATTACTCGGGTCCTCTTCCCTCGGACAACACACACGGAGGTTGTCACAGCTCTTGACACTTGGATTCTGCAGCATGCCGGGACCGTGTACCAGTGAGCTATGCTCATCTGATGTTCACACACATGGTCCGAACCGCGAATGACTTCTCAAGAGGTGATCTACCGTTTGCACCCTTCATCACAACTCTGCTGCTTCGATTAGGTCTATCCTTCCGGCATAGGTATACAGAGGAGCAAACTGATGTACAATTTCGGGCTCAGCATGTTCTTCGACACATTCGGTGGACACCAGCAACATGGGTGTTCACCTCCGGGATTGACTCTGAAGAAGAATCTGATTCTGATGGCGAGAATATCCCACCAAACACTGGTGTACCTGGAACACCGTGGTGTCCTCATCCTGGAGCCTCTGAGTATGCATCGGATCCTGACCTGGACTTCTAGAAGCTGTCATTGATTGAAGGGGAGATATAAGTCAGAAACAAATGTCCCTTATATTATGGGGGAGCTTAGATCGAGGGGGAGATATGTGTTTCAGTGTTCTTAGTTTACTTGTTTTTGTTTGCTTTGACTGTGTCCCTGTTTCGAGTCTGTTTTAGTTACTTTCTTGTTTTCCAGTTTCGAGTCTGTGTTTCTGATTTAAATAAATGTCAGCTCCTTCCCTTTCAATAAAATTTTTTAGTCTACAAGAGTAAAAGGAACTTCTTCTCACCAATCTAACTAAGGGGGAGATTGTTAAACCGGAGTAGTTAGGTTGGCCAAGTTATTATACTCTGATCAAACTACACTTGATCAAGTTTGTTAAGATGTGTGTAGGTACAGATCAGCGGAAGCCATCAAAGCTGACTGTCAAGAAATGGAAACGAAATGCCATAAAAGAAAGTTGATGCCTTAATACAGGACACAGTCATCACACCAAAGGATTGTTCTCAGAATCAGCCAAATCAACAAACCAAAATCCATCACAAGGATTGGAGAATCAATCAAGCAGATATGATGCCCAACGGCTATCTGCATCATCTATTTAAAGAGCCACATTGACAACGGAAAAATCATCGATTCACAGAGTCTAATTTCAGGGAGAGTTAGAGTGATAGAGATCAAACTGTGAGAGTGCTCTTGAGTTGTAATTGTTCATATCTGGTGGGGAACTGGGTAGTTAGAACAGCATAGGACTTTGGGGAGAAGTCCAGGTGTAACTCAAGCAAGTCTCATCTTCATCGATTCGAAGTGTCGAATCACAAATCTCAAGGGTTATCCCTTGGGACGTGGAGTAGGTCACACTGACCGAACCACGTTAAAAACTCCGGTGTCGTTGTCTTGTACTTTTCAATTTCTTTACTCAGCAAACTGAAGTGCTGCGAGCAGGTCCTGAAATCAACAGCAGCTGGAAATCCTTGTTCAGCTACAAGAACAGGGGCTTTCAGCTCCATATCCTCTCATACAGAGTAAACTTCCGAACAACAGATTGGGCTCAAAAGTATTAATTCACTCAGCCCATCTACCAAGCCCAACCGATTGACGCAGTTACTAAGGAAGTCGAAGATCAAGATTAGAAGTAATCTTATCTCTCGTCGATCAGACGTTGCAGCCGATCGATCAGCAGTGATCACTCAGTGGCAAGTTCGTAGGAGAATTTCATCAACCTTCAACCCTTAGTAATAACTTCTATTACAAAATCCTAGCTAGCTCCACAAAAGCAATCTTGTTCATCACCATGGAGAAGTAGCCAACTCCACAAAAGCAATTTCAACACCATTTACATCAAACCCTAATTTCCCAATTTCCCAATCCACTTCTTCCAATTCCCTCTTAGCTTCTCCAATTTGTGCCTCCAATTTCCCCACCTTCTCCTCAACAACAACCCTTTCCCCTCTCAGTTTCTTGTGCTTGTTCACCTTGTCGAAAATGCACTTAAGCTCCTTCAATCGAACCCGTAAAAACCCCACTTCCATACCCAACTTCTCGAAAGCTTTCAATTTGCTCCCCCAAGTTGCGAAATCTTCGTCCCTAACCGTGCTAACCTCCAAGCTCGTCATGGAATCGGCAATGCTCACCGTTTCGGTTATCATTCCAGCTATCAGCTTGCTGTTGAGGTCCTTGAGGATACTTCGATGCAGAAATGAGTTCCGACCGCAGCAAAGTTTGTAGTACCTGAACCCCACGTGCTCTGGTAGTTCGCTATTGATCGTTGAACCGTTTGCTGTAACAATCTTGAAATCTTCAAAGTGATTCGGTTGTGTAGAACTAGAAGCTGATTCTTTCAGCTTCATGCTGCCCGGTTTCTCTTGTCCAAAACCCTTAATTTCGTTGTCGTCGTTGTCATCATCTTGTTCATCTAGAGCTTCTTGTCCCACTAGTCGTAAATCGAAGTCTTGATCTTCGATCTTTTCGCAACATTTCTTCTTGGCATCCTCTGCATCAATTGATCACAGCTTTATAAGAACATTCAACCAGAAAAACCAACTTCACAAGTACATTAGGCTATATCTACACAAGGACACCGTAAAATATGTCACGTCAACATGCCGTGTCATCGATAAACCCGGTTCAGTTATGCTTAATACTGATTCATGGATGCAAACAAACTTTACCAGAAGGCTGAGGAGCATCAGAATTCAGACTGGCTAATGCAACATGCAGTTCTTCAAACGAATTCCTCCTCACAATGTGAACCTGCAAACAAAAAGGCGAACAGCGTGAACCGTATGATCGCGTTTCGATCACGAATTCGAATCGAAAATCAGGATATACCTTGAACTTGGTTGGCTTAACCAACTGAAAAACCAGAACATCTCCTTCAACTAAATGATGATCAACAGAGAACTTTCTCCATCCGCCACTAAGTCCAAGCTTCCCAGCCAAATACTTTGCAGTCCAAATTACTCCATTTTCATCTTCCAACTCAACATTGTGATCCACCATCGGCATATGATCGTCGCAGAACTCCCTGGAGAAACCCTAAAATTAAACAGAATCTGATCAAACCAGTCAGTCAAGAAATTCACAAGTTCATCCCAATTGATTAGAGAAGATGTAAATTAAATTACCAGCCAAAACCCTATAGTAACATGTGAGTAAAGCATAGTCTTGATGAATGAAGGATGATCATCAGGAAGACTAGCTTTGATCTCCTCTGCCTTGTTCATTACACTATTCATAGCTTCAGCGTTAGAATACAGTTCATGCTTAGCAATTCGTTTCCTCTGAGACTTGGTTGGAAGAACATTGCTTTGTTCATGTCCAAGAGCTACCTGGAATAAGAAGAACACATCAAATCTTTCCATTTCTGTTTTGTGGGTTAGTTTCAAAAATGGAAAGTTCCAAACTTGGAGCCACCTGATTGCAGTTTGTGGTGTCCTTATGCTTGGACTTGCGTGGTCTTCCCCTCTTCTTCTGCAGAAAACAATGGCGGATGAAGTTAGAACATGCAGAAAGGGAGATGATTAGATGAAGATGATGAAGTAAAGTATTGAAATTTAAAAACCCTTTGAATCTGATCAGCAGGAGGAAATGACATGCTTTGAATGCTTAAACAGAGTAACTAAAGACACAGTAATGGTAACAAGAAGAATGCTATATAGAGATTAGGAAACTGGGAGACAAGTGTAATTACAATTCCTGACACGTGGCAGCTGTAGTAGAAGGATTGACACGTTGATGAAGCTAGAGGGCTAGCTAGGCCTTCATAGGAGAGAAATTTTCTGGTTTGGTCACTCAATTTATACAACTTATCTGTTCAGATCCCTGAAATCTGAGAATGGGATTATGGGAACTCACTTAGAGCTCATACTTAATACATCTTGGAATTACAAGTTGGGTTACAAACTCGTCATATAATTTTAATACGTTACAAAATGATCTTATTACTATGAAAAAAATTACATAATAGTCCTAATGACATCATCAGTGTAATTTTTAAGGTATTTTGTCACTTTATCATTGACATGTCATTGAAAATATAATCTAAAATTTAACAATCTTATTCAAATTTAAATCTAAACCCATCTAACTCATAAATTTTGATCGAGATTTTACGACCCATAGATTTTGCGTGGAATCAAGATCGCTAGAGACCAGTGAAATCGTAAAACCGTAAGATTTTAAGATTAAAATTAGGATTTTGACTACATTAACTATGACCGTTATGTACGAATTAAAATTTTAGAAGGAATTTGTAACCAATCTAGAATGTTCCATAAACATAAATAAAATGTTTATAAAGGCACATTATACAACAACATAGGAATACAGTTACAGCTACAGCCTAAAGGACCTAAACCCTACAAACAGTAAATGTTACATTCAACAATAATACAGTACACTGCGCTTATACGGCGTCGTTTCAACCTCACTTCTGAGTTCTACAAAATACAGAACACCTACAAATCACCAGGGAGCATTCACAACTTCCTGAAACAAAACTTCATGCCTTTCAGCAGTAACCTTCAGAGTCTCAATCTCTTCATCAAGCTTCTTCCTCGTCTCTTTCAGCTCCGTCAGCTTCAATTCGAGGCTCTCCATTTCCTCGCTAACTCGAGCTTGCCTCATCTGCACTTCCCTGCGCTCCGATTCGACAGCTGCCTCCGACTCCATTGCTAGCCTGATCAGCTTGTCCAGCCGCTCGCAGAGGAACCCGACTTTCATTCCCAGGAACTGGAACCCTTTCAGGGTTTTCTCCCACACTGCGTACTCACCGTGGGAGCTCGAGAGTGATGATGATCTTATGGCCTCGGCTATGTCGACGGTTCCGCTTATGATCTCAGCAGCCAGTTTGCAGTTGATGCTGTTGAGGAGGTTCCTGTGAAGAATTGCCTTCTGGGAGCTGCATAGCTCGTAGTACTTCTTCCTGTGGTGTTCGGAGAGCTCCGAGTCTATGGCCATGTCGTTGACGACGATGGTGAAATCTTCGATGCATCTGATGTCCATGAAGTCGAGAGCTGGTTCTGAGCTTGCTACGATTTCCATGTTTTCGGAGATGGGATTCTCGGGGCTTTTTTCGGAGTGATCGCTTGGGTTTCCGTTTGTTTTCTCTGATGCTACTAGGCCGTTTTCTTCGTTGTTGTTCTCCCTCGAAAGGCTTACTGGAGGTGACCCTGTGCGCTTCCTGGTTCTGCTGTATTCAGTTTCCTCCTTGGCTGCTGGTTCTTTTACTGTCAGGAAAAATGAGTGACGATAGGAGACTAATGTCATAATGAACTGTTAATAAATTCAACGCAAGGTATCGCAAAGACAGTAAGTACCTGTAATCATTTGTTTTCTACGGGAATAAGTATCTTGTACGAAATCGTCTTCTTCGACTTTAGCAGAAGAACCATTTCCTCTCACCACGTACACCTGCAAGAAATAATATTGAGTTAACTGCTGCAATGAAATACTATAAAGAGGGTCTGTTTTGCCAATTGTTTTGGTGGATTTCAAGATAGGATTGAAGATTCATAGATTAGTAAAGGAAGATGAATTCCTGCTCAGTAATTTTGTAACCCCTGTGTCATCCAAGACGACAATTTTATTCATAGTTGAAGAAGTGCTAAGTAGATTGAAATGGTGACCTTCATGATTGATGGATGGATCACAAGGTTTCTGATGACAATTGCTCAGGCAGGAACCTTACAAAACTATAGGTGTTCAATGGTAAAACCTAAAATACTGATAGCAGACTCTACTAATCCAACTGTATGCAAGCTAATAAAGACTCAAGAACCAGTTTTGCAAGTCTCCCCCCGAAGCTGTTCGTGTTTCTCATATCTGTTTTACCAAACTGTATCTGGCACCAGAGGAATAAATAATACCGAAGTTACATTAGGAAGTTCTAATCTTCTAAGTTCAACAAAGTAGAATCACCTCACATGCCTAATTCACCTACATACCTCTCCTTCACTATAGCTCTTTCATTTTTCTAGCTAGAAACGAGAATGCAGATGAAAAGAAACTAGAATAGGAACTCATGACAAGGGCAAGCAAAGATTACCTTAAACTGCAGGGGTTTGACCATTTGGAAGACAAGAACATCCCCTTCAGCTAGCTTGTGTGCTGCACAGAAGGCCTTCCATCCACCACTCAAAGCCGTCCTTTCCGCAATGTAATTGATCACATATTCTGCTCCAATTTCGTTTTCGACAAGGACGGTTGTATCAGTTTTCGGCAGGTGAGATTTGCAAAACCTCATAGGAAGATGCTGCATCGAGAAATTGGGAAATCAAGGGTTTGCATCACACCATACAGCATAAATCTCCTCCAAAATGGTACAGAATTCGAGGGCTTACCATCCAGAAACCAACAGTCACATTGGACCGAACTAATGTCTTGGCAAAGCTAGGCATATCAGTAGGTAAAGTTGCTCGAAAATCTTCAGCACGCTCCAGAGCAGACAACTTCGTTTCAGCACTTTCGTAGAAGTCATTGACAGCAGCTCTCTTCTGTCTGTAAAAGCAACAGCAACAGCAAGAACAACTATTCAGACAAACCACTCAGTAGTCACCAATCAGAACAAAGAACAATCAAAGAACAAATCTCTGACCGTTTAGACTCCGGCGAATTATCATACAGAACCTGCACAGGGCGAAGAAGAACAATTCACGTAAGGAGCTGAAAGTAAAACCTAAGCTACAACAGATTCCTCGGATGCGTCTACTTGAGCTCACAAACAAGCTCCGCCACATAAAAATTGCAACAAAAAAACGCTTCTATCCATCACTAATCGCAACAGGAAACCTAATCCTCGCAACATCGCCACAAAAACAACGCAAAATCAGAAAAGCTGAAACAGGATCAACACAGTTCACAAAAAACGGAAGTCCGAGAGCTGACGAGCAGGAAACGAGCGAGAGAGGAGGGAAGTAGGTTTTAAGTTTGCTCACGAGTTGAGACTTGGAGTCAGGATGCTCAGGAGATTGAGTTGAGTGGATCTGGCTCGGCTTCATCCTGGAACCGCGGGACTTCCTTCTGCTAACCTGTAGAACGAACAGAGATCGGAAAACATGCATCAGAAGAAAGAGGAAGTGAGGATAGAAATTAGAGAGAGGGAGAAGGAAATGGAACCTTGAAGTGTGGATACATGGCCATGTGCTGGTTGAGAGGAAGCTGATCGGAAGAAGCTGGAGGAGATACTGGTTCATCGGAAGCATCCATGGAAAGCAAAGTAAGCTGATTTTAGGTTTTTTTTATTTGTTTTATTTTCCTGAAGCTAAGTAAGTCTGCAAAAGCAAAGCAGTTTGAAGCAGGAAGAAGAAGAAGAAGAGAGGGGGAAGATTTTTATAGAGTGTCTTCTTGATAATTGTAAAACATTGACACCTACTCTACTCAATGGGAAAGTGGAAGAAAGAAATAATACAGTAAGAAAATTAGAAATTAAATTAAATTAAATTAAAAGAAATAAAAAAGTAAAATTGTTGGCTTTTGTTTCTGTGGGACCCACTTTCTCTCTCAGGTCTCGTCAGACCTGCTCAGGTCGTACGTGTTTGCCATAAACACACTATTTTTTCATGTTCAAAATTTTCTGCCTATTTTTATCCTAATATGTTAACTCGTTAATCAATAATTTTATTACTTAATAATTGAACCTTCATTTTTAATTTAATAATTATATGATTTATTCATGTTATTGAGATGTGACAATATTATCTTTTTTTTACCATAACAACACTAAAATTGGTACGTAAAATTAACAAATTAAGTACTTATTATGAAAATTGATACTTGTGAATTCAAGTTAGGTACCTACTATGAAAAAAGTGGTACCTAAATTTAACAAATTAAGTACCTATTATAAAAATGGTACTTGCAAATTCAAATCATGTACCTACTATGAAAATCGGTACCCCAAATTAAGAAAATTGGCATCTTAACGGTGTTGTTATGGTGACAACTAGAGTTGTCAAACGAGCGGGTTGGGCGGGTCACTGGTCGGGTTACGGGTTAATTGGGTCACGAGTTAGTCGGGTACGGGTTTATCATGTTACAGGTTACGGGTTCGTCGGGCTGCGGGTTTATCGGGTCATAGATTCGTCGAGTTGCAGGTTTGTCAAGTTGCAGGTTCATCGGGTCGCGGGCAGAGGAATCTCAGGTTGGCCACTAGGTATCATAACAGGGTCGCGGGCAGAGGAATCTCAGGTTGCCCACAGGGTATCATAACAGTGTTGTTATGGTGACATGACAACAAAAAGGGTATTGTCACCGTAGTAGATCCGGTTGACTATAGACCTTTCAACTATAATTATTTGATGGAGAAATCATAGATGTAAACACAATATTTGAATTTTATTTTAGGGTTTAAGTGGTGTTAGTCTTTATTATCGAGATTCTACTCTTTCATCTTTCATTCACAATCAAACGAGTCTCGTAAATACATAATTATATACAATAATTGAGGATCATAAGAGCAGTGTGAATTTTGAAAATCAATGAAAATACATATAGTTAGTTACACATCTAAAACAACGTTAAGACATAGTTGCTCTATGCTGGCTCCATCATTATATAACAACAAAAGCATAGACCTTTATTCATTCAAGAACAACTATTTACACCTTATTCCATACCATGTACCAGTACCAAGAGCTTCCTGCCTCAGCCGATTTTCGATGCCGTACTACTGTTATGCCGATCATATTGCATTACCTGTACACTTCCACCACCGAAACACGAGCACGGCCGCACAATGTGGGCCGAGATACCTCAGTTCTCAGCTGCCTCTACTTCTCCACCTAGCTTGCTTCTTTATACAATCTATGTTTACGCAGCTCTGCTCTATAATCTCGAGCGGCGAAAGCGTTTCAAGCCTTGGAGATGCGATCGCTTACTAGCAGAAGCGACAGGTTGTCCATTGAGACAGCCGGAGAATCTAATATCCCATCCGTCGACGTACTTGGGAACACAGACATCGAAGAGTGCTTGGCCGAGAACACCGTGAGCGCTGATAGTTGGGGGGCTCCTTGGGTACATGGAGTTGTCTTTCCTTTCGTCTCGGGTAGGTTCCGACTCTCTGTTGTATTGTTCTTTGGATGAACTTTGTTCAAATACATCGTCGTTGGGTAGGATGGGAACTCGTCTTAAACCTTCATTTGATTCAACTGCTACGTTCTGGAGGTCGCATACTAAGTCTGATATTTGAGCATGCATGCCATTCATTTTTAATCCGTCTTCGAGTTGCTGCATTCTTTGGCGATAAACTGATGTGGCCTTCTCTAGAAGAGTGGTTACGGCAGTGGTGTACGGGACTGGATGATGTCTGTAGTGACCTGGAAAACAAGAACATATGAATTGAGTTTCAATATTTTATGAGGAATAAGCAAACAGATCAGACAGAACTCAGAAGTAATCACAGAACCATTAAACACTAAGCAAGATGCCTGAGCCAGTAGTCAAGAGAAGAACTAGAACAATTTTCGAGTTGAAGTGCTGAAGATTCATGTATGATGCACTCTAACAAAACAATTATATCCTGTTCGCTTATATTGCCTACATACAGTGATTACTTATTCATAAAAGAGATATAAGATGGGCAGTTAAGTCCTGAAATAAGATAAGCATATAAATATGTTGGGAATAATCGATAAAATGAGGCTGCTCGTTTGCCAAAGGACAATCATAGTTATGTTTTCGCCATTGTATTATCAAATTGGGAAATCCATTTGATGATGAAAATGTTACAGAAACAATACACAGCACAACTAATTGCACAGACGATGAAAAAGGAAAAGAATACAGAACAGACCTAGGTGTGGAGAAGCATTCCACTTCACAAGGGCAACATCTGCCCCAAGTACTTGTAGATGATGACCAAATCCATTGATAACATCACAAGGCACAAGCTCATCATTAGTTGAGTATAAAATCAGATATGGAGCTCCCAACTCCTGCACACGAGAAAGCGAACACACATTAACCAATAAACAATGACAAGACAGAGGCTTTGAAGGCAGCATCAGGTCAGGTTTCGACTTACAACCGAAGAGTACAAAGTCTGCCAATACTGTGTACGTTGGTGCTCAAATCTGGTAAGGTACAAACCATCAAGACCAGAAGTAACGCCTCTCGTGAACCAGGACATGAGTTTCGAAGGACCAGGCATTTTCTGAATGGAAGGGAGAGCAGAACGGACAGCCCAGTCACTCGTAAAGTCAACTGGACTAGAGTCGTAGATATGCCCAGAGAAACAGTTCCCAACTAAACGACTTTCATCCTGCACAGAGAAGAAGCAAATCAGAAGTAGACAGACGAAGTCAGAGACAATGACATAATACTGCTGACCAAGCTTCCTATAACAGAAAGGCATACGTACCAGGTTGAGATGACCTTCACATAAACCTTGGATGATCTGCAATACATAATGTAAGCTTAAGTATCCATGCATTGAAAAACATAGAGAATCACTTATAAATAACTAAGATTTCAGAGAACCAACCTGAAAAACTTTGAACATGCAAGCTTTTGAACCGCCAGAAAGAGCGACGAACACAACTGGACATGGCCGGATCCTTATCTCCTACACACATACAGTAACTGGTGAACAAAGATCCTACACCTATATGATACATATAAGAGAAAGAACTACCATAATGCTTCTGCATCCTTCAGTTTCATTCAATGGATTCACGAGATAAAGAAAGAAAGTTGAAATGTAATTCAGGTCACCTGGACAAGTTCACTGAGGAGAAGAAACGCCAAAGACATAGCTCTCTCAGGATAAAACCTGCAAAACAAAACAGAACATCATCAAGCTACGATTCGTCGATTCCACTAGTCACAATTCCCAAATCCTGAAGAAAACATTCAAAGATTGCTGCGTTCTTAACAGGCTCGATAGAGTCCAAACTTGTCAATAGTAAAAGGATCGAGACTGGCTGTAGAAAAAAAGTGTAATAACTAAGATAAGTCATAAGCTGACTCGGTCCTGGAGCTTGAGGATCTCCTTTTCAGCTCAATTTTCAACACCGCATCAGAAATCAAACAGAGCTAACAAAGAAAGAAAGCTAAAAACAAGCCAAACAGTAAGATAGAGAGAGAGAGGTAGGTACGCTGTGAGGAAATCGGCATGGCAAACGAGAGGATTCCAACCAAGAGATGAATACAACTCGACTAGGCTCCTCAAATCTGTTGGATTAACAGAAACCCAAGCGAAAATCACCACAATTCCATTGGATTTCCTCCCTCTCCTCCCCCAATAAACACTCCCTCCTCCACCTCCACCAAACATTGCAGAAGCAGCACAAGGAGGAATCGCAATCGTCGTTCAGCCGGAGACGCGACGGATGGGAGCTGAGAATCGGGATTTTGGTGAGTCGAATTTTGGCTGTGTTTGGCTGCCGGAGAGATGCTCTAATGTGCGGGATTTGTGGGCTCGAGTGGTTGTGGTGGTGATGATCCATTCTTCTGGCTATATTTCATATTATTTTAATAATATTTTGGCAGTGCTTGCGACGGATAATTTTGTCAGGTGTCATGCCATGTCAGCATCATCTTTGTTGTGTGAATCTGAAACCAATCCTACTTGCATAAAATTACATCATTAAAGAACAGTTGACTAGTGGGTAAATATCACGAAGAATATGGTGAAATACGATATGTTTTAAGATCACACATTTTATTTATCGATTCCAAAAATATTCTCAATTTAAAACGCTTAGCAAGCTAATAAATGACTATTCAAGCTAATTTGCTGTATTGAATGCACATCAATTAGCGTTACGGAGACAAAGTTATAACGGAAAGACCTAAACAGACAAAAGTTATAACAGAAGGATCTAAACGGCAAAGTTATCAAAGTAGGAGGAGTAAAAAGATGAGTCATTTATATAGGGAAGGAGCTATCTGTTAAGTTGGCGAAATAGAGTGGGCTAAAGTGCTATTTTCCTATTATAAATAAGAAAGAAACGGGATAATAACAGTGACCAACACGTAATAATGAGAAATTCGGCAAAAACAAATTAACGAAAAATTGAATTCATTTATAACTGAACCAGCAGTCTATGCAGAGCATTGCATTGCATCTTCTATAGTAATAAATTACCAGAAAACATGTAATTTTAGTATTGAGGTCCAAATACGCCACAAATTTTATAGAACAGAGTGACTAGGAATTCGCACTTCGTTCGTTAATCGATTGACGGGTAGAGACTGGGCATGTAACCTCCTCCCCTTCCATTCGAATCGGCCACGGGGTAGTATTGTGACTGCAGCTCACCGGAGTGCGAAGAGGAAGACGACGACTTCCTAGACTTGTGGCTATTTGGGGAGCCTGCGTAGAACCCGTTAGCGCTGTTGTTCGTTGCGTAGATTGATGAGGACAAGGGGAAGCCGCGCATTTTTGGTAATCCTGTGGTGTCGGAGCCAGAACTTTGTCCCCGCTCGACTGATTCGGCTTCCAGTGGCAGTTCTTCCAATGTCTGTTGGTTAAAGAACAGAGACGCGATCAGGGACTTGTCGCCATTCAATAGGAATATCAACAACAAATGTGGTCATACAACCGGGTGACGGGTTTAACTTACCCGGAATGCTTGTTGAAGGACCCTAAGAGTGTCTCGTGTCTGCTTTCTCTTTACTGAAATCTCGTCGGGCTCTTGCAACATCTCCTCGAATAGGTTCTCTCTGGAAATGAGAAGTGCATTGGGATCAGGAAGAAGAAAGAACAATGCTTTATAATCTGAAACGTGACGGCAATTACAACTCGGAAACAATTTGTTACCTGTAAAGCTTTTTGATCAACACATTGTGCAACTCACGTTTGGTATGATGTACCTGCACAAAGAAATTGAGCGGTGTCATTTCGATACCACAAGTGTCGAACCTAAATCAACTTGAACCAACAATACTTCAGAAGTTCACAATAAATAAATCACGCATTTTAGGTTCCGTTACAAAACATCGTCAAGCTACCGTAAGCAGTTACTAGGAATCATGAGCAGCTAAGATATCAAAGAAGGAATTTGAACAGATCTCGCAAGCTAGAGATTACCAGAAAGTGCATTATGGTTTTGGGCACTAAATCCTCGATGTTTTTGCGAACAATATTGTAGTAGGACCGCAATAGTAACTTTATAACTGCTATTTCAATAGCTTCATGCTCCGATGGAACATCTGAAGGTCTCAGCATTTCCGGTGGCTAAGAGACGAAATAAATATAGTCAGTAACGTAGCAATGGAGCACAAGAATAATGCAGAAGGCAATTGATACAGCTAAGTCATAAGACCTCTTGCAAATGAATCACAGACAGACTGTTGCTCATAGAATCACTTCCATAGTCTCCATCCATATATTCCATACTCGTGGCGTTCTTCTCAGGTGTGAAACGGAACTACTTCCACCAAAAATTGAAGAAATACCCCAAGAAGATCTACCAGGATTCCCTAGTTTAAGACAGATTATCACGGAGTCAGCAGCAGCAGCATGCTAGATCATATAAACAAGAGACGTGCACAAAAGCACGATTCAGAAATTTATAGCTATTTACCAGATGTCATAACGGTCTCAGCATTTACCACCTGACGTACTCCCTGTAACATAGTAATCAGATGGGGGGAAAAGAAAGACAGGAGATGATAAGAGCGATGAAACAACAAAAAGATAGTGAAATTAGCAAATAAAATCATCAAATACTGTTCATATACCTGTTGCTCAGGCACAGCTACGTTGACAGATCTGCCAAGAATAGCCCTCGTCTTCACACTCCTTTCAGAGGCCGATGCTTTATCAACTTCTGTGGCATCCTATTCAACATTTTGCATTACAAGATTACAGAGTTAGACACAAAGAAATAAGAGATCCTAAAGGCTTTATGGAACCAAGCAACAAGCCTTTGCATGAAAAATGCAAACCTTTGGTCTGGAGATTGCAGGGTTAACTCTCGAGGACCTGAGTTGCTGCTGCGCAACTTCCACAGCCTTGGTCCCTCCAATGAAGTTCGAATGGGCAGTATTTATATAGTCCATCTACAAGGGGTATCAATTACTAAGGTATTTTCACAAGGGAAGCAAATCAAGTTCAGAAGTGGAGAAAAGAGAAGAAGAGACACAAACTCGAGAGAGGAGAGGAGACAGACTGTGCCCAATGAGACAGAAGTAAGAAAATATGAGGATGCTAATATACCTCCATTTCAACAAGATGACCAATCATAGTCTCAGATGGTTCAAGTCCATCCCGCAAAAAATTTCCAATGACTTCATCCATGCGTTTTTTCAGAACAGGGAACCGCTGAAGTTCATTGGCTAGACAGCGATGGCTAATCTGGAGATACAAAATTCTACATCAAAACCCACCATTTAAAGCTACTGAGAAAAATTAAAAGGAGAACTCCTACCTTTATTAGCTCATCATATATGAATCTTGCACACTGAAGGCTTGGATACAATAGCCGGGCAATCTGCCGCCGAACAAGAACTTCAAATGGAATCTATATAACATAGATTAGACAACGTATTAATGTACTGATGAAAACAAAATGGAAGTAAAGATGCTCAACAAGAGAAAAAAGCTGGCATCAGACTAATACGACCAAGCATAAAGATGGAAAAAGGAGGAGGAATGTAGAACTTACTACAGGTACAAACAATGCAGCATTAGAACCACAAGCATTTTGAATGGCAGTTCGGATGTCATCATCTGTCAGATCCTCACAAGGATCAACACCCTATGACAAGACATTGAATGTTACACAAATTTGTTAGTCTGTACAAGTTGTCAAATAAAGAGAATATCATTATGAACAGAAACAAAGTAATAACAGTATAGAGTATAGTGTACATTCTTGTTATAGAGTGGACATGCATCATCATACAAACCTCTAAACTCTTGACGAAAATTGACTGGAAGACGTATTTGATTCGTGCTAAACCAGACAACTGAGAAGTTGATGTTTCTTCATTTTCTCCCTCTAACATCGAAGAAAAAGCTGTCTAACAACAAACGTTTACAATCAAATGTTCAGCATAGCCAGTAAGAAAAGAAAGGTTGGTAACAAGGAAAACGAATATCCCAGAGGATATATCCAGATTTACCTTTCCCGTATTTAGAAAAGATGTTCAACAGGAGGGCACCTTGACCAGCCTATCATAGAAAATGCTAGTGAGTTCACAAAAAGGGCCCATCAAGCACATGAAGCAAATGATTTCCAAAATTGGGAAGATAATAACATGCAAAAGCAATTTAAAGCCTGATTAATTCCAACTGAAAAACATATAAAAATGTAATATCTATAACTAAAACAGCTGAAAATAATTTAAGCATGCACTCTGATATTATTGAAGAGAATACAGATAAATCTAATGACACCGACTTCATAAGTGTGTAATCAGTTAGCCACAGATAAATATAGAAATTCTACGAGAGTCTGAAAAGATTTAAGTACTTTAGACTCGGTGATTTCTCCATAGCTAGCATGCTCCTTTGCAACGGAAACCAGTGTATCGCTAATCCTTGACTTGAGAACTGGGAGAATCCCTTTAATATGTTGCACTAAAATCTGTAAGAGGCAAATGATAATAATAGTTATATGAATAGGAAATTAAGTACAGAAAATATGCTTTTACGAAGAAAGATCATCATCAATTCTTTCAATAATAAATAGGAACAGATTCACACAACTAGAAAATGCACTCCAACTCTTGACCAGAACGTGCAAAAAAAAATTATGGTATGAAGAAGTATTACATGATTCAACTTCTTTGCAAGCTGAGGAATACCACAGCGATCAGCCAAAGAACTGTATACCTGAATGAAAATATACACATGAATCAAACTATGAACACACGAGCTCAATTCACGGTAGAAAAAGACAACAGCTTCAAGAGAGGAAAAACATACAGGATGACTGCGAAAGAATTTCTCCTCTGCTGCAAGGGCATCCTTAATAGTTCGGTTGAGATTAATATCCTGCACCACATTATACGAACATGATAAGTTTGTTGACACGGACAAAGTCAAGGAAAACCTCTGAAATTTTTCCAATATTGGACCTTAGATATCAGCCAAAAACTCACACACACAAGAAGCCAAATGACATATGCTAAGTTGAAGTAAAAGAGTAACAAATGCATAAAAATCAATGACTTACTTCTTGGCAACGATTCACAACACCAACATAACCAAGTCGAAGGGGAATCACTTTCCCAAGTAACAAATTACGGGCATCAGTACCTCTATCCATGATATCCAGCTGAAGTTAAGAACAAATGTTACATTTCAAAGATAAATATAACTGAGCCTGGAAATGATCTAGCATATGAGGCAAGATACGGTACAAGAGTATCACCTTTGTGATTATACCAATCGTCCTGTAACCTGCCAACAATACATGATAATGTAAGTCCAACTAAACAACCAAGAAGAAGTCATTCAGGATTAAGTTTCAGAACAAGAGATACCATCAGGATCCGCAATTCCTGCAATTTGAAGTGCATCTGAGTTTGCCAAGTCTGCATTGGCAGCAGTCACAGCCAATATCAGACAGCTTGGTTTTTTAATGAATGACATGATCATAGTTCTAATTCTTGCTTCAATGTCAGTGGGTTGATCACCAACAGGAACTTTCGTAATCCCGGGAAGATCAACAAGGGTTATATCAATAACAGTTGGGAGAAAATCTTCAAACGAATAATCTTATCAGAGACACCTTTGTTATCTCCTGCTTCTTTAGCTGTTACTGTCTGCAACCAGTTCATACGCATGAGGCAAATATGATTCAGAGTCAGGTTCAATAATAACTTCCAGAATAGTAACATTCAATCAAATCTAGCTGCTGGAATGAAATTTATGGAAAACAAAGTCTATAAACAATTTAATAAACACAACTAACAAGGAAGAGATATATGACAGTGCACAAAAAGTAATAGCAGCAGTTGTTGCAAGTCAGCCTATAAACTCTTCAATACGAAACCTAGAACTTAACATGTCAAGCATAAGATCCCTGGTGTACTTCCAAAGATAACCCTAAGTTTCCCACATATATACTTCCACTCTGGTGCATTTATCCAAAATCAGTTGAAACCTTCTCAGAGTACCAGAATGTCTACCCCAATCGCAGGAGATAATGCAGTAAACTCTTCCCTTACAAAAGTTCTAACATCACCTTTGAACGTCTGTGAGTAGTTTGATCGACACAGTGGGTGAACTAAATTCATGTAAGATGTAACATTCACAGTAAGACAAGTTATTTCCAAACGGACTTTATTAAATACAATAGCATGGTTCTTACAGTTTCACATGGCACTTGTGTCAAAATCACTCAAATAGAAACATGTTTAACACTATCAGTATCGGATAGTGATGAAATCCAGTTCCAGCATAACATGTACATATTCAATGCGACTTTCTCCTCATGAACAAATCAACCGCTAATACAAATCCAATCTCACAAACTACCGGTACAGAGACAAAACTAACTTGAAGACCACAGAACACCAGAATATCAAACACAAAGGAAGTAGCAGAAAGTCTGAAATCGAACTTGCATAAACAATAGAGTTGTGCTAGAAATTTAACGTCTGCATTCATCATCCAAGGACGCTCGATTATATATACAAAGCACAACTTCATTCAAATCGAAAATCAAAATCAATTCGTCCGAATAAGAACTTCACCTCAATTTCTCTCCGGATCTCGGCGAAATCGTAGAACCGCTCACCAGGCCGATGCAGGAACTCCCCCCACTCTTCCTCACTCCCGTCTCCCTTCCTCTTGGTCTGGACCAGCTGCAGAATAAGTGGCCGGCGCGTGCAAATCTCGTTCCCACGAGGCAGGAAATCCCTCCCTACCAGAGCCTCGAGGACGCTCGATTTGCCGCTGCTCTGGCTCCCGACCACGGCCACCTGCGGCAAGTCAATCGTGGACTGGCTCCCGAGCTGAGCGAAGATGTCCTGGAGCTTGTTCACCATCGGAATCACTGAAGACCCCAGGGGCGGCGCCGCCGGAGTGGTTTGCGACGCAGGTTCTTCTGCCATTGTTCCGAGATCGACCATGGAAAGACTGGAGAAGAAACAGGAGAGATTCCTTGGAGCTAGGGTTTTGGAGACTTTCAGATAGAGAGAGAGAGAGAAGAACGTTTTTTGTATGTGATTCGATTTCAGTCGTGAGGTTATACTGAGTTGTTGTTTGGGAGAGATGATGAAAAGGAGGAAGAAGACATTGGTTTTAATAAGTTTGGTTCGTTAAGAGGACCTTGGCTTAGGGTCCACGTTCATATGACCGACTGTGCAAAGCGAGAGCCCCGCGCAAGGAAAACATTTTTGATGGGTCAAATACTTAAAAGGTCCGAAACTATAGGTTGGGTTACAAACTCATCCTAAAATTTTAATCCGTTACAGAGTGGTCCTATTACTATGAAACATGTTACAGAGTAGTCCTAATGACGTCATAAGTGTACTTTTTCAGCCATTTCGCCATGTCACCATTGACATGTCATTGAAAATATAATTTAAAATTCATCTTAAATTGATTCAAATCTAGAATTATATCAATATAACTCACTAGATTTAGTTTTGAACCAAAATTTATCAGGTAGATGAGTTAAGATTTAGATTTGAATCATATTTTTGAACTTTGAATCATCTTCTAGATGACATGTCAACAGTGACATGGCGAAATGGCTGAAAAAGTACACTTATGACGTCATTAGGACTACTCTGTAACATGTTTCATAGTAATAGGACCACTCTGTAACGGATTAAAGTTTTAGGATGAGTTTGTAACCCACCCTATAGTTTCGGGACCTTTTAAGTATTTGACCCATTTTTTAATTTACAAGTAAATATTTCTTTTCTTTTTTACAGTAAATATTTCTATTTTGATAATTATATTTTTTGTGCATTATAGTTAATAAATAATATTCATCTCGATAGGATAATTTAAATAAAAATAATACATATTCCTCAAATAATTACCTCAAAACAAAAAATCACTCAAAATAATTATGAACTTTCACTCAAATCGTTTGGTCGATTTAATAGAAGGTTTAATCTAGAGAGTTGTCGGTTTGAGTAAGAGTGAGTGTCTATTCAGTCCTGAAGTGCAAAGGAAGTATGGTCATATTTGAGTGTGAGACAGAGAAGTATCGGGACGTATACCTCAGGGAGTATATGTGGAGCCTTAACCGTGCCAACGAGTGGGCATTCAGAGCTTAAGATGTATGGTCTAGCGTCGTGTCATGTCTCATCAATGTTGGATTAAGGTTAAAATTTGAATCAAATTTTTTAATTTTGAATTATATTGTGATGACATGTCAACAGTGACATGCCAAAATGACCGAAAAAGCGCGTCGTTGTCATGTCATGGGACCATTCTATAATGAATTAAAAAATTTAGACGAGTTTGTAACTCGACATATAGTTCTGATACGTATTAGCTTATTAGCTTCCATGAGCATCTTTACACTATCCTGGGAATCCTTCCTGACCAACTAGCCGCATAAGTATCAGTCTACTAGCCTCTAAATAAATTACATTGCTGCAACTCAAAATGTGAAGGGACTAACCCGGATCAATCGATTAGCTATTCTGAATATGAAGAAGACGTCCTTGATCTTGAACTACTTGGCGAAGGCGAGTGAAACCCGTTTGAGCTGTTGCTCGTGGGTGCTCGGACTTTGGTAGCCCGGTGATTGTGCTGTGTCGTCCTCGTTCAACTGATTCGGCTTCCAAGGGCAGCTCTTCCAATGTCTGTTGACAAACAAAGATGGCATCATTAGTAGGAGACTGTTTGGTCAGTTTGGTTTCGACAATGTGCTCATCGGTCAAGTGATTAGACACGCGGGACTTACTCGGAACGCTTGTTGGAGGACCTTAAGTGTTTCTCTCGTCTGCTTTCTCTTTAACCTGATCTCGTCAGGCTCTTGCAGCATCTCCTCGAACAGGTTCTCTCTGGATTGACAGACATGGAACGTAAAGCAACAGTTGAGAATGTAATTGCTCCGAGTTTTGTGATGGAGGGACTGAAAGAGATCATTACCTGTAAAGCTTTTTAATCAAGACATTGTGCAGCTCACGTTTCGTATGCTGAACCTACATGATCCAATGTTACGATGAAGTCGCAGAAAATAAGAAGGAATAAAGAAAGTAACCAGATCCTGACAGCAAAGATTGAGCAAGGACTGCAATTGACTAGAGCACATGAACAGGTATAGCCTACCAGAAAGTGCATGACGGTTTTTGGCACCAAATCTGAAATGTTGTTCCGGACAATATCGTAGTATGATCGTAACAGCAACTTAATTGCTGTAATTTCAATGGACTCCTGCTCTGACGGGACATCCGTAGGTCTCAAGATTGATGGAGGCTGGATAACAGAGAACAAGTTTTAGTTAGCGTCTAAGAAGCAGCTCAACACAACTTATTTGGCACAGAAGGCAGAAAACTGATCCTAGATGCTAGGAATCGACATATCTTCGTACCTGTCTCAGTCGGATGAAGGAGCTATTCCTGTCAAAGTAGTCTGTTTCATGAACAGGTTCAACCTGCAGAAGATTCCTGTCTGAGTAGTCTGTTTCATGAACGGGCTCAACGTGCACCTTGCTTGTCGTTGAATCCTCCTTACTAAGAGAACTATCGCTTCCACTAAAAATTGATGAAATTCCCCAAGAAGATCCATTAAGATTCCCTGATTGCAATAACATAATTAACTGTGAGTAAAGGTTTTTGTAGAAATAGTAAGCCTGACAAACATATGCATGGTTCAACCAGTATCTATTCATTAACTTACCAGAGTTCCCAACCTTTTCAGCATCAGATGCATGACGTACGCCCTGTAAACCATAGGATTGAAAAGATGGCAAGAAAAGTGAACTGAGCCTTATAACAACAATGACACAGAAGACATACAAGAACAGAAGAATAAGAACAAAGAGCCTAAAAGCAAAAACTGGTCATGCCTGATCACACACAACTCCATTAGCAGGCCTGCTAATAATAGCACGTGACTTCAAACTCCTATCAGATGCCGGTGCTTTGTCAGCTTCGACACCTTCCTTCTGTAGTAGCACACAGAGACATTATATATTGAAGAAAAGTAAAGACAGCATGAGCATAACGAGTGATCCAGCTAATATCCCCGGCAATTATCATTTGTACGTGAAATGCACCTTTTGCGAAGTAGCAGGAATTGTAGGTCTTGAGGTCTTCATTTGTTGTGCTGCTGTTTCAACAGCCTTAGTCCCTCCAATAAAATTTGGGTGGGATGTGTTTATGTAATCCATCTGTGGAAATATTCAAACAAATCGTGCACAAAAACTAAGTGATACAAAGCTGGACGAGGGAAAGACACGACAACATAGATTTCCCCGAAATAAGAAGTTCACTTGTACATTTAAGCGTACCTCGGTTTCAATAAGATGCCCAATCATTGTCTCTGATGGTTCAAGGCCATCCCGTAAGAAGTTACCAACAACTTCATCCATATGCTTTCTCAAAACAGGAAACCGGTGTAGTTCATCTACCACCACTAAACACCGATGGCTAATCTGGAGATAGAAACATCAGACTCAAAGACCGAACTAACTAATTCAGATGCAGGGCGAAAAAATAACACTGAGAGAAAACCTTACTTTTATTAGCTCATCATATATGAATCTGGCACACTCAAGGCTTGGATCCAATAAACGAGCAATTTGCCTCCTCACAAGTACTTCAAAAGGCACCTGTATAATAAAACATCAACAATCGTTATGCAATAATGACAAGGGAGGATATACAGAAACTGCAATAAAAGCAAATGAGAATCTATAAGTGAACACTAATCAAAACAACAAACAGAATGAAAAGAAAAAGAAATATCACCCACAACTGCCACAAATATTGAAGATTTAGGACCACACGCATTTTGAATGGCGATACGAATGTCATCATCTGTCAGACCCTCACAAGGATCAACCTCCTGCAGAAGAGATCAAAGGACACACTATTATTAGTGACAAGTCCAAGATGCCAAAGAGGCACAGCCCAAGCACTGATGATTATAGAAGAACAACTTCAACAGACTTAATCAAAGTCGACGTTCCGGAATAATTCAGATCTCATTCCACATATATGCATTAGCGAACTGAAAATTCAGATCACACACCTCCAGAGTCCTGACAAAAATTGACTGAAAAACGTATTGAATAAATGCTACACCAGAGAGCTGGGAAGTCGACAATCCTTCACTCCTTCCTTCTATCATTGAAGAAAAAGCTGCTCAACAAAAAATAATTACATGCAAAGAGTCAGCATACACAGAGTTGACAGCTTATCACAAGTGAAAAGAAAATGTGGATATTGAGAATCATTTACCAAATTTTGAGCCGAAACTACAATCAATCAAGACTTAAATCACAACGCGGCAAAAAAGAAAAGGACCAGGATTACCTTCCGAATATTTTGAGATTATGTTCAACAAAAGCGCACCTTGACCAGCCTATCATGTAAAATGTCGACGAATTAATAGAGACATCAGCAAAGAATACCAACAAACCATAGCCAAGACTAGTAAACCAACATGCACTGGACAAAAGAATAAAGTTAGCGCACTGTTTCTAAAAGAATAAAACCTTAGACTCGGTGATTTCTCCATAGCTTGCATGCTCCTTTGCAACAGAAACAAGTGTATCACTTATGCGAGACTTTAGTCCAGGAAGTATGGCTTTAATATGCTGCACTAAGATCTGCAAGAGCAATACGAAGAGGAGAATCATAACAATATAATACGATGTAAGATATTTCAAATGCAACTCTTTCAGTACGTGCACTAATCTAGAAAAGACAGCATCTTCTCATAAAAATAACAACAGAAATAAAACCTCTTGCACACATTATCCTAGTTATAAAGATCAACAGCAAAAAAGACATACATTGTTCAACTTCTTTGCAAGCTGAGGAACCCCACAACGATCAGCCAGAGTACTATATACCTAAACCAACGAAATTTAAAAATAAGAAAAGATAAGCAAAATAAAATGGATGGTTCTGATTCACAGTTAACAAATAAGACAGTCATACTGGATGGCTGCGAAAGAACTTTTCCTCTGCTGTAAGTGCATCCTTAACACTCCGGTTGAGATTAATATCCTGAATCATAATAGCATGATACTAGCGTTAGCCTATAACAATTGACCAATTAACTAAACCACATGAAACAACAGCAAAGTCCATGTAAACTAGTTACAAAATCCACATTATTACCTCTTGACTACGATTCACAACACCTACATAACCAAGTCGAAGGGGAATAACTTTTCCAAGCAACAAGTTGCGAGCATCAGTTCCTCTATCCATGATATCCAACTGAATTGAGAACAAAAAATTATGTTAAATGTGAAGCAATCATACAAGTCCCAGTAAGTTAAATGAAGAAAACAACAATTTAAGAATCTAACCTTAGTGATTACACCAATGGTCCGGTAACCTGCCAACACTCTATTGTCAAATTCAAGGTCCCATGAAGTAATATGAAAAAAGAAAAACAAAACGTTCAGAGTCAAGCATCAAATCTAAGACGTACCATCAGGATCGGCGACTCCTGCAACTTGGAGAGCATCTGAGTTTGCCAAGTCTGCATTCGCAGCAGTAACAGCAAGTATAAGACAGCTCGGCCTTTTTATGTATGACATGATCATTGTTCTAATTCTTGATTCAATATCAGTGGGCTGGTCACCGACTGGAACTTTAGTAATCCCGGGAAGATCAACAAGGGTTATGTCAAGTACATTTGGGGAGAAAATCTTCAGACGGATCTGCTTGTCTGATACACCTTTGTTCTCTCCTGCTTCCTTAGCTGTAACAGCCTACATCCAATTTGTAAACATGAGAGCCTGGTTGTCATGATGATCCATTTAGATTACGAATTCAATGCAACGCACCAACTTCACAAGCATAATGTAATGTACTATTCATCCATTGAGCACAGGCAAACCGCCGTATTAACTTTCTACAGAGTCCGATTCATAATAGCATCAATGTACAGAGATTAAGACTACACTCTCTATGAATGTTGATGAAACACAACAGCACAAGTTTCTCATTAGCCTAATTTAGATTAGTCAAAATCTTGAAGCGACGGCATTACAAAATCACTCCGCTACAATGTACCATTCATCAATGCCGAAAAGTTTACTACTAACTTGAATTCCTGTCACTAGGTACCAAGCCACGACGAACAATCCAAGCATAAACAAGCATCAAGGCTACAGAAAACTCAAACCTCAATTTCTCTCCGGATCTCAGAGAAGTCGTAGAAACGCTTGTCAGGCCGATGAAGAAACTCACCCCACTCTTCTCCTCCCTTAGTCTGCACCAGCTGCAGAACCAGCGGCCTCCGCGTGCATATGTCAGTCCCGCGAGGCAGGAAATCCCTCCCGACCAGCGCCTCAAGCACACTCGACTTGCCGCTACTCTGACTTCCTACCACCGCCACCTGCGGCAGCTCGACCGTAGACTGGCTCCCGAGCTGAGCGAAGATGTCCTGGAGCTTATTCACTACAGGAATCACCGACGACCCCAGCGGCGCCGATTTCAACGACGGCGAAGGGGATGCTGGTTCTTCCGCCATTCGGAAGCTGTGAAGCGAAGTAGGAATTAGGTTTTGTAAATGGTAAAAAAAATCTCCCCCTCCTCTGAAGATGTTCGTTAGAGTTTGTTTCTCTGCGACAGGTTTTAGCAAACACTTTACGCTTCCGCTAGTTCATGAGCAGAGTTGCATTGCATTATTACAAATTCATCCCTGAACTTGAGTAGGATTCGTAATTTAGTCCTCAACTTCTTCGACACCTATCCTCAGGTCCGTTTCAAATGAACGCAAGTCTATCATGAGAAAACGATGGGCCCTCCCTGATGGAAGGGTCCAGTGGGCCTTTGTTAAAGTTAGGCCCGCATGATATTAATCCTGGCCCAGATTGAGGCCCAGTTTGTAAGAAGCATATGATTTTAAGAATCATAATTTAATAATTTATTTATTTTTACTTAGAAGCTAATATAATAATTTAAAAAACAAATCATCATGAAATTCAGAAAAAAAATGTTCCCTCACCTTGTAAGAATCATTAGTCAATTTCGTACGAAAAAGAGAGCACAACTATTCGCCTCAAAAGAACAAATTGCACCATAACTCCAATAATTAATTAAATTTTATTTCAAATCCCCACTTTAATTATGTTATCGGTTTCCGCAACTAATTAACGGTTGAGGGCTTTTTCACTAGCTACTGCAATTGCTCGATCACCCGAGCTGAACTCCGCACCATAAATGAAGGCCTTTGGACGAGTGCAACTTCAGATTGATTCTCAAACAGCTATCTCAATTCTTCTTGTTGAGGAAGAAACTACTCACCAACACAATGTCGAAGCTCTACGTTTTCGAGAGCTTTGTAGCAGAGATTGGATAGTTGATTTGATCCACACTTATTGGAAAGGAAATAAGGTCGCAGCGAATGCCATCCATGATCATAGCTTTGGTACCTTCTCTTTTCAGTGCACAAACATACTAGTTTTAGTCACATTTTGAAGGCGCCCTTCATAAAAAAAAAAATGATGATTCCTAAACAAGTACGCCAATCTTTCAGGCAAGTACGTGAACCAGGAACCGGATTCGCCCGTACCCGTCAACTTTCCCCTATCAACAAGTAGTCTCAGTCCCCCAATCAACCAGATTTCGGATGAATACCTAAATTTCATATATCCATTACCGAGCCTAATTAAAATCAATTTTCAAGTCCCAAAGCATTCATTCCTTTAGCACTATATATCTCTCTTCATTCTCCTTTAATTCTACCATCGGATTCCACACCACTAATTAATCCAAATTTAAAATTTTGCAACATTCCGTAAGCTCAATTAATAACCCCACACCACCATCACTAATTATTTCAGCTTAGCAAAGTAATTAAGGATTAGACAATTAAAATTTAAAATTAATTTTTTAAAATGATAATTAAATTGCCAAGAGCAAGGGCACTAGATCCGAGATTAATTAATTAAATTAAAGAGGGTGGGAATTTTGGGTAGGCCCCACACACAAACACACACGCAAAAACAGCAGTAACCACTCCCACGTGCAACTCAGCTGCTCTTTTCTTCTTCGCTTCATCCTCCTCGATATTCCCGCATTTTCCATCATCTCTTCCACCTTCTTTTGTCCATGCACTTGTTCTTTTTTTACCTTTTTAACTTATTATTTTAATGTAGGCCGGTTTCGATGCGCGTATTCTTTTCGTTTGCAATGTCGAACAAGTTATATGTAGGGCTGGAAGTAAACCCGTACGGGTCTGAAATTACCCGAACCCGTGAGGGTTTAGGGTACCCGTAACCCGTTTGGGTTCGGGTTTGGGGTCGAAATTGTGGATTAGGGTAGCCTAAACCCGTACGGGTTAAACCCGAACTACCCGAACAACCCGTTCTACCATTTCCAAGATTCAAATCCAAAATAATATACATATAGATATATGAATAGGAAGGTGAGGTATAAGATGTTCAACACCTTTGAAATAATATATATGAAATGGAATCTATTTAGTTCGTCCATCTCTAATAATTCAATTAATAAAATAATATTTAGTCCTTTCATATTTCTTCTCATGGTAATGTTCTTTTTTTCATGCTGGTAAAAATACATAAAAAGGTAGAAGTCATAGCGTGAAACTTTTGGTACGTAGTTGCTCACTATTGACTCTATGTTACGAACAAGATATTTATTTGAGGTGTGTCATATACAATTATATGTATGATTCCATCGAGGATATCATATTATCATATAATATAACATATTGGATTTAAATTGGAATAATAAGTACGCTGTAAGGGTACCCAAACCCGAACCCGTTCGGGGTTAGGGTACCCGTAACCCGAATGGGTTCGGGGTCTGGGATGAGTTTTGAGCATTAGGGTACCCTAAACCCGTAATAGTTAGGGTTAGGGTACCCGAACCCGCCCCGTTCTCCAGCCCTAGTTATATGGGTGTTACTTAAGTGGGATTTGAGTGTTACTTGAATATATAACAGCTAAATAACACTCGAAACAGTCGAGTAACGGGTTACTTAGGTGTTATTTGGTAGTAAACAATATAAGATCTATTCAGAATCCTCTCCAACAACTCGAATTATTGTGATGTAATGGCTCATGACATTGTATTAGATCATTTGGCGGACTTCAGACTCGTGTTTTATAGTCTGTGTTTCTTTTGTTTGCCTTGTGTTGCGAGTTTGATTTGTATGAACTTTTTCCCTTTTGTGGTCCTGCTCTTTGATTAATATTAATTAGCCCCTTAACCAAAAAAAAGTATCAGATCCTTTTACCAACAAGAGTTCAAGGTTAACGGTTCGTAGTATCAGGAATTTGAACAATAAGAGGTCAAGGTTTCAAATCCCGATAACCACCAATTCGTGCATAAAGACTTATTGAAGCTTTTGTGGTCCTCAATCTGTTGCACACCTCAGCTCCACCGAGAGCTTCCATTTGAAGGGGCGTGTTATTTGACAGTTATCAGATAAAATTCGAGTAACACTCTAGCTAGTAACTCTCAGAGTAACACCCAGATAACATCTGTTTTCCATCTATCACTACTCTTACCATCTACGCACAAAGATCGAATTCAAAATTGAAGATGTAAAAGATATATACAAGATCATTCAATCACTTACAACTTCCCAAACAATCCACCAACAATTTAACTCAAATTGTAAAAAATCAAATTCAAAATTCAACTTTTATTGCTAATTTGTACATAGTATGCAAGATTCCAGACAAGATAGAATACTTTAGCTGATCCATGGCAGACGTTAAGAATATGGGTTCCCTCCTTATAATTTGGAGACAAATTAATAAAAGAAGAAATTTTCAAATTATAACAAATTGATCACACAATTTTTTATTTGTATACAAAAAACAAATGCATGTGTTCTGGTTCATATTACAGAAGAACATTTACAAACCCGTAATAATGAGTGTCAGCCTCTCAAGGAACAAATATTTATTTATTTATTTATTTATTTATTTTTCAAGTCACGGTTTCATATCCCTTTACTCTTACTGTGGCTGCAGGCCTTCTATTTTTGAACCGTTGTTCAGGTTTGCAATGTATTGGGTTTGTTGGGTTAGAAAGGGTTAGGTTCGGTTGAGTTGAGTTGGTTAGTTGGTTTGAGTACTGTAAGGTAGAATGGGTGACGTGGCAACAAAAAAACTAAGTTGGATTGCTGATATCAACGCTTAACACAAAAATTGGATGGAGAGTACTTGACGGAATGACCACCTCGTTGAAAATTAAATAGGTTAATGACCACACTAAAACGTTGATGACCACTATGTTACCCTAATGACCAAAATAGATTATAAGACCAATTTTTGGTCCCCGACTGTACAGAATCGGGTATTGAACTTCAAAACCGGATGACGAAGAAATGAAAATCTTGTGACCGAATTCGACATAGGAACCAAATAACCGAGATGGATATAATATTCACAGGTTTATTCACAACCGAACCGTTGAAAGGATATTCACTGCTTACTCCAGAAGGGATACGTTCGCATGCAAAATGGATTGTTGGGAAAAATTTAATTGCTAGGAGAATTGACAATTATTCCAAAGTTAAATTCCTTGTTTTCCTATTCGAAAGGAATTTCAAATTCCAGTTGCTAGATTCGGACGGAAGATTAAATTCAATTCCGCATAAAATGTGACGAAACTACTCAATTTCGCACCGAAATCGAGACTGAAAAAAACGACCCCTTAATCAATCATCTAATTCCAAAATTTCATACCACACACACAACCTTATAATCCTTAATCTAACCACCTTTTTAATCCTAAAGTCTCCAATACTTTAATAAGTTCTTTTCAATGGGAAAAAAGTGGCACTAGCCAAACGGGGCCCCACCACCATAGTACCACCAAACAAGAGCATCTTACTATTCCAATTATATACGCCTAAACAATCATAACACAAGAAGAAGAATATTCCAGTTTTGAGCTGGACAGACGAGCCCAAATGGAACAAAGACCCGATTCAAGGAAGGCTATACTGATTACTGAAGCTTCTCTGTACACCATATTGGAGAAAAAGTCCAAAATCAATGGCTATCAAACAAACGACACTTTCCACGCACACAACCAAAACACCATTAATGCAAAACTAGAGCTTCTTCTTCTTGCATAAGATAAACCAGATACAGACACAGTATAGTATCAAGAAAATGGAAGAAAGAAGATTGATTAGAATTAGAGAGGAGAGGAAAAGCTGTACATGAAGAAGAAGAAGAAGAAGGAGGAAAAGGACAAAGTACTGACTCTACTGAAATACTGATTCACTGCACTCTATTTTTTTTTTAATTCATTCCTAAGTTAAAAACAAATTTGATGCAAATCGGTTAAAAAAAAATCCTAGATATGGAGAAAAATATTCCTGCAAACTGCAAAGAAAGAGAAGGGATGCAAAGTTACCTCGAAGAACTACAGTTATATCTGATCATGATCCTTTTTCTTTTATCTTGGGATTCCCTTCTTTTTACCCACTACTAGCTAGCTAGCTACTGCCCTTCAGCCTTCTCTCTCTCTCTCTGTAGCTCGTTTATCATGGCTTCAACCGAACCCACTGGTAGCGACCTTCCAATGGCGCATCCTTCACCACGTCAAAGTTGTACCTGCAACGGCAAAATAAAGGAGGGTTTGTTAGTTAGTTAGGGTTCTAATTCGAAACCCCTTCACAATTCGTGGAAAATTGAGAAAGGAAAGCTCACTTCTCTGCAAATCGTTTCTGGTCCTTCTTCTCAGCTGCGGCGAAGAACTCGTCGAGCTCTTCCTCGGTGGGAGCTGATGCCAGGTGCTTCTTCTTCGCCGGAGGAGGAGTGGAGATCTGGGAGGCGGTGGTGGTGGTGGTTGTTGTTGTTGACGTGGTCTTCTCCGTTGACGGTTTTGGTGGTGAGGAGGAGGAGTCAGCCATGTCTCGTCGGTTTTCTTTGAAGGTACTGGAAGGGAAGATTCTCTGCTTAACGGGAAGAAGAATAAGAATGTAACGAATTTATAAATGACCGTTTGGATTTTGAAAAAAAATTGGAAATAAAAACGGAAATCAATTAATGAAGGGAGAAATAACGAACCTGAATTTGTTGTTGTCGATCCAGGTCGATGAGCTTCCTTCCGTTTCGTAACTCTTCGTCTGCGATGATAATAACAAACCGATTTATGGAAGATTCGTTCAATATCTAACGAAGAAACGAAGCAGTCCTAGCAGCTGAAGTGAGATTTTGAAATTTGAAAAGATGAAATTTCTAACTGAAATCCGCCATTTAATTATATGTTAATTCGTGTTTATTCTCAGGAAACAAACAGAAAATTAACTTCCTATTCAGACTTATCCTCAGTTCTTCTGAGCGCAATCATCATGAGTGTAGATCCTCGAAACGGAATTATATTCCTCCTCACTTTTTCCAGTCAGAGAGAAACGTGACAAGAATCTTCGAGACGGAAAGTGCTTGCAAGCAAAAACAAGCAGATACAGCCAATTCCGAAATTCAGCCTACGAGAATCGGAGTTGCAGAGTTCTATTACGGTTTACCTCTAGATCTGCGATTCCGGAGCTGTCCTCTTCCTTCACCGCCACCTCGCTCGACTCCACATTGCTGAAGCAGGAGTAGCCGGAAGCGCCGCCGGAGTGAGCAGCGGAATGAGAGAATTCACCGACGACTCGGTCAGCTGATGAATTCAACGAAGTCGCCTTTCCAGATGATGAGAACCGCCAAACGTTGAAGGAATCAGGAGGAGGAGAGCTGAATTTCGGCGATTCAGCTGAGCTGAGCTTATCATCGTCGTCAGTCTTCATTTTCTTGGAGAAGCCGGCGGTCGTCGATGATTCAATTCCTCCGTCTGATCGCTTGCAATTCCTCGAAGAATCCTCCATTTCTTTCTCTCTCTCTCCTAGCTTTCTTGTAAAACAGACTTTTTAATCTTCTGATTCTGAATTTTCTCGGCTTGTTTCTGTTTCTTCTGGCTGGTTTATGGGAGAGAGAGAAAGGTAAGGGAATTGGGAAAACCTTAAAAAAAAAAGTAAATAGCTGCGGGCGAGGGAAGGTGAACCGTTGATCAGATCGACGGTTCAGATTTGGTCCTATGGGGAAGTTATCCATGTGCTAGCTTATTAATTAATGGTGTGCATAGGACAAAATTTACCGGAATTTATTTATTAATTAAAAAGTTTGCACTTTTCGAATTTTTTTTGGACCAAGGAATTGTGGACTACAATTAATTATCAAAAAATATATCAATCGAGAATTCATGGTCTCGGTCACAACTGGTGGTCTGATTCGGGATGACAGTGACGGATTCATTAGCAGTTTTGTTTCGAACTTGGAAGTCTGCTCCATCATGCGTGCTGAGTTACGAGTTATTGTGGAGGGTATGGAGCTGGCTTGGTCCAGGGGTATCCAAAAGCTCTGCGTGCAAACCGACTCCAAGTCAGCAGTTTCTCTTCTTCTTTAATCCTTCCAATGATCAACACCAGCATTCGGCTCTGATTAAACAGTTCTCTCAGCTCAGGAGTAGGTACTGGGAGGTTAAGATTCAACACATTTACCGGCGTGAAGCTAACAAAGCTGCGGATTTCTTAACCAACTCAGGGCACATGTCCTGAATGAGTTCCCAAATGCTTGATAAAATTGACCACTTGTTATAAGTCCATGTTTTACTTCGCATAATCCATATACTTTTTTCATAAACTAACTATTATACTAATAAGTGGTCCGTATTTTACTTCGCGCATTCTAAAATCGTAACAAACTTAGGCTATGACATTTCAAATATAGCATTACATTAATTATTACATAGGATGTGAGATTATGAACATTCAAAATTAGGTATAAAAAAATTCAGTTGAAGAATAACATGGAAACACATGGAGCAGTTGAGTTTAGTGATTTTAAGCATGTGCCAACCTATTTCTATCATTCATATATGTGTTAGGGACTTTCTATTTCGAGGCCTTTTCACCAAACTTAGTGTCTTATAGTAGGTCTTAATTTGTGATTCAATTTCAAGTTTGTTCTTTTCATTGTCATGCATAACTACCTAAAAGGAAACCAACCTTTCAATTTCGATTTCAAATCACTAGCGATTCAATCAAACTCATGAACAACCCTAAAAGATTACGAGATATGGTAGAAATTTGGCAAAAAGTATACTATAGTTACAAACTAAAAGAAGACACTTGGTTCCGCTGAACAAAAAAACTAGACAACTTTTCCATAGTGCGAAAGCAATGGCGATCTTTGCGGCTACGAAACTGACTGTGAGATATAACACCAACACCATCATTCTCTCGGACCATCTTGCCCTCACCAGTGCGTCGAAAGACCATCCTGATTAGCGACCATGGGAGGCGGCTCTTGGCGTCAATTACTCGTTTGTTCGAGAGATTTATATCATCCACGTGAGAAGGAACAAGGTTCAAACATTTGTAGGGATGAGCATCTGCCATACGTTTGGCTATTATTATAACTTTGTTGTCTCTGTTTTGTTTATTTTGCCAAAAACTCTACCGTGAACCATGCCTGTTTTGTGGTCAGCTCGTGATTAATGATTAATCAACCCTCTTAACCAAAACAAATCAGTTAAAGCTGTAAGAATTGAATCAAAATACAGAAGAAGACCATCTTCTTATAACACCCATTAAATTAACAACCTCACAATATATGAACAAACCAAAGACATTTGCCACTTATAGGAACACACAGAAGTAATCCTTACTCTGAGAAGAAACTCTGTGCTTCCTTCTGTATAGCACGTTTTAAATTTATTCAATAACAAAATATGTAAAGGAAAATATCCAAATGTTCATTTTTATTAATTTAATTTATGTTATGGATATACAGTTTAATAAATACACATGGCAAAGTGTGTGCTTAGAAACTACTTTTTTTTTAAAGGTTTTCTTAATGGATTATGGCAGGAAATAGAAGAATATTCTCAAATCTGCTGTTGCTTGGTTTTTGGTTCTGTGTTCAAAACCACACGTACTTATCGGCTTAACTGGTTTAATTGCGAATCGATAATCAAGTGCGTGTAATTGTAATTTTTTTATAATACATATACTGACATTAAATGCCAATATTTCCATGTGTTTAATGTAGTAAACAGCTCATCATGTGGCACCACGTGACAATGTACATGTCATAAAAAAATTGTGATTAAGTGAATAACATTTAAAAAAAAAAATTACAAACAAGGACAACAGATGGTAACAATTTTGAAAACTAGGCTAAATTTGAAAATTTGAAAAATTTATACATTTTAATCATAATATGTTGAAATTTGTGTTTTTTAAAATTAGCAACCCTTTAATCTTTAGTCATGGATACGAGTCCATATTAGATTCCAATGTTTCAGACTTTAATTTTGTTGAATTAATAATAATAATAATAATAACTTTTGAAGAGGGCGGGAAAGGGTTGCTGGTACTGAAAGCAGTCATCGGCAACCAGTCTTTTCAAAAGGCTTTAAGAAAAGCAAAATGCAGATTAAAGGAAAGGAAGGAAATGGATTGGCTAAAAGACTAAAGTAATGTTGCTGACATGTTTCCAACTCCCAATTATTAACTACTCATCGGATTTCAATTTCAGCTGGGATTTGTGAATTCCGTGTCTTTGGTCCAAATCCAAATCATCCTACATTTGATTCATATGATTGATTGATTCTGTATAAACTAATAACTCATTACTATGCATCTATGGAGTTCATACCATAAAATAACTTTGTTGTCTATGATCTATTACTTAGTAGTTGTGTTTGAATTTTACTAGAAATGAACTATAGACTGAATTCAATACAACACTACATTTGGTTATCAAATGTATTACAAATATACAAGTTTCGTGGCTTCGAGTTCGAGCTCAAGCTCGAACCAGAGTAGCCTCCTTAGGGTGAAAATTGCATACAGAATCTTTCCATTTTTATAAGATGCACATTCTTTAAGATTGATTTTATTGTTCCTACGTTACAAAACAACCATTAAAGAGCGTATAGATTGGACTTGGTCACATGGTCGAAGGGGTGAATCCTTACGCCACCGTATGTGTACACCAATTTGACATAATTTCGATTTCGTTTATCGGTTTAATAGAAAATCCGACCATATCAGTCGGTCATTTTTTTAGCTGAAATTTCAGTCAGTCATGACCAACCGATTCCGAATTCATTCATTCGAAATCGGTCACCATCATGAGTCTGTTGCCAAATACGGTTTTCGGTCATTGCCCTAATTTGACCGAAAACCGTTCACTAGTCCAAAATTGTGAATTAAATGACCAAATCAATGAATTAAAGTGTCCATACCCATGACTAAATGTTCAAACTCGTGATTTTAAATGTCCAAAATTGACCAAAATAGCTTGAATTCAATCAATTTAGTCAACCAAATTCAACAATTCACTAACGATCACAGTTGACCAAATTCAAAATCAGCCACCGACTGAATTTTCCACCCCACCCCTAATCTCTCCGATGCAATTTCATGACACGAGATTAGAAGAATCTCATATTCATGCAGCATCAGCAGCAGGTAAAACTGAACTAATAATCAATGACGAACCCAAGCATGAAACTTGACCAGTAACACAAAGCATCTTTTTTTTTTCTATGGAAGCTCATCAGTAGTACATACACAGTTGTTGTAAACAGTGTAAGCTATAAAAATAGTCATGTGGGAAACAAAGGCTGATAAAGACACAACCAGCAGAAGATAAAAGGGACCAATTTTTGTGGTAGTAGCAATCAAGGGGGGTTTCATCATCATCATCATCAGAAGAACCTGCTATAGTTATAATAATAACAACCACTCGTGGATATTTATTTACACACTACTTCTGCTTGTTGTGTACTCAATTTCAAAACACTCCCCTTTGCCCCTATTTAAGACTGCCCGATTCGATCTACGAATCGGGATTAACTTCGATTCGATCAACAGTTGACTAGTCCAGGGAGGCCTATTGATGTACAAATTTTGGGTTAACAAGGGGGGTTTTGTTGTCAAAATTACGTAATAATGTACTGTTAGTAACACACTGCTCAACAATGTCTAAAAATAGATAATGTGCTGGCTGGATAGCGCCTCGCCACCCAGCCTCCCCTAAAATCATTTAATCATTGTATGATTTTGGAGCCAAAGTAAATATTATAATATTAGGGGAGACTGGGTGGCGAGGAGACCATTGACAATTTTTGGACTTTGTACTGTAATGTGTCACTAACTGTACATTATTACATTCAGCTTACTACAACGGACCGTTAACAGGGTGTCGCAGTTTTTGGGCCTGAAGGACTTAGCGTCGTGGCAAGTGATATCATAGCCAAAGGTTAGGCCAAGCCATGGCTAGTGGGAAGACCCCATAGGCTAGTGTCGTCACAGAGGTGCGACAAAGATGGTTCGAGCCTTTGGCCTTGGGTCAAGGGGGTTCACTAATATCTCTTCTTCCCGAAGAATGGGATCAAACTCTCCTCTTTCTTTTGTCGTGTCAAGCCGGTTCTTTGATCCGCGGGGGACCAAACAAGCCAATGATTTCCTCCGAGCTAGCAATTCCCCATTAGAGGAACAAATAATAAATTTTCTTCCTTTTTGCTGCTAACATCTCGACTATCATAGACCAGACATCGAATCGATAAAGCTAGCAGGAATTCGATGTCAGAACCCTGGGGATTACGAAATAAGAACCTAGGGATCACCAGGCAGCTCTTTCGCTCTATAGGGATCGTGGGGGCATAGCACAACCGTTGGTTTGCCCGGATGACTGATTCTGCCATAATGTACTCTTACCTATGATAGCATCGGCAACCGAAGTCGAGCATACTTAGGACGATCTTTATGCATGAATAGCCGGGAGGAAAGAAAGGGCGGTGGTAGATGACAATGAAAACTACAAAACACTTTAGTAAGATGCCAAGATTGGGGGATATGAAAAGTTGAAAACTATCTACATACAGTTGTTAGAGTTTTGGAATTTTGAATTACTGTTTCTGCAAATAAGGGAAGAAGAAGGGATCAGGTACAGCAGAAGGGTTTTGGCAGCCAAGTCAAGTAAAGAGTCAGGCATTTTACTGCTAAGCATTGAAAGGGATAGAGATAGGATTCCTTGTGGGAAAAAAATTCCTACACGAGGCAAACCAGTTATGGCCCTCTCTTACTAAAAGCATCTCTACTTTCCCCTAATGCCCCTATTTTGTATTTTTCACTAAAGAAAATAACTCAGATATGCCTTATCAGGGTCATACAAAGATCCCTATCTTCATATTTGTAAGGACTAAATGGTAAAAGTAACAGTATTTTTTTCGAAATTATGACACAAAGCTCATCTGCATACCAAATATCACAACAACCCTATTGCAGTTTCCTTGATCTAACCTAACCCATGATCCAAATTGATAGAAGAAACTAGAGGTTGGAAATTCGGTTTAGTTTTATGGGTAAAACTGATCAACCAACTTCGATTGGTCGGTAAGTCGGGGGCGGTTAAACATTTTTTAGCAAGTCGGTCAATGATTAAAACGCGGTTAACTGACCTTGACTGATCTTGACAGAAACAATAATGAAATAATGAGTTCTATTGCTAGTGCTTATTTACATGCTGTATAATTTAGTTTATTATTCAATTTTACATGATATTTTAAGGTTACAAGTAGATTAAATCAGTCAAATTCGATAAAAATATGGTTAAAATCAATCAAAACCCAGCAAATTATTTTGGTGAAAAAAGGGTATGTTAAATTAGGTGTTAAAAGGTCACGGCTAATTTTCGGTCGGTCATCAGTCAAACCTTCTTAAAGGTCGATTAACCATAAGTTAACCGATTTTAATTGGTTAATGAACCGATTAACCGACCCCAACCCTAGAAACAAGAAACAATCCAAAAAGTAATGAACCAAAGTCCTCGAGTAATTCGTGATCTCATAAGACTAGAACTCGATGTCTTGATGAACTCATAACCTAATAAACTCACACTGTGATTGACTCATAACCTGATTAACCTAACCTCGTTAATCTTCGGTCTCTAGTACAATTTCGTAGATGAATATATGTACAAGACATATTGCTAGTGGAGGACACATAATGGCAGCTATACACACAGACTGACGGGTGATCTGACTCTGTGACAGCTTCAGGGCTCCACATTTCCTTCCTAATTTAATGTTTTGGTTTTTGGCCCCCATGGCTTTTAATTCACATACACCCCCACAAACCCAAAACGTATACTGGCGCATTTACTTATGCAAGCAACCAATATTTCACATCACCACCCATACCAGCAGCAGCAAGAAACTACTACTGGCCATGGCTGGTGTGGCGGCTCCAAGAGCCGGGAATTTGTAAAAAAGCAAGGACCACTCAGGAAAAGAAAAAAAAATGGAGAAATGATTCACATTCATGAGGATCAAGAGCAGAATAGATGGAGAAATTTAGTTGAGAAGCAGGCATTGATTGATATGATGAAATGAGGTGAGGAGTGGCCTACCTCGAAATTTCGCAGGTGGACCCGGTCATCTGCCATGGCAATATGTCAAGAGATGATACAGTGGTTCTGTTAACAAGAAGGAAGTAGGAAGGTCAGATGCACTGAAAGAATGGTCCTTTGTTTTGTGATTGAAAGGTACTCACTTACTCAACTATGGCTTACAAGATTTGACTTCCATGGTGGATGAGAATCTTCATGAAAGCTCTGCTGCTACCTGCATATGATTAACACAGCGTTTTCTTTTCCCCAGAAAACAAACAGAATGGAATGAAGATAACAATAATGGCCAGAGGGTTTCATAAATAAGAATGCTAATGCTATTTCGTGGGTTACAAAATGCTGCAGCAGCAGGACTGGTCTTAGTCTTCCCAGTTTTCTTTCTATATCCTATGGTTTGGTTTTGTTGACTAACAGGGGCAGAATAGGTCAGCCAGTCTGCTGAATCGTGTGTTCACTAGGAGAAGGAAGATTAAACGGGAAATGAGATAGTTTAGTGGTAGTAAGGCAATAAACCCTGAGCTTTTTAAATGACCTTCTTCACTTGGAAGTAGCTGGGGCGATCTACGTGTGCTGCATCGATGTTTCCTGCAGATGCCACAACAACCGAGACTCCTTTATGCTTGACGGCATCAATTACGTCTGCGAATTGCTTGAAGTCCTTCAAGCTGTGGACACCAAAGGGGAAAAGAATGGGTTAGGAACTGAAGATCTAAGTTCATCATTCCATCTTCAATCACACATGTTATGTAACGTCGTCCATCACAACATATTTGTGTCAATGTGGTGTAGGCAATAAAGCATGCAATTCTGGAGAATTGAACAATCCATCGTAATCGTCGATGATTGTCCCTGTACATTCTATTGTCTAATTCACGAATGGAAGTGCTCAAGTAAAAAAACTCATCGCACGAGTAATGGGTTTAATGCATGGCGAAATTGTCACATGACACCAATCATATTTACCATATAAAAGGGTTGATAAATCCATTACCTAGTTGAAAGAATCTCTGCTCGCCTCAGTTGCCTTTCTTCCTCGGTAGACCCCCGCAAGTATCTCATCAAGCTGAAGAAATGAAGATTAATGTTACATACCAATTAGGGTAACCAAATTCAGAAGTCAACCAAAAACAAATAGACATCGATCTTCTGGGAGAATAAAACTATCATAGAATAACATATAGAACAGAAAATTTCTAGTGAAACTCTAAGCAAAAAATGATCAACCAACCTGCTATAACCCTTGGCATCCGGTAACTGATAAGAATCCACGTCTCCAATGGTTCCAATAATGGCTTTTGTGAGAGCATCATTATCAAGGTCTAGCTCTCGTAGAAAATCGCCAGTTGCATCAAACACATCAAGTGTTTTCAGCAAATTTGGATCTCTCCAAGATAAGTTGTATAAGATTCCTGAGGCATCGGAATTCAAGAATGAATAACGAAGCAGTAATAGAATTATCTGATGCTTAGTGCATAATAGCAAGGTGTTTTACCTGAATAAGAATCAAGCTGACACATTCCTCCATATGCTCCACCCATCAGACGAACCCTATCCCACAACCATGTATTGCTGATGTGTCTTAAGATGACATGTGCACTCCCATGAAATTGATAACCAGTTTCATAAAGGTTAGCAGCTTTGCCAACATAATTAACCTAGAGAAAGCGTCTAAGTATCAGTTTCTGGAGATCGATAGTGAAATAAATCAGCATTTGAAGTAAATTCATTTAACCTGTGAGGGAATCACAATAGCTTCATTTCCTGGGGGAAGTCTACTACTCCAAGGCGCAATTGCAGCAGGTAAAGTGCTAGGCAGAAAATCAAGGAACTTGCTAACATACTTCTCAGAGGCTTCGAGATTCTTCCCGTCAGCAGTCAAATTTATTAAGCAGCCATCCTTTGATAATAAGGATTTGCGAATTTCCTCCAGGGATGCAGAAATTCCATCCCAATCTTGATCAACTCTTTCTTCCAGGGCTTGCAGGAACTCAAAGTAGCTAATACATAAGAAATTCTATCATATCAGCATCTTTAGCTAATGGCCATTTCACTACAACCGAAAAAAGAATCTAGTTACCGAGGGAAACTGAAACCTGGATATAATGATTTATTTTATTAGGTAAAACGGGATGACACATAGGTTTTAGTTAGGCTTTTCATTTGGGGGGAAATGTAAATAATTGCTTCAAGTCATGAACTCTGACTAAGAAATTGGGTTTCACAAATTAGAGATGAATCTAGTAGGAATCACTGCCTAAACCATACAACAACCACAATGGAAACTAAACAGGACTCATTCTCTGTTGCCAATTTTTGTAATGGATAACATGGCCAGGGGATTTTAAAATCCTGGAGCATCAAAACTTTTTATAAGATGGCAATTTTTTCATAAAATGTAGACCTGAACATAAGTTATAGAACATAATATTTTGCTAAATCAACAATTATTGATGAGACTGAGGTAAATTTGTGGACCTGACACCTCCCATTTGTTCTTTAATCCACCCTGCAGAAGTTAACTTGCCAGCCATCCTTGCAGCTGCTATTCCATGACCACCACCGCTTAATTGGCTCTGTGAATAATGAAAAAAGCAGCACATTAAGCAGTCACCAACTAGTTTAGAAGAGTATGATTAATCAAAATGAGTAAGGGCCAGTAAGCACCTCCATCCCTGCTTTGCTCTGTTGAACAAACTGCTTGAACCGCTGCTGATCCGTGAATTGTACTTCTTCAAGAACACATTGCACCTAAAGTCATGAAACCAAATGTTAAAGGAATTCTTTCTTTACTAGATCAGGTAAAGCTTCTGTGATGTCATACAGGGACAATCAGAAACACTTTTATAATGTTGTATACATTTGCAGTATGGTTGCAAATAGAAGCTACAAGTACTTTGGAATCCCTTGGCGATACAAATTCATATAATAAAGATCTCATGCCCAGGGATTATATTTGGAACCAGCTAGTTCCCATCTGTTTACAAGGTTGCATGTACAACTAGAACCCAGGAGACTAGACATACAAACAGAATCGGAATCTTACTCGGGAGGCAAATGAGACAAATTGACAAATTACACATGTTAAACATACATAAATTTTATAATAATAATATTTACTCCAACGTTCTGAATGTTTGATCAATCTTCCCCATTTCAGCATATTATATTTGACATATAAAAGCAACTAACAAAACAATTCCAAATTACCAGATTAAACAAGTCCTCAGCACGTGCTGCCATAGCCTTCCCTCTAACAATTACATGAGTACATAGATCAGCCGGATCCCGGACAGAGGATGTGAAGGGATAAACGTATATACCCCCTGTTTTCCTTCCAATCAGCTGATTAAGTTGAACAAAATTCATATCTTTTGTACCCATCTCAAGCAGTGATTGGCTGTTCAGATCACAAAATGCAGTTAGAAAACGGATAAAGTCTGAAAGTTGAAGTTCATAAGTATATCAGCAGTCATTTTTACAAATCAATAGCTAACATGAGAGAAACGAGGGGATGAACAAAATTTCAAAAGAGATATAATCAGGTCAAGGACTTTCAATATTGACCAACTTCTCTTGTATGTTGCTAGTCACAAACTATACACGCCTTACACATACAGTTCAAACTCAAATGCTACCAAGACAGCTTACAAACAGAAACTGGAAGTACACTACCGTGCACACATAAGGCAAAGTGTGGACATGGTATTTCATCTCACAAAAACTACACAACTGAAAGCCTAACAGTGAAGTAAAAAACAATAATAAATTACATCAACCTTGACTTAAACTAAACCAAGGCTCCTTTACGATTGAATATGAACATGAAACACATGGAGACCAGCATCAAAGAATATTGGGTGATTGTTTATATACATATTTTAATCCAGCCATCAAGCAAAGATACTACAAATAAAAAGAAGCAACAGCTCGTTGGTTGATGGAGGAAAATCAGAGAGAATATCAAGTATTTTATTCCATGATAAAACAAAGATATGACTACATAACTGCCTAAGAAACTCAGAGGCTGATGCCTTACCAGAAAAGTGGTACCAAAGGAAGAAGTTCCTGCTTCAGAGATTTCATATTGAATACCACTTCCGCATAAAGGACATCATTTGTAAACAGGCCATGTTGTAATACTTTTGCTCCATTGATCTCTCCTACCTACAGTCAGTATAAGGTTAACATTATATATCCTCTAAAACTAACGGTCTAGCCCCAAGATGCCCACAGGTAGGTCAAGTTTGCAAAGCAATTTATGTGGAAATACTACCTCAATGGGAATGGGAGCGGTTTCTTTGGGAATATCATTTAAATGAAGGCATGGAACAGATTTCAAAGCTTCTGGGGAGTCAGGAGTTTCCTGCTTCAATTTTAATTCCTGTGTTGCACGAGTTAGCTCAGCAAGGTCTTCCTCTGTCAGTCTTGCTTTCAACTTCTCCAAAGTTTCCCTCTCAATAGAATCATCACGGGAAGCTTTCTCTGGGTCAGGCTGAAACAAAAAAAAAACATTTAACTTCATCACATCAAGAAATTAGACTCCACTAATCTTGAGAATGTAAACTTACCTGCATTTCCACAATGGCACAATGTTTGTTGTTCAAGATGAATTTCTCGATTAAAGGAGAAAAAACAGCTTTAGAGCCTTCCTTGGCTATTCTGGCTTTCAGTGCCGCCAATGGTTTCTCATATTTTAGTGGCCCAAAGGGATCTGCATCATATATCCATTTTCCCTGCAAAGTTCAAGATGTAAATGAGCATATCTGGTGAAATATAGACATCTTCCTTCCAGGAACACAATAATATCTGAAACCACTTACGACGGATTGGAACATTAAAGCTAAGCCACGAGGAAATGATCCAGTGTTGTTTTCTCGGAGATGAAACTCGATAGTGTTCATGGAAGCCTCCACAGCATCTGTCTCAAAACCTTCTTCACTTATTTGTCTTAGTGCATTTAAAATTAAATCTTCTACCTTCTGAACATCCTCTTCGGAGACACCTTTCAGCCCAATACTAAATTGCGGCTGAAGTAGATCATCTTCTATTCCACCACCAACAATGTCTTCTCCCAGACCACTTTCTAGCAAGATCTTCATCAGTGGAGAAGCATGAGTTCCCAACAAAAGATGATCCAAAAATCCAAGTGCAAGCTCAGTCTCCAAGTCCAATGGCTTATCAGACAACAACCAGTTAAGGCACACCATATGCTTCTTTTTCAAATCACCACCATCGCCAGCTGGGTACTTATGAACAACCCTTACTGGCTCTGAAAATAGTCTTTGAGGCTCAATTACCGATTCATCTGGAGATGAGCTAGGCTCAAACATATCCAGATACTCTGCATGACCGCCACAAAAAAAATTAGAAATGTTAGTAATGGACTTGGATTTAAGCTACATAAGCATAGCATTTGACATTAGAAAACACTGTGGTTAGCCAGTCTAAGAAGCAAAGAAATCTTTGTCGCTGCAGAGAATTCAAGCTTCAGAACCTGGTTGAATATTGAGGATTCGTGGGATAAGAAAATAATTTCTATATTCTTCAACAAACATAATATTTCATCAGGTTTAAGTTAGAATCTTTCTCTTGGCATCACTCAAAATGAAGAGCATAATGCACCATATTAATAAGATTTTATCATTGAAGTTAGTCATATGGTACCACTCAAGATACGCAGCCGCTCTGTTGGATCATCATCTCCATAAAACCATATCCTTGAATTGCTAGGGTGATAATATTTGCGATGAAAATCCTGAAAAGTATTTTAGAGCAGAATAAGAGAGATATTCGACTATAATATCATCATGTAAACGGAAAACCTATTAGAGGAAATTAACAAGTCACAAATAATTGTTTACGAGATATTTTACAGGACGCTGTGATGTACGTTGCAGAAAAGAAAAGGTCAACAAATCGTCTTTCTACATTTGAGTAAGACATAATTGTCTATAACGCTTGATGAAGGCACCAGCATTGCACCCACTAGTAGTAAGGAAGAACTAAGCAACACACCTTAAATTCTTCAAATGTCAGATTGGGAATAACTTTTGGATCCCCTCCACTGTCAACTCCATAGGTATTATCAGGAAAAACAGCCTGAAAAGATAAAGAGTGTGGTTAGACAGGGGAGAATGAGCCAGCAAGGAAATGGAGAATATCATAAATCAATAAGTCAGCATTAAATAACTTACACGTCGAGCAGCACGGCCCATAACACTATCGGGCTGAGAATAGACGCCCTTCATCTCATTAAATACAACACCTAAAAACAATTTTGATAAATGTGAGATCAACTCCCATCCGTAAGATGTGAAGATCACAATGGCTCTCTAGTTCCATGGAACATTCACCTTTATAAGTTATCTCTTTGGAAGGATCGTCGAGCTCAAAGTGCCAGCCCTCTTGTTGAAAAATGCTTTCATCCTCAACACATTTAGGGAAGAAAACAGCATCTAGATACACATCCACTAAGTTGTAGAAATCCTATTTTGAAATAGTATTGAAATTAGAGCTTAAACAGGGGAAATAGAATGATGGGTAGAATGAAAAATTCTGAACTCTCTGTATTGTGTATGCCATTCCTACCTTTTTATTCGTGGAAGCAATCGGATAGGCAGTTCTATCAGGAAAGGTCATTGCATTGAGAAATGTATTCAAGCTTCCTTTTATTAACTCCACAAACGGCTCTTTCAAAGGGTACTTCCTTGACCCACATAGTACACTGTGTTCCAGTATGTGTGGAATCCCAGTTGAATCCTTTCTGCATTGCATAATAGAGCAACTAAGAATGGTGGAAAACGAAGGACCATGCAAACTACAATTTCAACACACCCAAAATGCTAACCAACAAAGTTATACAAGCACACATTTGCTATCTACATCGTCGAAAACAATATATGATATACTTACGGAGGAGTTCGAAACACAATGCCAAAGACCTTATTCTCATCATCATTTGACACAGACATAACCTCCGCGCCAGTCTTCTTATGTCTGAAGAGCACAGCTCTCGATTTGTGCTCATCAATGAACTGTTCTGATACTTTCTCAAACCCCAGCTTCTCGGCAACCTCATCTGAAACTCCAACATCTACAGCCACGCAAAAAACCAGTAACAACATTTAAATTTAAAACCATCTAATAACAGCAAATTTTCTTCAATTCAACAAGATAACAAATTAAAATTAAAAGCATCCTTATAACTCGTCACTCTCATCACCAAAATTTACAACCAGTAACAATTTTACAATCACAGCTTCACTAGGCATCCCGGAATGTTCAAGCTCAAACGAATAATCGAATTCGAGCAACCAATTTTGGACTAAAAAAAACTAATCCGAGCAGCATGACTCTACGAGTTCTGTCATCAAATAAATCAACACGAATCGAATATCAAAACGTTTTCAACTCCAGTAAAGTTCTCTACAAGACTAAATTACATAATCAGAAGTTACCTGACGATAACGGAGAAGCAGGCGGACTAGCTACAGCGCGAGCGGCGATAGAAGAGAAATGTTTATCGAAGCGAGAAGACGAAGACGGCGATGACGCAGCGACGACTCTGAGCAATCTGGAGTGCCGGCGGTGGAGGGAGCGGCGTGGAGAAGCTGCGGATAAGGAGGAAGCAAAACGGGAGGAGGAGGAAGAGGAGGCGGTGGAGGGACGACGAAGAGGAAAGGAGAGCCGCCTCGGGAAGCAGAACAATCGGTTGGTAGCTAGAGACGAACAACGGAGAAGAGCAGTCCTCTCCATGTTCGCCGGCGACGGGAAGAGAGGTAAGAGCTCCACAGAAACGGCTGCTGTGGTTCGAATACTCGGAGCAATCTGGAGAAAGTGAGGAGGGAAATTTGGGGAAATAAAATCAACTGATTAATTTTAATTTTCTGAATAAAAATGAGGAAGAAAACAAAAATTAATTTAAAGGACCTTGAGCCTTTGAGGGCCTTGGAAGAGACGTCATACGTGGAAGGTTTTAAATTGAGCAATTTATTTTCCTCTTTAGAAAATGATATATTTTTCATGTCTTGTGAAGAAAGAAATGATTAAACGACAGTGCTTTGGGCAAATGTCAAACGCCTTTGCGGATCAATGCTTAAACCGGGGTAAGCTTATGGCCCATTGGGCTTTTAGATTAAGATAAATGTTGGATAAAAACCGGTCCAAGTCATTATAGTCTTCCCTTTCTACACGTTATGTCATCATAGCCTAGATTGTCCTTGGAGTCCTGTTTCACTGCAAAGAGTACGATTTTTTTCGGTCACTCGAGATTCAATAAGCTACACATCCAACGTGACCGACACGTGTTTTAAAATAGTCAATTAATTAATGATTTGAGGAAAAAGATGTTTTTACTTAAAGTGTGAAATTCTTATTTATTATCTTCATCTTCTAGCTTGGAAAATAAAGGAAAAGAAACAGATGTCTATTTTTGTTCTTCACAGTGATAAAGAACGACGATTGTCGATCTATTCAGTGAAGAAGGTTAAGTTAAAGGGTAAGCCATGTCTCTAATCTATTTTGATGCTCTCGGTTTGCTAATTTCGCGTGGTTATAGAGGGCAACTCGGATTCGCACCCTCTCTTTCTGTCAAAATAAAATAAAAACCTTATTTTCTGGTTCAAAGTATGGCTAAGAATCGGCCATTTTGTGGGTGTGGTCAAATGGTTGCTATCCGAACATCTTGGACGGAGAGCAATCATGGACGCGTTTATTTTGTCGCGGTACGTATGTGGTAAGTAATGGAGTTATGACTAACTGATGTGTTGTATGTGGTTTCATCATTTACGTGTTGTTATGTTTGTGGTTAATGCATGGTTGTGTTTGGTAGAGAGTTGGTGCGTTCAACTTTTTACGATGGACATATTTGAAACTTGACGAGCATGTCAAACATATTGTTGTCAGTTTGCCTTGGAAGATTCATGATATGGAGCGAGTAAACAGTCATCCTAACTTTGGTGATCGATGTAAGAAGTTTGGGTATGTACTGATTAGCATATGTGTAATTATGATTATGTCCATGCTAGGTAATTAAAATGTAATGGAATTATTAGATTTCGTAGCTAGTATTTAGACTTAAACAACATGTATCGTTAGTATTAGAAGCTACAATTGAATATGATGAAAAGTTGTGGTTGCTCTACATTCAAATCTCAAGTGGTTTCATAGTCATGGATTAAAAAAAATCCTATAAATGGAAGATTTCAATAGTTGATAAACTCCAATTTCCGCATCTATTTTTCATTTAAAATAATAAAATAAAAGGATAAAATAACTTCTTTTTAACTTTTTTTTATGAGTGATTAAAAATAAGATTAAGATAAGATTGATGACTTTGATTGTCCAATTAATTTATTATCATATCTAATCACCCCACCATAAAAAAATAACATTAATCAAGCCAGCCACTCAAATCCTAATTCCTTCCTTGATTCAAGAACAAAACGGTGCGTTTCATCCTCGCCGCCGCACTCTCCGACGCCGGATTAAACAAATGGAAAACATGCCCTTCACATTTCGTCTCTTCAATCTCCGCCGTCCCTTTCCATCCATTCTTCCCCATCGTCTCGTAATATCTCCACCCTCTATCCTTCACCATATCCTTTTCCGCCACCAAAACTAGGACCCGCCGGCAACCCAAACCCGGCAGCTTCGGGTCAACGGTAAAATTAATTTCCGGGTCATCCAACCCGGCCACCGAACCCGGATTCGCCATCAGCCACAACCCGCCCGCCACCCGCCAAAGCTCTTCATACTTCGGCTCATCCCCAATCGGATCCGCCCACAAAAAATACGGATCCACAAGCACAATCCCTACCAGATCGATCACCTTCTCCTCCCCGTTCCTCATTGCGACGCGATGAGCGATGTTCGACGACCGGCGCTGTCTCCGGCCAGGTAGATCTGCCCGAAATCGACGAATTCGTTCAACCAATCTTCATCGCCATCGCCTCCGGCGTGGGAGGCGATCCATTTGAGCGCCGACCACGAATCGTCGTAAGCGCAAGGGAGCGGGTGTTCAGGGGCGAGGCGATACTCAACAGATACGGCGACGATTTTTGCGGTGGCGACTAGGGCGTTTATGTAGCCATGGTAGGACTGAGAGAAGGCTGACTCGATGCAGAATCCGCCGCCGTGGTAGTAGACGAGGAGAGGGAGGTTTTTCGTTTTCTTCCCGGCGGTGGAAGGGGCGTAGATGCGGGCGGAGAGATTGGGATCGGTGGAGAAGACGACGTCCTTGGAGACGACGTCGTGTTGGGGGTCGTGTCCGGCGAGGACGGTGGTGTAGGTCACCAGTCGCTTGACAGTGCCGTTTTTGTGGATTTGGATTAGAGGGGAGAGGTCGAGAGAGATTTCTTCGTCGTCGGACATGGCTGTTGATTCTGAAAGGGGATTTAGATTTTAGAGCACTAATCACTATTATACTTAGGCTATGTTCACTAACAATTATCTAAAATTATAAAATTGCTGGAATTTTATAATTTTAGATAATTGGAATTCGGAATTGAAATTTTGTTTACTGGTTATTATGTAACATTTCAAATTATGAAATTCAAAATTTATAATTGTGTTCGCTCGTCAAGTTGATGTCTAATTATGCATACTCTAGAATTCTAGTGAATCACATATAACACTTGTTCAAACTCAATTAATTACTAGCATTACAAGTTCTCCACAACTGATTTACAATAACGTCACGCTTCGTAGCAATTTCTCGCACCTGTATCGATAACGTACTAAATTTTGTACGTGACACTAATTTGCACTTGGTGGAGGCATCGAAAATCAACTGTTACTATTAGTCTGTCGTAATTAAAAAAGTTGTTAGATTATATAGCTAAAATATATTGTGAATATATGAGTAGTAAGAAAAACATACACGTGGAAGATTAATATTGACAATTCTTACACGTGGAAGCCAACTTAAGATGTGGATGGATGCATGTTCATTTTATTTAAGGACCTCATAGACAGGACAAGCAAGATTGGAAAAGAGGGAGTGCTGAGAGAGTAAGAAGGAGAGGCAGCTGGAGGAAGGTATGGAAGAAGGTAATTAAAAGAAGAGCTAAATAAGACTGCTGCTTGCACAATGGTTGTGTTGAATCCTCTTAAGGTGTTAGTTTAGCCTAATTTGTTCTTTGTGCGTTTGTTTTTACTGCTTGGCATCCTAATATTTATGATTTGTTAGGTGATCATTACCAACCTGAATTCTTGTTCTAGTATCGAGCTTGATGCAAAGAAATGGCATGATGCTGTAACAGAAGATTCTTCTGCTTTCTACAAGGTGAGTGATTCAATTGATTGAAACAAGAGATATAAATTTATCTTGGCAGACAAGTTTGTTATAAAGAGGACAATCTGGGTTTATTAAGTAATAAAAAAGTTCGATCAGCCTGTCATTTTGCCAAGCTTAGCCAATCTTTGATTTGCATGCTTACCTTGTCCTTTTTCTTAGCCTCTGGTTCGTTTTTCTAATGTTCTTTATAATGAACAATTGGATTTCCGAATGAATTTTGTGGGAGAGCTTACCAAACTTGTTCCCTCAGGCATGGAGCTGATTGAATTCGTTGGGTAGGGTTTATATTCAGAAACAAAGAGTCGGTCACTTTTTGGGAGAATCCCCTGTACCTGTATATAGCTATTAGTCCGTTAAGGTTGTTGGGTGTTTGGATATTTGTGTATCTTTTTCAATAGTTTAGTTTGTTGGGGTTGGGAATTGAAAGGTGGGTTGTTTTTAACGTAATTTTCAGAAATCCCGGTCTTCCAATTCTGAAATCCAATTTTAAAATTATTGAAATCGTCTTTTTTCTACTTTTATAATTGGGCTTGAATTTCATAAATATTTTAAAATTCAATTTTATAATTTTCTACTAAACACAATTTTATGTTTAATTTCAAATTAAATAAGTTGATTATGAAATTTTCTAAAATATAATTGATAATAAACATAGCCTTAATTTATATTGAAGTATGTAACGACAATATTATTTACAACTCATAAATTACATTCAATGCTTTAAATCCATAATTAAATTTGGTGAAATTTTGTGAATCTAAATCATTAATTATTCTCCAGATAACTCCATACTAATTATATAAACACGTCTCTACTCATCCAAATACAACAAAAAATAGAATACATTGTTCACCAATAAAAATAAAACTTAGACCACATCATGGGTAACAACAAATCAAGTCGGTAAATAGGAATGACGATGACAGTTGTGATGATGACTACATTGCTAATGATGGTGGCATTAGTGCTCGGAGAAGTTTCAAAACCTTTGAGTGGTGATCTCGTATTTGACAAATGTTTTAAAGCATGTATGTATAGTTGCAAATCTTCATTCAGCCTCTGTACCGCTTAATGCGCCGACAAATGTACCGAGGAATATGATGATGTACGTTCAAAGTCAAAAACTAGTAGTCACTCTACATTTGACAATTTCTGAAAATTCAAAACGAGGTGGTGTTGTTTATTTAATAATTTAGTTAGCGAGAATTGGAGGAAGTGGATCAGCGTCCAAGAAATAGGGGGTTTGGAATGTTCCAAACCCTTCCAACCATTAGATCTAGTTTGACTCTTTGACCAATCTAATGGTCCAGATTTGTTAGGGGTATTTAGGACTTTACACAATTAATTTAATTATTATATTTAATTTAAGTATTTTATTATTAGATTTAATTTTAATCTTTTATTATTAGATTTTATTAATATTTGGTCGGGTGACCAGTGTCCGTCACCGGTGACCGGCTGCGGCTCGACCGGCCGCCGGCACCGGCGAATTTCAGGCGATCGGTGACTTTTCCGGCGACCGACCATCAACTTTTCCGACGAGGTTCCGATGGCTTTTCTGATGAGGCTCTGATGGTTTTTCCGACGAGGCTCCGACGATTTTTCCGGCGAGGACAAGTTAACTAGTTAACCAGGATTCTTACTAATAACTTGTTAACATGATTTTTTTTATAGATAACAAGGTAACCTGAGTTTTTAGAGTTAACTAGTTAAATAACATGTTTTCCGGTGACGTTCCGGAGACCAACCAAACTCCGGTGACTTTTCCGGCGAGGACAAGTAAACTAGTTAACCTAATTTTTACTAATAACTTGTTAACATGATTTTTTATTGATAACTAGTTAACTTGGGTTTTTATAGTTATCTAGTTAGTTAACATGTTTTCCGGTAACCGACCAAACTTCGGTGTCTTTTCCGGCGAGGACAAGTTTACAGGATTTTTTTATTTATAACTAGTTAACTAGTTAACCCGAGTTTTTACAGTTAACTAGTTAACATGTTATTTTGTTGATAACTAGTTAACGAATTACCATGATTAGTTAATTGAATTGTTTGTTAACTAGTTATGTTGTTTTTAAGTAGTTAACTAGTTAACATCATGATTAGATAACGAGTTAACTAGTTAACCAAACGAGTTAACTAGTTATCTAATCGAGTTAACTAGTTATCTAATCGAGTTAAATAGTTACCAAGTTGTTAACTAGTTAACCAATTGAGTTAATTATTTATCAAGTTGTTAACTAGTTAACAAGATTTTTAGTTGATAACTAGTTATCAAAATTAGTTAACTAGTTAACTTATCGAGTTAACTAGTTAACATCATGATTTAGATAACAGTTAACTAGTTAACCTGTCGAGTTAACTAGTTACTAAGTTGTTAATTAGTTATCTAATCGAGTTAACTAGTTAACCAACCAAATTAATTAGTTATCTAATCGAGCTAACTAGTTAACCAATCGATTGGTTAACCATCATCACCATCATCAAAACCATAGATAGAACAAATAATTAACCATACTAGAGGAATACTAGCCAAAGGCATTCCTCTGTCCAAAAGTGGAAGGCACAACCAAACAAAGTGCTACAGCCAAGAGGATGAGGCTGATGAAAACAGAGCAAAGTTGAAAACAGCCAATCATGATTCGCCCGATTCCCAAGCACCTTCTCCCTCTCCTCCGCCGCTTTGTCTCTAAACCTCCGCCCTTCCTTCACCGCCATCACTTTCCTCACCGTCTCCGCCAAATCTCCCCTCAAGAAAGCCTCATCTTCCTCCTAGGAACCTCAATCCCTACCTCCTTCTTCTCACACACTCTCGCGTTCACTCCCTGATCCGTCACGTGTAAAGTCAGCAATGATGAGGGGAACCCCGAAATGGGCGATTCGATCACAGAGCTACTCCCGCGGTGAGTCAGAAATCCTCCGATGGATTCATGGCCCAGGATCCTCAGCTACGACACCCAGGCAGAGCATATGAGTCCAGATCGGAACTCAAATGCGATGCCGACTTCTCACCGAGCGTATGAGTCCAGATCGTATCTGAGGGAAGGGTATCAGATGGTGCCGAATTTCTTGTACGCGATGCCGTTCATCGGATCTGGTGTTTTTGGAGGAGACGAGTTTTGGTGAGTCGGGGACTTGTTTTTGGGGTTGGGAAGGTGAAGAAGAGGATGGATGCGAGGTTGAAGAATTTGGAAATTAGGGTTAAGAGAGTGATTGAAGAGGAGAAGTGTTTGATTCCGATGGGTGGGAGGTTGTCGGTGATGCCGCAGGTGGTGGTTGGGTACGGCGGCTGGGCTGCTGCTAACGGAAGTGAAAGGAAGGCAGGGAGACTGCTGAATGGAAATTAGGGTTTTATTTAATTCTTAATGAACTGACCATTTTGCCCCTCCGGGTTTGGTTTGGAACCTGTTCCAAACCAAAAGGTTTGGACGCAGATCCTTTGCCAGAATTGGAGGGATTATAATATTTGTTAAATGTCTTGTAGCATAAACAATTTGGTTCATTACAGTTTGTTCATGCCTATATGGTTATAACTTATAATTAAACCAAAAAAGCCAGGGAACAGTACACTCTTCCCATTGACGGCGTCGTTTCAGCTGCTCTCTATTTCATATTTGGGTCTTCTGGTTTGTTTTCAACTGAATCTCTATTTCTTTTTTGAACCGATTCAGTTAGTTTTCAACTAGGTTTTCTCCAAATTCATTGCTGAGAAATTAGAACAGCAGGTTCCAAGAATGGAGCTATTTGATGCTTTGTCCTCGAGCTTTCTTTTCCTCTGTCTTCTCCATGTGGTTAGTTATCTGAGTTCCATCTTCGTTTCTTCTTTTCGATTTCCGCCATTTTTTTGTGGTGTGTAATTCTAATGGAGTTTCCTTTGAACAGTCGCCCTCATCTCCTTCATCTTCATCTTGATTCACAGCATCAGCTATCTTCTATCTTTCCTCTTGCATGAGTTGGTTGATAATAGTTTATAGCCTTGTGAGTTCTTATGCATTCGGGACTCATTAGATTGATGTCAAGGTAAGCATGCCTCCTTTGAGTTCTACAGTTGCAGTTACTCTTGCACACTTGCTATTAGTTCTTAACTTTGTTCTCTCTATGTACAAGTTGACCCAGCTTCTAAAAAGGTGAGAGTCGGGAAATAGACAGAGCAGAAGATTGAAGATGCTATGAAGGATACCATCTTGATTATTTGCCCCCTATGTACAGAGAACATGGCTTCCAACCATGAAGGGTTTATGGAGACAGTTTGGAGACTGGATATTAAGGTGAATTGCTGCTTTGGATCAACTATAGGGGAGATCCTCACATTGTTTAATTTTGGTCTTCGCAGCCGTGATCAGGTTTGAGTTTTAGCTTTCTCAAATTCTCATGTGTTTCTATGGATTTCTGCTATCATGCTGATATGGTTTTATACGAAGAGTTATTGGTAGATCTTGCCAGCTAATAATGAGTGGTTTATGAAACGAAGCTAGAGTCGGTAAAACCTTTCCCACTATGTTGCTTGATTAACTGAAACTCAATTATTTTCACTTGCTGCGTGTCTTTTGACAATATGGGATGATATGAGATGTTATGACAATGAGGGATGATATAAGATGTTATGGAAATGTATGGATGGTTTGGTAATCTCTCAAACTGTAGATTCTTGCAGGTTGAGTTTAGGATGCTTAGGGAAGAGTTTCTCCAGATGTATACTTATTTAGATAGTGAATCATATAGCTAAGTATTGCAGGCATAACCTGTAGTAAAAGAGTGAGCTTGCAGAAATTGCAAACTCAACTAGCAGAGTATTGAATGCTTTGATCATTTTTTTACGTGTTGTTGTTTGCTCGTTCATTTGGTGGTAGAATTAGTACATTATGCCTATATGACTGACATGAACAATTTGATTTACAGTGTCTATCAGGTTTTTTCGATGATATCTATGTGCCAGCTAATCAACTTCCTCAACCATGCCATCACATTCCAGATCCAGATCGCAGGTAAGGCAACTCCTCTTCACATTTCAGATCCAAACATGAACTTCAGATGATAGTCCTTGTTTGTAACAAGTTCCCATTGTCTGTCACCTGATATCTGTTCATGGAAATTGGCTGAATTCTCTGAGGATTTGCAGGTACAAAGTGAGATGGATATGGGAATACGATATCGAGGAGACGGGAAACTCTGAGCAGTATAACATTGACGGCTTCAATGAGGTATACACATCACCATTTGTGTTACCCTTCAATGCATCGAGCCTCACATCTCCAGTTTTTTGTGGGGATCTCTGACTTTTTGTTATCATGACATGCTACTAGGTTAGATTCCAGGTTATAAGTGTGAATTTCCCGACGCTTCCAATCGAGTCGCAAGAGAAGCCTTTTGCCCCAATGGTAATTACTGTAAGTTAGCCATATATGCCTTGTTATGTAATTTTAAAACAGAGTTGTGCCGTGTGATTTTAAGTTATATGGTCTTTGCAGGGATCCATATCTGACTGTGGTTTGTGGCCTGTTTCACGTGTCTTGGTACTTGGAAGAAACAGAGGTTATCGACATATCGTGGTTATCGAGATAACAGTAAGTTTTGCTTTCCGTTAGCGTGAATTGGACGAAAATGGTTGTTTGTGTAAATCTAAGTTAGAGCATAATCTAAGTGTGGCTGGGTTAATTTTTAGATGAAGATCAGTTGACCTAATTTTGTATGATCACAATTCACAACGGTTTGTATATTAATGATTTGATAGCTGTAGAGTCATGAGAGACTGTAATGTTTCTTCAAAAGATGCATGAGGCAGAATTTAGGCTTATCAATATATTTAGGTTATCCGCAAAACCACCTGAACGCGACCCGGTCAACGCGGGCTGACCTGAAATCGGGTGCATCATTAATTCGGCCCGGGGATGGTGTGATGATTACCAGGCCCGAACAAATCCCCGAGCCAAGCCCGTATACCATTCACTGAACAAGCCCACTGAATGAAAGTCTATCAAAGCACTCTGTTGCAGCATCCTTTAACCGAAGTCCTATCTATGCAATGCAACAACTTATTATTCTTAGCCTAGTTTTCCTGTTTCAAATTATCAATCAGAGTTGATTAATTCCTCAAGTTCTTCCTCTTTAGGGTTTTCGATCGATTGGGGGAGTTAATTTTGTTGTATTGGTTGTTTCTGTCCGTTAACTAGGTCAAAACGAACTGCTGAGATCACTGGGGAACCGAGACTAGTAGATCATCACGGATTCTGATTTGAGAGAAATTGATCTCTACTCCTCTCCTTTCAGGTTCCTATCGATCCCTCTACCATTGTTTCATTTCCAACAGAAAGTGAGTTAAAAAATCAGAATTTCTGTATTTGAGTTGTGTAGGGTTTACTGAAGCATGAGGGGAAGGAGAATTAAGTTCGGCAATGCAAAGGGGACGCTCTGAATTTCATCATCCGGTGAGAGAGCTTTGGGCGATTGTAGCCTCTTAGCCTTCACTGATTCATCTTTCTTTCTTCTCTGTTGTCAGTTCTGAATTCTGAGACTCTGGATAATTTGATACATGCAGTAAGGGATTTGATAGAGGTAAGAGTTGGTGTAAATGTGTAATTCAAATTCTGACTTCTTACTCCTTATGTGCTTGTGCTTTCTTACTTGCAGACTGCAGTTGTTCATGGTCTCAAGTTGCAATCTTGAGCAATTCACCTAATTTCAGCTAACTAAGTTACAATTTTTTGGTGAGGTGAGAGTGAATTGGCCTTTATAAATGTTGATGTTATATAATTAGCGATGTTGTTATATGTTGTTGTTTTACATTAGTGTTCTTTAATCTTTTGGTTTTACTCGGCTAACTGAGTTATATAATATTGTTCCTTGCAGTTGCAGGTTAGTTTCTGGCTTTCTGGGTTTACTCAGCTACCTGAGTTGCAGCCTTGCACAAAGTTCATTCAAGGACTAAGTTCAATAGTTCATACTTGTTGGTATGAATTATGATTAGTTGATTAGTTGATATGATAATACTACGTTAATCATATTTGCTTATGTAATGTTTCAAATTGCAGAGTGTGATTATGATCATAATTCATATAAATAGCTGCTATTTCATGATGTAAATTGTAATGTTTTGTTTTTTTTTTTTTATGAATCCAAATGTAATATTGTTGAATTAGTGGATTCGGTCAAACCCTTGTGCGGGCCGGGCCCAATGGTATACAATACAAGCCATTTTACGGGTCGGATTCGGGTATTCTATCAAACCCGGCAATTGAATTCCTTGATAGAATAATTGAAGACGATAAAGATTACAAACCTTAAAATTACATTAATAATCACAACTATGAACTATGGCATACGATCAAGCAGAACATATCTATGCTTGTCTCTAATGAACAATAGACAACACAAAAATGCCACAACCATCATTCCACAACATACAAAATAAATCGCTCCATCGCCGATCTTCGAATACAGTCCAACTAATTTGTCCTGAATCGTCACAGCCACACCCTGGCTCACCGCCACGGCAATCCCGACCGCCGGACCCCTCACCCAGAACTCGAAGGTCTCTGGTCCGTAAACCCAAGGGACAACTCCGAGTCCCAACACGTGCGCTACTTGCACCACTGCCACCATCGCAACCCAATAGTTGGGTGGTGTGTCGGCGGTGACTAACCCCCCGAGGACTCCGAGCACACAAGTCGTGACCCCGGTGCTGAGTAGCATGACCCACCGTCGTCCTTTTATATCGACTAATACGTGTGGGGCCATAAAGGCTACTATCCTCACTAAGGCACATAGCAAGTGCCCACTGACCAAGACTCCTAGGGCGTCGTATCCGATCTCCAGAAGGTAGACCTCCACGAACGCTAAGGCCACGTCAGCGCCAGAGAAGTACTGGAAAGATAGGAGGGCGGCGACGAACCCTAGTGTGCCGAGGAAAGTGTAGGTGGGGAAAAGCAGCTTGTCCCACATTGGTCTCATTGTTACGGAGACCGATGTGACTTGGACTTCGTCTTCACCGGTGAGTGCTGCGAGATCCCTGCAAGATAGGTCAACTGATCTAGACGAGCTAGTCGCTCGTCCTCCTTGACGCCGCACCTCTCCATGACCGTGGCCGCTTCAGCTAGCTTGCCTCGGATGACAAGCCAGCAGGGAGACTCCGCGAAACAGGATCGTCGTTCCGATTTGAGGAGGAGAAGTGCACTAGGTATCGCTCCAACGCGCCTAGTACTCGCAACCGGAAGTGAGTTCTGAAGACGGTTTTGGCAATGAATTGGGCAAGTAGCCCGATAAATCCCAAAAGCGTATAATAGCTGCATTCACGTACAAGAATACAAATTTAGTCATACAAAACATAAGCAGACGAATAAAAGTTTACACCAAATACGTTATATGCATGTCTACCTGAGAAAATGAGATGAGGAGGCCACGTGGACGGCCGGAGCTATTTCGGCCACGTAGATTGGGCTGGAGGTTAGCCCAATCCCTATGCTCACGCCCATGAGCATCCGGCCTATCTTCACGACCAGATAGGTCCATCCAACGCTGGAGACTATGCGCCCAGATGTAGAGGCAGATGCCCACCATGATCACCGCCTTTTCGTCCGTCGAAATTAAGAGTGACGCCGGCTAGAAATGCAGCGGAGACGGAAAACCGCGTGTGACCTCCACCACGTAGTTGTGCTGTGACTCCGTGAGGTGAAGGTCACGGCGGACCAAGCCCGCACACTGCAAGAATCCCACATCTGCAAGAACATGTAAATATAATTAGTTCCGTTAGCCGTTACACTTGTAATTGGTTTAGTACTGTAATTAGATTAAAAACACACGTAATGGAATGATAGAAATTACCAATCCTAGATGAAGAACGGGACCAAAGCGATGAACGTGAAGCCGATTCCATAGCGTGTGAGCGACATCGTCGGAACGGCAAGCAGTTCTTCAGCACAATAGTTCAGCAATTTGAGGTGATTCAGTGAGAGGGAATTGAAGTTGTTGATTTCGAAATTGAAACGGAATGACATATATATAGGGAAGGATAAAGAGAAGTCTATGTCAGCGTTGTGGCATTAACAAAATTGAGCAGGCATGAACGAGTTTCGGAAGAATCGAAAATCGGCTAGTTATGGAAAATTTCTTAGTTAGTAAGTAGTATACCTTTCACTACTTGAATTTCGTACCTTTTTTTTATTTTGAATTTCGTACCTTAAGCTGCTGCTTAGTTTGATGATTAATCGTCGGAGAAACAAACAACTCAAAAGCCAAAATATGGAAGAATATTATTCGCAAGATTTCCATATATTAAGGCCGGTTGGTTACACGGTTACGACCTTTGGCCAAATAAACCCGTTACTCACTAATCTTTACAAAAATTTTCTTCCATTACTGAATTTTGGCTCCTTGTCCTAAAAATAATTGACTTCTACGAATCCAATTGTCCGTCCATCCACGTAACGTGACGATGACAAATCAGTTACCACGTCACTGAAAACTGTCACCTCATATAAAATCTTATTTACCCAAAACCAACTCATCAACCCGACTCAGTTACCAATCCAACTTATCAACCTAATTAACCAAACCAAACCCAACCATCTCCTTCCTCCTCTGATCGGATCAATTTCTATCCCACTTCATGAAAGAATTTTGGGTTATAGGTAACTTAATTATGTGTCTATTTATCGTTAAAGGTTATATGCATGCATGTTATAAGAATAGTTATCCTAGACTCGTATGTGAATTATTATTGTTATTGTTATATACGTAACAACCCAATTCTGGTTAAATGGTTTGAATTAAAAGTTTGGTTGGTTGCCTCGTTGTTTGAATTCAATTCCTAATGAAATTATTTAATTCGCGTCCCAATTATATTGATGGAACCAAACTTTTCGAGTTAATTCGGTCCAACCGTGGACCTTGGACTCAAAGCCTATTTATGACCGTGTCAGGAAGTAGAAGGAGGAAAGATTGGTTGGGCCGAAGCCCACTGGATGGCAAGGGAGGAGGTGCGGGCTCGGCCCATTCGATTGCAGCGGTACAAAATCTGGTTCAGTTGATGAAGAGATTATCTGTGTTGAAGAAGATAGAAAATGATGAATTCTGATATGTTGAAAAGATTCTAATGGTTAAGGTATCTAATTGTGGACAACACTTGCAAATTTTGAATGTTGCTTTCCTTGGTATTGTAAATAAATAAAAACTTAGGGATCACATACTATATATACACTTTTTACGAGGTTGTACATTCTGTAAATGGTATATAATCTGTATTTGTTGTACATTTTGTATTTATGATGTACAATTTATATAAGGTTTATACAAATTGTATAACTCTGTATGAGGTTGTACACTCTGTAAACAATGTACAGTTTGTACAATAAATACCGTTTGTATTTTGTTATACACTTTATATTTTTATGATATACAGTTTGTATCCGGTCTGAACAAAGTGTATATAAGTTGTATACACTATGTACAATGTTGAACACTTTGTCCAATGTGTATAGTTTGTATATGTCATACACTTTGTTTTTTATGATGTCTAGTTTGTATACTTTGTATAAGGTTTATACAACATGCACTCTATATGAACTAGGGTTGGGAATTCGGTTAAGGTTAATGGTTAAAATCGATTAATCGACCGAAATCAGTTAACTATTGGTTAACCGATTATTCGGTCAGTCAAGGAGGTGGTTAACCATTTTTAGCAAGTCGGTTAACAGTTAAAATGCGGGCAACCAACTTTGACCGATTTTGGCCGAAAAATAATGGAATAATGAGTTCTAGTGCAAAAGTTTATTTACATGGTGTATAATTTATGATATTATTCAATTTATATGAAATTTTAAGGTTAAAATTAGATTAAATCAATCAAATTCGGTTAAATTGGTCAATTATTGGTTAACCGAATTTTGGTCGGGTTTTGACCGATTTTATTTCGGTCAATCATCGGTTAAAACTTATTGGAGGTCGGGTTAACCGATTTTAATTGGTTAATGACCGAATTAACCGATTTCCACCCCTAACAGTGACTATGCTGAACCTTTAAAAAACCGATTTAAAGAACTGACCATATTTTAACATTTTAAAAATAAACACCTATAACTCAATGTATTTAACTCCAAAAAAAAATCAATCTCGAACATCCAACGTACACAACGAAACAAACCCAAATCTACTAATACATTAAAGCAGATACCATTTTTTTCAGTTGACACGTCAGCTTTTTGGGGATTTTAGAGCTCCCCCTTCATTCTAGGAATGAGGGTATTTTGGATAAAAATATCGATTCTTTTCTCACGAACAATGATCGAACTCTCAACCTCATGGTTAAGAGACAAAGTGAACAACCAACAATGCCACACCTAATGATTGGAGTAGTTTACTATTTAATCAAATCAAAGAAAAGTTGCAGTGTTTTCAACGTAACAACAAGAAAGCACACATAAAGATACCATTTTTTTTGGATAAAAATCGGTTCTGACAAACAAAACTTATTGATTCTTTTCTCACGAACAAGGATCGAACTCTCAACCTCATGGTTAAGAGACAAAGTGAACAACCAACAATGCCACACATAATGATTGGAGGAGTTTACTATTTAATCAAAGAAAAGTTGCAGTGTTTTCAACGTAACAACAAGAAAGCATCTACTAATACATTAAAGCAGATACCATTTTTTTCAGTTGACACGTCAGCTTTTTGAGGATTTCAGAGTTCCTTTTTCATTCTAGGAATGAGGGTATTTTGGATAAAAATCGGTTCTGACAAACAAAATTTTTAGATTCTTTTCTCACGAACAAGGATCGAACTCTCAACCTCATGGTTAAGAGACAAAGTGAACAACCAACAATGCCACACCCAATGATTGGAGTAGTTTAATCAAAGAAAAGTTGCAGTGTTTTCAACGTAACAACAAGAAAGCATAACTATAATGCTTTTGTTTATTATATCCCAACAATTGATAACAAATTTATAATTTTTTACCAACATATGAATTAAATGATTATATATTAAAAAGTAGAAATAAAAAGTAGAAAAAAGTATATATTAAAAAGTAGAAAAAATTCAACCACACTTCTAAGTAATCTAAATAAAAATTATTTTCCGGTAAACTATTAACACAAAAAATCGGCCAATGGGCCGCTGATAATCTAGTACATAAATTATAAATTTATCTTTTTAAAAGTGAAAAATCGAATGCCTTCGGTTCAGCGATTTTATGGTTCAACCAAACAAAACCGAACAATTGATAACACTGCAAATTTCTGAAAAATGTTTAAATTTTTCTTAATCACCCGCCAGAACCTGCTGGCGGTGTCGTATTGAATACACCATAGCTACTCTCTCTCCCATTCAGAAAACAAAAATGAGAGCTCCGGCCCGGCCTCCGACGAAAGAAGACGATGGTGAAGAAGAGGAAGAAGAAGTGACAGAAGACGACGACATCGACTCCGATGAGGAGCAATCATCGTCCGTTCCAACTGATTCCGGCGACGAGTACACTGGCGACGGTGAGGAAGAGCAAGCGGAAGTCGAATTCGAACAACAGAAGCCTGGAGAGAGAGCTGTGGTGCCCGACGGAGATAGGAAATCGGAGAACGTGGATGCTCTCGTTAGGTGAGTCTCGAATCTTTCCGTAGCCTTGTTGTTCAATTCATTTCCGGAATTAGGGTTTGGCGTCCGTTGTAGGCACTCCGATAGTGTGCTTCGATTCGAATTCAGCTTCAGTATCATTACTGATTACGTGATCGTGGTGCTACAGGGGAAACCTAGTTGTGAGAAGGCAATCGCTGCTTCCTCGAGTTCTTTCAGTGACGGATGGGGCAGCCGTTTGTAGGAAGCCGTTTAAACCCCCTTGTTCCAGTGGATATAATGATAGTAGTGAAAAGCTGTTCCGTCGTCTGGGGCGCGTAGGCGCTTTGTTCCATGGGGCTCTTCCACACCCGTAGTGATTCCAAGCTCTACTAGAACTAGTGTGCCTAATGTTGTCGAGGAAGAAGCAGAGGAGGAAACCGTGGCTTTGCCACCAGGGATTGAACCTTTAGTGCTGTGGCAACCTTCAGAGCTTGAAGATGGAGCTATTAGTTTGCCACCTATAATTGGGGGATCCGGTGCTGGTTCAGTTCCTTCGGCCCCATCAAAGGTATTGCTGCTACTGCATCAGATGCATATGTCATTCTTTAGGTTATTATTATGTCCTAGATCGAACTATAGCCTATATTCTTTTATGATGTTCGCTTCTGCCTCTTCAATCTCTGAACCATCCATGCTGTTTTGGTGTGCAGAGAAGGGGTTCAGTTCATGTTTGAGTGTGTTTCTGGCTTAATAGTGCTGCCAATATTAATGGATGCATTCTAGCGGATGATATGGGGTAGTGTTCCTTTCCTTTGAAACATATTGTTGATACTGGAAATTTAGCCCTTCTTAAAGCATTGACGTTCTTGGTCATACTTTGCAGTTTGGGGAAAACATTGCAGTCGATCACTTTGTTGTATACTCTTCTTTGTCAAGGATTTGATGGAAAGCCAATGGTTAAAAAGGCTATAATATGCACTCCGACCAGTCTTGTGAGTAATTGGGAAGCTGAGATAAAAAAGTGGATTGGTGAGAGGGTTAAGCTCATAGCTTTATGTGAAAGTACCAGAGAAGATGTCGTCTCCGGGATAAATAGTTTCGCAAGTCCTTTCAACTCTACTCAGGTGATTAATTTGCATGACCATCTTTAGTTTAAAGGAAATATGTACTCAGTTAGCAACATAACCTATTCTCCCACAGGTACTGATTGTTTCTTATGAGACTTTTCGGTTGCATTCGACAAAATTCAACCGTGAAGGATCCTGTGACCTTCTCATATGCGATGAAGCCCACAGATTAAAAAATGATCAGACATTAACTAATCGGGTAAGTACTAAGTAGTGAGACGATCTTTTTCTTTAATGCATCTATCTCTGGTCTGAGGGTCTCCACCTCCAGTTAGCTAGTCTCTTCCTGTATTGTATAATGAACATTTATACAGGCATTGGCAGCTCTCTCATGCAAGCGCCGGATTCTATTGTCAGGGACACCAATGCAGGTGAAAGAACCTCCATATTCTTACATATTCCTCTTCTCAGTTTTTTCACCTACTGGTTGTGACTCCTTTTGGTTTTTTGTACCATTAAAACTGTGCAGAATGACTTGGAAGAGTTTTTCGCAATGGTTAATTTCACAAATCCAGGGGTTCTGGGAGATGCAGCATACTTTCGTCGTTATTACGAGGTGGGATGTGTTTAAAGTTGAATCATATTTCTCATCTTCTTAAAGTTGAATTCATACTTTTGTGTGTGAATTCTGAATGTATTATTTATCTGCTACTTATGGACTTTGCTTACGGTCTTTCCTTTTGCACCTGTTTTCCATAGTTTTGACATTGCAAATTAGTGCATGCTCCATCGGATATTTTGATCATTCTTTTTCTACATAATTAGTTTTCCAATAGATTACTCATTTTTGTTAATTAGATTCTGACTTAATTATTCTATTTCGATTTATGAGAAGGTTTCAGTTTTTCTAATTACTCATTATGTAACACATGAAACTGAAGGCACCCATAATATCTGGAAGGGAGCCAACAGCCACTGATGATGAGATGAACCTTGGCAATCAGCGCTCTGCAGAACTAAGTGCTAAAGTAAACCAGGTAATATTTGGACTAAAGTAGCCATCAACTTATTAACTACATGCTTAAAATGACTCGTGTATAAAGACTTGATACAAATTATATTCTTAATACCATTTCTGACTTATGGTTGAAACATGTAATGCAGTTCATATTGAGGAGGACTAATGCCCTGTTGTCAAATCACCTGCCACCAAAGGTACAACCCTACTTGACTTTCTATAATCATTTGCTGGTAGTGGGTTTATTAACTTTCAACACAACACAATTCGATTGAGTTGCTACTGACTGAACCTGATCATTTCTGGATCACCTGAAGTTGATTAGTTTAAGCATGCACTTATAACTTTTCCACCCGGGTGTAAACCTTTACTGTTTGCTTGAGCTACATCCATATTATTCATTTCTAATATCAGTTGCTTAAATTTCAATTCCCTTACACTTTTTCTTTTCATAACACTAGTATGCAGTATCATGATACAAGATCCATTGTTGGGTCAAGAGTCAATCTGTGCTGACAATTTGTTTTTTCATTTGACTTGTTATTGCTAAAATGTGTTTTGCAGATAGTTGAAGTTGTTTGTTGCAAATTGACTCCGCTCCAAGCAGAAATCTATAACCATTTTATCCATTCAAAAAATGTAAGGTTTCAAGCTTGTCATGTGGTATAACTTCTGTATCAAACAGTTTCCTGGATCTGGTATCTTATTGACCCCCCTGCAGGTTAAACGTGCAATCAATGAAGAAGCAAAGCAATCTAAGATTCTGGCTTACATTACTGCTCTGAAGAAGCTCTGCAATCATCCAAAGGTATGATTAGTTCAGGTGATCATACACACTAAGCATGAATGCCAATCAACAGAAAAGCTGCATAGGTCATTGCCATAATTTTTCTCTGGAGAAGCAAACCAGCCACACTTCTCATGAAAGATGGTTTACATATGCAGCTTATCTACGATACTATAAAGAGCGGAAGTCCTGGAACCTCTGGTTTTGAGGATTGCATTCGCTTTTTCCCTCCTTCAATGTTCTCTGGAAGGTAATTTGATAAAGGTGAATTTCGTTTGGTCATCGCCAAGTATGTAACAAAGGGAACATACAGCATAGAAGTGTAGAGCATGCGTAGTTGTGTGGTGATATATATTTAATTGTACATACTTTGCTTGCTTCCGTCAGTGATACTCTTTACTTTTCCTTATTGCCAGTAGTTCGTTGTAATATGGTCTTTTATGCAAATGTTTTCCACGTTCTCATATGCTAGATCTGGATCTTGGAGTGGCGGTGATGGTTCTTGGGTTGAACTGTCTGGTAAAATGCATGTATTGGCTCGGTTACTGGCTCATTTACGTCGGAGAACAGATGATCGAATTGTGTTAGTGTCAAATTACACTCAGGTAATTTTAGGTTTATGCTCTATGAGTTTTTTAAGTTTGTGAATCCTATATTTCATTATGACCTCCCTTAGACGCCATTGCATGCATCTAATCCGTTGGACTGTCGACAACAGTTGAACTCACCTGAGTTTTTCAAGTGCTTCCAAGGTTTAAGCAGGACAGTGTTATCTTTTATCCTTGAAGTACTACAGATCCATAGGTTTTTGTGTTTCTAGAAAGAGGCATTTATATTCCATATCTCCGTTGTGTCAGGCTGAGACAAGCCTTCCATCATGTGTTGCAAACTAAATTCATTCCATTAAGAGACTACTGTCTGGTAAGAATTGTTTAACTTGGCATGAATAACGATATATACATCTATCAGACATTGGACCTTTTTTCTCAACTGTGCCGTGAAAGAAGATACCCACACATACGACTTGATGGAACTACTTCAATCGGCAAAAGGCAAAAGTTGGTTAATCGTTTCAATGATCAATCGAAGGTGCTGGTCTGCTTTCTTTTTCATTGATGTGTCCAACTTTAGGCTGTTTTGACTAGCTGAACCAATGCAGTACTGACTGGCATTTTAAATTCTTGACTGAATGTAATGCAGGATGAGTTTGTGTTTCTTTTAAGCAGTAAGGCTGGTGGGTGTGGACTCAATCTGATAGGTGGAAATCGGCTCGTCTTATTTGACCCTGACTGGAATCCTGCCAATGACAAACAGGTAATGCTCTTGCTCATCTCCTAACTTTTAACTGGAACAACAATCTTCTAATCCTTTCCATAATTCTTTCGTATGGCATTTAGGCTGCTGCCAGAGTATGGCGGGATGGACAAAAGAAGAGAGTATATATATACAGATTTCTCAGTACAGGAACCATTGAAGAAAAGGTCCAATGACCAACAACACAGTTCATGTCTTCTCTTACTGTTTTTGAGTTGTCCTAACCAGTATTTCACTCTGCTGTTTCATGTCTGCACATTTCAGGTTTATCAGCGTCAAATGTCGAAGGAAGGCCTACAAAAGGTTATCCAGAATGAGCGCAATGATAGCAACGAGAAACAGGTTCTTCTCCATTCTCACTTACTGAATGTCATTGTAGTTTTCCCTATCATCATAGTACTAACGGAGTCAACCTTGTTACCAGGTTAACCTCCTTTCCGCAGACGATTTACGTGATCTATTCACATTCCATGAGAATGTCAGGTATTATGGTTCTCGATTTTTTTTATTTTATGTTGACTTACATCTTTTTACCATCTTTATGCACTTATGCTGCATTATAATTTTTGTCTAGGTCAGAAATTCACGAAAATATGAACTGCGCCCGCTGCCTAGTACACAATGATGATGAACCAAAGAGTATAGAAAATGGAGACACATCAAGAGACGATAACAAGTCCAGTGAAGATGCATCTGATATAGGCGGATTTGCAGGAATATCAGGATGCCTAGATAAATTGAAGAGTTCAGAGAAACAGGTTAGTTAGTTAGTTGATTGCCGAATAGTAAACATATTTGCAACTCGAATTGTAATTAGTGGTGTCTCTTTCGTTCTCATATGTTAGGTAGGGACTCCATTAGAAGAGGATCTAAGCAGCTGGGGGCATCATCTTCAACCAAATTCTGTGCCTGATTCTATACTGCAGGATTCTGCTGGAGATGAGGTACATCAATAAGCCATCCTTCACCCTTCTGCTTCTCTTTCTCCTATTTAAGCGCTTTAATGAATGTTGTTCATCTGCACCGGAGATTGAACCGGTAAGATTACCATCTTTACCTGTTATACAGTCATGACTAAACCTTTACGATTTAAGATTGGACTTCTTCAGAATGGTTTAAGATTCTACATTGAAAACATGTTTTATTCCACCAATCTCACTTGATGCAGGTTACATTTGTTTTCACGAATCAAGTAGACGGGAAGCTCATACCGATCGAATCAAACCCACCAACAAAAATCCAGTTCGACGACAAGGAAAATCGTATTCCAAAGTCAATCCTATTTGCAAAGCCAAGGAAATCCATTTCTTCTTGTGTTGATCCCTCCACATCATCTGCCTCACTCCAACAAACTCCTATGCAAAGAACTACGCTGAAACGATCAAGAACTCCATTGAAAGGAATAGCAAATGCTGAGCTGAAATCCAAACTTGCTTTCTCTGGGAAAAGACCTTCTCCTTTCGTTACAGTAGGAGACGATGATGATGATTTTGCTTAAAGCTAAACAAAATCCAATTGCTTGTCTGCAGTTGTTTGCTTTCCTTGCAGAAATGGGGGACCGTCTTTACGTGTTCTTCGAACAGTGGAGTAAGAGAAACTCCAGACCAACTTCGATACCAGTACAAATGTTGTCAATACTGAAATTCCCAGGTATGAATACACAAACATGATCATTTGATAAACTCTGCAGATAGGGATGATCCATTTGAGCTGGAAAAATTACAGAAATTTTTCGTTTTGTCATACTGACTGTAGATTCTGTGGATCTTTGTATCTTCAAGTAGAAGAGTGTACATAATTTTTGTACAATACAAAGCTTTGTATCGTCCAATTTTGATTATTTATTTAGTGTATTAGGGTTAATCAAACAACTCATAGATTTCAACTAACCACTATTAGAGATTCTCTTGGTCGCCACTTGGCGGCTTTCTCAGCTAACCTCGGTCCATGTTCTATCATGAGAGCCCAGTTAAGAGGTGCCGCGACTGGGTTACAACTTGCTTGGGACCCGAGTTTGAAGAAAGTGATCCTAGAGGTGGACTCCCTCTCGGCAGTCTCCTCCATCGAAGGTACGTGCTCTAAGGACTCTAGACATGACCCTGTTCTCTACCAAATCCGGCAGCTGTGTAGGATAGACCGGCAAGTCACTGTCAAACGTGCCTATAGGTAGTCGAATAGGGTTGCCGATCTGCTTGCTAATATAGGACATAGTACAAGACTAGGCTCCCATTCCATTGATTCTTATCCTCATATTAGGAATGCATTGTTAAATGTTCATTTCTCCGTTGGATTATAATTAATAGCTAAGGGTGCTTCTGCACCCGTTTTTCTAACAAAAAGAATTGTGCACATTATTTTGGTACAGTCGGTTCATTATAGTATCTAGAAGTGTCAGTTCAAATCTTGACCACGATCATTCTGAAGTGACAGAGGCAAGTTTTGGGGCGAAATGCAGAGTACCCAAATTAGAAATCTGGATTGGCAAAGTTAAAGCTTATATGATCAATGTGAAACGTGATGAGATGCGACTTTTACAAGAAACAAACAAACAAACCCACTTTTCTAAGTAAAAGATAGATTCTTTATGGGTCATGAATAAACTCAAAGCTGAAAAGAAGGCAACAATAAGACAAAACTTGTCCACTAGATCGGAGACCATTTTCCTTGCACTACGTTACTATTTTGTCCCATTTTTATGTACAATCTAATGTGTTTGTTAAGGACCAATAGAAAGTAAATCATGGTTGAATGGATGGAATTGAAATTCTCTCGTCCAAATTACTCCGTGGTTTTTTCTAGCAAAATCGGTATAGTTGGTAAAATGTTACTTGTGGTTTATTGATACGTTGTGATTTCATGTTGGATTTCTCATTACAAGTGATTGCTTATTCGGGATTGAAGTCAAGGGTCTTTCTTGATCGGTAAATTACCATATTAGACCAATTTAGAGTGAATGAAACGTCTTTGTGTAGGAGTTGCTTCATAGAACGAGATTGAATTTTAGTTTGACTCGGATGTCCAAAGTGTAGACTTAGTCAAATGTTTCTCGTTAACTTTTTTTACTTGTTATCGTTGTAAATTTTATGTTCATATTGTCAAAGACCAAAATAGCCTCATTAATCATCTCCCCTGCAGTTAGTTTTTTGGGGCACATCCATAAAAATGTCATGAAATCTCTTACAAGAACCTGAAATTACTGCGATTTGGATGGGATTTCGAAATGCCCCAAAATCTACCCAAACCCACCTCAAAATATTGAAATTACTCATTTTTTCTACATGTAATTGCAAACCAAACAGAGTATTTTATTAATATCTTTAGGGCACGAATTTGAACTTAAATTTACTAAAAAAAATTACCCCAAATCACCCACCCAAACGAACTCTTAGCACATAGAAGTAATCGAGGTATTTCACTCTTGCAAACTCGAATTGAGACCTCAAATTCATGATAAAATAAACAACCAATCACACCACATACTACAACTGTATATTAATCCTTGTTAGATAAGGATTAACCTGTCCCATGTGAAACATTCAATTAAGCTTAATTCCAGGCTTAATTAATTGCTAGCATGCAACCAAAAACCTTGTTGAGTCAATGGTCAAACTTGAAGTTAGTGTTTAATTTGTTTAATGAAATTGTTATTTTGTGGGGAATTGTTACACACGATGTGCAAAAGTATGGGTTATAACCGACACAACAGCTCAATTCCACATGGATTCTTTGAAATCTAGACTTAATTAATCTTAGCTAATTAGTTTTAATTACAAGTAATAATCTGGTTTACCATTTTGAATGATGTAGTTAGTAATCAATCATACTTTCTTTTAATCAAATCTAGTGAAATGACTCTTCAACTAGTTTAAAAGCTACCACGATTAAAGGATTCTCAAAAATACCAAGAACATTATAACGTGACCAATAAGCCAACAATGGATTAGAAATAGGAAAATTGTAAACAGGCTTGATGACATTTTGGGCTCAATGCTAGCTAGCTAGATAGTCAGTTGCATAATTGTCTTCTTGATATATATGAACAAACTCGACCCTCCACGTCCTCTGTTTGGTCCACAACAACATATATAATGCTAGTGGACACCATCCTCCTCTCATCTTATCAAACTAAATGCACATCGGGAGTCGAGCTGTACATTTAGTCTCAGGAACCCTTTTCACCAAACTATGTTGAGACACTTGTCACTGTAGTCTTTAACTCGACACACACAAGTAACCCAATTGAGGCTTAAATTCCATGTTGGTCATTGACATATAGAGTTTCTAACATTGACATTCATTAACTTTTAACTTGTAACATAGTTGTCATTTTACTTATAACATTTGTAACACTGTGATCGTTCTGTCGACTCCCCATCCAAAATCTTCGTTAAGTGTTGATATCATCAAGCCAACTCAGCCAGAAACGAATTGTTATTCCATCCAAAAGGCAAAAATAGTGAGATCTATAATGGAGAGAGAAGTGTACTAACAAAGTTGTCAAAGAGAGGACTAATCTGGTCAAGGGTTACCAATAAAAAATAAAAAATGAGCCATATTTACATAATTGACACCCTGTGTTTTGGAAATTAATAAAAAGTCAGTCATATTGGACTCATAATCAGGCAGGTTTCAAGGGTCAATGTGTCCTTATCTATTTGTCAAGGCATCGTTTCATCTCGGGTCAATTCGGTTAGACCGATGATTCAAGATTTAATTGTAAAACTGTTTAAAAATCCAAAAAAAAAAGTCGATAGACTCGGTCAGATTTTGTTACCGGATCCATAATGAGTATGGTGCGGGTATCAGCCTTACTATGCCTCAATCTGGCCCTCCACGACTTATGATTGATCTGTTATAATTTTTAGTACTAATGACCATATTTTTTACTATTTTTATCCTTAGATAACTCCTGCAGGAGAGAAGAAGATAACCAAACATAGTGAAAATTAAGTGCACACCCAACCCGAAAAGTTTACCACATCATGGCTTGGGAGGCAACGAAGCGCATGGCAAGCCACATATTGGGCAGTCATGTTAGCTTGTCGAGGAACCGCAAGAAGGCTAAGCTGAGGCAATGAGTCCAGTAAGTTGCAAATGCCCGCCACCAAAGTTCCACCTTCTCGTGACAGAAACAACCGACTCGTGACCACCCGCTTAACCTCCTTAGCATCACACCTTCAATGTCAATCTCCGTCCATCACATATCTCGACATAGGAGGCAAGCATCACTAACAGCCAACAATCCTACCAAAAAATGATTAGTACGCAATGCCCGGATAAGCGAATGCTGCGGAGAGTTGATTTTCTTACCCATGAAGGGACAAATGATTTAATTACTTAAGGTCAATAATTTCCGGCGGGATTTAACTTTAATAACAGCTTTATCCCCCCGTGATTAACACACTCTTAAGTCTTAATTAGTAATTAGTAATCCTAGATCACATGACTAATCAAAGTAACATGAATTGTCTACCAAACACAAACACCATTAACATTAAAAAAAAACACAAAAAAAAGCATATTCCCCATATGAGTACAAACATCTCCATGTGAAAATATGGATTAAAAAAGCTTCACTCTTTATTACATTGGAAAGAGTATACTTTAGGTCATGTTTGGATGATTGATTTGAAAAAAATGGAGAGATTGTATATGAATAAGCATGATTTATTGATGGTTGAAATTAGTACATGTATAATTTGATTTGTATTTTTATGGATAGATCTTTTGTTTTTGGCTATTTACACAAAAATGTAATTAAATTCATAATTATTTATCTTTATGTGTTAACTAATAAGACAACCTTAAAAAAGCTAAAAATCCCACAAAATTTTGCACACTACCCACCTACACTAATGAGTGTTCAAGGAAGATGGTGAATAATGAGAGGTTACAAAATAGGCGAATTCCGCTCACTTAGTGCGGAAAACAACAAGTCTGGTATAACGAAGACAAATAAAAACTCTATGATTCTGAAATATAGATACTTGACACATTTTGTTACTAATAAAATTAATATATCTAAAAATATAGAATTTTCCTCAAATACAACAAACTAAGACTTTCTAATGATACCAAACGACCCTTTATTCCACAAACCCCCTAAAACTATCTTCCAAACATCACCTAAGACCCTTATCTTCAAGTATAAAAACCCCACAAGACAAACACTTAAACATGTTCCAACACAAAGGCAAAACATGGATGCAAGAATCTCCTTCTCCAATGAGTTTGTAGACACACACCACCATCACCACAACCACAAGACAAGCAAAAACTACATGGAAGCTCCGGTGTCTTCGGACTTCGAATTCTCGGTGAAAGACTTCACCCTGATCCCGGCCGACGAGATCTTCTTCAAGGGAGTGATGGTGCCATTGAAGGAGGATATGGTTCAAGGGAGGAAGATGACACTTAGGGAAGAGTTGATGGTTGATGTTGATGAGTTGCCAACAACAAAGGTGCCTAAGATTTCAGGGTGGTGGAAGGAGAAATTAGGGTTGAAAAGAGGTAAACAACAACAACAACACAACATTCATGTAGGCAAAAGGAATGATGGGATGCTCTTGGAGAGAATTGAGGAGAAGATCGCTTCTTCTTTTGTTCATGACGACACACTAAACTTAGGTGAGTCTAACTTAATCGACACCATTCTTTCCGTTGTCATTGTTTTTTCAAAGATATCTGCGACGGGTAGTAGTGATTGAGATCTCGTATAAGTTCGTCAGTCCTCTCTACCATCTCCATTGATCCCGTGTAGCTTGTTGTTTTAGCGGTGGTTGAGAATTGAGATTTTTTACAAATTGGTCAGTCGTCTCTACCATCTTCGTTGATCTCCAAACATATCTTGTTGTTTCAGTAGTGGCTGAGTATAGATTCAGAACTGAGATTTCGTATAAACCCGTCAGACATTTCTACCATCTACATTGATCTTCACGTATCTTGTCGCTTTAGTTGTGATTAAATAAGGGTTCATAATTGAGATTTTATACAAGTTTGTTAATTTCCTCTACAATCTTCATTGATCTCTTCAGATTTAATAAATTGTTGTAGTAGTGCTGATGAAATTCTTTACTTGTTAATGCAGGAAGTGCTAACTGAAGGGACTGTGAAGTTTCTAAAGTAGAGGGATTGGATGTGCAAATAGGGAATTTGGGGAAGGACTAGAAAGCAAATTTTCAAACTAGTGGGAGAAATGGCTTAGGCAATGTTTGGATGGACTGATTAGGATTTCTCACAATTGTTCTCGTCTTATTTCATTATTTTTGCCTTTTGTAAGAAAAGAAAAAAAAACCATTGTTCTATGTTATGTACAAAGAAAGAAGGTTTGATCAGTAAAATTGGTGGGGTGATTTTGGTGTTATATGGTTATCTATGAATCCTGAATTTAGCCCAAAATTTATGAAGTCTGATAAATCTATGACAGATTTTTTGGAATTTTAAAAAATAGTTTACCGACAAATCTAGCACATAATTTTTTTGGAACTTGATAAACCAGTTCACTGACGAATCTAGTCCATGATTATTGACAAATGTAGCCCAATTTATTTGACAAATCCAACACAATTTTTTTTCACAAATTGAGCACAATTACTTTACAAATCTAGCTAAGATCTTTTGACAAATCTAGGGCAGATATTTTGACAAAACAAGCCCCGACATTTTGAGAAATCTTTCTTTTACACATGACAAATAAGTCCACTGACAAATCTAACTCATACATTTAAATCTTCAATCTCCTGTAGCAGTGACGAATCTGAAACTCCCAGGGCCTTCCAACAAGTTCCCGGAGGACATCCAAGGACTTGAGACTTGAGAGAAGGAGGGGGTCGTAACTCAGAATTTAGGATTAGGCTAGGAAGGATGTGATTTCGGATCAAAATTAATTTGATTGGTTTGATTAGAGAGGTTAATTCGAAATGGGCCGAGAGTATTATTTTATTATATTTTAAATGACGTGGACCGCTACGTCATTCATGATTTTGCATATGTTTTTCTACATTATAAAAGCTAATTAACTTCATGATTGTTAGCTTGGTTATTATAAATGACTCTTGATGTGCCTTATAATTCTCTACTTTGTTCTGTCCTTAAAGCTACTCGTCTTTCTTCTTGTTGGGTTTAAGAATTTGGTTGCAAACAATATCTTGAGTTTTCATCCCGTCCTTAAAATTATGATTTGTGAAGGGTGTTAGATTTTGTGAATCTAATCATTAATTATTTCCCAAATAAAGTAAATGAATACGTTAAGATAATCCAACCCAGCTATATAAACATGCCTCCACTCATCCAAATACAACAAAAGGTAGAACACGTTTTTTCAACATAAAAAAACTTAGACAACATCATGGTAGCAACAAATCAAGTCGGTCACGGGAATGACGATGACAATTGTGATGATGACGGCATTGCTAATGATGGTGCATTGGGCTCGGAGAAGTTTCTAAACTTTGAGTGGTGATCCATATTTGACAAATGTTTTAAAGCATGTATGAAAAGTTGCAAAGGTTCATTGGACCTCTGTACCACTGAATGCTACGACAAATGTACCTAAAGATACGATGATGCACGTCCAAAGTCAGAAACTAGTGTCACTCAACATCTAACAATTTCTGAAAATTCAAAACGAAGTCGTGTTGTTTATTTAATATTTTAGTTAGTGAGAATCGTTGTTATTCTCATTAATAATGGATATGATGTTATGGGTTTTGAATAATAATAAAAAAGTGGGCTAAATAAATATCTTATTGATATGTTTTGTTGTTGCTGTTGGTACTCATTGCTACTTTCAGTTATCGGGCTTCAGGTTTTTAACAAATCTAATCCAAGTTTTGACATATCTAATCCATAATTTTGACTAATCTAACCCAAGTTTTGACAAATCAAACCAAAAATTTTGACAAATCTAACCCATGTTTTGACAAATCTAACCCAAATTTTGACAAATCTAACCATAATTTGACAAATCTAACCATAATTTTGACAAATCTAACCCAACTTTTCACAAATTTAACCCAAAATTTTGACAAACCTAGTTCAAAATTTGACAAATCTAACCAAACTTTTGACAAATCTAACCCAAAATTTTAAAATTTTCAGTTTTTTGTCATTTCAGTAAAATATTGAAAAAACTCAAAATGGCCAATATTCTCATGGATCGTAGGAAACTGCCTGAAATATATACCCAATCACGCCTGGCATCGAATTTTGGAGAAAACTAGACATTTTAGCCATAATACCGAACTTTTCATATTTTGGTCATTTCGGTGATTGAAAAAATTGGAAAAAAACTCAAATGGCTAATATTATCATAGATGGTAGAAACTGCCAGAAATATATGTCCAGTCACTCCTGACCTCAAAATTTGGAGAAAATCTAGGCATTTTATCAATAATACCAAACTTTTCAGTTTTTGGCTATTTCGGTGATGGTTAGCCTATGAAAAATTAGAAAAACTCAAAATGGCTAATATTCTCCTGGATGGTAGGATAATGCCTGAAATATAGGTCCAGTCACGTTTGACCTCGAAATTTGAACAAAATCTAGGCATTTCAGCCATAATATTGAACTTTTTAGTTTTTTTGCCATTTCGGTGATGGTTAGCCTATGAAAAATTGGAAAAAAAAAACTCAAAATGGCTAATATTCTTCTAGATGGTAGGATACTGCCTGAAATATATGCCCAATCATGTTTGACCTCAAAATTTGAAGAAAATCTAGCTCATTTCGGGACAAATCTAGCGAATTTTGGGACAAATCTAGAGCATTTTGGGACAAATCTAACCCATTTTTGGACAAATCTAGCGCATTTTGGGACAAATCTAGCACATTTTGTGGAGAAAATCTAGCAGATTTTTTGGACAAATCTAGCACATTTTTTGGATAAAATCTAGCGCATTTTATAGGGACATTGGGACAAATCTAGCATATTTTTTTACAAATCTAGCGCATTTTGGAAAAAATCTAGCGTATTTTGGGACAAATCTAGCACATTTTGGGACAAATCTAGTGCATTTTCAGATAAATCTTGCGCATTTTTTTGGTCAAATCTAGCACATTTTTGGACAAATCTAGCGCATTATGGGACAAATATAGCGCATTTTTTGGAGAAATCCAGCATATTTTTTAGGACAAATCTAGCTCATTTTGGGACAAATCTAGCGCATTTTGGACAAATCTAGCGCTTTTTGGGGACAAATCTAGCTCATTTTTGGGCAATTTCAATAGATTTTGGGATAAATCTAGCGCATTTTGGGACATATCTAACGCATTTTGAGACAAATCTAGCGCATTATAGGAAAAATCTAGCGCATTTTAAGACAAATCTAGAGCATTTTGGGACAAATCTAACTCATTTTGGACAAATCTAGTGCATTTTTGTGACAAATCAAGTGCATTAGCTCATTTTGGGACAAATCTAGCTCATCTTTGGGACAAATCTAGCACATTTTTGGATAAACCCAACAAATTTAGTGACAAATCTAGTGCATTTTTTGACAAATCTAGCGCATTTTAAATCAAATCTAGTGGAATTTGGGAAAAATCTAGCACAATTTGGGACAAATTTAGCACATTTTTGGGATAAATTTAGCGCATTTTGGGATAAATTTAGTGCATTTTTAGGTCAAATCTAGCCATTATGGGACAAATCTAGCACATTTTTTTATAAATCTGGTGCATTTTTAGGGACAAATCTAGCGCATTTGGAACAAATCTAGTGCAATTTGGGACAAATGTAGCGTATTTTTGGGACAAAATTAGCGCATTTTGGGACAAATCTAGCTCATTTTGGGATAAATTTAGCGTATTTTTTGGCACAAATCTAGTGCATTATGGGATAATTCTAACGCATTTTAGGGATAAATCTAGTGCATTTTTGGGGAAAATCTAGTACATTTTGGAACAAGTCGAGGCCAAAACTGTGTGGGCATATATTTCAAACAATTGAAGAAAATCTAGGCATCTAAGCCGTAATATCGCAATTTTCAATTTTTGGCCATTTCGGTGATAGTTATCTTATGAAAAATTGGATAAACCTAAAAAATGGTCAATACTCTTCTAGATGGTAGTAACCTGTTTGAAATATATACCCACACAGCCTTGACCTCGAAATTTGAAGAAAATCTAGGCATGTAAACTATAATGCCGCAATTTTCAGTTTTTGGCCATTTTGGTGATGGTTAGCCTATGAAAAATTGAAAAATCTCAAAATGACCAATACTATCCTAGATGGTAGTAAAATGTCTAAAATATATGCCCACACGGCTTTGACCTTGAAATTTGAAGAAAATTTAGGCATTTAAGTCATAATATCGTAATTTTTAGTTTTTTTTTTCCATTTCAGTGATGGTTAGCCTATAAAAAATTGGAAAAAACTCAAAATGGTCATTATTCTTCTAGATGGTAGTAAAATGTCTGAAATATATGCCCCACACAGTTTTGGCCTTGAGATTTGAAGAAAATCTACGCATTTAAGCCATAATACCGCAGTTTTCAATTTTTGGCCATTGTGGTGATGGTTAGCCTATGAAAAAATGGAAAGGAAACAAAAATGGCCAATACTCTTTCAGATTTTAACAAATCTAATCCATAATTTTGACAAATCTAGTCCAAAATTTTGACAAATGTAGTCCAGATTTTTGACAAATCTAGTCCAGATGTTGACAAATCTAGCCCCAAAATTTTGACAAATCTAGTCTAGTTTTTGACAAATTTTGTACAAATCTAGTCTATTTTCGACAAATTTAGTCTACATTGAGACAAAACTAATCCTATTTTTTACAAATTTAGTCCAGAATTTTGACAAATCTAGTCCAAGAACAGAATATGCTTTGGCATACAATTCGTGTGTCTCAACTTCGTTTTAATGATGTATGCATCATAACTTTGTGCATATTGTGCTCAGGAAACTTGGCCACTCGAGAGGTGCCTAAGCTGACTTGAATGGTTGCTCTACCAAAAATTCTAATAAAGATCGAAATTAAAATCCAAAATTCAGTCATTACCATAATCTCTTATCGTTCCACTGTTGTTCATGGTGTGGTCTAAGTTTTTTTATTGATGTGAGTCTACTTTTTGTTGTATTTGGATTAGTAGAGACGTGATTATATAATTGATTTGTAGTTATCTTAACATATTCCTATACGTTATTTGGTGGAAAGAATTAATGATTTAGATTCACAAAATCTCACTGAATTTAATTCTGGGTTTAAAACATTGAATGTAATTTATGAGTCATACGTTTGTTGCACATAAATCATTTGAGTAACGTACGACTCAAAAATTACATTCAATGTTTTAAATCCAGGATTAAAATTCAGTGAGATTTTGTGAATCTAAATCATTAATTATCCCCCCGACTAACTCCAAACCAACTATATAAACACGTCTCTACTCATCCAAATACAATAAAAAATACAACACATTGTTCATCAATAAAAAAAAAACTTAGACCACATCATGGGTAGCAATAAATCAAATCGGTTGACAGGAATGACGGCGACATTTGTGATGATGGCGACATTGCTAATGTTGGCGGCATTAGTTCTCGGAGAAGTTCAGTATGCAAAACCAAGTGGCAATCCCATATTTGACAAATGTTTTAAAGCATGTATGAAAAGTTGCAAAGGTTCATTGGACCTTTGTACCTCTGAATGCTACGACCAATGTACCGGGAGATATGATGATGTACGCCCAAAGTCAGAAACTAGTAGTCACTCTACATCTGACAATTTCTAAAAATTCAAAACGAAGTTGTGTTATTTATTTAATGATTTAGTTAGCAAGAATCATCGTTATTCTCATGAATAATAATGAATATGGTGTTAAGGGTTTCGAATAATAATAAAAATATGTGTGAGATAATATCTTATGTATATGTTGTGTTGTTGTTGTTAGTATTTGATAAAGTCCAGATTCGGTGATAGAATTTTAAATCCTGCATCGAATGGAATACATCTTGGCCGTTCAAAATAATTAACTTAAATCTAAGAGCCAGGAAACATGGGGTAAAAATTAGGGATGAAAAGAGGTGGTGACAAAAACAACAACATGGAGGAGAAGATGGCTTCTTGTTTGTTCATGAGGACACACTAAGTTTAGGTGAGTCTTACTTAATTGTCACATTTCTTTATGTTGTCATTGGTTTTTACGGGTATACTACAAGAAAACATAGATATAGAGACTGAGGTTAATTGCCTCTAAATAGTATTTAATTGTCTCTATAGTGTTATAGAGGCAAATATTATATGTGTCTCAAATGCTACAGTCGCTAGATCCTTTTAGAGACAAATATAAAGATTTGTCTCTAAATGACCAATCAAAGATAAATTATTCTGTTGCTAATTACTCTTTTAATTAAATGACTTTTTTCTGTCTTCTAAACTATTTTGGGTAGCAGAAATATTTGTCTCCTTAAGATCAACATTATCCCCTTAAGCCGAGGTTCATAATTACGCGTCCCGTCTTCACCACCTTATATTTATATTTATTATATATAACATATTATATTTATGTTATATTCAATATATTTTATCTAATATATGTATTTTACATACTACTACAAGAATACTAAAAAATCAACATTATCCCCTAAGCAGAGATTCATAATTACGCGTCCCGTCTTCACCACTTTATATTTAGATTTATTATATATAACATATTATATTTAATATATGTAATGTACATACTAAATTTACTTAGACTTTAATGCATCTTAAAATTCACTTGGAAAAGAAAATATTAAATTCATTTTTGAAGAATGAAATTCATAAAAAAATGTAAATTAAGTTACATAATTTAGTAGATATTCTTTTATAATCTACAAAATTGCATGATAACAGATATATTTAAGATACTATGATGACAAATAATCCAACGTAACTCTCTCCTAACATTAAAATCCCTACACAAAAAACCCTCCAAAACCTCTGTACACACTCTAAAATCCATGTACGTACGCACTACAAAATCCTTACGCACCATGAAGCTGCCAACACGTCACGCCTTAGCACTCTCACTCGTCGCCTTGCTCCTATTTTTCCACTTGGGATACGGTACGTAATTAATCTAATTGTATTTATATCATCTCATTTTCTCATACTTTAAAATGTTAATTATATTTTAAAATGTTGTTTAATGTATGTACTTTTCTATGTTATTACAGATGTGCCATTCAGGCTGTGTGCGGACTTAGTTCGCCGTGACCTCCACCTCATGGAGACACAACACATCTACATCTTGGATTTCATGCGACGGTGTTCGGTCACTGCAGCCTTTTTTTGTCGGCATTGCTCTCAACTTCGCCGGTAGAAAAATGGTGATCCTGGTGAGCATCTGCTTCTACGTTGTGGCGGTGTTGGTGTCGAGTATTGGATGGAATTATCTTGCGATGAAGATAGGTTGTATGATGGTGGGCCTGAGTATAGGGATTGGGCTAACCTCAGTCACAATCTACGTGGCTGAAATAGCTTCGGCCGTTCATTGTGGCATTCTCGTCTCATTTTCCCAGGTAACGAATTTAGTGTAAATAATGTATAAAAGTAAAGGAAAAGAATGTATAATTTGGTCTCATTTTCCCTCGTCTTCACCATCTTATATTTCTATTTGTTATATATAACATATTATATTTATGTTATATTCAATATATTTTATCTAATATATGTATTTTACATATATTTTTTTCTCTGTATTTTACATACTAATACAAGAATACTATAAAAATCAACATTATCCCCTAAGCTGAGGTTCATAATAACGCGCATCGTCTTCACCATCTTATATTTATATTTATTATATATAACATATTATATTTATGTTATATTTTTATTTAATATATGTACTGTATATACTAATACCAGAATACTATAAAAGATCAACATTACCCCCTTAAGCCGAGGTTCATAATTACGTGTCCCATCTTCACCACCTTATATTTATATTTGTTATATATAACATATTATATTTATGTTATATTCAATATATTTTATCTAATATATGTATTTTACATACTAATACAAGAATACAATAAAAAATCAACATTATCCCCTAAGTTGAGGTCCATAATAACGCGCTTCACAACCTTATATTTATATTTGTTATATATAACATATTATATTTATATTATATTCAATATATTTTATCTAATATATGTATTTTACATACTAATACAAGAATACTATAAAAATCAACATTATCTCCTAATATATAGTTTCATTCTCTGTTATAGATTCTCAATCATCTGACGGCCTGCATGCAGCAGGGGTTTGCTCCTTAAACTTGAACTGGCCAAGTATTTCAGTAGGGTTTCCAGGCCAGATTACGCCTCCATAAACAACAATTATATCGATGATGGAAAGGTCCACTTTGTTAGTGGTTAGAGACGACGGACTTATCTGTTATCAGTATGAGGAACAGAGGAACTTTGGACATTCACTTTGCACCCATATATCATGGACATTAAGATAAGGCATCCCAACTGTATGATCCTACTTTCCTACGATCAAGCAAAATATGTCTATGTTGATCTCTAATAAAAAATATACAACATGTAAAAGCGGCCACCATCATCCAACAGCATACGAGATATATTCCTCCATCCCCGATCTTCTTGTTTAGGCCACGTGATTTATCATCGATCGTCATTGCCAAACCCTGGTTTATCATTACAGCAATCCCGATCACCGGAGCTCTTACCCAGAACTCGAACGTCTCGGGTGCGTAAACCCAGGGCACAACTCCTAGCCCTAGTGTGTGCGCTCCTTGGACCAATACCACCATCACAGCGTAGCCGGGTGCAGTGATCTTTGTCCAGGCGATAGAAACACCCCCCCCCCCCCCAAGACTCCTACTACACAGCTCGTGAAATCGATGCTGAGTAGTATGACCCATCGTCGGCCTTTTCCATCCACTATCAGGAGTGGGATCACGGAGGCTGCCATCCTCACCAACGCGCATATTAAGCGCCCACTCAAGAAGGTCAGTGGGGCGTAGTCCCCGAAATCCAGTAAATATGTCACCACGGACCCTAAGGCCACATCGACACCAGAGAACAACATTTTGCTTGATCGTAGATCATAGTGGTATATGTGGATTTTAATTGAATAATAATAATAAGATTTGAGTTTTAACCAGTGTTGTTAGAACCGGACCGGGCCAGCCAGTCCGACCGGCAAAACCGGGAACCGGGCACAAAGCCGGTCCGGTCTGGGTATGAATATAAGGCGGTCGAATCAGGTGGTTTTTTGGGTCGAACCGGTAAAACCGAAAAAACCCGGTCGACCGGATCAACCGATTTTCCCCTGTTTAGTTAAGGGATGACACCGATTGGAAAAAAAATCAGAAAAGAAAGAAAGAAAATCGGGAGATTAGAACGAAGATAGAACATCAACAGCCCCTTCTTCTCAATCGCAGATCTGAACACCTTCCAGCGGAGCGTTGTCCTTCTCCTCAACACCGTCCGACTAGTGTTGTTAATACCAGACTGGGCATTAACACTGACCTCCTTTAGTCCTCCTCCTTTGCTTCATCTGTATCATGCCGTCTTGCCAGAACTCCATTGGTCCGCCGCTTCTTCTTCATCTTCCACCGGCCGGCAAGTTATGGGCCATGGAGAAGGGAGGATATGGAGGATTGAGTTGGCTTTGTGGAATTGAAACCATGAAAGAAAATGGAGGACGAAAGAAATGATGAAGAAGAGAAGAGATTATGATGTATGGCGCTGGATGGAGAAGAGAGATTCAGGAAGAATTGAAAATAGAAAATATTGTCATGAGCGCGCTAGGTTTGGTTATTTTGTTAGGTTTAAATATATATATATATACTAGATTTCAGCGCCCATTGACGATTTTTGTGTTAGTAGTTTACCAGAAATATTTTTTTTAGATTATTTAGAATGTGGTTGATTTTTTCTACTTTTTATTTCACTTTTATATAACTTTTTTCTACTTTTATTTTACTTTTTATATATATAATCATTTATTTTATATGTGGTAAATAAATAAAGATTTATTATCATTTGGATAATAAAAACAACTTAGTAGTTTTCTTTCTCTTATGATTCGACTGTTGAAAATTTTTCACCTTTTTGTCAAACTATTTCTTAATGACTCTAAAATAAAATTACTTCAACTGAAAATTATTGTAATGTATAGTAGATGCTTGTTGTGTTGTCCTGACTTTTTTGATTAAATGTAAACTACTCCAATCATTAGTGCATTGTTGGTTGACTTTGTTCTACTTTGAGAGTTCGATTCTTGTTCGTGAGAAAAGAATCAATAAATTTTGTTTGTCAGAACCGATTTTTATCAAAATACCCTCATTCCTAAAATGAAGGAGGAGCTCTAAAATCCTCAAAAAGCTGACGTGTCAACTGAAAAAAGGTATTGCTTTAATGTATTAGTAGATGCTTTCTTGTTGTTACGTTGAAAACACTGAACTTTTCTTTGATTAATGTAAATACTCAATCATTAGTGTGGCATTGTTGGTTGCACATTGAAGTTAGTAGAAGATTAAATTTTTAGACTTATACTCAGATCTAGATTAAAGGACTGTATGAATGTTTGCTTTCAGAACTTTTTCAATACTATTCTATAAAGCTTTCCAAGCGATGTAAGAATAAATGATTCTGTTTAAAATTATTTAGATATTTATATATATCTGACTAGTTAGTCGGAGCCAGTGGCATCACTAATGATAATATATAAATATTATATATGATTAGTCGGTGCCTCGTTGGCCGACTTCAACATAGATAATTTAAATAAAATGTCGAATCTTACCAAAGTTAAACGGTTCTATTCATGAATATTATATAAGGTTCGTAGCTCCTATTTTAACGTTCGCCAACGCGGTGTATGTATTTTTTGGCAATTTTACCACGTCATTGTTGACATGTAATAGAAAATATAATTTGAAATTAAAAACCTAAAGATATTTAAAAAATTAAAATTATACCTGCCAAAGAATTAAAAAATAACTGTAGAAGCCATGGCCGATTTTTTGTGTTAATATTTTACCGAAAAATATTTATATTTATTTTTATTTAGATTACTTAGAAGTGTGGTTGAATTTTTTCTACTTTTTAATATATAATAATTTAATTCATTGTTGGTATAAAATCTATTAAATTTGTTATCAAGTTGTTGGAATAAAAAAATATAAAGCATTATAGAGTATGCTTAATTGTTGTTACGTTGAAAACACTGCAACTTTTCTTTGATTAAATGTAAACTACTCCAATCATTAGGTGTGGCATTGTTGGTTGTTCACTTTGTCTCTTAAATGAGGTTGAGAGTTCGATTCTGTTCGTGAGCAAAGATAAATAAATTTTGTTTTAGAACGATTTTACCCAAAAAATACCCTCATTCCTAAAATGAAGGAGAGGCTCTAAATTCCTCAAAAGCTGACATTCAACTGAAAAATATGGCATTCTTTTAATGTATTAGTTAGATATATAATATATATATAATTATATGTTGTCGACCTTTAAGCCGCTTACAATTAAGATAAATATTTAAAAATTATTAAATATTTGTACGTCTGGACACAGCCCACTTTCTTAGTGGCCACGGGGCTCCTATCCTTTCCAAAACTAAGTCAGTTGTCCTTACCTCCTAAATTTTAAATTCTTTACAAAGTGAACTTCCTTGTTCGTGAGAAAAAAATCAAAAAATTTTGTTTGCCAAAATCGATTATTATCCAAAATACCCTCATTCCTAGAATGAAGGAGAAGCTCTAAAATCTCCAAAACGCTGACGTGTCAACTGAAAAAAAAGCGAAAATGTTTTAATGTATTAGAAGATATACTAGATTAGTCGCGGCCTGTTGACCGACTTCAACATAAGATAAATATTTAAAATATTAAATATTTAGTACGTCTGGACACAGCCCCTTCGAGTTGGCCACGGGGCTTCCTATCCTCTCCAAACTCAGTCGAGTGTCTTCGTACCTCCTAAATTTTAAATTCTTTACAAAGTGAACTCATTACTTTAATACGGGTTCAGAGCAGTCCTACTAACGTCAGCGGTGTATTTTTTTGGCAATTTTACCACGTCATTGTTGACATGTAATAGAAAATATAATTTGAAATTTAAAAAACTAAAGATATTTAAAAAAATTAAAGATATACCTGCCAAAGAATTAAAAAATAACTGTAGACAGCCCATTGGCCGATTTTTTGTGTTAATATTTTACCAAAAAATATTTATTTGTATTTTTATTCAGATTACTTAGAAGTGTGGTTGAATTTTTTCTACTTTTTAATATATAATAATTTGATTCATATGTTGGTAAAAAATTATAAATTTGTTATCAATTGTTGGAATATAATAAATAAAAGCATTATAATTATGCTTTATTGTTGTTACGTTGAAAACACTGCAACTTTTCTTTGATTAAATAGTAAACTACTCCAATCATTAGGTGTGGCATTGTTGGTTGTTCACTTTGTCTCTTAAACATGAGGTTAAAAGAATCAAAAAATTTTGTTTGCCAAAATCAATTTTTATCCAAAATACCCTCATTCCTAGAATGAAGGAGAAGCTCTAAAATCCCCAAAACGCTGACGTGTCAACTGAAAAAAAGCGAAAATGCTTTAATGTATTAGAAGATATATATATATATATTATTACAATTTAGTACCTAAAATATATGTAATTACCAATAATAATTGTATTTTTAAATAAATAAGTATGACCGGTTTTTATATTACGATTTGATCCCGGTCGGACCTCAAACCCTTGAACCTCTCATTGGACCGGTTCGATATCCGGTCCGGTCCTGACAACATTGGTTTTAACAATCATCAAGTAAAGCTTTTATAATAATCAAAGTTGAACAATCAATGTGGAATCTACTTTTGTGAAAGTGGAAGTGGAAATTGTTGTTTATGGTTGTTACTTTGTAAAGGATGATAGTACTAAAAAATTACCTTTTCATTTCATTGGTTGCCACCTTGCTTCTGCTCCACTCCTTATCTGACAAACTAGCCATCCTCCCTCATATGTAGGGGTGGCAATTCGGTTAACCGCATAAGGTTTTTAGGTCTTTTCCTACGCTCTGATACCAATTTATTTCATCGCAAATGGAAACTCTTATTCCTTGTTTGTTTGCACGCTTTTGATTTCATTTCTTCTTTTCTAATTACCTTTTTCCTAGGTGTTCTAGTTACCTGTTTCCAAGGGCATCTAAAAGTGGTTACCTATTTTTAAGGGCGCCTCAATTGTTGGTCCTTATTATTTTAAAAGATGATATGCTTATTATTGCTATGCATATTATTGCTGTAAAGTATATTATTATCTTTGCGTTTGTTATTTTTATGTTCTGTTTTTCATATTTTCATTTAATTCGCTAATTGAAAGCTTATCTTTTTTGTTGTTTTTCCATCGGTCTCGTTTTATTAATTAATTTAATCAGGTCCGTTATTAATTTAATCATTTTTCTCAATTAATTTAATCAGGTCCGTTATTAATTGATCCTCTCGGACTTTCATTTCTGGCATCCCTCTTATTTCTATATTTTCGTTGTTCATGTCGTCTTTATATTCTAAAAGTTCTTTCTTAATCTCTTTCCAGGATTCTGGGTTTCTTCTTAGTCTAATGTCTATTTTACAAATGAGTTTAGCAAAATAATAAATTATTTTATTTAAATCTTCATCTATTTTATATTTTATTACTTAAATCTGTAATCATTTGTTTTAGTGTTTCTATTTCACTATTATCCTGATTTTGATGAATTATCGTAATATTTTTTATATCTTCTTCCTGATCTTGATCGTCTAATTCCTTTGGTCGGAATTTTTCTGATTGGGTTAATTTTCCGATTTGGTTTATTTTTCTAGGATCTTGTTGGATGGTCCTTTTACTAGGTTCTGCTCTTACTATTTTTAATGGGGTTTCTAAATGAATTATTGGTCTGAACAGATCTTCAATGGTGATGACTTCTTTGTCTTTAAATGTTAAACTATGGTGACTATTTGTTAGGGCATAATTTATTTGGTAAGTTACTGAAAATGGTTTATTGTTTTCTTTCATAAGATCATCTCTTTTTAATTCATATTTTATAATTATAGATGAATCTAGGTTTTCATCTGTTAAACTTAATCCTTGTTGTAGATTTATATCAAATTTAATTATTCCGTAACTTAGATTTCCTGATCCTCTGGCAATGATACTTTCTTCCTGGTTTAAAATTCTATCATCTCTAATTTCTAGTTCTATGGGGGCGTTGATTCCTAATTTCATAGTAGATTTGATTATGATTTGGATTGTACTAATATGTATATATGCTATTTTTGTTCGTTCCTCTGTTTTTAGTTTACTTAACCTCTTTTTAATTTGTTCTTTATTAATGATTTGTACTAAAAAATTTCCATTTGCTTGATTAAAAGGAATTGCTACTTCTCCTATCATTTTACCATATTTTATTATATTGTCTCTATTGAAAAGTTTTGATAAGAATGATTTTGTTACAAAGTTTTGTGTTTCTGATAATGTAAAGTTTGTTCTTTCTTTTATCTTTTTAACATCTATTAAACCGTCTAGAAAATAATTATCCTCTTCTTGTCTTTGAATATAATCAAACATATTATCATTGTTTTCTGTCATTTTAAAAAGTAATTTTTGAATTTAAGATCTTCATACCTGAGTGGCTTTGTTGTTGATGGATCTTGATCTGCTTTTGCTTCTGTCCTTCGTGCTTTTTTATGTAGTTGATTCGTGGGTGGTTGGTGATCTGCTATTTGGTGGTTTTAGATATTGCGTTGAAGGAATCCAGGAACTTAGTTCCAATCCTTCACTTGGCCTCCATAACTTTTTCCTGGATTGGAACTAAGTTATGGAGGCCAAGTGAAGGATTGGAACTAAGTTCCTGGATTCCTTCAACGCAATATCTAAAACCACCAAATAGCAGATCACCAACCACCCACGAATCAACTACATAAAAAAGCACGAAGGACAGAAGCAAAAGCAGATCAAGATCCATCAACAACAAAGCCACTCAGGTATGAAGATCTTAAATTCAAAAATTACTTTTTAAAATGACAGAAAACAATGATAATATGTTTGATTATATTCAAAGACAAGAAGAGGATAATTATTTTCTAGACGGTTTAATAGATGTTAAAAAGATAAAAGAAAGAACAAACTTTACATTATCAGAAACACAAAACTTTGTAACAAAATCATTCTTATCAAAACTTTTCAATAGAGACAATATAATAAAATATGGTAAAATGATAGGAGAAGTAGCAATTCCTTTTAATCAAGCAAATGGAATTTTTTTAGTACAAATCATTAATAAAGAACAAATTAAAAAGAGGTTAAGTAAACTAAAAACAGAGGAACGAACAAAAATAGCATATATACATATTAGTACAATCCAAATCATAATCAAATCTACTATGAAATTAGGAATCAACGCCCCCATAGAACTAGAAATTAGAGATGATAGAATTTTAAACCAGGAAAAAAGTATTATTGCCAGAGGATCAGGAAATCTAAGTTACGGAATAATTAAATTTGATATAAATCTACAACAAGGATTAAGTTTAACAGATGAAAACCTAGATTCATCTATAATTATAAAATATGAATTAAAAAGAGATGATCTTATGAAAGAAAACAGTAAACCATTTTCAGTAACTTACCAAATAAATTATGCCCTAACAAATAGTCACCATAGTTTAACATTTAAAGACAAAGAAGTCATCACCATTGAAGATCTGTTCAGACCAATAATTCATTTAGAAACCCCATTAAAAATAGTAAGAGCAGAACCTAGTAAAAGGACCATCCAACAAGATCCTAGAAAAATAAACCAAATCGGAAAATTAACCCAATCAGAAAAATTCCGACCAAAGGAATTAGACGATCAAGATCAGGAAGAAGATATAAAAAATATTACGATAATTCATCAAAATCAGGATAATAGTGAAATAGAAACACTAAAACAAATGATTACAGATTTAAGTAATAAAATATAAAATGGATGAAGATTTAAATAAAATAATTTATTATTTTGATAAACTCATTTGTAAAATAGACATTAGACTAAGAAGAAACCCAGAATCCTGGAAAGAGATTAAGAAAGAACTTTTAGAATATAAAGACGACATGAACAACAAAAATATAGAAATAAGAGGGATGCCAGAAATGAAAGTCCAATTTATTCGAGAGGATCAATTAATAACGGACCTGATTAAATTAATTGAGAAAAATGCTATAGGACAATATAGCGAAAACTTATTAGAATAAAGCATGAGTAGAAAACCGATTCGAAGCGTTAGAAAAATAAAACGAGACCGATGGAAAAACAACAAAAAAGATAAGCTTTCAATTAGCGAATTAAATGGAAAATATGAAAAATAGAACATTAAAATAACAAACGCAAAGATAATAATATACTTTACAGCAATAATATGCATAGCAATAATAAGCATATCATCTTTTAAAATAATAAGAACCAACAATTGAAGCGCCCTTAAAAATAGGTAACCACTTTTAGATGCCCTTAGAAACAGGTAACTAGAACACCTAGGAAAAAGGTAATTAGAAAAGAAGAAATGAAATCAAAAGCGTGCAAACAAACAAGGAATAAGAGTTTCCATTTGCGATGAATTAAATTGGTATCAGAGCGTAGGAAAAGACCTAAAAACCTTATGCGGTTAACCGAATTGCCACCCCTACTCATATGGCCCAATTCCCATATTGAAACATAATAACAAATATTAAAAAATTAACATTATCTCCTAAGCCGATGTTAATAATAGCGGGCCTATCTTCATCACCTTATATTTATATATATTTGTTATATATAACATATTATATTTATGTTATATTCAATATATTTTTATCTAATTTATGTTGGAAACGACGGACTTATCTGTTATCAGTATGAGGAACGGAGGATCAACTTTGGGCATTCACTTTGCACCCATGTACCATGGACATTAAGATAGGCATCCCAATTGTATGATCCTACTTTCCTACTTATGTGTACACCTATTTCAGAGGTTATTCTTCCTTTGTATACTGAGCTCGATTCCGGAGACAGCGAAATTTTCGCTGTCTCAGAGACAACCTATCCTAGCCATTCAAAATAATTAAACTTAATCTAACGACTGTAATTTCAAGGGCATATAAGTCATTATCCCTTCTTCTACATCCTTCGTCCACGTTGCTAATATTAATCTCTTCTTCATTCAACTCAGTGGTGTTGAGTTTTTCTAAGAAAGTGTTATGCTTAATTAATTTAAATTATGGTGGTGAGTTTTAACGGAGAAGATATTATACAAATCGTATAAAAATCTATATAAACGTTATACATAGTGTAAGCTTTGTATAATTATTATATACATTATCGTATAAAATGTATAAATTTCATACAGTTAGCATATTGTCGTTGTACAATGTGAATAAATTTTGTAAAATTAGTATACAGATATCATATAAAAAGTATACAATTATACAGTTTGTATGTGGTTCATATTATCAATAGCTTACATAGGTATGACTTGGAAGTAATGAAATAAAGCATCTGTAACATATTAATGACTAATGCTTGTTGACAACATCCACGATGAACACATAAAAGTGTTAGTTCGTCTTCCCTCTGTAGACCAGAAAAAAACAGCTAGTATTAGACAAAATCTTCCCTCCATGAACTTCTTTGTAGTTGTAGAACTCAATATCGACCCAGTTCGACGTCTCTTACCCAGCACCGCAAACAAAGCCACGACGAACACATAGAAGTACTAGTTCTCTTCCCTTCATAGACAAAAAAACAGCTAGCACTAGACAAGTCTTCCCTCCATGCACTTCTTTATAGTAATCGAACTCCATCCCAACCTAGTTCAACGTCTCTTACCCTACACCGCGAACAACACTAAAGTATACAACCGATTTTTTCACATAACAACCTAGTGATAGTAATGTAACTCGAAACCAACATCGAACCAACTCGAACCTATACTTTAGTACTGGCCCGATATTACCCGAATAAGAGAAATATCAGAAGCACATGTTGTTTTGAGATAAACGGCGTCGTTTTATAACACACCGCAGCTCAACACTTCTGCTTAGGGCGAAGGAAATGAAAACGCAATTCAGTCTCTCTAAACCAGTCCGGTAACCCTTCTTCGAAGAACCACGATCGGCGAAATCACTCTCCGGCACCGTCGTAATCTCAGCATCCAGTTCCTCCGTACGAAGCAACCTTTGCATACACCTGTGGCGGCGGCATCGGAGTTTTCCTTTAATCGCCAGCAAGGGGTTTTACTAGGGTTTTACCAAAAAAATGGCGTCTCTCATGGCCTTACATCGCTCGCGGACGAGGCTCTCTTATTCTCCATCTGTATTCAAGGTACGCTTCATTCCAAGTCTCTCCGGCGGAACCCTAGCTATGTCCAAAACGCTAAGCACTTACGCAGCTCCTAATGAGTTCTACGGCCCGCCGTCTCACTCCGAGCCTAGGGTTTTCCAAGGCGAGAGGCGTACTGATCCGAATAGCCGTTGGGATAACAGAATCCCTCCTCCTCCTCAGCAAATGAATTCGCCGCAGCAACAGCAGGGGTATCAGAACCAGTGGCCGCCTCAGCAGAACCCTAATCAGATGAATTATCCGAGGCAGAATATGAATCAGGGTTATCCGAGTAGAGGGTATCCTAATCCAGCTCAGGGACACCTTAATCAAGGCCAGGGATATCCTAATCCACCGCAGTACCAGCAGCAGCCTCAGCCGCCACAGCGTGGTCCTGGTAACTGGAATCCTCAGAATGGTCAGAGCTATCCTCAGTACAACAATGCTAACCAGATGAACCATAATGGTCAGAACTACGAGCAGCCCGGAGTTCTGAATCAGTGGAATAACCAAGCTCAGGGGCATCAGCAACCAGGGAATTTCGTCGAGCCTGCAGTTCAAGTTGATTCATTAGCTGATTTGGTGCGTTTCTGCCAGGAAGGGAAGGTTAAGGAAGCAATTGAGCTAATGGATAAAGGTGTTAAAGCTGATTATAACTGTTTCAATGCTCTGTTTGGATTATGTAGCAAGCTCGAGGATGCAAAGAAAGTGCATGATTACCTTCTGCAGTCAACTAGTAGGGGTGATCTTAACCTGAACAATAAGGTGCTTGAAATGTATGGGAGGTGCGAGAGCATGACTGATGCTAGGAGGGTTTTTGATCATATGCCGGATAGGAATATGGATTCGTGGCACTTGATGATAAATGGCTATGCGGATAACAATCTCGGGGATGAAGGTTTGCAGATGTTTGAGCAGATGAGGAAGTTGGATCTGAAGCCTACGGAGGAGACGTTCCTTGCTGTTTTATCTGCCTGTGGAAGTGCAGATGCAGTGGACGAGGCGTTTATATATTTTGAAGCAATGAAGAACGAGTTTGGGATCGATCCACAGAGGGAACACTATGTTGGGATGATCGACGTGCTAGGGAAAACTGCGTTTCTTAACGAAATCGAACAGTACATCGAGAAACTGCCATTTGATGCCACAGTGGACATCTGGGAGAAGTACAAGAACTATGCAAGGATTCACGGAGATATCGATCTTGAAGACCGTCTTGAAGAGTTGATTGTTCATATGGATCCCTCTAAGGCTAATCCTAAAAAGATTCCAACACCACCTCAGTTAAAGCTCACTGCAATCAGCATGCTGGAAGGGAAGAGTAGAATAAAAGAGTATCGTTATCCTGCTCTTTACAAGGACGATCCAAAGCTTAAGGAACTGATGGAGATGAAGAATTCAGGGTATGTGCCTGATACCAGATACGTCCTCCACGACATCGATCAAGAGGCCAAAGAGCAAGCTTTGCTGTATCACAGCGAGAGGTTGGCGATTGCTTACGGTCTCATCAGCACTCCCGCAAGAACACCCCTGAGGATCATCAAGAACCTTCGAATCTGCGGTGACTGTCACAATGCCATCAAAATCATGTCCAAGATCGTCGGAAGGGAGTTGATCGTTAGGGATAACAAAAGGTTTCATCACTTCAGGGACGGCAAGTGCTCGTGTGGAGATTACTGGTGATTGTTTTCGACCATGAGCATCGGATCTTCAGCACGGATACAGGAGAAACAGTATTCCTATGAACAATCTAGGTTAATTACTTCGTTTTGCTTTTCGGAGTCTTATGTATAAAGTACCAGAGCTGCCTGTAGACAGATTGCAGAAAATCAGCTGGCTTCTTCCTGGTAATATGTTTGATTTACTGTTTCTTCTTATGCTGTATCATTCTATGATCATCATCATTTTCCCACTTTGAAAATTTAGTAACCACTGATAGTTTCGAATGGTTCCGAAAATAGCGCAGTTTCGTTTGATCATGGTTGCTGTTTCTTTTCTGTTTAGTGTTCATATTGCAGTCGATCGATCACGAAATTCACTAATCAAATTGAGAGAACACACTCTTTATTATGAAGTTGTGATACAGAAGAGAAAGATGTTAATTGCGCACAAGGGTTCGAGTCATCATGGTCGTGAACTCGTCCATGTTAACCAACCCATCGCCGTCGTTATCCACTGCCTTAACCATTCTCCGGCAGTCATCAATGCTGCATCGTTCTCCGAGCTGCCGAAGAACTTGGAGCAACTCCTCGGCGCTTATCCTTCCATCTCCATTCACATCGAACGTCCTGAAAGCGCTCTGTATATCCATCATCCTAACCCCAGCTCCTTCCTTCTTCTGCGCTTCGACAAACTCGTTGAAATCGATGAACCCGTCTCCATCCAAGTCAGCCACCTTGAAAATATGCTGCACATCTGCAACCATGGTCTGCTGTCCTAGCGCCCTCAGTATCGCCTTGTACTCCTGTCGAGAGATCTTCCCGTCTCCGTTCGAATCGAATTTGTTGAAAACTTGCCTCATCTCTGTCAAACTTGGCTGCAATACAGTCGTTGGCGAGCCAGAGTTCTGCCTGCTGCTGGTGCTGCGTGACGAGAACATTCGAGAGGGCTTTCGCAGGAATTTGTTCCTCGAGAGCTTGTACTGAAACTCCAGAAAGCTCACATTCGACATTTGTTATCTGATTCCGATTTCTCAGAGCTTTGAAAATGCAGAAAAAAGGCTAATAATAGGTATGAAATGAAATCAAACACCTTACCTTAAACTCTATATACAGAAAGAAAGGTATAAAGCACAGAATAAAGCAAAGAGAAGCCTTTTTATTCAAGAATGAACAAGAAGAAAGCTGTGTGGTCTGCAGAAGCTATCAACGGAAAGAATAGATTCCTCTCTTTTCATAAAGTTCGACAATTTGGAATTCCTTTTCATCTATTTCTTCATGCTTTTGTCAACCTCTGCAAAATGTATATCAGAACCTGAAAATTCAGGAAGGTATATATTCTCAACCTAGAAACCCAGGATGTGCATCAATCACGGTGGCTTCCCGTTCTCCAATTCCTCCATGATATCGATGTCCGTCCGAGCTGTAATCTTGTGCACGTATCCTGTGCGTGGTAATCACATGGACACGAAATCGTTAGCTAACGAATGAACTTTACAGAATACAGGACATCAAAGCTTATCTGATGGCTTAACATGATAATTATGTGGTTTGAATTTAAGGAATGATGATGATCTGTAACAGATAAGCTTAACCCGAAAAGAGGAGATTCATGCTTTGCTAGTTGCATTCAGAACAAAAACCACATTCGTGTGTCTAATCCATTAAACTCTCCAGCATCACAAAGCTTACAGAATCTGATTCTGCTCTAATCAATGAACAAAAGCCAGATTCTGAAAGAATCAGAGTACTAAGGTTCTACACGATAACGAAACTGTAACTATCTACCAGCAGGTTCATTGTTCTTTTTTAAGCATAAACACAAAGCATTTTGGCCAACTATTACTCCAATGAACAGTATGTCAACTCGAGAATTGTCAACAGAAACACTTCTGCACATACAATATTCTTTGCTAATTCGAGCCAGGACAATATTAAGACTGTCAAGACCAGATGAACACTTATCAACTGCAGTATGATAAACTACAGGCTAGTCACAAAGCAAGAAACTTCATGAATGATTTCGCTCATTCGTTCATGTACATTCTACCCATTATTGAATTCACTCATTCGAAGCAGAACAATTTCGATCTCGGAACTAGCCACAACAGAAACACTTATCACTTGCAGTAAGGTAAACTGCAGGCTACTCAGTAATCAAGAAGCTACGAATTCGCTTGCTCGTTCGTTCATATACATTCAACCCAGTATTGAATTCACTCATTCGAAGCAGAACAATTTCCACTCTAGGGACTAGCCACAACAGAAACACTCATCACTTGCAGTAAGGTAAACTGCAGGATACTCAGGAATCAAGAAGCTACGAATTCGCTTGCTCGTTCGTTCATGAACGAACACGATTGAATGCTATAATATGCAGCAAGGAAAAAACATACCAATCCCTTGGCAAGGCACGCATTTGCAAATGGTTTCCTTCCCTCTCTTGTTGTAATAGCTGACCAGTCCAGTCCCTTGGCAGCTATTGCACTTTCCAGTCCATTCATAAACCACTCGTTTACAATTCTACAGAAATCAACAGCTTCATCAACAAGAAATTGATAGGAAATTTCAGAGCAAAATAACAGTTGAATTCAAAATTAGGAACTTATCTACCGACCTCAATTTCAGGATCACATCCCAATCGCTTGTCGATGACGTCAGGGGTTACTGGTTTGGAATCAGGATAAGTCATGGGGAGAGGAAGCGCGTCTTCATCGTCCATCAAGTAGCTCTCTCTATTCCGAGACCATTTCTTCTCCCTCGCATTCAATCTCCCGCTTCCACTTCCTCCTCCGCCGGACGCTGAACCGGCGGCTCTTCCGCCTCCGTCGGAGTCATTGCCGAGCCGTATTCCGCTGCCGCCGCCGGCGACAGCGTCAGCTGCTGCTGCAGAGAAAGGGAACCACCGCGGAAGCGCCGGAACATCTCCTCCGACTGCAAAGCAGCGGAAAGAAGAGGAAGGAGGTGGAGAGAAACGAATTGAAGGAGTGGGGTTTGAAGGGAAGAAGATTGAGCTAGGGTTTAAGGGGATCATTTGCAGATTGCCGGATTGGAATCGGAGATTTACCGGTGGTTTCTTGAGAGCTGAGAAAATGTTGATAAAATGAGCTCACAGTATAAAAACGCAGAGTTTTGACGTGCTTCTGAAATTTTGTGATATTTTATTCTACTTTCTTTTTCCTGGGATTTTTATAGGAACCCTAATTGTTTTCATCCAGCTATCTTTCTGAGCTTCGCCGGCAACCACGTCGACGCTTAACCAGATTAACCATGAAGGTGTTCCAAATCGACGGGAAGAACTCTCTTTCTCTAGCACTCTTCACTGAAGTGACCAACTCCAGGTAACTCTCCCTCCTCAGAGAAACTCGGGATTGCTAGCAGTTAATAGTATCAATCGGTGATTGAATTGTCGAAATGCGATGTTGATCGGTGGTATCATTCTTTGAAGAATCGAATCAATCGCCGGTACAAGCATTGATCTCAGTTCGCCGGAATCCATCAATTTTAATGTATAGGCCAGCAGTAGTATCCAGATTCAGAAAACGGGAAAGTTATAGCTTGATGATTATTGATTACTATTAAGCTTGCTATATCCTTAATTCCTTATCGTATTGCAGGGAACTTCTCGACTCTATGCAAGCTGGGAATCTGGAGCTGGAAGTTGCCTTCATGAATGCATCACTTGTACACGAAATCGTCAACCAAATCATGTTGTTCAATGCTCATAGTTACTGTAACAGATCATCAGATTTCTTAATATAGATTGCATCTGCTAATCGCAGGTCCCAGATGTTTTCCCTGTTCTCGCTGCAGCACACAAGGCGCTCGTGACAAAGTCTCGAGATTCACTGACAACACGAACGCTCCATTCCGAGCTTGTTTACAACTATTCGGGATCCAAGCATGTAAATTGAAATTTATTTCCAGTCCAGGCAACTCTGGTTATCAATTGCAATCTATTTACATTCTGTTTTGCTGATCCAGATTACGGAATCCCTGAAAAGATGTGGCATCTCAGACAGCTCAACATATGTCCTAGCAGCTCGTTTCAATGCATCACCAGAAGATGTAAGTTCCCTTCCCTGTCAAACAGCAAAACAGTAAACTTTAAGCTCTAAAGTCGTTAATCGTAACGATCTTACTACATTCGTTTACAGATGACAACGGTCCAGAAACTTGTCAATGGCAAGGAAGTCGAGTTAGAGGAGCTGGAGAGCAGGGCGAACCTAGCTCAGATCCTTAAGGTTAGTACGAAACTGCTTTCTTTTGCTCGTATCGAATGCTGTCTGCTTACTGATGCTAACGGTACTGTATCGTATATGTTCATCAGCACTACAAGATTTCTGCAGTAGAGGTAGGGATTTCGTCACTTGCAGACGCTATAACTTGTCGAATCGCTTCCCGGGATGCATTGTGAGGCAAGGAAGAGTACCGGATCATTCGCAACCGGTTCAGATAATATGCATCAAAGGCCATGATCATGATTTATTACAAGCTAAGTTCTTCTTTGTACTAATTATCATCGTTAGCCTCATCGGTTCGATCCGGGTACAATTAACATCTTAGTTTACCTAAGAATGTTATTATGTAGAACAGTAGCGGGAAAATTATACTTACCCGCGTAATTTATGTATGAGTAGGATAAAAAATACGGTTAACGGTTGCTTCTCTTCCAAGTAAAGATGTCGGGCGTCAAATTGACGCTGCTTAAGCCGGTATTATCCAATTGGAATAACCCGACCCGACTAATGTTCTGTAATTTTGCAATTGTGTCCCTAGCTGCCACGGCATTTTTCGCTCATGCTCCCCCATTTGTTGTGGTTTCTTTCTTTTGACCCCCATTTGTTATGAATATTTAATTTTATTCATCTGGCTCGGTTCTTAAAAATCAATTGACGATAAATCACAAAATGTTACTCGTAAATTCATCCAAGGAAAACAAAATCAATCTTCGTCTATTGCGTGAAAAAAGGACTGTAAATAACTATCAACATTAGAAAAAAGTTACCTCTAATTTTTTACTTTGCGGACTGTAGTTTGGGTTATATATGTTATCTCTATCGTCTTTAAAAAAAAAGACTTCTGTAAGAACTTCTATTCATCTCAAGCTCTCGAAATCACTCATCTCAACAACAACCGAGGTGTCACAAAATCTTGTCTACAACGCTCAAATCATTAATGACTTATGATCATCGTTCATATTAATCTCGCAATCATCTCCTCGAAGAATATGTAATTTTAGTTCTATATATAGTTGATGTGAGGCTCTAATTAAGTGTAAAAAGACATCAATTCCCAAAATATGGGGGTGATATGGATATTTGTCATTTTCGTTTGTACGAATTGGGAAATCCAACAAACTACAGGGGCATCACTGCAAAATAAATGTAGAAAACCGGATATAGCCAGTCATCACACCTGGCACCATAAATTTCCGTTGTCTATATAAACTACCTTTAGCTTACTCATCATTTCTTCCCCTTTTGGAAACTTTTCCGAAACTTCAATTTCGCGAAAAATTCACAACCAGAGCTTCACGGATCATCATTTCCCATCACTTCCGGTAACTAATTCCGGCTATCGATCTCCGTAATGGGCACTTCCCAGAGCCGCGAAGGCGAGGAGCTCTCCGATTCCGACGACTACCACTCTGAAACAGAGGATTACGAAGAAGCGGAGGAAGAAGAAGAGGTGCACTACGATGCTGTTGAGCGGCAAGAGACACCTCAGACTACTAACTCGAACCGGACGATCGACGAGATCGACACCAAGCTGAAATCCCTGAAGCTCAAATACGGCGAATCTGGGCAGGGAGGAGTATCGGGCGATCGTCGCGTGAAGCTGTACCTCCACATCGGAGGAAACACTCCCAAGGCGAAGTGGATCGTGTCGGAGAAGACGACGTCATATGGATTTGTGTTCAAGGATTCTTCTGATCTCGAGGAGGAAGGAGGTTCGTCCGATAGTGGAGGTAATTCGATGTGGTTTCTGATTGTTGGGACGAAAGTTAGGGCTAGGGTTTCGACGGAGATGCAATTGAAGCTGTTTGCTGATCAGAGGAGGGTTGATTTCGTGGATAGTGGCGTTTGGGCGTTGAAATTTTCCACCGATGCGGAGTATAGGAGGTTTGTGGAGGAGTATCAGGAATGTTTGTTTGAGAATGTTTATGGGGTTAAGGCCACGGATGAGAATAAGGTGAAAGTGTATGGAAAGGATTTTCTAGGGTGGGCGAAGCCGGAAATGGCTGACGATTCGATGTGGGAAGATGCTGATGATGCAGCAGAGAAGAAGTATACTCCTGTTAGAGGGAATCAGGATTTGATGGAGGAATTCGAGGAGGCTGCAAATGGTGGAGTTCATAGCTTGACATTAGGTGCTATGGAGAATAGTTTCCTGGTGAATGATTCAGGTGTTCAGGTTTACAGGAACTATGAGAAGGGTATCCATGGTAAAGGGATTTGTGTGAATTTTGATAAGGGGAGTGGTGGATCTAGCTTGGCAAAATCAACCCCGAAGAAGGGGATGCTCATGAGAGCAGAGACGAATATGATGCTGATGAGCCCGATGAAGGACGGGAAACCGCATTCTACAGGGATTAAACAGCTTGATATTGAGTCAGGGAAGATCGTGACCGAGTGGAAGTTCGAGAAAGACGGGGCGGAGATTACGATGAGGGACATTATAAATGATAACAAAGGGTCTCAGCTGGATCCTTCTGAGAGCACATTCTTGGGGTTGGACGATAACAGGCTGTGTCAATGGGATATGAGGGATAAGAGAGGGATCGTGCAGGATATTGACTCGCCTGTTCTGCAATGGAGTGAAGGCCATCAGTTCTCGAGAGGGACGAATTTTCAGTGCTTTGCAAGTACTGGTGATGGATCCATTGTTGTTGGGTCACTTGATGGGAAGATTAGGTTGTATAACAGGAGATCAATGAGACAGGCTAAGACAGCTTTTCCAGGGCTTGGTTCACCCATTACTCATGTGGATGTTACGTATGATGGCAAGTGGGTTTTGGGGACTACTGATTCTTACTTGATCCTCATTTGCACTCTGTTTACGGACAAGGATGGAAAGACTAAGACTGGCTTTGGGGGCCGCATGGGAAATAAAATACCAGCTCCAAGAATGTTGAAGCTGATTCCTTTGGATTCACATCTGGCTGGTGGCAATAACAAGTTTCATGGTGGCCATTTCTCATGGGTAAGCACTTGATCATGCACTTATGTTTCTATTTTGCCGCATTTTCTTGATTGTTAATTTGATAGAATGCTTGTGAGGCCATTTTTCGGTGCCAATTACCGTTTTTCATGTCTGGCAATTTAGTATAGTCCTGCCTTTGTTTAATTTCTTGGGCTAGTGCTCTTTTCATGCGTATCCTGCTCTATCTTGTCTTGTTCTATATGATCATTCTCCAATTTTAAGCTCCTATAGTATGTTGATATCTGACAAGTGCTTAAAGCTTAATATGATTACTGTGTTTACTGACGCCATATGCAGATCCGGAACATATATGGCATCATTTGATCCCTTGGTAGTTAACAGAGATTACGTGTGATTCCTGTCTGGAACAACTAGCCGGATTATTACTATTACTAATCTTGGCATAAATTCTTGAGCTGCATTCAGCTTGATGAATAGTTTCTATGTACATCATGCAAAATTAGCTTGTTAGGTGTCGGCATCAAAGAAACTGCGAACGGCATCAAAGAATGCACTTTGTTAAACTATGTGCATTCATGTCCTTCTCATTCCACTCGCCTTATGTTAATGTGTTGCTTTTTCCAGGTAACCGAAAACGGTAGACAAGAGCGCCACATCGTCGCCACAGTGGGGAAGTTCAGCGTGATATGGGACTTCCACCAGGTGAAGAACAGTGCACACGGATGCTACCGAAACCAGCAAGGCCTGAAGAGCTGCTACTGCTATAAGATCGTGCTGAAGGACGAGTCCATAGTGGAAAGCCGGTTCATGCACGACAACTACGCCTCAACCAACTCCCCAGAAGCTCCCTTAGTCGTGGCTACGCCAATGAAAGTCAGCTCCTTCAGCCTCTCCGGGAAGCAGTCCCGTGGTTAAGATAGTAATCGTCGAGCTTTGCTTGTTCGTTCGTTCCCCTTTTGAAAGCGTAAAAGTTGTGCAGGTCTGTTGTTAATGTTCTTGTTTTGTGTGTGTAGATTTGATTTTTCCTTTTCGTGGCTTTGGATTCTGCTTGTAAGAAGTGTTGCTTGCTTGTTAGCAGCAGAGAGTTTAGCTCTGCCTCTGTGACAAACAATGACATAATTGCGAATGAATTTTGTGTTTGATTAAGTCTTATGTGTATCTATTTTTTTACAAACTGATATAAATAAAGCCGAAAGGCAAATCGAGTACACAGAGCATCCTCCAGGTACAAAATACCCCAGAAGATAGCACTCGCAGTAGGGCTTAGTCTCCAAGCGAAAAAGATCTAACTATCCTCCCCGATCGATACAAAAATCTACACAACTACCCAACAAGCCGACCATTATACAACCGGCAGAGCAATGCTAGCCACCCCAACCCATGAGCACAAAAACCCGTCCCGCCAAACATGGGAGCCGGCCAAGACCACATAGCCACCCCGCCCCATGAGCACAAAAAACTGTCCTGCCAAACATGGGAGCCGGCCAAGACCACAACAGGTCAAAACAGAAGAACAGCCGCCGCCCCCTGAAATCATCCAGGGTCATGGAACCTGTTCCAGACAGCCATCCATTCCCTGAAATCATCCTGGAACATAACATCAAAAGCTCTAAACCACCGTCCAACAGAGAAGGAAACTCTCCATAACGTGTATTAGAAAACCGTTCTTTATCTCTAAAAATCCTAACATTCCTCTCTACGAACTGCAAATTGTTGTTGATGATTAAACTATAGTAATAGCTAGTGCACTGTTGTGATACTATGAGTTGTAATCATCAAAGCTAAAGAATCTGGTCGGTGACTAAATTTTCATAAATTGATACCAAGATTCAATCTTTCTGGGAAAAAGGGAATCTAATCATTGTAAACAACAATTGAGTAGTGTTTTGTCTTACAATGTTACATGTCGACAGAGGTGGCATGCATATTCGAATTACTTCTCTTATGATCAACCATTACCAATACAGAGAAAAGTTTGCAAAATCCACACGTGAAAATCATGTTATTTCACTTTCTAATTCATCACCCTTTTCTGGTTTTTCATTGATCATATGATAATGAACAATATTTTCGACCCGGAAGAATGAGTTAGTTAGTCTTAATACGTGACTCGTCCTTGGGTCTAAGGGATACGGACTAGTGTGATGTGACCAGGTCGACATCAATAAGAAAGATAGACAAAGGGTGGTCACCAGCTCGAACAACAAGGAGGACAACACATGTCATCGAGTTTGACTAGTGGATGTGTATTTAGTGCTGATAAGACGAGTGCTCAAAGACATTAAATGTCTGATTTGACGAGTCTCTCACCGATCGTTAACCCGTTTTGTATAAATATGAAGCATGTAACACTGTGAAGATCCATTGAATAGAGTATAACTAAATTCTGTCTATAAAAAACACATACAATTCCAAATCTTTTACTATTGCACATTTTAATTTTGTCAAAAACTAACAGTGACCTCTTGGATAATGAGTCAAAGTATGGTAATGTCAATAGCAATTTTTTTTGTTTAGTGACTTCCAGGTTATTTGGCCAAAGTTCAGTGACTATTTAGGTAACCAACCCATTAATCACGTCACCGCCAACTCCAATTTGTGCTCTTATTATTATTATAACCTTAATAATGGACATTTTCGTATTAATCATTTCCCACGTGTGTATATCACATCACACACAAACCTTAATAAACAAACCATTTAATTAAACTCAATCAACATATGTTTATATGAATTATTAAGATCATTTACAGCACATGCTACACGTGATTATCATTTCCCGCCGTAAAATAATATTATTTTTATCTGCTTATCCATGAACAACAATAACGCACGTGTATGGAATTGAAATTCATCCCAACCCGAAGACCGACCCGAATAGCCAGCTAGATCAAGTGGTCCTAACGGTCTCTTTCCAGTGATCCGCTGAAGTGGTCCTATCTGTCTCTTTCCGCCAGGTGATCCGCTGAAGTGGACCGTGTAGGTCCCACTTCCCCACCTTTTACTTTCTAATCCGCGTCCATTTCTTCGAATCTTTTTAGAGTTACTATAGAATCTTCTGTTTTCTAATTTAATTTGTCGATTTTATTACAAATGTGGTTTATTAATTATTACTTTATTAGTTAGTTCAAATGTCACATTTTCCAGCTAATTCGATGTATGCACAATGAAAATTGAATTATAGAGTTGGGTAAAATATTAATATGGCCGGAATTATAGGCCGGGTTACAAATTCGTCCAAAATTTTAATTCGTTAAAAAATGGTCTTATTACCTATGAAACAGATTATAAAATAGTTACATCATCGATGTACTTTTTCAGTCATTTTTTCATGTCATTATTGACAATTCATAAAAAAATATAATTTAAACTTATTCAACTCTAAAATTAAATTAGTCTAACTTACTAAATTTAGTTTTGAACCAAAATTTACGAATTAAACGAGTTTAGATTTAGATTTGAATCAGAGTGTTGAATCTTGAATTATATTTTTGATGATATGTCAACGGTGATATGGCCAAATGGCTGAAAAAGCATGGATTGCGTCATTAGGACTAATCTGCAACATGTTTCATACTAATAAGATCACTCTGTAACATATTAAAATTTTAAATTGAGTTTATAACCTTGCCTATAGTTCTGGGAAGTTTTAAGTAGTTGACCTGAGTGTGATGAAATGCGTGTTAATTTCCGAAAACATCGATTATCGAATTATTTTTTTATGAGTTAAATTATGAACAAAAATATAATAACTCCATTACAAAAACGGTGGCAAAATTATGATTAATACTGTTCTCGACACATGATTAGAGATAATCACTAAAATACAAAACATATTTTACAATTTCTGATTCTTTTCTTCTAATTAAAAAAAAAACCTACGAAAAAAATGAATCAGAAGCTTCTTTTTTTCTCTCCTCTGTTTTGCCGACAGGTTTTTGTCGTAGAAATCAGAAGCACATATTCCCGCCGGAGACACAAACGGCTCCCGTCGTACCAGAAGAATCCGACGATTCGCCGCCGGAGAAATCCATCAGCATCCTCATCCACTCCTGAAACTCCTCCTGATCTCCCAATTCATTATTCCTCTGTTCCTCAATCTTCACCTTCTCCTTCTCCGATTCCTCAATTCGATCCGCCTGCATCTGAACTTGATCGGGAAACGGAAAATTAAGCTTAGCGCGAGGCCCCCGGAACTCAATCGCCGCCTTATCGTACGCCCTCGCCGCCTCCTCCGCCGTCTCGAACGTCCCCAGCCAAACCCTAGTAGCTCGACGAGGATCACGAATCTCCGACGCCCATTTCCCCCACGGCCTCTGCCTCACTCCTCTGTAGTTCTTCTTCACTCTCTTCCTCACCGTCGTCTTCTTAATCGTCGGCGGCGGCGGCGGCGTTGGCGGTTTCGTCTTCTTCTTATTCGAATTTTGATTTTGATCATCCTCTTCATTTGGCGGGAAAATGTCGCATCCCAAACACCCCTGATTCCCGCACAAAGTGCACGTGTCAATCATCCCGGCGGTCGAGACTAAGCTCGTCGGGCTGTTAAACTGAAGCGGCGGCGGCGAGTCAGTAGTGGTGCCGGAGACGACGTGGCGGAGTGCGGCGACCATGATTTCGAGCTCCTCTTCTTGAGAGAGGCGAGAGGAGGAGATCGAGGGTGAATTGAAATGGAGTTGATTCGAGGTGGAATTGTTGTTCTGCATCGGAGAGCGGAATTCGAATTCTCGATTCAGGTTTGCTTTGGATTTGGGAGTGTTTTTTTTTTTTTTTTTTGTTTGTTTGGGTTGGAAGTGGAATTGGGAGATTTGGTGGGGAAAGTAAACGGTCAAAGGGTTTAAATACGAGGGGAAGTTGATGTGGCTTGTCCAGCTGGCAGTTTTGAGGGGACACAGTTCAAACACGGGATTGAATGAACTTGGGCTGAAGAAACTATCACGTGATGGATATGACGTGGAAGAGTGGGTGGGACCTAGTTTAGTGACTGGACTTAAAGGGCCGAAGTGACTGATGACGTGGATATTATTTTATTTTGGACGGTCATTTATATTTGATTATTGGCTTGTTTTGGTTTTGTGAATAGTTATGTGGAGCTATGGATAAGGTTAATAGAAATAAGGGAAAATAGCACTTTAGCCCCTTACTTTGCGAACTTAACAAATATCTTCCTATACTTTGATCACTTTGCCTTTTGGGTTCTTCCGTTCCAACTAACATCTTCATGGTGTTAACCGGTACATTCAGTACAATACGTTAACTCCAATAGTCAAGTACTAGCTTACTAAATGTTTTCTAACTGAGAATGCATATACATATAATTAGACATAATGAAATTCACGAATAAAACATGTGATTTTAACACCCTTCATATTATTTCACCATACTCTTCGAGATACCTCCCCAATTTACCTCCTTGACCAACTCTTCGTATCCTACATCCGATATCTCTCTTTGTTGATGTGTGGATGTGTCCAGATTTAATGTTAAGGATATTATAGTTGGAACGAAAGGACCCAAACGACAAAGTGGTAAAAGTATAAGGAGCTAAAAAGAGCAATTTATAGTATAGGGGGCTATTTGTTAAGTTGGCAAAGTAGTAGGGGTAAAAGTGCTATTTGTCGAAGAAATAAATCAATGGCATTAAAACGACGACGGATAATAAGTTCCAGAAGAAAACGATGGGCGCTGTGTGAACCCATAAGACCTTGACCAAGACTAAAGCTTGACCACTGGCTTTGAAACGGTCAATTAATTTTGTCTTTTTTCCGAAATATCAACCGTTGATCTGTGTTCGACGTAAGCCATTACATAATTAGGGGTCACACTAGTGACGTATTTTGTATGCGCTTAATTGAATGTACCACGCCACGTATTTCTTATAGCTAGTAAATAACTATTTAGTTGACTTATTAATTAAGCTTTCAATCCCACTACTAAACTATTCACAGGTATTCCTCACGCATCTCACAATAATCGAGCTGCGGCGGGTCTTATTCGTCGTTTGGTTGTCTCCTATACTACGAACTTGGGTTCTTGTTCGATTACACGGGCATAGATTTGGGGTATCATTGAATGTAGAGACTTGCTTGGATAAGGGAATTAGGAAACTGTGTATCCGACAGATTCAAAGGCGGCCATCTCCCTTATTAATAATGACCAGGTAAATCTCGAGCACGCCATGCTAGCCTTGTCGAGCAGTTTACGACTATGAGGAATCGGGACTGGGAGGTCACGATTCAACATATTTACCGTGAAGCGAATAACGCTGCGGATTATTTGGCCAATCTAGGCCACGAGTTTGATATTGGCACTCATGCTTCTACTACTCATTGGCGTATGCTTACCTCGTGTTATTAATAATAACACGTCGTAAGAGCTTCCCTTATTTATATCTTTACCAAAAAAAAGCAACGTAGGAATTTACTTTGAACTAAGCATCAAATTTCTCAAAGGAAAGCTGATTATATTCTCTGAGAGACAAAGGGTGGGGGGGGGCACAGTATTTATACAGGAGTTGTTTGCCTATCATGTGTACACCAAACAAACTGAAGAAAAGCAGAAGAAGAAAAAGAAACCCAAAAAATTGAAACTAACAATAATACCCGTAATCATCAATCTCCTAATTTGGTCAGTCTCTCTTGCTACTACTTGCACCAATCATACCAACAAATAACTCCATTTCCCTCAAGATCTACTAATGGTGGCTCAATGTCAAAACCCTAAACTTCTCCTCCTGCTGCTGCTGCTGCAACATCTTCCACTTCAATCCTCTTCTTCTGAGTCTGCAATTCGAGTCCAGGAAGAAAGCAACCATCTATTATGATTACAAATAGATTATGAGAGACAGACGGTAGAACAAGCAGGTGGCCTAGGTGAGGTCTCGGGTTCGACGCAAAAAGGTATTAGTCAGAGGCTTTACGGGCCCATACAGATACTAGTTCCTAGTCTACTGTCTGAAAGGCCGAATAGAGACTATGTTAGGAGATGATAGAATGTGCAATGCCAACGTATGACGATTTTTCAGCATCAACTACTGGATAGAAACAGATATAGAGAAACAATGGAACTTGTAGACTAAAGCAGCAAGGCCTTACCAGATCTTATGTCTCCTTCGACCTTCCCACTGTTTAGTAGTTGCCTTTTAATCATTGCCCATATCAGAATCCACCAGTAGATGTGGAATATAAGCAAAGTGAACAGCATCGTGTTGAACCCGTAGTACAGTGATCTCTGATACAACCGTCTTAAATCCAAGTACTCGACAAGGTCATGGCTGGGGAATAAGTGACCGCATGGAATGTTAGCAGTGGGACAGAGAATGATCAATTGAAATCTAAGATCATGTTAATTGAACAAACCTTGTACTATGGATAACCCAGAAAGGAAAGAATATTAGTCGCAGAATGAGCCATGAGGCAGCAAATAAGCCGAAGAAAATGCTTGCTCCAAGTTCCCTCCTTGTCTTGTTGCAAATCTTTGCAGCTTCTAAGAATACATCACTAGCATCATGGAGGGCGAGGATGACTGTACCTATCCGGAAGAAGCTAGAAAGGGTACAGTCAGACATTCTGCTAACTTTCCACAGGAAATTCTGAATTCAGCTGATTCGAGCTTATAAGGAAAATTACAGTATAGAGAATGTATATAGGAATAGTTAAAATGCTTAACAAGCCAGTCATGGATCGTAGACTGGCTGTCTGAAGTTGTAAGAGTTTCTACATTCATCTTCTAGTGGAAAGTGGGGAGAGACCATCCGAAACAAATTCAGCAGTTCAAATTATACGTCACTATTTACCAAAATGATGAGACTAAAATGTCGGCTACTGACATCCAGTTGAAGAGCTATATACATTACTGGATTAATACCTTGTAACGTAGGAGATTCCAATCAATGCAACTGTGATTATATGATGTGACATCATCACAGCAAAATCTTTCCTTCTCGTTTCCCACAAAACAAGAGCAGGTATACTGTAGAGGTAGAATCCACATTCACACATGTAATATAGCATGATAGAGAGCCTGCAATTGGAAAAACAACTTGTCAGAAGAAGAGGCAACACACATATCCAGAGTATTAGAGAAGAAACCAACAGTTACACTACAAACAGAAGCCAGCTATTACAGTATAAACCACTCACTTCAATTCTTGATTCGGCAAGCCTTTGAAGTACAGTTTTGTATCCCAGAACCAAGGCTCTTCATTCAGAATTTTCAGAATATAAACTTCAAGAGTGGCATAGTATGTGAGCTTCCACATAGACTCGGAACATTTAACAATTGTTGCTTTCGTAACTTCATCTATCTTTGGTGAAGCAGCTCTCTTGCCCAACAACCAAATAGTCAAACCCTAAAAGCACACAACAGTAGTTCATCAGCAATGTTCAAGTAGGCGCTAGGCGCTAGGCGAGCGGTGAGCCTCCGACTAGAGCTTTTTAAGCTTAAGCGGAGATTAAGCGAGACTAAGCGTTAGTACAAAAATTGTAACAAATAGTTTAGAATAGTGTATGTAATACTTAATAACAAGCATAATAGTGAAAGAAGAGGAAGGAAGTGGAAAAAGATCGGTGGAGGGAGGATTTTGAGAGAGAGGTAGAGGCGATTGGAGTTTGAGTTTATGATTTCATTGGCTCAATCCAACCTTTTAGGGTTTTCACCAATCAAAGCTCAATAGTGCCTAAGCAAAATGGTGAGTTTAGTTTAAGTTTTTAAAAAAAATAAAGAATCAAACCTTAAACGGCGCTTAATTGTCGCTTAATCGCCGCTTCTCACCGCTTAATCTTCGCTTAACAACTTAAAGCGCTTACTTTAACGCTTAGTGGCTAAGCGAGGCGCTAGGCCACCGCTCAGCGCTTAATTGCGCTTAAGCGGGCGCTTTTTTCCGCTTTTTTGAACACTGTTCATCAGTATGGGGTTGAAAAAGGGCCCTAAAATTTCTCCTATACAACAACGTTGACAATCTATCATGCACAAAATGAGAGCTACTGCTGAACTTCAGATGCATCTCACGACAAAGGAAAATTGATGCTTCCCAGCAACAAGTTAGCTCGCTAGTAAACAAGGTCTTCTCAACAAATGAAGCTAAATATGCTACGAACTTCCATGAAGCACAGTAAAGATTCAGTTACTGCCTTGACTACTTAGCATAAGAACTTACAGAAGCTGATCCAGAACTAATAGTTATTTTCCTGATCAATGTAATATAATCACTATAAGGATTCTTTCAAATAGCCAAAATGAATGAAAAGGTCAGGCACATAGGCTCTAAGTATTTTGCTGATCAGATTAACCAAACAAAGAGAAAGACAGCTGATGAGATTCTTTCATTCTAGCTACGGAAACACGGAACCTAAACCAATGAGAGACCTCTCCCAAGAACTTCTATACTACCAAATCATTGAAGCTTTCTATATCGTTCAAATTGGCTGCAACAGAACTCTACCACTTTAATAAGCTCCAGTTTCTAAACTGAAGAAACTATGCCTTAAATGTCCTCAAATTGCTCAATGCTAATCCAGTAGATTCCTCAATGTTCAAATTCTGTACCAAAATCAACTCACGAACAAGAACTCAAAGCCTCAATCGTCTTTAGCTTAACAGCAGCACAAGAAACGACAGAAAAGCCAAGAAAAAAATCGAGTATAAACTAAACACAATGCGACAACGCGAATGCTACCAAACCGAAAAAGATAAGGCAAAATCTTACACGAAAGATGAATTTATCGAGAAGAAACCTAGCGCCGCAGAGACAGAAAGCGAAGCAAACAGCGACGACTGAATGCCAGGGTTCCGGCGAACCGATATCGCGGCTCCAGATCCCGACGGCATCCATTATCCAAAAGTGTTTCGACACCGCTAAATTGGAAAGAGAAATCCCCCCCCAGGCGGAGGTCCACAGTCACCGGAGGAAGCTAGAACGGATGCGGTTTTGGTTCACCGCCGGATCGAAGTGGCTGGAGGAATACGTCGGAACATCGATTGCTGAAAAAGGCGCGCCAAACCAGAGAGAGGGACGGAGAGAGATCTCAGCAGCACACAATCTGAGTTGAAAATTTGTACATTGAAACGAAGAAGAGAATTTCAATAGAAAGAGAAGAATTAGCTGAAGAATTTATAGAGCTGAAGATTGTTTGTTGGAGATGCAGAGATGAATGAAATGAATGAATGTTCTTGGCCCCCCTTTTCTTCTTTCTGTTTGCTGCCACCAACTTATCTTTTTTTTTTCACCAGAAAATTACAGAAATTAATATTTCGCTGCTGAATTAATGAATATTTTCTTTTTTGCAAAATGCAAAAAAAAAAAAAAAAATTCAAACTTATTTGTATAAATAATGGAAAATTGTATTTTGGGTCTTGCGATTTTAGTGTTTCGAAAATTACGATGATCGACTCAAAGAGCGAATCAGTTGATAAGAGTTATGAGTGTGAGTTTGACGTGGATAAAATTTTATATTCGATTTGATACTTTATGTGTAACAACACTTGCTTATGTAAATCGGGATATTAGACACCATGTTTGATTGCCAATAGATGTTATTCAAATTAATTTTTCTTAGCAGACAGATTTTTCGAGTTGAGCAATTAATACATGGTAAAGGATACTTTAGAGTTGCGATGTTAGGTGATTTCTTCACCTATGTACCTTTGACTAGGAGTTTCAACTACAAGCGTTTTTTGACTTTTTTTCAAAAGGCGGTGAATGAAGTTCCTCTTGTAAGATCATATCTTTGAAGCATGACTGAAATTTAAATTGGTTCAGAGAGCTATTGTGAAAACGTATTTTTCTAGCTCGATAATAAAAATCTCATTTATAACAAAAAAAATCATAGTTTAAGCTATTCAATCAGATTATAAGTATCTTACAATATATTCGAGAAACCAATAAATTTATAACTCGATCTAAAGTTTCGGGACTATTTAGATATTTGACTCGAAACAAATATGCATTGGCATTTTATAGCCCATGCGGTGGCCGACATGGATTGTTATCTAAACAGAATATTCCAAACCTTAAAGCCTTCATTTTTAGAAGAGGTGACCCGACCCGATGGGTTATTGGGTTGTGTTTTGGTTTAAGATGGGTTGGGCCTCTCACTTATTGGGCTTCTTTATTCTGGATAATAACTGGAGTTGGGCTATTTCATAGTTTGGGCTTGTGTAAAATGGGTTATAAATTGAAAGCTCTGTTGTCTCGAGTTTACTTTTCCATATTATCGATTAAGTGTCCATAATTGCACTTCTCTTAATCTTCAAGAAGACAACAAGGAAAGACCTACTCTTAGCTCGCTTGATACGAAACTGAAGATTCGAAGAGAACTGCAAGAGATTCTCACACAACATTCCGAGAGATCTTTGGTACGTAGGTGCATGACAACGTTAAAGGGCTGTTATATATGCTAATTACTAGAGTCTCTTTTGAGGGGTGTTGTGTTGGGATTTCAGTTGGCACGAGACCTATATGTAACTTGCCTACTACAAAGACACTCATCCTCCTTTAGTTAGTTGACTACAAGGATCATATGCAATATACATGTTGCACTACAACAAAACGAAGATTTGTGGCGGGTTTTTTTAACAACAGTGGCGGTTATAACCTCCACTATTATAAAGATAGTGGCGGTTGTACAACCGCCACTGTTGCAAGCCAAAACCGCCACAAATACGTCCGTCACAAATGAACTTTATTGGCGGTCAGCAACCGCCACTAATAATCAACATTGGCGGTTACACATTGGAGGTTATAACCGCCAATGTTGATGTCCAAAAATAATAAAAAAATCGGAAACGTGATCATCGGCGATCACGTTTCCGTCGGCGGCGGCTGCGTCGGGTTAGCCAAAGACGGCGACGGTGGTTAGGTTTCTTCCCCTTCTCCGACTCAGCCATCGCTGCCACCAGTCTCCGACTCAGCCATCGCTGCCCCCAGTCGTTCTTCTTCCCGATCTTGATTTTCACTGCCATTAGATCTCGTAATCCCTCGGTGTCGTTAGGTTTTTGCTGGAGGAGCTCCTCCAGAGTCCTCTCCTGGTCTTCTATCGGAACATCGGCAGGCCTCTTCCTCTTCCTCGGTGTGACGCATGTGGCTTTAAAGAAAGGTGCCAGGGATTCGCTAGGGGACGTTGTTTTAGGGCTCCGATGAAACGGAGCGCCGGAGGATGAAGCTCTGACGGTGGATAGCTTGAGCGACGAGGAGGATGAAGTCGGGGGAGGGTTTGGAAAGATATTGAAGAAATTGGTACAGGGAAAGGAGGCTGGAGTTAGTGAGACATGGAGAGGAGGCTGGTGAGAGCGATTGAGTTAGGTCAGAGATGGCAGCCGATTTATATACAGTTTATCCATTGTGGCGGTTTTAACCGCCACAGTTTGAAACAATATTTGTGGCGGTTAAAACCGCCACAATAGAACCGCCACTCATCAATTTTCATATTGGCGGTTGCACAACCGCCAATAATATATCCGCCACCTTTGTCCTTTTTTCTTGTAGTGTTGCCACCCTCCACAGTGGTCACGAGCTTCCACGACAAGATTGAGAAGTGCGGGATTTTTACATGTCTATCGAGAGAGCAATCATGTTGCAGATCATCTAGCTAACTAATATATGTGTATCACTCTTTCTCGATTGATTTTTAATAACTACATAGAGCTCAATGATCCTACTACTTGTATGATTGATTAGTGCATAAATTCAATTGAGCATAAGAATGTATTAGTTTACAATTGAGCTTTGTTTCCAAAACCTAGCAGGCAAGCCTCTTGAAGGTATTGGGAATGGACAATATTCAACTCCTTCATTCTCAATAACTTCCCACCTGGAAAAAAAAAAAAAAAAATTTACAAACCAAAAAACAATATTTTTCAAATTTGTATTATATAATTCATTAATGTGGTTTGTGACCCCATCACATTGCATAACAAAGAACGAAAATAGACAATAGTAATACGTGAGAGACGTGACATGTACCTGAATTGGGTAAGGAGGTGATAGAGGAAGATGAGGATTTCAAGCTTGGCAAGTTCACTCCCGGGGCATGAATGAGACCCACTCCCAAATGGCATGAATGTATTTGGCTTCGGATTTACCTTTTTTTCATAAAAGAAAGAAAGATATGTACTTTTGAAGATAAGTTTAATTTGTGTTATAACGTATTGTGGATCGATGACAAAGTAAAAAAAATAAAAATAAACAATGATAACATGTGAGTGGCACAATGCATGATGAGTGACACCGCACCATCCAACTCAATCGCGCATGTACATGACTGACGAGAACATGTGAATTATAATAATTTCCTAACATGTTATTGTCCTTTAATTCCTTTTGTTTTTTTTTTTCTTTTCTTCTTATTATTGTCCTTTGAACTTTTTACATTTACACTTGGACCTATAGTAGACACACATTTGCCAGGCAAAAAACACCAAGCAAATAACAACAAAATTTATGAATAATTACCTGAAATCTAGAAGGGTCAAAATTTTGAGGATCAGGAAAAAATTCATGGCTGTGATGAATGTTCCTGAACAATGGCATCACCTTCCAACCTTTTGGTATCAAGTATCCTGTTTCAATTATTGGAACCAAATGTAATTTCTAGCATGTTCATCTAATAAAAAAAAAATAGAATGTATCGGATACATCTAGAACGGGTTTTGTAGTTTTGTGAACAAAATTACGTAATAGTGTACTGTTAGTGACACATTATTCATTTATGTCCAAAACTAGGTAATGATGACACGTGACTGGCGAGGCGCTAGCTGGGCAACGAATCGCCACCCATACACCTCTCTTAATTAAGGCCACCAAACCATGCATATGTGGCATGGTTTGATGGCTTCAATCATAATAATGATGTTGTGATTAGAGAAGGTAGGTGGCGAGGCTTTGCCCAGCGAGTACATCACCAGCCACGTGTCACTATTGCCTATTTTCGAACATAAGTGAACAATAATGTACCACCCACGATACATTATTAGAACACTAAGTATATGTACTCTCATCTAAACAAAAATACCGAAATAACTATCAGTTTACAGTTACCTTTGTATTCCACATCAGCTACGGCTTCTCTAAATGTGAACGATATGATGCTTGACATCCTCAAACTCTCCAAAATCACCTATTTATTCGAAAAATAGGATCCAGAATTTGTCACATAATAAATAAATAAAAATAGAAATAATTGATGAATTTAGTGTACAATAATACTCTATATGTACAAACCCTATGTGTAAGTGTCATCATCCTTGTTTGTGCCCACGTTAAACACTTCTTGCCTCCATCATTAGCTTCATAAATCGCCATTTGCTCTGCCTATCACATTTAATTACCATTATTTTATGAATAATTACCGTGCTAATCATTTTTCTCACCCCAAAAGCTAACTCTACACGTTAAATTGTTACCTGGACGGCTTCCAACAACTTTTTATCGTGACTGAGGAACTTAAGCACCCACGTGAGGACACTAGCAGTAGTGTCCTGAGCGGCGAACACAACTCCGATAACATTGTCGGAGATCTGTTCGTCGGTCAACGTTTCTCCGTTTTGGTCCTTGAAATTAAGTAGTTGAGCTAACAAGTCCTTCTCTAGTGTTTTTTGCTCTTTTCTCTCCCTTATTATCTCTTTAAGTATCTCCCCAAGCCTCTTCCTTGCCTTTCATGAACATTAATTAAAACAATAATTAGCTAGATATTAACTATATATCATATATAATTATAAGTAAAGAAAATTCAAAGAATAAAATTAGGATTTACTGCAAGAGCTGAGTGGTAAGCAGTTCCAGGGATTTTGGTTGGGAAAGAATTGTAGCCCTTTTCCACGATCATGTAATTTTGGCGCAAACTTTCTCTATGCCGGATGTCCAACTCACCAAAGATGGCCAAAATGCCGACGTCGAATGAAAACTGTACCAACAACTCAAGTTATTAGAATACAACAATTCATCATGATATCAAAAATAACCAATTTTAAGCTTCAAACTACCATTAGATCGATTTATACCTTTTTCAACTCTCGAAATGTGGAGATGGTCGAGGAAGCATTAGAACTAGACTCAACGAGTGAGTCCAATGTAGAGAGGGCTAACGATTGTATACGGGGAGTGAGATAGCTTAGACGATCACGAGACCGTGAGGCACAAACAAGCTTCTTAAGGTTGGAATGGTATTCACCCTGGTGGAAGAAGAGAGCCCATTTCCCAATGAGCCTCTCCTTCGATTTAGGGTAAGTCGGCTTGAACAGGTGAGCATTCGTCACAAGTACGAACCTAGCTGCCTCGGGGCTAGCCAACATCACGCACGAGCATCCCAAGATGCTCGTCTTGAACACCTCCCCATATCTGTAAACAAGTATGAGACCAAGGTTTGATGGTAAAATCACGATAACAGATGAGGAGACGTGACGCATACCTTTGGTGTTTGGTGGAGAAGAAGTGATTAGGGTGTTGAGAGTAGAGTTGGAGGGTTTCACCAAAGTAAGGCCATCCCATTGAGCCTGGAGGAAGCTTGAGTTTCTTCTTCTTATTGTTCTTCTTCTCTTGGAAAAGAGGTTTATTTTTTAGGAGAAAAGGGTAAGAGATGAGGCTAGAGAGGAAGAGACATAAGTATATGAAGATTTTGAACACTATATCCATGCAACAACAACTTCCTTCTTCTTCTTTGAGTTTGATGGAGAAGCAATAGGTAGGTTTGGTTTTGTGAAGTGTTTGATGTTTGATATGTGGAGTGATGAGTGGGGGAATTGAGTTTGGTTGTTGGTTTATATAATTGTGAGGAGTGAATTTTGTAACAGAGCATTCATTTATGTTTAGGTAGAATTTCGTTGTCAGTTTGACAGAAATTGTCAACAAAAGTGATCATATTAAACATAGCTAAACGCTCTGTTACAAAATAAAGTTAGGTGACTACACTATTAGGACCCCAAACTTAGATGACAAAATAAAAATAAAAATAAAAATAAGCGGCCACGGTGGATTAGACGGCGCCGCTTCATGCGCCAATGTAGGCCTAATTGAATGAAGGGGCCCATCGCAATTTAGGCCCACACATTTCAGACGCTAGGATCTTCTTACTTCCTGACGATCCAACGGCTGATAACGAGTTCACATCCTGAAAATGGAGTTTCACGTGGGCGCAAGTAGCAATCAACCTATCCGGAAGAGACACGTGTATGGATCCTGGTGGTTGAAGTGGTCGCATTGCAGGATAGACGGTGTGATGATGGATACTTATCATAGGGTTAGGAGGGAGCCGTTGGATTGGTCGGCATGTTATGGTACAGTATGGTACAGTGTTTCTGATTTCCAATATTTTTGTACCGACAATAATTAAAACGTAAAATAAGATTCTTATTTGTTACATACTCCAAATTTGGATGATGGTTTTTTGAAGAAATGTTATATAAATTAAGTATGGGTTTATCTCGATAATTAGATATATGGTTTATTTATGAGCGACTGAGGAGTGTAGATTACGAGGCGTGTATTTTAGACAGAAAGGGTTAATTGTTCAAACAGAAGATAACTAGAAGCATTGTGGTACTTGTGAAAGAGGCAGAGGTGTTGGCACTTGTTGATGTTATGTGTCGTGGATGTGAGACCTAGGATATAGTTGGTTTATTACAGGAAGACAACTAGAGCATTGTGGTACGTACCTGTGAAAGAGGCGGAGGCTTTGGCACTTGTTGATGCTATATGTTGTGGATGCGAGACCTGTGATATAGAGATGTTGAATTTGAGAGTGATGCTAAGTTTAGTGGTGGAGATCTGAAGCCGTCAAGATAATGACATGACAGAGTTTGGTGACATTACTAACCAATGTTGACAAGAACCCGGGCTTTGAGGTGGTTTTATGGACGGAAGTGTAGGAACATGGTGACGTATACTTTAGCTAACCACGCATGTAACTATGAGTCACCGTCTAATTTTCACCAAACCATCTAAAATGAAGGCCTAGTTTTGGTCGAGCATAGATAACTTATAAGCAGACATGTCACTGATTGAGTGTACAAGCAAAGAGAAGAAGTTAGAAACACGACACAACTCAATTGATGGTCCAAGGTTGTTGTATAAATCAATGGCTAACTATTGCTCTGTTTTTTTTCTATGTAAAGGAACTAACTTTGAGTGATGGGTTAGACCATGATTCGATGAGTTACCCAAGGATCTCTACCCAAGTCCTGGAGATAGAAATGTTGGACCGGGCTTTCTCCATTCATTCAGGCCCAAATGTATTGGGCTAGCCCAAACAGTTATCTATGATCCAGTAAAGACTCATGCACCAGACGTTTAGGATTTGTCCTCAGGCGATCAAAGACCCCACGTGATTTAATGGCTAAGATCACATTTAAACTGGGTCACTAATCTACCGACGATATGACCCGAATCTTGAGGTTCTGTAAATACAGAACTAACCCCAACATTGATAGGATATGACACAACGCTAGATCATATGCCTTAAGCACAGACGCTCATTGTCACTCTTAAGGCTTAAGGCTCTATATATACGCCCTTGTACTTCTCTGTCCCACACTCATTACGCTCACACCCCCTCTTCTCTTATACTTGAGCGCTTGACTACCGTCTCTAATACGCTTTGCGCAGAATACCAAGACTCCAAGGCGCTTCAAGACTAAACCAATACTCATCTTCATTCCAACCAACAACTTTTTAGGTTGAATCTTTATCATATCTGACTAAGTTATTTGCGTGAAACGGTAAAAATGTTCGAAAATTTGAGTTTAATTTTGTTTCTAACATTACTTTGTTAGTTAAATGGTGAACACGTGGCCATGCTTATAGTTTAATCATGCTTTTAAACTGTAGATTAGTGGTTACCACTAGTGGATAAAACTGAAAAGCACAACACATCCGGAACTCCCATGTGGTCTGTTCCTGCAGATCCAACACAACAATGTCCACGTGGATAAATTTAGATGGTAATTAACCAAAAAGATCCTCGAATTATTAGTGCAAATAATATACAAACCATTGCTTTTGAAACTCAAATTGTGACAAATTGCAAAACTTGAAATTAACTTATTTAATGTATACATTATAGTCTTGAAAGCTTCATTCATCAACTTCCTCACTCTCCCTAACAACACCTCCAAACTTGTCAACCAAGATCTCAACAACAATAGGCACCAAATCCTTGCAAGGCACACTCTTCTTGTATATCTCACCCAAGTGTGATTCACTCCCTATCTTGCCACCCAAGAAAACATCAACTCCCTCGCACGGCTTCCCGTTCTCGTCCCTAGCCATGCACCCCATGAACCCGATATCCGCCACCTGCACTTGACCGCAGGTGTTGGGGCAACCCGTCCAATGCATCCTCACTGGGCGATCCACTGACACGATGCGTTGCACTTCTTCGGTCACCTTCATTGCTCTTGCTTTCGTCTCGATGATTCCTTGCCCGCAGAACTGGCTCCCCGTGCATGATACTAGACCTTTCATGAGGATTGGTGGGTTTGGGGAGAAACGTTGAGTTAGTAAGGGCTCTTTTAGTAGAGACTCTATCTTGGAGTTGTCGATGTTTGGGATGATGATGTTTTGTTCTACGGTGAGACGGAGCTCCCCAGTGCCGTATTCGTCTGCTAAACGAGCTAGGGTGTCCATTTCGTCAGCTTGGACTCTGCCGACGGGAATGTGAAGGCCGATGAAGCTTAGACCCTCTTGCTTTTGTGGATGGACTCCGAATAAGTCCCTTCTTTCCCATTTCTTATCGACGAGCTCCTCTGAAGTCGCTCGCTCTAGCTCCTCGTTCGGCATTCTTTTCGCCACCTCGGCTCTAAACCCTTCGATCCCCTGCATTCAAAACATCGGTAATGTTGTTACCTTACCACACACACAAATATGACACTTCCCTCCAACAATTCAAAATTTTCGACGAGATTATTACCAATTCATCAATGAGCCACATCATTCTAGTCTTCTGTCGATTCCCTCTAAACCCGAGATCCCTAAATGCTTCCAAAACTGCTTTACACGACGGGATGACATCCTCAGCCGCCACCCAAGCGTCGAGCGGAATCGCCTCCTCGCACCTCCTCGGACTAAAGAACCCACCAACCAACATGTTGAACCCAAATCTCCCGTCTTTGGTAGCCGGCATGTAAGCTAGATCATTGATGTGGGGATGCTCATATAGATCATGTGAACCCACAACACACACATTCCATTTCCTCGGCCTGCGAATTCCGAAATTCAAATCGTATCAATTAACCGTTAGTCTCACCGATTCGACCATTAAGAGAGTTCTGAACTCACAGATTGGTGAGGGCAGTGTTGCCGGCGGAATTTCCGGTGATGAACTGGGACAACAAGTTGGTGTAAGGCCTAGTGTCGACGATCTCATCGGGGTCGATTCCGGCGATCGGGTTCCCAACCGGGTTTCTCACATTGTCCATCCCACTCTGCAAGCTCGTCAATCCAACTCCGGCGAGTCCCTTGAGTATCTCCGGCACGTCGGGAAGAACAACTCCTCGAATCTGCCAGTTCTGACGAGTTGTAACGTCGGCGCATCCTTCTTTGCCGTACTTCCTAATCACGCTCGCTAAGTATCTCGTTTGCTCGCTGGTTGTCACCCCATTTGGCAGCTTCAATCTCATCATAAATCTCCCATCTGATCAGAACAAGAATTTAAAATAGTAAAAATTAATACCCAAATCGGCAATTGAATCAATCTAATAGATCCAATTTCTGGCATTGCTCTGTTTTCGTTGCAAATTCAGAGATCGGAAATTCAGAACCAAACAAACCGAAGATCCCATTGATCAAAATCCGATTCAATTGTTTTAGAGATCAGTTAACTCGAAACAGTATCCAATTGATCATGTTAATTACAAAATTCAATTTCTCCTAATTGGAAACGTCAGCTTCAAAGTTTTGACTATGCTCTGTTTTTCATTGACTACTCAGAAACTAACTCAATGCTCTGTTTCCACTGGAAATTGAATTAAATGAAGAGGTGAAAAATTAAGAACTCACACTGATGCTTCCTTCTATGGAAGAGGCCGAGCCACTTGAGACGGACATCGATATCCTCTTTACTCAACTTATCACCATCGATCTCTTCCATGGAGAGCTTAGCAAGTTCATCAATACCGTTCTCAGTGAAAAGAGTCATGGGTTCTTTACCCAATTTGACCTTCTCTTGTGGGTTGATTCCTTGTCTGAACTTCTCCTTCAACACCCAATACCCAGCTCTCTCTTCCACTCTAGGCTCCAGCCTCTCTGCTTCCACCGCCGCCGTCGCCGCCGCGGCGGATTCCGCCGGGATGGTGGCGGCGAATAGCTTGGTGGGTCTTGACCTGGGTGAGGAGATGGAGCATGATGGGTAAGCGAGGAATTTGACAGAGAATGATGACATCTGGTTCGTAGGAATTGGAAGAAAATGAGGAGATTGATTGGGGAAGAAGGATGAAAGAGGAAGAAGGGGGTTTTGTAGAGAAGAGGATGAAATGGAGGCGGCGGAAGAAGGGCGAGTGGTGGACAAAGATGGAACCTTTTGAAGGAGCCAAAGGTCACCGCCATTGTTTGAGGCTGTGGAATGGACAAATTATAACATGAGGAGGATTTCTTTCTTTGATTATATAAGGCAGTAGCGGAGAGTCGGGAGCCAAGTAGACCATAAAATTTAATGGGCAAAAATATTTCTATATGAAAAATATACATATTTTAGCTATTTAGGTCCAGTGGACTCTGGGCCCAGACCTAGGGTGGCCTCCCCTAGCTCCGCCACTTATGTAAGGGGTTGTTTGTTTTGAGGGATTGGTAGTATTCTTGGGTGAGTGATTGTAAGAATTATTGGGTTAGAGTTTTGATTTTTATTGTTTGAAATGCATTCGGTTACTCAAAATAGAACGAGGTTTTTTCGGAATTAATAATAAAAAAAAAACTAATATTTGTAAAGACAATAATGTCACAAATTGAACTTTCTTCTTCTATGGTTGATGGAAAAAATGAATTTTTGTATGAGAAAGTAGCACTCAACGTCTAATTATTGATTAAAAGTGATCGAATTTCAGCAACGTCGATACAATCATAATGAAGGAAAATAACCAAGGTTGCAACAAGTAGTAGGTATTGTGCGACATCCAAATGGATAGACATATCCCAAGCTAGCGAGATAATTCGTTGCATGGTTGCCTTCTCTATAGGTATGCTCAATAGATTAACTATCCTCCAGTCCCGCTTGTGGAGCTCACGAAACCTAATATATAGTCTCCATTACATGCTGCTGATCAGTGCCATTCTCATTTCTTAAATGGGACATTGCCGACAGCTAGTCTAGTTTTATCACCATCTTCCCGTAACTCTTTCTCACGCGAGTTCTAAACCTCTGATAACCCCTCGCATATCAAATTAATTTTTCGTGAAGCTCGGGAAATTCCCATCTTTTTTTTCCCAAATCAAACAGGCTATTTGCCACATTTCTCCATAATTTTGATGCACTAATTTACATATGCTAACACTTTTGTTCTCTTACATTCTACATGTGGGATGACTCGAAGCATATAATGATAAGGTTGATTACAGAAAGAGATTCCATTAATTAATTACGAGGACAAAACACAAGTGTCATAGTTTTGTCATCTGAATTGGGCTACTTAAGCAATTAACAAAAAATCAAATCATTCCTTTAAATTAATAATAATAATTATAATAATTATAATGCTAAATAAATGGAAATTGTAAGCATTTAGTCAACTGGATGTGCTGATGATGAGACGACGACCCTTTAACCCTTAGCCCTACGCAGCTGCGGAAAGACAAAAATAGCAGAGCCACTAGCCAGCCCAAATGCAACTTGTCGGGTATGCCAAAACGGCAACGGATTTGAAAGTCGGCCCACTTTCTTTAAAAACTATTAAAAGTCCTGTTTTGAAATCCCTCTTAATAGGTAAGGATTTGAAAATCGTGACACAATATTTCAATGCAATTCGAGTTTTTTTTTTTTGCTAAATCGCTACATTATTTTAGTTTTGAACAATTCGCAGTTAATATAATAAAATATAGGGATAGTGCAATCGTTTCTTGTAATTACAGATTTCAATCCCATTTCGTTACTTGTATGAAAAAATAAGGAGTTCAATTTCGGAAAAATACTCAATTCCTACTTGAAACTGTAACGGGAGACCACCAAGCTGAAAACTTCTCAAAGACATAAGACGGTTAGATTCTCTCCTTTGTCCCAAAAAGATTCTCTCAACAGATGAGTAAAAAACCAGAACAAAAGGGTGTTGCAGCAAACACCGTAATCCTACATTGTTCTTCTGGGCTACACTATACCAAGTGAAACTCTCTCTTGTTTGTTGTATACATGACCTCGAACTACACAAAGATGACCTCGAACTTCGCACATGGATTCGCCTCCAGGTGATTCTGGAAGTCGATATTCGTAAATTTGAACGAGTACAGCGCTTCCCTCTGCGTTAACCCTACAGGGTACACTCTATACACCTTGTAATCATCATCTCTGCCTCTTATGCTTTCGGGTCTTTCGCCTTTCCAGATCGGTACGTGCTTCAAAGACTTGAACTTTTTCAGCACCGCCTGCTCCAGCGCATCCGTGGTCAAGTTCCCGGACCTGCATTCGAATAAGGAATTGGTAAACCCGAGTTGCGAATTTCATGGAGTGTAGGAAGTGGTTTTGTGATGCTTATTACCCTAGGAAAATTGACTCCATTTTGAACCTTCCTCTTTCTCTTACGTACAAATGATGTATAATCTCTGGCCCTCTCGTGCACCGACAAGGTCGTTTCTTGAACCCTGAACTACTCGCTTCTTTCTCACGGACCATGGTTGCTAGGTGAATGCAGAGGCGGCACGATGAATGTACTGCCGCCATGTCCACGAGTGCCTTGAAGGAATCAGATGGACCGTCGACTTTCCACCTGAAAAATGTGTAAGTTAATCTCTCACCGAAAATCGCAGACTGGATTTGAAACCGAAGCAAGATGTGGTATATAGTACCTGAGTGACTGATTATAAGCAGTGGCGTTTTCGGATAGATAGTTCATGGTCTTCGCAACAGTGTCGATGTCTTCGAGGGACTTGATGTGTAGTATTGAACCCTGCCCGGGAGAGTAATCTTGGATGTTCGGGGCACCAACCACGACCGGGATTGTACCTGAGAAAATCGATACTGATTCAGCAACTTCGCGTACAAGAAACATAACAGATAAAGGAGGTTTTCGAGTTTAATACCGGCTACGAGAGACTGGAAGAATTTCTCAGTAACATAATCCTCTTCATTAGAATTCTCAAAAGCCAGACTGAATTTATAGTGCTTAAGAGCCTCCACTTTGTTCACTGCTAAACAATCATTAGAACAAATGACCAAAATCTGAGCCTACTGAAGTCGAACTTATCGATATGCAATCTGTTGAAAGCAAGTTCTGTGTGCTCACCTCTTCCATCACGGTTCCGGTGGCAAGCACCATAAGAATCTATTGGGATTTTCAGTTTCTCAAGCCGATCAAGGACTTGCAGGCGGAAGTTTCGGGCACCACAGTTTGAGATGAATGCAGCTGCAAGTGCCTTCTCAGTCTTTGCCTCCACAGGTGCCATAATATCGTACTCCGCCCACGAAAAATATCCAACCGGCACATCTGAGGACAGACTTGTAGTCATTACTATACGGTATCCCCTTCTAAATTGTTGGAATACAAAAGCCAAAATCAGTTATCCTCTCGATTCATCAATAAATTATACGAACCGATTTCCTTCATAAAACATCACATTGTATATGATTCAGTGGCTGAAAAGGAATCCAATTCAATCAATGTTTCACAAACACTAGCACCAAATGGAACAAAAAGGACAATCTTGAAACGATCACTTGATCAGAACATAACAAAGTGGTCTCAAGTCAAAGGTCAGTCAACTCCAAACACAGCTTAGAACAAACCAAAGTGGTCTCAGGGCAACAATCAGCTGATTCTGAAGCTAGCACACCGGACTACAACGGCATTCCTCTAACTAAGAAGAAACAGAATCAACACAAACAACGATGTCCCGACTACTAACGACTGAATCAGTTTCTGTTATGCAAACTCGAAATGCAATTCCTACAACTTAGCTCACGATCAAATGTCAAGAGAAAGTACTCGAAAACAACACTCAGAAGATGCAACGAAGACATTCAAAGATTGTGCTTACCCACCGTCGTGCTGTGGCGATATCATTCTCCGGATAATACTGAGCCGATTCCATCGATCGATGCACATTCACAATCCCGGACGGATCATTCAATGTACCGAATACTGCATCAGGGGTTCTGCTGGAATCATATCCAAACTGACATCCCACAGCACAAGCTCTCCGCTCCTATGAAAACACACACAAAATGAACAAAAGAAATCGTTGTTAGTAAACAGTATAACATCCATTCAGAACCCTATCTCAACAACTCGAGTTATTGGATGCAACGTGTTCATGACATGGTATCAAAGCTTGAGGTCAAGGTTTCGAATCTCGGTAACCATAATCCGTGTATAAAAGCTCATTGAAGCCTTCGTGGCCCCCAATCTATTACACAGAGAACCATCTCCCAACAACTCGAGTTATTGGATGCAAAGGTTCTCGACAATCATACCTTAGCAGCTGATCTTTAGCAAATTTCTCATTCAGTTCTTAATCACACACAACTTAGCAGATCAAGGACAAATTCAAAACTGAGTAAACCCCCAATTGAATGTACAACATACCTTCTCAGCACCAGCGACCAAGATGGGATCTTTATCAAAATCCCTAGAATAAATTACAGAATCCTCCCTCTCCAGCCACTCCTCACAGCTCTCCAACTCCAAAACCCCATCATCAATCCTAGGTAACATAGCAGCTGCGTCCTTGTTCAAAGCAGGTGGCGGCCGGTAAAAAACGCTGTCTGCCCACGAATCAACCTTAGCAGCAGCGTTCTTAGCCATGTCTAGACGACCCAGAAAGGCGATCTCCACTAAGACCACAAGGGCAATGAAAACCGGCAGAAAGCTTGACCATTTCCTCTTACTTGTCGTTGCCGGCGGTGAAGAAGTTGACGGCAGCAACAATCCATCTTCTGGATTCCTCGGATTCCTCAGATTTGAGAGGATACCCATCAAATCAAATCAAAAACCCTTCCTTTCCTCCTCTACAAGAGATGTATTTGTTATGCTTATCTCAGAGGAAAGAGGGAAGGAGGGAAAAAGCAAGTAGTATATGATCTAACTGCAGGGTTCCATTTGAAACGGAAACTGTCGTGGTTTTTTTTATTGGCAGGTGAAATTAGATGGAGCGTTTGCTTTGGTGAAGTCGTAGTTTCATTTCATCTGTCGTTTTTTGAGCTTTCGTTCTAACTTCTCCCACCTTATAAGGCATTAGCACAAGTCAATGATGGTGGGAGATGATAAATTTTTTGAGAAATGGGATTTTTTGGGTTAGAAATTTCTTTATTCTATATAATTATATGGAGATTCTTTTTTTTGGTAGGAAATATATGGAGATTCTTAATTAGCTTAAAACATTTGTCTAGTTTCCCGGTTTTAGATAATTCAATATTAAAAATATCTACAAAAATTATAAATATATATATTTTTTACATAGAATTAAAGTGTTGGATAAAAAGGGTTGAATCGTGCGGTTGGCTTAGTTGCTCGGGATTCTTACAGAGTTTTCTCTTTGCACCATATAACTCCTATCCAGGAATTACTAATCCTTTCTTGGTAAATTTGTTGGCTGTTAGGGATGCGTGCCTCCTGTACCGGAATATGCTTTGTGAGAAATGGACATTGATTGTGATGCTACGAAGTTAAGCGAGTTGTTACAATTCACCGATAGTGTCACATGAAGATGGAACATGGTGGCGGACCTTTGCAACTTATGGACTCCTCGTCTCAGATAAGGTTTCTAGCGATTTCTTGACAAACCATCTGATAAAAAGGAAGTTAATTAATATTGGTTGTTTCTGAAGCTGTCATCAATGAGTATTTATGCCATTGTTCACAAATTCAACATAGTATCTTCATGGAGACTCACTTGTTGTAAAGTAAATAACCTCAATGATGAACACAATTGAATTCTTACTGATAGCCATTGTCAAAACTGATAACTTGTGACATGTACAACTGTCAACCTGCAAACAGCTCCAACTTTGAGCTTTGTAAATGTTTAGCTCATTCTTAACTATTTTCTGAACTATAAAATATTTAGAGTCACAACTTTCTGTTAAAGCACATAAAGTACTTTGAGACTTCCTTGAGAAAAGAAATACCTATGCTATTTCTTAACTGAAATTTCAAAACTGAGAAAATTGTAGCTGTATCTTCAATGCAGTCCAACAGTTTGTAAATGTTCTATGCTGTTTTAATATATTCAGAGGCCAAATTGTCAAGAAGCCATGTAGTAAAAGCTTAATTGAGTTCTCCTCCTTGAGAGACAATGGCAGCTACTTCTCTTTACATGAATTCTTGCAATCCGATCATCATCCGTGGAGAAAGTCGAAATTGAGGTCGTATCTACCAGAATGGATGATGCTCAACAGGTTTGTTTTGCAGTGTGTTATGCTCCTCTGAGGCTTTGACAGCGCAACCTTTTGTTTATATGCTTCATACTGGTAAGAAGCTTAGGTGGTGATGCTTGTGGGTGTCTCTCTTCAGTACTGTCAAATGGATAAAGACTGGAACATTAGACAAGTTTATTCTCGAAACTGGGATTCGAAACCAGCTGAGACGAATGAATAAGGAAACAAGTTTTGCAAATTTACCTGGTATTCTTTTGCATCTGTCTTCCATCTCTTCAGCGTGGAAGCGTAGCTAGAGTTTTCTTCGGCTTCTCCATCGACGAAATTTTGATCTGAAACCTCTGCAAGATAAGTTGGTGTTAGCTACTTAGACGAATACAAGACTTATACTGTCCTACCAAATACAGAAAAACATAATACAAACTGCTTCACACCATGGATGAAGAATAAGAATACTCCATACTCATGAAACCAGGCAAAAAAGGTTATTCATGGAAGCAGTCGATGAAGATCATATTTGCAAATGTTAGCATATAAGATTCATCACAGACTTAGAGAGAATCTAAGCTTAAACATATAGATAAATGAGTTGACTCGTACCTAAAACACTATGGACAGAATCTTGACGGCTTAAGCAGCACTCAGATTCATTGGAACTTTCAGTGGAAACAGGTAGCTCATTTCTGACGCGTTTCCCATCTTTGCAACGAGCAGCATAGAGCTTATAATTAGATGCCACATGCTTTGCATCCTGTGAACTTCCTTCAAGATAACAAGAATCTGATGTACTCTCCAACAACTCTTCATTTCTATGACGGCTTTGGAAACCAAGCTGAAAAAATAACCAGTAAGAACTATCATTGAGACTTGTTCAACAAAGAAATGAAGTTTCTTTCCATCTTCAAAACTTGCTAATTCAGATCCCTAACCTGCTGCGAGGAATTACAGTCACCACGCAAGCCACCACGTAAACTGATGGACTGGTGCAGCTGTTGAACAAATGATGCTTCCAATGAATGAATATACATGTGGTGCTTCTCATCTGTCCAGACTGTGGATGGAGATGGACCCTGAACAAAATTACAGACCCATCAATTTCAATATTAGGCAGCTCAATGAAGTAGAATTGAAACAACTCTGTAATCCCAGAAGCAAAATATCAGATCATATCTCTTAAGCTAGAGAAATTCGTTCAGAAACAGATCTTCTTTCTACTAATGACTATCAGTACTTCAAAGAAGTAATTAGACAAAGTTCGAACTCAGAAACAAATTCGCCACTAAGAACTCTTCGATTCGCTGCTATTTTAAATCCTCAAAACCACAACCTCTAATCAATTTCAATAAGGATCTACAAGGTTCAGAAACAGCAGACCTTCGCAAACAGAAAAACAACTTCCGAAGTCGACCAATGAAAATAAAATCTAATAAATTAGCGATAAAAGAAAAAAAACCTAAGAGAACGAAGGATCAATTACCGAGTCTCGTTAGCGTCGGAATCGTACCGCCGGGTCAACCGAGCTCGGAGAAAGCCACCGTCCGCGCGATCCGGCCGGAGATTCCGCTCCATAATCACGAAGGCTATTGCTCGTCCTCCTCCTCTCCGGCGATGAACTTCTCCGACGAAGTCTCTCTCTTCTCTAGATGCGAAAGGGGGAAAGCGAGAAATATCGAAAGATCGTTCCGTCGAATTTTGCAGAAAGGGGGAAAAATAGGGAAGAAGAAAGAGAAATGCGCCAATTTAGCGGCCACGTGGCAGGAGAGAGGGCGAGTGCCACGTCACTTTTGATTTTTTTGGTGGATAAATATCTTCGGCCAATGGCAGATATTGTTTCTCTTTTTTTTTCATGAATATCTACGGCCAATGGCAGATATTTGTGTTGTATCTATTGGGTCCAAAATGTGATTTTTTTTTTATCTTTTGGACCTTTCTGCAATTTTGGTGAATCCTTATCGAATGTTTGACTTTATTATTAGGTCATTCAACTTGTTCCACTTTGTTAATGCGGTACAGTTTTCCAATACCGCTATCAATTAATATTTTAATTTGTACTTTTGGGCCAGTTTTGTCATTCGGATCTGATTTGATATGATCTTACAAAGTTACTAATTTTATTTTGGGAAAATAACACTTTGGCCCCCTCTACTTGCCAACTTAACAAATAGCTTCTGATACTATAAACGCTCTTTTAACCCCTTCTATTTTGACCACTTTGCATTTTGGGTCCTTCCGTTCTAACTATCGTCTTTTTAATAGTAAATTTGGACACATCCGCACACCGACGGAGAGAGATATCAGAGGTAGGAGATGGAGAGTTGGTTAGAGAGGTAAATTGGGGAGGTATCACGAAGAGTATGGTGAAATATGAACGGTTTTCAAACTGCACATTTTATTCATCGATTTCATTTTATCTAATTATATATACTTACATGACTATTGGAGCTAACGTGGTGTACTGAATGCACATCAATTAACGTTACGAAGATGGAAGTTGAAACAGAATGACCCAAACAGTAAAGTGGTCGAAGTAGGAGGGGTAAAAAGAACGATTTATAGTGTAGGGGGCTATTTGTTAAGTTAGCAAAGTAGAGGGGTCAAAATGCTATTTTCCCTTTTGTTTTTATAGTGTTGGACTCACTTTTTGATGATCTGTCTTTTTTTAGTGTTTATTTTGGGTACATTTTGATTATGCACTAAGTTGGACTACTAATTTGATCTTTATCAAAGTGAAGGACTTTATTAGTTCAACTTAAAAGTTGAAGCCAACTTGTGTTATTTCTTAAGCATTGACAATATAAAGGGGCCATTTGGTCGATGGAATTGGGTCCGGGAATTGAAACTCATTTCCCAATCTATTGAGAATTGACTCAAATAATTGCACTACAATTCTCATTGGGCCGGGAATTAAAATCCAATTCTCAGACCTAATTCCATCAACCAAACCACCCCAAAGTGTTAGGCATGACTTATTTTAATATAATTACAATTTAAGGAAAAGGAACAATAATGTATTCGGGGTGAATTGGTGATTGAATTAAATATGATATAAGCATAAGTGTTAAACGCGATCAATATGAATTCACTAAAAGCATTTAAGCAATATTAGTGAGGAATGATTGTGAGAGAATCGAATATTCAAACCAGAAATGGATTAAATATTTAAATTAAATTTAGACCCTGCACTATAAACTACTCTTTTTAATCCACCTATTGTAATCACTTTACCTTTTGGGACCTTCAGTTCCAACTTTCATCTTCTTAACGTTAAATTAATTTAACGAGTTCTTACTTATATCCCTAACAGTACTTCACCATTTCATACTTTGTCGATACGAGATTCTAGGTTATATTTTTTTATCATATTGTTAAAAAAAATCACATTGGCCAAGATACCTACCTAAACGCCATTAGTGTTACATATAATTATTCATTTGAAGATGATAATTATGATGCTAAATTTGATTTTATTTTAGAGAGACAGCAAACAATTACAAAATAAATTAACTATCTGCAAATACAAAGAATTTTTGTTTTCATCTAGATGGACTGCCCATTATGTGGCTCGTCATGCGCTTCGTAGCCTCCCAAGTCGGGGAGTGGTAAACCTTACGGCTTGGGAGTGCTCTTAATCTTCTATGAATGCATGTTTATCTCCGGCGCTCCTGCGGAGTTATCTAAGGAAAAAAAAATTGGGAGAAGAAAAAAAACAATTTTTTTTGTCAGGAATTAAAATTCCGTCGCTAAAAAATAAAACATTTGAAGATTCCCGGCCGATTGGACGCTAATGTTCTCAAAATCCACGCCCATTTATTTAATTTCAATTTAAACTTACTAATACGAAATTAATCACCATAGAAGAATTAATAATCAATTTCAATTGTTAATTGACATAATTCATAACATTACAATGATCTCCTTAATCGCATTTTCCCTCCTCCTCCTTATCAACCTTCAATCCGCCTCCGCCGTCTGCAACACGGCGGATTCCTCGCCGGACAACGAAGGATCCTTACTAAACTTCAAGCTCGGAGCAATGGCCTCGATCCTCGCCGCCGGCGCCATCGGGTCAGCCTCCCGCTCTTCGCCAACTCCGTCACAAGAAAAAAGTCCAACTCGGCCGTCGTTGCGAGCGATCACGACGGCGGCGACCACCACCACGGCGGTGGCGGCGGCGGCGGAGGAGGAGGGATGCTGGTGGTGAAGTCGTTCGCCGGCGGAGTAATATTAGCGACGGGGATGGTCCACATACTTCCCGAGGCGTTTGAGCAGCTGGGTTCGCCGTGCCTGAGCGAAGTGCCGTGGGGGAAGTTTCCGTTCGCCGGATTCGTGGCGATGATGTTCGCAATAGGGACGCTTTCGATGGAGTCTTTAGCGATGGGGTTTTATAAAAGACGACAGATTGATAAAACCGTCGCTAATGATGGTGATCATGAAGCCGGGATTGATCGGAAGGATGACGGCGGTTATGACGATGAGATGCTCCGGCGGCGGATTGTTTCACAAGTAAGACAAATGTTTTCATATACTTCATACGTCCTGAAATTATAGGTCGAGATTATAAAATTTTGATATTTTATATAGCGGTCCTACTATTATGAAACGGGTTACAGATGAGTCATAATGGCGTTATTAGTGTACTTTTTCAACCATTTCGTCACGTCATCAAAAATATAATTTAAAATTAAAATTTAATTCCCAAATCTAAATCTAAACTCGTCTATCGGCGCTGCAGATATTGGAGATGGGAGTAGTGGTTCATTCAACAATCATTGGATTATCGCTAGGCACAAGCAAGAGCACAAAGACGATCAAGCCCCTCATGGCTGCCTTGAGTTTCCATCAATTATTCGAAGGTGTCGGACTTGGCGGCTCAATCACACAAGTAAATACACTTTCATGACCAAACCTTTCTCGATCGGTTCATAATACATACCCACATACTAGGTACGCGTCAAACTCGGTTGATCAAACTGACCATAACACGATCGATTATTTGATCATTTCAGGCAAAACTGAAGCTAAGAACAAGGATATTCATGGCGATATTCTTCTCGTTGACAACTCCAATAGGCATCGGGATCGGTATGGCGATATCGAGGAACTACAAAGACAATAGTCCTCATTCTCTAACCATCCAAGGAACATTCACTTCAGCATCAGCTGGGATTCTTGTTTACATGGCTCTTGTCGATCTACTAGCTACGGATTTCATGAGCTCGAACATGTTGTTGTCGGATTTTAGGATTCAGTTTGGTGCTTATGCTTCCCTTTTCCTTGGAGCTGGTTCCATGTCTGTGTTGGCTCTTGTGGCTTGAAAATTTTGGAGCAATTTGCCTAATTTTGGTTCAATTTATGAAATTAATTCATTTATCCAAAATCAGTTTAATCTAATTTATGGTTTTTGTTGATCAAAAGTCAACAGTATTAAGCTTGACGATTAACATATGACATGTAACTCGTTAACTCATAATCTAATTATTTCGTGATTTCATAAATGCACGACCTGATTAATTCAGTTTGTTATATGTCGAAATAAAATTTTACTCACAACGTTTTGAAAGATGCTTGGTTTGATTACTAATTAATTATTAATGACAAATATTAATTTTTTACGGGGAAAACTATTTTTAATTTACTATAATGTGTTGAATTATACACATTTTTACGCTTATACTATGCAAAGTTAACAAACATGTCCCTCTACTATTATCCAGCCGAATTAGCATAGATTTGTCATCCAAATAAAAGAATGTTTCATAGATTTATCAAGATAATTTGATATGCTATATGCTAGATTTATCACATATTTGTCATCCAAATAAAAGAATGTTTCACAAATATCTAATTAAGATCCCTAATCCTATCCTCACTTGCTCTTCTTTCAAGTTTAAACCATACATCCAACCTCCAAGGATGATTTAATTAATTACTCTTCTCTTATAATCATGCTTACTCATAAACCAAACTTGACATTCACCATTCTCACACTCACACTTTGTGTTCAAACATGTCAATCCATCCAATGCCCCACGAAGAGTAGCGAATCGTCGACACCAGATGACGAAAGAGGCCAGACATTGTTTGATTACAAACTACTCGCGGCCGCCTCGATCCTCGTGGCGGGAGGCATTGGCGTTTGCCTCCCGTGGCTTCCCAAGTTGACCATCACCAGACCCACGGAAGATGGTGCGACATGTGGCGGCGTGGAATTGATCGGGAAGGCGTTTGCTGGGGGAGTGATACTCGCTACAGGGTTGGTCCACGTGTTGCCGGAAGCAGTGGAGAAATTGGGGTCGCCATGTTTGAGCGAAGTGCCTTGGGGAAGTTCCCGTTTGCTGGGTTTGTGTCCATGATGTTTTGTTTGGCCACGTTGATGATTGAATCTCTGGCTGTTGGGGTTCATCGGAGACAGCAACACCGTGGTCGTGGTGGGGATGATAAGATTACTAGTATATCATGTGACTTTGATCGTGGAGTAGTTAACCATCATGATCGTCGTGGCTCACAATGTGACTCAAGCCATGTTGATGATGACGAGACAATTTGCAGGCGAAAAATCGTTTCACAGGTAAGATCATGTACTCTCGATTGATCACATTGTTAAAAACAAATTTTTGTAATCATGTAGTCAAAATTGATTACAATTTATACAAATTTATCATTGGATAGATACTGGAGCTAGGAGTTCTGATCGATTCAACAATCATTGGGATATCATTAGGGACTTGTAAGACTGCCAAGACAATGAAGCCGTTAATGGCAGTCTTAACTTTCAATCAGTTCTTTGAAGGGGTCGGTATTGGTGAAACCATCTCTCATGTAAGTATGTGCTATCTTTATTGTCGTGAATTCTCGACCAATTCTGTATCATACTTGTTTTTTTTTTTTATTGGTAGGCGGAAATGAAGCTGAAATTAAGAATGATTATGGCATTGATCTTCACAATCATTGCTCCTGTGGGGATCGGAATTGGGATCGGGATTTCAAACTACTACGAGGATAACAGCTCTACTTCTTTAATTGTGGAGGGATTGTTCGATTCCGCTTCGGCTGGAATTATAATTTACATGGCTCTTATTAACTTATTAGCCACTAATTTCATGGGCACAAGTATGTTGTCCTCTGGATTAAGAATTCAGTTTGGGAGCTATGCTTCTCTTATTCTTGGAGCTGCTTGCATGTCTCTCTTGAACATTCTTTACTGAATTCGTTACCTTATAAAACTACGAAAATATTGATGACTAAATTGATATTGTCTCTGTGTTATTCTACACCTTTCTTTCTCGCCGACTATATCTGTAAATTTATATTAAGAATCGATTTAGTTATACAAATTGAAATCAACATACTCGTTGACATAGTGGTCGACAAAAAATGAAATTGGGATAGTCCTGTTGAAATTGTGTAAGAGAAGGAAAGGAGCGGTTGATCTTCATCTCGAACTAGTAGGATTTCGCCTTATCTCTCTTCCGTGTAAATATTTATTGTGTTTTGTGTAATTAACACTTATAATGAGAAAGGAGTCAAACCAATATAAAATTTTAATCTCAATTATATCCATCATGAATCATTAAGTCATGGCTAACTTATTTAGGCCACATAAAAAAAGAAAGAAATTCTACCATCTCGTAGTTTCCCACTTGTCGAACATAACATTCATTTATGACGTGATATTGTAAGGCACATTGGATCAAAATTATCATTCATTGTTGATTTGTTTCGAGTGCCTTAGTTGAACTGAATCACAATAGTCACAACGGTTCTTTGTTAATGAAAGAACACAGTTCCTTCCATGGCTGGTGTGTTGAAGCCTATGCACTTAGTATGGTATGTCGATGCCTATGCGGATCTACAGAGTATTGGTTAACCAAGTGGTCTACTTCTTTGTTGTGGTGCTAGCCTATGCCTTTTTATAGTGCGTTAAAAAAAGTGGTGAGTTTGTCTCAATCGTTAACAGATCAAGAATGATCTACAGAGTTGGAGTTGGAGTTGTCTCGTTGCCTGACCCGACTCGAAATCACCTCATATAAGAATATGAAGGATAGTAGTTAGTTCCAGGCGATGCAAGTGGTATTTTCTAGGGAAGTGAGAATGGAAGGATTGTACGTACCGAGAGAATGTTCCCTGTCAAAATGTCAGTTTGTCGCTCTCCGGTGGGATTTGTGCCGTATTTACAACCTTGCCACTTGTAGGGCTGGCTAGCTCTGATTGGTTGCTCTGTTGTAGGCGATCTTATGTCGTCTATTTCCGTTATAGCCGCTTACATTGTGTCATACCATCATGAAACTGCTATGAAGAAACCCCTAGCCGCTTAGGGTCTTCAGTGGCTCCTTCTAGCCTGTTAGGTGTCAGATTACAACTTCTCATATTGGCTCGATTCGAATAGTTAACCTTCCCCGACTTTCTCCTAAGTGCCTTAGACCAATCGTGGTCCCTTCTGACATGTGTGTCTCGTCTATAACTAACAGATGAGGCACACATGTGACCTCGAAAGTCTTTCTAATTAGTAGAGGAAGAAGCTTAATCACTCTAGATTTGTAATTAGTCTGTAATTAATCCCTAACAGCAATGATTAATTATTCCCAAACAATGAATTATCCGTCAGCCATCCAATTTACAAGCCACCAATCGCAATTAAAATGAAAAATTAATCAAAATTGTACAATTAAATTTCAAAATTTAATTCAGTTCTTAGTGCTCCCTGTAATTTGCTTGACCGAACAAGCAACCACCCTCGCCCATTGCCGCAGCCTCGCCTTCACCATCTCCGGATCTTCACCTGACCCGACCCGAAATCCCAATTCAATTTTGAAACCAAAAACCCTAAAATTGCGACAAAAACGGTGATCCAGAAATCTGAGTACAAAAAACTCACCGGTATCAACGACGAGCGGCGAATCTCCACCGCCGCCATCGGAGGAAGTCGAAATCGAAGACTCCGACGTGGTCCGCGACAGGATGTGGTTGTACTGCTTGTTGACGGCGCAGTAGAATCCGAGCGCCGGGAGGGCGTCGGAAAGCCTGGGATCCAGATCTGGGGAGTCCGGATCGAATCCGAACCCGAGCTCGATGCAGGCCTTCAGCTCGTCGAGGTCATCGTCGGTGACGCTGAGGTTCCGGCGTCGACTTCGGTTCTCGTCCTTGCGGCGGCGCCACACCTCGTCCCGCTCGGTCTCCGGTGACCACGACATCATTTTGCGGAGGAACGGCATTCGGCGGCTGCTCTGTTCGGGTTCCATCGGGTCCCGAGTTGCAGTAGCGGGTGGAGTTTGTTTTTGTTTTGTGCGATTTCTTAGTGGGAAAACGCGTGGTTTTTAGTGGGAATATATACTAACGGAGATTCTTGGCGGCGTAACAGAATGAATGAATATTCTTTTCCTGTTTAGGTTCCCTAATTTTTTTTGGTGATATTTGAAAAATAAAAAACTGAAAATCTTAGCGCGAACAAATTTATCTACGATCGAGTTCAAAGATTTTAGATTCACTAATGAAAACTTGAAATCATTGAACCTAATTCGTAAATTTGTTCAAAACTTGTTATAAATCTTTGTTAAGCTAATTAGTATATTAAGTAATCTAGTGCGAGTCGAAACAAATCAACCGAAATCGATAATATGGAATGGATCATCGATTCATATTGAATCCAAATGTCATTCTTATTTACATTCATAGTATTCTATATATGTAGTCCGATAATTATAGTAATTTTTTGCGCATTGTGTCGAAGTTGCACAATTTCTCAATATATTAATTGGTAAAATATTCATTTGAAGATAGAGAGTAAGAGTGTTCATGTATATAGGTCGAAGATTCAAAATATATATTTGATTACGGTAAAATAGAGAGTAAGAGTGTTCATGTAAATGTAACATCTGACTATGATTTGTTTTTATTTCGTCTGACAACTCTCAAAACATTAGCGCACGCCATAATTTAATGAATGGAATATTCGAACTCTCAAAATATCATCGCACGTCATAATTTAATGTTCTATAATGTAATGTGAGGAGCTATATGTTTAGTTGGAAAAGTAGAAGGGGCAAAGTGCTATTTTCAAAAGTTTGAATTCTCTGATATCTATCATTTGGGCTTCCTAAAATATAACCCAATAATAAAATACTTTCATTCAAGGCCCATTAAAGCCCGGCCCAGAACCATAAGCTCAAGCTTCTTCCTGTTCGGCGTTCCCTAAACTTTCATTTGCGGATCGCGAGCAGATCGGCATGGAATCGGAGGAGGTGAGCACGGCGGCGCGCCGTCGTTTGTCATGCACAAAGCACTTCGATGCTCTCTGGTTCTGCTATTGTACGGATATTCTCTTCATTAGTCATCGTACTTATTTATTTCAATTCATCATGAATGGCCAGTCAATCACTAACGGCGGCTCTTGCTCTTGTGCGGCCAGCTCCGGTCCATCAGATGCAGCAGTATTACAGGGTGGGAGTATTGGACAATTGTTCTGGAAAATGGAGTGCTCTCTACGACTGCTTGACTCTCAAGACTAAGAGGTCTTCCGAACTCGAGGTTACTTTTTCCTAATCTCCAATCCAATCCTTCTATTGAATTTTCTCTGTGTAATTAGGTCTGCTCATTCGATTGGATTTCATTTTCTGCTTACATCGAGTCTGTGGTACTAGAGTTGGAATAGTTGGGTGAACTTACTTAGCAGAGTTGTGATTACTTGAGAGATTCAACAACAAGCCACAGTTAGGAGAATGTATAGCTGCATATTTTCTGTGAAACTGATTACTGGGAACTTAGAAATTGGTATGATGACATTGCATTTGGTTTCCACTCTCTGCTGCTATATGATGTCATTAACACTTTACTCTATTATCTGGGGCTAGTTATTCATCTTAATACAAATTATATAAAAGTCCAGTCTTTAATCGTTGCTATGATGTGGTTGGGGTATTCTTGAGTAGATGCTATACCCTTTCAACCTGAATTGTATACTTGATCAGATGTTTCCAATGGTGGTTTGCATTCTTCTGTGTTGCAAACAATCTAAAAAAAATAGGCTTTGGGAAGTTTTTTCACGAATGGATAGAGGTTACAAAGCTTAGAATGTTGTGTTTTCTCCATTTCTTAACAATGCATGCCTTGTGCCCTGAAGTTCACTGATCTCGGTTGTGTATATTTTGGCCGTCTTCCTCCTTAATTCAAGTTTCTTTGGACTCCGATACCGGAGCATCTTGTTAGCTAGAGTAACTGACTTCATTGTACTAGCATTTTCCTGCTATTCACCTATATTTGGTTCAAAGAAGTAGTAATCAGTCCATAATACTGTTCTTTTAGCCATTGAACTTCTGTTTTTCTCTTAGTTCCAGGTTAGGTTAAATTGCCCATTGATTTCTGATGTCATGATTTAGTGCTGCAATCAGCATTTGTTCTTGATTGGATTCCCTAGCGACATGAAAGGCTGGTGACCTGAGTTTGTTTCTGATTGCAGGATATACTGGACACTCGTGAGAAAGCCAAGACTCACATCTGGACTTTCAGGAATAAGGAGGAAGCATCGGCTCACTGGACAGAGCTATTCGGGGACATGGATGAAGTCGAATGAAACCCACAACTCTTTTTATGCCTCGTTTTACCGATGGACGAGTTAGTCCTGATGTCAGATGTGAGTTGATCAACGTAGGAGAGGTGTATTGCAGCTTTTAGTCAAGCATACAGCAACAATCTATGTGCCATAGTACCCTCTGCCGAAGAATTCTTTAATTCGATTTTGATGATAATATAATGATTTCAAGAATTGTCGATTCATGATGCTGCCTAGTATATCGAAAGACGAAGGTGAGGATGTTCTGCAATGTGGCTACTCCGTCAACGCCACTGGCTCATCTTCGTCACAGATGCTTACTATGAACCTGTTATAGTTCCCTCTGTTTCACCACCAAAGCATCCAACTTTCTAAAGGATGGATGTTTTGATCCTGCAGTTCATGGATATCTAGTTGCTTTCTGCTAATTTATCTATGAACAGAAAGATTCTAAATTCCTCAGTAGCTTGAAGAGAGAAGCTGAATAGCACATGGGAGTCCCCATTTGACATGTTCTTTGATTCCCTTTTGTTTGGAAAATTGTCCCAAATCCACAAACTACCAACTGAAGAATCTCCACTAGACAACACCTAAAACCAAACGGTACAATCTTAATCCTACTCGATTTGTATCGAGTTGTTCTCAATCAACTTATGGAATACAATACCGCGGCTTATTATCTATTTTCGTCACTAACTTATGAGAATTGTAACATAGTGATCATCAATGTTTGAAATGAAAAACTTGAAATTCGGAGCTATCTAAGTCCAAAAAAAAAATCATAATTAAAAAAAAAAACAGGGAAATCCTCAATCCATCTTTGTCGGAAGCGACAAATCAACGGCGGAGATGAAACCCACATTGTCAGCTTTCATTGGCTCACGATAACAAAAGCCCACACCTTTCACTGTTCCCAATTCAGAACTGATTGGTCCACGTTTCGAGATATTGGTGGCTAATAAAAATAAAATAATTTCCCAAAGGAGAAATAAAAGATTAAAAAATAAGAGGACGAGATTTCCAAATCGGGGACGGCCGGAAAAGAAGCTTTAAAAGGGCGACTCGTGTCCAGAAGACGGCAGCTGCTTCCACTTGTCGCCACCACCGGCAAGAAGAAACAACACTTCTCTTCTCTCTCTCTCTCTCTGCTCTTAATTTCCTCCTAATTTCCAAAAATAAAACTAAGGTAAGCAAATTTGATTCCCTTTTTGTGTCTTTTGTAATTACTTAAAATCTAATTTTAAGTAATTTTACTTCCTTCTTTTAGATAAGCCTTTTAATTTACAATCATCTGGATAATTACGATTATTTGGTTGTCTGTTGGTCAGATTGCTGTGTGTTTGCGGCTTATCGATCTTTCTTGTAGGGATGTTTGGTTTGGTTTGATTTGATCTGACTGTTTTGGTTGTTTCTTCGGCTAATAGTGGGAGATTTGGAGAGGAAAAGTTTCGAACTTTATTGTTTTGTTAAGATCGGAATCCAGATGTGGGAAATGGGTCATGGATTAGAGCTGGAAATATGATACTTTAAGTTGTTTCTGTATCTGGGTTGTTTCAGATTCAGGGTTCAGCAGCTTCAAAAGCTTCAAAAGCTTCAAAAGCTTGAGCTTTTGGGTTGTTATGAGCTGTTAGTTACTACTGCTTTGTGTTTCTGTCCTCTGGTTTGTAGTTGATCTTACCTTTTTAGTTAGATCTGAGAGCTTTAATGACTGTCCAAACAAGGAGACAAAGATATGAGATATCCTTGATCTGCTGAAACTGGATAGATATTTGTTGCTTTCCCCATGTGTTGTCTCTCTCTTTTTTCTCTTGTTTATCCATTTTTTGTGGTGATTCTTGCAAGTTTTAGTGGCTCTATTATTGCTTTGAGTCTTCTTCCCTACCATTCTTTAGTGATTCATTCAAATGGTGTAATGATGCACAGCTCTTATGTTTGGCTTGATTTCTTTTCAAGGATTTCTGTATCTGTAGATAGCTCATGGTGTTATTCACATTTGGTTAAGGTTTACCAAGTTTTCTGGTTCATTATCTAAGATGTTTTGTTTCTGTTGTTATTGCTATCTGAAGACCATTATCTAAGATTCAGAAGGGACAGGAAATGGGTTCTCACTTCAATTTCAGCAACTTTGGTAACATGGGAGATGGAGCTGGCACGAAGCCACCAGTTGTGAGCTCGCCATTGGTTCATCAGTCTTCTGTATACTCATTGACCTTTGATGAGTTCCAGAACACTTGGGGTGGAAGCCTAGGGAAGGATTTCGGGTCGATGAACATGGATGAGTTATTGAAAAACATATGCACTGCTGAAGAAACACATGCTGTCACAGGTACACCAGGTGTTGTTGAAACTTCTGGTGCGAACCTACAGAGACAAGGGTCCTTGACTCTGCCCAGGACTTTGAGTCAGAAAACTGTTGATGAGGTTTGGAAAGATTTCATAAGAGAAACGAGCTCCGGTGCGAAAGATGTGGCTGCAGCTACGCGACCTCCTGATCCGCCTCAAAGGCAACGGACTTTGGGAGAGATGACTTTGGAGGAGTTCTTGTTGAAGGCAGGTGTAGTGAGGGAAGACACCAACAAGCAGATTGGGAGGCCAGATAATGTTGGATTCTTTAGCGATTTAGCTCAACTGAATAATGACAACAGTGGTCTGGCTCTCGGGTTCCAGCCACAAGTACCGAATCACGAGAATAACAACGGTAGTTTTGTTATGAATCAAGCTTCGAACTTGGGAATGAATGTTGGTGGAAGTAGACCTTCTCAGCAGCTGCATCAGTCCAGGAATCAACAACAGCCGATGCAGCAAAACCAACAGCAGCAGCCGCCTCTCTTCCCCAAACCAGCTACTGTTGCGTTTGCATCTCCAATGCACATGGCGAATGGTGCTCAGCTTGCGAGTCCAGGGGCAAGGAGCTCAGCTGTTGGCATGGCAGGGAACCCTGGGATAAACAATGGTTTAGCTCGTAGGGGAGCTGGTTTAGGAACTGCAAATGTTACAGTTGCAACAGCATCTCCTGGAAACCGGATATCGCCATCAGATGGAGTTTCTAGGAGTGATGCTGATACATCATCAGTCTCGCCAATCCCTTACGTTTTCAGCCGAGGAAGGAAGCCTAATGCAGCCTTGGAGAAGGTCGTTGAGAGAAGACACAGAAGGATGATAAAGAATAGGGAGTCTGCAGCACGGTCTCGAGCTCGCAAGCAGGTGAGTGCATCTTCTTTTGAGCTTGTGCGTATGATTCATGTTTTGAATTTGTGAAAACTGATCTCGATGTCATATACGCTGATAGGCATACACGCTGGAACTGGAAGCTGAGATTGCGAAACTGAAGGAGATGAATGAAGAACTGGAGAGAAAACAGGTAACATCAATTCCTTCAACTTTGAGATGTTAGAGAATTTCTCATATTTTTGTGTGACCAAAACTCAATCTGGTTGATGCAGGATGAGATAATGCAGATGCAGAAAAACCAGGTATGAATCTTTCCTCCCTTTAGACAATTTAACGTGAATCATGGTTTACTTTCTTTGGCTGTTAATGGTGATTATGAATTATCCTTATTTTTTATTGCAGTTCTTGGAGAAAATGAATCATCCATGGGGAGGTAAAAGACTTTGCTTGAGGAGGACACTGACAGGACCTTGGTAGATTGATTACTTAGGGTTTAGGGTTTGTAGGAACCAGATGATGGAGTTTTGCCTCTGTAAATTAAAAGCTGATAATGCTGTCCTTCAGTTGTTTAGGAACAGTGATTCATATATAACTAAAACAACGCAAGCTACCATCCAACGTACTGTATATTCCGTGTTCTGATCTATCAGAAGATGTTTGTTCCTTTCATTAGGACACATGGAAACAGGAATAAGATTATGGTTTGAACTTTGAACACAAGTTTCCAGCTCTGAAACTGTTTGATCTTCTGCGAATTGTAGCTTCTGAAAACAGTGCTCGAGCTCCCTTATTCACTTCTAGGATAATCAAACACAAGCCCTTCGGCTACACATCTTGCTCTCCCATGCCCAAACAACTTGCTCACGATAGCCAGTGCGAAATCTGTTACAGTTGAGAGTCCCTTGCTAGTGATCAACTTCCCATCAATCACGACTTTTGTGCCATCTACTACTAAATTGCTGGTTAGCTCGGTGGCAATGCCAGGATGTGCAGCGACTCTTTTATCCTACATCATTCATGAGATGAAGCGTGAATGAACGAGATGGATGTGCAATGTGTTTCGAGAAATACAGATCCGTCGGTATACGGTTAGATTACCTTTAGTAGACCGTGTTTATGAAGAACTGGAGTGGATGAGCAAACTGATCCATATATTCTCCCCCCTGCATCTTGCTCCAGCAGTAGTTTTTTCAGAACCTTTGATTTCTGCAGGCGTTCTGATCCAGCAATACCACCCTGAAAGTGGATCCAATTTAGTCCATGAAGAACTCTCTAAACAAGAGGTTTGAAAGTTTGCAGAAAACTTACCGGTAGAATGATAAGATCATATACAGATTCAGCAGCATCGCCTATCAACTTGTCTGCAACAATTTTTGTACCTTGTGATGCCAAGATTTGTAAAGATTTTTGAACAGAAGCAACCAAAACTTCCACCTTTGCTCTCCTCAAGATGTCTACAATGGTAACTATATCAATTTCTTCAGAACCATTTGCAATTGGAAGTAGGACCTGGTTGATGGTGAAATGCAATCAGAGGTTCACAGAACAATAATAAAAACCGAACGAAGTGGGAGCATTCGGAACTTACACGAGGACGATGGCTGATAGACCATTCGGTTGCGTTGAACTCTTCTTTTCTGCAGTCACTGTCAGCTGTATGCATCAACTAGTACAAAGGTGTCAAAAAAGTATTAGCACAACATTAACAGCAACTGAATGTCCAGGAAAGCTAAATCAAAGTAGTGATACAGAATAGACATCCTTACCAAGTTTACGCCAACTTCCTTAGCCGCAGACTCCCCAAACAGCTGATCCACGAAGGATACAGCAAACTGAAAAGACGTCCCAGGGCCACGGCTCGTTGTTAAATGTCCAGAAACTTGAAGATTTGTTTCAACAGCCCAGAATGTAGGAAGTGTGTACTTGAATGCAGGGTGGCCTGTCATCTTGCATCATACACTATGGAACAATTAGAAAAAAAGCTAAAACCACTCATTTAAACTGCATTCATATGATATGAAACGCATGTCTAAATAAAACAACCTTCTTTCTCTTAAGGAGGCCCCATGGAAGAAGTGTGATTGCTGGAGCTGCACATATCGCACCGTACAACCTTTCTGCGTCGGCCTGTTTGCTCGTAATTTGGCGGAGAACTTCACAATCTCTCAATCTAGCTGCACCTGGCATTCCTCCCTAACACAAAATCTCATAGAAGATAAGTCTAAACGTTCTATGACATTCCTAGTTCACCAATTTGGAGCAAAATTCGTAAGCACTGAACACAATTTTCAATCGTTTCATAGCTAAGAGACTAACCGGTAAAGCCACGAGATCGAAAACCTCATCGGAACAAGTAGAAATGGAGGTGTCAGCTACTAATTTAGTACCACTAGCAGCCTCTATCTTCAACTGTGGTTCAACTGAGGCCACAGTTACCTTAGCACCAGCTCGGCGCAGAACATCAATCATAATCACAGCTTCCATTTCTTCAGTTCCGAAACCAATTGGAACAAGGACCTGTTAAGAACATTACCCCCACAAAACAATTAACATCAACGACGATGAATTGGAAGTAAAGGAAACCCTAAGATGATTCAAGGAGGGACCTTTTTCGGAGGAACTGAGGATGGCGAAGTGGGCATTGGAGAGGAAGCAGTCAGTGAAGCGGGTTTCGAAGATTGATTTCTGGGAGCGACTGGTTTTCTCTGGGAAGATGATTCTATGGAAAGAGAAGAAGTTGGGGAAACGGCCATCGTGCAGAGCTTGAATGATCGGAGCTTCGGCGGCGGGGGAGCCGAGAATATACAGAACAGCGACTCCATTGATGACTTTTTCTCTCTTATCCGGAACTGACTCTTTAAAGGGGAGAATGGCCAATAAAAAAAAGCCACGTGGCCTTGCTTTTTATTATTTTGCCCGTTGTTTTTCGGTCACCGTCAATTTAGTATTTGTCAAATTCTGGAGGTTGTTTAAAATTGGGCCAGCTCCAAGTGGGTTTTGTGGGTATTGGGCTTTTTAGTGTGACCCGACAAGGAATTGGCCCAAAATTTATATGGTCAGGCCCGCAATGCTCTCGGTCTAACGGTCAAACCCTTATATGGCTTTTGACCCGACCCGGGAAAAAACGGCCGACCCGACTCGTTTCACGCGTGCATTACACTCTCCCACTCTCACCCACGCGCCTAATGTAGTGCACGCGCGCGTGTATTTGCACCTGAGAATGGCCGTCACGCTCTACGTGTATACCACGCGCCTGCATATATCACGCGCGTCCTATCACCGGGAAAGAAGGTGAAGGAGGAGGGGGATTTGCCGATTCGGCGGCGAACAAACAGAGCCGCCGTCGAACTAAAACGACGGGAAATTAGTGATTTTCATTTGGTAAAATCATGCTAGAAGAAGATCAGTAAACTCATACATGGTGTATAAAACACAGGGGATTAGGGTAATTAGCTGCGCCAACGAAGCAATGGAGTAGATAGAGACGACACCTCTGCTGAAATCTGATCACTGAATAATTAAAAAGAAAAAAAACCGAAAATAAGGGAAATAAAACCGAAAAGATCCCAACTTTTCTTTAGTCTCTCAAAGCGAGAAAGACATTCAGAAAAATGTTGAGGATCGTGGCGAGAAGAATTGCTTCGGCTTCTTTAGCATCATCAAAATCAAGCTGCTCATCGTCTCACTTACTGCGCCACACAAGAGGTTTCAGCTTCGGAGTTCTTCCAGATGGGTTGGACAGGTCTTCCGAGGGCTTTTCCCGCAACTCTCTGGCTATGGAATCTCTCATTTCCAAGCTCCAATCCACCATCAACCAGGTAAAACATATACGCAGTAGCTCTGTGATGTGGGTAGTTTTTGTTTGAACTTTTTTCTTTGTTATTATGGAGGTTTTGGCTGGAGGAGGAGAATCGGCTGTTAAAAGGAACAGAAGCAGGAACAAGCTGTTGCCCAGAGAAAGAATTGACAAGCTGCTTGATCCTGGTTCTTCCTTCCTTGAGCTCTCTCAGGTACTGAGATTTCCTTATTCCTTTGTGTAAGTTCCTATTCAGACAAATTTGCAATTGATTAGTATGGTGAAATATGAAACTAGGTACATCAGAAACAGATTGTGGTTGTGTTAGTTGATCTTATCACCTGACCTTTCTGATATATCTGCTACTAATTAGATACTGTAATGGTGTAAGCTTGCAGGCCATGAACTATATGATGATTCACTGCCTTCAGGTGGAATAGTTACTGGAATAGGTCCTGTCCACGGACGAATTTGCATGTTTGTAGCAAATGATCCTACTGTGAAAGGGGGAACTTATTATCCGATTACAGTGAAGAAGCATCTAAGGGCACAAGAGATTGCTGCACGGTGCAGACTGCCGTGCATCTATCTCGTTGATAGCGGAGGCGCTTTTCTTCCCAAGCAGGCAGAGGTTTTCCCTGACAAGGATAATTTCGGAAGGATATTCTTCAATCAAGCTGTAATGTCTGCCGATGGCATACCCCAGATTGCGCTGGTGTTAGGTTCGTGTACTGCTGGGGGTGCCTATATTCCTGCAATGGCTGATGAAAGTGTGATGGTAAAGGGAAATGCAACCATATTTTTGGCTGGACCACCACTTGTCAAGGTTAGTTTGCGAGCTCTTGTTTGGATTGCTCGATGAAAGTTGGATTAGGCTTTCTAGATGCATATGTTGATTCATTTATATACATTTGGTGAACTTGAATTGAAGGAGAATTCATGTTAGGCTGCTACAGGAGAGGAAGTATCGGCTGAAGATTTAGGAGGTGCTTCTTTGCATTGCAAAACTTCAGGAGTTTCGGACTATTTTGCTCAAGGTAGGAAAAACTTGCCCTTGCTGCCCATTTTCCATGGCATAGATGATCTGTTTTTGTACAGTTTAATACAATATTCGACATAGTACTAGGATGCTCGTTGGCTAGTCAAATGTCGTGTAATAAATACAGTGAGTCTCCGTATCTAATGATGTACGGGTATATTCCTTAAATGTAGATGAACTGCATGCACTTGCTCTTGGAAGAAACATTATCAAGAACTTGCATATGGCTGGAAAACATGGAGTGACCAATGAGGCTCATGATTTGAGTCCTGAGTTTAAAGAGCCATTGTATGACATAAAGGAACTGAGATCTATTGCTCCAGCAGATCACAAGCAGGCCTTTGATATTCGATCTGTTATTGCTCGAATTGTTGATGGAAGTGAATTCGATGAATTCAAGAAATTATATGGAACAGTGAGCACCTCTCAGATTGCTTGAAAACCTAAGTCTGTTGATCATCCTGACATTTGAGTAACAGAACTCCAGTTGTATCTCTGCAGACTCTGGTAACTGGCTTTGCGAAAATTTTGGGACAGCCTGTGGGAATCATTGGAAACAATGGCATATTGTTTAATGAATCTGCTCTGAAAGGCGCACATTTCATTGAACTCTGTAGTCAGCGTAAAATTCCTCTAGTTTTCCTGCAGAACATCACTGGATTCATGGTAAGTTAGCTTCTGTCAGCTTTCTAGCTTTCCAGTATTTATAAATGTTGAGTCAAGATACATGTTGGTTTTGGCAGGTTGGCTCAAGGTCTGAGGCAAACGGTATAGCAAAATCAGGAGCTAAAATGGTTATGGCTGTTTCTTGTGCAAAGGTTGGTGTCTTTCTCTTCTCATAACTAATCGGTAACAACATTTATATACATAACTTGTTTTCGGAAATGCTTTAAGCAATCAAAGTGTCTATCGACTATCGATGCAGGTGCCTAAGGTAACTATCATGGTTGGCGGAAGCTTTGGAGCTGGAAACTATGCAATGTGCGGCCGTGCGTATAGTCCAGACTTCCTCTTCCTCTGGCCAAATGCCAGAATATCAGTCATGGGCGGTGCTCAGGTACAAACTGAAAAGAATTCCTAAGCTTAAACCATGAATAAGCCTGCAGCAGTTGATCTAGTTTGATAAATTATCGTTCTCGACTACATTGCTACATTCATCATATTTCTCTAGGCTGCCGGAGTGCTATCACAGATCGAGAAGGCAAATAAGAAAAAGCAGGGAATTCAGGTGATAGAAGGCTCGACAAGTTGGGATTACTGTTTTAAGTAGGTGCAATTGTAGCTTCTGATCAGTTATGTCGATGATTGCAGTGGACGAAGGAAGAAGAGGAAAGCTTCAAGGCGAAGGTGGTGGAGGCGTACGAACGAGAAGGGAGCTCGTACTACTCGACAGCAAGGCTCTGGGATGATGGCATCATTGATCCAGCAGATACTAGGAAGGTTATAGGCCTCTGCATATCAGCTACCAGGAACCGCCCTGTAGAAGACACCAAATTTGGTGTTTTCAGGATGTAGATGTGAAATATGAACTTACCAAACAAATCCACAGTTCAAAGCTTAATAAACTGGAAATGGTGAATCAGTCTTTTGCCTTGTTGAGCCTTTGATGTAAGGATCATCATCATTGTGCAATTTGCTTTGTATCCATTTGTTCTTCTGTACATCAGTTTAAAACGTTAGTAATGCCATGTCCATATGCATGCTCTCTATCTGATACAGTGTGTGGAAACTGTGTTGGACACTATTATGGGTTAGTCAAGATCAATAATTGTGCTCTTTGATTTTAAAATTGTAATGAATCATGGATGTGTACATGTCAATAGCACCCGTGGCCTAATGGATAAGGCGTTTGACTTCTAATCAAGCGATTGTGGGTTCGAGTCCCACCGGGTGTGACTTTTTTCATTTTTATTGTTTGCTTATAACTTAACTAGGGTGTTCACGAAACGAGTCTAGCTGAACTTTACTATGCTCAAGTTTGGTCTGTTACTTTTTAGACCAGCTAGAATTTTTGCTCGTGACGAGCTCGAGCCTGACTCGTTAACTACACTTGACGAGTCAAACTCGAGTTCAAGTCCGACTTAGGTCATTAAAATCACTTGATGCTTCAAATTTTAGCCCAATTTGAAATTTGTGCCATAAAAAACATCAACGAGTCAAGCTAAAAAAACAAGTTGTCCTAGAATTTACAAGTTTTTATTGTATATGACAAACTATATTTTTCATTATTGAGTTTATAACAAGTCATATAGTGGAGCTAGTATTTGAGTTGGCTCTCGAACTCGAGCTCGAGTTAGCTCGCGAGCCTATCGAGTTGAGCATGTCTTGACTCAGGCTTGGCTCGTTTTAAAATCGAGTCGAGTCACGAGCGAGCTTTTCTAAAGGCCAAATGCGTCGAGCCGATCGCGAGCGGCTTGGTTCGTCAACATCCCTAGGTCTTAGAAATCGAATCAACTGGTTTAATCATGAGTTAAAGTACCGGTTCGACCCGAAATCTTACTCTTTCTTTCTCCTTCCTTGTTGACCCATCTCCTGGTTTATTCTTTTAATCAGAGTTTATATAAGAGTATAAGACCTCGTTGTAAAAAAATTAAGAAATCGACAATTCATTTTCTGGTTATCTGTAATCTGATCTTCACCTACTCGTGATCATCTACTTCGTCTTCTCCATTTCCTCTCCTGCAAGAATGGCTGCTTCGACTTCCACGTGCTTCCGCGCCCTTCCTCTCTCCGCTTCACGCCAGCTCCGTCAACCAGCGCAACTCGGTTCTAATACAGCAGTTTCTTTCCCTCTCAACTTCTCCGCCGACGTGAGAGGAGGATTCGGTCTCCGTTCAACTAACTCGCCGTCGTCTTCTCGCTTCACGGCTGTTTGCATGCGTGAATCCAAAGGTAAACGATAATGAACCCCTAAAGAAAATGTTTCCATTTCTTCATTGATATCTGAGATTCACATGTTCTTGATCGATTACGAATGGTACCGCTGCTAATTTAGTTCTTGTTTAGGGTTTGTGAAAAATTATTTGTCTTCCGCATCTGCATCTCTGATTTGATTTGATTTGGTGCGAATCTTTCCCGCGGAGCCTTGATCCGGTTAATCGTAATGGATTAGTTAGCTTGTTCATCAACTGTGTCCTGGAAAGTGGGAGAGAGTCGCTGGCTTATTATGTAATGATACCGATCTTTGAGATTGGTTCAAGAACAGACTGAAACGAATCCATAGTCCCTGTCGAGGGTAGCAGTGCGGATGTAATCATGTAGCTGTGAAAGCTAGATGTAGGGTATTCGATTCTACAGGATCTTGTTAACAGCATTTGCGCTTCATTGGCTGTTTGTTAAAATGGCTGAGCTTGATAGAACAATTTCACATTATTTTGATTGGTAAACAGCTATTGCACATTATTGTTAAAACATATCTATGATCATATAGTTAACGGATTCAATGGCTGCTGAGTTCTCTGTATATGGAAGGTGAAGAATGGGGTTGTTTTGGGATTTGTTATGTGCCTTCTTTTTTGGCTCTTCTTAGAAGAGCTTGGATGGAAGTAAATTTGTTGCATATCCATAAGCCACCTCGCTTAGAAGTTGATAGTGTTCACACTTGCATTATCTGTATATATCACAGGTGAATCTTATTTGGCTGATATATGGATATGTGGATTCTTCTCTCAATTTCCTCATGCATTCTTGGTCAAGTTGAATGATTGATTTTCATTCCATGTTTGAAGTTGAGCATCCAATATTCTGTAGCTACTGCTATGCTAAAGATTGAAGAAGCTGCATCAAGGAGAAGTTGTTCAATCCACTGAAACAGTGGATGACATACTAATGTTTAAGACTTAGGATTATGATTACCTCTAGTGTTGATTTCTTCTGCTTTGAGGTTTGCTTGATAGAAAGATTTCAGTGAACATCTAAAGTCTAGCCTTGAACAGTCTTCTTAACATAATGTTCTTCGTCATGTACAGCAGCTGTTGTCACCAAGGACTCTTGGGAGAAGTCGATCCTGAAAAGCGATACCCCTGTCTTAGTCGAGTTCCATGCAAGCTGGTGCGGCCCCTGTAAGATGGTTCACCGTGTGATCGATGAGCTAGCTGGAGAATATGAAGGGAAAATCCAATGCTTTGTCCTCAACGCAGACAACGATTTGCAGATTGCCGAAGAGTATGAGATCAAGGCTGTCCCAGTGGTCCTGCTATTCAAGAATGGCGAGAAGCGAGAGACTGTTGTCGGTACCATGCCCAAGGAGTTCTACGCTGCTGCGATCGAGAGGGTTCTGAAGCCATGAATGAACGAACCGCCTTAAAACTAGGATCAACTGTTTTCCTTGATTGAGAATTCGTATTTCTTTCCTCTTTCGTTGCTATTTGGATGTGATGTTAGGATTTGTTGTTCAGTATTTGAGTTGTTTACTAGAAGTCTAGAACTTTGGCCTCTTTTCTGGGCGAATGTGTTGGAAGCTTATGAGGTTGTAAATATACAAATTGTTCAATTTTCTCCACGTATTTGTCTCAATAGGAAGGTTTGTTCTAACTGCTTTGGTATGATGTGATGTAAAAGGTAAGAACAAAGCTTGTTCTAAGTGATCAAATAAAAATAGCAGTCATGTTTCTACTATGTTAGTTGTGATGTGATTTCTGAGCATTCTGTTCTGGTATCGTTCATGTTCTTATCAGCAGAGTTTTTATTACTAGGTTCATTCCAGCCAAAATCTAATGCTAAATCAATTCATGATTAGTTCAAATAAAGCTCTGAAATGAAAGAAGTGGGCGAAGAAAAGCATGCTCGTAATGGGTCGGTGTCGTCGAGCTCGAGCGAAGATCCGGGGAAGTCTACGGGATCCGGCCGGAAGCCACCCGATCTCGATCATAATGAGACGGAACCATTCTGATTCGATCGGCCGCCGATCGTCCGAGCTCCGATGGACGAGGAGGGGAACAACTATAGTAGCAACAACAACAATCCCGATCCAGCTTCTAGTAACAACGACTTCATCATCGGCGACACCTCCTGCTGGACTTCCGCTCTCGGATCCAGCTACTTCTTCCCCGGTAGCGTCGTCGACAGGTCCGACAGCTCATCCATACTCAGCGACTTCGGATGGAGCGGCGCTTCTCATCATCCTCCTCCTCCTCCCCCTGCTCTTTCAACTCCTCCGCCGAAGAGCTGGAGATCGGACGAGCTAGTGGTCTCATCGCCTCCGACAGTAGCAGTGGTTTGCAGGGATCCAGCGGTGGTGGAGGAGAAGCTGCGTCAGTTTCGAATCCGTCGGTGTCGTCGAGATCGAGCGAAGATCCGGAGAAGTCTACGGGATCCGGCGGGAAGCCACCTGAGATACCGGGAATTAATAAATATTGTCTCAAGCAAAAGGAAGAGACGTCGCTGAGCTAATTGCAATCGGAAGGGAGATACGCAGACAGCAAGCACAAACAAGGAATTGAACATCAAGTCCCAACTCAGGAAGTCATGTCTACCTCCACGACTCCGGGAGGTTAATCAGGGCCATACGAACCACATAATGGGCGGCCCTGTTACCTGAACGGCGAACCGTCATGAAGCACCATGAAGGAGTAGGAATCCGCATGCGAATGAATTTCTCAAAGATAGCTACTTCTGGAATGCAAGCATCTTGATTAGCTGCTCTTGGAAAGCAACAACTCAACATCCCCTTCTATGTCCTCCTACAAAACACCAGACAAAGAACACAACAGTATATGTGTCTCAAAAAACAAGAAGATTAATCATAACAGGATCGAGTATACCTGGGTACCCCATAGTTTCGTCCTACCATCTCTGACAATTCAATCCATTTTAATAAAAAGATAGACCTACGTAATTAAACATCCAACCGTTGAAGAGGAACAACGGTAAAAAGAAGAGCCAAATGCTCCACACCATGCTATTAGGCCTCTTGAACTCCGAATAAACCATATCTACACCCACGGGAAGGACACATTAAAAATAATAAAATAATAGAAATAAAAAATGAAAGAAAATTAAAAGAAAGGAAAATAAAAGAATAAGAAAATAAGAGAAGGAAATTAAAAAATAATAATAAAATCGTCGCAGCCGTAACCGCTGCCATCACCGGAGAACCGCCGCCACCGCCGGAGCACCGTCGCCACTGCCGAGAACCGTCGCCACTGCCGGAGAACCGTCGCCACCGCCGGAGAACCGTCATCATCGCCGGAGAACCGTCATCTGGCTTCGTCGTCGTCTCCATCTGCACAAAAACAATCGAAGAGTCAGATCCACGTCACTTTCCTCTACATCATCCGTCTGAATAGTGATGCCGCCATAATAGCTTCCGCCGCCGACGGCACGATGGTGCACCGGGAAGGTGAAGGGGATTGCAAGGGGAAGCGGAGAAGGCTGATAGTGTTGGAGAATGAAAGGCGCGAAGGATAGCCCCTCGGAATCCATGACGAGAGTCTTCCCGATCTCCGTCAGAGAAAACTTTCTCTCGCCGAAGTCAAAGTGCTCCTACGACTTGTTCTTCCTCGCCGTCATGGGAAAACACCGACAGTTGTGATCGGGGGTTCTCTATTGGCCACAAAAAATGGAGAAAATCAGAGGATGATACAGTGCATCAATGGCGGCCCACACTTTTACTTTCCGCGTCGGAAGGGATTTGTCCAGGAGGTAAGAATGTATTGCTTTCTGAACACTAAGACCCTGTTCACTATCACTTTTTATTATAGAAATTACATAATCAACTCAAATAATTTCGTAATACACCAAAATAGGTGTTCAGTTGCAAAATTAAAGAATCTAATTATATAATTGTTTCATCATTCCGGTCAAATTATATAAGTACAAAATAGATGCTTATTAAAATTATATAATACTGATTTTACAATTCAAATACCGGGAAAGTTGCTTTTTCGCTAAAATAGAACCAGTTTTCAATTCCCCCCACCAACTAACTCCAAACAAACAGGAAACAAACTTTAAACAATCCGACTCATTAGCTAATCCTCTTCTTCTTCTGCTTCTTCTTCTGTTTCTTCTTCTTTGTCTTCATCTATGGTTATCTGTTGTCCCCGACTTGAAAGAAACCTCAGTGGAAAGAGCAGGACATAAGAAAGAGATCGGGCACAATACTAGAAAGAGTAATTAGATGAGAAGGTGAAGCGTTGCAATATAATGAATGTGAGTCGATGTGTAAGTGCCAATGAAAGGCAGCTGGACAACAAAAGAAAAGAAAGTGGGATTGCAAAATTTTTCCCCACATCCAATGACACGTGTACACTAGTTCAAGCACATGAAATACACGTGTGGGATGAACATGTTATAACTAGAGTGATTAATTATGGATTTGTAAGATAAAAATAGTTGTGTTACTATTAGTACAAATAACTATATTAAATAGTTGTCTACAGTTTGTTATTGTAAAGCCATAATGATTTAAATGTTATTTCGTATGCAAGTTCTAAGATTGTTGAGTTTATGTTTCATATCATGAGTATACTTTATATCATGAGTATACTGTTTATATGTACTAGCTCACGCATTATACTGTTAGTATGAATCATGAACCACAACAATCCGACGACTGTGTGGAGATTGGTGGATCATTGGTATGACCTACAGTAAGAGAAAATTTCCTGCTTGACACGATGATTGAAGAAATGAAGAAGGGACATCTTGTGTCCTCCTCTTTTTCGAAAACTGGTTGGAAGAGAATTATAAATGCACTAAAGGACAAGTTCAACAAGCTATACACTCAAAAGCAGCTGGTCAACAAATATGGTGTGATGAAGACCAAACACTCAAAGGCCGTGAAGAACTATTCAACTACAGGCATTCTAGTCTTCGCAATGTCATTGAACGATGTTTTGGTGTTTTGAAGAGAAGATTGTCGATCTTGAAAATGATGTGCAGTTATAGCTTCAGCAAACAAACAACATTGTTCTAGCATGTTGTGCGATTCACAACTTTATTCGGATGCATGCACAAGGGGACACCTATTTGCTAAGTTTGATAGTGATGGTCATACGGAAACAAGTGAGTCAGTGGCTCGTATAGAATTCGGGACGTCTTCATCACAGGTGCAAGAAATGTCTTCCAAGCGTGACGGATTGCAAATCAAATGTGGCGTGATGAATGTGCTAATAATTAGTCGAGTTTAGGCGGGTGTTATATGTCATTCGTTTGAATTCTAGAAGTATACATAATTTGTAATTCAATAAGTGATGAACACAATTATTATTATGAAATTATTTAATTTCATAATTTACAAATGCCAAGTAAACAGTATTTCAATTATAAATTATAATTATCTAAATTATATAATTCACCCTATTATATAATTTAAGATAATTTATAGTAAACGGGGCCTAAATTGTTTTTCTCGAGCGAATATAAATTGTGATAGAATATAACGTGTTTCTTATCTCAACCATTAATCACCCACACCCCTCTATGTTTACTTTCACATCTTTGAACCTCTCATTCTTATATTATATATGTTGTAGGTTTCACATATAATTTAACTGGTGTAATTTTATACAACTGTTCAAAGTGGCACTAATTAAGTTATGAGAATTCTGACTAAGTCCAAGTGAGATTCAAGGTTTGAATCTATACACCGTTGTTGCATTTTTTTGGGTATAAGTTGTTGCAAATTATACACATATGTAAAAGGGTTGTTTGGTTGCAGTGATATTGATATTGATAACTGCAGATATCATGATATTCAGGATATCATCATTTTTTCTGTCCTGAATATCATGATATCTGGGGCCGAAAGTGATATCAATATCACTCAACAGATATTCATGTGGGGAGGTGAATATATTCAGAGTGATATTGATATCACAGTTTTTGAACAATTCTATCCTCACTCAACCTTCACAATTATAATGTCATCAACCCCATTACCCCAATTTATTTTTTCTCATTTTATATTGTCTCGTGTTTATGTATTTTTATATTTATTTATTAATTAAGATAAATAATTATGATTAGTTTTTAATTCCTTAATTATAATTTTTTTAGTTAGAATTAGAATTCACCATGAAAATTATTTTAACTTTTTATTTTATTTTTGCTAAAAGAGGGAGATGTGTTAGCGGTAAATATAATACTAATTATTTTCTTAATGAATGAGCATTTATTATTCTAAAATAATAATTAACTCAAGTAATTAATTTATAAATACATTCACGAATTAAAAAAGAGAGATTACAAATTTTAATTTATAAATACACATGCTTTTTAATTAAATGTTAGGATTACTTTTATACTTTGTTCAAACAAATGAGGGTATTTTGGTACATTCATCAATGCACTCATAATTCACCACTCATTTAAATATCACTACCCCAAACAGTGATATAAAAAAATCACTTTTACCAATATCAATACACTAACATATCAATGAGTCTCACATATCATGATATGTAGATATCATCCAACCAAACGACCCCAAAATAATAATTACAATGTTATTAAAAAATAATCATTATAAAAACACATAATAACTGGCTATTGAAAAAAACTAATAACTAACTAGCTAGTTATTAGCTTGTCGAAAGATTGAAAAGCTACCTTTGTCTTTGACAAAAACTCTTCAGATGATTGTTTGAATTTTATTGTAAACAATGATCTCTTGACTCTAGCTAAAAACTTTCCGAACACGAGCAACACCAATCATAGAACTCACTCGTTTAGTATCAATTTTGGTTTGATTTGAAAACAGAGTCAATTTGAAAACAAAGACAAATTGCAATCAAAGTGAAAGTTGAAAATGAAAACCTGTTTAGTTGGGAGAATGAATTTTTTAGAATTGAAAATGAAATTGAAATTGTGTTTAAATGAAAATTATGAGAAGACTAATTTATTTACAAAAATATCCTAGATAACTACTTGTTTTACGTATGATCAATCACCGAGTCAATCAAGTACTTTGATGATTATTCTATATTTGGTTTGCGATTGAATCATGCCTTTCGGCCATTTCTCAAATTTGAGATGAATTCTTGATATATTATGTTAATGTGATGGCATCACGGTCTTGGTTATGGTATCACAAAAAAAAGGTATAGGTTGCATTTGAATAGTGGGTTGTTTTAATAGCTCTGGATTTTTTGCCGGTCAAAATTGAAAAACGAAAACAGAAATTAATTTTTGAAATCATCTTTTTCCCACTTTCAAAAATGATGATGGTTTTCAAAACTAGTTTCCAAATCAATAAAAGCAAAGTAATACTAGACATGATTTATTTTAATTTTTGAAATCACAATAATTGAAAGTGAAAACAAAGTGATACTAAACGGTGACGAAAGGTGATGGTGGTGATAAAATATATTATTAACAAATATAAATATAAATTATTTTATTAAAGGATCTAAATGCCATAATATAAAAATATTTAAATAAATAAATAAACTAATTTAAATTAAAGGACGTTTATAACCTTTGCAAATTCATGATACTTCAGCTAGGGAAGCAGATTCAGAATTTAACTCCCAAGGCCCAACAGAGCAAATTCCGAAACAAACAAAGAATTAGAGCAAAGATATGAGACGAAGAGTAACTTACCACTGGAGGTGGAAGCACACGAGCAATGACAGCAGCCATCTCTTTCTCAATAGTAATGCCAAATTCTTTTGCGAGCTTATCATGCTCATAGTCATTACACTTGACAATCTGCCATAAAGTTAACTTGTTGAGTACTTAATCACAAAGCAAAGATAACAGAAAACTCAATAAACATATATATGAAGAAACAATTCTGAGATCACTAAATAGTAAAAAAACCTCATTAATGCTGACCCGCCTTTCATGTGGTCGCTTGCAGGCCTCTCTCAAAAGGGCAGTCACCTGTCTTTCGTCCAGCTTCTTTTGATACTTCTGTCTGTCGATAATGCGGTAACACTACAAAGAAAAAAGTAAAATCAGATCAGATATGCTAAAGATGGTAAGTTGCAATATGACAGAAGGAAAAGTAAACTCGTGAACCTCCATTGGCAAATATGTTGGCCTAGCATCATTCCCAGACTGAAGAGCGGGCCAAGAAGTATACTTAAGATTGATTTCGTATTTTTCCAGGAAATAGTTGACAACAGAAATTTTTTGCTTGCCCCTAGTAAACCTGGAGTGAAAATAAATAAATAAATCCAAGTGAATCACGTTGCAAAAGAGGATAGACTGAAGAGAAATTTTGCAAGTTCTTAAACAGTTAGTCTTTCAAAATTACATTAACTGATTCAGTGGCTGCTGAGTTATGCCAGTAATCTTGTAACGCTTGTTCTTCCCGTGAATGGCCTCTACCCTAACTCCCTTCAAAAAATTTCCCAGCTGAAACAAATTGCAAATGGTGAACTCTAAAACATGATGAAAAGGTGCTAAACTATACAGACTAAAACAGCTATGAAATTACCTTCAAGCAGTCACCAGCTCGCAATGGCCTTATGATTACTCTATCTAGAACTAGATTAAGAAACTTCTTCACAAATTCAATTACTTCGATCCCCTCATAGAAGGCAGCGACGGAGACATCTGTTGACCAAACAAACAGAACATCCTATGATTTACAGATTATCAACAACCAAATAGCAGTAAGACTCCCTTAGCTTATCCAACAGAGTCATACCAAGATTAAGAGTCATCCCCATCTGTGTAGGCCTGAGGCTTTGGTAGAACCCAGTACAGCACTCTACTCCGCCTCCTAGTACATTTCTGCTGCATTCAGCCCGAAGAAAGAACGCCCAACAACAATACAGCTGGCAGAAGAGAGAATCATAAGTATCTATCTATTAGCACAACACAGAGACAATAAAACTTGGCTAGTCTTACTTGTTTGATGGGACTCTCTTAGGACAACATCAAGGGCTTGAATGGTTTCATGAGGATCCTCCCCTCTTGGCCGATCAAGGAACTCCTCCAGGTGGTTCAAGTTGATTCTAGAGGCTAACTTCACAGACACATCAAACTCTCTCTCGTTCCTATAAAGAATACAGTCAAGCAGGTTAGTGAAACAACGAATCAAAATATTACAGTAAAACATTACCTGGTAGAACCAGCTCTTCCCCTGTCACTGAGCTTGACAATAAAGTCCTTCGATGTGAATGATAAAGGTAGAGCCCCTGCAGTGTAGAGCCCTTTCCGCCCATCGTATGCAGGTACCCTGCCAGAGAGTTGTCGCTTGTTTTTCTCCAGAAGTTCTCGCATTATTAACCGATTAACCTTCCTGGAGGTAACTTCAGGTTTAATAGAAACCTGAAATGTACAAGCTGTTCATTAATCAGGGAAACTGCTAGGTAAAATCCGTGTACCAAACATGAGCCAGAAAAATCCGCATAGGAGACAAGAAGCACCATGATCGATCACCGCGAAAAATGTAAAATGGCGTAAACATTGAATACACAAAGCAAAACAACAGGATTCACAAAAACATTACAGTTGCTGAATAAAACACAGGAGGATCGACTTACGTCGTAGTGATGCAGGTCCCGGTCGCTGAGCTCA